>CP139757.1:18557500-19807500 GCA_034370585.1 Fragaria x ananassa | reverse complement strand
TGTGGAGAGCTTTGAGTTTTTGGCAAAGCTGAATGCCTGTTATAAGGGCTTCGTATTCAGCTATGTTGTTAGATGCTTTGAATTCAAACCGGAGAGCATACTCGTATGAATTTTTCTCTAGATCTATGATGATTATTCATGCTCCACTAAGTCTATTGTTTGAGGATTCATCAACATGAAGTTCCCGAATAGCGTCCCCAGGGGGGGCGTCTGCCTTTGGGCTATCGTGATCTAGGGGAATGAACTAAGCAATGAAATATGCCACTGTCTGCCCTTTTATTGTTGTTCTTGGCTTGAAGTATAATCAAATTCACCCAGCTCGATTGCCCACTTCACTAGGCGTCCTGAAGTTTCAGGCTTTTGGAGGATTTGCCGCAAGTGGTGATTGTTTAGGACATAAATTGTGTGAGCTTGGAAGTATTGCCGAAGTTTTCATGCTACAGTGATGAGAGTTAAAGCCAACTTTTCAATGTCAGTGTGTTCCAGATATGTGGGATGCATTTTGATTTGATTATATCCCGAGTAAGGGTCCAGAAAGATGAGCATTTTGTAACTAGCTATGGAGTTAACCAATTGATCTATCTATGGCAAGGAAAAGTTGTCCATGGGGCAAGCTTTGTTGAGGTTGGTGTAGCCAACACACATTCGCCATTTTCCATTGGGCTTGGGAACCATGACAACATTGGAAACCCATGATGGGTAGGAGACCTCTTGGATGAACTTGATCTCTTTTAGCAGCTGGACCTCGACTTGGATGGCCTGATACTTTTTCGGGTTAAAAGCACGCATTTTCTGCTTGACAGGGAGATAGTCTTTGAGGATATTGAGCTTGTGTGTAATGATATCAAGGGAAATGTCTGGCATGTCGGCATAGGACCAAGCAAAGACTGCCCGTTTATCCTTCAGGAAGATAATGAGCTTTTGGCGGAGTTCCGGGTCAAGGCTAGTGCCAATGCAGACCTTCCTTTCGGGAGCACTGGTTGACAGGGAAACCCATTCTATATCTTTTGCTGGATTGAACCTTGGGACTTACTTTTCTTTTCTTTTCGGTCAAGGTCATCCCATACAACTTAGCTCGGTCACGCAGGAGTCCTCTTAGCAATTAGCAAACATTACACTAATTGTAGTTCTTGTGTCCATAAGGGCTCTATGGCACATGTAGTGATCCGCTTGGTCATTGATTATGAATGGTTCATTGTGAAGGAAACTTATTGTATCTTCCTGTTTGTAAAATGACACCTGATCCCATACGGATGGGGTAGTGGTGAGTCCTCTATGTATTTCATGAATTTCCAAAGGGTTCATACATTGCCTTTTTGCAGAAGGTTGACGAGCGGAAAGTCACGAGGCTCCGCTATGTAGGGTTATGATTTGGCCATGAACCTCAATGTAGCGGGAGTGCAATATTGATGGAGTTGCCCATTCGGGATCAAGTGCTCTATTGCATTGCGGAGGCCATGACACATCTCAGTGGTGTGGCCATTGTCCTCATGATAAGCACAATACTTGTTCCATGTTGCCCGCCAGGGCTTTTTTGGATACTTGCTTTTAGGTGGTGGAGGAATGAGGTCTTTGTGCTTGGCCCATATAACTTCGTATGTAGTTGTCAGGGTAGTGTGGACCTTATAACGGGGTGGCGGTGAGGAGCGACGTTGCTGCTGCTGGGGGCTCTGCTCTTGGGACCGATAAGGATGGTCACGTCCCCGCTGCCCATTGTAGCAACGTTTTGAACCACGTCCCTAGTTATTGTCCCGGGAGCTACAATGCTGCTTGTTTTTGTCTTGTCTTCTGTCATAATGCTCATATTTCTGCGGGGATTGTAGCTTTGGGGGTGGGGCTGGGAGTGCTAATGTGGTGGTGAGATAGGAATGTCCAAATGCGGGAAACTCGGCCCATGCCCATCAGACAACAAGGTCCATTAAGCCATCATATGATCCTAGAGGGTTCCTATTAATTTCCATTAGGAAATTACCGGGAAGCAAGGCTTGGCGAAAAGCTTGTTCGGCGACTCGGGGCTCCAAGTTGTGACAGCTTGCCATGGCTCATTGCCACTGGGACAGTAATTCGTGGAGTCCTTTTCCATCCTTTTGCTTGATGTGAAATAAGGCATCCATACTTTCGTAAATGTTGGCATGGAGTATGAAATGGTTGAGGAAGCGTTCTGAGAGTTGATCAAAATTATCAATGGAGTTGGGTGGCAGGTTAAGGAAACAACTGAGTGCTTCATCTGAGAGGGTTTCTTGGAAGGCATGACAAACCAAGGCATTCGTGTACCGAGTGGAGCCGCACAACGAGAGGAATGTTTCAAGGTGAAAGTGAGGGTCCCCGGTGTCCATATATTTGTCCACTTTGAAGGATTTGGCCTCGGGTGGTCTCTTTTTTATTTGTACTCGTGATGTGAAGAGGCTTGGACGATGCCTATACCCTGTGAACAAGGGTCGCTAGCTCCGTGACTCTCAACGCCTTCAATTAGCGAGGCCAACTGAGTGACAGAATTGCTGAGCTGGAGGAGGAGTTGGGTTTGCATGTCAAGAGTTGGGTTTACAATGTAAGTGGAATTGGGATTAGGAGCGGGTGGATTAGATGGGTTGGGCTGGTTTGTCAGGGGAATGGATTCATTAGGAATAGTAGATGGTTGGGGGGTTGGGAGTGGAAAGGATGGGTGGGTGAGTGGATGAGTTACATAGATGATTTGGTTGGGGCCTCCCGGAACCATGGAACTGTTTTGCCCTTGGCTTGTGAAGAGGGATGTCAAAATGGGGTCTAGGGTGCTAGTGACCTTTGCTGCTCATTCCAGGGTGTCATTGTAGGCGTTGCGATGATCCAATGTGGCCCGGCGTAGGAATTGTTCCTTTTCCAACTCAACGATGCGTACTTGATACGCGTCTACCTCTGCCTTTTCCTTAGCTACTAGCTCCCGAAACAAGTGGAAGTTTTAGGATTTAGAGGGCTGTGGCGGCGTCTGTATGGGTAATTGAAGTCCCGGTTGCGGTGGCTTGGTTAAGGGATACCTCGCCGGATTGGAATAATTCTTTTTCCAGTCGGGTCCCAGGTTCATTCTAGTCATCCACTATTTCCACCATCTTGCTTTCCAGATTAAGTGGGAGTTCCATAAGAGGGGCCCTCATTCTAGCGCCAATTGTTTCTACCTCTTCTCGGGATCTCGGGACCGGAGGTTCTGGTCATGTATCTGCACAAGTAACAATACGTCAGGTGTCGGGACTGGGGTGGCGCAGTCTTCGACTCTCCGATGCTTAAGTCAGCGTTTGGTTGCTAGTTGTATAGTACTTGAGTATGTGATGAATAGTGAACTTACCTCTTTTAGGAATTCATGTCTGCTTTATAGGCTAGTATTGCAGGTTCTGTCGTTAGCTTCCGATGTGAGACTGTTTTCAAAGTATTGTTTAGTCTCTTCTTTTTCGGGAGTGTTTAGTAGTTATATAGTGGTTCCAGCAAGTACATTGTTGTTGGACCTTCACTCTTTGAGTGCGAATGTCTTGTCAATGTTGTTTTGCATGGATGTCTTGTCAATGTTGTTTTGCATGGAATAGTCTCCGGTGACCGGATGATCAGGTCACATTCTCGGCATTGCAGAGTGTTGGCTA
The DNA here is from genome assembly GCA_034370585.1 of Fragaria x ananassa. NCBI lineage: Eukaryota > Viridiplantae > Streptophyta > Magnoliopsida > Rosales > Rosaceae > Fragaria > Fragaria x ananassa. The sequence goes on along the minus strand of CP139757.1, from coordinate 19,803,895 downwards.
TGTATTAACAGGAACAGTCTCTGAACACCAGCGCGCGCCTACACTGCCCACCACTCACCCAGTAGCCATGAAGATCGGACTCAGTATCTAGATTCAAAGTGAGATCAGGTGATGCACTTCTCATCCGGATTTGACAGCGTGCCAAACAATCGATCCACCGATGCCGACCCAACCATCGGACTTCCACGGCCGACGCGCAACCACTGTGCCCGCCAGAGCCACTCTTCATCCTCCAAACAAACAGATCAGAGACCATATCCGGATCTACTACAAGATCTGGTGAACCACCTGCCTTCCACACTCGCCGGCGAGCCACACCGTCGAACCACCAACGTCGGATCATCCACCAACAACTGTGAGGTGTCGCACCAATCCCGCAGAACTCCCATCTCTGATTTGTCCTTCTGCCGTGCCACATGTTAGAGAGGACATATGCAAGAACTACTCCTCGATTCGAGCCTCCGAACCAAGAGCACATCCAGACAGCAGTGATTAAATTCCCGTCCGACAGCTGCCATCGTACACCGGCGTGGCCAGAGGCCGGCACCAGCGCCGTGGCGCAGCCGGACGAGAGGGAGAGAGCACGAGAGAGAATTCTAGGTTTTGACGTGTGTGGCGCGTTCTAGAAAAAGCAGCAGCTCAGCTTGAAGAAAGAAGCAGATTTTCCTGTATATTGTGGCTTTAATCATCAACCATGGATCTCTTGAAACTCACGACCCAGACCTACCTTTTACACATCTATGGTGCAGTTCTTTATCTCATCCATATAACAATCCCAACCCAAAATATGTATATATAATAAAATAATTAAATTGAATTTGGTAAGAAGCTAGTGCAGAACGTGTAGTTGACTAGATAGAGAAATATGGAAAATTTTCCAGTTTTAAATTGAATTGGAAGGAGCCAAGGAGGTGTAGTTCTTATTTTTAATTTTTAATTTTTAATTTTTTTATTTTTTATTTTTGAGAAAAAGGAGGTGTAGTTAATTAGGTAGAGAAGTCTGAAAATTTTCCGGTCTGTAGAGTTATGAAGATCTAGGGTTTATTCTTTTCTATTTTTTTTTAAGTGACATGTTGAATATTATAGTGTGTGTGCAAAAATGATGTGGCATTTATATAAATTTTGTATATATTTTTGGAGTATATAACATCACTCATGAAAACAAAAAAAGTGATTTTTAACCCCATTAAATACAAAACTTCCCCTCACCAACCCTCTTTTGTTTCTCCGATAATTGTTCTTGTTCCATCCTTTAAATATTCTTTGACATGCATGATTAAGTTAATACAGTTTGGATAGTGATTCTAATTGTAGTACGTAGTTGCAAGCCAATTAATCATCTCCCTTATCAGCAATGACTTGAAGATTCAAGAATATACTAATGCTAAATTGCTAATCAATCTCTTGAATATACTATGATGTGTTTCTTCGAATGCATCAATCTTTGGGAAACATGAGAAATATGCTATATCGACGGGAACTCCTGTGCCCCAACTTGTATTCCTTTGGATTCTCCGCCAATGAGAATCAGACAGACACCAAATGTCTCGGATCTTCATACAGGTCTTGGCATCAAATTACAATCTCTACCATCAATGTTTACAAAATGAGTACGCAAACCATGGACATATCGGTCACTTACTTCACTCGCCGGCTTATGATATTCTTCTCAAACTCATCACTCATGTCAAAACCACTAAGAATCAAGATGATCCAGACAGGTTACAACTGCAGAGGCACCTCCAAAGGTCCAACAAAGTGGCTGGGATCCACAAACTATATGGCCCTGTTTGGTACAGCTGTGGCTTCCAAAATAAGCTGGCTGTGGCTAATTCTGAGAATAAGCAGCTGACAAGCAAAGCTGCTGAGTGTTTGGTAAACTGGCTTTTTGTAAGTGCTGTGAATGGTAGAAGCAGAGGCAAACTGTTTGGTAAACTAGCTTTTTGAACCAGCTTTAAACTTGTAAATGACCAGTTTAACCTTAGAATTTGTTTTTGCTTTATTTTTTTGGTAATGTATTATAACATAATTGCTCTTCAATTTTATGTCTATATAAATTTTGTAGACTATACTTGGAGTTTTATAAATTTTATGTCTTTTTGAACTACCATAAATTTCATATTACCTTCAAACATTCATATTACGTGCACTCATCAAACTTTGAGCGATCCTATCTCTTACTAATTTCATTTCTTGTGCTCCATGATTATGTGATTCTTCTTGTTCATCATCATCTATCTCTATGTCACCACTTGAAATGTTATCCAATCTTTCTGAATTGCAAAAATCTCTATCGCGTTCCGCATGCCTCCTTATATATTTATGAACTGCCATTGTGACAATGACAATCTTCACTTGCTTCTCAAATGAGAAACCTAACATGTTACTTAAAATGTGTCATTTCGCTTTTCAAACTCCAAATGTGCGTTCTATAACGCCTCTTAGAGAAGAGTGAGCTTGATTAAATACCTCCTTTGCATATCTGAGATCTCAAGATATGCATGAATATAGGAAGAGATTAGCTGATGTTTTGTTTTTTGGGATGGAGTAAATCTCATTAGCATGATTTTACTGATAACCAGATTTATATATTCAACTCAATGTTGTCAAGTCTCCATGTGCCTACGGGTTTATTTCTCTGAATTTCCCATCCTTAATTTTCCATGAGAAATCTTATACATCGGAGTCACCAGTCAGATCATCGGTTTGCGATAATACTGGTTGGCTGCTTCGATCTCCAAGTATGAAGTAATGCAAGTATGAAGCTCGTAGTAACACAAAAGGATTACGTTATTGAAATCAAGGAGATTGCTCCTTTATCATCAAATTATTTATTTCATCTAACAAGAGTTCATACAGTGTAGCGATAAGGTCTTCCTAAAGTGGTTTTCCAGCCAAGAATCGGCTATATAAATCTAATGCCTCTTGAGGTTTGTATTCTGGAACCGTATGACCGGAGCCCTGCACCATCAATTACGAGTATGAGTATCAATAAGGTTCCTGATCAAAGGGAAAATGGAAACTAAAAACTGTGTAGTACTGAGACTTGACTCAAGTTTCAGTCCATCAAACCAATACATAACCTATATAACATCACCTACTTCTGTTTCTCAATTCCCTTTTACCTTCTTGCATTTCAGCGCAATCAAGCGGAACATTAAGCAAAGGTCAAAATGTTGATGTCTTTTCACAGGCATAATTGGAGATTTACCTATATATAAGTGCACGGTATCCCTTTGGGAATCATGCTTCCATTGCACTCATTGATTACCTCCTGCAGCAAGCAAGATGCATATTCAGAACCTATGATTTGGAATTAGCATTACAGTGCTCTAATAATATCGACTAGATGAAGCACTTGGTCTTGGTATTAATGCCACAGAGATAAGTCTGTTCTGTTTCGCAACTTTATTATGATCGGCTAAATGGTGACAAGTATTTGCTAAATATGGTAAATATAGCATAGATGTAGATAACAAGGCATAGGTATACAATGTATGCCAAAGAAATGGCATACCTCATGTCGACTCACGAGCTCAACGAGAACTTCAATTGCCAGATCAAATGAAGACGGCACCTATCACCACCAACACATTAACATATAAATTTCACAGCTCCTATAAGTTAATTATAGAATTTATTGAAGTTCATAGATATTTACCTGCAAAGAATTAAAGACAAAGTTAAGAAGTGGATGTGCTGGTAGTAATCCCTGGGGAATCTCTGCGAAGCACCCAGCTCGAACCTAAATATATAGTGCTACCATAATAAGTAATCCCTGGGGAATCTCTGCGAAGCACCCAGCATGCAATAAAAGTGCAGAGAGTGCGAGGCAGATTTGGGTTAAAAGCTATCACAGGAACAGAAGAAACTCTGTTAAATTTATATGTGAAATATTATTTTAGACTCATGTTCCAGAAGTCAAAAGCATAGCCTGCTAAACAGACAACTTAAGGTCATAACTCTGTGAAAAGTACCAGACATATTTGGACTCAATGGCCAAAATATAAGTTTACGAAAGCATCAGAAGGTTTCAAATAGTTGATAAAGATAAAATACCTGGTGAGGGCCCGAACTAAATCTTTTGGCAGCCAGAAGAAGGGCATTAAGCAAAGCATCTTTAGCTCCAGGCTGCAGGTAAGTGCCCTCATTTTGGATCTGTAATATGACATAATTGATGAGCAGTATGGTCTTGTGTGGCACAACATTTTGACAGACAATTATCCAAAAATAAAAACAAAGATTCATATACACCACATTAGTGAGCAGACACACAGCTGATTCGTTTCATTTGGCTTGCAGCACTAGAATCACTTTTAAAACCATTCTTGATATTTAATTGAACAGATTTCAGCAAAATCCAGCTTTAATTATCTTTTACTGGAACAACCTCTCTCAGTTTTAGTTCAAGTAACATGAGCTTATTATCTCCCTTTAGACAAGTGTTGGCAGTAAACATAAGAATCCCAATAAGTGGAGAAGGAGTAAGAATACCTTTCGTTTAAGAATCTGGGCAGCGAAGAACTCGACCTCGAAATTGGAGCCGAAAGAATGGTGAAAATCGGAGGTGAGGATGGAGGTGGCGACGGCCCAAGCGGCGTCAGTCTGCTGAAACTGAACCAGCCACTGATTAGCTGCCACGCGGTTGCACGACTCTAAAACGTCTAACCCAACATAGCTCAAACATTGATTAATCATCAGCCTAGATCAAGATATCAAACTATGATCACACCCTTACTCTTACCAGTAACCCAGATCAAACGGGGAGAGCGACAGTGGATGTGCCAATGGAGGATAGAGAGAAGGAGAAGACAGAGAGAGAGGGTATCGAGGAATAGAAGAGACTGGGTCGTAATATGTTGAACTTGACGAGGGTACCCAATGATATTTTGAAAAAATCATTTAATCGCGCTACAGTACCGCGCGTCTTATGGCTTCTGCTTCTTTTGAAAGGAGGGTCAAGGTGGCTTCGGCTTTTTCCTTCAAATAGCCGGTGCTTCATAAAGAAGCCGCGTGCTAAGCTGTTTACCAAACACTAAAGACAGCTTCGCTTTGAAGCGCAGTAGCTATTAAGCGGAAACAAACGCAGCCATAAACCAACCATTGTTTCACATCCTACTGCATTTCTAACCATCGCTTCACTTCAAGTCTTTGATCAACCACTTAATCCAACAAAAAAGATGGAGCTTCCTGTGGGTCTTCAGTTCGACGAGGCTAGCCCCGAATGGTTTAGTAAGGCCGACAACGCGTGGCAACTCACGGCTGCCACGCTTGTGGGCATGCAGAGTGTTCCCGGCCTCATCATCTTGTACGGAAGCATAGTCAAGAAGAAGTGGGCAGTCAACTCGGCCTTCATGGCCTTGTATGCATTTGCAGCCGTCTTGGTTTGTTGGGTTGGTTGGGTCTACCAAATGTCATTCGGCACCGAACTCTTCTCCTTTCTCGGACGACCCAACGTGGCCTTGGATGAGAAGTACCTATTTACAAGAGCATTCGGCGGGAAAATGCCGAACGCCACCATGATCTATTTTCAGTTTGTGTTTGCTGCAATCACATTGATTTTGATTGCCGGAGCGTTGTTAGGAAGGATGAACTTCCATGCATGGATGTTGTTCGTGCCGCTTTGGGTTACGTTTTCGTATCCGATAACTGCTTATAGTATTTGGAATCCAAATGGATGGTTGGCAAGCAAGGGTCTTATTGATTATTCCGGAGGTTATGTCATCCACCTCTCTTCAGGAGTTGCTGGTTTTACCGCAGCTTATTGGGTACATAAATATAAATCGCAACTTAAATTTACAATCTGATAACATAACGTGACGATGTAAACACGTGTTAATTTCATTAATTTTGATTTTATTTATGAGTTTCTAGGTTGGACCTAGAGCAACTGTTGACAAGGAGAGGTTCCCTCCAAACAACATGCTTATGCTAGCAGGAGCTGGATTACTTTGGATGGGATGGAGTGGATTTAATGGTGGAGATCCGTACAATGTGAGCATGGACGCATCTCTAGCTGTCCTCAACACCCATGTATGCACTGCCACTAGCTTGCTGACATGGCTCGTTCTTGACATTATTTTCTTTGGAAAGCCCTCTGTGATTGGAGCTACGCAAGGCATGATTACTGGTTTAGTGTGTATAACTCCTGCTGCTGGTAAGATTATAAATCCATAGCCTCTAGCTTGTTTTCATTTATGTAAGTTGAGACGTGAAAACTAAGTGATAGAGAGCATAATGTTTAACAGGAGTGGTGCAAGGTTGGGCAGCAATCATAATGGGAATGATGTCTGGAAGCATCCCATGGTATACAATGATGATCCTCAACAAGCAAATCAGGCTCCTAAAACATGTAGACGACACCATGGCTGTATTCCACACCCACGCCGTGGCCGGAAGCCTAGGCGGTATCCTCACTGGCTTCTTTTCCAGTCCCAAATTGTGTCGCCTTTTCTATCTAGTGGATAATTGGCAACACTACATTGGCCTTGCCTATGGCATCCACGACCGCCGAATTATGGCAGGGCTGAAGCAAATGGGAATTCAGCTGCTTGGAATTGTGTTTGTGGTTGTCGTAAACGTTGTCATAACCAGCTTAATCTGCTTGTTGCTAAGGCCCATCGTTCCGCTCAGGATGACAGAAGACGACTTGAAAATAGGGGATGATGCAGTTCATGGGGAGGAAGCTTATGCATTGTGGGGAGATGGAGAAAAGTTTAATGGTTCTAAGCACAACTCAGTTTATGGCATGGAAGACTATGCGGTGCCAAGTAAAGCTTAATGTTGTGGGGTGAAACTCGTTAACCCCCCCCCCCCCCCCCCCCCCCCCCCCCCCCCCCTTTATCAAAAAAAAAAAAAAAAAAACCCCATGTAAGAGCATCTTAGGAGGAGATGTATCAAATTTGTTTTTGTTGACCTATGTTATCTTGTAAAATTATGCTCTTCATATGGATATGCTAAATAAACTTACTTATTGTAGTCTTAATTAAGCTCTTATGAGATTACAAAGTAGAAAGAGAAAATGATACATAGTTTGCTAAGTTACTAGTTTAAATTAGTGAAGAAGTCAACAAACTAGCCAACCATCCCCTCCTTGCATTTTGAAGCGCTTCGGTTGGAAAATTGAGCTGCCTTGTTTGTAGAAAAACATTGATAATATTGTTTGCTCTACCTAGACATGGATCCCTAAAAACCTCATGTTGCAACTTAACACAAGACTGTTTGTCTAAATACAGAACCCAAGACTGTCTGCACAGGACACTAGCCTCATATAATATCCAGAATGCTAATGTTTAAAATCATTCGTGTTAATGCTGATTAATGTTTTGATCAAGGTTTTAGGACGAGAGAAACATATGCGGATGACGTCTGAGATGATGCTTTAGAAGAAGGATATCGTCGCGGTTTGCAAACTTACCGTGAATAGATGATCCTTCATATCCCAAATATTGACCGCAACTACCTCATTTTATACTTTATAAATTAGCATGTGTCCATCTTTCACTCGCGTCTTTGTTTATACTTTGAATAAAGAATGTGACAAGACCCATTGTAGATTTCAAGATGAAATCCAATATAAATCTTGCGGGGTCTACTTTAAAAGAGATTTTATTAATTTTTTTGAATATCCTCTCTTGAAAATAGACAACCTTACCTGTCAAAATCCAAACATACACTTCTATAACAAAACAAACCAACCTCAAACTCCTGGAGCCACCCTGCTCCCAGCTCTACACACTACAGGAAATCCACTCTTAGGCGATGGAACGAACTCGTTGCCTAAGACTAACTATTTGTCGCCTATGATATTGACAAACGAATTATCCATCGACTAAGTTTCGTCGCCTAGGTGTCGTGAGGTAGATACTTAGGCGACGGAAAAGAAGATAGTCATCAACAAAGAGGGATTCTACCCGACGGATCATTACATGCCTTGTCGACAAATAGATTCGTCGATAAATATCATTGTCGACGAAATCTTTTTATCGGAAGTGTTCTTAGCCGACGAATATGTAATTGTTCTTAGCCGACGAACTAATCGTCGGTATGTATGTTTACCGACAAATACTGAATCGTTCTTAAGCGACGGAATATCCATCGATAGAGTTCTAAACTGACAAATACATAACAGTCCTTCGTCGACGATTAATCTTTGTATTCGTCGGATATGTGGTTTGTCTTAGGTTGCGTTATCCGTCGCCTAGGTGGTTTATTCTTGGGCGACGAATGGTTCTTTTTCGTCTCATAAGTTGTTTATCTTGGGCGATGAATATGACTGTGTCCGTAGCATATATGGTTTGTCTTGGGCGACGAATGTTTTTTTTTTCTGTCGTGTAGGTGGTTTATCTCCTGCGACGAATGTTTTTGTTTCTGTCGCCTAAGTGTTTTTGTTTATTGTGATTTTTTTTACCTTATTCACTATTTTCAAAATTACAAATCAGTAACAATAATCAAACGTACGTCAGAGACTACCCTGGACCCACTGGGCGTGCCAATGTTTTGGCCACACCAGTAAGTCTAGGTATGCAAAGTCTCTTTTTTTGGTTGCGGGCATGCCACCGCGCGGACATGGAATGTAGTGGTTGTAGTAGCCGGGTGCGCTTAGCCTTCTGCTTCTAATCAAGCGACTAAGGATGGAGAGAGCACCAACTCCACCGTAGGGTTCTTCAGATTCACCTTGCGTACTGGGCAAGGACTTACAGTAGTCCCCCTGAGCGTCACAATATCAATACTCGATGTAAGATCGAGCATAGCTTCAACTAGGAAGGAAGAGAAAAATGACAAAGCTCCGGAGAGCATACAGGGAACAGAGAGCAAAGCTCCGAGGAGCTTGAAAGGAAGAGTTGCTAAGGCGAGATGCTTAGCGTCTGAGTTCGACTAGATCGATAGTTTTGTTGTATTTTGTTGAGTTGTGTGAGAGAGAGAGCTTTCTGTAAGCCTTCGAGCTCCTTTATATAGTTGCTCGCCTCACTAGGAGAGACGTAATTGAGTACCACAAGGATACTGTTTCACCCACTGCTCAATTGTAGACTCCTATGCGGACTCAAACTATGAGTATCCTTATTCTCATCCGCGAGGCGCTCGCGTGCTCCTGAAGCTTGCGTCCATCTCGCGGGCCCTTGAAGCTCGCGAGCCTTAAAAGGTTTTTTCCATTAAAAGGCCACAGGGATTGGCCCAAAGCATGTCAAAGACTTGTAAGAGTCTTCAACGATAAACGTGTTGCAAGCGGACTCCGCCTGTGGCTTCTTCGCGAAGTTTATTCCGCACGCGAACTCTATAATTCCCGCGAAGTCCATTTCGCACGCGAACTCTGTTATTCGCGAGAAGTCCATTTCGCACGCGAACTTTGTTATTCAGCTCATGTGGTCTCATTGGCGGGCCATCACTTGTAGACCCAAAGAATTTGGGCTCGCCGGTGTGATGTGGACCAAAAATTTAATTAATATTCACATAGACATTTACTGTTCAGTAAAATATTAATTTGGCCGTAAACAACTATGTTGTTGGATGTTTTAAATTCAAATTGTTTACGCCCAAATTAATATTTTACTGGACAATAAATGTCTATTTGAATATTAATTAAATTCTTAGTCAATGTCATACCGGCGAGCCCAAATCTCTTTAAGTTTACAAATAGTGGCTCGCCAGCAAGACCACGCGACCTGAATACAAGGTATGCGCGCGGAATGACTTTGCGCGGACTACGGATCTCGCGCGCATAGGGACTTCACGTAAAACATATAGCTCGCGTGGAATGACTTCGCGCGGAGTAGGGAGCTCGCGCGTTTTGCGTGGATTACATAGCTCGAGCGCGGAATGCCTTCGCGCGAAATGACTTTGGCACTTCGCTTAGGCGAGGCGGAATACATCTAGGCGAGCTGGCGAACTGGTTCGCTGGTTCGCGTAAGAGACTTCGTGAGGAAGACACATGCGGAGTCCGCGCATACTAATTAATCGTTGAAGACTTTTTACAAGTCTTTGACATGCTTTGAGCCAATCGATGTGGCTCTTTTAATATAAAAAGCCTTATTTTGGCCCGCGAGCTAGGAAAGCCCGCGAGATGGTTTGAGTCCGCGGTCCACGTGATATTAGATTTCTACATGCAGTGTGACACCCTGCGGGATAAGGATGCTCTTAATTTCAGTCTGCATAGGACTCTACAGTTGAGCGGCGCGCCTGTAGCAGTGACCTATACTAACTGAAAGTGTGCCAACTAGATATGTGTCACAAGAAGGTTGGTCTGCATGGGTGGAATAGTGCCCTTATGCTTTATGTTGCAGAGTCCGACTTGGATTCTAATTATCTTTCTTCTGCGGCAAGTCGAGCTCCACTATATAAAGAGGCTCGAAGGTTTATAGAAGCTCTCTCTCTTTACACGATTACTCAAACTCAAATATAAACCTTCAACCTAGTTGAAACCCTCGACCCAGTCGAATCTCCAACGCTCCCTGGAGCTTTGTCTTCACATTCTTGTTGAAGCAAAACACACACGATCCCCCCGATCACCTTTGATCACCTTTGATAGTTGCTCTGCTCGTGCCGCTGTGAGTATTGACCGCCTTGTGCTCGTAAATTCCTCATCTGAGGTGGCACCTGGAACCCCCCGTCTGACTAAGAAGTTAAGATATTGCACTCACATCCGTCACTATTTTCTCGTCCGCGAGGTGGCACGCCCGCATCACTAGAAGCATTGACTGCTATCGTCCCTCTGCTCCGCACGTTGAGGATCGTGGCCAAAACACAAACCGGAGAGCATACTCATACAAATTTCTCTCTAAGTTTGTGATTATTATTCCTACACCACTTAGCCTGTTGTTTGAGGATCCATGAACATGGAGTTCCCAGATGGCGTCCCGGGGGGAGGGGGGCGTCTAGGTTTGGATTGCCATTGTCTAGCGGGATGAACTCAGCAATGAAATCTGCAGCTGCCTGCCCTTTTATGGTTGTTCTAGGTTTGAAATGCAGGTCAAACTATCCCAAGTCAATTGCCCATTTCACCATGTGCCCTGAAGTTTCAGGCTTTTGAAGTATTTGCCGCAAGGATGATTGGTTAGGACATGGATGGTGTGAGCTTGGAAATATTGCCTGAGTTTTCTTGTTGCAATGATGATGGCTAGAGCTAGTTTCTCGATGTCAAGGTAACGGGTCTCGAGATCTGCGAATCCTTTGCCATAGTAATATACTGGGAGCTCATTGTCATGTTCATGGCGCATGAGAGCAGCGCTAATGGCGGTGACAGAAACAACCAAATATAGGTAGAGCACTTCTCCCGGGATAGGCTTGGAGAGGAGAGGAGAGAGACTGCTGCAAGGTAAGCTTTGATATTGTTGAAGGCATCGTCATGTTCCGGGCCCCATGTTACATTCTCCTTATATTAGGTTTTTAGCAGTTGAAATAATGGGATGCATTTGTCTATGAGGCGGGAGATGAAACTAGCCAAGGCTACCAAGCGTCACGTGAGGCACTGGACCTCGTTCCAGGTAGTCGGGACAGTCATGTCAAGTATGACTTGTACTTTTTGTAGGTTGGCTTCAATTCCTCTTTCACTAACCATGAAGCCTAAAAACTTTCCTCCCCCAACGACTAAGATTAGGGGTGGGTGCGGTGTGGTGTGTTGTGGTTTAAGGCCGAAACCGCAATCCACACTGCATTATCAATGTTCTAATTTTGCAGACTGCAACTATTTTTAAATAATGCAAACTGTATTTTCGGTTGAACTACATTTTCGGTGCAGTTTGCTTCAAACTGCATTACATAGTTAAACCTCATTCAAACTGAAATAAAAACATTCATTCAGCTGATAGTTAAACATTTAAACCACATTCAACCTGTAACATTTAACATTCAACATTCCACCTAAAATAAAAACTAAAATTCAACTAATTCAACATTCTAATAGTATCAAATAAGTACTTTGATAATTAGATTACAGACCAAATCATCGAAGTGAAAAGAGAAAAATGAAGAAAGAAATAGAAAATGACAGTTCTATGTTCCAATGACCAAATTAATCTTCATTTCAAAGTTCCAACCTTCAATCTTCAAAAGTTACAATCTCCAAAAGTCCCAACAGCCTTCAATTTTCTTCATCACTCACATCCTCTCCACCTATCACCATTGTCTCAAGTAGTGCAAAACAAACAAAAGAAACATGTAAGACTTCATGCCCAAACGTTTCATTTATACCACAAACGAAAAACAACAATAATAAGATCATATATAATGTTTAAGCATACATGAAACCAAGTGAATTACAAACAACAATGGCCAAATCATTCAAAGAGAGAACTCAAAGAAGAATAGAAAAATAGAAAGAAAAAAGAAGAAGATAGCAACGCAACTGAGAGAGCGTGGTGAACTGGTGATAGAGAAATGAGAGAGCAAGAGACCCAGAGCTTCGAATCCTTCTATGGTTTGATTGATTGAGTCTCTAAGTTTATGGTCAGGAATTGGGAGAGTGAGGAGGGAAGAAACATATGTGGATGCAGCTAGGTTATTTAGGTTGAGAAAGTCAGAAAGAGACAAAGTTGGTCTCTATATACACCAACATATAATATATATATATATATAAACTTAAAAATACATATATAAAAGCGAGTCGATCTGTTTGAATGCGGGCAGTGTTATACCCGGAACCATAATTGCACCTAATATTTCAGTGTCGATGTGGTGTGTGTGTAAAACAACATCGTTTTGCCTACATTCGGTTAACCGCACCTAATATTGCAGTGTGGTGCGAGTGGTGACTGTATTTCAGGCTCAATATGCCCAGCCCTATCTAAGATACACTTTTGCGGGTTGGGGCGCATCTCGTGAGCCAAGAGCTTAGTGAAGACTTTATCTAAGTTGGTGTTGATCGGCAAAAAAATATGCATAAATAAAAAAGAAAAGAAAAGTATTTTAAAATATATAAATGCATAAATACTTTTCTTGTGCTACATGCACAATGTTTCAGAGTTCAAATACAACTCTTGCAAACGGCTAGACAACAAAAGTTCAATACAAACTCATCCTCCAAAGCCGTGCACTCTATAAAAAGAGGCATAAGGAGAAGAGAAAAAAAAACACAGAGACAGACGAACCAGGGACCACGCCACCTTTCTCCCTTGTTACAACAAACATATGGCCATGCAGCTCGCATAATAAGCCATGCAAGGGGAAGGAAACAAATAATCAACGCGGATTCCAAGAGCAGGAACTCACCTCTGACGACTCAACAAGTCCTTGTCCAGATCAAAAAGAAGGAGACGACACCTCAATTTATAGAAGAGCAGTTTCCTCAAGTCCAACTCCCAACCAGACAGGGATAGGCGTCTGGAGTTATGTGGTTCGCGCAATCTCACCAACTACATCAAGGCGATGTGTCCTCGTATGACTCTCTATTGCAGGAGGTAGAGGAGTTGATCATGACGACATCGCACGAGGAGGATGACTCGTTCTGGGAACCTCCTAGTGAGAGTTTGACGTCGTCGGAGCTTGAAGTGCTTCGCCAAAATTGGAGCATCCCGGAAGAGGTGTTGTTACGGCCGCTGGGCCGGGGGGGTGAAGTTTTGGGATCCCCCGGGTGACTTTACGTTGGTGTACGAGTACCAACTGAAGTGCGGGTTGATGTTCCCGCTGCCCCCATTTGTGCAGTACACGTTAGCGTGTCTGCATGTCACCCCGGGGCAAGTTACCCCCAATATGTTGAAGCAAATATTGGGGACGGGAGTGCTATTCCGCCTGCGGAAACAGGAGTTCCCCAACTGTGACGAATTCAATGCGTGTTGGCACATGGGGTGGTGCGCAAAGAAGGGCAGCCGGGGCTGCGTGACGATGAAGTCACGGGGGAAGTTCAAGGTTTTGGTGGAAGATTTGCCCACCTCAACAAGTGAAACCTGGAGGCGCAGATGCTTCCTTGTTGGGGGACAATGGCAGGAGTGGCACGGGCATCCTTTCCGGGTCCCGGGGAGCTTCCAAAGAATAGGTACCGTGCTCTTGCCTTGTATCGTTTTGTTTTGTTTGCCTTCTCACTGCTGACAACTAGCTTTGTGCAGTGCCGCAAGAATACAACTTGACTGAGTTGATGGAGCGGCGGATTTTCCGAGTGACATGGGCTTTCGAATGTAGGAGCTCATATCAGATATGCCGCCTTGGCATATACAGCCACTTCGGCTACGCCCGGGTTCCGGGTCTGTATTTTAGTAGTTGCACTACTTGTTGTAAGGTTGCGAGTCGTTGTCTGACTTAGTTTGTTTGTTGCAGTGACGATGCCACGCGACAGGGGCTCGCGGAAGAAGGAAGGTCCTTACGACAAAGTGTCGGATGAGGACGTGTTAGATGGGCTGCTGGCTAAGGCTGATCACGCCAAGCAGTATGACATCGACCTGGAGACAGGGGAGGGAAGGGAGGTGGAGCTGGATGACAGTGATGACTTTCTGAGGCTGAACCTGGCGGATGATGACTACGCCTACGTACCTCTATTGATGGCAGAAGCGATGGGCCTGGGTGTCCAGGATGTGGAGTTGGAGGGGGAGGAGGTACCGGCAGAGGGTGATCGCGAGGGCGAACCCGACCAGGTGCAGGAGGAGCTTGTTGTGGAGGAGGTTGCGGACCGCGAGGAAGAGGTAGTCGCGGCCCGGACTCGAAAGAGGAAGGAGAGGGTTAACCCGGCTCGCGAGGGCCCATCAAAGAGGTCGCGGAGGGACAGCCGGTCTAGGGGATCTGCAAGCCTAGCTGAGGTTGCTCAAGCCTTGGAAGGGACGGGGGAGGCTCAGCCACACTTGGCTCAAATGGCTTATGACATGCGTCACCGTGCTCGTGACATGCATGTACTAGAGGATGTGGATCCGCTGGCAGGAGTGGCTCTCGCTAAGGAGAAACTGACTCGGGTAAGTGTTTATATGCTTTTGTGTTTCACTGGTTTGAACTTGGGGTTTATGCATTGCTGTGACTGCAGGCGACTTTGCTGATGTACGCCGCGACGGAACGGGCGGCCTCCCACTGGCAGGATGATTCTGAGGCGAAGAGCCAGCAATTGAGGGAGGCCGAAGAACGTAATCGTGGCCTTGCAGAGCAGCTAGCTGAGGCCGAGTGGAACCTTGCAGAGCAGCTGGCTCAAGCGGATCAGAATACCGCTGTCTTCCAGGCTTAGGTGGCGGAGCTGAAGGAAGTTGTGAGGAGGAAGGACGAGCAGATAGAGGTTTTGGAAGTGGCGGCTGCTAAGGCAACGTCCTTGGAAGCTGAGGTGGCCAAGCTGACGCAAGCACTTGCGGATTTGGAGGTGTCCTGAAAATCCAAGTGCGAGCGAGCTGCCATGGCGGGGCAAAGGCTGTTCCGGGAGGGTGAAGTGTACAAGCGGCAGCTGAAAAGTGCCTACACCAAATGGCAGGATGAGTATAGTCGGCTGGGCTGCCAGGTCGGGTGGATTAATGAGGCTGCCATGCGTAAATGGTATGCAGAGAAAAATGCGACAACGGTGGCGTGGGAGCAAATGACGCCTGAGCAAAAGAAGCAAGCTGAGATCTCGCAATCTCTGGCGAGGCAGCACGAGGCGTGGCGCGCAACGTCTGCTGGACAGAAAGGGATATCCGTTGCGTGTGGCCCGCGACCTCCTACTATGGTAGCTGCATCATCTGTAAGGGCTACTGGTCCCGAGGGGTCCATGTCTGTCCAAGCAGTAGTGTCCAGGTGGCTTCGTCTACCGTTGCGGCTCGCGATCCCCGGGCTCCGGGGTTGGTGGCGCGCACGGGGGTTCAGAAGGCTCCCGTGAAGGGACGCCCCAGTTCTGAGTCGGCTCCTGGTAGTTCACTCATCCGCCCCGCCGCAGCTGTGAGGCCTTCCTTTTTGTCCCGGGACCCGTTGAAGCAGTCGACTGGGCCGAGGGTAGCGGGAACTGTGGGCCAAGGTCGTGGTCGCGGTGGCGAGTCGAAGGGGAGTTCGAACAAGTCTGGCGACTCATCCGCTGGGAGGGAGTGAGAAATGCCTGTACATTTTGATAGCTTGTAGGGCTTTGTTTTGGAACAATGTATGTGGCGTGGTTAGCCATTGTAACCAATTTATGCTAATTTGCCTGGGAGTCCAGGTTGATACTTTGGCGTTACGTGTAACCTTTATGTTTGTCTTGCTGTATACTTATTTGTTTTGTGGCCCTGTGTTGCGGGGGCAAAGTATAGCATGTGAGTGACAAAATACTTTATTGAACTTAGATGTAGCCGCTAGCGAGCAAAGTATACATAGGTGAAGCCGCTACTGGGCTATTGTATATACACTAGTAACAATGAGGTTTCGGATTTCGAGGCCAAGGTAAAAATTGGTCTAAGGTAGGTGGTAGCGGGTGTTCGTAGGACTAGGTCGCGGAGCTCTCTGTCCTGCACCCCTTTGTGTCGTTCCGGGGATCATCTATGGGTTGGGTTTCGGGGGGTTGAGAGGCAGCATCTCATGGGCTCCTTTCCGCTGTTGGATGGCGTTAAGATGGCCGTGCTCCACGGCTGCTCGATCCCCTTTAATTGTTAGGCTGCCGCCAGAGGTAGGAACCTTCATGAGAAGCATGTGGCCAGCTATGAAGCACTGCAACCCCTAGAGGATGTCCTGTCCTAAGATGAGATTGTATGATGAGGGGCAGTCGACAATGAGGAAGCGGGCCGTAATGGAAGAGCAGCGAGGAGCTGTTCCTACTGACACGGTTAGGCGGTCTGAGCCTAACGGTTGTACTGTTTCGCCAGAGAAGCTGACAAGTGGGTCGTGGTTGTTGTACAGCTTAGTGTGGTCCTGCCGGAGTCCTTGGTAGCAGTCAGAAAACAAGTGGGTCGTGGTTGTTGTCCACTAGAGCCCTGTGGCATCTGTAATGGTCCACCTGCACATTGATGATGAATGGCTCGCTGTGGTGGCAATGCAGGGTATCCTCATCGTTGCGAAATGTCACTTGATCCCACGCTGATGGGGTGATCGTGACACCGCGTTGGATGTCTAGGATTTCTGAGGGTGCCGTGCATTGTCGTTTCACAGAAGGTTGGCATGGGGGGAACCGTGGGGCGCCACCATGCAAGGTTAGGATCTGGCCATGCACTTCAATGGTGTTGGCTCCTGTGGTGGGAGCACAGTATTGGTGTAGCTACCCCTTCTGGATCAGATGCTCGATTGCATTGCGGAGGCCATTGCACTGCTCTGTTATGTGGTCATTATTGTCATGGTAGGCACAGTACCTGTTGCCGGTGGCTCGCCGGGGCTTTTTTTGGGAACTTGCTTTTGGGAGGTAGGGGGATGAGATCTTTGTGCCTGGCTCATATGTCCTCATATGTAGTGGTCAGGGTAGTGTGGACTTCATAATGAGGTGGCGGGGAGGGACGACGTTGTTGCTGTGGGGGGCTCTGGTCCCTTGACTTGTAAGGGTGGTCGCAGTTTCTCTGTCCCCCATGGCGACGATCAAAGCCACGCCCCTGTTCTCGGGATGGGCCATGTGATTGCCCTTTCTCTTGCCTGTGGCTAAAGTGCTCATCTGGTGTCGGGGCAGTAAGAGCTAGCGTGGCATGAGCGGGACATCCGAAAGTGGCAAATTCAGCACGGGCCCACCGCACCGCCAGGTCCATCAAGGTATCATAGGATCCTGGAGGGTTCTTGTTGATCTCCATCAGGAAACTGCCGGGGAGGAGGGCCTGACGGAAAGCCTGCTCCGCCACGCGAGGTTCTAAGTTGTGGCACCTCGCCGTGGCAGATTGCCACCGGGACAGCAGTTCATGGAGGCCTTCGCCCTCTTTCTGCTTGATGTGGAACAGGGCATCTACAGTGCGGTAGATGTTGGTGTGCAGTATGAAACGGTTGAGGAAACGTTTCGAGAGTTGGTCGAAGCTGTCTATGGAATTTGATGGTAGGTTGAGGAACCAACTGAGTGCCTCTTCCGAGAGGGTCTCTTGGAAGGCGTGGCATGCTATGGCATCGCTGTAGCCAGAGGGGCTGCAAAGCGAGAAGAATGTCTCGAGGTGGAGATGAGGGTCTCCTGTGCCTTTATACTTATCCATCTTGAAGGGCTTGGCTCTCGGAGGCCTCTTCTCCATCTGCACTCGGGGTGTGAAGGGGCTTGGGCGATGTCCGAAGCAAGAGAACAAGGGTCACTGAGCCCCGCGACTCTCGACACATTCAACCCGTGAAGCTAACTGCGTGACAGTTTGGCTAAGTTGGAGCAGTAGGCGGGTTGGCATGTCAAGAGGTGGGTTGGGAGAGTTGGCAGTGGTGGAAGTGGAGATTGGTGGGGCGGATGGATTAGGTTGATGTGGCAGAGGGGAGTCATTGAGGATTGATGGTTGGGGTGCCGGAAGTGGAAATGAGGGGTGGGTTAGGGGATGGGACATGTATACAATCTGGCTAGGCCCTCCCGGGAGTATGGAACTAGTCTGCGCTTGGAGAGGATCCGGGGTCCCGGCAATTAGTGTCACGCGGTACAAGCTATCGTTGTACACGGTACGATGCTCTAACGTGGCGCGGAGTAAGAACTGCTCTTTTTCCAACTCAGCTATGCGTACTCGGTACTCTTCCGTTTTTGCCCTTTTCTTTGCCGTCTGCTCGCGGAATGCATGGAAGTCCCGCTTGAGAATTTCAAGGGCTATGGCGGGGTCGGAATGGTTAATGGGGGCTGGGCTGCTGGTTTGGGGAAGGGATGTGTCACCGGATTGAGGTTCTATTTGAGTGCCAGGGTCCACGGGGTCATCAATAATCACCATGGTGCCGAGTTTCGAGGCAAGTGGGAGTTCCACAAGATAGGGACCCTCCTTCTAGCGCCAATTGTTTCTACCTGTTACGTCCCGAGCCGGGAAGTGGTCGCGGGGCGGAACGAAGTAGAATTCCTGAGAGGCTTTCACTCGGTACCTGCACAAATAACAGCGTCACGGGGTCGGGACTGGGGTGGCCCAGTCTTCGACTCTCCGATGCTTAAGTGAGCTATGTGCGCTTGTACGGGTAGAGGAATGAAAGTAAGGGAGAGAGTATGAGTATGAGTCTGAGTATGTAAGTGTGTGTGAGAGTATGGATGTGTGTACCTTGAGCTTGTTTTATAGGCTAAACTTGTGTACCTTGAGCTTGTTTCCAATGTGGGACTCTTTGCCCTCCTTTGGAGTGTCTCCTCTTTTGGGGGTGTTTTGCCGCTAGAGTGACTCCGGCAAGCGGTTTGTTACCGGCCCTTCCTTCCTTGGATTTCTGTGAAGGGCCCACCAGGGCTATCTTGACCTGGTAATTGTACCGTATTCTCAGCTTAGCCAAGTATTTTGGCTATGTACTAACACTACTGTAAATGAAAATTGAAAGCTATTACTAAACCATATTTACAGAAAGATGAGTAATGAAAAGTATCCATTATTAGTTCTACTTCTACCAGTCGAAGTATAGATCCAGAGTATCGAAAACTCGAAACTTTTTAATTGATTAAATTCTTTCTTATAACAGATATGTAGATGATAGTGATATTGCAGTCAGTACAACGTACACCTTAAATATTAAGATTTTATCTGAATCTCTCTCCAGGGAAGATTCCTACTTCTACAACATCCCTTCACAAAACCACTCAAATATCTCCAACCACAATAAGCATCACATTTCTTTCACTCTCAATTTCTCCTTCAAATCAAAAACTAAACAACTTCAATACCGCTCAAACCAGAAATTTGTACAAAAATTTCATTTGACAACTTTTAATTGAATCAGCTCTTATGCTTTTTTCTCTCTTAATGCTTCTAACTAACAACAAAATAGATTCTAAAGAACAAAATAATTTTGGATCAGTATCTGAGTACAGGGTGTTCCTCTAATTGCTTGATCTCTTCTGTGTACTTTTTTGTGTTGTTTCTACTGCTGTGGAGTTTTTAACAATTCATCCAAATCAAAACGTTACCTGGAGCTCAATCCCTCCAATATGACAATCCACTCCCCATCCCCATATTAACCCAATCTATGATAAACATATCCAATTCCTTCACACACTTCTCTGATTCTTAAAGAAAAGAAAAGAAAACCAAAAGCAATTGAAAATATCAATACGAATCTATAATCAAACAATCGATTACTCAGAGCGGAAGAAGTACCTATTTTGGTGTAGAGAAAGCTCCCCCTCGTGAGAACAATAATCGATTACAGAATATGAAGACATCAGAAGAAATTGATCAGAAAAGGGAAAAAAAATACTGTGAGGAAGGTTGTTGCAATCAGAAGGAGAAGGAGCTTCGATCGATCAGCCAACTGTAGTCTCTCCCTCTCTGCTTCTGTTTGGAAAGAAAGGAGAAGGAGCCCAGATTCTTCCAGAGGTGTGCAAGACCGATGAAGGAAGCGACAAAAGAGAGAGAAGGAGAGGTTAATATCTGGAAAGCGATGGAAAATGAGGTGGAGTGTCGAGAGAGATTGTGAGAGAGGAAGAAAAAGAAAACGGCGAGATGCGATGCAGGCCCAAGCCCGATTCTTAACAACAGTAAGGTGGTGGCGCAAGGCCGCATAATATTTAGTTAAATATAATGAACATCATTGTTGAGGAATTGAAAATCAATTGGGGCATAGGGCCTGGGACTGATTTGATTTGGTCGGGTCGCTAGTGCCAGCTCAGCAAACATGGTGACCAAGCTATTGATAATCAGTACTAGCACTCCCACCCTTGGCATTCAATTATTAAAGACTTTTTTGAAAGAGCTAGTTCCATTAACCCTTTGGTAACTAAATCCAAAAATTGATGTACCATTTTGTATAGAAAGCCTTAGGTTGATGTCGGTTCGATGAAATGATGAAATAGTCTTTTAAGTATTTGTACTACTCAGCGTAGCAGGGATGTAGAATATTGTTTGATGAAATGTCTGTGAGACAAGAAAGCCATTAAATTTTTTTTAATTTATAATGATGTTTTCTTAATTTTTATAGGAAATAGGAAGTGTGTGCTTCATTATTTGTTCCCAATACGTACTTTACAACATGTAGAATTTTTCATCTTATCTAGGGATGCATTCGAAAAGTATGACAACAGTGGTATGAACTAATGCATTGTGATGTACCTTATGAATGTAGGAGTGAAGTCTAGGCAATTCTTCATTGTTGTCAATTGCACAAGGATGACTATTGCTTTAGGTACAGATTTCCTTTAGATATCTTGTCAGTTTGAGCACGTAGAGAAACCCATCCAAAATTCCAATTCATGGAAGTGAGAGAACAAAAGTCACCACTATGTTTGATAGAGAAACTGAAACGGGTAATGCTTCAACACTGAACTTCTTGGAAGGTCCAGTAAGTTATTTGTTTGACCAATGCTACTGTAAGTTGTTCTATTATGATCACTTAAAATGAGTAAGTTTTTTGTTGATGTGTTACTAGCATTTCACAATAAGGCATCCAAGAATCACTTTTGATCACAAAATCTTAGGGCTTTTCATTTGAAGAAACTTAAATTTATGTCATCTTTTCAAATTTTGTTCCTCATGAATGATAAGTTAGGAATTTCGGAACTTCTCTCTCTCTCTCTCGCTCTCTCTCTCTCTCAGAAAACCTAGAGAACGATGCCTCTCTTCTTTTTGCTTGTCCGGCTGTGCCGTGGCGCCGACAATGGCCTTTGGCCTAACCGGCGCATAGTGGTTGTGGCCGGACAGGTGCTCGGTATTGGATTCATGCTTCTGGTTCAGCGAATTGGACTGAAAGGTAACCTAATATCCCTTTCTTGGTTTCAAGTTGTGGTTGACTCATTGAGGCGGGCTAGGATCAAAGAGGAGGAATCGAGATTGTGTAGGATTAGAGCGACATCAGGTGGTTGTCGGTGATCGGGATGGCCGGTTGGATCAGTGGGATGGCTGATTCAGATCAATGGCGGGTTGGGTTGGCTCCGAATCCATTTGCATAATCTCGATGTGCTAGTGGGTGGTGGAGGGACTGACATGCTTGAAGTCATCGGTCGATGGCCGGACGGCTAGGCGTTGGAGGCCCGATGCCGGTGGTGGGTAGACAAGGCAAAGCAGCTTCGGGTTTGGGCCGAAAAGAGGACTGTGTTGCTGCTAGGGTTGGTCCATTGGGCCAGGGTTAAGGAGATCAGCCCACTTAGGGCAATTATATTACTAGCTTTATGTTTTTTAATGTTACTAGCTTATAGTTATTTATTGTTTTCAATAAGGAGGAGATGTGGGCGTTGTCCCGGTATTGGCACCTTGCGTGCCTTGTTTGTCCTAGGTAAGTAGCAAGTTCCTTGCTTTGTCAAATGATCGCAATCTCCTAGTGGCAAGATGAAATATAGGGTCGTCGGATATGATTCCGTGCGACAACATAGTAGGAAAGTTGCACTATTAATCGTTATGATGCTTGTCCTTAGTACAGTTATATTTCTGTTATGTCACCGCTTTGTTAAAGCATATAGAGTTGTCAATGATACACTATTTGGTAACTAGTGCATGTTAGAATACGTTATTATTTGTAAGTTGGGGTTTAGGCTCAATGTTCCCCTCTTGTATTTTATGGTTTCATTGATCAAGGCTTAAGGATAACCGCACCGGCCCTTCTAAAAAAAACTGAATGATAAGTTACGAATGGCTTTAGATAAATAACAAAGAAATACATATTTCATGATATATTTGTAGGAACTTGTGGGACTTTAGTCCCACATTGAAGAAGTTGAAAAGGTTGTGCCCTTTATAAGGGCTAACTCATTTAATTCATTAAATAGGTGATATGTGAGAGAATGGGCTTTGTGGGCTTTCTATGGGATTTTCCATAGAATTGCACATAGATTTCACATATATTTAATAGTCAAAAGATGGGCCTTGGGCCTTGGGGCTCTGTTGATTAAATTCGGAATATTTTTTATTTTAATTAATTAATATTTTGAATTTTGAATTTGATTTTATCTGATAAACAGTTACAACTGTTCGAACAGTTGCAACTGTTTGTTCGGGTTTATCTGTTCACGTGACTATTATTTATAGACGACGTTGGTCGTCGTTACAAGACACGAAAAACGTTCTTCTGTTCTTCTTCTTCTTCTGTTCTTTGGAAATCCACAAAGTAAATTCGCTAGAACAAGTTCTTGTGCAAGAACTTGTTTGTGATTGTTGTATCCTCAAGATAGACGTCTGCAACTACAGCATAAGTGGGGACGAATTTCTGTCTAAGGACACTGCTACGCAGGCCTCAATCGATCAAGTCAGTGATTTTAATTTCAATTTTATTGTTAATATAATTCGTTTTGATAGTTGTTATTAAATTTATAATATATATAAATCTGTTTCTGTACCCTTTACCGTTTGGTTCCATCAATATTGGCACACAAGTGTCTATCATGTGGTCTGTAAAACTGGTGGCAGAAGTCACATCGGCTTATCACTTCAGTTAAACTTATCCATGATTTTGCAACGGTTTCTTTGTTATATCCACTGCATTCTGTCGAGAATGGGAGGTTCTCCAGCCCACATTTATATGAAGTGGTTATTCATGATCAGGGAATTTGTGTTAAATCACTACTAGAAAAACACCAATTATCCACAGATGCGAGCCTTAAAGGTGCTGATGGTTTTTGTCCTTGTGTTAAGTCCATGGTGTCCAATCCTCTGCTCTGGACTAATATTGATTGTTGCGAAAAGATAGAGGGATCTTACTAATGAAATTTTCATTATATATCAAATGATTTTTTTTATTATTATTATTATTTATAGAATCAGATGGTGTTATTTTTTTTTTGATGTAAAGCCATAAGGCAAATTCATTGATACTCAAGCTAGAATGACACAGATATATGTCTTCCTTTGTCAAACGTTTAGGTAAGTTAAGGATGTGGCATGCTAACATCATTCATTACAAAGATTTTGTTCACTTATTTCTAAACAAAGAAATACTGAAGTATTAATACTTAGAAAAATCACACATCCTAAATAAAGATTTACTGTAAATAGACTAGCTAAATATTTTGAATTGAGCTAAAACAAAACCGTAGCCCAACTTAGAACCCAAAACAGCCGCTAGATAAGAGTCCAGCTCAAGGCCCATTTGGAAAAGGCTCATCCGCTGATCCAACGCCCTTGCACCGTATAGTATCGCCGGAGCTCCCATCCCGGCTTCGATCTTTGCTGATCCACACCCCTAGTCCACCATCGACCACCAAACTCGCCCAACGTCATCGGGTAGCTTCTCTTGCACGACCTAGCAAACACAAAACCAGCAGCCCCGAAGCACCCACCCAGCTTCGCCCTCACTCCGTCCAATCGGTCTAGCATCAACCGTCATCTCTACCGAATCTGTGCAACAAGGCCTATTCATTGCAAGACGTCCATCAATCATGGTCACCATCACCTGTAGAACCTCAAGAAAAAACATACCCGTCCTAGGAGCCTAGGGAAAAATAACAATCTCAACCGGCTGCAAGCCATGGGCGTCGGCATGGTCAAGAGACCAGCCAAGACCAAGGTAGCCGCTAGACGAGTCCGTTTTTGTTTTGTTAGGAGGCTGTTGATGCTTTCTTTTTGTTTCAAATGAGACTTGTGAAAAGATGATGATAGGAACATTATAATCATATGGTGTTTTTGTGTTCAAGTAAATGTTTATTGTCAAGACCCGCCCCGAATCACCCTGAAACCAGAGGTGAATCATGCGGGGACCACCTCTAAGAAAAATTTACCGAAGAACTCGGTAAACCTCCCTCGAAAATGGACAACCCTAACTCGAAAAAATTATAGAACCACACTTTTAAACCAAAATAATATCCTCCGCTACAACCCATAAATAGCCAGAATAAGTTATACAAAAATCCCAACAGTATTCAAAGCTATTATAAATAAAAACAACGGAAGCTGACAATCTCCTAGTAGATTAAATAGGTAACCTACTGGCGAAATGTAGCGAAAAGATGGGTGACTATGCCTCGACGTCTCCTTCTAGACCCCATTGAGCATTTTAAAAATGAAGAGCCTAGGGAAAAAATATTCAAAAACATCAGAGTGAGTGGACAAAAACAATTTCGACAACAAAATAAATATTTCCCCAAAAATACTTTCAAAGAAAACGCTTTACCAGCGACAGCTTAAAAGCTTAACTCAAAAATTCTAAACTGGTGTCTAGCCTCGCTAGACTCCCAAACTTTAAGAAAAAAGCCTCTCAGGCTAGAATATTATATATATCAGTATGTATTCACACTTGTCTATCTCTTGTACGATATCTATGAATAAGTTCGAAAAATAGATAATCATATAAGACTACGACGCTGGCGTCTAACGCTCACGTCACCCCAAACTACAATTGTACATCAGTATGGGGGAAACGCACGAGTGAGTATATATACGTGTTGATTCGTTATACGAATTCTATGAATGAATTCGAAGAATAAAAAATCGTACAAGGCTACGACGCTGGCGTCTAACGCTCACGTCACCCCATAATGAAATTGTACCTCATTATAGGGAAAAATCACATATAGCTAGCTAGCATTTATTTATATACATACTATTCTCATAATCAACTATATATAAGTATAATCACCTAAATTCTCAATTTCGGGAAATTTTCAACAATAGAAAATTATTCAACAATAAAGCATTTTAAGCACATTATTTAAAACAAAGGTCCACTCACAAATTAGGCCTAAGCCTGATGTCGGTCTGAGGCCTCGTCAGCTCGAGCCTCCTCACGTCCTGTTCCAAAAACATAAATAAATCCTTAAATAAAACACCGACGCACAAAGAAAATAGGCATAATTAAAAATGAGCTTCGCGCGCTCAACCATGTCTGTCGCCCTAAATCTTAATTTCACTGCCACCCAATAAACCTCCAAAAAATTTAACCGACATCCTCTAAACACCTTCCACCTTTCTAACCTTAAATAATCACGTGGCCGGATTTTTACTTATTAATCCGTCAAAAATACCAAACTTCAAAAATTCCCAAACCTAACCAAAACTCCTCCAAAAATTCTAAAACTCATTTCATTAAACTCCTCATAAAATTCCCTACCAAAAACATTTTTTCCAGCGATGGCGCCGGTGGCGGCTCCGCCGGCAGCAGCGGCCGGCGACCAGCTCTGGCGACCTCCAATGCCCACCAAAAATTGACAGCACATTCCTTTCAACCTCCTATACAACTTTCCTAACTATCACAAACACCAATTCCAAGCCTAACTATGCCAATCGAACGAAAACACATAAAAAGCCCTAGAATTTTCATTACTGATTTCTCCTTACCTAGCTCAAGATGGAGGGAGCCCTTTGGAGGGATTGCTGCACGGGAGCCCTTTGGAGTGATTGCTGCACGGGAGGAGGGCTTTCTTTTGAGTCAAGGCTCGCCTGCTATGGCTGCCGAAGGAAGGAGTTTCGGCGGGTTTTCCTCTCGAACGGCGGCGCTAGGGAGCCTCTCACCGATCTAGAATGAGAGCTGGCCGGGTCGGAGGCCGACCGATTGAGGCCGGACGGCGGCGGAAGGACGCCGGACGTTTCCGGGCAGAGAGAGGGTCAGGGAGAGGGAGAGAGAACGCGCGGGCTGGAGGAGAGAGAGAGAGAGAGAGAGAGAGAGAGAGAGAGAGAGAGAGAGAGAGAGAGAGAGAGAGAGAGAGAGAGAGAGAGAGAGAGAGAGAGAGAGAAATGAGTTTGGGCTTGGTCCAAACCAGTCCACCACCAATATACCCATTCCAAAATTTAACACCCCAAAAATAATATCCTAACGAAAATTACCTTTTACTAGCAAAAATTACTATATTTTACCGTCGTCACATTTTCTTCCTTCGAAATAATTGTCCCCTAACCAATCTGGGGACTAATTAAATTATACACTTAATGACGAAGATGGTAAAAACTCTTATTACTACCATGCTAGTAATTAAGGTAAAAATTAAGAGTCGGAGTGTGACATTTATAATGGTCAAAAAGAATAAACAACAACAAATAGAATTTAACCAATTGACATTTAAATTTTGACAATGTCATTCGATTTCTTGTATTAAATAGGCTAAAGAAGCAAAGATGTTTTACCAAACAAAAGAACAAAATTTTTATGCAAATTCATTCAAAAACGGTACTTCAGATCAAAGGCGTACCTACACACTAGCAACGGTGTGCTACAACACACCCCAGATTTTGAGAAAACATTGTTTTGTTAAATAATTATTATAGTTAAAAAAATTTAAATTATGAAAATCAGCCCACCCCAAATTTCTATACTTAGTCTATATGTAATTGAACTTAGTCTTTATGATTTTTTTTTTCTAATTACATATATATTGTTTATTTTATTAAAAGCAGATTTAGTATATTTTAGGTCAATTTTCTTCTCTTTATTTCTTTTTCTTTGTTATTGTATATGTCTCCATTCCATTCTCTTCTGTTGAGGCAGCTAAGCCAAGTGTTCTCTTTTTAATTTTCAAGTATAATTCTTAGCTATATCAATAATCCTCTTTGAGTCTTATACGTGTCATGACGTAGTTCTCAAATTTCAATTGATTAATGCCTTGATCAAATTTAGTCCCAATATCCTATCATCTCAAATCTCAATTGATTAATGCCTTGATAATCTCAATATCTCATCATCCCATCGTACTGTATTACTATTGAAATTCTAATTCTAATCTCAATTCTAATAATATTATAATAATTCTAATAATTCTAATTCTAATAATCCCATCGTACTGTACTGTATTGCTTGCTTACTTTTATTATAGATAACTAATTCGATCTAATGATATGTGTGTGTGGTTGTAATAGTACCAACGTTTGATTCATAGTATTAGATTGTGTTTTCCATCCAGTTAGGTTTTGGGATTATACACTTGTTTACTATATTATTAGAGCGGTGTTTGTGTGTTTAGTTATTAAATTTTGCTTTTATTCAAGAGCGTATGATTCAATTTGAGTAGAATTCTTAATGATCAGTTAACTACGTAATTATTTGATATGTTTTTAATCTAAGATGTGATATGTAAAATGAGAAATTTTATATACACACCCTAAATAACTTAATACACATCTATTTCTCAATACACTACTTATTTAATTTCTCATTCGGATATTTTACTAAATACACAACTCAAAGTACCTAAAATACCCTTAATAAAAAAATATATGAAATATCATATTATGTAACTATATTAACACTATTATTATTGTAAAATTAGTATATATTTATATAAATTAACATTTTATAGATGTACATATCTATTACTTGTATTAGTTCTTGAGAAATCCTTACAAATTCATTGTTCATTTCAAATTCTTAAACATGAAAATGATAAACAAGATGAAAAATACATATCTGAATAGTGTGTTTGGATGAAAAAGAATATATGTGAAATATAACGAAATATATAAGTGTTCATATGCATAACAATTACATCATTTGACACTTTTGAGTCTTTGACACTCTAAACTTGAAAATTATGAATCTTTAAGGACAAAAAAGAAATTAATTGATTATCCAAATTTCTTTGCAAATTACTTGTTTACTTTAATAGTTTCCCTAAATAAGTTCTCGATCTTAAAAATTTATAAGTTTCTGAAAGGGAAAATTAAAAACAGTACATGACAAATTATTCACTCATCATAATTTTGGTGTTTCAAGTTTCAAAACAATCATAACAGTACATGAACTTGTAATCTCAACCGAAAATATGTGTATACCGTTACATTCTCTGTTATCTAATGTGTTTTCCATTAAATTTTGAGAGGCAAATCTGTCACTCCTTAATTTAGTAGTAATAAATTATTAAAATCAATAATTAATAAGGAAAGGGAAATAAGAAAAGAAAAAATATTGTTGTCTCTCTTTTTCGTCCCTGTTCAAACCTAACATATACATAAATGGTGATCGAGGTAAGACTATAAGAGGAAGTTGAAAGATGATTTGATTTGGTAAGTTATGGAAGAAAATGTTTGAATATATATAGGTGGGTTGAGATGAGCAATATAAGGAAACTTAAAACGAGAAAGCTATGTCCTAGTTTTACTTAGATTGAGACGAGCAACAAAGTCTTTTTTTTCTTTTTCTTTTTTTTTGATGAATTCTTGCTTTTCATTAAAACCATACCCAGTAACTTACAAACATAACGAATAGTAAGGAAAGAAACCAGGTAAGGGGAAACACAACAAAGTCTTTGAGAATATATGGTTTGAGTTTACAAGATTAATAAAGTTTATAAATAGAAAAAGAAAAAGAAAAAAAACATAATATAAAGAAAGAGAGAATCGAGAAACCCGAAATCACCATTTGAAAAATGTGAAATTACAAAGAGTTAACGGTGTTATTGACGACATGTGCTAAAAGTGTGCCAGTTTTTAAACGTTATTTATCATTTTGATTGTTTCGAAACTTGAAACACCAAAATTAAGAGTGGATCATTTGTCATGTACTATTCTTAAAATTTTCTCTTTCCAAAAATAAGTTTTCATTTTTAATATTTTAATTTGGTTTATACTTCACATTATTAGTTTCCAAATATAAGTTTGTTTTTAATATTTAAATTGTATTATACATGCCTCTTTTGGTCATATTTAACATACCAATTAAATCTGATTTGAAATATCAAATAATATGGATGTGTATTAAGTTATTTGGGATGTGTATTTAAAACCACTTTATGTAAAATATAGAAGAAAAAAAAATTAAATAACTTTAAGAAAAAAAATATCAGCCCACCCCAACCTAAAATCCTAGGTCCGCCATTGCTTCAGATGTCATTGTAATCTAAAGATTCCTATGAAAGAAACAATGGAGTATGCATATCATCCTATTTAAGAAAGATGAGTAAATAAATTTTGGTGAAGAGAATCACATTTGCTTTTTAGATGTCATTGTAATCTGAAGATTCCTATGAAAGAAACAGTGGAGTATGCAGATCATCTTATTTAAGAAAGATGAGGAAATAAATTTTGGTGAAGAGAATCACATTTGATTTTCTTTATATTTAAATTAGAATTAAATACTATGAATGAAATTGTTCTAGTAAAGTAGGTACGAAAAACCAAAAACAGAATAAAATCCTGAAGAAAAAAGGCGAGCATTTACAGTCATATATAGTTATATATGATACACACACATGAATATTGTAGTGAAGTCTTGTAACGATTCATATCTGAAACAGTTGTGGCATTTGAGAATACTTGCTCTGATCTTATGTTTAACTCTATAGTGTTTTTCGCTTTTAGTGTTGTTCTTCTTTTTCTTGATGCTGCAAATGGGAAAACTCATCACCATAAGTTTGTGGTATGTCTCTCTTTCTCTCTCCGATACCACTCTTGTCCAAAACTCCAAATGAATTTTCTGGACACACTTTTCCAACTCTTTCAATTTTCCAAACTCATTCACTTTGGACGATAATATTGTCCCCCTCTACTTCAAATGATTTCTCTGTAACTATATGTAAGATTGTAAGTGCTGAATTTTGTCGCAGGTAAAGTCATCTTCTTATAGTCGACTATGTAGTAGTAAACACATCTTGACCGTGAATGGGAGATTCCCAGGGCCAACTTTGAAAGCTCAAAGAGGGGATAAAATGGTTATAAAAGTCCATAACAAGGCAAACTATAATATCACTCTTCATTGGTATGTCGCTTAATTACTCCTACGTAATTTTTAAACATTATTGGTTATTGGTTTTTCCACAAGTTCTAGTTCATTCCCATGAAAAAAAAAAGAAAGGAAGAAATTAAAAAGATTTATGTGCTTCTTAGCAATACCAGTGAAGCAGTACTTAAACACTTTTAAACACATATTTGTGCTCACATTTTTCTTTCTAGGGTGCTAGAGTAAATACTAACTCTTGTGCCGGAAATGAATTGATACAGGCATGGAGTTAGACAACTAAGAAATCCGTGGTCGGATGGACCAGAGTACATCACACAATGCCCTATACAGCCTGGAAACAAGTACACTTATATATTTGAATTTAGTACAGAAGAAGGAACAGTATGGTGGCACGCACATAGTGGTTGGGCAAGAGCAACAATTCATGGAGCCATTTTTGTTTATCCCAAACCTGGATCAAGCTATCCTTTTCTGCAACCTTACGCCGAGTTCTCGATCATACTAGGTATGTTCATCAGAGCCTTTTATTACAAGTGTTTGAAAAAATCGTGTAAATTGTAATTGGTCTAGCTGAGAAGACATATCTCTTCACTTTATTAACTATTCATATACACTTTTGGAGTGATCTTGGCTATTAATGCCCATTTAAGTTTGATAAGATATTTCACTTAACTTGGTTAAATCTTTAAAGGAAAGAAATCTGTATGAGAAATATGCATAAAATTCAAATGATTCATTTTTCAACAAATCATTGTTACTATAAATACATAGCATATATGTATTTTCCTAACATAAATATATTGAAACATTCAATCATATTTAGATGCCGAATATTCAATGTTAAAAGATACAATTTATCCAGGTGAGTGGTGGAAGAGAGATGTCATGAAAATACCAAGAACTGCAAATCTAACAGGAGGAGAACCTATACTCTCAGATGCCTATACTATAAATGGAGAACCAGGTTTTCTATATTCATGCTCCAAAAAAGGTATAAAATCAAGCTTCAATTATTGTCTGAATAAAGAAGCTAATGTGAATTATAGTTACTTCAACATAATGTTCCATTGCAGGGACCTTTAATATGCTAGTTGAACATGGGAAAACTTATCTTCTTCGGATAATCAGTGCGGTAATGGATGAAGAGCTATTCTTCGGCATTGCGCATCACAAGCTGATATTAGTGGGAAAGGATGGTTCCTATACAAAACCAGTTGAAACCTCCTACATTATGATATCCCCTGGCCAAACTATGGACTTGTTGCTACAAGCAAACCAACCTCATGGCATCTATGTCATGGCTGCAAGAGCATATTCAAGCGCCTTTGGAGCTAGTTTCGACAAGACCATGACATCTGCCATTGTCAAATATCGTGGTTCAGATGAACAAGACACCCACCCTCGAAGACTTCCTGTTTTCCCACATCTTCCACCCTATAATAGAACACAAGCAGGAACAGACTTTACCAAGCAATTTAGGAGCCTTGCAACAAAAGACCACCCTACCAAAGTCCCAATACAAGTAGACACTTTCTTGTTTTTTACCATATCCGTAAACCTACTTAACTGTAGTGACAAACCGTGCTCTGGTCCCTTTGGGAAAAGATTTTCGGCTAGTTTCAATAACATAAGCTTTGTCATGCCACAGTCAATCGACATCCTTCGAGCTTACTATTACAAAATTCCGAAGGTATTCGAGAAGAATTTTCCGGTTAAACCACGTAAGGAATTCAATTACACTGGTGATGATCTTCCAAATGAATTTTTGACATCGTCCTATGGAACCAAGGTGATGGTATTGAAGTACAATGCAAGTGTTGAGTTGGTTTTGCAAGGGACCAATGTGTTAGCAAGTGATAACCATCCTGTGCATTTACATGGATATAGTTTTTATGTTGTTGGCTCCGGTTTTGGAAATTTCAACCCTAAAGAAGATCCTCTGAGATACAATCTTGTTGATCCTCCTGAGGAGAGCACTGTTGGTGTTCCGAAGAATGGCTGGGTCGCAATCCGATTTAGAGCAAATAATCCAGGTGATGATCATGACTTTTACCAGTAAATCCATGTTAATCACTCTCTCATAATGTGATTGTTCCTTAGTTTATAAAATAGCAAGTATTGTGTTTAGAATAGATAACTATAAACTGAGAATACGAATAATCCCGAACTTCTACTTTTATTGATTTATGTTAACATTTAACTCGATCTGTAATAATTGTTTTCAATATATTGCAGGCGTATGGTTAATGCATTGTCACATAGAGCGTCATCAAACATGGGGAATGTCTATGGTGTTCCTAGTCAAAAATGGTGCTAGTCGTCATAATAAACTTCGTTCACCTCCTCATGATTTGCCTACTTGCTAAATGAAACAGCCTCCTACATAGATTTTGATCAGCTTCTCTGTACTAGATTTTTAATTTGTTTATGAGTGTATGTGAGCTTAAACTTTAAGGTATATTAAATTAAAGAGAAAAGTTCACCATCGGTCCCTCAACTCTTGTGGCAAGGCCAATGTGATGCCCAACTTATAAAAACTACCAATGTGATGCCTACACTTTATTTTTCGTATCAACGTGGGGGCTGAGACCATATTCCGTCACGGCACCGTCTGCTTGGTCACGTGGCTCACTAAAATCGGTCCCTCAACTCTTGTGGCAAGGCCAATGTGATGCCCAACTTATAAAAACTATCAATGTGATGCCTACACTTTAATTTTCGTATCAACGTGGGGTCTGAGGCCAAATTCCTTCACGACGTTGTCTGTTTGGTCATGTGTCTCGCACGTGGCTCACCAAAAAAAGGGCATAAAGGACATTTCTTGTGTTTTGTGCCGTCTCTTCCGATCAGCTTCGTCTACAGCCAACACAGACCCAAGATTCAAATTTCGTCAGACCCGCTCTGGAATTCGTCAGAACAACTCTAGTCTCTTTTCAAATCTCAGGCCGACATCTTTCTCAGTTTCGGATTAGCATCGTGCTTCCATCTATTCGGCGCCTTCTGCTTCAAATCCCTTTCTGCTGCTGACCTCTGCTTCGTCTTCTATTCAGACTGTTGTCGTCTTCCTCTATTCAGAAAATCAACATATTGTCCCAACCACAGAACAACGCCACCATCAGGGTCCACCTCCGCCTCCGGCGAGTACATCTCCCTCGCCAAAGACGGCATCAAGGTTGATCTCGGCGCCCGCCGCCCCTGGAAGCCCATGTTCGACTACCGCTCTCTCAACTTCGCCCACAGCTTCGTCACCTCTGCTACAACGCCATCGTTGTCCTCATCATCCCCACAGTCATCACCTTCGTCGTCCGCTAGCGACCAAATCAACCCTTACACCGCTAGCGACCAGATCGACCAAACAAGTGAAAATTCTATAAAATTGAGACGGTGCTGATTTGAGATCAATGACGGCGTCGCCGTCAGAGCTGAGGTCTCGCCGCTGGTCCCACTCGTCTTCTTCGTTGATGTAATCATCTTCTTCCTTATCGTCGACTTTGTCGTCTGAGTGTTGAGAGCGGAGGCGAGACAACGGCTTACGGCGGATCTCGATGAGGCGGTCGCTGACTTGGTCGACGCTGCGCTTGTGGATGTAGAAGGCGGAGACGGACATGAGGGACGCGCTGACTAAGGCGGCCATGGCTTGGTTGAGAGCTGTGGTAGAAGAAGATGAAGATGAAGTTGAAGACGAAGCCGATCGGAAGAGACGGCACAAAACACACGAAATGTCCTTTATGCCCTTTTTTTGGTGAGCCACGTGCGAGACACATGACCAAACAGACAACGTCGTGAAGGAATTTGGCCTCAGACCCCACGTTGATACGAAAATTAAAGTGTAGGCATCACATTGATAGTTTTTATAAGTTGGGCATCACATTGGCCTTGCCACAAGAGTTGAGGGACCGATTTTAGTGAGCCACGTGACCAAGCAGACGGCGCCGTGACGGAATATGGTCTCAGCCCCCACGTTGATACGAAAAATAAAGTGTAGGCATCACATTGGTAGTTTTTATAAGTTGGGCATCACATTGGCCTTGCCACAAGAGTTGAGGGACCGATGGTGAACTTTTCTCTAAATTAAATGTGTGCTCTAAAGCACTATAGCTGCCAGAGCAACTCTAGCCATGTTTTGTTTTGAGATATTGTTGAGAGAGATATTGAGAGATTGTTGAAATAGATATTGAAGAAACATAAGTAGATTACAATGGTGGGGAGCGCTTCTGTTGCGAACCGCTATATTGCGGACTGTATGCGGACTTTTAAATACAGACTATTAGATTAGATGAATGACTTACAAAGAAAGAAGAATAGATTTCTCTCATGAGGCCTCACACATATAACCTTCTCCCCATACTCGTCATGTCTGCATCTCTCAGACATTTTCCAGGCAAACCACCCCTCATCAAATCCTTTAATGGCCTCTTCTCTCCAACAATAAAATTCATCTTCTTTTTTCTCTCATGGGCTGCTGGGTATGCTGTGGGATTCAATTTGTTTGGGTGGATCTCAATCGGGATCTTAATCCCTCCTCCTTCACAATCGGGATCTCAAGGGTCAAATGGAGATGTAGGAGAAAGATACAATTATAATATCATGTTAGGAACTTAAGATTAAAGTAAAAAGAAGAACATTGGGAAGAGATTGAGATCCGATTGAGATTTCACTAAATAAATTGAACCCTAACACTAATATACCCAGTAGCCCATGGGGAAAAGAGAAGAGAATTTGTGAGAAAAGAGGAAAAGATTTGTTGATGTTTTTGGGAAATAAAGAGCTTCTGGAAAGTCTGAATGTAGGAACGAAGAACATGGAGTGTGAGAGAAGTTTTGATGCATGCGGGATCATGGAAAACATTTACACTTCTACAATTTTAGACCACTCATGTAATCCAACGGTCTGCGTTTGAAAGACCGCATCGAGTCCGCAACATAGAGGTCCGCAACAGAACCGGCCCCTACAATGGTGTACTTTGTTGAAAAATGTTTGCTTTGTATGTTTCAATGGTGCATATACAAGTTTGTGTCTCAGACTTTCTTATGATATATATATATTATATACACACACACATACATACATATATACATACATACATACATACATACATACATAGCTTCTCAGCTGCAAACATCTGCATTTATTCTTATGGTGCGGATTTCCACTTTACACTCACTTTTCAATCGAAATTTCACATCTTCATTGTCTAATATTTAGATATTAATGTATAGATATCATCTCTACAAAATTTCAGCCAATTTGGTTATCATTAAAATACTCAAAAATGCGTTTTTCTGTTATAAACATGAACGCTTCAAGTTCGATAAACTTATGTTCATTTATTAGTTTAATTGAGTTTGAGTGTCTTAATGATAACTAAATTGACTGAAATTTTGTAGAGATGATCTATATATTAGTATCTAAAGACTAGATGGTGTAGATGTGAAAATTCGATTGAAAAATGAGTTTAAAATGGAAATCCGCACCGTGGGAATAAATAAGGACGTGTGTAACAGAGAAAACTCATATATATATATATAACACGGAGATGAAAGAAGAAAGAGGTGAGCCATCTACGTCTCCAGCACAACTTTCTAGCTTTTAACCTCCCTTCCGTGAATCAGGAACTAATTAATTATATTCTGTAGCATCTTGAAAAAGAAAAAAAGCCACAATCTCTATAGAAATCCAGGATCTTTGCATAAACGAAATGAAGCTCCAACACGACCGATGGTGTAAACGTGACCTCTTTCCAAACCCTAGACCGCCTCCTGGCATCAAACTCTAGTTTTATGCACTGAATCGGTTCTTTGAAATTTAAAGTCGTTTGATCAAACGTAAAATTATTCACATAGCAGATCCAACCATGGTTAAGGCTTCTTTTATGTGCAATGCTAGTGCCAAACCCATCACATCCACCCAAGGTTCTAGAAGGTTGAGAGGGAACGGTAAGGCTGTGACAAGCATGAAACACCAGCATGGTGTTCCAATAATGCTAAGGACCTCCATTCAGAATATGATTCAGATCAGTCACTCGATTGGATTGGAAAACAAAGTGAGTGCATGCATCAGTGAGAGCGAGTTCTCTCTTGATTATCAAAATCAAGGAAAACGTGCCTTTGAAACCTTCAAAATTGGATTTAGGGCAATGCAGTCGCCATACCACGCATGAACATCCTGGATAGCCTCACTACCTTGGGAACCAAGATTAAAGCGTGTCGAGTCCAAAAATAAATTGGGAAGAAGCGCCTTGAAACATTGAAGCAAGCTAGAGATTCAATAGCTCGATCCATGTTTAAGCAAATTTTGTCGAAGAGGGAAATTCAACGGTAACTCTAGCATAACATGTCAAACAGCGACAAGTGTGGCTCGTGAATCATCCTTGTACCGATATTGTCTAAACTTAACCACCTTTAAAGTGTTGAGTTTTAATCACAAAAGGTGTCAGTACAATTAGGAATGATGCACCCATTTATAAGTTATATTTTATTTATCACTTTTCCAATGTGGGATCTCTCCTCTCCAACACTCCCCCTCACGTGCAACCTAACTTTTTAGGTCTGCACGTGAAACTGATTAACAAACTAAACCCGGGCCCCATGATAACCGAAAGAACCCCAAACTCCTAGACTTCCAGTGACAACTGAAAGAACCAAACCAGGCTGAATTAACTCCAAACTCGAAAGAACCAAACCAGAGCCATGACCCCTAAAAGAACCAACCCGGGCTTATGGAGATGCAACTGGAGAGGGACCCGCGCTGATACCATGTCAAACAGCGACAAGCGTGGCTCGTGAATCATCCTTGTACCGATATTGTCCCAACTTAACCACCTTTAAGGTGTTGGGTTTTAATCACAAAAGGTCTCGGTACAATTAGGAATGATCCACCCACTTATAAGTTATATTTTATTTGTCACTTTTCCTGTTTTCCAATATGGGATCTCTCCTCTCCAACATAACAAATAACTGTTCCTCGAAAAATCCCAAAAAACTCTCTTAGCTCCGTAAAACTAGGAACCAGGTTTGAAGGAAAAATTTCAATCGATCTCCCTCTCGTCCGGCTGCGCCGCGAGGCTGGTGTAAGCCTCTGGCTGTGCCGAATTCTGATGGTTGTGGCCGGACGGAATTTCTGGCGATGAATGTTGTTTGGGTTTGGAGGATGTGATTGGAATGGTTATGCTTCACTTGTTTTGATTCGTTGTGATGAGTGTATCAAGGATTTAATGGTGGTGTGGCGGAACGATTTGGGGTTGGAGCGGTGTCGGATTCTGGACAGGTGCGTCAACGGCTTAGAGATTTGGTCTGATTCAATGGGTATAAAGGACAGCAGACATGACGGGATGTTGCAGAGGTGGACTGGAGGACCAAAATAGAAAACCGATGTTGCAACGGCCCACCAAAATAGAAAACCGTAAAGCAATGAAGCAATGTATTTTGAAGGAATAAAGAGGACCAGTTTTATAACATTTAAAATCACGCACTGTTGTAATTTAGTTATCAACCCAAGCAAAACTGCAACCTAAATTACTGCCTTCCACCACCAATTTGATCTACATCATCTACTGAGCAAAAGTAGAGGCCATGAGGATACTAATCTCTCCTGCCATGAGGCCACGAGTGTGTGAATCAGTGTCAGTTTACTAATCTCTATTCTCTCGTGTTCCAGCACTACCAGAAGAAAGGCTTTAGCCGACGAAAAAAAAAACCAGGCCGACGAATTTTTTTTTCGTCGGCTGAAGTCCACTTTAGCCGACGAAATCTTCTTTCGTCGGCTAAACCAAAATATTCGTCGGCTATGGTAAACTTTAGCCGACGAAATTAATATTTCGTCGGCTGAATAATTTTTCTCGTCGGCTATAGTCTGTGAACTTTAGCCGACGAAATTTTCAAAAGTTTAGCCGACGAAATTTTCAAAAGTTTAGCCGACGAAATTTTTAAGAGTTTAGCCGACGAAATTTTCAAAAGTTTAGCCGACGAAAAATATAATTTCGTCGGCTAAAGTGTCTTATATTTACAGATGTGGACAACAACTCATCTGGAAAAAAAACTATACGTAGAACCTTCAAACGCAAAAAAGTCATGAAATAAGATATGACCAGAATGGTGAAATACGTCTATGGTTGAAAAATGACTGTATTCCGGTAAATTCTCGGTGCCGATAGTTGACTTACCCTTATTATTCACTATGCTGCAGATTTGGCGTTTGGTGTCTGATTGACTATTGTGATACCTTTCCAAAAGTGTAACGGCGCTACGAGTCAAACTCATGGTTTTACCATGACGAATAGGCTTTTTTGGCCATCCGAGTCCGTTTAGGGCTTCAAAATGCAGTTTTCTTATTTTTCAATTAGAGTTGACCGTTTCGATCGTGCCCTTAACTTTGTCCAATCTAGTTGCATTTTTTATCATAGACATATTTCATCATAATGATCATATCTGACGGTCGAATTTTGGTTTGTGAATTTTAGTCATCGGAATCACAACGTGTTTACTATTTTCCGTTATTCGGGTTTATGGGGAGCCCTATCGTCGGAAGGTAAATGTCTCAAAATTTTTATATGTGTAGTTGTGTCTCATCTACGTGAGAGTTTTTTCTGTGGAAGGTTTGACCAAACTACGTAATATAGAGGGAGATATGAGCATTTTCGTGTGATAAGTGACGATGGATTATGGTTGACCGTTTCGATCGAGCCCTTAACGTTGTCGGATCCAGTTGAATTTTTTACCATAGACATATTTCGTCATAATGATCATATCTGACGGTCTAATTTTGGTTTGTGAATTTTAGTCATCGGAATCACAACGTGTCTACTAATGTTGTATAACTTGTTTAGTAGGTTATACAACTTTGTGAACCAACTCTACATAGGAAGCAAAATTATTAAAAATCTCATGAAATAAGATGTGTTCAGAATGGTGAAATACGGCTATGGTTCAAAAATCACGTAAATCGGGTAAATTCTCGGAGCCGATAGTAGCGGTCAACCCTATTTACCGTTATTATTTCTTATGGGGAGCCCTATCGTCGGAAGGTAAATGTTTCAAAATTTTTATATAGGTGGTTGCGTCTCATCTACGTGAGAGTTTTTCGTGTGGAAGATTTGACCAAACTACGTAATATAGGGGGAGATATGAGTGTTTTCGTGAATTTATAGACTTTAGCTGACGAAAATATATGAAAAGTCGTCGGTTATAGTTATTTTTTAATTTTTTAATTACATACTATAGCCGACGAATACCCTAACGTATTCGTCGGCTAAACCCTAAATTTTTTGGCGGTCAACCAAAATTTTCAAAGGACTTTAGCCGACGAAAATATATGAAAAGTCGTCGGCTAAAGTCGAAAAATTTCAAAATTTTAAACCAAAATTTTTTGGCGGTCAACCAAAATTTTCAAAAGAGTTTAGCCGATGAAAATAAAAAATTTCGTCGGCTAAAGTTCTTTATATAGGCGAAGATGACAGGAAGAGTTTAGCCCCCTGTCAAGCCCCCTGCCGAGCGCCCCTTGCCGAGCCCCCTGCCGAGCCCCTGCCGAGCCCCTGCCGAGCCCTGCCGAGCCCTCTGTCGAGCCCTGCCGAGCCCCCTGCCGAGCCCTATAAAAAATTACAAATAGAAACTTTAGCGGACGATATTCAAACACTATATTCGTTGGCTATAGTGTTTTTTAATTTTTTTTAAATAAGGTTTAGCCGACGAATAACCTAATGTTTCGTCGGCTATAGTAATTTTTTAATTTTTTTATATTGTTTAGCCTACGAATAACCTCATGTTTCGTCGGCTATAGTTATTTTTTAATTTTTTTTTATATGGTTTAGCCGACGAAATATAAAATATTTCGTCGGCTATAGTATTTTTTTAATTTTTTTTATAAGGTTTAGCCGACGAAATATAAAATATTTCGTCGGCTATAGTTATTTTTTATTATTTATTAAGCACTTTAGCCGACGAATACTTCGTTGGCTAAAGCCTGGGACTATTGCCGACGATATTTTTTTCGTCGGCTAAAGTGGGACTATAGCCGACGAAAAAAAAAAATTTGTCGGCTAAAGTCATCACAGATGGCTTTTTCCCGACGACACTATAGCCGACGAAGGCTCGTCGGCTTTCTTAGCCGACGAATTTTTTTAACAGGCCGACGAAATTTTTTCGTCGGTTAAAGTGCTTGTTCTGGTAGTGCAGTGTAAT
This sequence comes from Fragaria x ananassa, assembly GCA_034370585.1. Taxonomy (NCBI): domain Eukaryota; kingdom Viridiplantae; phylum Streptophyta; class Magnoliopsida; order Rosales; family Rosaceae; genus Fragaria; species Fragaria x ananassa. Next base: position 19,763,246 of record CP139757.1, on the reverse strand, counting down.
AGTGATGCTAGTACTAATTAAATTTTGTAAGACAACTATGACTATGAAGCTTGCGTTTACATCAAGTTCTTTAGTTAAAGTTAGGAGTTGTTATATAGAGGCTTGTCCACTGATGAGCACATGTTCGGTTTTGTGGTTATATTAGCTGCCCGCTATGTTATAAAGCACTTATTGTTATGCGATTTGCAGACATTAATTATTACATGATTGAAGTTTTGACAAACGAATTTGAACGTTCTGCCTTTGAGATTGAATCTTACTGAAATATATTCGTTACGTCTCACTATATCATGTCTACGAGTCTATGATATCTAAGCCAGACAGAAAAATCATAATGATATCTGCAATAATAGTGTTATCTATCGTCTCGGAATTTTGCTTTTATGTTCCTTTCTGTTAGGAAGATTGTAAGGCGGATGAAACAGTTTAAATTAGAAGTTTAGCTGTCCTCTACCTCTCCTTATTCAAGTTGTTATGCGCAAAACCGGCTATCTTTGAAAACTGTAATAGCTATCAAGTAGACTGTGTATATTTACCATCAAGTTTGTTCCAGTTATAATAGCATATATATGTGTATGTGTGTGTATTTTGGCATTTACTAGCGTCAGTATTCACTTGACTTGAATCAATTGCTTATCGATCTTCAGGTAGTTGGAAAAAAGTATATAAGGATCTGTCATGCTTCTTTGTCTCAGGAACACGCTCTGAAGCCATGCTTTGCAAATCAATTCAGGTAATTGCATCTTGACCTCATTAAAGTCAGGAAAGATCTAAACAAGATTTCTGATTACTAGTCTGTTCTTCTTAGTGAAACCTGTCACTGACATTCTTGGAAATATCTCATGAAGCTAAATAGGTGTATGGTTTGTAAACTTTGTACAGTGGCAGTTATATTTTAGTACAAACCACTATATCCTCAGTCTTGTCATAGTTTTAGTACTATGACAAGAATACCACAAGTGACTATAGTCACATTTCTCGGAACTTCACCAAATTTTAACAAATACTTTACCATATCCAACTGATCATCATGTCCCGTGATCTGATTTATAGAAACAGTCTTGAGGTGTGAAACCACACAAATAGGCACAATCTCTGGTGGCTCGAAAGGAACGTATCCTTCATATTCTTCATCATACCATGAGCTGAAATCAATGTTTAAGACAAGATCTTCAAGCTTAGGTGTTCGCTTGAGTAACTCCATTACATATTCCACATAAGAGCCACCAAAAAGATTGAGCTTCAATTGCTTCAAGTTACTAAAGTTTGGCAGTGAACATGTCTCAAATTTTAAACCTGGTAGATTCAAATACTCAACCCTGGAAACTCCTGCAAGTAAGCAGTTTCACAGTTCAAAAGCCATGGACTTACTTTTCGAATTTATGTGTTTTCTATGTTGGCTTTGACCAGGGAGTTTACATTATGCATGATATATTTTGCAGGATTTAAAACATAGACAACAAGGTTTTGAAGCTTTGGGGCATTGATAGTAATCTCTTCCTCTGTTTGACTGTCTGCATAAATTCTTGTTCTTAAAGTCTGCAATTCAGGGCAGCTGCAAAAAAGTTTTCTCAATGAGGAATTATCTCCATTTGTTGCTGTAATATTAGCAAACTTGAGGCTAGGAAAACAACCTGGACTAGTAGATGGATAGGTAATACAATTTGAATGGACCTTCGAAACCTCCAGAGTTTTGCACCGGTCAACTCTTCTAGGCAATTTAAACTCTAACTTGTATGAGTTATCTCTCCAGTTCTGCGTAGGGTTAAAATAAAGATCAAGTTCAGAAAGCTCATGCCTCATGGCAGCGCATATCCAATTTCGAATGCGAGAAAAATGTTTCTCTTGAACTTTGTAAATGTTTTCAATATGAAGACGAAACTTTCTGATCGTTGGTGGGTTGTGTAACTTAAGTGCACCATCAACAAAGTCGGCAAATTTCTCAAATATCGTCCAACTTCGATCACCATAATCAAAGTCTAGGGTAGGGACGAAGGTCCATAAGTTCTTCCAGCCTTTAGACAAAACCGTGGTTCGAACAGAATACAACGTTGGAATACAGGATAGTATATGAAACACGAATTTCATGTGGCAATTGGCTGATCCTATCTTCGGCTCCTTTTTGACGTTTTGATTTCGAACCCTCTTCGGCTCCTTTTCGACGTTTTGATTTCAAACCCATTAGTTCCTCTCGCAGCGTTTATGGTTTGCATCAAGGCGCTTTTATAAATTATAAGAGGGTTGTGGTGATGGGGAAGGTTTCCTAGTACACATTGGAAACTAAAACTAATTAGCACTCAACATCGGGTCAACATGTCCTTAGCACTCAACAGTCAACACTCCAACTAAACTACTGCGTCCACCTCCAATCTGATCTAATGGACAAAAGTAGAGGCCAAGAGGAGGCATGTTCCTTCCTTGTGGTGGATGGATTCCTAGTACCATACTGCTTTGGCTTCCAATACATCAAAAAGGCTATTTTCCTATCCCTAAAATAACAGCCTAAAAACCCAATCCACTATGGAATTGGAGAAAGTCATCGTTCAAAATAATGAGAATTTAGGGCTAATGAGAATTTTCCCTAATATGTACAAGACTTGTGGACTTGTAATAACGGCTAAAGAAAACGTATGAGCAAAATAGAAGAAGAATGGATTGCAGGATTCAGCAGAAGCATGCAAACAAGGCCAAACAGACAACAAAAAGAACGGTGTCGGAAGCTATACGCCACTACAGGATCAGTCGGTTACCAGATGGTGTTCTCTCTCACATACTTTGTTTCCTTCCCACGAGAGATGCCGTACAAACAACTATTTTGTGTATAAGATGGAAAAGCCAACTATTTTCCATTCCCAACCTAGACTTGGACTACAATGTACTTTCAAGACATGTATTTGAAAAGTTTAATGATGGTGTTCTTTCACTGCATGTCTCTTCAAACATCCAAAAGTTTCATCTATGTATTGGAGGAAATTACTATATTAATTTTGGAGATGAGCATTTGTCTCGCACTTCTGGATGGATATGCAAAGCCATGAAGCATAACATCGTTGAACTTGATCTTGGGATATATTCAAATACAAGATTCAAAGACCTTGAATTGCCTGATAGCAGTGGCTGAGACAGGATAATAAGGTAGCTTTTGCATGTGAAAAAGCTATCAAGCTGATAGCTTTTTCACATGCAAAATTCTTGTGCCTTTAAAGGTGAGTTCAAATTGTATTAACCTTGCTCCTCCTCCTTCGGCATCAACTTGTTTTCCAAGTCTCAAGTCCCTCCACTATAGCCTTTGCAGGCCTGATAGTGCCTCAGTGTTCGATTTGCTCGTTTCCAAGTGTCCTGTGCTTGAAGACTTGACCATTGATGCACATATATTTGCAGAGGATGTATATACTTTAGATATCCCTGCAGCAGGATTGAAAACGTTTAGATTTCTAGGTACCAGCTTTGTTGTTGGGAAAAAGTACAGTTTTTCTTTCAATTCCCCAAAGCTTGAAAACCTTGTTGTCTCGGATAGAGCTGGTTTAGCCAATTACTACTTTTCCAACAATGCAAAAGCCATGGTTAAAGCTGTGATCCATTTTATCCATGGCTACGAAGACGACAATATCAATCATGTTGTTAGAGCACCTCCCTTACTTGAAAAAGTCTCCGGTGTTAAATATTTATCTCTTTACAGTCCAAGGTTTTCGCCACGTTCTCTGCCTTGCTTCAATAATTTGAAGCGTTTGGAGGTTGGTGTGTTTCTTTGCTCATATTGGGGATATGTAATGGAGCTGCTGAAGAGGTCACCAAGTCTGGAAAGTATTGTTCTGGATATTTGCACTCGGACATGGGCTAAACAAAACTATGTCGAAGGGCACCAGCCTATCAATCCACCAAAGGATGTTCCTGTCTGTGTTTCCTCGTACCTCAAGACCATCTTCATCATTAATTTTATGGGATACGACAATGAGTTTGATGTGGTAAAATATTTGATGAACAACAGTAAAGTTCTCAGGAGGTTATTTATTTAAACCCGTGAGAGTTATCTTTACAACACTCGTCGAATGACAATTGAGAAGTTGCAGAAGAAAGCTTCAAATTTCGAGAGACGCTCAAAAGACTTGTGAGATTGAAATATTGATCAACTCTGAGACTCAGGAGCGCGAAAGATGCAGATGTGGATCGTGAGTGTGGATATTGTATCTTCCTAGTTCCTAGTATGATTTCAACTTGGAGCAAACCTGTATATTTGTTTTGTGAGTCATAATTGGCCATACTTTTAGGCCGTTTGTAAACTATAGGTTATTCAGTATTTGTTACATTTGATCTGATCCTTCCTAATATTATGGTGAGATAAATTATGAAACTTGAAGCCACAAATGTTATTCCTCATTGCTATAATGTATTGGGTTGATGGTATACCAAGCTTGTTAAGTTTTCGCCTGCTGGTACTAAAATTTGAACCAATTGGATTACTGGGGCATGATTGGGATCTGATAATAAGGTGAAGATAACTCTTTCCATCACAGTTGAGTCATTTAGCATCTGCCCTATTATAAAAGATAGGTTACTCAAAGAGTAGTTTGAAGCCTGCATAGCAAGCATATTATTTTAAAGGAGAACAACTACAGAGGTCCAGGAGTAATTTTAAGCATACAATAACCTGAAGTTACTGATGAAGCAAACAGATGACATGTCTCAGAAGCATTTGTGTAAACTGTCTATTTAGATCTGACCCAAAATGACATCACCACCAGAGACCTTGAAGTCTGATGGGGCTTCCTCGACATTTAGAACTTTAACCCCGTCAACCACATATGCTGACCATCTGCAGAAACAGAGTAACAATGTCTTCAAGACTGACAAAATTTAATGGATATAGTATAATACAAATAAGATGACAATATTACAAATCCATATAATCAGTAGTAGAAAAAGAGGATGCAGGAATGTGTCGATAAATTATGGATAGAACGAGTCCAAGACCATCAAAGATTTCTATTTCTTTTTTTCAGTGCAGCCAATTTCTAACAACAATCCAGATTAGAGATTATACCTCTGAGAGCGAGGTCCAAGCAAAGCAACAGAGAGATCTTTATCCAACTCCAAGTTTTTGTGGAAGCTCCCATCATAGTCCCCATAGAACTCGATCTATTAAGAAATTATCCAACTAAGTCGATCAATGCTGCTCTAGTATAAATGAAAGCAATAAAACGATTATTGCATCAGCAGAAAAATAGTATCACAACATTGCTACAATTTAGAGTTCTGCATTATGTACAAGTTATGTTATTTCCTTAGATGCTTTACAGTGACAAACACCATTTGAAACATGAATAGTAACTATGAAATATGAACAAACAAACAGATCTGCCAACAAAGAATAAGAACTTTTCCAAAAAGATTTTTATCATAAGGTTGATTAATGAACATTTCTCTAAACACCTTCAAGTAACCTTCCTGCCAGTCAATGGGGCTAGAGACTCTTGCAAGCCTCCAAACCTCAGTGGTAAATTGGCAGTAACCAAACAAATGATCAGCAATTTCATTGTCATTGTCACAAAGTGGGCAACTATTATCATCAATAAGACCAAAATCTTGAGAGTCTCTCTAGTTTTTAAACTTCCTTTAATCAAGAGCCAGCCAAAATTTTTAGCTTTAGGTGGAATGTTAAGTTTCCAAATCTTATTGATAATATCAATTTGACGATGTTTTTCCAAATTATCATATTGCAACCATGTTGCAGATTTAATTGAGAACTTATCATTTGCTGAGGGGCCCCAAATATACTCATCATGTTGGTCTGTTGTAGGTAAAGGAATACCTGTAATTTGCTAGCCAATATTTTGATCTAATACCAGCAAAAGCTTAGGTACATTCCAGGCTTTATTTGAAATATAATCAGCAACCGAGTAATCAATGTTAATAATATTTCTGTCATCAGGAATAAGAATTAAAGGTATCTCACAAACCCAGTTAAAGTTCCAGAACTTAATGTTCTTTCCATATCCTGCAATCCATCTTATGCCTTTAAGGATTAACTCCCTTGCATCAAGGATGCCTTTCCAGGCTAAGGAGCCAGACTGCTTTTTCTTAGCATTGAAGAAAGAGGCATGTTTAAGATACTTTTTCCTCACAATCTGAGACCACCAATTGTTCTCATAATTCATAATTTTCCAAGCTAATTTAGCAACTGCAGCATTATTGAAGAAAGCTGAAGGCCTAACACCCAGTTCCCCCACATTTTTTGGAGTACAAACTTGACTCCAACTGACCGGGGGGCATTTGGTATCAAAACCCCAGAAAAAGTCCCGTGCCAGTTTATCAATGGTTTTTGTAATTTTTGAAGAACATTTAAAACAAGACATCACATGGTTAGCCTAACCTGAGAGGTTAGACTTGATGAGTGTTTATCTCCCTGCTCTTGACAAAGTTCCTTTTGTCCAACCAGCTAGCTTCTTGGAGATTCTCAAGAGCAACTCTTTTGCATTGACTAGGTCCTTCCAAAAGATGACATTATATATTCCCAAACATTTACCTACTGTACACTTTTGTTGTATACCCAAAATATTAACAATCTCCAACCTAAGATTAGCATGTGTTAGGAGAGAAATAAAGAGAGGACTTATGGAAATTTATCTTTTGCCCTGAAACTGAGGAAAACTCATCAAGAATTTTAGCAATATTCCTAGCAGCTTTTTTAGTCATTTTTCCAAATGAGACAATCATCAGCAAACATTAAATTTGAAATTCTATCACCTTGGGGGGAAGACAAAAGCCCAACCTGAGCTTTATAATTAGAAGCCAGTAAATTGAGTTGCCTGATTAAAGGCTCCATTGCAAGAATAAAAATACAAGGGGAGAGGGAGTCTCCTTGCCTGATACCTCTGGTTGGTTGAAACCAACCTTCAGTTTTACCATTAATAAGGATTGAAAACGAAGAAGAAATGCAATTCATAACCAGTTTGATCCATTTTTCATGGAAACCAAACCTGATAAAACAATTTGAGTTGTAGTCCCAATTCAGATACCTCTGGTTGATACCTCTGGTTGGTTGAAACCAACCTTCAGCTTTGCCATTAATAAGGATTGAAAACGAAGAAGAAACGCAATTCATAACCAGTTTGATCCATTTTTCATGGAAACCAAACCTGATAAAACAATTTGAGTTGTAGTCCCAATTCAGATAGTCATAAGCCTTCTCTAGATCAAGCTTAACAGCCATTGATCCAACTTGTCCTTTTTTCTTTGGAAATCATGAAAAAGTTCATGTGCTATTAGACTGTTGTCCTGAATAGCTCTCCCAGGAGCAAAAGCTCCTTGATTTTTCAAGATACATTTCTCTAACAAAGGTCTCAATCTCCCCACCATAATCTTGGTAATGATTTTATAAGAGACGTTACAAAGGCTAGTTGGCCTAAAGTCAGTCACATGTTCAGGGTTTTCAACTTTTGGTATCAAGGCAATATAATATGATTAATTAACTCTAAGGATCTATCATTTTGAAAGAAATCTTTGATCATGGGAATAATAGTACCTTTAATTTCCTCCCAGCATTTGTGATAGAATATTGCATGTAAGCCATCTGGTCCCGGGGCCTAAAGGGCACCTATAGACTTGATAGCCTCCCATATCTCTTCATCTGTGACCTGTTTCAATAAAACCTCATTATCAGAATCATCAATGCAGGGTTCAATAATATTGATAAAATTTAAAACTTCATTTTCATTGGGGTTACAATCCCTTTGGAATAATATTTTTTTTTTGAAATCTTTAATTAGAATATCAGAAATTTCTTCTGAGGTGTTTGCCCAACATCCCAGTGCATTCTTGAGCTTTAGTATTCTGTTACTTCTTTTCCTCATATTTGCCTGTGTTTGAAAGAATATAGTGTTCCTATCTCCAAGATTCAGCCAGTTAGGTCTAGCTTTTTGGGCCCAGAAAATCTCCTCATCTTTATAACATTGCTGCAATTGTGCCCTTATGATCATGTCTTATTCCTGCAGGTAGACAGAGGATGGTGGGTTCATTAGCTGTTGTTGTATATCATTACTTCTGTCGTTTAAATCTTGAATTTTCTTAAACAAATTGCCATAAACTTTCTTATTCCATACTCTCACTTGAGCCCTAAACAGGTTAGAGATAGGGAGAAAATTCATGAGAGGATCCCTCTCAAAATTTTGTGTCCAAAGCCTATTGACCAAAGGTATAAACTCTTTATGAGCCAACCATATTGCTTCAAATTTGAAGTTATTCCTTTTCTCTTTTTACTTGTTCCTCACTGTTAGGCAAATGGGGCCATGATCAGAACCTATGATTGCTAGATTCTCAAGTAAAGCATCAGGAAAATGATTGAGAAAGTTAACATTGACACAGGCCCTGTTAAGCCTTTCATAGATGAGAGTATCATCTTGGTGCTTATTAGTCCAAGTACACGGCATACCAGCTGCTTGTAAAGAGTAAAGATTATTATTATTTAAAAAATTAACAAACTTTGTCATATAAGTAGTAACAGTTTGTACCCCTCCCAGTTTTTCATCTAGTGTAGTAATACAATTGAAATCTCCCATAAGGAGCCATTGGTCATTACCAATGGGGGCTAAAGCAGAAATTTCATTCCAAAGTTCCTCCTGTTTTTCCTTCTGAGGATAAACATAAATAAAAGTGGTGTACCAAGAATTATTAGTAGCAATTTCAGTGATCACACAATGAACAAAGCAATTATGAGGCAAAATAATATCAACATGGACCATTCGAGATTTCCATAATAACAACAGGCCACCACACTGGCCTTGTGCAGGTATAACATAATGAGCATCAAAAGGTAGTGTCTTAGTCTTATTAACTATATCTTTCGAGGCCCTCGGACCTAAGATACAAAGAACATCAATGTCTAAATTAGAAGCATTTAAACTGGTCTGTGCCAAAAAATCAGGCCAGAAACTTCCCCGGCTATTCCAAAAGAGTAACTTCATGAGTTATTAACTAGTGATGAGGTGACAGACCTCAAATTTAGTTCTCAAAGCATCGACCATAACAACTATAGTTTCTTTTTTCATCTTCCTATGTTTGTTGAGAGAAACAACGTCAAATGAATAAACTAAGTTAAATATGAGAGCTAGAACAGAAGCGTAACAACTTATGTTCACTATTTTCAAAACGAAAGTAATTTCCAGAAGGTAGAAGTCTACATCCAAACCTTCCAGAACTAACAATTTGTCCATAAACCAAACACCAATATGGGTATGATAAACGAAACCCAACGATTGGAATCGATAAAACCCAATAGGGGCACATACCTGGATCCAATTTAAGCATAGCTCGAAGACAGATTCAGAGTGGGAGGGTCGTCGCTCGCATCCGCCGAAACGATTATCCTTGTAGAAATTTGGTCTGAAAACATGACACTGGTTACTCAATCGGAAAGGTACCCATGAAGTAGAGGGGGAAATCGTAGCAAAAGAAGGAATTTGGTACGAGGTTTGGCCATGGCAGAAGCCGCGAAACCCTAGCAGAGCCCAAAACGCCAAACTCTCTTGGCGCGTGGGGCGCGTTCCATTTGTTCTTCTTGTCTGGCTATGTATGAGCTGTGCTAGTCTGGCTATGAATGAGCTGTGCTAGTTGAGGCGTATAAACAGACACACTCAACTACCAATCCGCTACTCAACGACGCACCACAATCGATGGGGGGCCTCAATCTCTCCTTCCTCTCTCTCCTCATCCTCCCCCCTTCCGCTCTCCTCCTCCTCCTCTACATCATCGTCCGTCCCCGCCCCGCCACTGTCCCTATCAAGAATCGCCACGTCTTCATCACCGGCGGATCCAGCGGCATTGGCCTTGCCCTGGCTCACCGCGCTGCCTCCGAGGGTGCTAGAGTCTCCATGCTCGCCCGCTCACTTAACAAGCTGGAGGAGGCCAAGAACTACATCCAGCTCTCCACCGGCATCGATGTCGCAGTCTTTGCTGCCGACGTCCGCGACTACGATGCCCTTTCAAAGGCAGTAGAGGCGGCAGGCCCGATTGACGTTTTGGTGGTCAACCAGGGAGTGTTTGTCCCTGGTGAGCTGGATAAGCAGGGATTGGACGATGTCAGGTTCATGGTGGACGTCAATTTGATGGGTAGCTTTAACATGATCAAAGCTGCTCTGCCTGCAATGAAGGACAGGGAGGAGCGCGGACCGGGTTCTATTGCTATCATGTCGTCGCAGGCCGGTCAGGTGGGGATCTACGGCTACACAGCTTATTCCGCTAGCAAATTTGGGCTTAGGGGTTTGGCAGAAGCTCTGCAGCAAGAGGTCATTGCAGACAACATTCACGTTTCACTGATTTTCCCTCCGGATACTGACACTCCTGGACTCAGTGAAGGTAAATAAACCATTAATCCTTTGGAAATTAATGTCAATTTCAGCAATCTAGGATATTTTCTTGCAATCATATGGTGCAGTTTATGTCCGTCTGTCTACATTCTGATTTGGGATTCAATTTGAAATGTGCACTCAATTGCAGAAACTAAGAAGAGGCCGCAGCTGACCAGCATTATTGCTGAATCATCTGGTGCAATGAAAGCCGAGGATGTTGCAAAGAAAGCTTTGGATGGAATCAAGTCTGCTTCCTTTATTGTGCCTTGCAACTTTGAAGGGCGTTTGTTGTCCATTGCCACTGCCGGGTTGTCGCCCCAGAGATCATTCATCATGGCATTTGTAGAGGTGCTTGCTGCTGGTGTTATACGGATAGTTGCTCTGGGATTTCAGTGGAATTGGTATACAAGAATACTCAAGTGGCATGGACAAAACAGAAGTATGTAGGACACTCTTTCATATCACTGCTTGAATAATCTGGTCTTAGTATTGAATTTGATATTACTGCAGTGTGCACAGACCATTACGTTTCGTAAACACAGTTGTCACATTATGTTAGACTTCTTAAGATTTAGTGGAATTCAGACATATATGTAACTGGTATTGAATTCGAATATCATAAGTGTTTCTGCACAATCCCGGACGGGGTGTGCGGAAGCTGGTGGGTCTGATGCTGTAATCTCCTTCCTTTGTACCTGCAAGTGAAAGGACGACTGGAAACCTCCGGTCTTTCCTCCTTCGATGATTAAGTCAGTTTCTGATGGGCTAAAGAGTAATTAACTGTGGCAGTAAATGTACCTGACAAGCTGGTGGTTGAGCTGTATTTATAGTCCAAATGGTGCTCTATTTCCCAGGAAACCGATGTGGGATTCCATGTCTAGTTTCAAGATGGACTTCTCTTGTGCCTGCAATCGTTCCGAGCCTAGTATTACGACTATGATTAGCTCGGCCCATCCAGCTTATGGGCGGGATCATTAAATTGGCCATGGTTGTGGTGGAATGCCTGCAGATTTACGGGCTAAAGAGGTTGTTTCACGCACAACCGATTACAAGTCCCCCCAAGTTCCCGTTCAAAACACATCTTGAGTGGGGACTTGCTAAATTAAGCATGTAAACCAATACTTTCCCGGCCGTAGTTCTTCCAAGTTCGGACTCATGATGTGGGTTGAACGGGTGTTATACTTTCATGGACAAGGGTAGTGTGTCATTTCCATATCCGTTGTTACTACTCGAGTGACGGGGTGTTAACGTCATTTGTGGTTTATCAAGTCACTTACTCCGTTTTTAAAGGGAAGATGTCTTTCATGTGTTACGATCTCGGTAACACTCATCCGAGATGGATCTTATGCCTGATCTTATGTCTGGGTGTTACGATCTCGGTGATTCACCTATGCCTGGGTGTTACGATTTCGGTGATATTCACCCGAGATGGATCTTATGTATGGGTGTTACTATCTCGGTGATATTCACCCAAGATGGATCTTATGTCTGGGTGTTATATTGTCACACCCCGACTCATAATTTTTACCTTTATTACTGACATAGTGGTAATAAGAATTTTACCGTGATCGTCATTTTAGTGTAAAATATAATTGATCCCCATAGAGGTGTAGGGGACGATTATTTTGTGGGATTATTCTAAGGAAGAAATTTTGAAGACGGTAAAAAATGATAATTTTTGCTAGTAAAAGGTAATTTTATTGGGGTATTATTTTGGGGTGTTGAATTTTTGGATTTTGGGTTTATTAGGGGTTTTGGACCCGGGTTGGGCTGAAGCCCAGTTTCTCTTTTCTTTCTTTCTTTTCTTTCTTTCTTTTCTTTCTCTCTGTCCCGCTCCCGCTCCCGACCCGTTTCTACCGAGATTTTCCTGCCGCCCGACCGCCCCCTTCCGGCCGCCCCAACCCGCCGCACCGGTCCCAAACAGTTGGTCTCCGACCCAGCTACCGTTCTAGACCGATGACAGCCTCCCTAGTGTCGCTGTGAAGGAGGAATCGACGCCGAAAGCTCCGGCTGCCGAAAGCTTTTTTTCGCCAGAACTCCTTCCTCCGACCGCCATAGCCGGCGAGCCATAGCTCAAAAGGAAGCCCTCCTCCCGTGCTTCAATCCCTCCAAATGGCTCGCTCCATCTCGAGCTAGGTAAGGAGAAATCGGTTTGTGAAATTTTTAGGGCTTATTGTGTCTTTGTGTCCGATTGGCTTGGTTAGGCTTAGAATTGGAGTTTGTGGTAGTTAGAAATGTTGTAGAGGAGGTTGAGAGGAAGATGCTGCCAAATTTTGGTGACCATCGGAGGTCGCCGGAGTTGGTCGCCGGCCGCCGCTGCCGACGGAACCGCCGCCGAGAAAATGTTTTTGGTGGAGAAAAATATGAGGAGTTTAATGGAATAAGTTTTAGAATTTTTGGAGGAGTTTTGGATAGGTTTGAGAATTGTTGAAGTTTGGTATTTTTTGCGGATTATTAATTTATAATCTGGCCATTTTTGGTGGAAGGTGATTTTGAGGATGTCGGTAAAATTTGTGGAGTTTTGAGGTTGGCAGTGGATTTAAGATTTTGGAGTGTTAGGCTTGGTTGAGTGCGAAGCATATTTAGCTATGCATGTTTTGCATTAAGCGTCGGTGTTTTATTTAAGGTTTTATTTATTTGGAACAAGACGTGTGGAGGCTCGAGCGGAAGAGACCTCCGACCGACATCAGGCTTAAGCCTAACCTGTGAGTGAACCTTTGTTTTAAATATTTTGTTCGAAATGCTTTATCGTTTTGAATGATTTTTCTGTTGTTGGATATTTCCCGAAATTGAGAATTTCGGTGATTATACTCTTATATGAGAATAGTATGTATATGATTAAATGCTAGCTAGCTATACATGATTTCCCCCATATGCAAGGTATAATTCCGGTATGGGTGACGTGAGCGTTAGACGCGAGCGTCATAGCCCTGTGCGACTTTCTAATTTCGCATTTATTTATTCAAAGATTTCGTACAAGGAGTAAGCACGTATATATTATCACTCGGCCGCTTTCCCTCATACGCGAGGTACAATTCCGGTGTGGGGTGATGTAAGCGTTAAAAGCAAGCATAATAGCTTTGTATGATATCTACCTTATTTCAAGTTGTTCATAGATATCGTACAAAGGGTCAGGCGAGTGTGCATACATACTATAAATATATAATATCCAGGCCTGAGAGACAATTTCTTAAAGTTTAGGAGTCTAGCTAGGCTAGACCCCAGTTCAGAATCGTTCCAGTGGAGCGTGTTTTTGCCGCTGATGAAAGCATTTTTTTTTTGGAAATATTTATTTGTTGTCGGAATAGTAACCAAACTAAATTCTTTATTTAGGACAAATCTCAGTTAGTCCCAATAACCAAACATGTATTTGCCTTAGTTATAAACGTGTCTTGGGTCTTAAAATTCTAGGTCAAGCTATGTATTTTACATCCAATTTCCGGTCATAAATCAAACAAGATATGTCCCATTGATTTTTCTCGATCTAGATAGATAATGTGACAAATTAAAGGGTTGTACTTTTACCACAAAGTCCATTACGACCAACTCAAACAGTGATTTAAGAGCCGTGAGAGGAAATTCGATATAAGAACTTGTCTTATTATTATGAGCACTATTAATTAATGAGATGTCCTACAATTATATAATCTTCATATTAATGGTGTCATTTTCTGATATATGAAAAATGTTAGTTGGAACCAGAAAATGACAGGTGACATCCAACTTAGGTATGGGCTTCATGGCCATGATTCAATCAATTAACAATTTTGGGTTTTACGTAAAAGAAAAAAGTCTTTTATAAAATAAATGAAAAGAAATATCATAGGTGTCTTATATCACTTAAAAGGTTTTAATTGAAAAGTCAGCAAAATAGTATAAATAAGTAGCTAACCAATGAGAATGATGTTGGTATCAATAATGTAAGGCGGAGGTGTGTAACGGTGAGTTCCCAACCACGATCTACAAGTTGTTTAATATGAGACGTCATTTATTTGATATTAAAACACTATATTTTACTATCCACACAGCTTATATATTTTTATAACATTACAAATTTAATTATATTTACGAAATTGTTCTTTAAAGTTGTTTTAATATTGATCCACATCATGAAAGATGTATGTGAATAGAAAAATATGGTGTTTTAATAGTACCACCATATTTGATAATTAAATTTGAAGAGACAATCTCTGAAATTTTTGTTTAAATAGCTCTGATAAAACAAATGTATTATGAGGTGACAAAAAGTGTGTTTTCATATATAGGTTAAAACTAAGCTAAAATCAAAATTGTGTAAGATCACAATGATAAGATGCATTTGAGTACTTTGATCGATCTTAAAGATGATTAGAGTATCTTCATAAGAAAAATCTAAGAACCATCAAATATGTCGTAATATTTTAAGACGTTTACTCACTATGCATGATTACAAGAGGCCTCGGATCAGAAACACACCAATTAAATTGCTTCAAAATTACCAAAATTTTGTAGTTTAACATTATCAATATTTGAGCGATGTTGTCAGTGAGCTGTGACTTGGTTGGTTAAAGTGTTTAACTGACAACTTTGAGGTCATGAGTTCAAACCTCACGACATATGTAGGGTGTGTGAGTTATTAATAAAAAAAATTTAAAAAAAATATTTGAGCAATGTCCATCCAGACTAGAAAAATGTACAGGACTCTAATATATAAAATATAAGAAAAAAAATATATATATATATATATATTAGAAAGAATGTGATTGGAGGATGGGAGAAAATAATAATTAATAGAATTAAATTCAGTTTACCCTCCAAATCTTTGGTGTCAAAATCAGTTTAGTCCTGCAACTTTTTTTAAAATCAGTTCGCCCCCTCAACTTTCGTAAACACATTAGTTTAAAATCAGTTCGCCCCCTCAACTTTTTTTTAAAATCAGTTCGCCCCCTCAAAATCAGTTCAAAAATTGGACCAAACTGATGTGTTTACAAAAGTTGAGGGGACGAACTGATTTTAAAAAAAGTTGCAGGACTGAACTGATTTTGACACTAAAAATTTAGGGGATAAACTGAATTTAATTCTAATTAATATGTGTTTAATAGTGGAGAGTCTCATACAAAAAAAAAAAGAAGTAAAGAAAGAAAAGCATAGGGCTCTCCGGAAGGAAGGGAAGCGAAAGGAAGGCGCACAACTGCACAAGGGTTCTCTTCCTTTTCCTTTGTTGGGATGTTACAGAAGCCACGTCACCGGGTCGCAATAATTTTATTATTATTTTAATTTTTCTATTTACCTTAATAAATAAAAATAAAAATAATATTTAAAGAAGTAGAAATGTAGCACACGCTCGAAACGCGGCACGCATCTGCGGAACCTAAACCAATCAAGTACCAAAGGGGCCGGAATTTTCCAAGTTGTTGCGGTTGTAGCCAATGGGTGATTGACGCGTGTCCGTTATGCAGCGCAATGGCAGTGAGGGAGGACTTGAGGGAGACCCGGTCCTCGTGTGCTGCAGTTTGTGCGTCTCCTGGTTCCCTCCTAGAGTCACTCAACTCACAAGGTGAGCTGCTACACTGCTTTGCTACGAGGGTTTCTATTTTTAATTTTTTACTTTGTCAACTCAAATTAACAATTTATATATATATATATATAATATTTTAAGAACAATATACGATGTTCTTGCGGTTTCAAATATTATTGGTACATTTCATATTTTAATAATTTATTAACGTGATTGAACTTCGGTACATGCTGTTACATACTCTGTTAGTTAGTTTGTATGTTCTGTTTTTTTTTTTAAGAATTGATCTAAAGAAAAAATAAAGAATGATCAGTTACCCTATTTTATGAAAATGTAATCTTTTGCATGTAATCTTGTGAGCACGAAAGAGGAAATGGCCTCATTTATCCACATACACATCTCCTCTCATTAATGAAACCTTAGTTTCTTACTTTTACTTATTTGTTTCTTTGAATTACTTAGACTCGAAAGATCAATAAAAGGAAGTACATGATTAGGCAGGGTAATCTAGCAGTTAAGAACCTGCATAAGAACAGCCAGCACATTATATAATGGCGGCAACAATTTACGCGGCCGCTGGCAAAAGGGTAAAACAGTCTTTGCCTGCTGCCCCCGTCGCTTTCGAGAAAAAGTATGCATCGTCCAAATCAGCAGGGGCCCATTACACCTATGTGAGGTTCTGATAGTTAGTGACCCCAACCAAGGCTATTTCCGGTATCTCACGGATTAAAAGAAATGAAGAAGAAATGCAGAGGGCCGCCCTAATCAAAATAAATATAAATAGTGGACAATAATGAAATACATAAATTAAATTAAATAATTTCACCTTCTCTATACCTAATCAGTGGTGTTTGCCAATTTGCCACTGCTGGTTTGTTTGCTTGTTTGTTTATTTGGGTTTCTTGCATCTTGTTAATCTTTGTTTGAAAGCAGAGAAATTTTCCATCTTTAGAATATGTCCTCCTCCTCTTCCTCATGCTGCTGCTCAGATGCGCCTCATCTCTTAAATCTTTCATCACGGTATTCATCTCCTCTTTCAATTCTGTTTTCCCTGTTTCTGTGTCTGTTCATGTTGCTTGGTTTTTCTTTTTCTTGGGTGCCCTTTTGTATTGGAATTGGTTCTGTATAAGGTTTTTCAAGCTGTTGAGTAATGGGTGGTAGTTTTTTTTTGTGGGCTGGTGTTTGTATGTTGGAGTTTTTAATGGACATAGTGCTGTGTTTTACTGACTGGGGAGTTCTCAGTTCTGTCTTTTTCGATGCATGTGTTTCTAAGTGTGGCTTGTAATCTGGGGGTCTGTGATCTAGTTGTGTTCTTTACTAACTTCTTTGTTGTAAGATGCTTGTGGGTCTTGTTAGTTCACTTAGTTGTTATCATAGTTTTCTTGTAGATCTTGAAAATTAGTGTTTTGTTCAACTATGGATTTTGGTTCTCTCCTCGTTTTGATCTGTTTTAAATCTTATATGCTATAATAAAAACATGTACTATTATGAAGGAAAGTAAGAAACTTGATACTGAAATTGTGGCCTTGATATTGGTTGGTTTTAGTTTGAGCTGATAGTGGAACAAAACTTGTTTCATAAGCACATGTATCTGTTGTTATCTTCTTGTTTTGGATTCAATAACAAGTAGGGCTGGGAATTGACCACTACTTCCTCCTTTTGAAAACCTCTGAAGTCAAGAATTCGGTTCAATTTGCCGTACATTATGTTTGGTTCCGGTATGTGGAATAGCAGCAGAGTTGAATGCATTTGAGTCATTCTTGTTCTATTTAAAGTTCAAACCTTTGCAAATAGTGTGATTTTGCTAGATGAGCTTGATTCACTGTGTGATCATACCAAAACCTAGGAACCGGGTATTGCTTCATCATCAAATTTTGCGACTATAACAATGATGAAGTTTAAATGCAATTGTTGTTGAACTATTTGGGCAGGAATAGAGCTTCAGTCTATGGAATTTGTAGATTAATCGTCAATACTTCATTCTTGAGGTTGTAATTTTGTAATTGTAAAACTTGTGGTTTGTAGTGTTAAAGAGGACTATTTGAATAACGATAAGCATGCAGTCAACCATGGAGCATGGTGATTTTGTGTCCGCGGTATTAGTTAAGAGTGTGCTGCATTCTGTGGAAATCTTTTGGTTTTCAAGGACTTTAGAAATACCTGGATGTGCTATTTGTTGAGTTTAAAATGTTGAGTTCAATAGTTCCTCTCTTTTTTCAAGGTTATGGTCTTTTTTTACGTAAACCCAAAAGATCCAGATATTATAGTAAGAGTTTGGATTTGGAAGATGGAAGGGTGTAGGAGTGAGGGAATGAGTTGGGGGGTTTATATAGGAAGGCCTTGGAAGTGCTTTGGTGTTGTAATACTCTGCTGCAACATGATAGATTATCTTAAAATGTACTACTTCTCTTTACTTTATGAATATTGGACTGTAAACATGAAATTAATGGTATTGAGTTGTGCATTTTCTTGTTGCTGCTTCACCTTTCACTCATGAGTTCATGGTTATGAGCTGTGACTTATATTGGTGATTTATTTTCTTGAATTATGGAATATTTCATTTGATACTTCCACTTCCAGTTGAATATGTTCAATTATAATTGTAGCTGAACTTGTAGAATGCGATAAAATCAATATTTAATTGGATATTCACAAACTTCTATTTATTTATGGAAAACATCCGTGCATAGTCATATATAGAATTTCTCCAAAATTTCAAGCAATTGGTTAATTCTGGGATCACTATGTACTACTTGGTCAGACTGTTGTGTTAGATCCAGGTTGTATTTTTAATTTTTTTTTTTAAGGGGTTTGGAACCCAGCCTAGCTGGGAGGCTCATCCCCATCCCCATCCCCATCCCCTGATTTAGGTTCTCTTACTTTGCTATTAACTTTGTCAACTAAGAGTCATGTTGACTTTCTGAAATATTGTTTCTACTCTGGTAGTTTCCTTTGTTTCCTGTCTTAGAATTAGATTACTGCGATTAAGTTGCCTGATTTTGCTTTTAATCTTTTCTGAAGATTTTGTTTTCTTCATTTTGGTTCATGCATTATATATTTAGCTTTTTTTTGTTTTCCTCTTATTGTCAGGGTTAATGAAGCTTAATGATTTTTCATCAGGGAGCAGAACAAGCTCCGACGATGTATGCACGTTTATATCAACTATTCTCATAAAGGGGTTCTATCCAAGAAACGTAATCAGATATTTTCAGAAGTGAATAATTTCATAGAAATATATTGGGGTGTTGGAGCTTAATTCGAGTAAGATGGACAGGTCAGATACGTCAGGCTTTGTTAGCGGTGGAGACCATATGTTTGGATGTCGTCTACTTGTTCATTTAATTATATGGACCTGATAAGTTTAGTGGTGAAGATTGATTTGTTATTTTGGTCTGGTAAAAGCGCAACTCTCAGCAAATGGATTTGAACAGGAAGAGCATACTATTTTCCCATGATGGGGAGATGACAAAAAATGGCAACTATGGTGACACTGTTCTACGTTTGAATAGCCCTGGCTTAAGTGGAAGCAATACAACCAGGTATAGATGTTCTCAAAGCAACTTCAGGATTGACTCTTCAAGTGCCCCTGATGACAGCTGCAGATTAGTACTTGGATTGGGCCCAACACCAAGTGAGTGCTGCGATGATTATTACAATTTTCAGGTTACAAAGAATAAAGGATTATCTCAGGGATTTGCATCTGAAGGCGATTCTATCCTCCAACTTGGACTCTCTGGAGGGACTGTTGAAGCTCCAGCGGTGCTGGATTGTGCGATATCAGGAGAGACTGATGTTAATACATCCTTTCTCCGGAACCATGATAATCAACTCTCGATCCCAGTTGTTGATGAAGGCTCTACTTCAGCCAAGAAATCAGGTGGCTATATGCCATCACTTCTTTTTGCTCCGAGAAGGAACAGTACCGAGGTTTCTTTGCAGACCCGAGAGCTCTTGGAGCTTGGGGCCAAATCCCAGCTGAGGTATGAACCTTCTTCTACGGATAAGTACTCGGTAGGAACAGTCTCTGAGCAGACAACTACAGGAACATCTTCAGACCACCGAACTAGCAATCCTAAGAAATGCAAGTTTCTAGGCTGTAGAAAGGGAGCACGAGGGGCATCTGGTCTCTGTATTGGTCATGGGGGCGGACAGAGATGTCAGAAACCTGGGTGCAACAAGGGTGCTGAGAGCAGAACGGCGTACTGTAAGGCACATGGTGGAGGGAAGAGGTGCCAGCACTTGGGATGCACTAAAAGTGCTGAAGGGAAAACCGATAACTGCATAGCCCATGGTGGTGGTAGACGATGTGGCTATTCTGGTGGATGTACCAAGGCAGCACGAGGAAAGTCAGGGCTTTGCATTAGACATGGTGGGGGTAAAAGGTGTAAGGTAGAAGGCTGTACTCGTAGTGCTGAAGGACAGGCTGGTTTATGCATCTCTCATGGTGGTGGCCGCCGTTGCCAATATGAGGGCTGTGCAAAGGGAGCCCAAGGGAGTACCATGTATTGCAAAGCACATGGTGGTGGAAAGCGTTGCATATTTCAAGGTTGTACCAAGGGTGCTGAAGGAAGCACGCCATTGTGCAAGGGACATGGTGGAGGAAAGCGTTGCCTTTTCGATGGGGGTGGGATTTGCCCAAAGAGTGTACATGGTGGCACTAATTTCTGTGTTGCTCATGGTGGTGGAAAGAGGTGTTCTGTGTCGGGTTGCACAAAAAGCGCCCGTGGCCGTACTGATTGTTGTGTCAGGCATGGTGGAGGGAAGCGATGCAAGTCTGACAACTGTGGAAAAAGTGCTCAAGGGAGCACAGACTTCTGCAAGGCTCATGGTGGAGGAAAAAGATGCACTTGGGGAGAGGGAAAATGTGAGAAATTTGCCAGAGGTAAGAGCGGTTTATGTGCTGCTCATAGCAGCTTGGTTCTGGAGAGGGAAACGAGTAAGGGAGGTCTCATTGGACCCGGGCTTTTCCACGGGCTTGTATCTGCAACTTCAACTGCAGGAAGCAGTTTTGATTACACTCATTCTTCTTCAGGAGTCAGTGTTATTTCTGACAGCATTGATTCCATGGAAAATCCAGGGAAACGACATCTCATACCCGCACAGGTGTTGGTTCCTCTGTCAATGAAGTCTTCATCATCCTATTCAAATTTATTTTCTGAGAAGCCTGAGGAGGTGAGAAACGGGTGTGGAACTGGTATTGGTAGCAGTGATGGGGGAAAGGGCTTTGACTTCAAAATTCCTGAGGGGAGGGTCCATGGAGGACCTCTCATGTCATTATTAGGTGGTAATTTGAAAAATGCTATCGATGGCATCTGATAAATACTAGTTGTTTTATAATATTGATGCAATTGTGTAGTGTTTGCTCAATGGCTCATATATAGCTTTTGTACTTTACTGCAATTCAAGGTTGATTTGAATTTTATTTATGTTCATAATCTGAGCTAATCTTGCTTGGATAGAGATTTGCAAACATACGCTTTCTCCTAGAATGGATCAGTACATATCTCATTCACTTGTATACATTTCTTTAACTTAGTGGTGCAATATACATTTTAAGTACTCGTTACTTGGTTACAAGTGATTCCAGAAATGAAATGAAACTAACTATCCCATTACCAAAGTCCAAAGCTGTTTTCTCAAAGCAAAATAGTAAAAGCAATCTGAAGGAAAAGGCAAACGATTACATTCAAACACGTCCACCAGTCATATCATGAAAAAGAGAAGATTGGATTGCTCAACTCTAGCTTATTACCAAGCATCCCAAAAAGACTGAACAGTTCACCCCGACAAGATCAATTGTAGTGAGCAGACACTTCACTGCTTATCAATCACCAATGACACCAGAGAACCGTATTTAATCAATGTTTATAACCTCAGTAATGACCTTTGGTGACTGCTTTAACCAGTCGTTCTTGTTCAGATGGTTTCTTTAGTCGCTCTCTCTGCTCCAAATATTCGTCCAGCGTTGAACACAAAGCAGGTCAAGGCTCACAATCATTTGATTCAAGAGACATCGAAACCAGATATATCAAGTAAAATGATGCATCATTTTAAGACATTCAAAGTGATGCAAAACTTAAACTACTGCAGACTTGCATAAAAACTATGGAAGGATATTCTCTTCTCAAGCCTTTCTCGTTTGCGTAATCAACCCGATTTTGCAATCTGACCAACTCTTCTGAATCCACTGACAGTATCCATAAGATGCAAAAGGATCAGCATATGTGAAGAGCAACACATTCAGTTGAGGTTGGCAAATAATCTAAAGAGGTTACACGTAAATATGTCAATAGGGAAAGAGTTAGAAATACTTACATACTTAGTTATGTCCTCATTGAGAACTTTTGCCTTCTCTTGAAGCGCAACCTATAATACAATTACTCAGGTCAAGGCTAGGAAAGTATCTATGTATGTGCAGTGGCGGACGTATAAAGTGTTAGACGTGGGGGCAAAACAAAAAAATATCAACCCCGAAATAAATTCTGATGAATGAAAACAGAGCTTGAATACAATTCTTAAGCCTGAAACGTTATGACAGTTGCCTCCAACTTTGATGCAGGGCAGAAACTTAAAAACTGAAAGTACCTGTCTTGCGGCTAGATCAAGGATAAAGCTCTTGAGAACGAAGATCTCAAGAGAAGATCAAACAATACGATAGAGATATTTGCTGTAGGGATTAAAGAATGAACAATATATTGAGTTCTAGGGCAGAACGTCTCAAAGAACTCTGTTTAATTTTATTCAAAATAACAAAGCTGTCTTACAAGACTCTAAAAAGCTAGATATATAGGCAATAGCAAACCCTAATAAGACAAGAAAGACTTACAGAAAAATAATAAAATTAAAATAAATAATAATAATATTAATTTAAGACTTTTTGGATGCTCCTGCATTAGACTTTCTTAGTTAGAAAGAATTCGTCCTTGAATTTGAACCTTTATTTGTAGAAAATCCAGACAAAATCTTTCACTGCTTCAAATCTTTTTTTGACATATTAGCTTGCAATTGAATTCTTCCTTTCCAAATAAATATATACTTGGAATAAATGCTTGATCCTGATCCAATAAATTTTCTCTTTAACTTCAATCTCGCAGTCCCAAAATTTCTTTTACCATCATTCATTTCATTGACAAAATTAACAATTGCTTTTGGGAAGCTGCATAAGGAAGGTATTAACTCCAAAAAGAAACAATTTTTTTTTGTCAATATCCTTCTTCAATGCCTTGATTGCGTCCTTATTGACGTCTTCATCTTTTTCCACACCGCAATTGCCACAACAAACCTCACACAAACAATCATCCTTGATTGCATCCTTATTGGTGTCTTCATCTTCTTCCACACCTCAATTGCCACAACAAACCTCACACAGACAATCATCATAAATCGGTGGCTTGCTAAAATCCACAACACCATAATTTTTTTCTTTTTCTGAATTATTATTAACTGAAAATGTAAAGATAGAATTTGAACCTTCATAGTCGAAACTAACAGGTTCTCCCTCTCCTGCAACATCATGAAAAGGGTTGTGAACATCTTGTTCATCCTCGGGATTACCTTCCAGTTCATCCTCCGAGGGGTTAGGGTCGCCATCTGGGGCTTCCCTACGTTCCTGACCTTGAAGAGCTTGCACTGCCCTTGCCAGGTCTTCAATCATACAGCGCATCTCAGCCATCTCTGTTTGTTGATCCTCCAAAACTCCTCTTCCACGACCTCTAACATGTCCAACCATTTTGCAGGCCCAGGCCACTGCTCTGATACCAGCTGATGCAAGGCAGAAACTGAAAATTTCTGTCTTATGGCTAGATCAAGGATAAAGCTCTCGAGAACGAAGATCTCAAGAGAAAAACAAACAATAAGATAGAGATATTTGCTGTAGGATTAAAGAAGGAACAATATATTGAGTTCTAGGGCAGAACGTCTCAAAGAAATGTATAATTTTATTCAAAATAACAAAGCTGTCTTACAAAACTCTAAAAGACTAGATATATAGGCAATAGCAAACCCTAACAAAACAGGCAAGACTTACAGAAAAATAATAAAACATAAATAATAATAATAACAACATCCTAATTTAGGACTTTCTGGATGCTCCTGCATCAAACTTCCAACCTATCTTGGAACCCTTCAATACTGTCATAACCTTACAAACTTCAAAAGTCAACTGATTGAGCTAAATGAGTGCACTGAGAGGTGAGATATGATTGATAGTGGGGGCAAAGACATGCTGATAATAGGGTAAAACCATGAAAACATGTTAAATATGAGACTCGGTAGAGCAGAAAGAAAAGCCAACTGGGGGAAGCAGCCCCCTGTTGCCCCTACCTGCGTCCGCCCCTATGTACCATTACAGTATAGAGGCTGATTCAAGAGTACAATCTGATAAAACCATCATTTTGAAAACTCAGAGCAAAAGAAAAATCTACATAGCATACAAGAAATAATCTCAGTCGTCCATGTGAACCACAAAACTTTTGCTTGAAACCCAAAGGAAAATTAACAAAAAGAAAGGAACTTCACTATCCTTGCAGTGATATCTTTAAGAAGGGAACATTAAACTTACGACTGTAGGTTTCTCTAGCAAGCCTTTGGCGATGTGTTGACGCAAATCTTCACATTCTTCCTGCGAGTAGTCCAGTAGAATAACATGAATCGAAATTTCCAATCGTTATTTATTACCAAAGAAGCAAAACAACTTGTAGACTACTACAAAATACATAATATCTATAGCTTAACCAGCATTGCAAATCATGTTTTATCTATCAAGACAGTTTGGAATAGTATGAAAAGTTTAGCTTCTCTCAATTTTTACATAGGTAATCTACATGCATTTGGGAATGTTAAGGCAGCTAGTAGGACAGTTAGAAATGAACAGTTTATTACATCTCTATATCACCAAGGAAGATGAATCTCAGTCTTCTATGCAAATAAGAAATGAACTGTTTCAGCTATGAAATTCATTTTTTTTGTAAATATGAAAGCTTGTCACTGGATACCTGAGTGAAGTCAGTATCTGCTAGCAAAGAAATGGGAATATCTTTTCAACAACAGGAAACTTGCAGGAGAATTTCGAAGCCTGCTCCATTAGTTGTTGGGATTTTCTTCATGCCTACCAGAATATAAAGTAAAATAAAAAAAGATCACAACACAATATAATATCTTAGTGAAGGTGTTATTGTAATATAATTTTACTAAAGATCAGTTGTTATATTCTCATTAGGGTCATATCCATTTTGGCCAACAATTCAATTATAATTACATCAAGAAGTTGTCATTGACAACCATGCAACCAGATCTAAGCTACAAGGGAAGTTATCTAATCTGAGGCCTCGTTTGTTTCGCAGAAAGTATGCATCAGGAAAGGAAAATTGTTCCTTTCCTGTTTTTGGGAAACAGATTATTAACACAATGAATAACACTATATTGACTCAATAACATATACAATACCTTTAACTTGTGAAAGCTGGTGACTATTTCTCAGAAGATAGTCTCGAGGGTCATTTTTCACTCGCACGAAACTCCCCAGTATCTTGCTTTCTGAATGATCGGGCTCCTTCAAAAAATCTTCTACTAGGCTCCTCCTTATGTAAACAAGCTTGATATACTCAGCATTAATGGATGCAAAACAGCTTTTATGTATGCTAGGACCTTTGATTTCATCAGTTGTTATGACATCTGAGCTCATAACTCTTCTCTTCTTGCTCTTTGTACCTTTGTTCTTATCTTCCAAACTGATTTCATCTTCATCCTGACTTCTACTGTCCTCTATTACAGTAATATCTTCTGCAAAATGTTCCTCCAGAAGTTGATATAATTTTGTCGTATTGATGGATTTCTGTTTGAAGATGGAATACAGATTATTATCACATTGAACCATTTTCTTCTGTTTTTGGAGGTTGTTATCCTTGATGTAATAAGAGATGATACACTCCACATCAAACCGGGATAACTTCTTGGTTGTGTCCTTCCCTATTGATCTCAGGAATTCAATGAGTGGTTTGGAACCCCATCCTATAAATTCCATCAGTATCAACAACTATATTTACTTCCAGCACTAGTCTCACAGTCTGATGTTGTCAGGTCCTTACTTCCATCACTATCAACAATATTTACTGAATCAAATCTGCCATTATAATTTGTTCCCTTTAATGTGGCATATGCAGAATAGACATCATCCAAAGTGAAACCTTCTTGTTCCTTCAAAATTTCCCAACACTGCTTAAATAGGCACTCAAAAGTATCACCATCGTTGAAGTCTATTTTCTCCTGAATTTCACAACCACACAACACGAGAAGAATCATTGATTATGATTATCTATATCAAGTACAACTGTACAACCATGATAAGGAATAAAATAAAGAGATTCAAAATGAAGCAAATCAGATGCCTTTTCTCATCGCTTTGAGCTAAAAGAATTTGCATTGAAATAGTGGTACTCATAGCCTGTATCATGCACAAAAGCTCGCAGCTGAACATATCTCTTTGTTTTCATCAAAAACACATCTAATAGATTTGAATATCAGCAACTAAGCAGATCTCTAAGGATATGAAATATCAGATCAGGTGAATGTAAGTACCTTATTTATAAAGAGGTAAGTACTGAGTTGCAGTGTGCCAATATATATATATATATATATATATATATATATATATATATATATATCTCTCTCTCCTGCCCACCCCAAAAATTTCCCAATAAGGAAATGCAAGAAATCTTCAGATTGCACAGGAAAATGATGCAGACGCATAAGTGATTAGCTTTTTACATCATTATCTGAGCTCATTATACACGTGTAGTACATGCAGTATTACTTGTTACCGCTTATATAGCACTACCTGATTTCAATTTCACAGGAGAAAACATTCTATATTACTTGATTCGTATCTCACATCAATATGAATATGCAGTACATCAAGCTACATTACTCAATTACTATGGAAGTATCATTAATTTCTAAAATGAGTATACTGGTTTGAATAGCTACAGGGCAGGAGATGATCAACTTAGTATAGTTGTTACCCTTTCGTTTTCCTATGTTTCTAAAACAATATGACTTTTCATATAAGTCCATACAACCCAAAAGAGACTGCTTTCATGTAAAAAATTTACTAGAAATATTTAATTAAAGCTGAAGAAAAGGTAATGATCAAAGAGAGGAAGAATTGCTGCTAAATGTCTCTGAATCATGTATAGAGATTCCTAAAATTGCTAAATTGTTAAGAAGGAAGAGTAGTAAACATACTCCTTCTAGACCGTATTCAGTGTTTTCTTCTGCAAGCAGAATAAGTTTTAAACAACTCTTGCACAAGCCATTATTCCCTTTTAGCAGCGTAAACTCAGAAGCACTAAAGCAATCTCTACATATTGATGAATTTGGACAGCAAAGGCAATAAAAGCTTGGAGTACTACTGCACACTGAACAAGAATGCCTACCTGAAAAACAAAAGTGCATCATCCTTTAAATTCCTATACATATGTTCAAAAATGTCTACAAACATCAATTGAATCTAATTTACTGCAGTGTTTAGTCTGTGCATTGATCCTGCAACAGAAAATTTGCAAGCATAAAATCTGGGTTTCTTTAACACATACATATGGGATATTATAAGTAGACACAGTGTCGTCGCCTCTGTTACGTGCGACAAAGGTTTATTCGTCGCATTATATATATTGTAGCAACAAATACATTGTTTCCGTCGCATAGATTCTTATGCAACACTACTTATACGACGACTCTTATACGACTGACTTTTTGTCTCATAGGTACATATGCGACGAATAAGGTCTCCTATTGGGTTTACAATATTAAGATGACTTATGTCATATAGGTTGTTTTGCATAGCTCTTTTCTATCGTTGACCTTGTGGGTGTGTTATGTTTATTTGTATTCCTACAATTCAGTGATTAATAAAATGACTTATCATCCTTATTAAAAAAAAAAAACATTAGAAATGTCAGACTTATTTTGTACAAATGCAACTTCATTGTGATGAATGAACAACACAATTGAGAAAATCCTCTTCTTCTTTCTCCAAACACTTGAAGGTTGAAAATCCTCTTCCAACAATTGAAGTACTTACTAGTTTTTTTAATATAATCATTAAATAATATGTTGAAAGGGACAAAATGCAAGATAGTCAGACGATGAAAAATAACTATAATTTTTAGAAAGAAAAATAACTATGTTGAATGTTATCTCCTATCTGAATCAAGTATGTTTGTCATTCTAACAAGAATTGTTGTGCAAACGTACATGTGGTATAACAAGTTGTTGATTCATAAAAATTGACAACAGCATACTAGAACACTTTTCAACAACACTGAATATAACTATGTAAATTCGATGAATTGGTATAGTCTAAAAAAAAAAGGTTTCTTTACATTGGAATTAAGTCATAAAAAGATTGTCATTGAGCCATTAAAACGTCAAATAGTCATATGACATAAAAGAAGTTTCCTTACACCGGCTCAATAAGCATTTTCTATTTTATCAACTTTAAATCAAATACCCATATGAGTAATAATTCTCAAAAGAAAACCACCAGCACATCAAGCATTACTACCAGCAATTAACTCAATGAGCCATTCAAGCCCTTGCTCTTTGCGTAACCAACCTTTTGCTACTGACAAAGCCCTTCTAGATAGTTCATAGGCTACTGAATTAAAACGTTTATTCACATGCCTCCACAAAACTATCTCGAATCCAGTCATAATCAACCTCACTGCATCAAGAACGCCTCTGATCCCGCTAAAATCTTTAAGCCATTAAGAACATTTAGAGCATCACCCCTTATATCAACATTTGTTATTCCCAACTTCTTGGATAAGGATCCTCTCCTTGGCTAATTTTGGCCTTGGTTATCCTTGACTTATAATCTCATCGATCCCTCATTTAAAATCCAACAGCCACCTAACCATCCAACTCAGCAACTGGCAATTAATTACACTAGAGCCAGGATTTCAAGGCTAACACCCGTCACATTTTCACTATCGTTTCTTCATTTTCGTCTTCTCACCTCTTCTCTCTTCTTTTCCACAGTCTCGAATCTCGACTTAACCTCGAGAAAAGTTCAACAACAACAACAAAAAACCTTCAGGAATGATAATATGTTGAATCTTAGAGTTTATGGCTACCATTAATCCTCAAATCCCATCTTAGATTCATGATTTGAGCATTGGAAGGCAAACACGAGTCGTATATGAGCAACACTCTGCATATTGATTTGGTTTTTCCATCAACTCCAGATCCCAAATACCCAACCCTTCTACAACTGAAACCAATATCATGGACAAAATCAACTTGTAGTTCGAAGCCTAATGTCACATCAAAGAGAACTAACATTGGGTAACCATGCCATATGGGCAGATCTTTGCTTTTAGTTATTCTTGGACTTAATTATTTTTGATTAAGAGTTATTCTTATTAGAATGAGGTTACGAGAATAATTCTTATGGGTCAATAAAAACATATATGATAGGCTAATACAGTATTGAGATTGTGGCAAGAGTTCCATACATGAAGGATTGATTGTTTATAAATCTGCTTGAAGTATTAGAACTCTAGGGAAGGGAGAAGACAAGAAATAAGCAGGGGGTTGATTGTTACTTTAGTTAATGGTGCATGTATCAATGAATCATTTGAAAAATTAGAACTCTAGGGATGGGTGAAGACAAGAACAGCTGCATCCCTCTTGTTAGTCTTTCATCTTCATCAACTCCAATTAAGGGTTTTTGTTGCTGTGAGATTGTGAGGGTTGAATCGATGGTTGCTGTGGGTAAGGAAGATGTGGAGTACGACAATGACCTAAGCCAGACAATTGGCGGTGAGCGAACGAGGGAGCAAACGAAAGGTGAAGGAACACTGGGGAGAAGAGCAACAAGTAGAAGTGCGACAGTCAATATCCGAGGAAAACGGTGCTAGCCAGTTTTAGGTTAACTATGCTTGGATGCTGACATGTTCTGTTTATAACCTTTAGATTAAACTGAATGGCTGTCATTAAAAGTCAAGGATAAACAAGCCAAGGAGAGGATCGTAATCCTAGCTTCTTTCCATACTCAATTTCATACCACAAAGCAAGTGCTTCAATGACATTTGAATTTAGAGAAAAAAGAAGCGGGTATTGATAAGGCACCTAGAAGGCCATGTTTGAAGCTTAATTTAGTTTAGGACTTGTATTTCTCAATATCAAATTAAATTTACTTGAAAAATTCTGTATCTATAAAGAGAATATAAATTGGTTTGAGGACAGCAGCACCAGCCTTTATTAAAAAGAATAAAGAAAATAGAAATTATTAAGAAGAAAAGTGAAATTCATCCGAATGGTATACAAACTTTTCCTCTTTATAAACTTTAGTATATCAAGTTTTGAAAATATCAGATTGAATTATCATGTTTTCATCCCGACCTAATATTGATATATATAGCCATTAAGATGACTAATTTACCCTTAAGTTATATTTATTTCTTAGTTTTTTTATTTTTTTCATATTTCAGAAATATTAGAAGGGTTTTTGGAATTTGATGATTTATGTTGACCTTCATAAACTTGAAGAAGATTGAAGAGGGGAAACATACAAAAGTTCAATTCTATTTGTTTCCGCTGACATTCAAGGATCTTATTGTTGCCGTTTATATTAAAAATAATTGAGATGAAGAATTAATTATTAGTAAAGAGAAAATGACGATGAATGTTTTTTTTCATGTTTTTAAAAATATTAAAAGCCAAAAAAAGAAATGTGGAATATGAAAACAAAGAAGAAAAACTAAGAAAAAAAAAAGAATCTAAAGGTAAATTAGTTTTTTTTTATCGGAGGATAAATTAGTAATCTTAATGGTTATTTATATAATATACTAAAAAAAGAGTTTCTATCTGTTTTCGGTGGGCGCAAAATTACATATTTATCCTTCTTATTATGGAAAATCTCAGGTTTGGCACAACTCATTAAAAGACCGTTTAACATTTTCTTTTGAAATTACATATTTATCCTTTCTGTCATGAAAAATTTTAGCTTTGCCATAGCCTAGTAAAATACCGTTTTATCCTTTCTCTCATAGTTTTTTACAATTTTGTTGCATAATTTTCAGTTACTTTTTTTTATGAAAAAACTATTTTATCTTTTTCGAACAACCTAATTATTGGAAATTCTTGTATGCACGACGTGTATTTACACGACACAATTCATATGTTTGACCACCATATTTCTATATTATTTCTTCTAATCCTGACCATCCATGTATGTATGTGAAGATACACGCCGTGTACTAAAGATACACGCCGTGTACTAAAGATACTCTCCCTAATTACGGCTTTATCATGTTTTCACACTTAACCTAACCCGCAACAAAGCGCGGATCACTGCCTCGTATATATTAATTTTAGATTGAGAAAAGATGAGATATTAATATGATATTTTTAAGGTTGAGACGAATTTCTCGTAAGAAAATGGGTAGAACGGTAGAACTATAAATACCGGTACCATATAGATGAGCAACTAAACTAAACAGAGTCGGCAACTCATTTCTAGGCTTCATTCGCGTCAGCCTCTTCGCCGTTGCTATCTCCAGAGGTTCCATCGTCTTCCAGCTCTCGGAGCCGAAGCCTAATTTCGTTTTCTGCATTTGGTACGAATCCATAATCTGGATCGACTCTAATCATCGTAGTTAATCTCATCTGAAAATTCCTTTTCCTCTGCTCCATTTTTGGCGGGAAAGTTCGGTTTTCAATCCATGACTGTCTTAGGGTTTCTGCGCAGGAGTGAGCGATGGAGAATCTTCACGGCAACTCGCGATTTCCGAAATTGAGTCCGCAGCACTTGATCAAACGAGGAAGCTTCGAGAAGAAGGACGCGATCGACTCGCCGCTCCTCCGGTACCTGCGCGGAGGCTCTCAGTCGCCTGTCGACGGCCTCAAGCAGCGGCGCCACCCGCTCTCGCCGGTCGAGAATCTGATGGCGGCGTGGTCTCCGCCGGTGAGAGCGGTGCCGAGGGAGGAGGTTCTGGTGATGGACGGCGTTTTGGTCGCCACCGAAGGAAAGAGGAGGTCTGGTGGTTCTTCTGGTTCGCCTTCATCTGCTTCTTCGGATTCTTCGGGGAAGAGTATCTACAAAGGCCAGGTCTTGATCTCTTTCTCTCTCTCTCTCTCTCTCTCTCTCTCTCACTGCTTCATCGATTCTAGTTTAGCAATTATCTGTTTAGCTATCAATGAATAATGATCCAAGTATGTATCGGCATTGTAATTACTGTCAATTCAATATCGGTGAGAAGTGATTAGTATTTTTCTTTCTATTCAGTTGAGTTTTATTGTTTTGGATGGAATCTAACATGTGGCTTAGGTACACTAGGTGCTAGACTTTTCTGATTGCAAGATGCTATGTTGATGCATTGTTGTTTAGGGTTCTTACATTTGAATCAAATGTGGTTAAGCATCTTGAGCCTAAAAGTTAGCCATCATTGCATGTCTGTTTGTTGCGTGAACAGATTTTTCTACTGCTCTTCGATTTACTCATTAAGCTTGTAAATGCTTGCACAACTAGAATTGATCAAACTGGATTGTTTGCTTGGTTATTTAGTAGTCCAAAAGCAGGAAATGTTGTTACTTACTGCCATTAAAGAGCACATATTTTAACTAAATACTAGTTGTAACGTTAACAAGTCTGTTAGATTTCAGATACTGCTGTTGTCAGTTCAAGAGATATCTCATTGTAGCTTCTTGTGACTGAAATGAATGTATGAGAAAGTACATCAGTTTTTGGCACTCATTTGATAAAATGTTAAGAAGAGGATAGGTTCAAATAGATGCAATGTTCAGTAAAACCTCACCCTAGAAGAATATGTTTACTCCATAACATCTAAGTAAACAAGATTGCATCATTTAAATGCCTTGAGATTTCGGATGATGCTATGGTTAGTCAAAAGGATGGTCCATTAAGAGCTTGTTCTGACCTTTCTGAATAATCTATGAGAAACAATGTCATTTGTACCACTTGTTTGTATACATGTGAAAAAGATGGGTATTACCAATAGGTAAGCAGTGTTTCTGTTGGATCTTTACTTTCAAATTTTCATTAGCTTTATAAAATTCTTTGCTCTGCTTCTTAAGCTTTTACTTGGGAAATGCAATGAAAACTCTAAACCTTACCAAACAGTAATGTTTGCTTGATTATACAGTACTAGAGAGCAGAAAATGTTCTGTTAGGCTACCTTAAAAGAGACTGCAAAGGCATGTAAATAAGATTGGTGTACTATCTATTCTTTGGGATTTCTAACATTGCTGTGGTTAGTCAATTTCTGGTTCACTAAAAGCTTGTTTTGACTTGTGAAATGTATGTACGAGAAAGGCTCATTAGTGAGAAGTAGGTGGCAAGGTTTGAGATTGGTGACGAAAAATACAAGAGACTTGTCCACATCAAGTATAGTTAGTTTCTTGTTGCACACTGATTATCCTGGGGTGCATTCAAACTCTAATTTGGAAGTGCTATTTTTTCTGCATTATAAAAGTATGAACACAGATATAGTTCGTTTGAGATGAAATGTGTCACATTAAGATGCAGCAGTGTAAAACTATAACTTCTTATGTAGAAATAGGTTGCTTCTTTTCAAAAATAAAAAGAAAAAAAAGATTTAGGTTGCTTGATCTAGAAACTGGTTCTCAACCTTTATCATCATATGTTCTTGGGATTGATCAAATTGGCCTGAAAGCATGCTAATAGAACGTGAACGCTGTTACTGCAGAAGCAATTTCTACTTATGTGCTATCTGTCCATGAGATGACGATTGGTGCTTGATTTGGAAGTTGCATGACGAGTTAATTCTTGAACTGATAAGGAAGTTATGGACAGTTGACCTGTTTTCACTGATGGTCAACATCAGCTTATGTGTCAGCTGTGCATGAGCATCATTATCTTAGGACTACTGATTCTAATTAGTCATCAGGAGCTTAACTTGTGATTATTAGTCAATGATTTAGTATGATTGTATTTTAGTAGTCAGTGCAGTTGTAACATAATTTTATTAAGGTTCTTTACAAAACATAATGCTCTAAATCTCCAGAGTGTCTTTACCACTGAATATTTCGATCCCACATTTCTGTGAGAAGTAGGGTTGGTGCCATGTGCCTTTGATGGTTTTCTGAGAGTTTGTTTTAATATATTGGTTATGCATATCCTTTTTTATGTTATCAAATCTCACTATTGTCTTGAGTTGATTTGCTTAGTACTAGTGCTGGTTGCAGTTGAATGTTAGACTTAATAGCCGAAGTTGTTCACTTATGGTGATTACTTGACCAAACTTTGATTTTCTTGCAGTTTTGTCTTGACAGATTGCCTATGTTTTTGCAGTTAGTACTAGGAAAAGAAAATTTGTGTCCGACTCGTTTTCCTGGCAAGAACAAATCTGAGGTAAGCTATCACACAACATTAGTTAGCTGAGCTGTCTAATTTGATATACTCAACTCCTGAAATTACCCTTGTTTCTTCTGTTTTTGTTTCTCTTGGCACAGTTGTGCAAGTCTTCACCTAGATCTGGGTTATGTACTCCCAGCCGGAAGTCCTGCCTTGTCTATCAGATCATGGCATCAGCTGTTACTGAAGCAGCAGCAGCAGCCTTGTCTCCAAAACTGAGTAGCACCAGCAAGACTCTGAATAGGGCCAGCAAGACTCTGCATAGCACCAGCAAGACTCTGTATAGCACCAGCATGACCCCCATTACTGTTATCTGCTGCGGAGACTGGTCACCCCAAGATGATGGCATTGAGGTTGTCTTGCCTTCTTCAACTGAAGAACCTCCATCAAAGGCAGATGTAGATGAGTACATCACTGCTTCTCTTTATGGTTTCACTACAAGAAGGAGATTGCCACTGTTTGCTGAAATTTGCCCAGAGTAGTGATCTGATTTGCACAGAGACAACTTCCACTTAACACAAAAGGTAATTGTATATTCGTCCTGTTTGTTTTCGGATTACAAACTCAGTCCACCTCATTGTTCCTACTTGCTGCTTATATTCTAGCACATTGACTGGGATTAGATTGAGCAAGATTGTTGCCAATTATACTTGTAGAGGGCTTTGTTGATTGTTGGTTACCGTAGTACTTGATCACCAAATATCGTGTATATATAATATCTGGATAGTATGATCTATTTTGGTACTTAAAATTGATGAAGGACGGTTGATACGGACATGGATCTCTTGCAATTTCTATGGGTTTGATAATTTCTCTGTTTGATACAATATTGTATGTGGCTGCAAGAGTGCATCCCTGTCATAGGAAAGCCTTTTATCTTGAAATTAAGTCATCTATTAGAGTCTGTTGATGAAAATATATTGTGTATTGATCTCGACAGAATGTCTACAATATATACAGAAGGAGTAGTTAATTGCTCCTTGATTCTAGCTAACTACAAGGAGGAAAGAGATATACAAGATCTGTTACAATAACGCTAAGATAGCTAGCTACAACTAATTTAGATAAGATCTCTTAGATGTCTCAATACTCCCCCTCAAGTTAGAGTGTATGTTGATTACACTTAACTTGCTTAACAACTCAACAAACTGTTTAGGATGCAATGGTTTAGTGAACATGTCTGCATGTTGCTCTAATGTCCGAATGTGTGCAGTTTTAATAAGCCCTCTCTGTATCTTCTCACGAACAACATGACAATCAATCTCAATATGTTTTGTTCGTTCATAGAAAATTGGATTTGAAACTATATATAGGGCAACCTGATTATCACAGAAAAGAAGTGTTGGTTGTGTACTTTGCACATTTAAATCTTTCAAGATATTCTGCAGCCATGTGACCTCACAGCAAGTAGAGGTCATTGATATTCAGTTTCTGCACTGGACCTTGAAATTGTTCCTTGCTTTTTTGTTTTCCAAGATATAGGTGAATTACCAAGGAAAATGCAATAACCAGTTACTAACCTTCTTGTATCTTTGCACCTTGCCCAATCTGCGTTACAATAGGCTCTCAATTGTAATCTACCAGTAGAAGGCAGTAGGAGGCAGTAGTAAGCCTTGTCCTGGTGTTTGCATTAGGTACCGTAACACCTTATGTGCAGCCTCAAGATGTGGTTCTCTTGGCTTCTCCATGAATTGACTAAGAATATGGACAGCATATACAATGTCTGGTCTGGTTATGGTGAGATATATCAATCTTCCTACCAATCGTCTGTACTGCGATGGGTCAGGTATCAGCTTCCCTTCTCCTTGTGTTAAGACAGTATTGTACTCCACAGGAAAGGTGGTTGGTTTTGCACTAAGAAATCCAGAATCTTCAAGTATCTCCAATGCATACTTTCGTTTGCTTAAAACAATTCCTTGCTTAGAGCGGGCAACTTCTATGCCAAGGAAGTATTTTAAGACTCCCATGTCCCTTAGCTTGAACCTCTCAGATAAATATTTCTTCACCATAGTGATGTCATCGAGATGAATACCAGCTAGGATTATGTCATCAACATATACCAATAATACTGTGAAATGGCCTTTGTAATTTCTGACAAATAAAGAGTAATTTGACCATGATTGTTGGAAGCCAGTCTTCTTGAGAGCATTTGATAGTTTGATAAACCATTGTCTAGAAGTTTGTTTAAGTCCATACAATGACTTGTGTAGCTTGAAGATTCTTGTCTCCCCCTTTTTTCCGAATCCAGGAGGAAGTTGCATATAAACATCTTCATATAAATCACCATGTAAGAAGGCATTGCTAATATCAAGTTGGTGAAGATGCCAACCTTGCAAGGATGATAAACTGAGGAGGATTCGAACAATGGTGAGTTTGGCAACATGGGCAAATGTCTCACGATAATCAATTCCTTCAACTTGACTGTAGTCTTTAGCAACAAGGCGAGCTTTGTATCGTTCAACACTTCCATCAAGATTGTACGTGACACCCACTTGCATCCAATGGGGCGTTTGTTGGCCGGTAAAGGTACAAGGCTCCAGGTATGATTAGCTTGCAATGCACTGATTTAAGAGTTCATAGCTTCTTACCATTTATGATCAAGTACGACCTGTGAATAAGATGTAGGCTCTCTTTGCATGGTTAAAGCAATAGTAAAAGCTCTATGTGTAGGAGAAAATCTATCATAAGACAACACATGCGATAAAGAATGAGCCGTACCTGAGACCTCGTTCGGTGATGATGATGGAACAGTATGTGAGGGGAGAGCCGCCTCGATGTGGAAGTCATGCAATAAACTTGACCTGCATGTGGGTCTGGTAGAACGACGAGGATGTGGAGGAGGACTAGGGATTAGATTGGGCTTAGGAAGAGCATTAAGAGGTGGGGATGATACGGGTGGTGAGAGAGGGATATTTTCAGAAAGTGGCACGATATTTGTGGAAGGAGGATTTGATTGAGAAAGTGAAAGATTTGGATTTGGTTCACTTTTGGAATCCGCAAGACTAGAGGAAGTCCTAGTAGAGGTAGGTGATGAGGTGTCAAGAGTATTTGATGGAGGTGAAGTGACTTGCACAGGAAGAGACTTTGCTGATTTTGTGGGATGATTGTCATGCATTGAATATCCAAGATCAACAAGAAATTTGAGATTGGATCCGTTAGAGGATTGAAGATGATTTGGGCGATTTGAATTGAGGGAATGATAAGGCAAATCAGTTTCAAAAAATATGATATCCCGAGAAATAAATGTTTTCTGCCCTTGCAAGTCATAAACCTGATAGCCTTTTTTACCATTTGGATATCCCAAGAAAATGCACTCAGTTGACCAGGGATCGAATTTACTAGGTTTAGATGGATGTGTGGAAGCAAAGCATCTACAACCAAAGACTAGATGGTGATCAAAAACCGGTTCTTTGGAGAAAATAAAAAAGAAAGGTTTTTGCCCATGTAAAAGTGGAGTTGGTGTTCAGTTGATTAGGTAGCTGGCTGTTAAAATGGCTTCACCCCAAAAATGTTTTGGAAGATTGGCTTGAAAAAGAAGTGAACGGGTCACATTTAAAAGATGTCAGTGTTTCCTTTCGGCAACACCATTTTGTTGAGTACTATTGACACATGATGTTTGGTGCTCAATCCCTTTTGACGCGTAAAATTCATGCATGGCAAACTCAGGACCATTATCACTCCTAGTTATTTTGACACATTTATCAAACTGTTTTTCGACCAAGTTAACAAAACCAACAAGAAGTGAACGAGTTTCCAATTTGTGTTTCATAAGGTAGACCCATGTGCCCCGAGAGTAGTCATCAACAATGGTTAAGAAATATTGTGCACCGGTGAGTGAAGGAACATGGTAACCACCCCAGATATCAACATGAATTAACTCAAAACAATCCTTGGTAAAAGTAGTACTTAAAGGAAATGGTTGTCTAGTTTGTTTAGCCAATGGACAAACCAAGCAATTATTTGGTGCACAATTGTTTTTGGAAAAAAGGAATAATGAAAATACTCATTGTGATGGGTGACCTAAGCGTTGATGCCAGAGATCTAATGTTTGCACTTAAGACATATTGCAGGTTGCTTCCTGGTGATGATCAAGGCAGTATATTCCCTCCCTCTCAGTTCCTATCCCAATCATGTTCCCCGATCGTAGGTCTTGCACAAAGCAAATTGGTTTCATAAATACGGTGATGTAAAATGAATCACGCGCCAATTTGTTGACATATATCAAATTCAGGTAAAATGAAAGGACGCATAGCACATTCTCAAGTCGAAACTATGAGGAAAAGACAACAATTCCAATATATGTAACATGGGCAGAGGAACCAGATCGCAGTCTCACGACATGATGCATAGCAGGTCGTAATGAAGTAAGTAACTTTGCATTACAAACAATATGATCAGTTGCACCACTATCTATAATCCATGTGTTGGCTAGGGAAGTAGCCTTACTAGATAGTTCTTCATAATTTGGAATGTTACCAGCTTGGGTTGAAGCTTGAGTGTTCTCTAAAATTTCTCTCAAACGAGCACATTCTGCTTGGGAAAATGGAAAGGAGGCAGATCCTCCACAAGCTGCCGAGATATGATTAGCTCGACTAGTGCCTTCTCCGAATTGTGCCGCTTTGCTCTTCCTGTAATCTTCATATACATAGCCTTTGAGATTGCAATATGAGCAACGTAAATGTTGCCGGCAAGTTTTAGCAGTATGACCATTCCAATTACAAATTGTACAGCGGAGATGAGCCTTGCAATTTTTAGTTGAATGGTTGGTCTTGTCGCATTTTCACATCTTTGTTTACCGTCGTTACTGCCTTGACTGCGCCCTGACTTGCATGTATAGCCCACAAAGGGCTCATGGAGGGGCTCAGACGTGCACTGAGTCGACCTGTTGTGCTGCGTGCCGCGCTGTAAGAGGCTCAGGAGGGTTTCCACTGCCGCGCTGCTGCTACGCATAGAATGCAGCGGACTTGGAAGAGTGCATAACCGCTTTGCTCGTTGAAACCGCAGCCTGCTTCTCATATCTAAGTGCTATAGAATAGACTTTGTTCAATGAAGGCAAAGGATCCATGCATATGATGTTGCTTCGGGTTGTGGCAAACTCATCGGTCAAACCCATCAAAAATTTCATGATCTTATGTGTTTCTATATAAGACTTCAATTCCTCTCCTGCATTACACACACAAGCAGGAAAATGGCAGAGTACTTCCTTTTCATCCCAAAGGCTCTTGAGTTGGGTGAAAAAGGATGTAACCGAAGAGGAGCCCTACGTGCAATGATGTATCGCATTCTCAATATTGAAAAGTTGAACATTATTAGTTTTTCCAAACCTCTCATGTAGCTCAAGCCATACTGTTCTGGCATCCTTGCAGTGAGAGAAACTCTTGGAAATCTCCTTTGACATCGATGCAAGAAGCCAGGGTTTGACGAAGATGTTGTAGCGGTTCCATTGATTCAATTAATCCAGATTTTTCACAGGTTTGGTTAGGGTTCCATTGACAAACCCAATTTTGTTTTTGATTTGGAGTGCCATGTCCATGCTTTCGATCCAGACACTGAAGTTGTCTTCCCATGACGGAGCCTTCGATGATGAATTTGCATCGGCTTTTCGTTCTTCTCCTGTCATGTTTTCTACAAGGTTTGGAATGTAGGGTTTTTGGGATTTGGTTTTAGGTGTGGTGATAGGAGGATTTTAGGCATAGGTTTTAGGTGTGGTGATAGGATGGCTCTGGTACCATATTAGAGTCTGTTGGTGAAAATATATTGTGTATTGATCTCGACAGAATGTCTACAATATATACAGAAGAAGTAGTTAATTGCTCCTTGATTTTAGCTAACTACAAGGAGGAAAGAGATATACAAGATCTGTTACAATAACGCTAAGATATGTAGCTACAACTAATTAAGATAATATCCCTTAGATGTCTCAATATCATAGATTGTGATGGGAACTGTTTTATTTTTTGGGGAGTTTCTTCAAACAACCTCAAAATTTTCATTCGACAAAGCATATGTAGTAGTTAACTAAGATCACATGAAGAATCCCGACTTGTAAACAATTTCACTCCTGGTGGTGTGACTAGTCACTATTATCTCGAGCAAATTGATCTTCGATATTCACGAAAAACATGCTAGATGAATTACAGTTTTTCAGACCAAAAAAAGAAGAAGAAGAAGAAGAATTACAGTTTTTCAGAACGTAGCCTAGCTAGTCGTTTATGGGGCGATGTACTCTTTGCCAAGTGAACGTTATGCGACCAATGGGGAGGTTTCAAATGAGAGGAGCTTTTCTCTCACCTTAAAAGTAAAAATCAGTCTGATTGTGTGGGGCTAGATTATAAGGATGCGTTTACTAAAGGAGAATGAAGAGAATGAATCAATGAGAAGTTATTCCATTCTCCTATGATATGTACCAAATTTTTGTTCTCCGTACTTGTGATTTGTTTCTAAAGAAGAAATTCTACTTCTCATTCTCCAATGATATGTACCAAAATTTTGTTCTCCATACTTTGTGATTTGTTTCCCACGAACTTTAACGAGCTGAGGCTTCGCATTTAGTTTTTCTTTTTTTGATGATTTTTGTTGTAATTTATTTTTGTGCAATCTAATTATTTTTGTCGATGGTATGTGAAATCTAGCTATTTTCACATAATTTGTAAGTGTTTTTTTTTTTTTTATAACTGTAACCGAAGATTTTCATCATACAAACTCATATAGAAGGCGATACACTAATTTTGCATTCCACCACTGTTTTTTTAATTTTCTATTTAACGGTTTGAAGAATTAACGACGAGCAATTGACACGCTCTAGAGACAAAGATGACGATTCTCCGTCTACACCAAACCCGGTATGAAATTCGAACCTCATCACACTCCACAGTCCACACTCATTTTGAAACAAAGTAGTGAGTAGAAAGGAATGGATAGGGCGGAGGAGGATTCGCTCCGCTCATGGGAGGAGGAGTGCCGGCTCTACGAGGCCTACAACGAGCTCCACGGCCTTGCCCAATCTTTCCACACTCCCTTCGACGCCCCCGCCGTCCTCGTCGTCGGCCACCAGACAGATGGTAAGAGCGCATTGGTCGAGGCTCTCATGGGCTTCCAGTTCAACCACGTCGGCGGCGGCACCAAGACCCGCCGCCCCATCACTCTCCACATGAAGTTCGACCCCGACGCCCACTCCCCTCTCTGCCGCCTCGTCTCCGACTCCGACCCGGCCCAGGCCCACCTCATGTCCCTCCACGACATCCAGGCTTACATTGAGGCCGAGAACATGAGGCTCCAGAAGGAGCCGTCTCTCTTCTCCGCTAAGGAGATCATTATTAGGGTTGACTACAAGTACTGCCCTAACCTCACCATTATCGACACTCCTGGCCTCATTGCTCCTGCTCCTGGCCCCAAAAATCGAACTCTTCAGGTCAATCTACTTCAACCTCACTCTAATATCCTGTCATTTTGTATGATTAGAATTGTACTGGATTCCTTGTTGGTTTGATTGATTCGTATAACGTTTACAAGGAATTGAGTAGTAATTTAGGGTGTGGGAGCTTGTTACTGGATTGGTGGTTGAATTATGGTTGTAATATTGATTTCAGGTTCAAGCTCGCGCAGTTGAAGCACTAGTACGAGCTAAGATGCAGCACAAGGAGCTGATTATATTGTGTCTTGAAGACTGCAGTGATTGGAGTAATGCAACTACGCGGAGAGTTGTTATGCAAGTATGTTCCCTTCTTTTTGTTGTACTGGTTAAATTTTGTTCCAGCTGTTTGGGGACTTGAATTGTTTACCTCGGTCATGCGCAGATTGATCCTGAGCTTTCGAGGACTGTGATTGTTTCGACCAAGCTTGATACGAAAATACCACAGTTTGCGCGGTTGTCAGACGTGGAGGTCTTTCTGTCACCTCCCACGTGTATGCTTGATGGCTGCATCTTGGGAGACTCGCCCTTTTTTACTTCTGTGCCGTCTGGAAGAGTTGGTGTTGGGCATGATTCTGTTTACAGATCTAATGATGAGTTTAAACAGGTGTTCTTGCTTATCTCATTTTCATTCCGTCCAAAATAGATTATGAGGGGGTATAACAATATTCATTCTGTGTCCGGAGTTATATTTTGCCACTTAGAAATTTTTGCCATCAGTGATAGTTTGGCAGTTAGAGAGTTATATGTACTAGGTACTCTTTTCATAAGATGGTCTTGTGCTCTTTCAGTAAGCTTAGAAGAAGCTGTTTCAAAGTTATACACAACATACTTAATTAAGATGCATATTAAGTCTACTAGTCGGCCTACTTATTTAAGTCTTTTTTTCTTTTCTTATTTTGGATAAAAACCGGTATTTCTGAAGAGAGAAATGCAGTCCTACCCAAGACCTGGAACACGAGTTTTGTTATGCTGGTATGACATTAATTGCAACCATCTAATGTTTGTAATAAATTCTATTGCAGGCAATATCTGTAAGAGAAAAGGAAGATGTTGCAAGTTTAGAGGAAAAATTGGGTCGCTCACTGTCTGTACAAGAGAGAAGTAGAATAGGTGTAAGCAAACTTAGGTCTTTTCTGGAAGAATTGCTACAGAAAAGGTAAGAATTTCTAGTATCCTGTTATCATCAAAATAACTTGCTCAATTCTTGTCCTGATATTTTAGGGATTATATGTTGCAAGGTATATGGAAAATGTACCACATATCATTCCACTTCTTGAGAAGGAATACCGGAGTGCAACAAGAAGGATGAATGAGATAAATCAAGAACTCAGGTTCATAGTTAAACTCACAAAGCACTTTCTCTTAATGCAATTTACTGTCTGATTTCATTTTATTTGCGTAAAATGACTATACCAAGACATGGCAAATGCATATAAAATCAAGCTACTGCAAACATTTTTCATCTGTTTCTATCTTTTATCTTGGTTAGTAAGTTATGTTGCATTATTTCTTGATGCAGCACTTTGGATGAACTGAAACTAAAGGAGAAAGGGAGATTATTTCATGATATGTTCTTGACGAAGGTAACTTTAGTCGTGCCATTCTCCTTTACAAGGAGTTCTATAATGTATCGTATCCCGCACCCCGTACCCGTACCTGTGCATCATAGGTGATAGGTTGTTATTAATTTCTTATTACCTTAATTGTTTGTTGTGGCCTTATATATTGATATTATTGACTAGTAGAATTTTGGATTTTGATACTTGAGTATGACATAAATCCCCCTTTTCATTTCCAGATACACATCGCCCCTCCCCCTCCCTCTTAAACCCAACCCTAGTTAACGCCTCATGAAATAGGACTAGGACCCCTTTGAGATGTCACCTCCATGGACCTCATGTTAGGTGTGATTGGAAGTGCATAAAGGTCTTTTTCTATAACTGTTGGGGTGGAAAGATTGTTTGTGCTACTGTAATGCTTAGTGTGTAGTAGTTCTGTGCTATGAATTTTTTTAATTGGTTTTTTTTTTCTTTTTTCCGATGTTTGACACTTTGACATGTGTTTTTTTTAATGCTTTAAATATTGCTTCTGTGTTAGGTTTATCTCTACTGACAATTTGTTTTATACATCAGTTATCATTGCTATTGAAAGGAACAGTTGTCGCACCGCCAGACAAATTTGGTAAATCACTTTTATGTTACTGGTTAACAGACTATGTATGTTACTGGTTACCACGAAGGGATAACTTTTCTTATTATTAACCATCGAATATCAACATATTCCACCACCCGCTTTTATAATCCTAATCTATTTCAAGTTGTTTGTTCTTTGCCTGTTTTAATCCATATCATCCTTTCCTTTTCAAGGTGAAACACTACAAGATGAGAGGACTAATGGAGGAGCATTTGTTAGCAGTGACGGCCTTCAGTTCCCTCACAAGCTTATACCTGTGAGTTGAAGAATTCTTTTATTGCAATTTGTTATCTTTTAGAACAATTTTTCTATTACGAAACCATAATTTTGTTTTTTTGTTTTGGTTTGGCTTTAGTTTTGCATTCGTTGCATCTTCGTTTTTTTTTTTTTTTTTAAATTTACGCAAACAAATTTCTTTCTGTAAGTT
This sequence comes from Fragaria x ananassa, assembly GCA_034370585.1. Taxonomy (NCBI): domain Eukaryota; kingdom Viridiplantae; phylum Streptophyta; class Magnoliopsida; order Rosales; family Rosaceae; genus Fragaria; species Fragaria x ananassa. The sequence continues at coordinate 19,718,975 of CP139757.1, read as the reverse complement.
TTACCACTGAAAGTAAACCATGAGAAATATCAGGCTATTGAATTGCCTGCCTGTCTTTAGTGAGATCCTATCTATAACTTTTTCTTCTGTTAAGGATGCAAACTGACATGAACCTTTTTACACTTCATGTACGAATGTAAGAACTGTATGTTCTCTGTGTGTAGAATGCAGGAATGCGTCTCTATGGGGGTGCACAATACCACCGTGCCATGGCTGAGTTCCGCTTTGTAGTTGGAGGGACAAAATGCCCTCCAATTACAAGGGAAGAAATCGTGAATGCACGTGGAGTTGAAGATACACATGACGGAACAAACTACTCTAGGTATTTATGCCTTTATGATATAGTCATACTCATACCTGTATAACCGATCATGTTTTCCTCTTTTCTTTTTTAAATCTGTCACATTCATGCTCTAAATTTTTCTTTACTTGCTATTTATTTCACTAGCTACTGATCTTTTTCGCTTTTTGACTATACTTCTTATGAAACAGGACAGCTTGTGTAATAGCTGTTGCAAAGGCTCGTGACACGTTTGAGCCTTTCCTTCATCAGGTAAGGAACAATTTCTCTGTAACTTTCTACTTTTTTATTTTCTTGTTATCTCTTTCCTGTGACACATGTCCTGTTGCGAGGAGTGTAATGTAGGTGCATGGTGTCATTTGCTATTAGACATTCAATTTATGAACACAGGATCCGGATCCTGATGTACATTTATGATCAATAAAGGGTTTGTGGTCAAAATTTCAAAAGACCAATGAAATTTAAAACAAAAACCACTTTATTAGTTAGTTGAATGAATGGGTTATATATTAGGATACAATGAAAATAGGACACCAAAAGAGTATGACCACCTTATGGGGTCCAAACCTTGTATTTCAAGTTCCCTAGGACACCAAAAGAGTATGACCGCCTTATGGGGTCCAAACCTTGTATTTCAAGTTCCCTTCCAGTGGATGCTACTCAGTTAAATAAAGCAATCCATTGGCCTCACATACTGGATGAGGAGAGAAGTTATTATTGCTTCGATGCTTCTAGGAGGAAAAGCAGGAGGTCTTCAAGAGGACAGGAGGAGGATAAGTGTATTGGCATTTGAGTGAGGGTTATATGAACAAATTAAAAAGTTCTTCCATAGTTCCCTGACATGTGAGTGTGGGTTAATGAAAATAAAAAAATAAAAAAATAAAATTGATTTTCCAAAGAACTCTGATATCTGAGGGAGGATGGAGATGTGTCGTGTCTCACTCATGAATCAATGACTAGGTAGAAGAGAAAACGAAATGTGAAGAGATTGTGCCTAGTATATTTGATTCTAGCTTCTGTACTTGATTGATTTTCCATTTCTGTGAACATTATATTTTGTCCTTTGAATTCGACATTCATTGTGTGTTGTATCTAGATTTATGATGAATTAGTACTTGATTGATTTTCCATTTCTGTGAACATTATATTTTGTCCTTTGAATTCGACATTCATTGTGTGCTGTATCTAGATTTATGATGAATTAGACTGGGTATGAAGTAGATAACTTGTTTGACTGGCATATGCTGGGATGATACTAGTTGGAAATTTTGGTAGTAAATTTGATTGGTTCTACTTGTTGCTAACCATCTGTTGGAAAAATAATGTTTCTCTACTATTGCAGTTGGGTGGTAGACTTGCATATTCTGAAGAGATTACTTCCCATATCCGTCTATCTTCTTCAGGTCTGGGCTCCATAGTTATGTAGATTATGACTTTTTTCATTCTTGGATGCATATCCTAAAATTTTGTGCAGTAAAATCATGCAAATTGTTCTTCCTTCATGCAGAAAGATGGTGAGTATTTGAGTGGCCACGAGGTGTTTCTCAAGCGTGTTGCCTCTGTGCATTCAATGACTGCAGAATCTACCGAAAGGGCGTGTCGTGAAAAGTAAACACCTTCATGGTTTATGTCCCTTGTCTCTTGCTATTATTAAGCAAACTCCTTGTTATAGTTGCTCTCTCTCTCTCTCTCTCTCTGGTTTTTTTTTTCTTGGGTGGGGAGGGGTGGGGTATTGATAGATGGATATATATAGAAACAAAATACACGTAAAACTAGATCAAAGGACTTTTAAAATAAAAATGAAAATCTAGATCGAAGGATTAAAAGTAATACAATCTTCAACTAAGATGTAAGATTTGTTGTCCAATAGCTAATTTTTTTAGTGTTCAATAATTTACAATGACGTCTATTTAAGAGCCAACATCTTGAAGGATGTGTTACCTTCACATAGGCTATGTGTTATAAAAGAACCAGATGGCTTTTGTAATGGTTGTAAGGCATCACGAAATGTAAATAAACCAGTTACATTATGTATTTGTTCGGACCCCTTTCCGATTTTAGGCTTTTTGTAGTTGTCTATTTTTTTTGGGTTACGTCATCAAATTTTTATTTAGGGTTACATATTGATTCATGATCCCACACAATCAATCGCTTTGTTCAGTCAGGTAAACTTGAATTTACTTTGGAGTGGAGCGATGTTCAAGTTTTCCCTACATAATTACATGCCTAATGGCAAGCACTATCATTATCTTCAATTCTAGCTCCCAAACTGCAGATAGATTAATATACAATTCATAGAATCTCTGCTCTTTCATTTTAGATACCCAGAAATCCCCCCAACCCGCTTTGTGGACTCAGGCTAAAAACTACGTTTCCTGCTGAACACTTATCTTTAGGAGACAGGTAGCTCTAGCAAATATCTAGTTAGGTACTGTAAGGGGGTTCAGACTACATGCAAGTAAACTGCCTGGAAATTCTGGTTAACTCCTAGTTAGTGCTCCTGTGGTACTTATCATATGCAAACACTTGCAAAGCATACATAAGATATAATTTACTGATTGGTAAAATAACAGTGACTTGAGGTAATACAATAATCAAGAATTTATTAATAATGCTTCTTTATTCTGGTTCTTTTACATTGCTAAATGCTCTTATGTTAAATGTGTTTTTGCTGCAGATGTATGGAGGATTTGGTAAGCACCACACGCTATGTCACATGGTCTCTTCACAATAAGGTTATCATAGTTAAATTTTTGAAATTGCTGCTTGTCGTATGCTCTGATTTCAAATTGGTTTGCTTTATTGAGATACAAAATTAGGAAGATCTTACATGCCAGAAAAAAATAATTAGAGAAGGTAGAGCTACAGCAATCAAAATACAGTTTAAAAAGAGCAGGTCTAGTTGAAAACAGCTAACAATTTGTTTTACTTTTGGCTCAGTAAACAAAGAGTAATCTGTCATGGATTTTCCTGGTTAAGTTACTAGATATCTGTTGCAGGCTTACAGCACTTGTAAAATGTTAGTTATTGACGAGACATAAGAACTAGAATGCATTGCCGCTGTACTGAACTACGTTTGTTTATATTTTTATATATTTGCATCAAATTTGTTTTTGAGTTATGCTTCCGTGGGGTCAGAATGTATTTCACGGATCATAATCATTCGTGAACTTGAGAAAGTATTAATTTTTTTTTGTTTTTTTTTCCAAATTTTTCATGCCACTTTCCTAAATTATAGAGGTACCATGCAGAATGGGAATTCAAGTCTTGAAGAAGCACATGATTCCAATTTATTGCAATTAGACTGTCAGCAGTTTATTTATGTACAATGTGTTTCCCTATACACTTTGTGATCGACATCTCTTTGGATGCCTGTAGAATCATGCTGGGTTACGTCAGTTCTTGGACTCGTTTTCTGGAACAGAACATACCACTGTTAGTGGTGCTTCTGTCCTATCTGGTCTTTCTCAAGATTCAGTAGTTGGGTCTGTTGCCAATGAGAAGGACACCAAATCACGGGCAGATGTGAAGCTTAGTCATCTGGCCTGTGCCAATGACTTGACTTCAATTCAAACGACAGAAACAAGGCTGGCTGATCTGCTGGATAGTACACTTTGGAATAGGAAACTTGCTCCCTCATCTGAAAGGATTGTTTATGCATTGGTGCAGCAGATATTTCATGGCATAAGAGAATATTTCTTGGCCTCTGCGGAGTTGAAGGTATGTAATATTAACTGAGATTGATGTGGATATTTATTGTCCTGCTGCTTTTGTGGATGATGTGGCGGTAAAATATGTGCAGTTCTTGGAAATTGAACATAATTGGATTGTTGAAGAAATCTATTGGCTGACAAAATTGCATGACTTAAAAAAAGAAGAAGAAGACAGTTTGCTACTATGTTTCCCTCTGGCTCTCTCTCTCTCTCTCTCTCTCTCTCTCTCTCTTATCTATGTATATGTAAGATATCTTATCAATCATCAATTCTACTTAGCCTACTGGGTGGGAAGGTAAGCAGCTGGTTCCCACAAAAAATCAAGAGCTTTAGGTGTTGATGGCAAATAATTTCAGTTTCTCATATAAGAGAGGTGAATGTCATTGGATGATCCCCTAACTATAAAATGCCACTGATGAATTGAGTTTTGGCAACTTTGTTTCTTTCTGGAAGCCAAAAGGCGTCTTATACTTTATCTGGGAGAGCTTGGAATCTTTGTGGGGTTAGAAACTGAAAGATGAGACGGCATCCTTCTAATCAAAGAATATCACAGGGTATATGGGGTATAAGCATCAATTGAAAAACAGTTTGAAATGAAAACCATCTTTCCAATTTGTTCTTGGTTAAACATCATAACCTAATCTAAACCCTAAAAAGAAAGTACTATCAGCTGCTGATGTTAATTAGTTAATCCTAAAGGAGAGGTTGATCTTGATGCATTGTGAAGATTCAGCTGTGTATATTAGATAAAAATGAAGCATTATTTTTAATTTGCTTCCATCAATTTCCATTACTTTTCATTATGTTTATGTTGTCTTTTCTTGTCCTCACTGTTCCGGAGCTTGAGCTTGCCCATGTAATGATGTACTACTACATCCCATGTATCTTGAAAACTCTCAATTTTTGCAGTTCAATTGCTTTCTCTTGATGCCTGTTGTGGATAAGTTGCCCGCACTCCTAAGAGAAGACTTGAAATCTGCCTTTGAAGATGATTTGGATAATATATTTGACATCACGAACCTGCGAAACATATTGGGCCAGCGAAAGCGAGACATAGAAATTGAGCTCAAAAGGGTATCATTCTCCCACTCAACTTATTAATTGGCCTTCTCTTTCTCACTTTCTTGCTCATGTTGCTCACCCATTGCCAACATGCTGTTGCTCTTGCAGATCAAGAGGCTTAAGGATAAATTCAGATCACTACATGAGCAGCTGAGTTCTCTTAGATGGAATGCTAATGCCTTTTCTGGCTCCTGTTGAGTGCTTTGGCCGAACTTATTCATACGAGGAAGTAAAAAATGTGCGCTGAAAAATGGTTAGGTTTCCCTTGTAGCATGTTCATATGTAAGTAAGCATTAATGACATGGTTAGATTTAGAAGTGAAACCGAAAATCTTATATGTTTGAGTGGACAAATCTGTGTCTACATGTATATGTATATGACATACCATTGATTGGATTAGTTTCAGACCACTTAATCCATCCCTAGAGTACCTTGTTCATCTATTTAAGTTGTCATTTCATGACGAAAGCCATGGAGGCATCGATCCCTATCCTTCACATCTGTCACAAGGTGCAAACCTGGGATCACAAAATAGTTTGGCAGGACCAACTAGCTTTTGAGCCAGTGGTGTCTCTTTCGACAGCAATGTTGAATGAGGTCCCATGCTTGAAGCCTCCAGACTAAAAAGAACATTTTAAAGTGCTAACTATATTGATTATTGAGATTCATCCCGTCCACTTTGCATGAAGAGCTTTGGTTATACATATCAGTCATCTGTGTATATGCATGTGTAAGCCAACCATATCATTAGAGAATACATGAAAGTTGCACTTTATGGAGCTCATTTTAGGCTGATTGTAACGTCTTCCAAATTAAATATTGATGACCAGTCTTTAAGACAAGAACAAAGCCAGAAGTTATATAAAGACTAGTAATTATGAGCAAGTGATAATTGGTTTATGGGCACACTCCAACTTCAAATTGGTCCACGACCAAACCCAATATTCATGTGTGCCTCGTGGATGTCAAGAGGTGCATGATCTCAGCATGAAGTGTGATGATGCTGACTCACATTTTTCATCTTTTTTCTTTTATGGCTCTAAATACATATATACAGATTTTGAATGTGGCACAGCCACTCACCTCTTATTGCAGCTGCTTCAAGTACAAGTCCTTTGTTCTACTCATTTGCCTTTCCCTTTGCCTTTTTGCCCACTGTTGAATCGGGAATTTTATTAGGATCTCCCATTTTGCTCATGAGCTACCACATATTTTTGGAAAAGAATTCAAATCCTGATTTACCCTTGTATAATACTCAAAGGAGAAAAGATTACACTCAGCCACCTCCGCCCATTGTGGCGAACTACTCTCCCTCCCGTTGTACCCTGTCGGCGGCAATGATGTCGGAGGAATATGGTCTGATTTACGAGAATCCGAAGTTTAGAAATTCGTGTATTGACAGTCACTTCTTGACCTACGCTGCTCTTATTCAGTTGTCGATCGTTGTACATTCACTAATGACATAGGAACGACACCATCTGTGTCATTTGTAGAGATGCTACGGTTTTGTTGGTTGATGCCAAAAGTTTGATCAACGAACCTCTTTCATTGCTATTTGCGTATGTAATTGAGGATCTTTTAACAACACAACCTGTGCCATCATACTCAACTGGATTGAATCCACGAGTGATTCCGCGCTGTTATGTTTAAGTCTACTGGCGAACTTTCAAGTGTCATACTTAACGAATCAAGAAATTTCAAGTGTTCATATATACTAAAAGGTCTTCGAAATGTTAATTCTCATGAAATCAAAGTTTTTATTTTCTTTTGTTAACGGTTTTGTTGGCACAGAAACATGTCCCTCTCCTTGCAAAGCACTTGGTATCTAAGAATGTAACAGTTGCCCGCCGCCTTGCATCTCTCAGAGCACTTTTATCATCATCATGAACAACTAAAACAATCAAAACTCCCCCCATTTGTTTTGAAAACCACCTTCTTTTTCACGTCACTCATTCACTCACTTATCTTTTTTTGTTTTTGTTGTTTTCATTGTTTCTCTTCTATTCACTTCGTCTCTCTCCTCTTGCTTTACAGAAGCTATAAATACCATCGTCAGCTGAAACTTCGTTTACACGCTAGCTTCTATTCTTCTTAAATCTTCTTCTTCCTCTTCTTCTTGTCCTAGCCTGTTTTGTTGTGATGGCAGATAACCCTTTTCAGCTCCCTCCTGGTTTTCGATTTTTCCCCACAGACGAAGAGCTCGTAGTCCATTTCCTTCAACGCAAGGCAGCTCTCTTACCCCTCCACCCCGATGTCATTCCTGATCTCGATCTCTATCCATACTATCCATGGGAGCTAAATGGTACCATTAATTCAATGCATTCCAATATATCCTATGACAATAGTGCTCTCGCCCTTATTTTGCTCCATTACTAAACACATGCCAATTACTTTGTTAAATTGTTATATACATAACATGTACGCAGGTAAGGCTTTGTGTGAGGGTAAGCAGTGGTACTTCTATAGCCGGAGGACGCAAAATCGGGTTACGAGTAATGGATACTGGAAGCCCTTAGGCACCGAAGAACCTATCATATCCTCTATTTCTAATAACAGAGTTGGAATCAAGAGATACTTTGGGTTCTACGTGGGAGAAGCTTCTTCCGGGATCAAAACAAATTGGACAATGCATGAGTATCGTCTCTCTTCAGTCTCGGATACTTGTGCTTCTTCTTCCACACTACTAGAACAAAGGACATATGCGACGGAGAAAATTCCCTTCGTCGCTTAGGTAAATACTTAAGCGACGAAACGATAATTCGTCGCTCATTAAATTCTTAAGCGACGAAAAAATTAAACCGTCTCATAAGATGTTACCTAAGCGACGAAACTATCCCCTAAGAGACGAAAAATCCTTCGTCTCTTCAATCCACTCCTAAGCGACGAATTTATAAATGTCGTCGCAATAATTAAGCGACAAATTAGTAAATCGTCACATAAGATATTACCTAAGCGACGAAGTTATCACTTAAGAGACGAAAAATTCTTCGTTTCTTCAGTACAATCTGAAGAGACGAATTTATAAATTTCGTCGCAATACTGAAGCGACAAATAACTAAACCGTCGCATAAGTATTATATAAGCGACGAATATTTGACTTAAGAGACGGAATATTTTCGTGTCTTGAGTTTCATCTGAGGCGACGAATATAAGATCTGAGTCATGCGACGAAATTTAATACTAATACGACGAATTTTTCGTCGCATAAGTGTTTTCGACTTTATATCTGCTTCCTCTCTGCCCAGATCTAAGACGGAAAAAAATTTGGTAGAGCTGAAATCTGGCGACAGAAATCATCAAATCTGGCGATGGAAAGCTTTGTCCACCTTATATGAATCAAGATCATCATTAGCTAGCTAGCTAGCTATAACTTGGTATTCTCTTCTTTTCACCATTTATAGTTATGAGGCCGGATGATACATACCTTGTTTGTTGATGATAATTTTGGGTTACCCATCTTTAATGATGATAATGTTGTTGTTGATGATATACAGCTAAATCTCCTCCTTGTTTAGATGGAAATGGTTTCCTCCTATTAAAAAAAAAAGAAAAAAAAAAGGAAGACCATGTTTTCCGGTGAAAAATTCCGGTAAAATGAAGACTATGTAGTTTTCCAGTATAAAACAATCTATATATATATATATGTATATATTTTGGTTATTAATTATATATATAGCTATATATATTTTTTGGTTGGTTATATATATATATATATATTGGATATATAGGTTATATATATATATATATATTTTTTCTTTGCATATATATATATAACTATAAATTTTTTTTGGTTGGTTATATATATATATATATATATATATATATATTTTTTTTTTTTTGCATATATATATATGCAAAGAATGATGTTGTGTTTTTTTAGCGCGATGAATGTAAGAATGATTAAATTCTTTCATTCACGTTTAACCTTAGAAATCCCGTTCGAGAATGATTTTGGTTTGGCAACAGACTAAAATGATTCTTGAATTGTCCCATTTTTGGACAGTTTGGGAGAATAAGATTTTGTTATGTGGTTTGCCATTATTTTGTTTTTGGTTTCGATTATGGGTATATATATTTCGACAGAGTCTCCTGTATTGTTCCTCGAGTGCATACTAGGCTTAGATATTCGTGCACTTAAGGAACTGTAGGGAGATGCTGCCGAAATTTTACCACATCGAAATCAAAACAAAAAAACAGCAAACCACATAACAAAGTCTTATTCTCCTAAATGGGATTAGGACCCTAACCGGAGGCATAAGGTGAAGAAGAAACGAATATTATTAATGTTGGTTTGTTGCTATATACTTGGTGCTTATTTGTTGTTTCTCTTATATGACAGCAGATGCAAAACATGGACAAAAGCTGGATGTTATACGACAGGTGTCACCACTTGTATATACAGGGAATCTTTGATTTCTTGAGATTTGTTGATTATCATGCTGCCTAGGAACTGAGTGGCACAAGTGTCCATGTAGAAAATGTATGTGCAATGATTGGCAGACACGATCGGGTATGGAACAACACTTGTCACATTTTGGTATGTGGAATAATTATACTATATGGACAGAACACGGTGAGATGGAGGAAAATAATCCTACACTAGCAGAATTTCGAGCAGGTTACATTCATGAAGTTGGGTCATCTAGTGGTACTGCCGACCCTTCTATATACCCCGCTATGAATATGCTACATGATGTTTTCCCGTATGCTTCAAGATATGAAGAAGAGGCAGTTAATGATGATGCCCCCAATGTCTTTGAGGCAGTTGACATGTCTGAGTATGAGAGGTATAACAGGCTTCTCGAACAAGCTCAGACACCAGTGTATGACGATTGTCCAGTTTCAGTTTTAAGTGCCATCATGTCACAGATGGATTTGAAAGTAAAGCACAGAACGAGTAATGAACATTATGGAGACAATTCAAAGTTTATCAAAACTTTGCTTCCTCCTGTAAATAGACTTCCTGAGAGTCATTATAAAACAAAAAAGATCCTGGACGACCTCGGCCTTGATTATGTAAAGATCCATGCCTGCAAGAATAATTGCGTGCTGTTTTACGGAGATTACAAGCATGCTATTTACTGTCCCATTTGCAATGGGCTGAGGTATGATGAGGAGGCTTCTTCAGATAAAGGGAAACCTATTCCTGTGAAGGTGCTTCGTTATTTCCCGTTAACGAAGAGATTGCAACGTTTGTACATGTCATCAGAAACTGCAGAGGAGATGAGATGGCACGGTCTTCCTAGGGAAGATGACGGTGTTCTGAGACACCCCTCAGACGGGGAGGCTTGGAAATCTTTTGACGCTTCATTTCCTGATTTTGCGGAAGACGTTCGAAATGTAAGGCTCGGACTAGCAACATACGGGTTCAATCCTAGTGGCAATATGACTCTGTCTCATAGCATTTGGCCTGTTATTTTAATGCCGTACAACTTACCACCGTGGATGTGTATGAAGAAGGAATATAATTTTCTGGCATTGTTAATTCCAGGTCCCAATTCTCCAGGAAAATGTCTAGATGTGTATTTGAGACTGTTGATTGATGAGCTAAAAGAATTATGGGAAAATGGAATCCCCACTTTTGACAGACATAGTAAAACTTTATTTAGGATGAGAGCAGTCGTGATGTGGACAATTAGCGACTTTCCTGGCTACGGTATGTTATCTTCTCATACCACTCAAGGGTACAAGGCTTGTCCCATCTGCTTAGAGAACGTTGATGCTAGTCGTCACGCGGACAGGATTGTTTACCTGGGTCACCGTAGATGGCTTCCAATGAATCATGAATGGCGGCTTGATGCAGATGCATTCGATGGCAAGGAAGAGCATCGTGAACCACCCCCTATTCAGTCTGGGGATGAAATTTTATACAAGTTGAACTCTTTTGATTTTGGATATTTGAGTAGTGATAAAGATGTTTTGGCCCAAAATCATGTGCGTCCTGCTGCACTTGACAATTGGCATCATAAGAGTATTTTCTTTGAATTACCTTACTGGTCCACTTTGAGAATTAGACACAACCTAGATGTCATGCACATAGAAAAGAACGTTTGTGACAACGTGGTGGGAACAATTCTCGACATTAAAGACAAGACAAAAGACAGTATCAAAGCGCGGGATGATTTGCAAAAGATGGGCTTACGACGTCACTTATGGGTAAAAAGGACGGCGTCAAGACAAATGTTTATGCCGATTGCACCTTACACGGTGAAGCCCGCTTTCAAGCCTAAAGTTTTCAGTTGGTTCAATGATGTTAAGTATCCTCAAGGATATGCAGGAAATATAGCTCGATGTGTTAAGGTGGCGGAACAGAAGATACATGGATTGAAGAGTCATGACTGTCATGTTTTATTGCAACGTCTTCTTCCCGTGGTAATCAGACCATATTTGCATCGTGATGTGGTGGAGCCGTTAGTAGCCTTGTCCAGGTTTTGGCAGAGATTATGCAGTAGAGAGCTGAAGAAGTCAGATGTTGTTGAAATGAAATCAGACATTGTCTACATCCTATGTAAATTGGAGAGGATCTTCCCCCCAACTTTCTTTTCGATCATGGTTCACCTCATGATCCATCTTCCCGAACAAGTGCTTCTTACTGGTCCAGTACACTTTACTTGGATGTTTCCCATAGAAATGTATGATTATAACCCTAAATCCCTAATCATGCATTATTATTATTTACATATTTTCCCTATTTTTTCATTTGTACTAACTATTTTATTTTTAGACAACTTGGTGGGTATAAAGGTTTTGTTAAAAACAGAGCAAAGCCGGAAGGATCAATAGCTAACGCATACATTGCACATGAGTGTGTAACGTATTGCAAGTCATATCTCCATAATACAGACGGCACAGAGGGCCTTGACCCGGTAAGAACACCTACATTCAACCTCTCAATTGTCTCTGAAGATATAAGAATGTTTGGTAACTTACCTAATTCAGAAATTTTAAGAGAAGATGAGTTATGTGAGGCTCATTGGTGGGTACTGCAACACTGTGACGAAGTCAAGGAATATAGAGATGCTCATTTGGGACTTATTCAACTTAAGTATCAGAATAGGCATGAAGAGAGGCATAAGAAAACGTTTCCTGTCTATTTCCTAAAATGGGTACGTTTAATATCCCCATTTCAAAATTTTGCACCAAAATTGTGCTCTTTTCGATCATAATTTTTAACTGATAATTTTTATTTGCTTGTAGGTGACAAAGATGCAAGAACGTCAAGAGAATGATTACTCTCCGCAGTTGCATCATTTGGCGTGTATGCCACAAGGACATAATGTTTATGCGGCTTGTGTAGTCAACGGTGTTAAGTTCCTTACCGAACGACGAGATCAACGTCGAAAGACACAAAACAGTGGCATCATGGTAGTGGGAAATGATAATGTTGCATACTATGGAATTGTTGTTGCCGTCATCGAACTACTATATCCAGCAGGTATGCCAGTTGTGTTGTTCAAGTGTAGATGGTTCAATACTGACCCAGATTTTCCGAGGAGTACGAAGATAGATCACGGGTTATTATCAGTGAATACATCCACAAGCTGGTATGAGCATGCCCCGTTTGTGCTTGCCATTCAAGCAAAACAAGTGTTTTATCTTGATGATCCGAAAGCTGGTGGGGGTTGGAAAGTAGTTAACGTGATGGAGCATAGAAGTATCTTTAACGCAACCACACTTCAAGGGGGCCGGGTAGAACAAAATATTGAGAATGTGGCTCTTGAACCATATCAAGAGCCTTTAACTGCTGACATCCCCGACATAAGCACTATTCGCATTAACAACGACATCCACTTCCCACAAGGAGAGTACATTCCAATTTCAGGTTTAGGGTTCGATTTCGGTTCACTGCCGTACATCCCATCTAATGACGACTTCATTAACGATGAAGATGAAGATTCAGATGAAATTCCTGAGGATGATCTAGAAGATCCGGATTACGAGGATAGCGATTGAATATTACATTTATTATTAGACCTATTTCGATGTGCATGTGAACATATAATATTGTACTGTAAAACATATGTATTCGTACTGTTAAAAGATTAATTATTAAATAAATGTATTTAATGAAAATATACATCAATTTACTTTTTTGCGACGAAAAACTATACATTCGTCGCTACAGACATGTCCTAAGCGACCAAAAAGAGTTGTTCGTCGCAAAGGGCCTAAAATATAGCGCGTACGAGTTTTGCGCCAAATATTTGGGCCAAAATTCGAATACCTCATTGGGCCATGAAATATCTAACTTCGTCGCTTGATCTATAACTAAATAAACCAAACCCAGTTCGAACTCTATCATGAAAAACTCCCCGGAATCACTGCTTCGACCTCGTCGTCGTTCATTGCTTCGACCTCGTTCCCAAAATCACTCGAAACCCTAATCCCTCCCCAGTTTCGAAACCCTAAACCCTAATCCCAATTCGCCTCCCCGGCTTCTCTCCCAAATTCGTCCTCCCAATTCCAATCCCAATTTCGGCCTGAATCCCAATTCGACTTCGCTCTCCCCTCTACCATCTAAACCGAGTTTCAATCCCAAGCATGGCACCATTGTCGAATAAAAGGGCTAGGGAGATTGCGTCGGAGAGATTACGATCGGCTTGTGCAGTCCAATTTGGTTCCAGCACGACGACGAATACGGCGGGGCCGACGGCAGATGTTGCTGAGCAGTCACCGACGGGAGATGGTTTCACCACTCCACCTCCACCACCAGCCTCGATTGCCTCTACAGCTCCTCCACTGGATGAGGACGACATCGACGATGTCGCCCCAGAAGCTCAGGCGACACTGTCCGATGGTTGTAGTGTTCGACGTGGTACTCAGAAGTCCACCGGACCTCCCCCAAAACGCCGACGAGGGTTCGGCAACCTGGACAAGGTGAAACGAATTGTGAAAGTTTCCGGCTTGATCGAAGTTGTGTATGACGACTTCATCAGAGGACCGTCTTCATCATCAGTGAACAGCCTCCTGGTCAATAGCATTGGTGGCATAATTCGATCCAAAGTCAAATTGTCGGCCGGAAACTGGGAATGCATCGGTGACTCTGAGAAGAAGAAGTTGATAGACGGGCTTACGGTAAGAATCTAATACACTGATGTCAATTTACAGTTTAGTAGTGATGATGATGATGTGTTATAGGTGATGTGTTATCGGTGAATGAGTTTACAGTGCATGTGTTATAGCTAGGTTGGCAGAGTTTACAGTGCATGTGTTATAGCTAGGTGAATGAGTTTACAGTGAATGATGTCAATTTACAGTAAATGAGTTATAGGTTTAGAGTTTACAGTGAATGTGTCACTTTTACAGTTTAGTAATGATGATGATGATGTGTTATAGGTGAATGAGTTGTATGTGTTATAGGATGAATGAGTTGTTTGTGTTATAGGATGAACATCAATTTTCTAGTGTTTATTATGTCAAGATTTAGGAAAGAATTCTGTTGTCTTTTCTGTTGGCCTTTGAAGTTGTGTATGTTGTGTATGCTTGTATAGTTGTCAAGGATTTGCATAGCTCCTGATATTTTCTGTTTGCATAACTGCAAACATATCCTGTTTAGCTCACTTGTGTTCTTGATTCTGCATTCACTGCATTGGCATTCAATTAAATTGATTCATTTCGGGTTCATTTTGTATTACAAAGATAAATTAGAACCAGCAATACACTTAGTAGTTACTAGACATAAATTTTATTAATGCAGCTGGTCAGCTGTGAAGCAATTTAGCCATATAAATATAGTATGCATTAGTATTAAGGTCTACTCTTCCATTGTTTTTCATGAAGAGAAAGAAGAGTGGTTCTTCACTTCTTCCTTCTAGTTTTTTTTTTTTAGTTGCTGTTTTTCTGTAATTTTTTTTGTCAGTTGCTGTTTTTCTGTATTTTTTTGTGAGTTGCTTTTTATTTCATCCCTATGTTTCATAATAATGAAATAGCTAGCAAGGAAAGAATAGTTAAGGATCGATTCACTCATTGACATCAACAAGTTTTAGTTGCTGTTTTTCTGTAATTTTTTTTGTCAGTTGCTGTTTTTCTGTATTTTTTTGTGAGTTGCTTTTTATTTCATCCCTATGTTTCATAATAATGAAATAGCTAGCAAGGAAAGAATAGTTAAGGATCGATTCACTCATTGACATCAACAAGTTTTAGTTGCTGTTTTTCTGTAATTTTTTTTGTCAGTTGCTGTTTTTCTGTATTTTTTTGTGAGTTGCTTTTTATTTCATCCCTATGTTTCATAATAATGAAATAGCTAGCAAGGAAAGAATAGTTAAGGATCGATTCACTCATTGACATCAAGAAGTTTCAGATGTGATTTACAGTGAATGTGGCTTAATAATTAAGGCTCTATCTTCATCAAAGCTCCATATGAACATCTCTGCACAAAACTGAAAGAAATTGGTCATTATAGAAATCAGTAGGAGAGACACATAAAAAGGCCAACTTGACACCCATTGATCCCATTGCATGTCTTTTCCTCCTTGTAGTCTATAAATGTCCATTATTTGGAGCCTTTAGAGTCTTTCAATACATCAATTTTCTATTTGTCATCCTGCGAAATGATTCGCAAATTGTATGCTCAACTCAATTATTTCCTCTTTGAATCACAAACAAGAAAGAATAAGCTGCAAAATGCTGTAATATACCCATTATTTTTCAGACTGTTTAGCTTCTTCATTATTTCAATTTGTACTCTAATGAGAAGTTGTTTTGTTTGTGTTGTAGCCGTATTTTAAAATTGACTTTGGGGATAAACGGATGTGGGCGTGGCTTGAAGATAAGGCGGGTACCATATATCGAGATTGGAAGAGGGACTTTTCAAGGCACTATAAGAAGTATGGGAGACAAACAATTCCTCCTGATTTGATACACAGGCAAGATGAGTGGGACTGGCTTTGCTGGCATTTTGAGTCGCCTGATTTCAAGGTAAATTTAATTGAGATTAGCATTCCCTTTACCAAGTTTCAGTTTTGAAACTCTACTATACAATTAGCTGAGGTTGTCAAATATCTTGTTGCATCAAAGATTATGTGTATCAATTTACTATGGAGTCACAATTCGAGTAAAAGTAATAGTAAATGCACTTTAAAGGAAAAATATATATAGGATTGGCATTTGATGCATAGGAAAATATATAGTCAATATTTTTAGAATGATTTTTCTTCCAGCTGCACCACTACTGAAATATGACTTTGGCATGCAATATGTTGGTACCTTCTCTAGTTATTTTCTTCGTGCCATTTGATGCATCTTCCTTATCAACAAGCAAGTTGTTCGATATTCCAAGCTTGTGCTATTGAAAATTTTTCCATAGCTAATGTCATTGTAGAAGAACATAATTTTTCTGTTAGACCAAGAATTATTTGAAAACTGCCCAGAAATTCCCTTTATCTGATTATTTGCTAGTTTTTTACAATTCTTTGTCATAAGCTTGTCCTCTCTGTATTGGATGTATGTCTTCGTTATTGGATATAGGTCTTGCCAAAAAGGATCTCTCAAAAACTAATAAAATGTTACTATTGCTATCTCGACCTGACTGCTTTAGCTTTGATTGCTTGCATTGATACTGCTCAACTTATCAGCTTGTAATCCACAACACAACTATGCTTGTTATGTGGGGTTATATTGCTCACTTTAATCCAATAGCATAATTATTTTTGACAAGACCCACCCCGAATTTCACCCCGAAACCCGAGATGAGTCATGCGGGGACCACCTCCAAGAAAAATTTACCGAAGACTCGGCAAACCTCCCTCGAAAATGGACAACCCTAACTTAAAAACTTACGAATCACCTTTTAATCCAAAACAAATAAATCTTCAGCTACACTCCAAAAGTAGCCAGAATACAAACATAAGAATTCCAATAGTATTCAGAGCTACTAGAAAAAAAATAAAATAAAATACAACGGAAGCTAACGAACTCCAAGTAGATTAAACAGGTAACCTACTGGCGAAATGTAGCTGATAGCTGGGTCACTATGCCTCGACGTCTCCTGCTGGACCTCACGCGAACTCTGCAGACTGGGCATTTTAAAAACGAAGAGCCCAGGGGAAAATATTTAACACGTCAGAGTGAGTGGACAAAACTGAACTGGCAACAAATAAATATTTCCCCAAAAGAAATGCTTTCCACAGTGGCAAAAACACGAACACCACTGGAATGATTCTGAACTGGGGTCCAGCCTGGCTAGAACCCCCAAACTTTAAGAAACTGCCTCTCAGGCCTGGATATTATATATATAGTATGTATGCACACTCGCCTGACTCTTGGCATGATATCTATGAACAACTTGAATAAAGTAGATATCATACGAAGCTACTATGCTTGCGTCTAACGCTCACATCACCCCACACCGGAATTGTACCTCGCATATGGGGGAAAGCGGCCGAGTGGTAATATGTATGTATTACACTCGTCATATCCCTTGTATGAATTTTCTTGAAACAACAAACACAATAGAAAATTCACACAAGGCTACAACGTTTGCGTCTAACGCTCACGTTGCACCATAATGACATTTTACCTCATTATGGTGGAAAAGACGGTGTATAAATATCCGCGCATATCCCCTATATAAATTATTATTTTTATATAGGGCTACAACGATTGCGTCTAACGCTCACGTTGCGCCATAATGAAATTTTACCTCAGTACGGCGGAAAAGCACGGTGTATGATTATACGCGCATATCCCCTATATAAATTATTATTTTTATATAGGGCTACAACGATTGCGTCTAACGCTCACGTTGCGCCATAATGGAATTTTACCTCAGTATGGCGGAAAAGCACGTATAGCTAGCTAGCATTCTCTCATATACATATTATTCTCATAATCATCCAAATATGGATATATATACATACTCACCGAAATTCTCAATTTCGGTTATTCTCTTACATACTATTCTCGGAATTGTACCTCGAGTATAATCCACCGAAATTCTCAATTTCGGGAAATATCCAATAACAGAAAAATCAATCAAATGATAAAGCATTTCAGATATAATATTCAAAACAAAGGTCCACTCACTGTATGAGGCCTAAGCCTTCCAATGCTCGGAAGACTCCTCGAGCGCTGCCTCCAAATATTCACACTCTATAGCCAAAATCCACGTCTGATAATAAACAGAAGAATAAATTGGTCAGACCGGACTCCAATACTCATTAATGATTCAACTTCTTCCTAGTTTGACTAGGTTTACTGAGTTGACCAGAATTGACCAAGTTTGACCAATTGATTTATGATTAGCCAACTAACGATGCCTCGACAAATTCCACTTTAACCTTCGACTTAACAAATCGGGTTACCTTGATTACTCTAACCATCCAATTTAATTCCAACAACCATCTTAATAATTCGATTACAATTGATGCTTCATCCAAACAATCCTCAATCACTTTCTCTCTAAACAACTTCACACCATAAATCACTAAGGGCACCCAAAATGGGTTTCCATAAATAGAAAATTTCCAAAAAGGGAAAGTCTCCGTAAATAGAAACTTCCCTAAAATGGCAGATTTTACTAAACCGGAAACTACGACTTGAATTAGGAAGAAAAACCTCGAGAACTACCTTCTCGGTTCTCTATTTGCTGCTTCGTCGGATTCAGACGACTTGCCGGAATATTCTGCCGGATTCCGGCCACTTGCCGGAATTTCGCCATGACCTCCCTATATCCTTCAATATACCGAGTTCTCGACATACAAACCAAAAATGCATCCAATTAGTTCGGATATCCACACAACAACTATATAACATCAAAGGAGATCGAGATTACCTTCCATCGATCTCAAGTGCTATCCCAAGAATTCACCAGGTTGGACTCAATATGCCGGACCCCCAAACGTCCACGACCGCTGCCTCATTCTTCACTGTAACGTCACCATTCACCTTGGATCCTCTCCGGTCAAGGGCACCCGACCTCTACCTTGGTCCCGATCGATATGCAACTCCACCCCTGCCTGTCTCAACTTCACACAAAGCTCGTAGAACCTACCAAAACGCTGAAGAACTCGCCAGAAACCACCGGGCGCCGTTCGCCGGAGCTAGAAGCTCGAAACCCAGAAAACACAGAAAAAGGGGTTTTCAATTAGGGCACGATTTGGGGAAAGGAAAGGTACCAATAGGTGAACTAGGAAGAGAGGAAGATAACCCTACCTCCCACTCGTCACGCCGTGGTCGGAATCTCGAGGATTCGTCGGAAAACAGCCGAGCTTCTCTCCCTCGGATTGGCTATGAATCGAGATAACTTCGAGTTCTAAGGACCGGGTTAGATAGAAGAGAAGGAGAGGAAGAGATTGGTGATGGTTAGGAGGAAGATGGTGGCTGGACGGTGAAGCTCGGCGGCGGCGAGTCACTGCGTAGAGGGAGAGGGAGGAAGAAGTTCAGGGAAGAGTAGAGAAAAGAGAGAGAGAGACTCGGGTCAACGCCCGAACTCCTTTTTTGACCAACACAAACTCTACTCTTTCTTTTATCCTTAAACCAATGGTCCAAACTAAAAGTTATACCCCAATTTTAGGAAATAAATTCCTAATACCAACCCTTCGACAAAACATAGAAACTACTATTGAAGCTCTGAAAATAAACCGAAAATACCGGAGGACCCGTGTCGACGCGAACTACGACATTTTGAGAAAAAAAAACTCGACAATAAACTCGAGTGTTAAATCACCAAATTACCGAACACGGTTAAATTCCTTAGTAACTCGTAGAATACCCAGTAAATAGGTAAAATTGGGTCCGGGATGTTACAATTTTTCCTTAGCTCAATTGCTTTATTTCCTAATATCTATTGTTAATGGCATTGTTAATGGCCAAGAGAAACTGCCATTAATATGAAATACATACTTTGTGATTGGCAGACACGATCGGCGGCTAATAAGACCAACCGTGGTAAGAAGGAGTCGGAGCACCACACGGGGCGGCTACCTATCATCTACAGGGTGGTCCACCACAAAGAGAAGGGTAACGAATTTCCTGTTATCCCAGCTTACATAGAGACGTATGACACAGTCAACGACCCTAAAGCTGCCAAAAATCTTGTAAGTTAATTAAATCTGCTGCAAATAGCTTACATATATTGTGCAAATAATTTTCAGTTGGTGCAATTAAATAATTTTCAGTTGGTGTAGAGGCATTTGTGTTTCGTATTGTGAATGTGACTTTGTTATGCATGTGATTAAGTAGATCAGCTAGTTGCTTCCCTTTTAGATGAAGTTGTATGTCTTGCTAAGTTTCATAACACAATAACTATTGTTATGTTCTGCAAAACATTGCTTGTCTCTAAGTTCAATTCTTGATTTAGTACATTTACATGCCTGCAATATGTAGCAGATTCATAACAGTTCCATCATTCTACAACTTATTTTTCTTCACTGCTTACCCTTAATTGTTTTGCAACTGCAATATGAATTTAAATTCCAAATCTAATTACAAGCTTATCTCTTATCTCTTATCTGCAGGAGGAAATGCAGAAAGAGGCAACTGAATTGAAAACTGCACAGCAGAATGCAAACCCTGACATCCCGGAGGCTGAGCTCCCACCTTTGGAGTGGTCAATGAATCTTAAGGTGCTTGAAGCAGGAGTCGGCAGAAGAGCCGGGAAAGAGATCCGTGGTCTTGGAAGAGCAGGTGTCCGACAATTATCATCTTCCACTCCACGTTCTCGAGTTCATGAGGTGGAGGAGAGATTACATATTGCTGAGGAGAGGGCCGAAAAAGCTGAGGCGGTTGCGCAAAAAGTTAGTGAAGAGATGACATTGGTGAAGCAGCAACTAGCAGCAGTGATGGCTTTTATGGCGCAGCAGACTGGGTGTCCTCCACCAGTCCCTTCCCAACAACCTCTAGAAGAAAATGTTGATGCAGCTGAGAGGAACTAGCTAGGTACATCACTGCGTTCTTCACTATTTTCGTTTTATTTAGATGGAGAAGCCTTTGGTTAGGTTGTAGTGCAGTTGGTTTTGTTTAGATGGAGAAGCATTTAAGGTTAGGCTGTTGTGCAGTTGGTTTTCTTTAGTTGGAGAAGGATAGGCTAGCTAGATGGAGAAGCCTTTAAGGTTTGTGCAGTTGGTTTTGTTCAGTTGGAGAAGGATAGGCTAGCTAAGCTAGGATGAATGAATGGTTTTGTTTAGTTGCAATTCAAGGTGTTACTAAAGAGTAAAGACTTTGTATGAACAAATTATGTATATATGAAAATTTATTGTTTGCTAAATTTGCACTTTTATAGTTTCTGTAGATGATGATGATGATGATGACAGTGAAACAGGGAGGATAAGGAAAAAGCAAATAAAACTAGCCTCAGTGAACAAACTTATGCGACGAAAATATATGTTTTCGTCGCATAAGTGAACCATCCTTTTGTCGGCAATTGCACCCATGTTTCGTCGGTACAGAATTACGGACGACGAAAATTTTTTCGTCGGAACACACATGCGACGAGATTCGTCGTATAAGTGGATACCAGTGTCGTCGCTTCTTTTCTGTGCGACAACGATTTATTCGTCGCATTATATAGAGTGTAGCGACGAATACGTTGTTTTCGTCGCATAAATTCTTATGCGACACCACTTATGCGACGACTCTTATGCGACCGACTTTTCGTGGCATAGGTATATATGCGACGAATATTGTATCTTTTGCTTCGAAATGGATTCGTCTCTTAAGTTGGCCGTCCTAGTAGTGCCACCACTAGATCATCAAAGAGAAGAGGGCACCGGAAAGCAGTCAATGTAATCACACTAGCAATATATCACAAATAGCTAGCAAACTAACTCATTTACTCTACAAAAACTTTATGCTCTCTCACATTGTATGCATGTGTCTTTTCATCGAGAATATACGTACAACGTACGTGATATCATGAACTGATATGCTTTTGCAAAACATTTCTCAGGAGTTCAGCGGATTCGTGTTGTGTCGAGTTTATGAGCGCAACGAAGACGAGGAAGATGATGATGGGACAGAGCTTTCATGCTTGGACGAGGTGTTCTTATCTTTGGACGATCTTGATGAAATAAGTGTGCCAAACTGAGATAGGAAACGTACGCAAGCTCGGGAGAGACGAGAAGGGAAAAGAGATGGATCGAAGATGATTTGATAGACCTAACTAAGTGCGCATGCCCCCATTTTATATTATGAAGCTTTATCCAATTGTATCATTATTTCACTACTAGTACCACTGCAACTAGCTAGGCTAAGCTAGTAAAACTCCTGTAAATAAGTTCCATTACATGCACTTCGAGTGGCAACTAACAATGGTCTTCATTTTTTATTTTTTTTATTATTATCCAAAAAAAAAAAAACAATGGTCTTCATTTGCAAGAAAGTTGGCATAACCAGAAAATGACATTGTTTGAGAATTCTGATCCCACTATGACTATCATCGCTTATTCTAGCTAGCCTGCATGCGTTGTTATCCAATCCGTAGCACAGGAGTGACACAAATATTGCCAAAGACAAAAAATAAAATCTTCTATAGTTACTAGCTAGCACATATATATGAACCTAACGCGTCCATACATGAAATTGCGAAACTTACAACTTAAGAAAATTGTCACATCTTTCAAAAGGTTTTTAATAGAGGAAAGAGACCTTGTATTAATAATTCATCGCATATATATTTATATTAATTACATGCATGCATCATGTCTGAATATATTACCAAACTGACAGATTTTCCTCTTGTAAGAATTTACAAGTTTACGCTATAATGAGAGTAACCGTAAAATTTATATTATACATGAAAATATTACAAAACTACATGTTTTCTTGTAAAATTTACATGTTTACGCTTTAACGAGAATATGTAACTGAAAGTTTGAGTGGTTCTTGTCATCTCAGTTACATGAGTTCTCCTCTAGTCGGGCATATGTGAAAAACGTGAGGAGAAGTTAGCTAAGCAGATAAGTATGGCTAGAATTAGAGATAAGCATGCAGATCAAAACATCGCAAGCTCGAGCCAGTAATTAAGGCAAAGTCCACTCGTGGTGACACGTGTCCGTATTTGACTTGGGTACACCCACGTGTGAGAATAACTGTGAGGACTGAGGAGGGAGAGGCAGGCCCGGACCTGAGATTTTGAGGCCTGAGTCAAACTCTCAGAGTTGGGTCCCTAATTTTTTTTATATATATAAAATAGCATATAATATTCAAAAATATATTGAATTTTTATGCAAAATACTTATTATGCAAATAGAATTCCAAAACCTTGATGGTTTAGTAATCCTAATTGTATTATAAATCCTATCTATACAACAAATATTTTACCTAATCATATTTGGTTGCTTCTATTTAATATTTTAACTTTTTTTATGGGTACAAATTTAAAGTAGTAATTGATGGTTTGAGTCCCTCATCAAGTGTAATTGTCTTTATTTTAGGATAGTTGTCTTTAATTCATGTCAGATCGCACAGCCTAAAAACTATTAAAACATTTTTTTTTGGACAACTATAAAAAAATATTTTTTTGCCCTTTAAATTTGTGGGCCCTGAGTCCCAGATCTTTTGTGCCTCTGTTAAAATCCGGGCATGGGGAGAGGCAGAGGGGAAAGGTGAGTGGAGCCCACGGGAGCTGTAAGGTGTAAGTTATGCATAGCTGAAAAGGTAGGGCCCGCAGGGATATGAGTTAGAGCCTCTTTGGTTCGGTGGATGCACATAAAAGACTTTTACGGAAGTTTTGGTGGCTGCTTAGGGGAGCATGGAGTCATACGTGATGCAAGCACCCTCGCTCCCATGCTTCAATTCACTTGCTTCCCACACGCATGCCTTCATCACCTTTTTTTTTTTTCTTTTTTTTCTTTTTTTCTTGAGAGTGATTCTTTCATTTATTTCCTTTTTCTTTTGTATTTTGATGAACTACAACATCTAGAGATCTAGCTATTGAGTACATCATAGTTTTTTTTATTTTTGAATAAAAACATCATACTATTAGAAACAAATATAAATACAAAAAAAATTCAAAACAGATAACATATTTACACGCCTTAAACATCTAGTAAAGTCTTTTAATTCTCAACCAAAATTAAACAGAAAACCAAAAGCTGGGATTGTTTATGGGAGGTGACTTCAAACTCTATGCACTTGTGGCACATTCTTGATTTAAATTATACCATTTATCATGTTTGAGTTTTATCAGTTTACTAAACACCCTAGCCTTTACTAGAATTTCTGCCATCTTTTTCAATACTGGGGTTAATTTCAAAGAGTACAGGTTTGACTCCTCTTGAAGAAAACCCTAGAGAGCCGCTTCTCTTCTCCATCCTGTCCGGCTGCGCGGCTTCGGGCCTCTGGCCTTGCCGGCGTTAGTCGAGTGCAGCCGGACATGAGCGCATTTGTTGGAGCAGGCTTTGGTGATTGGTAGATCTGGGAGGTCTCGGTTCCTTGATCTTTGGCGATGACAACGTTGGTGCGCGCTGTGGTTGCTCTGAATCTTTGATCCGTTTTGGTTGTAGGCATCAAGTGAGAACCGACTTGGTCGGTGGGATGGTGGTCGGATCCTTTTGGATCTTGCCGGCGCATACTGGTGTGTGTTCAGGGCTTGGAGACGGTGTGTGCAACAATTGGCGGTGTAGGTTTTCGTGGGATTTGCAGGTCGGAGCGGATCAGGGGATTTTGTTGCGTCGTTTTTGTCAGAGACGGAATTTGGACGTTGGTCTGGCTCCGGAAGTGACAACGGCGGCGTAGCAGTCATGCTTGGTCCGCAAGTGGTCCGGCTGGCGTGGTTGGGCTTGGATAAGAGGCTAGGTTCTTTTGGGCTTACTTCGAGCTTGGGCCTGGGCTCCGGTTGGATAGTAGATTGGGTCGGGTTTCTTTTTGGATCTGATATTTCAGCTTAGTTATTTTTGTTTTATTATTTTAGACAAGGACTGCTTGTGATTTAGAGGAGTTCCTTAGTTCGTAGGCTTTGTCTTATTAACTAGGGTTTGTTGATGTTCTGAGGTAGTCCCCTTTGCGTAGATGGTCCCGGATGTGGTCAAATAATGATAGGATGAGGACTTATCCCTTCCTCGCTCCTTGTGTCTTGGTGGCTGGTTATTTGTCCCGTTTGCTATCACGGCTTAATCCGATGGACTTTAGCATAGATATTGTTTAGTGTCTATTAAATAGTTATACTAGATACTTTTGCAAGATTCAATTCTTAAGTAGCCCCACTGTCACACCCCGAATTTTGGATAAATAAAAATCCAAATTTAAGGCATGATAACAAAAATAAAAATGTCATATAATACATTCTGATGTTTACATAACTTGAGAAATCAAGTAAATGTCATGCTTTAAAGAACTCACTACAAATTGACAATTAATAATAAAAAATATTCAACTCCTAACAAACAACTTCTAGACCTCTACGTCTTAATCTTGAAAATTCCTACCTGCAAAATCAACCTCTACACTATGGATTTGTGCACCGGGTTGCAAACAACAAACTAGATAAGCTTTAATAGCTCGTATGAGTAAATCTATATTAAGTGACTCAACCCAACATCCACATAAGATAAAATCAATAATTCCTGCATTAGAAATTTAGTTCAAGAATTGCCTAAAAGCAAGAGAATTCAAAAGAGTAAATAAGAAAACACAACAATTCACAATCAATTAAAATCATAAAAGAATCCTGCAAAAAATATAATTTAGGAATTCCATTAAAAAATCACATAATTAAGATTAAAGAATCTCCTGCGGATAAGCATAGTTTAGGAGATATTCAAAGCAAGAAATTTAAATGACAATACGTACATAAGAACAACACACAATCAATCAAAATCATAAAAGAATCCTGCAAAAAATGTAGCTCAGGAATTCCATTAAAAATCACACAATTAAGATTAAAGAATCTTCTGCGGATAAGCATAGTTCAGTAGATACTCAAAGCAAAAAATTTAAATGATAATACGTAAGAACAACACACAATCATTTTTCCACCCTTACTTATGAGTTCGTCAACACTTAATCATCTTCCATAAGTAACTAAACAAACACGTACTCATGAGTTCGTCAACATTTAGTCATCCCCCGTGAAGTACCGATAGACAAACTAGAGCTCTAAACTGACCGTAACCAATCACCTGACCAAGGCTTGGTTCCTGGTTTACTGACACCACCACGAATGCTCCTAACCACTAATGCACACAATCACCACTAAAGCACACATTCACAACTAATGCACACAATCACCAATAAGACACTATTCCACAACTAATGCACACAATCACCATCTTAAAAAGAGTAATAGTACACAACAACCGATCAAAGCACAAGCAATAACCATATTCCAACATCACAATATCACATGATCACAACGTGCTTTTCACAGATACACACATGTGGATATAAATATTAAAACAAGAATAGTCAACCAACTCCCGTTATGACTCATGATCGGAAGTCATTTTGAAAGATTTTATTTTTATCAGAAAAATTGTTTTCACTTACCTATGAGCCGTTGAATATCAAGCTCATTTATATTTAAAAACAAAACAATTTTCCTTCAAGGACAACTTCACAATTAGCAATAATAAACTATAAAGTAAACTCAGTTCTTTTATGAACACATGTGAGATTTACTCACCTTAACTCCCGCTGCGTCTTCACACAAACACAAAAGGAAGCACAACCAAGCTCTCGATAACCACCTATTAATAAAATGTTCACTTTGGTAACCAACATGACCAAAACACTTCCCCCTTGAACCAAGACTCTACCCTTGACCCAAGATCTTGTCCTTCAAGACAACCCTTCTTCCGAGACCTCCCAAGGTCATAGGAATCCTCAACCAACCTATTGAATAGTTAACGAGATTTTCAAAGCTCAAACATTATAGCTTAACAGCCTCACACGATTTTCAACTTAACCACAAACATAGGATGCAATACTTAACCATAACTGTCAAGGCCCATCCTGAATTTCACCCTGAAACCCGAGGTGAATCCTGCAGGGACCACCGTCAAGGAAAATTTAACGAAGAACTCGGCAAACCTCGCTTGAAAATGGACAACCCTAACCTAGAAAAAATTATAGAACCACACTTTTAACCCAAAATAACATCCTCCGCTACAATCCATAAATAGCCAGAATAAGTTATACAAAAATCCCAACAATATTCAGAGCTACTATAAATAAAAACAACGGAAGCTAACAATCTCCAAGTAGATTAAACAGGTAACCTACTAGGGAAATGTAATGGAAAGATGAGTGACTATGCCTCGACGTCTCCTTCTAGACCCCACCCGAACGCTGCAGACTAGACATTTTAAAACAAAGAGCCCAGGGGAAAATATTCAAAAACGTCAGAGTGAGTGGACAAAAGCAATTTCGACAACAAAATAATATTTCCCCAAAAATACTTTTAAAGAAAACGCTTTACCAGCGACAGCTTAAAAGCTTAACTCGAAAATTCTGAACTGGTGTATAGCCTCGCTAGGCTCCCAAACTTTAAGAAAAAAAGCCTCTCAGGTTAGAATATTATATATATCAGTATGTATTCACACTCTTCTATCTCTTGTACGATATCTATGAATAAGCTCGAAAAATAGATAATCATACAAGACTACGACGCTGGCGTCTAACGCTCACGTCATCCCATAATGACATTTTTCCTCATTGTGGGAGAAACGCACTAGTGGGTTCATATATACGTGCTGATTCCTTGTATGAATTCTATGAATGAATACGAAGAATAGAAAGTCATACAAGGCTACGACGCTGGCGTCTAACGCTCACATCACCTCATAATAGAATTGTACCTTATTATGGGGAAAAATCATGTATAGCTAGCTAGCATTTATTTATATACATACTATTCTCATAATCAACTATATATGAGTATAATCACAAAAATTCTCAATTTCGGAAAATTTCCAACAATAGAAAATTATTCAACAATAGAGCATTTTAAGCACATTATTTAAAACAAAGGTCCACTCACAAATTAGACCTAAGCCTGATGTCGGTCGGAGGTCTCTTCAGCTCGAGCCTCCTTGCATCCTGTTCTAAAAACATAAATAAATCCTTAAATAAAACACCGACGCATAAAGAAAATAGATATAATTAAAAATGAGCTTCGCGCATTCAATGATGCCTATTGCCCTAAATCTTAATTTCATTGCCACCCAATAAACCTCCACAAATTTTAACCGACATCCTCTAAATACCTTCTACCTTTCTAACCTTAAATAATCACATGGCCGGATTTTAACTTATTAATCTGCCAAAAATACCAAACTTCAAAAATTCCCAAACCTAACCAAAACTCCTCCAAAAATTCTAAAACTCATTCCATTAAACTCCTCATAAAATTCCCTACCAAAAACATTTTTTCCAACGGCGGCCAGCGGCCAGCTCTGGCGACCTCCAATGCCCATCAAAATTTGACAGCATCTTCCTCTCAACCTCCTCTACAACTTTCCTAACTATCACAAATACCAATTCCAAGCCTAACTATGCCAATCGAACGAAAACACATAAAAAGCCCTAGAATTTCCATTACCGATTTCTCCTTACCTAGCTCGAGATGGTGGGAGCCCTTTGGAGGGATTGCTACACGGGAGGAGGGCTTTCTTTTGAGCCAAGGCTCGACGGTTATGGCGGATGAAGGAAGGAGTTCTGGCGACCGGAACACTCGGATAGTTGGGGCTTCTGGCAGGTTTTCCTCTCGATCGGCGGAGCTAGGGAGCCTCTCACCGGTCTAGAATGGGAGCTGGGTCGAAGGCCGACCGATTGGGACCGGTGCGGCAACGAACGGAAGCCAGACAACGGTGGACGGACGTCGTATGTTTCCGGGAGGAGAGAGGGTCGGGGAGAGGGAGAGAGAAAGTGCAGGCTTGAAGAGAGAGAGAGAGAAATGGGTTTGGGCTTGGCCCAAACCAGTCCACCACCAATATACCCATTCCAAAATTCACCCCAAAAATAATATCCCAACGAAAATTACCTTTTACTAGCAAAAATTACCATTTTTTACCGTAGTCACATTTTCTTCCTTCGAAATAATCGTCCCCTAACCAATCTGGGGACTAATTAAATTATACACTTAATGACGAAGACGGTAAAAACTTTTATTACCACAATGCTAGTAATTAAGGTAAAAATTAAGGGTCGGGGCATGACAATTCTCCCCTCCTTATAAAAATTTAGTCCTCGAAATTTACATACCTACTAAACAAAGAGGAAAGGATACTGCTGCCTCATTCGCTCCTCTGATTCCCAAATAGCTTATCTTACTTGGTGGCTTCTCTAAAGCACCTTGACAAGTGAGATTGACTTGTTTCTAAGCACTTGCTCATTTCGGTCAAGAATCTGAACTGACTCCTTTTCATAGGACAAATCCTTCTGCAAACTAATCGGCTGCTCTTCAAGCACGTGAGAAGAATCGGCAATATACTTGCGAAGCATGGATACATGAAACACATTATGTATCCTGGACAACTCCGGAGGCAACACTAACCGATAGGTAAGAGAGCTAACTCGCTCTATTATCTCATAAGACCCAATATACCTCGGACTAAGCTTCTCACGCTTACCGAAATGAACTACCCCTTTCCAAAGAGATAATTTCAGGAACACCCAATCGCCCACATGAAACTCAAGGTCCTTCCTGCGGACATCTGCATAACTCTTTTGCCTACTCTGAGCGGCCTTGAGTCTATCTCTGACCACCTTGATCTTCTCATTTGTGTCATGGATAATCTCATGAACTCAAAGCTCTCTTTCTCAGACTTTATTCCAACAAAAGGGCGTACGACACTGCTTCCCATAAAGTGTCTTAAAGGGAGCCATACAGATACTCGAATGAAGCTGTTATTATAGGGAAACTCCATCAAAAAAAGGTTCTTATCCCAACTCCCCCTGAACTGCAAGGCACACGCTCTCAACATATCCTCCAAATTCTGGATAGTCCTCTTTGATTGCCAATCAGTCTGAGGATGAAAAGCAGTGCTGAAATGCATTCGGGTACCTAAAGATGCCTGAAGAGCTCCTGAT
The DNA here is from genome assembly GCA_034370585.1 of Fragaria x ananassa. Lineage (NCBI taxonomy): Eukaryota > Viridiplantae > Streptophyta > Magnoliopsida > Rosales > Rosaceae > Fragaria > Fragaria x ananassa. The sequence goes on along the minus strand of CP139757.1, from coordinate 19,688,933 downwards.
CAGACACTATGGATTCATGTACTTCAGGAAGTCTCACAATCTCACTAACATACAACTCAGCCAATTTATCCAGTGTATACTTATTTCCCACTGGCAAGAAATGAGCGGATTTGGTAAGTCTATCCACAATCATCCAAATACCATCATGCCCTTCACGGGTACGAGGTAAACTGAAGACAAAATCCATGGTGATGTGGTCCCACTTCCACATTAGAATCGGCAACGGCTCAAGCAACTCTGAAGGTTTCTGCCTTTCAGCTTTCACTTGCAGACAAATCAAACACCTACTCACAAAAGCTGCAGTTTTCCTCTTCATGTTTGGCCACCAATAATAATCATTCAAAGTCCGGTACATCTTTGTACTCCTCGAGTGAGCAGCATATGCATAATTATGAGCTTCCTCCATTAACTCATTCTTTAACTCTTCATTCTTCTTTGGAACACAGAGCCTATTTTTGAACAACAAAGTTTCATCCCTTCTCACCGAAAAATTTACAGCGGCTCCATTCGCTGCTCTTTCTATCAACCGAACTATGGAATGATCACTATACTGCGCTTCCCACACTGAATCAACCAAAACTGGCCTCACATGGAAACTAGCTACCAAGGCACCCACTTCGTCCACCGCTAAATCCACTCCTGTAGCTCGCAACTCATAAAGAAGTGGAACTTGAACCATCCTCAGATGAAACAAAGATATGGAAGGATTGCGACTAAGAGCATCAGCTACAACATTAGCTTTTCCTGGATGATACTCAATAGTGCAATCATAATCATTGATCAACTCCATCCACCTTCTTTGCCTCATATTTAACTCCCTTTGAGTGAACACATACCGAAGACTCTTGTGATCGGTAAAAATTTGATACTTCGCTCCATAAAAATAGTGTCTCCACAACTTGAGAGTAAAAACTACTACTGCAAGCTCTAAATCATGAGTGAGATAATTCACCTCATGCGGCTTCAATTGCCTAGAAGCGTAGGCAATCACTCGATCATGCTGCATCAATACCCCGCCTAGACCTCATCTAGAAGCATCATAAAAGACAACATACTCCCCACTATCATCCGGAAGTGCCAAAATAGGAGCACTCGTCAGGCGATTCTTTAATTCTTGAAAACTTTCCTCAAGCTGATCTGACCATTCGAACTTAACTCCCTTCTTGGTCAATCTTGTGAGTGGAGCTGTAATCTTTGAAAAGTCTTGCACAAATCGCTGATAATAACCTGCTAACCCCAAGAAACTATGAATCTCCGTCACAGTGGAGGGTCTTCTCCAACTTGACACCTCTTCCACCTTCTGGGGATCCACATTAACACCTTCGGCTAAAACTACATGACCCTGGAACCCCACTTTATCTAGCCAAAACTCACACTTGCTGAACTTGGCAAACAACTGAGCATTTCTCAAAGTTCACAATATCAATCTTAGATGTTTGGCATGCTCCTTCTCACTTTTTGAGTATACCAAAATATCATCTATGAACACGATCACGAAGCGGTCAAGATATGGACTGAACGCCCTATTCATGAGAACCATTAGAAAGTCGTGAGTGCATTAGAAAGTCCAAAAGGCATCACCACAAACTCATAATGATCATAGCGTGATCAAAAAGCAGTCTTGGCTACGTCACCCTCTCGGATCCGCAACTGATGATAACCAGATCTCAAATAAAACTTTGAGAAAATAGAAGCACCCCTTAACTGATCAAACAAATCATCAATGCGAGGCAACAAATACTTATTCTTCACTGTGACTTGATTCAGCTTCCTATAATCAATACATAGTCTCATGGTGCCATCCTTCTTCTTAACAAACAACACCGCGGCACCCCATGGAGACATGCTAGGCCGAATAAAACCCTTATCTACCAACTCCTGCAATTGAGTCTTCAACTCTTTTGATTCCGTTGGAGCCATTCTGTAAGATGCCCGAGAGATAGGCATAGATCCAGGAAGCAACTCGATAGAAAAATCTATCTCCCTTACAAGAGGCAAACCAGGTATGTCCTCTGGAAACACATCCGGAAACTCTCTTACCACAGGAATATCCCCCACTTCCAACACTCTTATACTTGCATCCACCACATGAGCTAAGAATGCCTACCAGCCTTTAATTAACAATTTCCTGGCTGCCACAGCTGATATCAGGCAACTCGAAATCACATCTCTTTCCCCTTAAAACACAACCTCAAAACCATCCAGACGTCGAAGCATTACTTCTTTCCGGAAACAATCTAGCATAGCTTTATAAGTCTCCAAGAAGTCCATGCCCAAGATCACATCGAACTCCACCATATTTAGAGGAATTAAATCGACCTTGAAATTAAATCCCTCTACTAACACTTCACACCCACTAAACACCTAATCTATCCTCATCACCTTACCAGAGGGTAGAGATACATACCACTCACCTGGATGAGACGATGATGACACATTGACATGGGGGGCGAATGTCACGCCCCGGCCCATAATTTTTACCTTTATTACTGGCATAGTGATAATAAGAATTTTACCGTGTTCATCATTAAGTGTAAAATATAATTGATCCCTATAGAGGTGTAGAGGACGATTATTTTGTGGGATTATTCTAAGGAAGAAATTTTGACTATGGTAAAAAATGGTAATTTTTGCTAGTAAAATGTAATTTTATTGGGGTATTATTTTTGGGGTGTTAAATTTTGGATTGGGTTTATAGAGGAGTAAGTGGACCGGGCCTTGTTTTTGGTCAAAGCCCGTATTTTTTCTCTCTCTCTCTTCCTCCCGGTTTTCCCTCTCCCCGACCCATTTCTGCCCGGATCTTTCCCGATGTCGTTCGCCGCCATCCTGCCACCCCAGCCCGCCGTACCGGTCCTAAACGGTCGGTCTCTGACCCAGCTGCCATTCTAGACCGGTGGCAGTCTTCCTAGCGCCGCCGCGAAGGAGGAATCACGCCGAAAGCCCAGACTGCCGGAAGTTAGTTTTCGTCGGAACTCCTTCCTCCGGCCGCCATAGCTGGCGAGCCATAGCTCAAAAGAAAGCCCTCCTCCCGTGCTTCAATCCCTCCAAAGGGCTCGTTCCATCTCAAGCTAGGTAAGAAGAAATCGGTATTGGAAATTTTAAGGCTTTATTGTGTGTTTGTGTTCGATTGACATGGTTAGGCTTAGAATTGGAGTTTGTGGTAGTTAGGAATGTTGTAGAGGAGGTTGAGAGAAAGATGGTGCCAAATTTTGGTGAGCATCAGAGGTCGCTGGAGTTGGTCGCCGCCGCCGAGAAAATGTTTTTGGTGGGGAAAAATGTGAGGAGTTTAATGGAATAAGTTTTAGAATTTTTAGAGGAGTTTTGGTTAGGTTTGAGAATTGTTGAAGTTTGGTATTTTTGGCGGATTATTAAGTTAGAATCCGGCCATTGGTTTTTATTTGGTGGAAGGTGTTTTTGAGGATGTCGGTAAAATTTGTGGAGTTTTGAGGTTAGCAGTGGATTCAAGATTTTGGAGTGTTAGCCTTGGTTGAGCGTGCGAAGCATATTTATTTATGCCTGTTTTGAGTCAAGCGTCGATTTTTTATTTAAGGTTTTATTTATTTGGAACAGGACGTGAGGAGGCTCGAGCGGAAGAGACCTCCGACCGACATCAGGCTTAGGCCTAACCTGTGAGTGGACTTTTGTTTTATTTAATGTGTTAGAAATGCTTTATCGTTTTGAATGATTTTCTATTGTTGGATATTTCCCGAAATTGAGAATTTCGGTGATTATACTCTTAATTATATGAGAATAGTATGTATATGATTAAATGCTAGCTAGCTATACGTGATTTCCCTCCATACAGAGGTACAATTTCGGTATGGGTGACGTGAGCGTTAGACGCGAGCGTCGTAGCCCTGTGCGACTTTCTAATTTTGTATTCATTTATTCATAGATTTCGTACAAGGAGTAAGCACATATATATACCACTCGGCCGGTTTCCCCCAGCCTGAGGTACAATTCCAGTGTAGGGTAACGTGAGCGTTAGATGCAAGCGTAGTAGTTTTGTATGATATCTACTTTATTCAAGTTGTTCATAGATATCGTACAAAGGGTTAGGTGAGTGTGCATACATACTATATATATAATATCATGGCCTGAGAGACAATTTCTTAAATTTTGGGAGTCTAGCTAGGCTGGACCCCAATTCAGAATCTTTCCAGTGGAGCTCTTGTTTTTACCGCTGATGAAGCGTTTTCTTGGAAAGTAATTTGGGGGAAATATTTATTTGTTGTCGGAATCCTTTTGTCTACTCACTCTGACGTGTTGAATATTTTTCCCTGGGCTCTTCGATTTTAAAAATGCCCAGTCTGCAGAGTTCGCGTGAGGTCTAGCAGGAGACGTCGAGGCATAGTCACCCATCTATTCGCTACATTTCGCCAGTAGGTAACCTGTTTAATCTACTAGGGGTGTCTTAGCTTTCGCTGTGTATTATTTTATTTTTAGTAGCTTTGAATACTATTGGAATTCTTCTGTGTAATTTATATTCTGGCTACTTTTGGGTTGTAGCAGAGGACTTATTTTGGAGTAAAAAGGTGGTTCTTAAATTCTAATAAGTTAGGGTTGTCCATTTTCGAGGGAAGTTTGCCGAGTCTTCGGTAAATTTTCCTTGGAGGTGGTCCCCGCAGGACTCATCTCGGATTTCAGGGTGAAATTCGGGGCGGGTCTTGACAGCGAATCTACTAGACATAAATGAATGTAGCTTCGGGATCAATTAAAGTAAAAGCTGGCTAACCAAAAATTAATAACGTACCAATGATGACATCTGGAGAAGTACGATCATCCTGCTGGGTCATAGCATGAAGTCTAGCGCGAGTCATGGGATGTCCACGCTGACCACTCCCCTGCTGAGAGCCACCCCTGGCGGCTGAACCACCGTGAGAACCACCACTGGAGCCTCTAGCTGAAGACTGACCAACTGGCTGAGTGTGGGCGGTTCTCTGTGCCAACAAAGGAAATTCTCTCCTGAAATGATCATGACCACCACACTCAAAGCATCCAGATGACTGCTGCTGACCAAAGGAAAAAGTCTGACCACCAGATGATCCTCCCTGGAAATTACCACCAGCACTAAACTGACCGGCTTGCTGCCTAACCAACTAGCTCCTAGAGGGTCTCCTGAAACGTTCTCTATTTGTACTCCGAGGACCAAAACCCGATCCCCCATTACTGCCATTACCCGCTGAAGATCTAGAAGCGGATGATGAAGCAACCTTCTTAGATGAACCCTGGCTGGGACCACTGAAATCTCGAGGCCGAGCACTATAAGTCCCCCTGGTCTCAATGGCCATAGTTTCCCCAACTACATCAAGGAATATCGGATAGATAACACCGACCATCTTATATGTAAATACTCCGCCAAGTACCCAAATAAATGAATCAATCCTGGTCCTCTCATCAGGGACCTGATATGGCACATTGTAGCTCAGAGTGGTGAACTTCTGCTCAAACTCGATGACTCCCTCATTGTCTCTCTTTGCCATGCTCAAAAAATTTGATTGAATTCTACTACGATGACAGTGGTTGAAATACTGACCCAAGAAGAGCGCCTTAAACTGCTCCCAAGTCATAATCGGAGCACCATCATTATTCCTGCTAGTGAGAGTCCACCAATGATGAGCCGAATCGTCTAAAAGACACTGCCATATTCACTTTCTTTTCTTTTGACAGTTCTATGTTCTCGAAAGCCTTTTCCATCTTGTCCACCCAAGAATAAGAATAAATGAGTCCCTTGGCACCTTTGAACTCTTCTACCCCTGCATCAAAAACATCTCTCTTCCTCACAGATTGAGGATGCTGAACCCTATCCAAAGCACCCCTCAACATTTCCCTAATAGAATCGACTAATAATCCTCTAACATCATCACCCTCATTGGGGTTGGACGAAGTAGCCACACGGGGTCGGCGCCTAGGAGGCATAGTACTCGAGGAGGAAGATATTTAGTAGTCTATAAACAAGACTAATGGAACTATCACACATACCCAATAACACATAGTATCCAAAGCATAAACTGCTAATGAATCCGCCGCGGTCGGATCATCACTCTATAAACACTACGGCTACTTAGGCAAATATGATAGTGAATAGGAGACAGAAAACGAAACTTAGAGCTCTGATACCAACTGTCAAGACCCGCCCTGAATTTTACCCTGAAACATGAGGTGAATCCTGCGGGGACCACCTCAAAGGAAAATTTACCAAATAACTCGGCAAACCTCCCTCGAAAATGGACAACCCTAACCCGGAAAAAATTATAGAACCACACTTTTAACCCAAAATAACATCCTCCGCTACAACCCATAAATAGCCAGAATAAGTTATACAAAAATCCCAACAGTATTCGGAGCTACTATAAATAAAAACAACGAAAGCTGACAATCTCGTAGTAGATTAAACAGTTAACTTACTGGCGAAATGTAGCAGAAAGATGGGTGAATAGGCCTCGACGTCTCCTTCTAGATCCCACCTGAACGTTGCAGACTAGGCATTTTAAAACGAAGAGCCCAGGGGAAAATATTCAAAAACATCAGAGTGAGTGGACAAAAGCAATTTCGACAACAAAATAATATTTTCCCAAAAATACTTTCAAAGAAAACGCTTTACCAGTGACAGTTTAAAAGCTTAATAACTCAAAAATTCTGAACTGGTGTATAGTCTCGCTAGACTCCCAAACTTTAAGAAAAAAGGCCCCTCAGGCTAGAATATTATATATATCAGTATGTATCCATACTCGTCTATCTCTTGTACGATATCTATGAATAAGCTTGAAAAATAGATAATCATACAAGACTACGACGCTGGCGTCTAACGCTCACGTCACCCCATATTGATATTTTTCCTCATTGTGGGGGAAACGCACGAGTGGGTTTATATATACATGCTGATTCTTTGTACGAATTCTATGAATGAATACGAAGAATAGAAAGTCGTACAAGGCTACGATGCTGGCGTCTAACGCTCACGTCACCTCATAATGGAATTGTACCTCATTATGGAGAAAAATCACGTATAGCTAGCTAGCATTTATTTATATACATACTATTCTCATAATCAACTATATATGAGTATAATCACCGAAATTCTCAATTTCGGTTAATTTTCCAACAAAAGGAAATTATTCCACAACAAAACATTTCAAGCACATTATTCAAAACAAAGGTCCACTCACAAATTAGGCCTAAGCCTGATGTCGGTCGGAGGCCTCATTAGCTCGAGCCTCCTCACGTCCTGTTCCAAAAACATAAATAAATCCTTAAACAAAACACCGACGCATAAAGAAAATAGACATAATTAAAAATGAGCTTCTCGCGCTCAACCATGCCTATCGCCCTAAATCTTATTTTCACTGCCACCTAATAAAACTCCACAAATTTTAACCGACATCCTCTAAACACCTTCCACCTTTCTAACCTTAAATAATCACGTGACCGAATTTTAACTTATTAATCCGTCAAAAATACCAAACTTCAAAAATTCCCAAACCTAACCAAAACTCCTCTAAAATTTTTAAAGCTCGTTCCATTAAACTCCTCATAAAATTCCCTACCAAAAATATTTTTTCAGCGGCGGCCGATGGCGAGCTCCGGCGACCTTTAATGCCCACCATAATTTAAACGAAAACACCAATTCCAAACTATCACAAACACCAATTTCAACCTCCTCTACAACTATCCTAACTATCACAAACACCAATTTCAAGCCTAATTATGTCAATCAAACGAAAACACATAAAAAACCCTAGAATTGCCATTACCGATTTCTCCTTACCTACCTCGAGATGGAGGGAGCCCTTTGGAGGGATTGTTGCACGGGAGGAGAGCTTTCTTTTGGGCCAAGGCTCGCCGGATATGGCGGCCGGAGGAAGGAGTTCCGGCGACGGGAACACTCGGACAGTCAGGGCTTCCGATGGGTTTTCCTCTCGATCAGCAGTGCTAGAGAGCCTTTCACCGGTCTAGAATGGGAGCTGGGTCGGAGGCCGACTAATTGGGACCGGTGCGGCAGCGAACGGAGGCTGGATGACGGCGGACGGACGCCGGATGTTTCCGGGCGGAGAGAGGGTCAAGGAGAGGGAGAGAGAACACGTTGGTTGGAGGAGAGAGAGAGAGAGAGAGAGAGAGAGAGAGAGAGAGAGAGAGAGAGAGTGGGAGAGAGATGGGTTTGGGCTTGGCCCAAACCAGTCCACCACCTTCCAAAATTTAACACTCCAAAAATAATATCCCAACGAAAATTACTTTTACTAGCAAAAATTACTATTTTTTACCGTCATCACATTTTATTCCTTAGAAATAATCATCCCCTAACCAATCTGGGGACTAATTAAATTATATACTTAATGACGAAGATGGTAAAAACTCTTATTGTCACTATGCTAGTAATTAAGTTAAAAATTAAGGGTCAGGACATGACAATAACATAACCTCATGATATATCAACGTGCTCGTATCGACGAGCACAAGCTAAAAGTTACTCCTGACCTGCTAACGGCCCCACGCGCCACCACACAAACCTACAACAAAAGCACAACCATTATACCCAACATGAACATCAAGGCAAGAGGAGCAACTTTCATACCTGTAGTAACCGCCAATTCGGTTGGAGCACACCGGAAAACTCACCAGAAAGTTGAAATCTACCATCACAACTCTACACCGTGAGTCGAGCTTCATGACTACCAGAAGTCGAACCAAGGTGCCAAGGAGCTTCTATCTTGACCGGTTTCAAGCCTCGTCGCCGCCGCCGGAGGTGAGAATCTCGACTGGGTCTCAACACAGACTTCTCAGTTTTGATTTGCACGCACCACTACGAATAGGTGCAAGCCACCACTACGAAGGCTTGGATGGTGGAGAGGAAAAGAACCTGACCGGTGCCGACGTCTAGGTCTGTCAGAGGTGGCCGGAAAAACCGGGTCGGGTTGAGTGGATTCGGGTCGGGTCAGGCGGAAAACTCAGATATTGAAGGTGAGGTGCGAGAGAGAGAAGAGAGAAGGGGGTGTGCGTAAAAATGGGATGGAGAAACCCTGACTTTTATTTTTAACCCACAGTCCTATAAAGCTACAAACTTCTGTTGACCATAATGTTTTCATATGAAGTCCATTTTATGCGTGTCATATTTCTACAAACTCGTATCATCATGCTCTACAACTTTTGTGAAGAAAGTTTCTCAAGAAACCTAACAGATTAAAAAGCCAAATCTTGACCCTTCAAAATAAGACATTTTCAAGAAATTAAACACTCGAACACTTCTAGTCTTCTCACTAAACCATAAATCTGCACAACTCCTACTTAGATAATTTCTAAAATAATATTAGAAATTAGTCACAATTTTTTAGGATACTACACCCACGTAGCCCCATGGGCGGATCGTGTTCATGCAATTATACTTACTCTCAAATTATGATCAATAAAAATAGGTTAACGTCCTTCGTTCAAAAAAAAAACATTGGGGTTAATTTAAAATTACATTTTAAAATACACATTGCATTTCTTTTACTTACTGCATCATGGTTACGTACTAGGACTAAAAATGGTCTGATGAGCACATTCAAAGTTCCAAACTCTTGAAGATCTATATGAAACTTGAAAGAATTGTACTAGACAACTGGGAACGTTGCATTATAGGGACCTATACTGATCATAGTATATCAACCAGTGATACAAAACCAACTGATTTTGTTACTTCGCTTTCAATACGGCTTTTTAAAATTCCAAAACTTTCACCAGCAACATCTTAGGTTAATTTCCCATTGTTATTTACTGTTAACATGTTCAATGTCATAACACATCAAGGCATCTGGCATTGAATCATCAATTCTTAGGCTCTTAACCCTTTAAAGGGGTGTTTCTTTGCAAACCGGACGAGTCTAGAAGAGTGGTCGTCGAGGAGCAGTTCAAGTATAGTGCTTTCTTTGATGCATGAACATTCTTGAGAGTCACATACCATTAGTTTCTGCCTCTCTCCTTCAATTAACCTCTGGAAACTCAAGGCTAGCTTGACTAAGAGCAACTGTCATGCATTTCTTTAAGTTCGGTCTCCACAGTAGCATGTTTTTGAAAGGTTTGTTTAGGGTTTTATTTAGTGATGTACCAACTCTCAAAAAGAAAGAGAAAGAACAAAAGTAAGAGGTTTTGAGAGATTTTCACATAGTCATTGGTATGTTATCTTTGGCTGATTGAAAATGAATGTTTCATATACTAAGTGTTATGAATTGTGAACCAATATTTTAGTATACCGCGACTCCAAACTCTGTCTCTCTCTCTCTCTCTAGGGTTAGGGTTTGTGAGTTGTGCGGCGTCCTCACCTATGGCAGCAACAATGACCTCCTCTGAAGCGTCCATGACTACTCGTCTGATCTCCAAACTGTCCCTTAGCAATCAAGAAGAGTCTGTAGATCTTGGAAACCTCCGGTGCCCAGAGAAAGGTTTCGTTGCACCCAGGTATTACATGTTGGAAAAATTGAATACTGTTCAGGCTGTGCCCTTTGAACCCTTCAGGAGTGCAATCCGCTCTATGTGGCGTCTCTCATCGCCGGTGGATGCATGTTCAAGCGAGAGGAGATCCCTATCTGTTTACCTTCTCCGATAAGGGAGTTATGATTCCAGTCAAGAGAGGAGGCCCTTGGGGTTACAAGAGGGCGATGTTGCTCATCAACGATTATGATGGCTTCTCAAACATCAGATATGTCTCGCTCGACTTTGTATGGATCTGGGTTGAGATCCAGGAGCTCCCGGCGGCGCTCAAAACTGTCGCTACTGCGGGCCTTATCGGCAAGACTATTGAATCGGTTCTTCAGGTTCGTGTCAGTCTCACACTCTCTTTGAATGACTCGGTAAGGCTTGATAGACGAATTAAGGTTCTCATGTGGTTGTGTTTACTGTGAAATTCAGATATGACAGGCTCCTAGGTCGTTGCCGTACTTGTGCCATGATAAATCATGGTGGTCTCCCGTGCTCTCGTGAACAAGAACCAGTTCAACCTAACCCTCCGGAGAAGGCAACAAGGGCGGCGGTGACTTTTGTGATGGTTTTCAGCGGGAATGCTTCTTCCTCCCTCTCTCTATTCATAAGCCTATTTTTCCGATCGTACCCAAAGAGAAGAGATCTATCTCAATCCGAGATGTCCTAGCTTTTCCTTCACCAATAAAGATCACTGGTGCTAGAAGAGGTAGAGAAGAAGATGACTATCCAGATGGCAAGCGCCCATGCTCTGGCTATGATTCATGCTCCACTGAACCCAAATGATTTAAGGTTTTGCTGCTATTGACCAAAACAATGCATTACTCACACTGGCAAGTCACCCAAGAAGCACGGCCGTCCTCGTGGCAGCAAAAACAAGAAGCCGCAGCAAGGAGAGGCATTAGACTCAATGGCGTCCAGCTCTGTGGGTGGAGAGTAGGCGACCGGATCGGAGGCAGAGGAAGGTTGAGTCTCCTAGTCTCACTAGGAAAGATCCCTATTCAACACTAGAGTTAATATTTCTCTTTATACGCGATGAAAGGTACACCATGAGGTCTTAAGCCTTAATCGTTATGTGTTGTATTAATTCTAGGGTGGAGTAGGTTACTATATATGTGCTTTTTAGTTTTCATATCTTTTTTTTTATGTAGTTTTGCGGTTGTTTTTTTTCAATTCGTCGTTGTAGTTTGGATTAAGTTTTTGCTTTGTGTTTTTGGCAATCTTTGGATTGTTCATGCATTGACCTCTTTTGGTCATTATTGACTTTAAGTCTAAAGAAGTAATTCCATTTTATCTATAAAAAAATGTTTCATATACTACAGTTATATTCTCATGTTTTTGAAGGATTGCTAGACCCAAAATATCAAACGCTCCAAAAGTACTTGGTCACTGTTACTAACATAAGTACATATATAACCAGACCTCTTTTGTTGGGAGGAAAATATATCCTCGTTCACTCTTATCACTTACCAGTTGTGTGCTTGACATGAAAGAAGTGGATAGTCTCTAGAGCCTAATTTTGCATCGATCATAAGTTCATAACATGTAAAACCTATTGGGCTACTGCTTTCTTCTACTTAATTGATTGCTTGGTTTTTTGTTTCTATTTTGGGGCTAGTTTGCTTTGCACTGAAGGAACTATAACATCTTTTCAATTGCAACATCATAATTGTTTTTTGTACATTTATACCATTTACAACTTCTTACCTGGAGGTTTCAAGGATTAATTAATATGAACCGCTTCCATTTTTCCTATGTACCGAGTGAAATACTGAATCTCACCCAAAAAAGAGGAAAATAAAAAAGAAAAAGAAATTACATGAAGGTTAATTGATCCTATCTCATACTTAAGGAACCCATGTCTTGATGATCATGATCGAATCAATATCAGTAAGTGTGTGTGTAACCTCCCACGTTTGGATGATAATGAGGATTATGCTGTAGCTTCGTCAATCCAATCTGCCCTTGCATCCCATCCCTTGCGTACTGGTGCCACATCAACTGTTCTTCCATCAACAACTTCTGCTTCTTCTCCAAATCCGACATCTGCACGTACGCCGGCGGCGGCACCACCGTCGAGGCGGCAAACGGATCTACCTGCGTTGTTGCAACAACCATAGAACTCTCCCAATTCAGATCCGACTGTGCTGGTGGCGCAGGCAATGCTAGCATGTCCGGCCTTCCTGCAGAGCCTAATGCAACGCTACTTGCACTGCCGCTGGTTCCATAACCGGGGCCAGCCATCGCCGACGTTACCTGAGCTTGTTGGTACATTCCGTCCAGTAGCAACAAGTCGAACCCTCCTCCGAGAGAGGTCTTCTGATTTGGCAAGTGAGTTGCAGATTGGACAAGAGCCGTTTCCCAATCGGCTTCCTCCGAAAACGCCTCCCACGGTTGCGGACCCTTCGTGGAGGTCGTAGCACCCTCCTCCCCATTGAACAATGCCAACGCGAGTTTGTCACCTTGTGGTTCACTAGAGCCGGCGTCTTCTCCCAAGTTCAACAAATCACCCACGTCTTGTTTCTTCGGTTCTTCTTTCTCCACGACCGGTTCTTCTTCCTTCTCTTCCATCACCGGAGCCTCCGCGACGTCTTCCGGCGCTGGTAGTGCTTTAATGGAGTTCATGTCCGGTTCATCTTTGGACTTCACAGACACAGGGGAGTCACCTCTCGGCTTTAGTGCCCCCCTAATTACTTTCCGGCCTTGCTCCATAGCCGACTTGTCTCGAATGTACTCGTCCATCACCTCGAGCTTCTTGGGTGTGATTCTCTCGACATCGGGGTACTCGGAGCTGCGTGCAATGCCGACGTTCTTACACCAGCTGTAGAACACATCGAGCTCGTCGAATTGCTTTCCGATGCGAACGAATACTTCGTAGACTTTGACACCGTCGGGGACCTCAAGCTCCATGAAGCGGTCGATGAAGATCCCCATTATCTCTGTTACGTCGTAATACATCTGGAAGCTCTCTTTCAATAGCGGGTATAGGGCAACTATTATAACCCTGTTGTTCTTCGCTTCGCCTATGCATTCCCATGCACGTCGTAGACTAGTGTTAGAGACAAGTTATAAATAGTTCCCAAAGTCCCAACCATTTTATTTCTTCGTTTTTTTTGGAAATATTACGTAAATAAGATTGAACAATATACTGAAAATCAATACGCAAACAAAATAGAGGAATCCTTAATATATAAGCCATGCAATTCAATGCGAGCGTGGGTGACCGAGCCATGCATGCCATCCAGTTTCAAATATTCATAATATTCTTTAGAATTTCAAAAACACACGATTTGAAGGGAAATATTCTAAATGTGATCATGTAAATCTACAAAATCGCTGAAAAACTTCATTATCAATGGCTGTATATATAAAAGTTTCAATTTATGTATTTCTTTCGTAGAAATCATTTGAGCAATAACCTAAAGTATTAACGGCTAAAATCACTAAAACTCGATTCCATGGTGAGTTTGGACAGAAATAAAATATCTTGGTAGAATATGATGAATATATGGGGAAACCGAACCTGTTGGACGTGTCGCTAGAAATCGTTCAAGGAGCTGCTGCAAATGTTGCATCCTTGAAAACAACTTATCGTGCCTCATTTCATGCACAGGTGTAGCCCTATTACACACTTGCTGGTTACCATTTTGCTCCGGTACCGGTTCCGCCTCCTCGTCATCTATTACTCCGAACACACTGCGTTTCCCACGCCGGCTTTGCATTCGAAACTCGAGCCGTTCGTCGAGGTACAATGCATACGTGCGCACAAAGGCAGAGTAGTCCCATGTATTGGAGCCAGAAGTGTCCCTAAAATCAGACATGTTGAGAAACCTAGTGCCACGTCTTGTGGAGAAGAATATCTCTTGTTCATATGCAGGATCACCCTCGGAAAGCAGGCGTTGGATCAACATGAGGGTTTTGAGGGCAACGATCCAGTTCTTGGTTTTGTTGAGGCGCCTGGAGATGGTGTTGACACAGGCACTGATGTATGCGCGTGAGTAGCATGTTAAGCTAAGAATCTCTCTTATGTATTTCTCTTCGGTTGGGTATTCTTCATGACTCGTAGCCTTAACAATGGCGACGTCGAGGTCCGCTAGAGAATTGCTACTGCCAACTTTGGCAAGGCCAATGCTAGTTTGGTCCTTGACGGCACCTAAGGCTCTTCTGAATTTACTTGAAGCCATCAAAATGAGGAAGTATTGAGAGGAACACAGAGAGAGATGTTAAGAAAGAGAAGACAAGAAAGCAGCCTCACCTTTTTGCCCTCTCTTCTTTATTCTTTTTTTTTTTTTTTTTGGGTTTTTCTTTTTCTTCTTCTTCTTTGTTCCTCTCCCTCTCTGGATTTCAAACAATTTTTCTTCTTTGTTTTTTTTTTTGTCTAAACAGAGTGTGATGCCTCCTTTCAAACAAGCATGAATAACCGAAATAGAAGCATGAAAACATGGAGGTTCAACGATAGGCGAAAAGCCACGTATACAGTGATGATATGTTATTTCATTTCTTGTTGCACTTTCATGTAAAACAGAAAAAATGTGTGTTGTTCTCCATTTTTCATAGCCTCTTTGACCTGTTCAATCATGTTTATAGAGGAGCTGGATCCTCTCAATTTAAGTTTCCCGTTTTTATCAAACTGTATTCAACTCATTTATTTTAACATTAATTCAATCTAGCCAGATAGTGTGGTGGGTTTTTTTAACAAAATTAACTAGAAACATTAAGAGAATTAATATTTACTCAATTACAATTGGACCCTAGCTAATTCTTTTCTTTAGAGTAACGAAAGACGAATCTATTGATATAAAATCATGACAACCGCACTCTATTGGTCAAGCTAGAAACAATTTTGCGCCAAGCTAGAAACAATTGGACGATTGCTCAATACAAATACAAAACTCAACTTATTCAAGCCCAAAACAAAAATACTAGCCAAACTAAAAAAACCAAAATGCAAAAGATTACAGTTAGAAAATAAAAAAGCGAAAGCAATTAAGTTGGAATCGTAGTCCTACGACACCCTAGACCAAAGGCCTATCCTAAATTTTTTGTCGCCTAAGACTCAATAGTGCATGACGACGAAAGGAATAGGTTAGCTACCCCCCAAAACAAGGGTAAGCAAGACCCCGACACCTAAGAAGCTTATTTAGGACGCTACGTTCTCCATCGAGCGCTCATCCATGGTACCTAGGGTTTCACGCTCGAACTCCCAGACAACCATAGACGCAGTGCCCTCACCTAATGGTTCAAACGTATGAGCCTAATAATCTAACTTCAATGCTAGAGCACTCGCTTTGAATCTTTGATGAACCTGTTTAGAACTTAGAATCATCATCGTATCTTTTAAAAGTAACCAAGCAAAGAGCGGTGTAGAAAACTATGGCGGAAGAAGGCTTATTTTCTTATTGAATGAAAGCTGTGTTACAAGCTATATATACAGTCTAATACAAAACCCTACACACCTTAGGATGTTATGTACATTTACAAACCTTGTCTTTAGTGATAAGGCTTCAGTGTTACAACATCCTAGCTATGATAGGAAACTATTAGCCAGTCTCTATCTCGATGATTCCATGATGATCATTTCCATCAACACTCTCTCTCAAGATAGTGTGTATGTTTACTACACCTAGCTTGTTAAGAAGGATCTCAAACTGAACCGAGCTTAAAGGTTTCGTTAAAAGGTTTGCAGGTTGCTCTTTAGTACTTACATGTGCAGCTTTGATCACTCTACGTTGCATCTTCTCATGTACAACATGACAATCTATTTCAATATGCTTTGTCCTCTCATGAAATATGGATTAATAGCTATGTGGACAGCAACTTGATTGTCACAGAATAATTTTGTAGGTCATACCTGTTTGACGTGCAAGTCCTTTAATATGTTTCTAAGCCATGTAACTTCACAGAATGTGGATGCCATGGATCGATACTCGGCTTCAGCGCTAAAACTTGAATGTGCTTTGCTTCTTCGTTCTCCATGATATAGGTGCTTGTCCAAACATGACAAAGTAACCTATGATGGACCTTCTCGTATCCTTGCAGCGTGCCCAATTAGCGTCACATAAAGTTGTCAACTCGAGCTTTCTTATAGACGGTAAAAGAATACCTTGGCCTGGAGTGTTCTTCACATACCTCAATACATGATAGGCTGCATCAAGATGAGGTTGGCGTGGTTTGTCCATGAACTGAGTCAAAATATGAACTGCATAGGTCAAGTCCGGTCTAGTAATGGTCAAATAGATCAACCTCCTAACAAATCTTCTATATTGTGATGGATCAGATAACAACTCTCCCCCTATTTACGTAAGTGCTAGGTTTTGATTTAGTGGGAATATGGAAGGTTTAGCAGCAAGAAATCCCGCATCTTCAAGTATCTCTAATGCATACATTCTTTGTGAGAGAGCTATGCCTTGTCTTAATTGTGCCACTTCAATTCCCAAGAAATATTTCAGGTTTCCAAGGACGTCCTTGAGCTTGAATTGCCAAGAGATTGATTCTTTGATCGATGCAATCTCTTCAAGACTGTTGCCAGTTAATATTACATCATCCACATAAATCAAGAGTACTGTAAACTTGACATTTCGGTTTCGGACGAATAATGAATAGTCTGACCAACTCTGTGTGAATCTTGCTACCCTAAGCGCCAAAGACAATTTGATGAACCACTGTCTCGATGCTTGTTTGAGGCCATACAAGCTTTTATGTAACCGGCAAACTCTATGCTCCCTCTTTCGACCAAAACTGGGAGGAAGTTTCATGTACACTTCTTCTTCAAGGTCACCATATAAGAAGGCGTTGTTGACATCAAGCTGATGAATATGCCAATTCTGGAGGGCGGTAAGGCTGAGAAGAAGACGCACGGTGGTGAGTTTGGCAACAAGAGCAAAGGTCTCTAGATAATCAATTCCTTCAACCTGACTATAACCCTTAGCAACAAGTCTAGCTTTGTATCGTTTAACATAACCATCAGGATTGAGTTTGATTTTGTAAACCTATTTGCATTCAATAGGACGTTTGTGTGCAGGAAGAGGAACAAGACTCCAAGTAAGGTTCTGTTGAAGGGCATCGATCTCCTTTCTCATGGCATGATGTTTCATAGCCTATTCATAGGTAGAAGGATCCTTGTGAAGGGTGTGATTAATAGTGAAAGCTTTGTGAGAAGGAGACAATCGATCATAAGAAATAACATGGGAGATGGAATGGGAAGTAGAGTTGCCTCAACATGGTAGATCACGAGAAGGAAGAGCTGCCTCAACATGGTAGTCATGTAGAAAGGCTAGAGGTTTTGTAGGACGAGAAGACTTGCGAGGCAGAGGATGGGACTGAGTTTCGAAAGGAGGGGCATGCAAAGGTGGAGAGGGTGTAAGAGAAGAAATTGTTTGGGTGGATAAGGGATGAGGAGGGACAGTTGGAACCCGATCGTCAATAGAAGATGAAACCTGGGAGTTATCCTCTAAAACCCTTGAAGATATCAGATCACCTGAAGACCCAGCATGCCGTGTTTGATCAGACTCTCTAGGCGGATGGATATTGCCTGGATGTATATCAGAAACTCAATTGGATGGGGGCGGACTATGACTCCTAGCTTGACAAGGCGTTTGACTCGAAACTAGAGAAGAGACTAGTCGATAAGGCATAGGGGAAGTAGTATTGGCATAAGGGAATTGGTTTTCAGAAAATGTAACATCTCGAGAGACAATGACCTGTTCTTGGTCAAGATCAAGAAGTTTATAGCCTTTCTGACCAGTCAGATAACCCAGAAAAATACATCAAGTAGCCCGAGCATCAAATTTGTTAGGTTTAAGAGGTTGGGTTGACGCAAAGCAGAGACATCTAAAAACCTTTAAATGATCATATTTCGGTTCAGTATGGAATAATTTTTCGAAAGGACTAAGACCTTTGAGGAGAGGCGTAGGAGTGCGGTTGATCAAATAGCATGATGTAAGGATGGCATCTCCCCAGAATGGCTTGGGGAGATGTCCCTGAAATAACAAAGCCCTAGCCATATTCAGCAAGTGTCGATGCTTACGTTCAGCAACACCATTTTGTTGTGGTGTGTTGACGCAGCTAGTTTGTTGTACAATGTACTTGGAGGAATAAAAAAATTTGAGAGTGAATTCAAGGTCGTTGTCACTACGAATAATTTTGACTGTTGTATCAAACTAATTTTTGACAAGATGAATAAAATTGATCATGAAATGACGAGCCTCTGATTTCTGAATCATCAAATAAACCCATGTGCACTGAGTAAAATCATCAACGATAGTTAAGAAATATTTTGCTCCAGAAATTGAGGGTTCATGATAACTGCTCCAAATGTCTACATGAATCAAATCAAAAGCTTTGAGACTAGAAATTGAATTCAAAGGAAAAACGTTTTTGGTGTGTTTGGCTAAAGGACAAATTAAACAACTACTTGCATCACAAGTTTTATTTGCTAGGAAAGGAAATAAGGGAAAAACTCGAGTAGAGGGGTGACCGAGGTGCTAGTGCCACGTTGAGGACTGCCTATCTACCGAAACTGTGTTGCATTTGATCTGATGAGCTTGGTTGAAGTAGTACAATCCTTCCTTCT
The DNA here is from genome assembly GCA_034370585.1 of Fragaria x ananassa. Lineage (NCBI taxonomy): Eukaryota > Viridiplantae > Streptophyta > Magnoliopsida > Rosales > Rosaceae > Fragaria > Fragaria x ananassa. The sequence continues at coordinate 19,669,909 of CP139757.1, read as the reverse complement.
TGATCCATGTCTCAATCATCTTCCCCGAGCGAAGGTCTTGTATAAAACAAAGCTCTTTGAGAAATATAGTCACACAAAATGAATCATGGGTAAGTTTGGCGTTGGAGATGAAGTTGAGATAAAATATGGGAACACAAAGGACATTGTGTAATATGAAATTAAGAGAAAAGGCTACTGTCCCGATATGAGAGACTTGTGCTTTTGTGCCATTAGGTAACTTAACGAATCGATTTTCTGTAGGATATTTTTTTGTGAGGAGATGAGGATGACAAACGATATGGTCAGTGGCTCCGCTGTCCAATATCCAAACATTATTGTTGTTCAAAAATTTAAAGGCTTTACCTAATAGGTTATCAAAGTGAGAATTGTTACCGACGTTGTTGGCTACCGAATCTTTGTGTTGGGCCAGTAACTTGACATGTTTGCCGCACACTTCTTTGGAGAAGGGAAAGCTGATGTCAGATTCGGATAGGTCATTGAAATCAACATGATTGCTTCGGCTCTTTCTATCCTCATCTCTCTTTCTTGTGTGACAATCCTCAATGGTGTGACCTTTCCATTTGCAATAGCTACACTTGAGATGTTGGCGACATTTTTTGGTTTGGTGCTTCTTGCCACACTTTTCACATCTCACTTCACGCGCATTAGATCGAATATCATGTTCACTGGACTCTCCTTCATCTCGGTGGGTTTTCTTAACCGAGAAAGCGACTCCCCCTGGCTGTGAAATCTGCTTGCAATTGTTAAAAGCAGTTGCTTGTTTCTCATGTTGTAAAGCCATAAAATAAGCTTTGTTAACGGTCAGCAATGGATCAATTACAACAATGTTGCTACGAAGGATGTCATAGCTATCATTCAATCCCATGATAAATGTCATTGTCTTCTAGTTTTACATATACTCCGTAAGCGCACATTTGCAAGGTGAGAGATTGCAAAGGGCATCTCTGTCATCCCATAAAGCTTCAGCCTTGTGTATAAACTAGTTACGAATTTTGCATCATGAAGGCAATCATGAATAGCATGTTCTATGTTGAACAATTGGACGGTGTTCGTCTATAAGAACCTCTTAGAAAACTCAACCCATACATCTCTTGTGGTCTTGCAGTGTCGGACGCTACTGGTAATCGGCTTAGACATTGTTGCAACAAGCCATGTTTTCACAAGGGTGTCGCAATGTCCCCACTGATGCAATTCCTCCTCATTGATGCTAGGTTTGATTTGAGTCCCGAGAACAAACCTCAATTTGTTTTTGATTTTCAGGGCATCGCTCATGGATTGCGACCAGTCGATGAAGTTGTCCTTCATGAGGGCCTGTGTGACAAGAACAGCGCCCAGTTAATCCGAATGGTGCAGGTGAACATGGTGGTTGGTTTTATCCCATGGATTCCGTGCGTTTGAGTCAGAAGTATCGGACTTGACGTCCTGCTTTCCAGTGCCGGACATATTTGGGATTGAAGGTTAGGTTTTGTGATAGATTGTGGTGTTTAGGATCGGTGTCTCTCTAGTACCATGTAGAAAACTATGGCCAAAGAAGCCTTATTTTCTTATTGAATGAAAGCTGCGTTACAAGTTATATATACTGTCTAATACAAAAATATACACACCTTAGGATGTTATGTACATTTACAAACCTAGCCTTTAGTGATAAGGTTTCGATGTTACAACAACCTAGCTATAATAGGAAACTATTAGCTAGTCTCTATCTCGGTGATTTCATGATGATCCTTTCCTTCAAGAAGCGGAAAATCCTCTTCATCTACACTTGGGAAACCCAAATTAGATGTTTTTCTAGGATTACCATTGAATGAGGAATTGTTAGTGCAATCACGAACCATGTTGATGTACGTTGCTTTGCTCAACGACATTTGCAACTGTTGTTAATTTTGCAAAGAGTTAAAGTATTCTCATAAGAAAACATTGCATAATCATTATCAGTTTCATGATTATTTACCTAAATTAATTGCTGTTGGTAGTTCTCGCAGGTTATTCAATTCTCAGCCTTTTGGGTTCGTCTCGAACATCAATAATTTTCTTTCCTTTCTTTGCCATAAACAACAGTACGTAGTTCTCGACACTCAAGCTTGGAGGCACCCTTTTATAATGAAAAGGTTAGGTGGGTAAGGAAGCTCTCAACTTCTCAAGCGGGTCAAGTAGAACGCTATACACAAGACTGGTCTCCAAATATGTCTAGTACATTAATCTATGTAGAGAGAGATTGTTTTTGGTTTGATTTCAAAAAGAAGATTGTTTTTGGTTTTTGTTTGAATTATTGGTAGATATATGATTTCTACAAGTACTGATAACATAGTATCAAAATTTGATGTGGCTCGAAATCTAGTCTTCAAAACTTCATAATGTAGTCTTTTGAGTAGGAACTTCCATATACCTGTTGACCAGTAAGGAGATCTTTAAATCCCAATAACTTCTAATAGCGCATTTGGTTGCATTTGTACCAAATAATGCTAAAAGTACTTACAAATTACAAAGCAGAACCTCGAGGGAAAACTGAAAATATATTGAGAAATGAGAACTAATGAACAAAAATATTGTCTCGAATTTGTGCCACATACGATTTTTCTAGGGCGATGTAGCTTAAAATACAGTGCAATATCACTTTATCTATAAAGAAACTAATTTCTAAAGAAAGGATGAAACCTTTGTGGTAAGACCTGTTGTGGGCGTAACTGATCCATTGTGCCATGTGCCAAAACGCCAAAAGCAGTTAATATTCGCTTCACATAGCATAAACTCACTCAAACATTCTTCTTCTTTTCCAGACTTTTTGCAGCGAGACGTTGTCGCTTCTTCCAGGATGGGACCTTACCTGGGAAAGCCCACCTTAAAAATCTCTCCCATGAGTAACAGCTCAAATACATGAGAACAGCCCATGTCAATAGCTTATCCCTCAAACCCAGAGGCAAGGGCACCAGCTTAAGGGAGTCATTTAAATTCCTAAAAACATCGGATGTGATAACTGTGAAGAAACCAACAGCAGATACAAGGGCATACATGAATGGTTTGTTCTCTGAGATGCTCTGATTGAAGGGATGCCCCATATAGTTCACAGAAAATGTAGCCACCTGGAGCATCATGCTCACCATGTATGATACTGTATTTACAAGGTTGGGATGAAACTCAGAGTCTGGTTCAACGCACTCTTCAGGCATGTGTTTCTCAGCCTCGTTGACAGAACTAATCAAGAAGAGCAAGTGGATTGCAAACTGTCCTAGCAGAGAAAGGAAGACATAGGCACAAAAGATATTAGGATGAGGCCGTTCAGATGAAAGGGTTTGAAGAGGACGTGCATGCGAGATGAAGAGGAAAAACGCGGCTGTAAATACACCACTGATTGTAGCCTGCATATCACCTAGCTTGACACCATCCAAATACATAACACTCAACACATACGCTGTCGCCAGGCAGTTAAGGCCTAGAATTTTGAACATTTGTAGTGTAGTCACCAGAGTACTGCGACCTTGACGAATTATGTCAGTGGTGGGAGCAACAGATGCATGCTTTGCTGTGAATGGTGATGCCATGGAGGCATCTCCAAGCTTAACAATTGGAGCCGCGTGACCATCCCCCTCATTCAGCTCATCCAATAGTTTCTTTTGTAATGAGGCTATCTTTTGTCGCTGCAACTCAGCAGGTGTCAGACGTTGATTACGCTGGTTACTAACTGAGACTTCTCCATTTACACTGGCAGATTTATCTGCATCCGATGCAGACTTGGACTTCTTCGGGCGGCCAGACTTCGTATTGTCATCTTTAGATGTTTCATCGGCAGACTTTCCAGTCTTAGCTGGAGGCACCGCATTCAGTAAAGCAACTCCTACATGGGCCTGAATGGGAAAAACACATTAAAAGCTAGAAGCTAATTATCTTAACTTTTTATGAAGAAACATGAACTTCATATTACTGTCACAGATTTTATCTTCATTTATTTTTGGTTACATTGGAGGGCAATCAAACACCAAATCCCTCCTCAGCACTTGGGCTAACCCCAAATCCGTATTCTTCCACAGATATTGAGTACACACGGTATATACTAACTAATAACATATCTTTCTGAAAAAAGAAAAAAACAAGAACAATAATAACAATAGTAAATTCAAATTGAGGTAGTCTGAACTGATATTAAATAAAATCATAAATAAAGGGGATTGAGATTTGCACTCCTCATTTTGCAATCCACACTCGTTTCCTTTTCTGGTCAAAACTTTTATAAAGAGACAAAACTCATGTTACTAAAAACAAAATTTAAGGTACTAAAACGAAAAGGAGTGTGGATTGTAAAATGGTGGTGCAAATTTTAGTTCTCTAAATGAAAACTAATATCTCAGAAAATTCATGGTCTGAGATTTTGACATCAAAGTTTATGAGAAAAAAACAAAAATCCTAATAGTTGAGAACTTTCATGTCTGAATCTGCAAAACCTGTTAGTGTGAGGTTCAGTGCAGGTTTAGCACTTAATTGGGCTTGAGGTTCATGTCTGAATCGCTAATGACGGGCCCTTACCCGAAAATAAACAATAAGTGAACATCGGATTATTAAGTATTGATTACTCATGTGTCATGTGTCGCCTACTTATGAGCAAATATTTCTAACAAAAGAGACAAGGTTTATATAACAGAGGTTCTCCCCCTGTCCTTAGATACGGTCGTTTCATTCAAAGAAAAATACCCGACAAATATAACTTTGTCAACTTACCTGTTTCAAAGCTCCAACATCATTGGTTCCATCCCCACACATTAATGCTATCCTTCCCACTGTTTTGAAAGTAGTCAATATGAGTTCTTTCTGCTCGGGAGCAACTCTTGCATAAACCTAACACAATAACTCGAGTGAGAAATGTCGAGATTAACCTACTTTCAAAGACAAGATTCAGAATTAAGAGTTAAGAAAGCACCTTGACATACGGAATCACTTGTATGACAGCAGAAGTTCGTTGCAACATTTCAATGCAGTCCCCTCCAATACAAAGATCATGAGTCTCTGACAAAGTTTCCACTTCATTTTCACTAAAAATCAAGTTCATAATTTCCAATCAGTATAGATAAGGAGAAGGAAACTCAGAAGTTAATCTGAATGAGAGAGCAAAACAGAAAAGAAAATCACACGATGCGCACACAAACATAATGGATATGCAACATCCAAAGTCAGAGCAAGGAAAGATAAAGATAAAACATTCAGACAAAATAAAGAGTCATCCAGGGACGATAAAAACTATACTTGTACGGAATCATCTCAGTCTCGTCGGGTGATATCCACTCATATTCTTCACTGTTCATTTTTGGGCCAAGAATTAATGCAGGCTTTGATATAATATGAACTTGGGTGGCAACATGGCAAGCTGCAAAGCTTGATCACCAGTAATCATCACCTAACAACAGAAAAACTTCATATAAGTAAATAGGCTAACACCTAAAACCCGAGAAGAAATAAAAACAATATTATTCGATATTGCCCAGAAAATGCATAAAAACTGATAGAAACATACGATACAAACAGGACACTACACTTGGCAGTAGCCGGAGTTACCTTAAGAGATAATTTAATGGTTAGGCAGGTTGATCACACTAAAACATATCAATCTCAAGTTAAACCTCGTCTCAATTTATCAAAAGCATTAAAAAAAAAATTTACACAGCGACTCCTATTTAGCCATAGTCTACAAAATTATCAGTCCTGCTCACCACATACAAATCTATCTAATGCTCCTGCACTTACGCAATATTTCACCATTTACTTGCCAGAACCTAAAACAATCACACTGCATATTATATGCTCTAATGCATATGAGCAAAAACATTTTAAAATACATGGAAAGAATCCAGCAATTGCATGATTGATTTGAAACTTGTCCTATATTTACATTCAAATTTTTCTAACATCTCTAGCTACTAGCTGCTGTAGGTAAATCCAAAAAACAGTGTTCAATATATGAAATACTATCATTCAAGGAACAGCTAGTTTGAACAACAGCATCAGACATACCAAATCATGTGAGGATCCTTTAAGCTCAGACAAAACATCGGCTGAATCAGCTCTAATAGGACAGTTAAAAACCTGAAACTCAAATGACAAGAATTAGTGACAAAAAGCAGAAATTAACAAATGCCTAATCCAGAGTACAGACACCCAACTGAGCACATCCGGCAGTAGTATAGGTTAGGAACCATATCATAAAATAGTAAATAAATACAAAGCTACGGATAAAGAAAGTTAAGATTACCGCAAAACCAGAAAACGTGAGGCCACTCTCCACCACATCCCTATCCAAGCTTCTGGCTTCACTCACCTTCATGCAATAAATAGATTAAAGAAATAATTTAACTAAAATTGACACGAAATAAAACATAAGATTGAAACAAAATTTCAATAAGCTCAAAAACGTTCAAGGAGTAAACAAAGTCATATTATATTCAATTACATCAATCATAATCTCAAAAGAAAAAGTATAGTTCAATTTTCTACTACATGAAAGATTGCAAGATTGAAAGCATGAAAATTGGAGGGTGAAAATCAACCCCTGATCTAATGCAAAGTTTATCTATAAGCTATCCCTTTTTCCATATAGATATCATATAATGGCATCTGTGTTTCGAATAAGAGAACTTCTATACCAATCATGAGAAATACCGTGCTGAATGTAATAAGGAAACAAAGTTTTGATCTTTTAAAGCAGTTGTAAACATATTTATTTCATATCAAAGGAAGCATTTCAGAAACTATGAGCCTCCATAATAACTAAAACAAAAAAGCATTATGATCTGAACACTAAATATCTCATGTGGAAGTTAAAAGGGCCATCAATATTTGATACCAATGAGTGTCAAAATGCATTGATAGAAGATGAATTCCACAAGACAACTTACTGTCATGTCACTAATGGATTTGTAGGCAAGAGCCAAAACACGAGATCCTTGTCGGCTAAATTTCTTGTAAGTTTCAACATAATTTGATGGCACCTCTGTGAGTCTACCCTGAATAGTTTCAGGGGCACCCTGAAACAGAAGAGAAACTATTTGACTGAAGGATGCTACTAAGATAATTGTTGCTTGTTGCCAAAATACGACTCTTCAAGTGAAAAAGTAATTGTTGAAAGTAGAAAATAGGTGTTAGCTCATATTTGTATAATCAAACCTTCACAAAAGCGAAAAAACTCTCTTCAATGCGAACGACAACTGCCATTCGTTTCAAGTAGGAAGCAAAGTGGTGTCTCTGAACAATCTGTACAGCTTTACCATTACCCCTGCATTCAATGAGACCTCAAATACGCCGACATAAAACACAACAAATATCGAATCTCAACATTTGCCATCTCATAATGTGGTGAATTATTAAACATGAACAGTAAATCATGCTTGTAGTAATAAAGATACAATTATGTCCATCCATTAAATAAGACAAAAACAATCTTGCAAGTACTTGTACTCTACACTCTCATACATTTTATTGTTCTTCGAAAGAAACAGATACTTGTGAACAAGATTAAAAGAAGTGGTGGACAAGGGATGCACCCTCAACAATACAACATAAAAACAGACAACAATCAACCAAGATCTAATAGGAAATATGGCCCTGCTGCAAGTCAAGGAGAAAAATGTATATTTATAATACAGACATAGTGATCACTTGAAATTTTGATTACATAACATCCCCTTTGATTGACCTCCCACTTCTTTTAATCCACTGGAGGTCAAATTTAGATTGGTTAAAGAAAATTGGAGGTAATTTTCGACCTAGCACAACTAACAAGAACAGGGAATCACTCCCACACCCACCCACCCCATCAAAACAATTTCTGCTAGAACAGCCATGTAATTCTAGGCTAACTGTCATTCTTTACAAATTGCAATCATTTCACTCCATTAGTCAAACACATTTGTAAATTATTATTACTATTTGTACTAAAAAAAAACACAATCAATTTTTGTACCACTAGTTCCCCCACTCATAATAGTACAAACAACATTTTAACCTCTCTCTCCATATGGATACAACATCCAACACAATGGCCACTTTCATATTGCAGATCTAATGAGTATCTAACTCTCATATATCCTAATCACAGACTTCAATTTTATTACAATTGACTTTTTCATTCTAAGCTTATTAATTGCCCCAAATCAAGTCCCTTACCCTCCCTAGAAAACTAAAAAATAATCAAACCCTCACATATTCCCATAACCTTAACAACAGAATGAAAGAAAAAATTGTTATTAACATTTGAAAATAAAAAATTCAATAGGCAATAGGGAAAGAAGTGGTTGGCAAACAAACATTTCTGCTGTAAAAGAATCAAAGGATGCATGATTCAGTCCAGAGCTTCAATTATAAAAAGAGCTATTAAATATTAAATTATGTGGGGAGGAGTTTCAGCTTACTTTTTTGGCATGGCCTTGTCATCAGATTTAAAGCTCCAATCTATCCCTTTAAGAGTGGCCTTTTCGAGAGGATCACCAACCTATATGCAGTTGTGAAAGATTACTCACAAAAATAAGAATTTTAATATGAAAAAATGTTGTCAAACAATAGCAAAAAAAAAAAAAAGGAATGTCAACTGTAGCCCAAAGTTTGATTTTACAGAAGCCTATAGTTACAGCTTTGTTTTAATTTGTAGGCATACAATTTCAATCATAGGAAAAAATGCAGTACAAAACGAGGAGAAGTTTTTCTGTGGGCCAACTATCTAAATAACTCAGCCCAACACAGAGATAGCAAAGAGCATGTCAAAATGATAACAGTAGCATACCAGCTTATTGTCCACAAATACCAAAGCATGACAAGAAGCCAAAATTTCTAATGTTTGACAGTCTACTTTAGACATATCCGGTTCTAAATCCGTACTTCCAGCCAACCCAACAACTCCACAGAACTCCTGGCGAAGATTAAGGAACAAATTAGTAATAAAATTCACATAAAATCACATCAACCGAATGAGCATGACATACTTAATAATATGGCATACCATGTCATCTGATGTAAGTGTCCCTGTTTTGTCAAAACAACATATATCGACCTACATGGAAGGAACATATACAGGTGTCTCATTAGTATACTTTCATGGCGCAATAGTACTATCATTGCCTGACAGTATCAGCAATAAATATTTTAATGACAAAAAAACAATAAGGTGGTGAAATATAAAGCAAGTACAAGCATCACATAAAGTGGCATACTAGGTCTTAAGATTCTATCAGTAATCAGAATATATACTACCAAGAATACTATGTTCTGCTTGAAAAAGAAGGAGAACCACATTTTAGCATTCTACATACCCAAGCTACCAATCTAGCATAGGATTTTGACTAAAGCAGATAATCCCAACATTTTTATGTCCCAACAATTATCCTTCCACATAATCATCTAACTAATGAACTTAATAGAAAATAATGTCTTAAAAAATAAATAAATGATTATGCCAATGAAATATCCAAAAGATTTCCAATTATAATTAATTTTTCTAGGGAATTACCTTGTATGACCACAGTACAGGGTAAGGCCAAACAATAAAAACATTATAATTATATACAACCTCAAAAAAGGGATAATGTATTTGGAGACATTCCAACATACCTTTCCCGCAAAAGGTATACGAAAAGGTTCTGTACAAAATATTCCACGTCGTGCCAGAGCAATGAGAGATGTATTGACAGCTATCGATAATTCCATTGGCAGCAATCACAGATGTTATAATAAGTGAACAACTAAGGAAAAGTTTGTACTTGCTTCTAGTGGGATCCTCAAGGCCCTACAAGAAAGAAGTCCCAAGTGTCAGAGAATGGCCACTAGAAAAGCATAAGAACAATAATGGTACGATTCCCAGAGCACGTGTGAATGAACCAGAGTTCACCTTTTTTAGAACATAACCAGCGGCTATCACTGCAAATACGACCAAGAATAAAATGAACAGCCCACTTTCCCAGCTGTTAGCAGTTACCTACAGAAAAATCAATATATATTACAGAAAGAGAATATAAACTAAATAGAGTTCAGAAACCATTGCTAAAGAATAAATAATTACCCTTTCTGTGGAAAACAAGATTGTGCGCATAAGCTTCCCCTGACTTGTTTCGAACCCAGTCCTCAGAACAACAGCCACACAGCCAGCATCAGGGGTTTTTAATGGAAAACCCTAATTCCATTGAGATAAACAGATGTGTTACCATGAGATTATTTCAAGTTTGTTGATTTAAGAAATTTACCAACACATTTGTCTCAAATTTAAAAAACAAACAAAAATACAAAACAACCTTATCCGGAGTATGCTGCAATATCTTAGTCCCACCAAATAAAACATGGCTTTTGTCTCGCTTAGCTGACAACTTCTCCTCAGCTCCTCTGCTCATGACCGATATCTGAAAATATAGTGATATAAGTATATGGGAATCAAGTTATTCTCTCCATCCTTCAACATTTACAATCTTCGTACCAAGTGTAATAATACCACAGTTCAAAGAAATCTATAGCCAAAACTCAAGTGTTAAAGGAAATATCATCACTAGTAAACTACAATAGCTTACTGAACTTCAAATAAATTGAAAAAAAAAATAGAAAAAGAAGGATAAAACACGAAATGCAAGTTCAGGAATCAGTCCTATTAAGAGCTTCAAAAATTTACAATAACATGAAATTTTTTTTTTTTTTTTTTGAAAAGAAACAGCTTTTTATAGACAAAAAGCAAAGAACAAGGAGGCCCCTAAACATGTATTTCATTTCTAAGGATACTTTAATAAGAGGAAGAAAGGCTGAAGATTCAGATTCAGTCGTAGCAAAGAAAAGTTTAAAATAGAATACTGTGTATTGTGTACAAAGATTGTCATGGACATTAGGATGAAATTAACTACAGGCTTTTTTTGCCAGTTGACTTAATTAGATCAAATTAAGTCAACTCTAATCAGTAAACCACCACACAATACGAATTTCAGAGTTTCCCATGGCATCGGTAATTTTGAAAGCCTTGTGCAAAAGGGACAAAAAAAGTCCATAGTAGAATTCAACAACCACCGGATAATAGGTGGCAAAAAAGGCAATAGATTCAGCATCAATGAGAAGTCATCCAGTTTAGGATCCAAAAACTAAATGTCTTGGAAAAGGAAAAAGAAGTGAAGAGAAGAATGCCAACGATGTCAAATACGAGAGAAAATAAGAGAAAAGAGCATCCATTGATAAAATTACACATATTCACATCATCTACATCATATTATACATTAAGAAAACAAACTCCAGCAACAACAGATGTTATAGTGAGTCTGGAAAGAGGCTATCACCTTCCATTGTGGAGTAGACTCGCCTGTGAGAATGGCTTCATTGACAATAGCACTTCCTGCTAGAATAAGCATGTCAGCTGGTACAGTCCTATCTTCTCCAGTTGGACCAGAAGATCGTCCAATTGAAACAACATCCCCGGGCAAAAGATCAGTTCCGGCTAGCTTTATCCACCTGAAAATTACCAAACCTATAAGATATAAACAACATAAAACAAACAATAAAACAGCAAGTAAATTACATACTTCCCGCATCGATGCACCATTAGGGTCTGGCTATCCACTCTGACACGTCTTAGCTCAGTCAGAGTCTTCAATTGACTTTTTGCCATTGTTGACTCAAACATGAACAGCATGAAAAGTGTGAACAAACTATAATACCAATATTCATCCAAACACCAGAGACCCACACAGAACACCTGCATTTAAAATGCATAAAGTATGTGCATGAAAAAAAAAAAAATATATATATATATATATATATATATATATATCATGGGTGCAAGGACAGACAGAGAGAGAGAACCTGAAATACAAAGAACGGCTGCATACAATTTTCTTTCATTAATTTCTGGAACGTAGGTTGTGGATATTCAAATCTGCAAAACCAGCAAACATCTACATTAAATAGCAATAATAAAAATATTATCAACCAAACTCATCAGGCTTAAAAAGCAGTTTGTTGCCAGTTGAAGTTATTCAGCACAGATATTAACTACAGGCTTTTTTACAGACAAGGCTGCCAACCTGAATGAATTAATGATTAAGAATGAAATGGTGAGTACCATGCACAAATTACAATAAGCCAGCCATACAAACAGGAATATAAAATGTAGCTCTGACTCAAGTAAATTACATACAAACAGCACGGAATACAATAATATACAGTAAAGCGAATGATAAAGCCAGATATCCACAAATCCATGAAGAGCTAAACTACCATAAACAAAATAAAGCAAACTACCATATAACTTTTAAGTTATTTCAACACATTTTCCTTCTGTGACCAATATTTAAACATTGATTTGGATGACTGGATTAACAGCAACCATGAGGACGCAAAGCAACAACATGACAATTCATCAAGCAAAAGGTGCCACAGTCCAGTGTTGCAAATTTATTGATAATTATTATCACTGCCAATAGAAAACAAGATATTGAAGAAAACAAACAAAATATTAAACCTGGGGAACCGAAATCAACTCAATTGCAAAAGAAGGCCCAAGAATTCTTTAATTGATAATAACAATCTTGTTAGGTTTCAAATTTTTTTACCAAACATGTTAACTCACACCGTCACACAAATGACGTATTCAGGAACCAAAATTCAAAACATCAAATTCAAGGTTATTAAAGGTGCTGTTACAACTATTTCTACCCATTCAAGGAGTCCTAATCATTTTCTTTTAAAGAAAAGACAATAAATAATAAAGAAGAGATTGATACAAGGAATTAAGGACTCTGCGGACTAGAGCTAAAACAAAAAAAGGGGGGGGGGAGAGAGAGAGAGACTAGCAACCAGAAACAATAGCGAGTGTTGCTTCATAACAGCTTACAGATTCAACATATAAGAGATATTCAAAAAAAAAAAACACCATCTGAAGAGTATAGTGGAGACCAATTAAACACTCTATCCATAGTTCCTCCACTCCTACCCCCTCATAAAACTTAAAAGTTATCATTCAATCTTCAAAAAATTGTCATCAATCTTCAGATCAAATATTCCATAAGTGATTGAACCACCATTACAATAAGTACATTCAGCATCTCAGTTCAATTTACTGGGAGCACATGACCTTTTCCTCTTTTTTTTGAAATGAAACAGATTTTTATTGAGACAAAAAGCAAAGAACAAGAAGGCGGACAAGGAGTCCACTTAAAAAGAAAAGAGGGCAGCTAGGGCTAATAGCATAGCAGCTCATCTTTAGAACTAAAGCTAAACATAGAGATTAAACTATAGCTGCTTCCCAGTTAAGAATAATGGATGAAAGACTATAATCCTTAAATTCCTTCGAAGTATAAGCCCATAATAAGATTATAAATATGAACACAAACCTTTTTATCAGAATTCAGAAAAGGGTATATGTTCATGAATCAGTCTTTTTGCTAATGTAAAAGCTCCTCATTCCAAAGGGAAAATAAATCAAGTGTGGCATTAACTAACAAATAAATTTTTCTAACACAAGAGGAGGAATGTTCTATTTAGGGACAACCTACTCACTGATTAACTAACTAACAACAGCTAAAGAAAGCACGTACAGAGAAAACAATGACTAAGAAGATGCAAGAACCATGAGAAATATACCATTCAACGAACTATCTCTAAACTCAGGAGAAACAAATGAAACTATCTGTCAATGCAAAGGCAAGACTCACAGGTCTAACAAAAGAGTTTTAAGAAGAAAAAAGGTAACTCACAGATTCCGTCCCCATTTTTCAGTAGCAGCGACAACTTTAGCTTCAGACCCATGGCCAGTACTTTTTAAATAGTAACCCATAGTTTCCTTGGTAGGGTACGGAAGCTTGCAAAAGTTCTCCTTCTCATCTGAAAAGATGTAGCGTTGCTTTCTGAAGTCAAAGTAAATCTCCTCCATATCCACTGAGGACGAAGAACCTCCGGGCTGAAAAAAATTATGCACAGTGTCAAGCAACAAACTAAGGGATAGGTTGCAAAACAACACAAAAGGTGAATCATGGGACTTGATTAACGTCTTTCTAGATAGAGTAACTAGACCAGAATTTAATTTCTCTACAGGTATAAACTTTGCACATCTAATGCACTGTAGATGGAATCAAAGTATAGCAAGTATGAAGCCCTCTAGATGCACATCCCTGTGACAATTTTTGATGAAGACTATATAAGAACAACTAGCTGCAGTGTGATTGAAATAGTTGTAAACATTTCATGAAGAGCTGAATATCCTGGCAGTGGATGTATCGAAAACAAGTGTTCATTGCAAAAATTGATCTGTAGGAGATTGGTGCATAATCCATATGCACTGAATCCGATTAAAATGAAATAAAAGAAATTTGTGTTCAATTTGTTAATACTGGCTGATGTTGACTGTCTGCTCTTGGCATTCTGGTCATTCACTTCACTGTAGTAGGGACTTCTAAGTCACTTTCAATTAACACCCCTATATCTTAACTCTAAAACCTCTCCTTCCTATCAGGAAAAAAATTATAAAAAAGAACAACTACATAACAAACGTACAAGCTTACGGAAATGGAGTGGCACAACTTCTTTAGAACCAGAAAATTTAGCCGGTGTGACTTTGCAAGTGTCAGCCTGGTGTATGTCGTTCACCTGAAGACCAAAAGAACATCAATCACAACAATAAAAACTCACTCCCACCACAGCCAAAAAATAGTCGCTCTAATTCATGTCATTGCATCCTATGTTCCTAACAAGCAATAACTAGATACATATAATATGCCAATGCTTTCTTCCTAACAAGCATGCTGCCGAACACAATTGTCATCTCAAACTCTATGGAGAGCCAAACCCCATCAAAGCAACTTTATAAAGGATATCAAGAACTTGATGCATACCTTGGAATAGTGTACAAAGCAATTGAAGTTGACAGACCAAGCAGTGAAAAGCCAAACGAGAATGTGAAACGCCACAACTCCACCGAGAACAATAGTGGCGTCGCCAAAGTCCAAACTAGGCACAACTGTAGTGAGCCACAGAGCATAGAGAATAGTGAAAGGCCACACATCGAAGCGCCACGCCAGCGTCTTCTTCCTCATCAAATCCACCTTGTCCACCACCTTCCCTCCCACATTGAACCTTGTCATCTCTCTCTCTCTCTCTATCTCTCGCCTCCGATTCAATTTCGATTCCCGATTCGAATCGAAGCCAAACCTAACACTACGACTATAAAGAAAATCAATGAAGGGAAATTTGAGAAAACCTAAAGGAAAATTCAATGCGGAATTCAAATCCCTAACCGGTGCTGCAATCGTTGATGCGTGCCTGAGTCCTCTTCTCCGTTCGAGCTCAACGGCGATCGCGACCTTTGATGACTCCCTCTGTCTGCGAAACCCTAATATGAAAATCGTAGAGGAGGATGAGTGTGATACATACTATGCGATGTGCGCCAATAGAAAGGAAAAGGGAGTCTGCAAAAGCCGTAACAGTTTCGACTTTGGACTGAAACCCCTAGTAAGGCGGACCACCGACTCTTCGTACTGTGTTTTACTAATTTACTAATTAAACTTTTTACTAATTACCAAAAATGTAAGTTATTCCGGTACGGTCCGGTATACGATGAACTTATGACATATGCACTTAATTAGAATGAAACAAAATCATGGACAAGAGACAAGCCGAAGGAAAGAAAAAATGAATGGTACCGTTTTCAATTGGTTTATTCTTACACCCAAATGTTCTTCCTTTCTTTAAAATCAAATTTTTATGTATTTAGGAGTCGATTATGGATATTTAGGAGCCGATTCTTTTTAAAGATTGATGAAATTCCCAACATTATATGTTCATTTATTTTCTCTTGTTGTTGGATTTATATGTTGCTGAATTCAAATCAGGCTTCTAAGAAATTACATATATAGAGTGAATAGATGAGGGATCGAAGAAGAGGAAGAAAGAGAAAATTGGAATAAAACCGTGTTTTCATTAGATCTCTAGGATTTGTTCACTTAACATTTAAACCCAAATTTGAGATATAGGAGAAGAAGATGAACAGATAAGGGAGAGAGACGAGAGGTGAGAGGAGGAGAATAGATCTCCTGCATTTTGATAAGAGTTGGGATGAAATGGTTGCAGCATTAGATCCGTGAGATCTGCTCATTTAAGATCTAACAACTCAGATTGTTTCGTCCTTTTTTGTCCCTCAAAATCCACCCAGCAGGTGAGCAGCCATGTTACTTACCATACGCAATCAGAATAAGATTGTAATTAATTACAATTGATGATGTTTACTTACCATATAGAACCATGTTAAAAACTAGTTCGATTACCAAAATACTTTTACAAGAAAGAAAATGACAGTATGAGCAATTTTATTATTCCTCTTTTTGAAGATTGATTAAATATCCAGCACAATATACAACTGGTTAAGTAACATGGCAAATGTCTACGTATGTCTATCTAACATTTTCTAGTAAACACATTAAATCACTAGTTTGTTGGCTAAAATATTGTTCTCATTTCGTTTTCCCGTCGAACTTAAGAGACCAGTTAAGAATGAGATACGTTTTTATACAACAATTTAGTTTTCTATCCAACACGAATCTATAGTTTAGTTTTAAAGAGCGTAATATATAGCTATGTAGCTTAAAAACAACAAAAGATGAAAAACCCTAATGTGCAAAGCCTCATCTAACGCAAACCAAAATAGCGCCACTCTTTTGACTCTGATCAACCCTGATCGAATTTCACTACAGCGTTTATCAATCCAACCTCAAATCAACATGCCCAACTCCATCGATGAGGTCACGTCGAGCTTCGCCGCCTCACTTGCTTTGGTCGGGAAAGACATCTTCGACGTTTTTCGTCAATCTGGAGCAGCTCAAAGCCTTAACACTCAATCTTATTTGCTCGTGAAGCCTTTCGTCCCAAAACGAGTCGATCATGCAGACCTCCAGCAAACGTTGAAGCGTATATGAACGTTCAATGGAAAATTCAAGGTTCAGGCAAGACCTGCTGGTTTATTTCTCTTCTCTTTTGATTTTCAGTGAGACCAAAATCAAGTTCTATAGGGAGGACCATGGCATTAACTTCATGCCCTTATGATTGTGCAGAAATATGATGGATTGGCCGATTTTGACTCCATCAATATGAACTCCCTCTTCTTTTGGGTTCAGATTGAAGATGCTACTATTGTTGTTGTAGAACACCCCTTTTGTGGATCTACCGCTTCTCAATTCTATTGGAAAAGTGAGAGTTCGAGTATCTCGCACACTAGATTGACCTTTCATCTCTGAGAAGGTACTTAAACTCGCCCCTGGTATAGTGAAGAATGTTCTTTTTACCAATGAAAATTTGGTTGGTATGTGTTTTACATGCAAATTATTGGTTCATAGTGATGGAAATTATAAGTCACAAGTTGCTAGCTCCAAGCCGGTCACACTACAGAAAGAGAATCGTATCGAGTCCTTGGCAAATCTAGCCAACCCAAACTTCTCACAGGGATCGCTGAAATTCAAAAGAACTCCATTGGGAGAGGCATCGGCTTCAACTCTGAAGCCTTTACAACCTCTACCTGTTTCCAAATCAGTCCTGCGTGGCTCAGAGGGGACATAAAACTTTTTCATGGATAATTGAACACAAAAGGCACTATCATGTATTTTAGTTATAACACGAATATCAAACAATGATGCAATGCAACTCCACTTATATACCCGTTGATCGATATGTTAGAATTCACAAGCCTACACGTCTCATACCATGTACTTTACAGTTTTACAACCGTGACTTGAATATCCAAACATATAAATTAACTCCCAGACTCGAGCAAACCCCCATACCCTCCTTTCGCTAATCATCTTACCTGAAAACATTGATCTCCAAGCCCAAATCACCCAAACATATAGACAATTATACCGTTGATATTCTAGTCCTAATGGGCACACGGGCTCGCCTGAGCTTGATCCCTACAATGTCCAGACTCAACTACACAAAAGATTACTCCTAAAATCACTAAATATCCATAAGTCCACCCCAACTCCTATACACTTGATGGACAACATGCTATAGGTAGACATGCATACTGATATGAATCAACATATATTCCATACATGGAATCCAAATATCATCAATGAAATCAAGACAAACAATGTTAACTAAAATGACATAACAACTAAGCACACAAAATCAATATCCAATCATAAAAATTTCTCCCCAAGATCCCCCTACCTTTGTCGATTCTCACAACAAGTTCTTGAGTTCTTCGACAAGTTTCCTACAATACCGATCTCTCTCTCTCTTAAGTACAAACTCAGAAGAAATTATGGAGGAACATCGAAAGCTCATCTCTATTTATAGGGTCAAGAGAAAGATAAAACGTGGAGTCCAAGACAAGATCGAAGAAAGAAAAATTGGATACTCCAATCCAATTCCTATCCATCTGAAAACTTAATTTCAAAGGATTTTGACACCTCCTGCTTATCCATGGCTGTTGCCATTGTTTAGGTTTTTCTAGGATGGTTTCTGGGTTTAGGGAGGCAAGGTTTGAAATTGGGAAACATCTGGTCGGGAGGAAGAAGAAGAAGAAGTTGGTGAAGAAGAAGAGGCGGTGAAAGGAGAAGAAAATGGTGAATGAAGTCTGGGCATCATTCTGTAATTTTGCCTGACAATAGCCTTTTTTTTCTCCTAAAAGCTAATTCAAGTTTGGGCTTACATCAAAGTTTTAAACATGGGCTAAAAACTCTCTACTGGAACCATGATAAAAAGAAATAAAAATATCTAGACTAATTTAACATGTATAAATATATATACACATATATTCACACACAAAGACACCAAACGGTAAAAATAAATTAGAGGAATTTTTTTTTTTATGGAGTCGTCACACTCTCCCATACTTCTAAAAAATTTCATCCTCAAAATTCAAATGTCAAGTAGTTGAAAACTATGAATTTAAAGTACTTGCATATAACCAAAAACATGTACCTTCTTTCAAGATTTGATCTGTCTAGTCCCTTGACCAAAACAATACATTTTACCTTGAGTTAGTTTTCCCAATTGTCTTGCAATCCCATTAGGCTTAGCTTGCATAGATGATCCTCCTGGATGTTGTGATTGTTGACCACCAGTTGGTTTTGCCCAATTTATTGAGGTTGTACAGGAGTACGATATTATGGCTTGACTACTTGCAATGGGTGATATGAATTAAATTTTGGGCAATTTTTCTTATTATGTCCAACTTCTTTGCAGCAGTAACATAGTGGTAGGTCATGTCTTACTCCAAATGATCTAAGTTGCTACTGCCGGTGATATTCAGGTGAACTAACTCTAGGATACTCATCTAATTTTGTAGGCTCCAGAGTTGGCTTACTCCCTAGAATACTTTGTTCAACTATAAGTGCTCGATCCACCACTTTTAAATACGTTTGTAGCTTCAAGATAGACACTTTCTCTTTAATCTGAAGATCAAGTCCATCCTCAAATTTCTTTGCTTTAGCAGCCTCATTCAGTATAATCCCAGGAGAAAATCTCATTAACTCCTCAAATTTACTTTGATAGTCAGCCAATGACATCTCCTCTTAAGAAAGAAACATGAATTCTTTAGCCTTTGCTTGCCTCACTGTGTCTGGAAAATATTTCTCTAGAAAAACAACTTCAAATTCATCCCAACTTGTCAAATCCATGTCTGGCATAGCAAGGACAAATTCCCACCAATGATAAACTTGTCCTACTAAATAAGTGCAAGCAATACTTTCAGATCATTTAGAATCCTTTGGTCATTCATACTTCTTTTCATCTGAAGCAACCATTCTTCAGCTACCATTGGGTCTAATGTACCCTCAACCATCCTCCTTGAATCCTCATCACTCTCCTCAGCATTACTATCTCGGTGATACTCAGAATTATTCTGCCTAATTGCCGAGACCATGTCTTGAATAGCTTAAATCACTCCAGCATAGCCATTTATATCATTGTTTTGTTGCTCAGCCATCTTTGCAAAAAACAACTAACCTTGTTTTGGACAACAAAATTATTTCACATATATATATATATATATGTTTCTACCTATTTCGTCCCGAGGTCTCGAGCCAGGAAGAGGTCGCGAGTCGGGGCGAGGTAGAATCCTTTAGTCCTGCACTCGGAACCAGCACAAGCGACAGCGTCAGGAAGTCGGGACTGGGGTGGCCCAGTCTTCAACTCTCCGATGCTTAAATTAGCTTTGGGCTATTTGCAATGTATGGGAGTGCGGGAGAGAGTTGTGTGTACCTTTGATGGGAGCTTGTGCCTGTTTTATAGGCCACGGTTGGGCACTTTGGCCTTAGTCTCTGATGTAGGACTACTTGTTAACCTTTGTAGTGTCTTCCCTTTTGGGGGTGTTTTGCCGCTAGAGTGAAGGGCTTACCATGGCTATCTTGCCTGGAATGATCTTCGGTGACCGGGTAATTGCGCCTTATTTTTGACTCAGCCAAGTATTTTGGCTATGTACTAACAAGTCCCCAAGTCCCCAGTCCGAGAGAGCTCTTGGGTGGGGAGTTATTTATTAGATGCCGAGAATAGGTTTTAACCGGGTGCTGGAGGCATGGTGCCGTGTCCCCAAGTCCCCACGCGAGGGTCGAGAGGTGACGGGGGTGAAGTTCCGAGTTAAGTTGGCGAGAGGAAACACGCTAATGGCGTTGAGAGCCGCTACGGGGTGACGCAGTTCGCGCTAAGTGACGAGGAGGGCCGCTGCTGGGCGAGTCAGTTCGCGCTATTTGGCGAGACTCTCGCGCTATTGGCAGTTCGCTCTAAGTGGCGAGGCGGGCCGCTGCTGGGCGAGTCAGTTCGCGTTATTTGGTGAGATTTTAGCGCTATTGGCGTGGCGGGCCGCTGCTGGGCGAGTCAGTTCACGCTAGTTGGCGAGACTCTCGCAATATTGGCGTGGCGAGCCACTGCTGGGCGAGTCAGTTAGCGCTAGTTGACGAGACTCTCGCGCTATTGGCGTGGCGGGCCGCTGTTGGGCGAGTCAGTTCGCGCAATTTGGCGAGACTCTTGCCCTATTGGCGTGGCGGGCCGCTGTTGGGCGAGTCAGTTCGCGCTAGTTGGCGAGACTCTCGCAATATTGGCATGGCGGGCCGCTGCTAGGCGAGTCAGTTCGCGCTAGTTGGCGAGATTCTTGCGCTATTGGCGTGGCAGGCCGCTGATGGGCAAGTCAGTTCGCGCTAGTTGGCGAGACTCTCGCAATATTGGTTTGGCGGGCCGCTACTAGGCGAGTCAGTTCGCGCTAGTTGACGAGACTCTCTCGCTATTGGCTTGGCGGGCCGCTGCTGGGCGAGTCAGTTCGCGCTAGTTGACGAGACTCTCGCACTATTGGCTTGGCGGGATGCTGCTGGGCGAGTCAGTTCACGTTAGTTGGCGAGACTCTCGCAATATTGGCGTGGCGGGCCGCTGCTGGGCGAGTCAGTTCATGCTAGTTGACGAGACTCTCGCAATATTGGCGTGGCGGACCGCTGCTGGGCGAGTCAATTCGCGCTAGTTGGCGAGACTCTCTCAATATTGGCATGGCGGGCCGCTGCTGGGCTAGTCAGTTCGCGCTAGTTGACGAGACTCTCGCGCTATTAGCTTGGCGGGCCGTTGCTGGGCGAGTCAGTTCACACTAGTTGACGAGACTCTCGCGCTATTGGCTTGGCGGGCTACTGCTGGGCGAGTCAGTTCTCGCTAGTTGGCGAGACTCTCGCAATATTGGCGTGGCGGGCCGCTGCTGGGTGAGTCAGTTCACGCTAGTTGGCAAGACTCTCGCAATATTGGCGTGGCGGGCCGCTGGTGGGCGAGTCAGTTCACGTTAGTTGACGAGACTCTCGCGCTATTGGCATGGCGGGCCACTGCTGGGCGAGTCAGTTCACGCTAGTTGACGAGACTCTCGCGCTATTGGCGTGGCGGGCCGCTGCTGGGCTAGTCAGTTCGCCCTAGTTGGCGAGATTCTCGCAATATTGGCGTGGCGGGCCACTGTTGGGCGAGTCAGTTCACGCTAGTTGACGAGACTCTCGCGCTATTGGCGTGGCGGGCCGCTGCTGGGCGAGTCAGTTCGTGCTAGTTGACGAGACTCTCGTGCTATTTGGCGAGATGTCGTAGCGCCCTTTTTTTTTGCAACAAACGAAGGCGACGTGGCTTTGCCCTGTCTGAATTGGTTGGTGAGGTCTGGGGGTGAGCCGTAATTTGCTGTTTAGGGTTTCAGCGATTCTATAAACTTCAGACTGGGAATTGTCCAATTTCATCCTCGATCGAGTGGGTGCGAGCGCTCGGCTGTTTGCAACCAGCTTCACTGCCACTACACTAATCCGCTGTTTCAAGGAATGAATTTGTCGCTTTCTTTGTCTTTAGATTTGTATGTGGTGGTGTTTTGTGATGTTGGTAGGGATTCTAGGGTAAGAGATTTGTTGTCAGGCTGGTTAGGGTTAAGGTAGCGGGGCAGGTCGCGCTAGTTGGCGAGAGGAAACACGCTAATGGTGTGGCGGGCCGCTAGGGGGCCAATGGGTTTGTGGCCCTGCATGGCGGAATGAAGTGTAGCATGTTGGAATGACAGAGCACTTCATTGCATTTAGATTTAACCGCTAGTGGGCGAAGTGTACATTGTTGGAGCCGCTACTGGGCTAAAGCACAAACAATGAAGTAAGGGCTACGACGCCAAGGTTAAACTTGGTTAACTGGGATAGAGATGGAGGTGGCGAGCATTCCAGGGGTGGGGTAGCATGCGACCATCACAATCGCGGAGATAGAATGTGGCGGGTCCAGGAGTATGAACTATCTCGAGTGGGCCCTCCCATTTTGCTTTGAGACCAGTAGGGTGGGGAATGACCTCTTTCATGACCCAATCGCCTACCTTCAGGGGGCGGGGGATGACTTTTTTGTTATATTATCAGGCTATTTTCTGTTTTTTATTGATGGTCCTGAGGTATGCCTTGTCCTGGCGCTCTTCTAGGAGATCCATGTTAAGTCGTATCCCTGCTGCATTTGTTTCGGGATCATAGGCTGTGACACGTTCACTCGGGACCTCTATTTCCACCGGTACCACTGCCTCGGTGCCGTAAGCCAAGAGGTATGGGGACTCGCCTGTGGCCGTTGTGGGGGTGGTGCTGCTGCCCACAAACCCTTGGCCTCCTCCATGCGTTTCTTCAGGTTTTGCTTGATGAGCTTGTTTATAGCTTCTGCCTGGCCATTGGTCTGGGGATGTGCTGGGGAGGCATAAAAGATTGATGTGCCTTGAGCAGACAAGAATCCCTGGAATCTGTCATTGTCAAACTGGGTTCCGTTGTCAGTGACAATGGCTTTGGGCACTCCAAAGCGACAGTACAAATTTCGCCAAATGAAGTTGATTACTTTTTCAGTGGTGATTGTGGCGAGGGGCTCTGCCTCAATCCATTTTGTGTTGTAATCCACAATGACAATGGCATACTTGAACTGTCCCGGGGTTGTGGGGAGCTGTCCTATGAAATCGAGTCCACACTGGCTGAAAGAGACAAGCGAGATGATGACAGGGTGCCATCCGAAAGGAAAGCAATGAATGGGTCCATCCATGATGGCTGCTCCATGGGCTCCAGGGCAAAAATTTCTGAATAGGCTCTTGAGATGCTAGGCTTGTCCAATGTTTCGATGTGCACATCAGGTGGCGTGGACTCGGGAGGAGCCGTGGCGAGTCTCGTAAGGCCGTCGGCCTTGGAGTTTTTTGCTCGCAGGATTTGGGTGAGTTTGTATGAGGTGAAGTTTTGCAGAAGAGCCCCCGCGAGACTTTTATAGGATTCCAAGTTGTGCTGGTTGGCCTTGAAGTCCCCTGCCACCTGACTGACTACGAGTTGAGAATCACTGAAGATGTGAAGGCGTCAGGCTCCTAGCTCTCGACAAAGTTGAATGCCTGCGATAAGAGCTTCGTATTCAGCGATGTTGTTAGA
The DNA here is from genome assembly GCA_034370585.1 of Fragaria x ananassa. Classification (NCBI taxonomy): domain Eukaryota; kingdom Viridiplantae; phylum Streptophyta; class Magnoliopsida; order Rosales; family Rosaceae; genus Fragaria; species Fragaria x ananassa. The sequence continues at coordinate 19,646,066 of CP139757.1, read as the reverse complement.
GGCTTTGAATTCAAATAGGAGGGCATACTCATACGAGTGACCCTCTGGGTCCGTGATTATGATTCCTGCTCCGCTGAGTCTGTTGTTAGAGGATCCATCAACTTGGAGTTCCCAGATGGCGTCCCCGGTGAGGGCGTCTGGGTGGGGATTGCTATCGGCCAAGGGGATAAATTCAGCAATAAAGTCTGTCGTTGCCTGCCCTTTGATGGCCACTCGCGGCTTGTAGTGCAAGTCAAATTCTCCCAGCTCAACCGCCCATTTTACCATGCGGCCTGAGGTTTCAGGTTTCTGCAATATTTGCCGTAAAGGTTGGTTGGTGAGTACATGGATTTCGTGGGCTTGGAAATATGGCCTGAGTTTCCTGGCAGCAGTGATGAGGGCGAGAGCAAGTTTCTCTATGTCTGGATAGCGAGTTTCTGGATCCGCGAGTCCTCTGCCACAATAATAAACTGGGAGTTCGTTATCATGGGCATGGCGTGTGAGCGCCGCACTGATGGCAGTGGCGGAAACAGCCAAATACAGGTAAAGCACCTCGCCGGGGATTGGCTTGGATAGGAGAGGGACAGTGGCAAGGTATGCCCTTATGTTGTTAAAGGCGTCATTATGCTCCGGACCCTAAGTGATATCTTTTTTATGATGTGCCTTGAGCAGCTAGAAGAAGGGATTGCACCTGTCTGTGAGGCGGGAAATAAAACGTGCCATGGCTACCAGGCGTCCTGTAAGGTACTAGACCTCGCTCCGAGAGGTCAAGGCAGTCATGTCCATGATGGCTTGGACTTTTTCCGGGTTGGCTTCAATGCCTCTTTCATTAACCATGAAGCCAAGGAATTTGCCGCCTCCCACGGCAAGGATGCACTTCTGAGGGTTGAGACGCATCCCGTGCTCTAGGAGTTTAGTGAATACTCTGTTGAGGTTGGCAATGTGGTCGTCCTCTGTCTTGCTCTTGACCAACATGTTGTCGACATACACTTCCATGATCTCGCCAATTTCATCTTCGAATAGGGCGTTAACTAGCCGTTGATAGGTCGCCCCCGCGTTCTTGAGGCCAAAGGGCATGACCTCGTAACAATACAGTCCCTTGTCGGTGACAAAGGTTGTGTGAGCTTGGTCGGCGGGGTGCATTTTGATTTGGTTGTAGCCCGAGTAGGCAACGAGGAAGCTGAGCGTCTTGAAGCCAGCTGTGGAATCAACCAATTGGTCGACTCGTGGCAAAGGGAAGTTGTCCATGGGGCAGGCCTTGTTAAGGTTTGTGTAGTCAACACACATGCGCCACTTGCCGTTAGGTTTATGGACCATGACGACGTTGGAGACCCATGCGCCACTTGTCGGGTAAGAAACCTCGTGGATGAACTTGATTTCCTTGAGCCGCTGGACTTCGGCTTGGATAGCTCGATACTTGTCTGGGTGGAAGGCACGTCACTTTTGCTTGACAGGGGGGTGGTCTTGGAGGATGTTGAGTTTGTGGGTGATGATGTCAGAGGAGATCCCAGGCATGTCGGCATAGGACCAAGCGAAGACTGCTTGTTTTTCTTGAAGGAAGGCAATGAGCTTGTGACGGAGTTCCGGGCTGAGACTTGAGCCAATGCGGAGTTTCCTTTCCAGGGAGGTAGGTGACAGGGACACCCATTCTGTGTCTTCAGCTGGATTAGGCCGCGGGACTCTCTTTTTTTTCACTCCCCTCTGGGTCATCCCGCAGGTCATCTATGGGCTCCGAGCGGCTGAGAGGCAACATCTCATAGGCTCTGCGCCCCTGCTGGATGGCGTTAAGATGGCAATGCTCAATGGCTGCTCGGTCCCCTTGAATTGTCAGGATGCCACCTAGGGTAGGAACTTTCATGAGAAGCATGTGACCAGCTATGAAGCACTGCAGCCCCCAAAGAATGTCCCGACCTAAGATAAGATTATAGGACGAGGGGCAATCGACTATGAGGAAGCGGGCTGTAATGGAAGAGCGGCAAGGAGTAGTTCCCACCGCCATGGTTAGGCGGTCTGAGCCTAACGGTTGCACTATCTTGCCAGAGAAGCTGACCAGGGGGTCGTGGTTATTGTACAGTTTATTTCGGTCTCGCCGGAGTCCTTTGTAACAATCAGAGAACATGACGCTTACGGCGGCCCCTGTGTCTACTAAAGCTCTGTGGCACCTGTAATGATCCACCTGCACATTGATTATGAATGGCTCACAGTGGCGGCAATTTATGGTATCCTCACCTCTGCGGAATGTCACTTGATCCCACGTTGATGGGGTGATCGTGACACCGCGTTGGATGTCTAGGATTTCCGAGGGTGTTGTGCATTGCCATTTTACAGAAGGCTGACGTGGGGGGAACCGTGGGGCTCCACCATTCAGGGTTAGAATCTGGCCATGTACTGCAAAGGTGTTAGCGCCGGTGGTGGGAGGACAATATTGGAGTTGCCCATTCTAGACCATAGTGTCGCTGTGGCTAGTGGAGCTACATAGCGAGAAGAATGTTTCGAGGTGGAGATGAGGGTCCCTTATGCCTTTATACTTCTCCATTTTGAATGGTTTGGTTCCTTGAGGCCGCTTGTCCATTTGCACTCGAGATGTGAAGGGACTTAGGCGATGTCCATAGCCAGGGAACAAGGGTCGCTGGGCCCCGTGACTCTCGACGCCTTCAATCCACGAAGCGAACTATTTGACTGCCTGACGGGTTGGCATGTCAAGAGGTGGGTTATGGGGGTTGGCAGTGGTTGTAGTGGAGATAGGTTGGGCAGATGGATTAGGCTGATGTGGCAGGGGGAGTCATTGGGGATTGGAGATCGTTGGGGGGCTACGAGTGGAAATGAGGGGTGGGCAAGGGGATGAGACACGTATATGATCTGGGTAGGGCCTCCCGGGAGCACGGAACCGGCCTGGCCTTGATTAGGGAGAGAAGTGATGGAGTCCGGGGTTCCGACAACTCGCGCCGCGCGGTCCAATTTGTTGTACACGTTACGATGCTCTATCATGGCGCTGAGCAAGAATCGTTCTTTCTCCAACTCGGCGATGCGTACCCGGTTCTTTCGCTGCTTGCTTGCGGGACGAATGGAAGTCTTGCTTGAGAATTTCAAGGGCTATGGTGGGGTCAGGATGGCTAATAGGGGCTGCATTGCCGGTTTGGGGAAGGGATGTGTCACCGGATTGGAAAAGTTCCTTCTCTACTTGAGTGCCAGGGTCTGCAGGGTCATCAACGATTTCCACCATGGTGCCGAGTCAAATGGGAGTTCCACAAGATAGGGACCCTCCTTCTAGCGCCAATTGTTTCTACCTGTTTCGTCCCGAGGTCCCGAGCCGGGAAGAGGTCGCGAGTCGGGGCGAGGTATAATCCTTTGGTCCTGCACTCGGAACCTGCATAAGCGACAGCGTCAGGAAGTCGGAACTAGGGTGGCCCAGTCTTCGACTCTCCGATGCTTAAATTAGCTTTGGGCTATTTGCAATGTATGGGAGTGCGGGAGAGAGTTGTGTATACCTTTGATGGGAGCTTGTGCCTATTTTATAGGTCAAGGTTGGGCATTTTGGCTTTAGTCTCTGATGTGGGACTACTTGTTAATCTTTGTAGTGTCTTCCCTTTAGGGGGTGTTTTGCCGCTAGAATGATTTTGGCAAGCGGTTTGTTACCGGCCCTTCACTCCTTGGATATCCTTGAAGGGCTTACCAGGGCTATCTTGCCTGGAATGATCTTCGGTGACCGGGTAATTGGGTCTTATTCTCGGCTCAGCCAAATATTTTGGCTATGTACTAACAATATATATATATATCTTACGGCAGATCAAAGAATTGCTAACCAAATATGGATCAAACAAATGTATCAGAACAAGTACTAATGTACCAAGATTAAAATGTCAACAAAAACTATCAAACAATTTCACACTATCACCAAACATAACGATGTTTCTACTAGTTCTTAAACTAACTATACAAAGCTACAAGAATCAAAACTTAGTGCTTTGATACCAACTTGTCACACTCTGACCCGGATTCTAATCTCGAGTTAAGGTGTGAATCACATCTTAATTATAGAATAGAGTTTCTATAACCAAAAATTCAACACAAAAAATAAAATAAAAATTGAACTAATAAATTCCAAAATCTCACAATTTCAACGGAAACGTATATTACATAACAACAATTTTACATAGTATACTAGTACTCGCAATTTATTCCAAAAAGCATAAATAAAACACCAACTTCACTCCCTACTTGATAAAGTTACACAAAATGAACTTCCTCTTTCTCTTCTAGTGTTCAGTACCAACAAAATATGTTAAGGGGTGAACTCAACCTACCGCTTAGTAGGGACATAAAACTTTTTTATGGATAATTAAACACAAAAGGCACTATCATGTTGTTGATACCCAAAAAATCACGCAATCTATTAATACTTTGTCACGCAATAATTTCATGCAATTTTAGGTTAAATCCTTTATTTAATCTAAGCGAACATACGCATGCATTCATATGGGCCCAAGCCGCATACACGCATCATTGGGGCTTGTAGAAGTGGGTATGGTGTGGATGGTTACGGAGGCACATAACACTCGTCCGCGGATTTAATGTTGTTAAGAAGTTTCGGTCTTGGGCCCGAAGCTCAAGCCTAATGACGTAAGTATGTGACGAATCGGTAAAGAGCGTGAGAATTGGACTGCTCATCTTTTAAACCCAAAATATATTTGAATCTAAAGCCCAACACCCTTTTTATTCTCTTTTAGGAAAAGTCCAAGCTCTCTTTAGGAAAAGCCCAATCCCCTTTCTTTCTTCTTTGCAGACTACACGGTCAGCCATTTTATCTCTTCCTTGCAGCAGTACGACGACAAGCTTTGTACAACAGAAAAGTGTCATCCCCAACCCAAGGAAGAAGAATGTCAGTGACTGGTTCCAAGGTAGCTCTTTCATCCTTGGATGACGAGATTGTGGGATTCAAGTTACTTGGTCCGTCCTGTCCAAGGATTTCCATCTCTGCAGTCATCCTCGTAGCCTCTCCGCAGTGAGTTATCTCTTCCATCTCTCAGGGTCAACTTCTCTCTGCCAGCTTTTGAGGCCAAGATCATGTACTCAAGAAGAGCAATCCTTTTACATAGTGGATTAGGCATCGCGACCCATCGCAAAACCCTCCAATTCCATTCTATAAAAAAAAGGTTTTGGGAGCTGCAAATGGCATCAAGAAACCAACCCAGAAAATCACTCAAGCCTTCATGCTTTCAAACCTTCATGCCAAAACCCCCTCTCTGAGCCATCTTCCAGTCCTTGTCTTTGAAACCTAGGTCCCTTCCCAGAAATCGAACTTCAAAACTTAGTCCAATTTCCACTACCGCGGTGTGCCTTCAACTCCCACGTCGGCTCATGCTACAAGCCTCTCTTGATCTTGAAACTCGCACAAGGTTAATTCGATAAATCCAATTCTTCGAAGTCCGCGTGTATGCTTGTGAGTTAACTCCGCGTGTATGCTTGTAAGCGGACTCTGCGACTTGCTTCCTCTTCTACATGGATGGATCTCGCCTCGCCTGTGACGTCATCTCGTCTCGCCTGGACTTCTAATTTTGTGAAGCCATCACCCCTCGCCTGGACTTCAATCTCGCCACCCGGACTTCCAATTTTGTGCAAGGCCATTTTTTCTAGATTTTTGCTCTGACGCGGGGATCACCTCACCTAGCCTTAGGGCTTCTATTTTGACATGAAAGTCATCTCACCTTAGGGCTTTGATGTGAAAGTCATCTCGCCACCGCTAAGGGCCTCTACTTCGCGCCTTAAGGGGATTCAGCCTCCACGCGAGGTCATCTCGTCTTTGATTCAGGGCTTCAGCCTCCACTCGAGGTCTTCTTTACACGCAAACTATGCTTGGCAGGACCTTGTTGTCTTTTCCTTGATGAGGTTGATGAGATCGTATGAACCACATAACTCCAGATGTCTTTCCCAATTCCTGTCAGCTTGACACCACTTCGATGATTATTATCTTGAGGACATAATCCTTTTTGCAGATGAAAATCGAATGTGGTTGGGAGTTGGACTTAAGGAAACTGATCCTCTATAAATTGAGATATGTCGCCCTCTTTGCTTCGATCTGCCCAGGGATTTTCCAAGTCGTCAAGTGTAAGTACTTGTTCTTCAGATTCGCGTTACTTGTTTGTTCTCTTCCCCTTGTATGGCTTGTTATGCGAGATGCAAGGCCATATATTTGTTGTAACAAGAGGAGGGGGTGAGGTCATCTCGCCATATGCGAGGCCGTCTCGTCTCCCTGCTTAGGGCTTTTGCTTCCAACCGAAGTCATTTACCCGCGCCTTAGGGGTTCTGCTTCTATGCGAAGTTCTCTTGCCGCGCCTTAGGGCTTCCTCTTCTATGCAAGGTGCAGGGTCATATTTTTGTTATGACACCACTCAGGGCTTCTGCTTCGCGCCTTAGGGCTTTCAGGCTTGAACGGTATTGGGGCTCCGCCGGAAACAAATGGATGAGATAGAAAGATAAAGTCGCTGCAAAAAAGAAATAGAGTTAGAATGAGAGCTCTACCTTCTTGTTGTTGGCTCGCCAGTCTTCCAATGCTTTCTGCTTCACCTGTTCTCTTCTGCTTCTGCTTCGCTCCCTCTTTCTGTCTCCTTTTTTTATTTTTTATTTTTTCTATTGGAGGCTTTGGTCTCTTTATATAGAGCGCTTGGCTGATTTGCAATTAGACTTTGATACCCGAATTGTATTCCTATCCAGACACCTTCTTTTGCAAGAGTTACAATTGAACTCAAAAGTCTTGTGTATGTAGCACAAGAAAAGAATTATTATTATTATTATTTTTTGTATCAACAGTGCCCCTTCAAGTTTTGTACGTGGAACTTGCTTTTCATGTGCAAAGTTTGACTTGCTATTGCTTACTTCTAATCATTTCTTCGTGTCGCAATCTCAGGTAATGGATGCATATGGCCGGATTTCTCGCGAGGCAGCTTTGGATAAACACGGCCGGGTAGTTGGAAAAGGCATAGAGTATATGCGATCACATCCTTTAAATTCCATTAGAGTTGATGATCCTCCAAAAGACATCATTACCTTGGTGACAGAGGTTGAACTAAACTTAGGCTTTATCACATTTCATCAAGATCTAGAGGATCAAGTGATGAAATGTGGTCTTTAGAGAAGGTGAATAATCAAAGTGACAGAGTTGCTTTCGTTTTTGAAGAGAACTTCTACCCAGTACTTCACAAGATGTTAAGTACCAAACAAGACTTGTCAAGACCCGCCCCGAATTTCATCCCAAAACTCGTGATGAGTCATGCGGGGACCACCTCCAAGGAAATTTTACCGAAGACTCAGCAAACCTCCCTCGAAAATGGACAACCCTAACTTAAGAATTTAAGAACCACCTTTTTATTCCAAAATAAATCTTCAGCTACAATCCAAAAGTAGCCAGAATACAAATAACACTGAAGAATTTCAAAAGTATTCAGAGCTACTAAAAATAAAATAAAATACAGCGAAAGCTAACAAACCCCTTGTAGATTAAACAGGTAACCTACTGACGAAATGTAGCTGATAGATGGGTGACTATGCCTCGACGTCTCCTGCTAGACCTCACGCGAACTTCGCAGACTAGGCATTTTTAAAAACGAAGAGCCCAGAGGAAAAAATTCAACACGTCAGATGGTCACCAAAATTTGGCAGCATCTTCCTCTCAACCTTCTCTACAACATTCCTAACTTCCACAAACTTCAATTCTATGCCTAACCAAGCCAATTGAACACAAACACACAATAAAGCCCTAGAAAATCAAATTCCGGTTTCTCCTTACCTAGCTCAAGATGGAGCGAGCCCTTTGGAGGGATTGAAGCACAGGAGGAGGGCTTCCTTTTGAGCCAAGGCTTACCGGCTATGGCGGCTGGAGGAAGGAGTTCCGGCGAAAAAACGATTTTGGCAGTCGGGGCTCTTGGCGTCGATTCCTCCTTCACGGCAGCGCTAGGGGGGCTGCCACCGGTCTAGAACTGCAGCTAGGTTGGAGACCGACCGTTTGGGACCGGTGCGGCGGGCTGGGGCGGCCGGGAAGATCTCGACAGAAACTGGGCTCGGGAGCGGGAGCGGGAGAGAGAGAGAGAGAGAGAGAGAGAAAGAAAGAAAAAGGCTTTCGGGCTTTGACCAAAAACAAAGCCAGGTCCAACTTAAACATAACCCAATCCAAAAATTTAACACCCCAAAAATAATACCCCAATAAAATTACCTTTTACTGGCAAAAATTACCATTTTTTACCGTCGTCAAAATTTCTTCCTTATAATAATCCCACAAAATAATCGTCCCCTACACCTCTCTGGGGATCAATTATATTTTTTTACTTATTGACGAATACGGTAAAATTCTTATTACCACTATGCCAGTAATAAATGTAAAAGTTATGGGTCGACGCGTGACAAGACTGGTCAATAAGCCTTTGTTTCGGGGGTTGTGCCACATTTGAGATAGGCATAATGGAGTGGACAAAACTTATTTTAGCCAAATTTGAAGGCATATTGAGCCAGGCTGGGATATATGGTGTCGTTGGCGTCTCTCAATATCCTTACCATTATTGTCCCAACGTATGGAAAGCATTCTTGAAATTGTAGAGTCCTTTAACGAACACTTTACACCATGGAAATGGGGAAATGAGTATATCATTGTGGGATCTGAAGATGCTTGGTGGTTTGCCGATTTCAGGGATTCCCTATGAAGAATTTATTCTTGAAAACAAAATGCTGCAGCGAGACAGACCATACCTTACTACACTTTTTGAGCTTTTGTGCGTACATTCTCGACTATGTGTTGCGAGTAAACAGAAATTTGTCCGTTGGAGAGATTAGGTTAGACATTTTTATAGAGGGCAACTGCTATACACTGGCTATGGAGAGGACACACAATACATAAACTATATGCAGCGTGAGAAACTTATGGGTTTCCGGCCTACTTTGGTAATTTCAAAAGAAGGAGAATTGGCTGCATTCTTAGCTTACTAGCTTAGCAGGTTTGTCTTCCCCACTCATCACTATGTAATTAGACCTGAAACTTTCCACATGGCATTCTTAATGGCTCAAGGAATCAGAGTGTCTCTTGCGCTAGCAGTGTTGGGCCATATTTATCATGGTCTTGGGAAAATTGTGACCGATCCGCTGGGATCTGGAGAGTCGGGAAGTTGTTTCCCTGTTTATTATGTGATTGGTTGGTTGGGAGAACACTTCGACTGTTTATATATACGTCATGCTAACAGTGAGTTCCCTGAAAACTATCCCCAGCTAAAGAGATACGCCGACATTAAAGCTCAATATTTCAATATCACTAGAGCTAGGCTTGTTTTTAGGATCAAAGGCTCCGTAGAGTATCGTCCTAGTCCCTTTATTGAATCAAAGGATTACTTTTTGATTGACTTTGGGAACTTGTCTGAAGAACACTTTAATTTGCTGATTTGTCTACGTTCTTTATTACTTCCTATACGAATTGGTGATGAGCTCTGGTTAGAACCATACTATTCCAATAGATTTGCTCGTCAGTTTGGCTTTGATCAAGGGATTCCAGGGAACAAACCTCTCTTCAAAATTGAGAAGAGAAGTGAGTGTGTTGTTGAAGACTTAGCAAAACCTCAAATTAAACTTCTTAGAGGTGACACTGTTACCCGTTTTTACATTCCCCGTTCTTCTTATGAGGGGATGTATACCTAGACTTATTACATGTGGTGGATGTTAGCATGTGCCCCCTATCTTGGTTGGTCCGTGTCTTTTGTTTACCTGACCCTGAAGAAATGTGTTCTCGCAAAGCAGAATAACATTTTCCCGCCAGAATCCCTTAAAGGTGTATCCGCTGGCGGACCAAGAAAAATACTTATTTCTGATTTTGAGGAAAGAGATCTAGTTGTTTATTCTAGAAGTATTTCTCCTTTCGCAGGGCAAAAAGAAGGCATGAACAAGAAAATTCATAGAACAAACCTTGATGAGGAAATTCGGGGCAACAAGCGAGCTCGGTATGATGCAGATGAAATTGCATCATCGCCAACTAATCATGCTTCGCGTAATGGTGACAAAACCGTTGTTTCGAAGTTGAAATAAGTGGTAGTACATGACCTGATTTCAAAGTCGTGAAGTCGACATGACCTGATTTCAAGGCCGCGAAGTCCCAAGCCAAGTTTAAGGGACTCAGAAGCGAACTTGCAGAAGCCAAGATCTAGGTCGAAACAAGTAGAAACCGAGCGTAAGGATGCGGGATGTAAGCCACATGTTCCTGAATCAAGGAGAAAGAATGTATTGCGGAAAGAGCATAGCACTAGACCCTCCTTAAAAGAAGTAGCTCAAAACCCGCGCAAGTCCAGTTCGTAGGAGAATGCTTTGGGGTTTCCTCAAAACATACCAGAGCCGCTCATGAAGGATTTGGAGTCAAAGTTACCATCACCTGAGCCTAAAAACTTGGAATTAGTCTGTGAGAAGACTCAGCATGATGTGGAGCTATCTTTGACCGGAACAGAGCTGGCAACAAATAGTTTAGGACAGGGATTACTTCTACTAGAATGGAAAAAACCAACCCAGTTGAAGGGGCTAGAACCGGAAGCAGAGGGTTTTAGCATATCACCAAGAGATCATTCTGACTCTAAAAGTGGTAGTACAAAGCCAGTGGATCCTGACGCATATGAGCCTGGAGATGAAGGTATTTGTCAGCCAAATGAAATTTCATCTATCCTACGTATGATCTTCAACTCAGGCCTGAACGAGCGCTAGGGTGATTTTATCATCACAGAGGTAGAAGACATTTTGCGCAAGATAAGCTTGTCTCAACCATTGGAACTCATTACTGATTGTCGCGGCAAGGTCCAGAAGTCACTTGAGATGTTGGGACTAATGATTAGGTCATATGGGTCTGGTCAGGACAGATTTGAAAGGTTTGTTAAAAATGTTAGGAAGACCTTTGAATTGGAAGACATGCTTTTTAAGAACACGCGTATTGTTGAGGAGTGCTCCACAATAGATGTTGAACACATCCGTGACTTGATACGTAGCCATGAAGAGTGTCACCGCACCAAGGCAATTTTAGATTTAAAATTGTCATGCCTTAACCAAGAATTTGAGATTTTGAGGGCCAGCGAAGAGCACATTATAAAGGCGGAGCAACAAGCGCAGCAATTGCACTAGCAATATGAAGATGCGAAGAACCATCTTGAGGAGAGAATCGCTTCCTTGAAGGACTCAGCTGATCAACAAAACAAGCGAAATGAAGAACTTTGACAGGCAAGGATTGAGGCCAAAGAAAACTAGCTTGTAGAATTTGAGCTCCTCAAAAGTTCACAAGAAGCCCAAGAAGAGGAGTTCAAACGGCTAGTCAATTCTTTGAAGTCTTTTGGCGAAGTATAAGCCTGAGTCCGCGTGTATGTGGACTCCGCGTTTCGCCTTCTTGTTTCCCTTCGCGGGGCTATTTCGCCTCGCCTTAGGATATGCAAAGTCATCATGTATTATTTTCCTTCCTGACTTGCTTTGTTATTTTTTTTGTTACTTCGCTTAGAAGATTTGGTAAGTGGTTTTGACAACATAGATGTAAAAGAATTTGTTTTGAACATCAACTGTTAATTTGTCAAGATTTCAAATTGTTTCCATTTTCCTTTTATTTGTCATGTGTATAGGTATACAAGGAATACATCTTGGCGGGGCGGGGCATTTGAGCCCGCTTGTCCTGGTGCCAATATTCTTCTCTTTTTTGATTTGCGGATTTGTAATACAAAACACATAACGTTGTTGGTTGCCTTGCTTGATGAAATGCATGCTTGGGTTATCATCTGAGCTCGCATACTGTGGTGTATGTTCAACCTTTGCTACCATTATCCAACGATAATGGATTTGTCAAATTATCCTCTTTTACCTGTTTGCAATCACATGAGAGAAAATGATTAGTTTGAAAACATGGCTGGATCTAGCCAAACGTAGTTCACCCACTATATTTTGGGCAAAGATTTTTTTTTTGAAAACTTTATTTTTTCGCAGCTGGATCCTGTTTTAAAACTAGATTGCCTACGTACCCCATGAAGGGATCAAGCTACACGTAGTTCACCTGATTGATTCAGGATGATTTTTTTTTGGTTGGGTGGCTGCATCTAGCTTTTCAGGACTAGACTGCATACGTACCCCTTTTGGGGGATCAAGCCGTCGTAGTTCGGGAGGTTTTGTGCTCTAAATTTTTCCTGGACCGCCCTCCCGGCTTATCAGTCCAGCGAGCTTCAAAAGGCGGCATATAACTTTTTCACGAACTTCCCATTGACATAGGGGTAGATGCAGTCTCCGTCTGTGTTTGAAAGCTCGTATGCGCCTTTGGTGAAGACTCTGGTGACTACATATGGGCCTTCCCATTTGGGTTCAAACTTTCTCTTTGACTTCCTGGTAACGATGATGGGCCTTCAGACCGTTAAAACCAAGTCGATTCCTCGGTACCTTACAACAAAGCCAAGAAATTTTCCAGATATGACCCCAAAGGCACATTTTAACGGGTTCATCTTCAGTTAGTATTTTCGAAGCCTTTCAAAAACTCTCCTCGATCATATCAGCTAGATGGTGTTGCCTTTTCCTTGTCTTGACCACTAAGTCATCGACATAGCATTCAATGGTGTTATGTAACATATCGTTGAAGACGTGAGTCATTGCTCTCTGATAAGTTGCACCTGCATTTTTCAAGCCGAATGGCATTACTGTGTAGCAATATACTCCTTTTGGTGTACGAAAGGCTGTAAGTTCCTCGTCCTCGGGTGCCATCTTAATTTGATTGTAACCTGAGAAACCATCCATGAAGGACAAAGCACCGTATCATGTTGTGGCGTCAACTAATAACTTCGTGATTGGAAGCGAGAACTCATCTTTTGGACAACCATCATTGAGGTCCCTATAGTTGACACAAATACGAATTTGCTCGTTCTTCTTTTTAACGGGTACGATGCTAGCGAGCCATGTGGGGTATTTAACTTCTTGAATGAAACCGACATCGATGAGTTTGTCGACCTCAGATTCGGTTTGTACAGCAAGCTCTGAGCGGAAGCTTCGGGGAGCTTGTTTCACCCATGGTTTTCCCTTTGAAATGGCAAGCTTATGGACAGCTAAATTAGGGTCCAAACCAGACGTGTCTTGATAACCCCATGCAAACACGTCTTTATATTCTCCTAGAAGATTCTTGTAGTCTTGAAATTCTTCTGGAGTCAAAAGAGCGCTCACAAATATAGGTTTTGGGTCTTCATTGGTGCCAAAATTTATTTCTTGGAGTTCATCAACTGTCACTTGTCCTCCATCTTCTATCTGGGGCATGGTAGGTTGAGCGCTATCGACGAATTCATATTCTTCTTCATCTTCGCTTTGATCTTCCTCGATGGAGACGTAATTTGCTTATGTGGATTCCTCTATGCTCGCGTCCACCTGTTTAGCAATCAGTACTCTTTGTTGCTTAACCTTGAGCTTCCACTTTCTGTTCTTCTGAGGATTGGGATGAATTTCGCCCAGTCCTTGAAACATCGAAACTCGAGGTTGGGGATCTTTTGAAAGATGTCGAAACATAGACACACGAGGCAGATCTTCTTGTTTTGTGTCTTCCTCATGAAACATGGTCTTCTCGAGATCCATGAGGACAGCTGACTCAGAGGAATTTGACTTAGGAACTTTTACCTTAAGCATACCATTTACCTGCTTCACTATGACTTTTAGGGGAGTGGCTTTTGAAACTGTTTTTCTACTCCTGAGGTTAATCTTTATAGGACCCAATGATGCTAGCTTCAGATTCCTGCTTTTGAAGGAAACAAACCGCTTATGCTTACTATGCCCACTATCTAGTGTTGTAGAGATCACAATACCACTCTTTGGGATAGATTGATCAATTTTACCAAGAGGTCGTGCATAGCTCGTCATGAGCGTCTCCATTATGTCCTTGATAGGTATTATTGCTTTTTGCCCAGGTTCTCGTTGGTCTCTTTTCACATACCTGAAGACCTTCTTTGGCTTTGATACTTCTGAGCTTGGAGCCTTTTCTTTTGAGGACAATGTCGGGGGAGTTAATCTGACCCGGGATCTTAATGGCTTTGGCACTTCCGGCTTTCTTGCTTCTAGCACGGGTTTGGGAGCTTCTTTCACGCCAGAGCACTCTGATGACTTGTAGAATTTAGCATCTGAGTAATTTACCTCTTCCCTTTTGAAAGGATCTGTATCTACTACGACCATTTTGACCTCTCCATTTTCCAACCACTTAAAGCATTGGTGTAGTGTGGACGAGACGATACCATAATTATGAAGCCATGGGCGCCCTAACAATACATTGTAAGAGTTAGGAGCATCAATCACATGAAACAAAGCGGTTGAGAACAGTTCCCCAATCTCCATTTGTAGGACAATTGTGCCCATTGCTTTTTGACCAGCTTGGTTGAAACCTTGGATGGTGAGCATGGACGGGGTGTCACACCCCAGTCCTTAAGTTATATTACGGTTATTTATTTCGGTATTATTTTGGTCTTTTACCGTATTAAGTAACCGTTTATTGTTAAGGACATTAAAGTTGACTTTTTATTCCGTTTGGAATTTGGGTAAACTTTCTTTATGAAAGTTGTAGAGGACGTCTTTATGAGTTCGTGGACATGTTATGCGTTAAAATAGGAGTTAGCATGGAAAAGTTATCCACTAAGAGAGAAATTTTCATGTTGGTAAAAAAGGGTAAATATTTGTGTTGGGTATTTTATGTTGGGTATATTTGTTGGACCGGGCAGGGAGGCGAGCCCGAGCCCGTCTTTTTCTTCTCTTTTCTTTTCTTTCTCTTCTCTCTTCTTTCCCCTGAGCCGAGCCTATGTCGCCGGACTTCTCCATTGTCGCCCGGCGCCATCTGGCCACCCGAGACAGCCGGATTGGTCCCGTTCGGACCCCCGCCACCTCCTCTCTCTTCCCGGCCAGCCGTCTAAGCCGATCGTCTTTTCGCCGGAGCTCCGTCCTCCCGTCACCATAGGTCGAGATTTTTGGCTCATCTTGTAGCCCTCATCAAGGTAAGTATTCCCTCGAAATGAATCGGTCTATTTTGATCTAGTTAGGATGGTTTGTATAATTGAAAGTTTTAGGGATTTATGGATGTTTTGGTTCGATTGCCCTAGTTAGCCTTAGAAATGGACTAAGTGCTAGTTATGGAAGTTGTTGGGTATGATGAGAGGATTATTCTGTCAAAATTTGAGAAGCATTAGAGGTCGCCGGAAAATGGCTGCCTGCCGCCGCCGGGAAAATTTTTTTGTAGATAATTTTATGAGAAGTTTTATGGAATGAGTTTTATAATTTTTGTAGGAGTTTTGATAAGGTTTGAGATTTTTCGATGGTTAAGGAATTTGACGGTGTTTAAATTGGAGTACTGATATTTGGGTTAGCCGGATTTAAAATTCTTTTAAGGTTAAATTTTAGCCATAGGGATGGTGGTGAATTTTGAGTCTTAAAGGATTAAGGATGAAAATTGGGCAAGGAAGAAGATAATTATAAGCCCTAAATTTTTATGGGTTATTTATTGAAGTTTTATTTCAGTTCGAGAATTAATATTATTTTTGTTCAGGCCGTGAGGAGGATCATTTGAAGGAAGCCTTAGGTCGTCGACAAACTTAGCCGAGCACTGTGAGTGGACCCTTGATTTAAATGTCATGAATGAAATAAAGTTTATTTAATTTTCAAAGACATTTGGAGTAAAGAGTTCCATTAAATTTTGGGAACTCTCTTGAGCATTTTATTTGACATGTGAGACATGTCAAATGATTTTACATTTATTTTCGGGAAAATGACTTTCCGAATAATGTTTATTTTCATTTCACCATAAAGGGTTGATTTATGATCATTATTGCTAGCTAAACATTATTAGCGGCTACTCACCATAGGTGAGTAGTGCGCCTAGCGTGGGACGCTATTATAGCCTTGGGGCAACCGATCAGTATTTATATATATGTTAGCTAGCCATTATTTAGCGGCTACTCACTATAAGTGGGTAGTGCGCCTAGCGTGGGACTCTATTATAGCCTAGGAGGCTCAGACCCTAGCCTGGGAGGCTCATCGTTATGGTGAAACTTTTTCCCCAAATTTTTATTAATTAATGAGAACCAATGGGATTAGTTCATCATTTTTATTTATGAGTATTTATGGATATTTCCCATGAATGGCATGCAAAAATAATTTTTACTAAATGGAAATGTTGGGAGAGCATAGTTTTGATTTCGTTGCTCCATATTTTGTTATTTAATTTGTCCACTCACTCTAACGTTTTTAAATGCTTCTCTCCTGGGCCTTTCGTTTTAAATGCCCAGTCTGCAGAGTTCGGTTCAGCGAGGATAAGAGGCTTGTCAAAAATCCATACTACATCCAGTTTTCCCATATAGGTTACGAGTTAACCTATGTTGTTGTTTCTCTCATTTATTTCTCTAGTAGATGCTCTGAATATTTTGGGATGATTAAAGTGTATTGAGAGCTGTTGAAAAAAGATTTATTTGTTTATGTGAGAGATTATTTTTATGGATATTGTGGGGATCTATTTTGAGTTGGGTATGGTGATTCTTCTTGTAGTTAGGGTTACCCATTATTAAGGGAGGCTTCGCCAATGTTTTTGGTAGAATTTCCCTTGAGGTGAGTCCCGCAGGATTTATTCTGGGTTTTGAAGGGGGAAATTCAGGGTAGGTCCTAACACGGGGTGATCTGCTTAACCTTCATTCCCATGATGTGTAGCGTTTTAAGAGGTAACAAATTCACAGCTGAGTCACAATCGAGTAATATTCTATTGATTGTCATATTACCCACAAGCTCTATGACATAGAGAGGTCTGTTATGGTGTTCTCCTTTTAACAGCAAATCCTTCTCCAGAAACGAGATGCAATTCCTTCAATGAGTACAAATTATTGTAGTAGTTGTATCAACTTCGACAACGTCTTCTTTATACAACTTCGGACTTAGCAATGCCACAATCAATGCTTCCCTTAACTCCTTTGTCATGCACAAAATGTCATACACGCTTAAAAGTGAAGGGATATGTTTCAGATGTGATAAGACATCATATTTGCTCTTTTGGTGAGCTTCTTTGGTCTTCTTAGGAGGTTCCTTTGATGCAGCTTTTACCTTATCAGACACCTTTTTTGTGTCGTTTTTTACCCTATACTTCATGGGTAGTGATCATCCCTCCTTTTGAACTAGTGGTGGAAGAACCAAGCCAGAATGTAGCTGAACTTCATATGCACTTTCAACCTCTGCATCTGAGTTGGGTGGCAAGATGGTATTAATGGTTACCATGCAACATTGAAGGGTGTCCTCCTCCTCGTCGTTCCATTAGTACGGACTCTGCGTGTACGCGGGCTCAGCGCCCTTTTCAAAAAACTTTTTGGGAAGGAATTCCGCCAGGGTAATTGGAGTTCTTGAGGACTGCATGTATTCCTCCATGTTTTGGTCTTGAGTTTTCCTTGCGGTTCTCCCTTTCTTCTTATTCTTTGAAAATGACCTCCGACGGTATTTGTTTGAGGGAGGCGGAGGGGTCTTCACAGTAGAAGGGCGAAGTTGTCTTGCGTTATTCTCTACTATGCTCTATTCTTCATCTGAATCTTCCAACCCATCTGAATCTTCCCATACAACAAAACTTGGTGTTGTCATGAGCTCGTATAAGGATGGAATATTAGGGTTTCCAGGACGAGGCATGTCTGGATATGCTTCGACAATTGTAACCTCATCGTCGACCTTGAACGCGATCGATATGGCACCATCTGGTCTAGATGAACCAGTTGTTGTTACATTTGCGGTTGTTGTCACGATCTCATTTTTGTTAATCATGTCATGGATTTTGTTTTTAAGAACGTAGCAATCCTTCAATGTATGACCCACTAGGCGGTGGTACTGACAATATTTTGGATCATTGGTCTTGTTCATCTCGGTAGGTCGTTTCGATTCAGGAAGTTTGATATTTTCTATGCAATGAGTTCATCGAAAATCACTTCAACATCCTCATCATCAAATGAATAAGTGACGTTTTTCCTTTCACCGAGTGTGAGTTTGCGAGGTCAATCATTCTGCACCCTGTTGTTGTCATTGTTGCTTTTAACACTGTCATTTTTCCTTTGGTTACTTTGGTCAGTGTCGTTTTTCCTTTCATTCCTGACGAAGGTCACCATTGTCTATCCTTTCTTGACGACCAACTTCTTGGAATCGTTCCTCTTATCCGCAATTTGAATTTTTGCAGTTGACTTTTGGCGAGCAACTTGCCTTTCCACATGGCTTGCCTTTGAGACCAGTGCATCGAAAGTTTGGGGCTCTGCTGTGCCAACATATGTTGCGATCTCTGGGAGGAGGTTATTAGCACACATTTGAACAACAGAGGTCTTGGATAACTTGTTAGGACATTGGAGATTGAGACTTCTCCACTTTGTGATGAATTCAGTGGAACTTTCTCCAACTTTTTGTCTGGTGTCTGCCAAGTCAATAATGAAGACTTTCTTCTTAGAGCTGACAAACTGTGCCAAAAACGCTCTTTGCATATCATCCCATGTCTGAATGGAACCTGGCTCAAGTTGGGTGTACCATGTATGACAAGACCCGCCCCGAAAACACATAGAAAAATAGACAAGTCTTGCGGGGTCCACTCTTAAAAGAGATTATACCGAAATTTCGGCATAACCTCCCCTAAAAATGACAACCCATCCTGTAATGAAACTGAACACTTCAACTATAATCATCAACCACCACTCCAGGAGTCCTTCACTCCCCATAACAATAACCAACGTCATAGCAGTACTTAACAACCAAACCAAATACTTAACATTAATTAACATGAACATCAACCAAGTTTAAGCTCTCTACTTGAGTCATAGTCCTAAAGAAAAACACTTCAACTTAATTTACATTATCCCATGGTTCTCAGAGCACTAAGGGAGGAAAATAAAACAACTACACATAGGTTAACAAGTAACCTACGATCAGCGAGGAGCAACGGGAAAACTATGCCTCAACTCCTAGGGGAAAACGAACAGGAGCTCTGCAATCTGGGCATTTGAAAACAAAGGGCCCAGGGAAAAACATTTAGAAACATTAGCGTGAGTGGACGAAAAATAAACTAATTAGCATACATCCGTAAATAAAATAATATAAAATCACTTTTTATATGCTTTTCCATTTATACATAATTAAGAATTTCTATG
Organism: Fragaria x ananassa; assembly: GCA_034370585.1. NCBI lineage: Eukaryota > Viridiplantae > Streptophyta > Magnoliopsida > Rosales > Rosaceae > Fragaria > Fragaria x ananassa. Next base: position 19,626,945 of record CP139757.1, on the reverse strand, counting down.
CATGCAAACAATATAATCTAAACAAATTCACCCTAGCCCCACTAATCATAAAGCAATACGAAAGATTTACGGAATCCTCATATAAGAAACTTCCAAGATGATGGACTAGCCCCGCTAGTCAAATTAATAACTTAAGTAAAATATCCTATATGGCCATATAAGTGAGTCTCCCAAACTCTATTGCCTCCCAGGCATAGTACTCCCATACTCTATGTACCTTCACGTCGGGTTGACGGATAGGGTACAGGGCTTGCGTGATGCCGCCGGCAACATCACATCACCACTAGGGTGGAAAGGGCTTGCGTGACCCCACTTAAAACGTGGGTGTCACATCACCTCGAAAGGTGGAACGACATGCTAACACTGACATCATATATATTCCAAGAATATGGCATAAGGAAAATATATATCATATGAGTTTCCCCGAAACTCATAAATAAATACAAGTACGATTCTCAACCGTACTTGAAAAAATTCTAAGAGCAATATAGTTGATTAAATTCAACGTGTCTCACACGTTAACATGCTTAAATAGATTAACTCAAATCATTTTCAAGATCCCTTCTTAGGAGAAATAATAATTTCAACTCAGAAAATTAATGATGATTTTCTAAACAAATCATGCATGCATACCCCTTTAAAAATAAAATGTCCACTCACTGTATAGACGGCTAAGTCTGACGTCAGTCAGAGCCCTCCTCACGTGGTGTCTCCTCTCGCCCTGTATAAAACGAGATTTAAGGTCCGAGACCAAAAATAATACAAAAATATCAAAGTAACAAAATAGGGCAATGCCATCTACCCTCACTCTGCACTCTCCAAAAACTAAAGAGAACTCCAACCATTTTTACTAACCGTCCCCAATTTTTCCTCAACGTTCTAACACTTAAGCACAAATATGGAAAATCCCAAGGATGCGGCTCACCTCTACCCTTTCACCAAAATCAACATAAACTTTACTAAATTCCTTCTAACGCTCACCAAAATTTCCAATACTTCACTACCACTCATCTCTCACCCATGGAGCCATCAAAACTATCCCAATTTCCAAGCACTCTTCACCAAAACTCACCATACAATACAACAATATTTATACATTCTAGAAATCATCCAAAATTACTCAAAACCACCGCCAAAAACCGGCAGCAGTCACCGGCTGTGGCGGTCAACCGCCGGCAGTGGCGGTCAACCACCACCACTAAATTAACTTCAACCATTTTTAACAAGGCATACATCAAACTCTTCCTCTCATCAAGCATAACAACAATCATGACTAACACAAACTCTAGAGCTCAAGGATTTGGCCGGAAAACTCAATATAAACTCAAGAACACAAACCCCCCGATTTGCTATCTACACCCGAATCGTTCTACCTCTTTTGGGTGGTTGAAAGACTAACCAAAGAGCTACAAACCCCCCCCCCCCCAAAGATACCTTGAATCGGTGGCCGGAGAAAGCAGTTTCGGCTCCACAAAACCGACGGCTTGAGAGCGTTCCCGTAAGCTGCTACCGGAGAGAGAAGGACGGCCACCACCCTAGGAAGGACGAGCAGTGTCCCAGCTGCCGCACAAGACTGGCGCGGCGACGAGGCGTGGCCGGACGACGGCTTTCCGTTGAGGAGAGTCGGACTGCCTCGGGAGGTCGGGGAGAGAGATGAGAGACTCAATTTCTGTTTTTTTTCCTCTTTTCCCTAACAAACCGGGCCTCACTTAAAATACCCAAGCCCACAAATAAAAAACCTTATTGTTTAGCTAGTACTTTTACCTACGAACTCTTATTCGGGTAACTAAAAATCTATGAACTCGACTAAACCACCTCTATTAAGGATAGCATAATGAATTTCCGAATTGATTAGCTAAAAAAAAAAATCGGAAATCACAATATAAAATTTCTTACTAGATTCGGGGTGTATCAATTCTCCCCACCTTATAAAAATTTCGTCCTCGAAATTTCCATACCTGTCAATAAAAGAGGTGGGGATACTGCTGCCTCATCTGATCCTCAGGTTCCCAAGTAGCCTCTTCAACCTGATGACTTCTCCACAGGACCTTAACAAGTCGAACCCTCTTATTCCTCAGCACTTTCTCTTCTTGATCTATGATCTGAACCGGTTCTTCTTCGTAGGTCAAATCCTTCTTCAAACTAATGGGTTGCTCTTGCAAGACATGAGAAGGATCGGCTACATATTTACGGAGCATAGACACATGGAAAACATCATGGATCCTGGATAACTCTGGAGATAATCTCAAATGATAAGCTACTGGGCCAACCCGCTCCGTAATTTCATAAGGACCGATGTACCTTGGGCTAAGTTTCCCACGTTTCCCAAAACGAATCACACCCTTCCAAGGGGACAACTTCAGGAATACCCAATCACCAATCTGAAATTCAAGGTCTCTTCTACGGTTATCTGCATAGCTTTTCTGCCTACTTTGAGCTGCCTTAAGTCGGTCTCTGATTACCTTGACATTCTCATTTGTATGAAATACAATTTCTGGAGCAGCAAACTCTCTTTCTCCCACTTCATTCCAGCATAAAGGTGTACGGCATTGTCTCCCATATAAGGCCTCAAATGGTGCCATACCAATGCTAGAATGAAAACTGTTATTATAGGCAAACTCCATCAAAGCCAATTTCTTATCCCAACTCCCTCTAAATTGCATCACACAGGACCTCAACATATCTTCTAATGTCTGAATAGTTCTCTCAGATTGACCATCGGTTTGTGGATGAAAAGCAGTGCTAAAACATAATCGAGTCCCCAAGGCTGCCTGTAACCCTTTCCAAAACTTTGACACAAAGCGGGGATCTCGATCCGATACTATAGATTCTGGCACTCCATGGAGTCTAACTATCTCATTTACATACAATTCCGCCAATCTCTCCAATTTATAGGTTTTATTAACCGGTAGGAAGTCTGCTGATTTGGTGAGTCGATCAATAATCACCCAAATACCATCATGACCATCTCGAGAATGAGGTAGACCATAAACAAAGTCTATAGTGATATGATCCCATTTCCACACTGGAATCTCCAGGGGTTGTTGCAACCCTGCTGGTTTCTGTCTTTCAGCTTTCACCTGCTGGCAAACCAAACATCTACTCACAAAAGCTGCAATCTCTCTTTTCATATTTGGCCACCGATAAAATTCCTTCAAGGTCTGATACATCTTAGTACTGCCAGGATGCATCGCATAAGGAGAACTATGAGCTTCCTCCAAAATCTCTCGCTTCAGCACTTCATTCCTTTTCGGCACACAAAGTCTATTGTTAAATAATAATACCCCATCTTTTCCAATGGAGAATCCCACCGTGGTGCCACCACGTGTTCTTTCAATCAGGCGGACAATGGAAGGGTCTTGATATTGTGCCTCTTGCACTCTGTCAATCAGAATCGGTCTCACATGGAAACTGGCAACCAAAGTACCAACTCTATCCACAGACAAATCAACTCCTGTAGCTCGTAGTTCATAAAGAAGAGGAAGTCGAACTGTCCTCACATAGGATAAACTACAGGTAGGCTTTCGACTAAGAGCATCTGCCACCACATTCGCTCTTCCAGGATGATACTCAATAGTGCAATCATAATCTTTAATCAACTCCATCCACCTCCTTTGCCTCAAATTCAATTCTTTTTGCGTAAAAATATATCGGAGACTTTTGTGATCCGTAAAGATCTGACACTTAGCTCCATAAAGATAGTGTCTCCACAACTTCAATGCAAAAACCACTGCGGCAAGCTCTAAATCATGGGTTGGATAATTCAACTCATGCGGCTTAAGTTGCCTAGAAGCATAAGCAATTACATTTTCATGCTGCATAAGCACACCACCCAAACCCACTCTTGATGCATCACAATATATCACATATTCCCCACTATCATCAGGCAAAGCCAAAACAGGAGCACTAGTTAACTGATTCTTGAGTTCCTGAAAACTCTGCTCACATTTCTCAGACCACTCAAACTTAACTCCTTTCCTCGTCAATCTTGTAAGTGGAGCGGCGATCTTAGAGAAATCTCGCACAAAACGACGATAATAGCCTGCTAGACCCAAGAAACTACGAATCTCCGTTACACTATTAGGTCTACACCAATTAGTCACCGCTTCCACCTTTTGATGATCCACACTAACACCCTCAGCTGAAATAACATGGCCCAAAAATCCAACACTATCAAGCCAAAACTCGCATTTACTAAACTTGGCAAATAGCTCTGCACACCTCAAAGTCATAAGCACCAGACTCAAATGCTTAGAGTGTAACTTCTCACTCTTTGAATAGACCAGAATATCATCAATGAACACAATGACAAAACGGTCTAGATATGGGCGAAACACCCTGTTCATCAAATCCATGAAAGCAGCGGGTGCATTTGTCAACCCAAACAGCATCACCACAAACTCATAGTGACCATAGCGTGACTGAAAGGCAGTCTTGGCTATGTCAGAGTCTCTAATCCACAACTGGTGATACCCGGACCTCAAGTCAATCTTGGAAAAGACTTTAGCACCCCTCAACTGATCAAACAAATCATCTATGCGAGGCAAAGGATACTTATTTTTCATAGTAACTTGATTCAACTTCCTGTAATCAACACACAGTCTCATACTACCATCCTTCTTCTTTACGAACAATACTGGGGCACCCCACGGAGACATACTAGGCCTTATGAAACCCTTGTCCACTAACTCCTGCAATTGGACCTTCAACTCCTTCAATTCCGCAGGGGCCATCCGGTAGGGTGCCTGAGAAATAGGGGCTGTACCAGGAAGTAATTCGATGGTAAACTCTATCTCCCTTGTAGGAGGTAAACCAGGTAACTCCTCAGGAAAAACATCAGGGAACTCTTTCACTACAAGAATGTCTTCAACCTTAAGCACTCCTATACGAGTATCCATAACATGGGCTAAGAATGCCTGACAACCCCTACTCAGCAATTTTCCTGCTGTTACTGCTGAAATCAAGCAAGATGGCAAAGCATCTCGCTCTCCACAAAAAGTAATCTCTGGCTTCCCCGGACTTCGGAACACTACTGTTTTTTGGAAACAATCGACCAAAGCCTGATGTGCCTCTAAGAAATCCATCCCCAGAATTACATCAAAATCAACCATCTCTAACGGAATTAAATTTGCCTCCAAGCTATATCCCTTAACAAGAACTTCATAAGACCTAAATACCCACTCTATTTTAAGCACATCACCCGAAGGCAAAGACACATACCACTCCCCCGGGAGAGGAGATGAAGGCACATTTGCATGAAGTGCAAATCTACTTGACAAAAAGGAATGGGTAGCTCCCGGATCCATCAAAGTAAATGCAGGTTGGCCAAAAATAAACAACGTACCAATGATAACCTCGGGCGAGGTACGACCTTCTTGAAATGTCATGGCATGCACTCTAGCCTGAGTGGTAGGACGTCCTCTCTGACCTCTACCCTGCTGGGGACCGCCTCTAGCTGCTGAACTAGCACGTGAGCCACTGTTAGAAGCACCAACTGAAGTCTGACCTACAGTCTGATAAAATGTAGGCGCGACCCCCTGAGCCAAACAGGGACAATCTCTCTTGAAGTGACCTAGCTCGCCACACTCGAAACACCCAACTGGCTGATACTGTCCAGACTGAACTGACTGACTACTGTGGCCGCCTCTACTACTACTCATACCACCCCTAAACTGACTAAAGGGGCGTCTGCCTGCAGATCCCCCAGCAAATCTCCAGCTACCTCTGAGTCTAGGTCGGGCTAGATGACTAGAGCTACTACTACGTCCACTACCCGTAGAAGATCCGGAACCGGATGTAGATGCTACTCTCTTTGATGGCCCCTGACTAGGGCCACCAAAGTCTCGGGGTCGGCTACCCATCTGAGAGGTCTCAATATTTAAAGCTGCCCCAACTGCATCACTAAATCTCGGATACAACACTGCTTGCATCTTTTCCTCATACTCACCCCCAAGTCCCCGAATAAACCTGTATATCTTATCTTGCTCGTCCCGTACCAAGTCAGGAACATGATGAGCTCTAGCAAGGAAATGCTGCTCAAACTCCAAGACTGACATATCTCCCTTCTGCAAATTCATAAACTGATCCTGCATCCTATGGAGATGAGCTCGACTACAGTAACGATCATTGAAGTGGGCCTTGAACTCATCCCAAGCCATGAGAGAAGCATCCTCATAATCCCTAGAAATGCCAACCCACCAATGCCATGCAGGACCGTGCAACCATTGCACTGCCACAAAAACCTTACAATCATCAGGAACACTCATCCTAGTAAACACTCTCTCCATAGTCTCAATCCACTCTTGGGCCTCAATGGGATCCTTGGCTGTCGAAAACTTCTCAGCACCATTATCCTTGGCTCTCTTAATGCTAAAATCAGGCGGGGGCAGCGGGTTCATTGCTGCAGCAAACTGATTAACAATCTGCTCAAATGCTCCCAGCATACCCTCCTGTGCATTCACGTCATCCCCCATAGAAGGAGCTCTCTGTGTTCGGCGCCTAGGAGGCATAGTACCTGAGATAATTATAGATTAGTAATACACCCATGGACAATCTAGTATTAAACTAGACGCCATTACTCCAACAGGAAAAGGAACCTAATGCTCTGATACCAACTGACAAGACCCGCTCCGAAAACACAGAAAAATAGACAAGTCTTGCGGGGTCCACTCTTAAAAGAGATTATACCGAAATTTCGGCATAACCTCCCCTAAAAATGGACAACCCATCCTGTAATGAAACTGAACACTTCAACTATAATCATCAACCACCACTCCAGGAGTCCTTCACTCCCCATAACAATATACAACGTCATAGCAGTACTTAACAACCAAACCAAATACTTAACATTAATTAACATGAACATCAACCAAGTTTAAGCTCTCTACTTGAGTCATAGTCCTAAAGAAAAACACTTCAACTTAATTTACATTATCCCATGGTTCTCAGAGCACTAAGGGAGGAAAATAAAACAACTACACATAGATTAACAAGTAACCTACGATCAGCAAGGAGCAACGGGAAAACTATGCCTCAACTCCTAGGGGGAAACGAACAGGAGCTCTGCAATCTGGGCATTTGAAAACAAAGGGCCCAGGGAAAAGCATTTAAAAACATTAGCGTGAGTGGACGAAAAATAAACTAATTAGCATACATCCGTAAATAAAATAATATAAAATCACTTTTTATATGCTTTTCCATTTATACATAATTAAGAATTTCTATGCATGCAAACAATATAATCTAAACAAATTCACCCTAGCCCCACTAATCATAAAGCAATACGAAAGATTTACGGAATCCTCATATAAGAAACTTCCAAGATGATGGCTAGTCAAATTAATAACTTAAGTAAAATATCCTATATGGCCATATAAGTGAGTCTCCCAGACTCTATTGCCTCCCAGGCATAGTACTCCCATACTCTATGTACCTTCACGTCGGGTTGACGGATAGGGTACAAGGCTTGCGTGATGCCGCCGGCAACATCACATCACCACTAGGGTGGAAAGGGCTTGCGTGACCCCACTTAAAACGTGGGTGCCACATCACCTCGAAAGGTGGAACGACATGCTAACACTGACATCATATATATTCCAAGAATATGGCATAAGGAAAATATATATCATATGAGTTTCCCCGAAACTCATAAATAAATACAAGTACGATTCTCAACCGTACTTGGAAAAATTCTAAGAGCAATATAGTTGATTAAATTCAACGTGTCTCACACGTTAACATGCTTAAATAGATTAACTCAAATCATTTTCAAGATCCCTTCTTAGGAGAAATAATAATTTCAACTCAGAAAATTAATGATGATTTTCTAAACAAATCATGCATGCATACCCCTTTAAAAATAAAATGTCCACTCACTGTATAGACGGCTAAGTCTGACGTCAGTCAGAGCCCTCCTCACGTGGTGTCTCCTCTCGCCCTATATAAAACGAGATTTAAGGTCCGAGACCAAAAATAATACAAAAATATCAAAGTAACAAAATAGGGCAATGCCATCTACCCTCACTCTGCACTCTCCAAAAACTAAAGAGAACTCCAACCATTTTTACTAACCGTCCCCAATTTTTCCTCAACGTTCTAACACTTAAGCACAAATATGGAAATTCCCAAGGATGCGGCTCACCTCTACCCTTTCACCAAAATCAACATAAACTTTACTAAATTCCTTCTAACGCTCACCAAAATTTCCAATACTTCACTACCACTCATCTCTCACCCATGGAGCCATCAAAACTATCCCAATTTCCAAGCACTCTTCACCAAAACCTACCATACAATACAACAATATTTATCCCTTCTAGAAATCATCCAAAATTAATCAAAACCACCGCCAAAAACCGGCAGCAGTCACCAGCTGTGGCGGTCAACCGCCGGCAGTGGCGGTCAACCACCACCACTAAATCAACTTCAACCATTTTTAACAAGGCATACATCAAACTCTTCCTCTCATCAAGCATAACAACAATCATGACTAACACAAACTCTAGAGCTCAAGGATTTGGCCGAAAAACTCTATAAACTCAAGAACACAAAACCCCCGATTTGCTATCTACACCCGAATCGTTCTACCTCTTTTGGGTGGTTGAAAGACTAACCAAGACCCGCCCCGAAAACACATAGAAAAATAGACAAGTCTTGCGGGGTCCACTCTTAAAAGAGATTATACCGAAATTTCGGCATAACCTCCCCTAAAAATGGACAACCCATCCTGTAATGAAACTGAACACTTCAACTATAATTATCAACCACCACTCCAGGAGTCCTTCACTCCCCATAACAATAACCAACGTCATAGCAGTACTTAACAACCAAACCAAATACTTAACATTAATTAACATGAACATCAACCAAGTTTAAGCTCTCTACTTGAGTCATAGTCCTAAAGAAAAACACTTCAACTTAATTTACATTATCCCATGGTTCTCAGAGCACTAAGGGAGGAAAATAAAACAACTACACATAGGTTAACAAGTAACCTACGATCAGCGAGGAGCAACGGGAAAACTATGCCTCAACTCCTAGGGGAAAACGAACAGGAGCTCTGCAATCTGGGCATTTGAAAACAAAGGGCCCAGGGAAAAGCATTTAAAAACATTAGCGTGAGTGGACGAAAAATAAACTAATTAGCATACATCCGTAAATAAAATAATATAAAATCACTTTTTATATGCTTTTCCATTTATACATAATTAAGAATTTCTATGCATGCAAACAATATAATCTAAACAAATTCACCCTAGCCCCACTAATCATAAAGCAATACGAAAGATTTACGGAATCCTCATATAAGAAACTTCCAAGATGATGGACTAGCCCTGCTAGTCAAATTAATAACTTAAGTAAAATATCCTATATGGCCATATAAGTGAGTCTCCCAGACTCTATTGCCTCCCAGGCATAGTATTCCCATACTCCCTGTACCTTCACGTCGGGTTGACGGATAGGGTACAGGGCTTGCGTGATGCCGCCGGTAACATCACATCACCACTAGGGTGGAAAGGGCTTGCGTGACCCCACTTGAAACGTGGGTGCCACATCACCTCGAAAGGTGGAACGACATGCTAGCACTGACATCATGTATATTCCAAGAATATGGCATAAGGAAAATATATATCATATGAGTTTCCCTGAAACTCATAAATAAATACAAGTACGATTCTCAACCGTACTTGGAAAAATTTTAAGAGCAATATAGTTGATTAAATTCAACGTGTCTCACACGTTAACGTACTTAAATAGATTAACTCAAATCATTTTCAAGATCCCTTCTTAGGAGAAATAATAATTTCAACTCAGAAAATTAATGATGATTTTCTAAACAAATCATGCATGCATACTCCTTTAAAAATAAAATGTCCACTCACTGTATAGACGGCTAAGTCTGACGTCGGTCAGAGCCCTACTCACGTGGTGTCTCCTCTCGCCCTGTACAAAACGTGATTTAAGGTCCGAGACCAAAAATAATAGAAAAATATCAAAGTAACAAAATAGGGCAATGCCATCTACTCTCACTCTGCACTCTCCAAAAACTAAAGAGAACTCCAACCATTTTTAATAACCGTCCCCAATTTGTCCTCAACGTTCTAACACTTAAGCACAAATATGGAAATTCCCAAGGATGCGGCTCACCTCTACCCTTTCACCAAAATCAACTTAAACTTTACTAAATTCCTGCTAATGCTCACCAAAATTTCCAATACTTCACTACCACTCGTTGTCTCTCACCCATGGAGCCATCAAAACTATCCCAATTTCCAAGCACTCTTCACCAAAACTCACCATACAATACAACAACATTTATCCCTTCTAGAAATCATCCAAAATTACTCAAAACCACAGCCAAAAACCGGCAGCAGTCACCGGCTGTGGCGGTCAACCGCCGGCAGTGGCGGTCAACCACCACCACTAAATCAACTTCAACCATTTTTAACAAGGCATACATCAAACTCTTCCTCTCATCAAGCATAACAACAATCATGACTAACACAAACTCTAGAGCTCAAGGATTTGGCCGAAAAACTCAATATAAACTCAAGAACACAAAACCCCCGATTTGCTATCTACACCCGAATCGTTCTACCTCTTTTGGGTGGTTGAAAGACTAACCAATGAGCTACAAAACCCCCCCAAAGATACCTTGAATCGGTGGCCGGAGAAAGCAGTTCCGGCTCCACAAAACAGGCGGCTTGAGAGCGTTCCCGTAAGCTGCTACCGGAGAGAGAAGGACGGCCACCACCCTAGGAAGGACGAGCAGTGTCCCAGCTGCCGCACAAGACTGGCGCGGCGACGAGACGTGGCCGGACGGCGGCTTTCCGTTGATGAGAGTCGGACTGCCTCGGGATGTCGGGGAGAGAGATGAGAGACTCAATTTCTGTTTTTCTTCCTCTTTTCCCTAACAAACCGGGCCTCACTTAAAATACCCAAGCCCACAAATAAAAAACCTTATTGTTTAGCTAGTACTTTTACCTACGAACTCTTATTCGGGTAACTAAAAATCTATGAACTCGACTAAACCACCTCTATAAAGGATAGCATAATGAATTTCTGAATTGATTAGCTAAAAAAAAATCGGAAATCACAATATAAAATTTCTTACTAGTTTCGGGGTGTATCAATGTAAATGTAGCACCTTTGATGGATTGCACGACCTGTCTGACCAAGAAGGCATCAATTTGTGAGGTTACACTACAAGCTGAATAAAAGTGAGCTAAATGCTCCCGTGGGGAGCTATTTATTCCATCAAACTTGTCGAATGTTGGCCTCTAATATCCTTTAGGGAAAGGTATCGCGTCATAGTGGTCTGGATATGGCTTGCGGTATCCAAGGACCGGTGTAGACAAAGACAACTAGAAGTCTCTGATCACTTCAGCGATCATGTTCCTAATCCTTTCAGGCGAGAGCGAATCATCATTATTTTTAACAAATGAAGAACCCGGTCGTCCTTGCGCTCTATTTTCCATGAGTGCAGCGCATTTTGCTACAAGCTCAGCAACCTCAGCCTCTTTTTCAGCCACTCTCCTCCTCGACTCGTTCTCAATATCCGCTATCCTCTTGGCTTCCATCTCTCTTTCTATTTCCCTTTGCAGAGCATCACGTTCAAGTTGAGCTAATTTCTTTGTCAGATCCTCCATCTGCTGCTTTAATTGCTCTTCTGGACTTGTCGAGCTTGCCGTGAGAACCTGAACATTGTCGGAATCGAAGTCACAGCTCTCATTAGACCTCGAGACTGATGCATGTAAAGAACCTTCAGTTGGGGCCAAGGTCTCATATAAGGGATTACCCTTCCATGAGACAAATGAAAGATTATCCTTCAGAGACGAATATCCCTCTTCTGACATAGTACTTGTTGACGACGCTTCGAGCATCATCTTTATAGCCATATTGCGGGTAATTGGTCCTGTGTAGGAATCTTCTCCATAAACAAGATACTCTTTAGTCTTGGATCCCCTTGGCCTCGCTGGTCCTCCTGCTGGTGCATCAAGAGCTTTTGAAGTTTCCTCCGTCAACTTCTTTGGGTCAAGTTCTTGACTAGCTATTGTTGGTTATGAGGACGTTGTGGAGCTTTGTGAGCCCTGGAGGGGAAGTTGAGGTTCATTCTCATCCCCTCTGTTATCTTCTTCACCTCCCTTGGTGGAAGTCACCATCACGATCTCTACACTTGGTAGATTGACCTGCATGGAACCAACCATAATATAAGCTTGCATGGGAGTCTTCACCTCCCTTGAAGGAATCTTTACTCCCTCCTTATTAGGTTTTGGCTGAGCAATCTCTGCCAATATGGCCTCCGCTGCCTTAGCTTGGGCGTTTCTCTTTCTCTGAGCTCTTGCAACTCACTTCCTCTGATTTCTCAAAGCATTCTTGGAAGCAGCTTTGAATGTTTGAGTCTTCCAGGTACTTACGCCTAGCTTGTCTTGTCTTGCTTCAAGCTTCGCCTTTGTACAAGTGACAGGAACGTGGCCAATCACAAATGACATCCGAAGACCAGTTTGGTTCGAGTGAGCAGTAGTTGCTGGGAGCTTGTGGAAGAAAACGGTTACTTGTGGTGTCATTGATTTGTTTTTATTTTCCCTGAAACACACACAACAAGTTTAGTGACTTCATAAGAGAGATGAAAAGAAAAATGGGTTCCCAGCAGAGTCGCCAAAAACTATGTTGGGCAAAAATTATAAATAAATATATACCCAATATAACTTCACCCTTATCTTATTAATTAAGATAGAGCTTTAATTATGTTTGGTTCGATCCATTCAGATTAAAGTAAATTCGTTAATTACAACTCTTATTTCCAAAGGAAGACCTTTTGATTCTAATTACAAAGTAACAAATGGAGCATGTGTGTTTTTGGATGAGAATTTGGCTTGGAAAGAACCAATGATTTGATTTTAGGTGCGGTTGTATCTAGATTTAAATCAAGGCTGCCTGCATACTCTGTAAAGAGATCAAACCATTGTAGTTCGAACATTTGGGATTTAAATGGGTGAATGACCCATTAATTTTGAATTTGTGTTTGGGATATTTGTGAGGGTTTAAAGCCCCTGAATTTGGTTTTAAGAATTTGACTAGAGTCATTTGGACTGGTCGAATTTGACTGTTGGTGTCAAGGATTATGTTTAGAAATTTGGTTGCATCTAGTGGGTTGCTAGATTGCCTACATACCCCCTTAAGGGATCAAACCGACCGTAGTTCATTGGGGTTTGTAGGCTTTACGGCTTAGTGCCAGCTTTGGATTTGACAGATGTATTTTTGAATCCGTTAACTATATTTCTTGTGGACACCCAATTTGGTGATGCATCAGTGTGACCAAGAGGATTGAATTGCCTTAGCCACGATTCTTGATAGTGGCGTAGATAATCTGCAACTCTAGTCTCCGCGTGTACGCGGACGCCCCCTGCATGCGGACTTCGCGTGTATGCTTGTGAGCGGAGTCCGCGTGTATGCTTGTGAGCGGACTCCGCGTGTATACTTGTAAGCGGACTCCGCGACTTGCTTCCTCTTCTGCATGGAGGGATCTCGCCTCGCTTGTGACGTCATCTCGTCTTGCCTAGACTTCTAATTTTGTGAAGCCATCACACCTTGCCTGGACTTTAATCTCGCCACCCGGACTTCCAATTTTGTGCAAGGCCATTTTGTCTGGATTTTTGCTCTGACGCGGGGATCACCTCACCTCGCCTTAGGGCTCTGTTTTGACGTGAAAGTCATCTCGCCTTAGGGTTTTGACGTGAAATTCATCTCTCCACCGCTCAGGGCCTCTGCTTCGCGCCTTAGGGGGATTCAGCATCCGCGCGAGGTCATCTTGCCTTTGATTCAGGGCTTCAGCCTCCTCGCGAGGTCTTCTTTACACGCGAACTCTGCTTGGTAGGACCTTGTTGTCTTTTCCTTGACGAGGTTGATGAGATCGTATGAACCACATAACTCCAGACGTCTTTCCCAATTCTTGTCAGCTTGACACCACTTCGATGATTATTATCTTTAGGACATAATCTTTTTTGCAGATGAAAATCGAATGTGGTTGGGAGTTGGACTTAAGAAAACTGCTCCTCTATAAATTGAGATATGTCACCCTCTTTGCTTCGATCTGCCCAGGGATTCTCCAAGTCGTCAAGGGTAAGTTCCTGTTCTTCAGATTCACGTTACTTGTTTGTTCCCTTCCTCTTGTATGGCTTGTTATGCAAGATGCAAGGCCATATATTTGTTGTAACAAGAGGAGGGGGCGAGGTCGTCTCACCATATGCGAGGTCGTCTCGTCTCTCTGCTTAGGGCTTTTGCTTCCAACCAAAGTCATTTACCCGCGCCTTAGGGGTTTTGCTTCTATGCGAAGTTCTCCCGTCGCGCCTTAGGGCTTCCTCTTCTATGCGAGCTGTAGGGTCATATTTTTGTTATGACAAGAGGAGGGGGCGAGGTCATCTCGCCTTATGCGAGGTCGCCTCGCCACCGCTCAGGGCTTCTGCTTCGCGCCTTAGGGCTTTGAGGCTTAAACGGTATTGGGGCTCCGCCGTAAACAAAGGGATGAAACAGAAAGATAAAGTCGCTGCAAAAAAGAAATAGAGTTAGAATGAGAGCTCCACCTTCTTGTTGTTGGCTCGTCGGTCTTCCTCTGCTTTATGCTTTCTGCTTCGCCTGTTCTCTTCTGCTTCTGCTTCTCTCCCTCTTTCTGTCTCCCTTTTTTTTTATTGGAGGCTCTGGTCTCTTTATATCCGTACACATTCCTTTGCAAGAGTTACAATTGAACTCAAAAGCCTTGTGCATGTATCACAAGAAAAAAATTATTATTATTATTTTTTCTTTTCTTTTTTCTTTTGGTATCAACACATATACACGGTTATGCACCTCATTTAGCATAATTCATTTATAATTGCAATCGCAAATCACATCCTTCAAAAAAAAAAAAAAACTCTAAGAGGTCCACTAGTGTAAGAATCCCCGAGTGTAGCTTTTATCAACTTATCCTTAACGATGTTAACGTCTTTTGATGTTTTCAACCTTTTTAACTCACGTAGTACATCAGGTGAGCCGCTTCCACTTCAGAAAACTTCATCTTGTTTGTAAAGCACATGTTAGCTGGACTTCAATTACGTCATATCTATTTATATTAGATATCCAACAAATTATAAACACTGTGGATATTTTATTAGAGAAAATATAGGAGATATAACATGAAAATAAGCATTTACAGCCTAACCAACTATAGAAAGAATAGGCACGCCTCCCTTTATCATAAAGTTCATCATTTCACTCTGAATATACTGAACTATTTCTTCGCACCTTCCATCTCCGGCGAGGGTTGCATACACGCTTTAGATAATTAATACAAAATTCTCTTCAACTTGAGTGATCAAATCCTCATAATTTTTCTTGTTGTTTGGGCCGTTTGCTTTATAAATTATAGCTACCTTCGAATCCACTCCAACTAGCAACTCAGTTAGCAACTAAATCCACAAAATTGTGGTTCCAGCCCATGAAACTATAGCTACTCTTGAGCCTATACCTCAGTGCTTTAGTTGACATTTCTGAATCTGTAGTCGGTCAAATAAGCTAAGTCTCTACCATAAGTTTCCAAGAGAAATGATATCATATCAAAAGAAAATGATGGTATTGCTCATATATAAATTAAATTTAGTTTAAATAATAAGATGAATTGTTTAAAGGTAGAACACGTTGCATGATATTGCAAATACATCTTACTTAATAAGATTGTACAATTTATTTTGTCTCTTTAAAAGAACTAGGGTTAACAATACGTTCATGTTCTAAGCTCTAACGGAAATTTTTTGAGGCTTTTTAGTACTTACCAACCATATCATACTATCTTATAAAAGTCTATTTCTATCTCATCACATAGCCAAACATTCAAATCAATTTTATAAACAGAGTACTTATACAAGATTGTCAAATTAATGATTCATTTCTCATAGACCTCCTCCACTTTTAATATTTCTTCTTTGACTAAAGACTCGATTTTAGTGAAATTTCTTATTTGTTGGCTTTCTGCTAGATTTATCACTTGCACTTAATTTTAAACTTCTTTGTGTGACATAAATTTTTGTTAGGTAATAAGTCGTAGCTATAAGAAGGGTTGCTTCTTGAATTATTTCTCATGTCCCCACTTCAGTAGACGATACCAAATTGTCCTACAACATTCTCAGTCGGCACGGGCCTCTAGCCTCGTCGGCGAGCGGTGGGTGTGGCCGGAAGAGGCGAACTCAGGTTTTGCGCGATGGGTCGATCATGGACCTTTAGATCTCCCGAATAAGAGGTGGGTTTATCGACTTCGGTTCCTAGATTGAGATTGTCAGGTTTTGTGGGGAAGTATTGGCGGCGCGGTTAGGGTTGGCAGACCAGCATGAGCGTCCGTCGTCGAAGGGTTGTATGTCGGACGTGTCGGAGGAGGATTGAATCAGAATCTATGGTACTAGAATCCGACTGGACAGCTCTGATTTAAGGTTTAGGTTGCTAGGATCCGACCGAGGAAGGAAGAGGTTGGGGAAGATGGCGCACGTTGCTGACAGTGTGGCGGAGTTGCTACGTACTGGTGGTGCAACGGCGAGCGATCTTGAGGCAGGAGACTGGTGTCGGGTCAACAATTTTCAACTTGGACTTGGGTTTGGCATATTTTGGGTCTGGGATTGGCCTTGGCCAAAATTTATTTCTTTTATGCTGTGTTATTTTTTTTCTATTTAAGCTATTTTATATTTTAATTTCAATGCTAAGCAGCTTTATGCTGCCAATAATGTCATATCATTTTATGATCGAGCAGGAAAGGCCTTGTGCCCGTCTATGTATCTTGTGTGCCTTACTTGTTATAAATAGGCGACACATTTTTTTTTTGATCAAATGGTCATAACCTTCTAGTTGCGGGATGAAACTAAATGTCGTCGGGTTATTTTCCGGCCATAACATAGTAGGAAAGTTACATTATTAGACGTTAGGATATGTAATCGTGCTACATATCTAGTAATATTTTCATTATGTCACCTCTGTGACAAAGCAAATAAAGTCGTCATTAGTGCAGTACTCTTTGATAGTTGGTGCTTGTATATATGACAAAAGAAAAGAAAAATAACTTTACCTTTAAGAATTAGCTTATGGTGTGATTTTTTCGAAAGCCATAGTGCTATAAGTAAAAATGAGGAAGCTCTTTAATACACGACATGTATCTACACATATCATGCAGTGATGCAGAGCGTCTACCACCAAGACAAGTATTATGAATCCTAGACCTATCGACGTCGGATAGCGAAAAACGGCGCCGGAGAAGGGAGAGGTCGGGGGAGCGTCAAGTGAGAATAGAGAGAAAGTGTTTCTCTCCATAAAGGTTAGATACTAGGGTTTCCGAATTTCCCCTCTTCCTATTATACTCCTATCAAAATCGGAAACTAATTTTGTGTGACTGTAACTTTTACATATCACGTCTGTTTCACGCGTATCGCGTGTCTACGAAAGTATCTCCGAGTTGTACAAATTTGATGAACACATTTTTTAGAAATACTTTACGAATAAAAAGTAAACTTTTGCGTACTATCAAACAAACGTTTTAAATTAAGAAAGATAATGCTCAGAAATGCTTCCACTTCGAGAATTAGCTAATTAATTACATGTGAGTCAGAATATGTTAGTACATAGCCAAAATACTTGGCTGAGCCGAGAATAAAGTACAATTACCCGGTCGAGATAGCCCTGGTGAGCCCTTCACGGGTATCCAAAGAATGAAGGGCCAGTAACAAACCGCTTGCTAAAATCACTCTAGCGACAAAACACCCCCAAAAGGGAAGACACCACAAAGACTAGCAAGTAGTCCCACATTGGAGACTAAGGCCAAGGTACCCAAGCTTGGCCTATAAAACAAGCTCAAGCTACCATAAAAGGTACACACTCTCTCCCTTTCACACTTCTCTACCTTGCAAGTGCTCAAAGCTAACTTAAGCATCGGAGAGTCGAAGACTGGGCCATCCCAATCCCGACCCCGTGACGCTGTCACTTGTGCAGGTTCCAAGTGAAAGACCCAAAGAATTCTACTTCGCTCCGCCTCACGACCCCTTCCCGGCTCGGGACGAAGCAGGTAGAAACAATTGGCGTTAGAAGGAGGGGCCCTATCTTGTGGAACTCCCATTTGCCTCGGCACTCAGCACCATGGTGAAAATCATTGATGACCCCGTGGACCCTGGCACTCAAGTGGAACTTCAACCCGGTGACACATCCCTTCCCCAAACCAGCAGCCCAGCCCCTATTAGCCATCCCGACCCCGCCACAGCCCTTGAAATCCTCAAGCGAGACTTCCATTTGTTCCGCGAGCAAGCGGCGAAAGAAAAGGCAGAAGCGGAAGCATACCGGGTACGCATCGCTGAGTTAGAGAAAGAACAATTCTTGCTCCGCGCCACGTTAGAGCATCGTAACGTGTACAACAATCGCTCGAACTGCGTGACGCGAATTGCTAAGACCCCGGATTCCCTTCAAGACCAGACTGGTTTCGTGCTCTCGGGAGGGCCTAACCAGATCGTATACATGTCCCATCCCCTTGCCCACCCCTTATTTCCACTCCCGGCCCCCCCAGCCATCTCCAATCCTCAATGACTCCCCCCTGCCACATCAACCTAATCCATCTACCCAACCCATCCCCACTTCCACCAAGTCATTGCAGGTGAAGAAGTGTAAAGGCACGAGGGACCCCTATTTCCACCCCGAGACATTCTTCTCGCTATATAGTTCCACTGGCCACAGCGACGCCATAGTCCAGAATGGGCAACTCCACCAATATTGTGCTCGTGGCCAGATTCTAATCCTGCATGGCGGAGCTCCATGGCTCCCCCCACGCCAGCCTTCTGTAAAACGGCAATGCACGGTACCCTCGGAAATCCTTAACATCCAACGCGGTGTCACGATCACCCCATCAGCATGGGATCAAGTGACATTCCGCAGAGGTGAGGATACCACAAATCGCCACCACTATGAGCCATTCATAATCAATGTGCAGGTGGATCATTACAAGTGCCATAGAGCTTTAGTGGATACAGGGGCCGCCGTAAGCGTCATGTTCTCTGATTGTTACAAAGGACTCCGGCGAGACCGAAATAAACTGTACAATAACCACGACCTCTTGGTCAGCTTCTCTGGTGACATAGTACAACCGCTAGGCTCAGACCGCCTAACCGTGGTGGTGGGAACTACTCCTTGCTGCTCCTCCATTACAGCTCGCTTCCTCATAGTTGATTGTCCCTCATTCTATAATCTTATCTTAGGCCGATACATCCTTTGGGGGCTGCATTGCTTCATAGCCGGCCACATGCTCCTCATGAAAGTTCCTACCCCAGGTGGCATCCTAACAGTTCAAGGGGATCGAGCAGCCATTGAACACTGTCATCTTAACGCCATCCAGCAGAGGAGCAACGCCTATGAGATGTTGCCTCTCAGCCCCTCGGAACCCATAGATGACCCACGGGACGACCCAGAGGGGAGTGGAAAAAAGAGGGCCCCGCGACCTAATCCAGCTGAAGACACGGAATGGATATCCCTGTCCCCCACTGCCCCGGAAAGAAAAGTCCGCATTGGCTCAAGTCTCGGCCCGGAACTCCGCCACAAGCTCATTACTTTCCTCCAAGAAAAACAAGCAGTCTTCGCTTGGTCCTACGCCGACATGCCGGGGATCTCCCCTAACATCATCACCCATAAACTCAACATCCTCCAAGACCACCCCCCTGTCAAGCAAAAGAGACGTGCCTTCCACCCAGACAAGTATCGAGCTATCCAAGCCGAGGTTCAACGGCTCAAGGAAATCAAATTCATCCGGGATGTTTCTTACCCGACATGGGTCTCCAACGTCGTCATGGTCCCCAAACCTAACGGCAAGTGGTGCATGTGTGTTGACTACACGAACCTTAACAAGGCTTGCCCCATGGACAGCTTCCCCTTGCCACGAGTCGACCAGTTGGTTGATTCCACAGCTGGCTTCAAAACGCTCAGCTTCCTTGATGCCTACTCGGGCTACAACCAAATCAAAATACATCCCGCTGACCAAACTCACACAACCTTTGTCATCGATAAAGGATTGTACTGTTACGAGGTCATGCCCTTTGGCCTCAAGAATGCGGGGGCAACTTATCAACGGCTCGTTAACGCCATGTTCGAAGATGAAATTGGTGAGATTATGGAAGTGTATGTCGACGACATGTTGGTCAAGAGAAAGACAGAAGATGACCACATTGCCAACCTCGACAGAGTATTCACTAAGCTCCTCGAACACGGGATGCGTCTCAACCCTCAGAAATGCATCCTTGCTGTGGGAGGCGGCAAATTCCTTGGCTTCATGGTCAGTGAAAGAGGCATTGAGGCCAACCTAGAAAAAGTCCAAGCCATCCTAGACATGACTGCTCCGACATCCCGCCTGGTAGCCCTGGCAGGATGCCTGGTAGCCCTGGCACGCTTTATTTCCCGCCTCACAGACAAGTGCAATCCCTTCTTTCAACTGCTCAAGGCACAGCATAAAAAAGATATCACTTGGGGCCCGGAACATGACCATGCCTTCATCAGCATAATGGCATACCTCGCCACTGTCCCTCTCCTCTCCAAGCCAATTCCCGGAGAGGTTCTTTATTTATACTTGGCTGTTTTCACCACGGCCGTCAGTGCGGCGCTCACACGCCATGCCCATGATCACGAACTCCCAGTTTACTATTGTGGCAGAGGACTCGCGGATCCAGAGACTCGCTATCCAGACATAGAGAAACTTACTCTCGCCCTCATCACTGCTGCCAGGAAACTCAGGCCGTATTTCCAAGCCCACACAATCTATGTACTCACCAACCAGCCTTTACGGCAAATATTGTAGAAACCTGAAACCTCAGGCAGCATGGTCAAATGGGCAGTTGAGCTGGGAGAATTTGACTTGCACTACAAGCCGCGAGTGGCCATCAAAGGGCAGGCAGCTACAGACTTAATTGTTGAATTCATACCACTGGCCGATAACAGTTCCCACCCAGACACCCCCGCCGGGGACGCCATCTAGGAACTCAGCGGAGCAGGAATCATCATCACGGACCCAGAGGGTCACTTGTATGAGTATGCCCTCCGGTACGAATTCAAAGCCTCCAACAACATTGCTGAGTATGAAGCTCTTATCGCAGGCATTCAACTTTGCCGAGAGCTTGGAGCCCGACACCTTCACATCTTCAGTGATTCCCAACTAGTTGTCAGTTAGGTGGCAGGGGACTTCAAGGCTAACCAGCACAACTTGGAATCCTATAAAAGTCTCGCGGGGGCACTTCTGCAAAACTTCACCTCATACAAACTCACCCAAATCCCGTGAGCCAAGAACTCCAAGGCTGACGCCCTCGCAAGACTCGCCACGGCTCCTCACGAGTCCACGCCCCCGGATGTCCACATCGAAACACTGGACAAGCCTAGTATCTCAAGAGCCTATTCAAAAATTTTTGTCCTTGAGCCCAGGGAGCAGCCCTCATGGATGGACCCATTCATCGCTTTCTTTTCGGATGGCACCCTGCCCCAGGACAAGCATGAAGCACAGCGGCTACGCCGCAAAGCCTCCCTTTACTTGCTCAGAGGTGGAAAGCTATACCGCCGAGGCCAGTCATGTCCCCTACTGCGGTGCCTACCCACAGCAGAAGGACACAAAGTGCTGAAATCGCTCCACAGCGGCATTTGTGGGAACCATGCGGGAGCCCGGAACCTCATGTTCAAAACGCTTCGCGCGGGGTATTATTGGCCAACCCTAGAGCGTTATGCCAAAGCGGTCATCCAAACGTGCCTTCAGTGCCACAAATTTGCAGATTTTGCACATCATCCCCCGTAATCCTCTCTATCATCATCTCGCCCGTCCCTTTCAGCCCGTGGGGACTCGATTTCATCGAACAACTCCCCACAGCCCCGGGACAGTTCAAGTATGCCATTGTCATTGTGGATTACAACACAAAATGGATTGAGGCAGAGCCCCTCGCCACAATCACCACTGAAAAAGTAATCAACTTTTTTTGGCGAAATTTGTACTGTCGCTTTGGAGTGCCCCAAGCCATCATTACTGACAATGGCACCCAGCTCGACAATAACACATTCCGGGGATTCTTGTCCGATCAAGGCACATCAATCTTTTACGCCTCCCCAGCATATCCCCAAACCAATGGCCAGGCAGAAGCTATAAACAAGTTCATCAAGCAAAACCTGAAGAAACGCCTAGATGAGGCCAAGGGTTTGTGGGCAGCAAAGCTCCCGGACGTCCTCTGGACACTCCGCACCACCCCCACAACGGCCACGGGAGAGTTCCCATACCTCTTGGCTTACTGCACCGAGGCGGTGGTACCGGTGGAAATGGAGGTCCCGAGTGAACGTATCACAACTTATGACCCTGAGACAAATGTGACAGGGCTACGACTTAATATGGACTTCCTAGAGGAACGCCGAGACAAGGCATACCTCAGAGCCATTAATAACAAACAGAAAATAGTCCGATACTACAACAAAAAAATCGTCCCTCGCCCCCTGAAGGTAGGCGACTGGGTCATGAAAGAGGTCATTCCCCACCCTACTGGTCTCAAGGAAAAATGGGAAGGCCCACTCGAGATAGTTGACACTCTGGGACCCGCCACATTCTATCTCCGCCATTGTGATGGTCGCGTGCTACCCCACCCCTGGAACGCTCGCCACCTCCATCTCTATCCCAGTTAATTACTTCATTGTTTATGTATTTTAGCCCAGCAGCGGCACCAACAATGTACACTTCGCCCACTAGCGGCTCACTCTAAATGTCATGAAGTGCTTTGTCATTCCAACATGCTACACTTCATTCCCACAGACAGCGCCACAAACCTATTCGCCCCATAGCGGCCCACCACGCTGCTAACGCGGTTCCTCTAGCCAACTCGCACGACCCGTCCCGCCACCCCTTAACCCTAGACAGCCCGACAACAAAACTCTTACCTTGGGCTTCCTACCAACATCACAAACATGTGAACCGTCCCATTCACCCCAGATAAATCCAAAGACAAAGAACGCCACCAATTCATACCGTGAAACAGTGGATCCGCGTAGTGGCAATGAAGCTGGTTGCAAACAGCCAAGCGCTCGCGCCCACTCGATCGAGGGTGAAGTGGGACGCTTCCCAATCTGAGGTTTGTAGAACCACCGAAACCCTAGAACACAAATTGCGGCTCAACCAATTTTCAATTTCAAAATAGCGAGTTTCGCCACACAACGGCCCGTAACACCAAAAGCGACAGTCGCCAACCTAGCGCGAACTGACTCGCCAAATAGCGAGAGTTTCGCCAACCAAGCGCGAACTTACTCGCCAAGCAGCGGCCCGTCACGCTGCGACAGTCTCGCCAGCCAAGCGCGAACTGACTCGCCACATAGCGACAGTCTCGCCAACCAAGCGCGAACTGACTCGCCACGCAGCGGCCGCAACATTCAACAGCGACAGTCGCCAGCCAAGCGTGAACTGACTCGCCACATAGCGACAGTCTCGCCAACCAAGAGCGGACTAATTGGCCCGTGCAACGGCCCACAACGCTCAACAGCGACAGTCTCGCTAGCCAAGCGCATACTAACTTGCCACGCAGCGGCCCGCAACGCTCAATAACGAGTCCCGCCAATCAACCGCGAACTGCGTTGCCCGAAAACGTTTCTTCTCGCCAACTTCAAAACATCACCCCCGTCACCTCACGACTCTCGCATGGGGACTTGGGGTCTCGGCACCATGCCTCCCGCACCCGGGTAAAACTTATTCTCGGCATCTCTAGAATAACTCCCCACCGAAGAACTCTCTCGGACTGGGGACTTGGGGACTTGGGGACTTGTTAGTATATAGCCAAAATACTTGGCTGAGCCGAGAATAAAGTACAATTACCCGGTCGAGATAGCCCTAGTGAGCCCTTCACGGGTATCCAAAGAATGAAGGGCCGGTAACAAACCGCTTGCTAAAATCACTCTAGCGACAAAACACCCCCAAAAGGAAAGACACCACAAAGACTAGCAAGTAGTCCCACATTGGAGACTAAGGCCAAGGTACCCAAGCTTGGCCTATAAAACAAGCTCAAGCTACCATAAAAGGTATACACTCTCTCCCTTTCACACTTCTCTACCTTGCAAGTGCTCAAAGTTAACTTAAGCATCGGAGAGTCGAAGACTGGGTCATCCCAGTCCCGACCCCGTGACGCTGTCACTTGTGCAGGTTCCGAATGAATGACCCAAAGAATTCTACTTCGCTCCGCCTCGCGACCCCTTCCCGGCTCGGGACGAAGCAGGTAGAAACAGAATAATAATTGCATAAAATAATCTTTCATTAATTTCTATAATATTACAAGGAAAACAAAATAAATCCGGGTTACTACATGCTCACCCATGGCCTCTGATAACATTGATGGTGCGGTGTCATTTTAGTGGATGGTTTCGTAGAAAAGAAAGCTCCTCCCGATGATCATTGATCTAAAGTGAATTGGCTCCAAGTTGCCTCTTTTGTTGATGATTAGCTGACTAGCAAATTAAACCAGTATCAACAATACCTACTTTTGTTGTGTTGCTCCACAATCACTACTAAGTTGACACACTAGGTGAACCCCAAAACTGTTCGATTGACGTCTTGCATTTGGATGGTAAAATTCAACTTTACAGTCATAATAAGGAAGCAAAGATGACATATTCTCAACAAATTTGAATGTTCATCTAGCAGATTTTGATGTTCTAGTTTTGAATTTCACCACAGACAACTATGATTTACCTGAATTTGAGGCGAAGATGGAAAACTTGAAGGTTCTAATAGTCACAAATCATGGTTCCTTACCATCCAAATTGAGTAACTTTCAACTTCTGAATTTTTACCAAATCTAAAGAGAATTTCAATTTCTTCCATAATTGAGAATTCCATATTGTTTGAAAAGTCTAAAGAAGATATCTTTCTTCATGTGTAGCATCAGTCAAGCTTTCAGTAACTCCTCCTTCCAAATTTCATATGCATTTCAAAATGTCGAGGAATTGAACATTGACTATTGCAGTGACTTAGTAGAAGTGTCTGGTGATCTCAGTGATCTGATTGAGTTAAACAAATACAGTATCACCAAATGTCATAACCTATTCGTCTTTCCTGAAGAGATTGGGAAGTTGATCAAATTGGAAGTCATGAGGCTAAAATCTTGTACAGATCGACTTAATAACATTCCAGTCTCTGGTTAAGAAAATCAAAAATCTGCAGTTGCTCGATAATTCTGATTGCTTCAGTATCAAGAAGTTGTAAGAAGAAATTGGAAAATTAAGCAGTTTAAAAAAAATCAATATGAGACATTGCAAAAGACTGCAAGTTCTATCTCTATCAGTTTATGATCTCAAGACTAAATGAAGTGATATGTGATGCGGAAATGAAAGAGTTATGGGAGCTTTTCAGGCTCAAAATAGACATAACGGTCCTCAAATATGACTGTAACCTAGATTGGTTGATTTGGCTTTTAATAAAGTGACAATCTTGAAAGATGCCTTTGTTAAATAAAAGGTTAAATAGTTGGACCGGTTCTTGTATGAATGTAATTTTATTTCCTTTTCTCATTTTCATATTTGGGTTTTGGTTGTATCAGCATGCTGTTCACCAATTTTATGTTAAAATCATTGTAGCTGTATGTAGAATAAAAAATCCGGGAGCTCCCATCATAACGACGTATATACACATCAACATGCAAATCTCAACACCACAATAAAATTACCTACCTTCTTCACAAACAGAGCATATAGCAAATCCAATATTTTCCCATTTCAAATTTTTGAGTATATTAATAGAAAAATTTTAATTTCAAGGGTCACATTGATCACGAGTTACATCTTTCCAATAACTAACGACCTTGGAACCTCAGCAGTCCTTGTGGGAAAAACAACGCTAAACGGGGAGTTCTCCTGTAGTTAAAGTGTTGAGTATGCAAATAAAACTGATTATATCAAGTCTCTAAATCAATATCGGAGTATATACATATTAATGATTACTCTACTTAAATTATAGTATTATACGTATAAAAATAATATTTACAAGAAGACTTTCCATCTTCTCCATGTCATAGCTTAGAACGTCACACAATCTACTACAATTCCACATGTTGATCTGATCAATCATGTGTGATTCTTTATGTTCTAAAACCTTTAACCATTTTGAAAATCTCTTTACAGATTCACAATCACTCGTGTCTACTTTAATTAGATTTGGGGGAAGCTCTCAAACCTCTTGGAGACTCTTACAACAATGCAAGTCAAGTTTCTTTAAGTTGACAAATTTGCTAATGCATGCTGCAATATTGTTTATTGCTAGATAGAGTACAACTAATGTTTCTCAACAGTCCTGAGTACCGAGAAAATCAACATCTGAAAAGTGCATTCTCCAATTAAAAGTGATGTTAACCTTGGAAGTGATAATGATCGAGCCACTGTTGGTGTTTGTTGGAAATGAAACAAGCTTTTGACATCCACCAAGTAAAAGCAGTTTCAAATTTTGAAATTCATAGATCCTGCATGGTAGAGTTGCAAAATATTTACAATTTTGTATAAACAAATTTGTTATGCCAATGATCTTTCCAATTGATATATCCAATTTTGTTAAAGAATTCATCTTTTTCATAATTATTTGAAACGTATACATGTAGCTTTGAGCATGCACTCGTATTAAGGGCATCTCCCACCGTAAACTAAATTTAAAGCCAAATTTAGCTATAAAAACAAAAATATTATGTGAAATATTTTTTTAGCTTACCGGAGACCAACTCCTACCGTGAGCTAAGAAGTGAAATTCACACTCTCCAAATCGTAATTCACACTCTCACTTTCTATTTTTAATAATCATTTTTATAAGAAGACAAAATTTAAGTTATTAAAAATAAAGAGCGAAAGTGTGGTAGCTATAAATTTGGCTATATATTATACTATAAAGTGTGGTAGCTATAAAGCTACGTTTTTTTTTTGGATTGATGCAAGCACAAAAAATTGGCCCACACTTGTTTATTCAACTCTCACATCAATTATCTATCTAATTTAAGAGGCAGTATAAGTAGATGACTCACATACAAGAATCAATATACTCCCCGCTTCTTCTCCACTTCTTGTTCTAATCTTTATCAATTGATTGTAGCAGTTTTCATGCTCCATGTATTTCCTACGATTTTGACACACTCACTTCCATAATTGAAAGCATATAAATGGATATCAGCATCAACAACTAATGTAGGATACACCATGTTGGAAATTAAACCAAGACCATTATCATTAACAAGTAGTTTTGAGTTATCTTTAGAGTCTTCGATCTAGCTATGAAATTTTATATTCCAAGATTGTTGGTAATTTGTTGTTATTTTACCATCATGTTCTAGAGTTTTCATGTAGTATTTTAGTAAGTTGTAACTCTCTATAAATAGGTGATCGAGTTTGTTTTGGATTAAGATTGTTAACAGTAATTTGAGTAATTAAGTAAATTCTCTTCCTCAGTTTTTCTCTCTTGGTTAGCTACTGCTAGTGTGAGTTGTTTACTCGTGTTTCATCTACTGCTATGAACTTATTCCTTGCAGCAATTCTACTGCTGTTATTTCTGGGTTTCTACACACCCTAACTGTTATGTACACCTTGCCCTTATCCACCAAAACTCTCCACTATAGAATGAACAATTAAGCTTCTTACTGATAGCTTTTCATGAAGAGGATCCACATTTACAATTGCTCCATAAGTTGTCATATCATTATCTGGGTATATATAGAAAAGACCTGCTCTGGTCACTGCATATAAGAACCACATATTTGTTGTGAGACTTGAAAATTCTATAAAAAAAAATGTTGTCTTTTGTTACAAGTCCTTTGAAGAAAATGCTAACAATCCAAATGGTCCAAGAGCCCATTTCCCTAAGGCACCTTTTTACTACGCAATATTTGTGCAATAGTCCAACTTGGATCCATAACTTCTGAAGGTATAAGGTTGTTGGCAATCCTTATATAGAACAAAACACAACCTATGAAGCCTAAAGCAATTGAGAGATTGGTCTTGCACATCTGAAGAACAAGTTAAAGAAGTAGAAGAACCAACATGATCTTATGGTCTCTGGTAAAACATGCATATGCATATCACTATTTTTCATAGAGGATAGCAAGCAGTTATGAGTCTTTAGTCTGTCCGGTTTGTTTTCAAAGAATCTGTTATATTAGTTTAATAGATTCTTACTGTCTTTCAAATTCGAATGGACAACTGGGTTGACGAAAGTGCCTTGGCGCTTAAACTAGTCTAAGGGTTGAGATCTTTTGTTATGCCAATCCGTGACCAAATGGTTTGATGCTCAAGGCTCCAACTTGGATGGTATGATACGGTATCCTATGCAATAGCTGGTCCATGTGTGATTCAAAGACCAGTCACTTTCTACTGTGACAAAGTCCATTGATGGACTGAGTAAGAGGGTCTGAAACCTCTCTGCTCCATGCTTTGAATCATTCATGTTTTAGGAAATGTTTCTTTGTCTTATTGACATTGCTCTTGTCATCTCTTTCTTTGGTTACATCGCCCTCAGCATTATAGCCAAAGACTACTGTCTAAACCTTTCTGAAAACTGTTGAGGTCAGTTAGTATCATTTTTTGATGTCTTGACTGCCTATTTATATCCATAGCTTTAGCTTTGCTCGGGGGTTGTCAAAATGTAGTTTTTACATTTGCATTGTTGGGTTTTGTTTTCCTTTGTATTGTTCATTAGTCTCTAAGTCTTCCTTTTGTGATTATAAACCTTAGAGCTGAACAAAACTTTTTCTCATAAACTCATTGCATTCTGCATATCATGAGATCAGTTGGTAGTGCAGCAACCCAAGAAGTGTTCATGAAAGAAGCAGCTGAGGATAGCTGAGTTCTGATATATCCCGCTGAGGTAGCTGGGTTCATGAAAGAATCAGTTTATGATAGCTGAGTTTCTGATAGTGAAACTTTTGAGAAGCGTTCAAGGTTGAATCTGCTAGTGGTTAGCTGAATTCATGAACAATGTTTTTAAAAGTACTCCATGTTGTAAGAGCTTAGAAACAAGAGAGAGAATATGTCTAGACTAGTTTGGAACTAGGAATGATATCGTTGTGGTAGTGTATCACTAGAACTATTATTCTTATTAGAAGTTACTTTATTTTAGTGAGTGAAATTTCTAAGAAGTGTTCAAGAAGAATCAGTTAAGTGATAGCTGAATTCTAAGTTGAAACTTCTTATACCTTCATGTGTAGCCACTTAGAGACAAGAGAGGTAGATCTAGACTAGTTTGGGACTAGGTAGGATAGCAAGTCGTTGCTGTATCCTATATTGTAATCTTGTAAGGAGTGAGGTACTCAGAAACAAGAGAGAAAGTATAGATCTAGACTAGTGGGTAGTTTAGGCAGGATAACAAGTCGTTCATGTATCCCTAGACTATAATCTTGTAAGAAGTGAAGGTTTGTCCCTCAAGAGTTAGGGGCACGCAATTTTTCTCCTTACATTCAGGGTTTCTGCGAGTAAAAAACATCATGGTGTTCATTGTTATTTTACTGCAACTTTTATTTATTGTCAATGTGTATTTGTTATTTATGATAGCTACAACTCTTGCTATCCCTGAGAACGAATTTATACAAAAAAATTGTTAATGGCCTATTCACCCCCCTCTAGGACCTTCAAGTGGTATCAGAGCGGCCACTAGCTTTTGTTAGTGAGATCCTCTGTGAGCCGAGAATGGATCATGATAGAGGCCATACTTCCATTAACATCCCTTCATATTTTGATTGGACTAATTATGGAAGGATGAACATCAAAGCTTTTAATAGCTTGCCCGATGGTCTATTTGACAAAGAGCGTGCGTTGGAAAGTCAGTTTGGACACATTGGCTACAACCTATGAAAAAGCTCAAAAAATTCCATAGCTTATTTCATGAGTCTAAACCATCCTTGGATGATGTTTAAGATTCCTTGGCCTTTGTAGCCTCAGTAATATTAGATGAGTCCTTTAAGGATAGGAATTCTAATGATAATATACATGTCATGTATACTGAGTTGCTTTATGATTCAAAGTCTATTCTTACTAGGATTGAAATTTTGTCCATGATTTATCAAATAGTGAGGAAACGAAATTTGGGAATTCTTGGTTTAGGTTTTGAAATTAGAGAGTGCTCAAAGCAGTAAAGCTATTGTTTTCGTTAAGAGCAAAGAACTCTTTGTTGTTGAGCCTAGTTGACTAGCGATTCCAAAACTTCAAACCTTTTGTCCCCTTTTTCTCGCCACCACTATGTTGTTGTTGGTCATATCTATTTTTTTTTCTGTCAATCCAGCTCAAGGAGATCCTAGGAGAATCAGTTGCTCACCTCGTTTTGGTTATTCTTAGAAAATCCTTAAGAGAGTTTTTGAGGATGGCAAGGTGTTTGTCTATCCCTAAACCCAGATTCCATAGAAAAATCTACTTGGGTTAGAATGAGTTTTCTGAGCGGTGTTGTTTCAAAGCCATATCAGTTTATACCAAACCATTTGACATTTTTTGGACAAAGCCCAAATGTTGGGCATGTATGCTTCTTTCTCTAGACTTAGAATTTGCCTTGGAGAGACTTAGTTCATGGCCATATGCAATGTTGTACTTTGTGTTCTTATGACAAGTCGTTTTGACTTGTGGTATGTGGGCAATGGCTATTTTAAGGCACATGATCTGTGACCCAAAATGGTTCACATCTAGGTTTGGACAAGTTGTGCTTAAGGTTAGTGCCAAAGCTGAGTTGGTTGTGGGATAGCTACCACTCCTGGTCTCCTTGACCTGAAGGATGTTTCTTTTGGTAAAAGGGTTAAAGGTCAGTCTCTTAAGTGTTAGTTTGGTTTGACTGTATTATATGTCTGATACCTGATGGTAAAGGTAAAGGCATGATAAGAGGTGTGAGGACTAAGGACCAATGTTGTGGTACCTTTTCCTAAGAGAACTTTTCTCCTTAAAAGTGCTTTCGTTTAATGGTATCTGAGGATGCTCTTGAATTTTGGCATGAAAAGTGTGTCATTTGAAATATCTGGTTATTGTAAAACTATCATCGAAAGGAGCCGACAGGATACCTAAGCTCACTGGTATCCCCACATGTATGTATGAGCATTGCAGAATTGGTAAGTTGTCTTATTCTCTTCACTCTTGACTTGATATTTAATATATTTCTATTATGCTTGAACTGTTGCATCTAAACTTAATTGAACTTGTTGAAACTAAAGTATTGGTGGTTGGAAGCATGTGCTTGTAATTGTTGTTGTTCTCTTTGAAGATTAACTTGGGTTAGATTCCTAGCTATTAAAGGTGAAAGTGCTGAAAAGATTACAGCTTTGCTAGAAATTGGGTTTCAATTGAATAGTGTTTTGTTGGCTTGCATATTGGTAGTATTTGATTCGACCATGACAATAAATTTCAATATGCTTCATTATTGTTGTGAGGAATTTGGTGTACATCATGAATTTTCTACTTTCATTACTCCCAAACAACATAGGTTTGTTAAAAGGATAAATTATGTCCTTGTTGATTTAGGGAGAGGTTTGCTTCTAATGTCTACTATTCTTTGGATATAGTGATTTTAGGTTGAAATCCTTCAAGCCACCCTTTGAGCTTTGGAAATGGAAGAAACATATGTGTCATATGTGAAAACATATTATGCGGACAGCAAGAGATTATGCAAAGTGAAGGAAATATTATATGTTGCAATATATGACTTTTTTATTCTTTCATGGTTACTCTGTGGTGTCTGAACAGAAACAAGTCTGAGATGTACTCATTGTTGACTGAATATCCAATATGGAAATCCTGGGGACTGAATCTGATTTCCCAGACTCAAGGATGGATGAGGGTCTTGCCATCCCGACACCCTACAGATCAGGAACAATATTAAGCTCAGAAAGATCACACTTCTTCCGACATATTTTGGTAGGGTGGTTGAGCCTAGACAAACCAAGGGTAAGTCAATTCGATTGGTAAGCAATGTTGGCATCCTCAAGTGTTTACTTGCTACATATTGATATGATATCCACACCGTACGTTTTTATGGTTTTGTATTTATCATAGCTAGAGTCCATATTTGTTATGAAAGTCTTGCTTGATGTTGATTATATCAATGTCTTGCAAGATGATTTGGACTGATTTGAAAGATGCATTGTTTGACACTTAGTTCCTAGATCCAAACCCCCGGGATTTCAAAGTCTCAACCATCTTGAGAATGTGCATAGGTTAGCAAGTTCTTTTATGACCTTAAGCCAACTTCTAGAGCTTGTCATGAGAGATTCTCCACACCCTTGTAAGATGGTATGTGTGAGGGTTAGTTGACAAAATCATGTTTGTCAAAGGCACCTCAAAGCACATTATAATTGCACAAGTATATGTTGATGATACGTGTTCGGTTTCACTTTATGATATCTTGTTCGATGTGTTTACCACTTTTCCTTGAAAATTTTGAGATGAGTCTCTACAGTGAACAGTGTTACTCTATGTGTTTACAAGTTGTGCATAAAAAGGATGAATTGTTTATCTGTCAAACCAATTATGTCATCTAGAAGTTTGGGATGGAAGCATCACTGCCATCCTGATTCAAATAGGCATGAGCTGTAAGATCATTGTATATTGATGTTGATTAAACACACTTCAAGAGCATGGTTGTTAGCCTCTTGTTCTTCACAACTAGTAGGTATGTTATTGCCTTATGTGTTGGCTTCTTTGCTAACAACCTAACAAACTCCAAGGGATCCAATGTGAAGGCGGTAAACCATATCTTTGGATTCATGTATGGAATTTGTGATTTTGGTTTTTAGTTATCCATGTGATACTAATGCTGATATTGCAGGTTTCTCTAACTTGGATTGGGTTAGCGATGCTATGGATAGAAAAATGCACTTTGGGAGGTTGTTTCTTATGGGAATCAATTTGGTCTCTTGGCATAGTAAGAAGCCACCATTTTCACTGCACAAAATGAGCTCATGGATGCAGAAAGTTGCTGCATGCAACTATTGTGGATGAAACACATGTGTACTAACTGGGGATTCCAGTAAGGTATTCTATCCCTGTTTTTGTGGTATTACTTATGTCATTAATGTTTCCAAGAAAGCTATGTTGCATTCTAAGATTAAGCATGTTGATATTAAGTATCATTTCACCATAACTTTGGGTTGAACATAACTTGCTTGAATTGTGCTTATACTTGTTGAAGATTGATATGCATATTTGTTTACAAAATCTATTGACAACCTTGTTTTATACGCCTTTGATATGCCATTGGTGTGTGCTAAAGAGATTGGTTTCTCCCCTTGAGACTCTTATGTGTTTGTACATAAGTGTTTAGGCTTAGAAGTTCATTTAAAAAAAATCAAAAATATATGTCTTTATTTTCTAGAAATAGTTTTCAGGATACCTGTGTGATGTGCTATCCCTAGACAGTTTCTAATCTTGACCTAAGTGAGTGTTTGAGTTTTACTTGTCTTAGTTGCTCCCTTGTACACATGTATGTTTGTATCTGATTGATCATTATTTCTCATTTGTGGTCTGATAAGCCTTGAAAGAGAACTACATGCTTCACATAGTCAACTTTGTGGGTTACAAAGTGCAAACTATCTAATTGATCATTATTTCTCATTTGAGATGAGTTGATACAAAGATTTTTTTATGCCAAACTAGCCTCAAAGTATACATTCCTTGGTCGTGATGAACGATATAAGGGTGGGAAGAAACGAGGTTGGTTTGATGAGGTGGTGTGTTGAGCTTTTTGCTCCACTCTATGCTAGTCTCAAAGTATACATTCCTTGGTTGTGATGATCAATATAAAGGTGGGCAGAAACGAGACTGGTTTAGTGATCTTGAAGTGTAAATGAAATTCACAAATTATATCTTAGACTAGCTGGTCTCTCACTTGATACATGACTCAGTGAGGATCCCTGAAATGCATTATATCCTTCTATGGGTTCGAGTTAGTTGTCCTATTGAGTGTCTTTGATACACTTGTTGCCCTAAGACCATATGGTTAGGGAGTCAATGGCAACCCTCTTGCTACATGAACCTATAAGGACGATTTTTCAGATTGCCTATTAAACTAATATCTAATTAAATTAATCAGAAAAATTGCCACTGGTTTTAAACAATGTTGTTCTTAGTGTTATAAAGATGGTTGTGACCTCTACTCTCCTGGACTGTATGATATATCATCTCTCATCTCAGTCGATGCTGATCTAAAACCCATATGTGAAACTATCTCACACACACACACTCTAATGTCTAGACTAGGTTTAATGGACCATGGTGATTTCTTCAGTCATATATACATGTGGACATTCATAGTGATTAAGACATTTGAAATTTTGATGTTTAGTCGCTACTTCATGTGTGTCATTTTATTTCAATTAGATAAGTTTGTTTTCTATGCACACTCTTAGGGGGAGTAATTGATAATCAGTGGCACACACACGCACCTTATATTTTTTGAAATTAAGGTTGTCAAAAGTTTTTGGAAAACTCTTGTATAAGTGTTGTCATTGCTTATCTCTTGATTGATGACTTTGTGAGCTTGTGCTTAAGCTTTCCTATTAGGATCAGAATAATGGTTGGTATCTTAGGTCTTGCATCTAGTTGTTCATTCTTTCATATTATGCACACCTGTAGGGGGAGCAATGCACCCTCTTAGGGGGAGTTAATTGATGATATGGGCTATTCATATACTTGCATCTTAGTCCTTTTGAGGTTGTCAAAACATTGAGGGAAGTTCTTCCCGTGTGTTGCGTGTTTTGAGTGTGAGATTACTTGTGTTTAGTTGTGCCCTATTACATGTGCATTGTAACTATGTGATTTGAAACATCATTTTTGTTCCGAGAAGGATATTGACTTTTTCCTTGATCATTGATTTGGTTCCTATGGGATAGTTGGACTCTCTCTCTCTCTCTCTCTCTCAAGTATGTGGACATGAGAGTTGAAGGGATTGAACTATAGTTGTTTCAAGCATGAGTGAGTTATAGTTTTCAGTGGCATACTCTAACGTCATACCACGACGCTTTCTCCGCTGCCTAGATGCCTTGCTAATTGCTCTACTCTCCTTTGATCTTTTCACCTTCATTCTCCCTTGATAGCCTTTCCGCTATCATTCGCTTTAGTTCACACTGAGGTGCACTGACCATTGTGTAAGTTGTTGTTGATGTTATTGTTTGGAGTATATGCTCAAACTTAGATATAGGGTCAATGTTCCTATTACCAAATGCAAAGCTTCAGCTGCTGTAGGGGTTGTCAAACCCACCTTGTCTCCCGTAAGGATGATCCCTTAGATATCCCTAGCTCTCCCTCCTTGTTCTCACTTTGTCTTTTATGAGTTCTTGTTACTCTTTCGAGGTTGATTGTTTATGAGAATTCCATTGACCTTAAAACAATTCCTCTTGTTGTGAATTTGTTTGTTGATGGGTTATGATGGGTTAATTGCTTAATGGCTTTTCTTATGATTAACCATACATGAGTGTGTGGTTTTTATGCAGATTCCCCTTAGGTCATTGGTTCAGATGTTAAGCTTAGATATAAATATCTTCCTTTGTGCTTAACCATACTTCTCCAAGATATCAAGACCTGCTGGTATCCCTCATATACCCCCGAGAGTTGTCTCTTGGTCATCTAAGTCTTTCCACCAAGCTATTCGTTGTAGCTAATGTTTGAGTGTGACATCATGATGTCTTTGCTACTCACTTATCCTCTGTTGACACCCATTGTTAAGTCTTTATGACTATTCAATATGTATGTCGAGTCTTTTGAGCAAAACTTGCTCAAATAAGAGATGTTTCTTGCTGTCTTTAATGGTGAGGATTAGGACACGGCAAATGATGTTGATAATGCTGAGGATGATACGTATATGTGATTATATTGAACCGCTCTAACTTTGTTTAGTTTGGTTTTATCATTCTCGGCTCTCTTTGTCTCCTTGAAC
Organism: Fragaria x ananassa; assembly: GCA_034370585.1. Taxonomy (NCBI): domain Eukaryota; kingdom Viridiplantae; phylum Streptophyta; class Magnoliopsida; order Rosales; family Rosaceae; genus Fragaria; species Fragaria x ananassa. The sequence goes on along the minus strand of CP139757.1, from coordinate 19,591,034 downwards.
ATATGGTTTCCCTTTATCATTCCTTGACAAAAAAGGGGAGAACTGGTTGTTGTTGATTGTTCCTAAGAGTTGTTGGTGGTTGTTCTTAAGAGTTGTTGGTTATACCTTAGAGCTTGTTGGAAGTTGGGAATTTATAAATTTTGGGATTTGTGCTTATATATGCCTTGTGCCTATGAGTTTGTGTTTCTGGATATATGATGCATCTGCTACCTCTGGTTATTTTTTAATATTCATAATTGTTCCCCTATTCTTCACTTGTTCTTGAAAGTGCTTATGCAGGTTGAGAGAATGTTTGAACAACATTGTCTTGGTGTGTTTTGTTAAGGAATGCCAAAAGGGGAGATTGAAGGTATAAGGTTGTTGGCAATCCTTATATAGAACAAAACACAACCTATGAAGCCTAAGCAATTGAGAGATTGGTCTTGCACATCTGAAGAACAAGTTGAAGAAGTAAAAGAACCAACATGATCTTATGGTCTCGTGTAAAACATGCATATGCATATCACTGTTTTTCACAGAGGATAGCAGTCATGCTTGCTAACGTCTATCCTAGTTCTGAGTCCTTCGTCTTTCCGATTTGTTTTCAAAGAATCTGTTATATTAGTTTAATAGATTCTTACTGTCTTTCAAATTCGAATGGACAACTGGGTTGACAAAAGTGTCTTGGCGCTTAAACCAATCTAAGGGTTGAGATCTTTTGTTATGTCAATCTGTGACCAAATTGTTTGATGCTCAAGGCTCCAACATGGATTCTATGATACGGTATCCTATGTAATAGCTGGTCCATGTGTGATTCAAAGACCAGTCACTTTCTACTGTGACAAAGTCCATTGATGGACTGAGTAAGAGGGTCTGAAACCTCTCTGCTCCCTGCTTTGAATCATTCATGTTTTAGGAAATGTTTCTTTGTCTTATTGAGATTGCACTTGTCATCTCTGTCTTTGGTTACATCGCTCTCAGCATTATTGCCAAAGACTACTGTCCAAACCTTTCTGAAAACTGTTGAGGTCAACTAGTATCATCTTTTGATGCCTTGACTGCCTATTTATATCCATAGCTTTAGCTTTGCTCGGGGGTTGTCAAAATGTAGTTTTTACATTTGCATTGTTGGGTTTTGTTTTCCTTTACATTATTCATTAGTCTCTAAGTCTTCCTTTTGTGATTATAAACCTTAGAGCTAAACAAAACTTTTTCTCATAAACTCATTGCATTCTGCATACCATGAGATCAGTTGGTAGTGCATCAACTTAGGAAGTGTTCATGAAAGAAGTAGCTGAGGATAGCTGAGTTCTGATGTATCCCGATGAGGTAGCTGGGTTCATGAAAGAATCAGTTTAGAATAGCTGAGTTTGTGAGAGTGAAACTTCTGAGAAGCATTCAAGGTTGAATCTGCTAGTAGTTAGCTGAATTCACGAACAAGGCTTCTAAAAGTATTCCGTGTTGTAAGAGCTTAGAAACAAGAGAGGGAATAGGTCTAGACTAGTTTGGGACTAGGAAGGATATCGCTGTGGTAGTGTATATCTAGAACTATTATTCTTATAAGAAGTTACTTCAATTTAGTGAGTGAAACTTTTAAGAAGTGTTCAAGTTGAAACTGAACACTTAAGTGATAGCTGAATTCTAAGTGATAGCTTCTTATAAGTTGAAACTTATAAGAATCAGTTAAGTGATAGCTGAATTCTAAGTTGAAACTTCTTATACCTTCATGTATAGCCACTTAGAGACAAGAGAGGTAGATCTAGACTAGTTTTGCACTAGGTAGGATAGCAAGTCGTTGCTGTATCCTATACTATAATCTTGTAAGGAGTGAGGTACTCAGAAACAAGAGAGAAAGTATAGATTTAGACTAATGGGTAGTTTAGGCAGGATAGCAAGTCGTTCATGTATCCCTAGAGTATAATCTTGTAAGAAGTGAGTTTTATATAGTAGAAATGTTTGTCCCTCAAGAGTTTCTGCGAGTAAAAAGCATCTTGGTGTTCATTGTTATTTTACCGCAACTTTTATTTATTGTCATTGTGTATTTATTATTCAGGATAGCTACAACTCTTGTTATCTCTGAGAACGAATTTATACGAAAAAAGTTATTAATGACCTATTCACCCCCCCCCCTCGACCTTCAACTTCTGCTTTCTTGAGATCATTTATCTCAAATGCAACATCTACATCAGCTTGTGCTGCTGTGAGACCAATTACTTCATGAAGTGATCCTCCTTTAAGGAGAGTGCTTGGCAACTTGCCTCCTTTGTTCTAAGTTTTTCAAGCTCTACACTACATGCCATTGCACAAGTTGTTTCCCAGATTTGTCAAGCACAGTGTTATAAGGCTACATATATTACAACATAATATATGTAGTCAATTTATAGCTTAGTTGCAATGATGAATCTAGAAATAAAATAAAATAATGAAGATAATAATATATAGCGTTAGCTTACAGTATCCGTAAGTACCAAATCTTTCAAGCTAAATTTTTTTGCTTGGGAATTGAAATACCTATAGCGTATGGTGGGAGCATTTCTTAACTAAATTTGGTTTTTTAACTTGGGAGTTGGTCTAAATCTCTCTATTTCTTCCAACCTACATATACTGGTCGGTAGGCTTGTAATATTCTCATATTGTTGTAGATACAACTTTTTAAGTTTACAGAGATTTCCAATCGAGGTATACAGTTCTGCAAGAGATTGACATCTACTTAGATATTGACGTTCAAGCACAACAAGATTTCCAATTGAAGGATTCAAATGCTTTGTCACTGCTTGACATATCCAACTCTACTAACAAATCCATATTTCCAGTAAAATATGAAAACTCCACAAGCTTTTGGCATCCAACTAGATAAAGGGTGTGCAGTCTTCGTAAGGAAACAAGGTTAGATCAGTCACTAACAATCAGTTGACAAGATTATGAAGAGATCCAACGATATTTTGAATCCCATACCTACCGTAGCCGGAAGGTGGAAAACGACTCCGGAGAAGGCAGAGGTCAAGAGCAACATCAAGTGAGAAGAGAGAAAAAGTGTTTCTCTCCGTAAAAGTTAGAAACTAGGGTTCCGAATTTCCCCACTTTCTGTTTATACCCCTACCAGAATCAGAAACTAATTTTGTCTAACCATAACTTTTACATATGACGTTCGTTTCACGCGTCCGTGTGTATACGAACTCGTATCGCCAGTCTCTATTACTTTGGTCAATAAAATTTTCAGAAATACTTTACGAATAAAAAGTAAACTTTTGCGCACTATCTAAACAAGATGCTTTGAAGAAAGATAATTCTCAAGAAGAATTCCGCTTTGAGAATTAGCTAGAAACATGTGAATTCGAATGTGTTAGTACATAGCCAAAATACTTAGCTGAGCCGAGAATAAGGCTCAATTACCCGGTCACCGAAGGATCATTCTAGGCGAGATAGCTCTGGTGAGCCCTTCACGGATATCCAAAGAGTGAAGGGCCGGTAACAACCAGCTCGCCAAACCCACTCTAGCAGCTAAACACCCCCAAAAGATGAGACACTGCAAAGGTTAACAAATAGTCTCACATCAGAGACTGAGGCCACAGTGCCTAACCTTGGCCTATAAAACAGGCACAAACTCCCAAAAAAGGTACACACATCTCTCTTCCCACACTCCCATACATCGCAAGTAGCCTAAAGCTAACTTAAGCATCAGAGAGTCGAAGACTGGGCCACCCCAGTCCCGACTTCCTGACACCGTTACCTATGCAGGTACCAGGTGCAGAACCAAAGGATTCTACCTCATCCTGACCCGCGGTATCATCCGACTCGCAACCCTTTCCCGGCTCATGACCTCGGGACGAGACAGGTAGAAATAATTGGCGCTAGGAGGAGGGCCCCCTTCTTGTAGAACTCCCATTTAACTCAGCATAATGGTGGAAATCATTGATGATCCTACGGAAATGCAGCCCCCATTAGCCATCCCGACCCAGCCACAGCCCTTGAAATTCTCAAGCAAGATTTCCATTCGTTCCGCGAGCAAGCGGCAAAAGAGAGGACATAAGCGGAAGCGTACCGGGTACGCATCGCCAAGTTGGAAAAAGAACAATTCTTGCTCCGCGCCACGTTAGAACATCGTAACGTGTACAACGACAGCTTGGACTGCGCGGCGCAAGTTACCGGAACCCCGGACCCCACCTCTTCTCTTCCTACTCAAGGCCAGGCCGGTTCCATGCTCTAGGGAGGCCCTAACCAAATCATATACGTGTCTCATCCCCTTACCCACCCCTCATTTCCACTCTCAGCCCCCCAACCATCTCCAATCCCCAATGAGCCCCCTGCCACATCAGCCTAATCCATCTGCCCAACCTATCTCCACTTCTACCACTGCCAACCCCCCTAACCCACCTCTTGACATGCCAACCCGCCTGCGGCTCCAACTCAGCCAGACAGTCACACAGTTGGCTTCGCGGATTGAAGACGTCGAGAGTTGTGGGGCCCAGCGACCCTTGTTCTCTGGCTATGGACATCGTCCAAACCCCTTCACACCTCGAGTGCAGATGGGCAAGCGGCCTCCGGGAACCAAACCACTTAAGATGGACAAGTATAAAGGCACGGGGGACCCCCATCTCCACCTCGAGAAATTCTTCTTGCTCTGTAGCTCCTCTAGCTACAGCGTCGCCATGGCCTGCCACGCCTTCCAAGAGACCCTCTCTGACGAGGCCCTTAGTTGGTTCCTCAATCTGCTGCCCAACTCCATTGAAAACTTTGACCAACTCTCGGAACTCTTCCTCAGCCGTTTTATACTACACGCCAGCATTTATCGCAGTGTAGATGCCCTGTTCCACATCAAGCAGAAAAACGGCGAAGGCCTCCATGAACTGCTGTCCCGATGACAATCTGCTACAACGAGATGCCACAACTTGGAACCTCGCGTGGCAGAACAGGCTTTCCGTCAGGCCCTGCTCCCTGGCAGTTTTCTAATGGAGATCAATAGGAACCCTCCAGGATCCTACGATGCCTTGATGGACCTGGCTGTACAATGGGCCCGCGCTGAATTTGCCACTTTCGGACGTTCCACCCCCGCCACGTTAGCACTTCCCGCTCTGCCACCAAAGCAACAATCTCCACCGAAGTCTGAGCACTCTGACCGCGGGCAAGATAAAGGGGAGTCACGTGGCCCCTCCCGAGACCAGGGGCGCAGCTCCGACCGTCGCCATGGGGGACAGAGAAACCGCGACCACCCTTACAAGTTTAGGGACCAGAGCCCTCCACAACAACAGCGCGGTTCCACCCCGCCGCCTCTTTACGAGGTCCACACTACTCTGACCACCACATATGAGGACATATGGGCCAGGCACAAAGATCTCATTCCCTCACCTCCCAAGGGCAGGTATCCAAAAAAGTCCCGGCGAGCCACCGGCAACAAGTGCTGTGCTTATCATGATGATAACTGCCACACAACAGAACAGTGTCATGGCCTCCGCAATGCAATCGAAAATCTGGTCCAGAATGGGCAACTCCACCAATATTGTGCCCCCTCCACAGGCGCTAACGCCATTGAAGTACATGGCCAGATTCTAACCCTGCATGGTGGAGCCCCACGGTTCCCCCCACGCCAGCCTTCTGTAAAATGGCAATGCACGACACCCTCAGAAATCCTAGACATCCAACGCGATGTCACGAACTCCCCATCAGCGTGGGATCAAGTGACATTTCGTAGAGGTGAGGATACCATAAATTGCCACCACTGTGAACCATTCATAATCAATGTGCAGGTGGATCATAACAGGTGCCACAGAGCTTTAGTGGACACAGGGGCTGCCGTAAGCGTCATGTTTTCTGATTGTTACAAAGGACTCTGGCGAGACCGAACTAAACTATACAATAACCACGACCCCCTTGTCAGCTTCTCTGGCGAGACAGTACAACCGTTAGGCTCAGACCGCCTAACCGTGTCGGTGGGAACTGCTCCTTGCCGCTCTTCCATTACAGCCCGCTTCTTCATAATCGATTGTCCCTCATCCTATAACCTTATCTTAGGCCTAACTTGCGAGACCGAACTAAACTATACAATAACCACGACCCCCTTGTCAGCTTCTCTGGCGAGACAGTACAACCGTTAGGCTCAGACAGCCTAACCGTGTCGGTGGGAACTGCTCCTTGCCGCTCTTCCATTACAGCCCGCTTCTTCATAATCGATTGTCCCTCATCCTATAACCTTATCTTAGGCCGGGACATCCTTTGGGGGTTGCAGTGCTTCATCACCGGTCACATGCTTCTCATGAAAGTTCCTACCCTAGGTGGCATCCTGACAATTCAAGGGGATTGAGCAGTCATAGAGCATTGCCACCTTAACGCCATCCAGCAGGGGCACGAAGCCTATGAGATGTTGCCTCTTAGCCCCTCGGAGCCCATTGATGACCCGCGGGACGACCCAGAGGGGAGCGGGAAAAAGAGGGCCCCACGACCTAATCCAAAGGAAGACACGAAATGGGTGTCCCTGTCACCCACCGCCCCGGAAAGAAAAGTCCGCATTGGCTTAAGTCTCGGCCCAAAGCTCCGCCACAAGCTCATTACCTTCCTCCAAGAAAAACAAGCAGTCTTCGCTTGGTCCTATGCCGACATGCCTGGGATCTCCCCTGATATCATCACCCACAAACTCAACATCCTCCAAAACCACCCCCTCAACAGAGTATTCACTAAGCTCCTAGAGCACGGGATGAGTCTCAACCCTCAGAAGTGCATCCTTGCCATGGGAAGCGGCAAATTCCTTGGCTTCATGGTCAGTGAAAGAGGCATTGAGGCCAACCTGGAAAAAGTCCAAGCCATACTGGACATGACTGCCCCGACCTCCCGGAGCGACGTCCAATGCCTTACATGACCCTTGGTAGCCCTGGCACGTTTTATTTCCCGCCTCACAGACAGGTGCAATCCCTTCTTCCAACTGCTCAAGGCACAGCATAAAAAAGATATCACTTGGGGCCGAGAGCATGACGACACCTTTAACAACATAAGGGCATACCTTGCCACTGTCCCTCTCCTATCCAAGCCAATCCCCGACGAGGTGTTTTACCTGTATTTGGCTGTTCCCACCACTGCCGTCAGTGCGGCGCTCACACGCCATGCTCATGATACCGAGCTCCCAGTTTACTATTGTGGCAGAGGGCTTGTGGATCCAGAGACTCGCTTTCCAGGCATAGAGAAACTTACTCTCGCCCTCATTCTATCTCCGAGATTGTGATGGTCGCGTGCTACCCCACCCTTGGAACGCTCGCCACCTCCATCTCTACCCTAGTTAACCAATTTTAACCCTGGCTTCGTAGCCGTTACTTCATTGTTTATGTACTTTAGCCCAGTAGCGGCTCCAACAATGTACACATCGCCTGCTAGCGGTTGAATCTAAATGCAATGAAGTGCTTTGTCATTCTGACATGCTACACTTCGCCCCCGCAACGCAGGGCCACAAACCATACAAAATTAAACAGCAAGACAAACACACAAAGGCTACGCATAATGCCAAAACATCAACCTGGACTTCCCAGGAAAATTAGTATAAACCAGTCACAAAGGCTAACCACGCCACTTACATTGTTCAAAACAAAAATAAGCCCTACAACTATCAAAACACCTAAGTACATCTTATTCTCCCCCAGCAAATGAGTCACAAGATTTGTTGACACTCCCCTTCGACCCGCCACTACGACCGCAAACCTGGCTAACGTTCCCCGCCACCCTCTGTCCAACCGGATGCTTCGACTGGTCCCGGGACAAAAATGAAGGCCTCACAGCTGCGGTAGGGCGCACAAGTGAACCGCTAGGTATTCCCTCAGGGCCAGGGCGCCCCTTCACTGGAGCCTTCTGAACTTCAAGGCCCGCACGTGCCAGAAACCCCGGAGACCGAGGATCGCGAGACGGGACGACAGAAGAAGCCACCTGCGACACCACTACTTGGGTGGGTATAGACCCCTCGGGGCCGGTGGCTCTCACAGATGACGCAGACGCAGTTGCAAGAGGTCGCGGGTCACCCACAGCTGAAGTCCCCTTTTGCCGAACGGACGTTGCGTGCCACACCTCATGCTGCTTTGCCAGAGACCGCGAGATCTCGTCTTGTTTCCTCTGTTTAGGCGTCATTTGTTCCCACGCCACCTTTGCAGCATTCTTCTCCACATACCACTTGCACATGGCCACCTCATTAATCCAGCCCGCCTAGCAGCCAATTCGGCTCAAATCATCTTGCCCTTTGTTATAGGCACCCTTCAGTTGCTGCTTGTACACCTCGCCCTCCAGGAACAACCTCCCCCTACCCCGGCAGCCCGCCCGCACTTCGTCTTCCATGACACCTCCAGCTCCGCAAGTGACTGCGTCAGCTTCGCCACCTCAGCTTCCAAAGATGTTACCTTGGCAACCGCCACTTCCCCAGCCTCCACCTGCTCATCCTTCCTCCTTATGACTTCTTTCAGCTCTGCCACCTCTTTATCTGCAGTGACCGCCTGGGCCTGGAAGACAGTAGCGTTCTGCTCCGCCTGCGCTAGCTGCTCTGCAAGGCAACGATTTCATTCCTCTGCCTTCCTCAACTGCTGACTCTTCGCCTCAGCATCACCCTGCCAGTGGGTAGCTGCCCGCTCGCTCGCGGCATACATCAACAATGTCGCCTGCAGTTACACGGCAACGCATAAACCCCAAGCTCAAAACAGTGGAACACAAAAGCGTACAGACACTTACCCAAGTCAATTTCTCCTTGGCGAGAGCCATGCCAGCCGGAGGATGCACCTCCTTCAACACATGCATATCCCGGGCGCGGTGACGCATGTCATATGCCATCTGAGCTAAGTATGGCAGCGCTTCCCCCGTCCCTTCCAAAGCTTGGGCAACCTTAGCTAAGCTTGCAGATCCCCCAGATCGACTGTCCCTCTGTGACCACTTGGACTGACCCTCGTGAGCCGGCTCAACTCTCTCCTTCCTCTTCCGAGTCCGGGCCGCACCAGTCTCTTCCTCAAGATCCGCAACCTCCTCCAAGACAGGTTCCTCCCCCTGCGCCTGATCGGGTTCACCCTCATGATCACCCTCTGCCTGCGCCTCCTCCAACTCCACTTCCTGGACGCCTAAACCCATCACTTCTGCCACCAACGGAGGCACATAGGCGTAGTCCTCATCCGCCAAGTTCAACCTTAAAAAATCACCACAGTCACCCAACTCCACCTCCCTACCCTCCCTCGTCTCCAGATCAATGTCATACTGCTTGGCATGGTCGGCCTCGGCCAGCAGCCCATCCAGCACGTCCTCGTCCGACACCTTGTTGTACGGACCTTCCTTCTTCCGCAAACCAACGTCGTTTGGCATTGTCACTGCAACAAACAAACAGTAGTCAGGCAACGATTCGCAAGCCTAAAATAGAGAACGCAACCACTAAAATACAGACCCGGAACCTGGGCATAGCCGAAATGGCTGTATATGCCAAGGCGGCATATCCGATATGAGCTCCTACATTCGAATGCCCATATCACCCGGCGAATCCGGCGCTCTATCAGCTCAGTTAGGTTATACTCTTGCGGCACTACACAAAGCTAGTTGTCAGCAGCGACAGGGCAACACAAAACAAAAAAACAAAAGGCACAAGTAAACTGTACCTATTTTCTGGAAACTCCCAAGAACCCGGAAAGGATGCCCGGGCCAATCCTGCCATTGCCCCCCAACAAGAAAACACTTCCGTCTCTAGGTCTCACTTGTTGAGGTGGGCAAGTCTTCCACCAAGACCTTAAACTTCCCTCGTTACTTCATCGTCACACAGCCCCGGCTGCCCTTCTTCGTGCACCACCCCATGTGCCAGCACGCGTTAAACTCTTGGCAATTCGGGAACTCCTGCTTCAGCAGGCGAAACAGCATGCCCGTTCCCAAAATCTGCTTCAGCATATTGGGGGTAACTTGCCCCGAGGCGACATGCAGACACGCCAATGTGTACTGCACAAACGGGGGCAGCGAGAACATCAACCCGCATCTCAGTTGATACTCGTATACCAACGTAAAGTTACCCGGGGGATCCCAAAACTTCACCCCCCTGCCAAGTGGCCTCAACAAGACCTCATCTGGTATACTCTAATTCTGTCGAAGCGCTTTAAGCTCCGACGAGGTCATACTCTCGCTAGGGGGTTCCCAAAAAGAATCATCCTTCTCCCGAGATCTCGCCATAATAAACTCCTCCACCTCCTGCAAGAGAGGTTTAGACGAGGACACATGAGACCCGGCATCCATCACAAGAATGCCTTTCCCTAAGTCAAGGGCAATTTCTGCCATAAGATTATCCAATCCCTCCTCCATCCAGTGCAAAGTGTCCGAATCCGAACCCACACCGGATCTGTCATACCTACCTTAACCCTAACCAGCTCGACAACAAATCTCTTACCTTAGAATTCCTACCAACATCACAAAAATGTGAACAATCCCACTCACCCCAAATAACTCAAAACAAAAACACCACCACATACAAATCCGAAGACAAAGAAAGGGACAAATTCATACCTTGAAACAGCGGATCCGCGTAGTGGCAGTGAAGCTGGTTGCAAACAGCCGAGCGCTCGCACCCACTCGATCGAGGATGAAATTGGACGTTTCCCAGTCTGAAACTCGCAAATTCGCTGAAACCCTAAAACGCAAATTACGGCTCACCCAATTTTTAGATTCCAAAGCACGAACTCCCCCCTTCAGTTCTCCCCAACCCCATATATAGACATTCCCCCAAACCCTACCAACCTATACGGTCAGGGCAAAGCCATGTCACCTTCGATTGTCCCAAAAAAAAAAGAGAGGAGCCACGTCATCTCGCCAGCTAGCGCGAACTGACTCACCCACGCTCGCGAACTGTATCGCCCACTAGCGGCCTGCCACGCCATTAGCGCGGTTCATCTCGCCAGATAGCGCGAACTGTCTCGCCCACTAGCGCGAACTGTCTCACAAAGTAGCAGCCTGCCACGCCATTAGTGCGGTTCTTCTCGCCAGATAGCGCGAACTGTATCGCTCATTAACGGCCCGCCACGCCATTAGCGCAGTTCATCTCGCCAGATAGCGTGAATTGTCTCGCCCAGCAGCGGCCCGCCACGCCATTAGCGCGGTTCTTCTCACCAGATAGCGCTAACTGTCTCGCCAGATAGCGCGAACTGTATCGCCCATTAGCGGCCGCCACGCCATTAGCGCGGTTCCTCTCTCCAGATAGAGCGAACTGTCTCGCCCAGCAGCGGCCCGCCACGCCATTAGCGCGGTTCATCTTGCCAGATAGTGCGAACTGTATTGCCCACTAGCGGCCCGCCACGCCATTAGCGCGGTTCATCTCGCCAGATAGCGCGAACTGTATCGCCCACTAGCGGCCCGCCACGCCATTAGCGCGGTTCATCTCGCTAGATAGCGCGAAATGTATCGCCCACTAGCGCGAACTGTCTCGCAAAGTAGCGGCCCGCCACGCCATTAGCGCGGTTCTTCTCGCCAGATAGCGCGAACTGTCTCGCCCAGTAGCGGCCCGCCACGCCATTAGCGCGGTTCATCTCGCCAGCTAGCGCGAACAATTCACGCCGCCAACACGACCCGTTTATTCACAAGTAGACACGACCTAAACTCGGTACTTAACCCTCGTTACCTCGCGACCCTCGCGTGGGGACTTGGGGACTCGGCACCATACCTCCAGCACCCGGGTAAAACCTATTCTCGGCATCTATAGAATAACTTCCCACCCAAGAGCTCTCTCGGACTGGGGACTTGTTAGTACATAGCCAAAATACTTGGCTGAGCCGAGAATAAGGCGCAATTACCCGGTCACCAAAGGATCATTCTAGGCGAGATAGCTCTGGTGAGCCCTTCACGGATATCCAAAGAGTGAATGGCCGGTAACAACCCGCTCGCCAAACCCACTCTAGCAGCTAAACACCCCCAAAAGGGGAGACATTGCAAAGGTTAACAAATAGTCCCACATCAGAGACTGAGGCCACAATGCCTAACCTTGGCCTATAAAACAGGCACAAACTCTTAAAAAAGGTACACACATCTCTCTTCCCGCACTCCCGTACATCGCAAGTAGCCTAAAGCTAATTTAAGCATCGGAGAGTCGAAGACTGGGCCACCCCAGTCCCGACTTCCTGACGTCGTTACCTGTGCAGGTACCAGGTGCAGAACCAAAAGATTCTACCTCATCCCAACCCGCGATATCATCCTGACTCGCAACCCTTTCCCGGCTCGTGACCTCGGGACGAGACAAGTAGAAACAGAATGAGAATTACACAAAATAATTCTTCATTAATTTCTAAAATATTACAAGGATATAAAAATAAAATCCGGGTTACTACATGCTCACACATGGTCTCTAATAGCATTGACGGTGTGGTGTCATTTTAGAGGATGGTTTCCTAGAAAGAAAAAAAAAATGCTCCTCTAAATGATCATTGATCTATAGTGAATTGGCTCCAAGTTGCCTCTTTTGTTGATGATTAACTGACTAGCAAATTAAAACAGCATCAACAATGCTAAACACCAATCAGTGGGCCTGAGATACGCAATCAGTTTCACATGAAAATTTTGCAGGCTTTCGAAATGCGAACTTTTCTACATCTCTTTTAGGATTCAGGATCATTCGACTCGTTTCACCATCCATTGCAGGATGCCTTATATGCAGAATCATTCGGGGCGAGACCTATGTTTTTTATCCTAAGAAACGGCTTTCCTTATAGTGATGAAAAATAAGTTCAAGTTTGTACCAAATATGTAGAAGTCATGCTACTTTAAGATGTGTTTCAGTAGGTCGCACAAACTTCATGTCTTGCTTCTTATACATGAAAGAGACTTGCTGGAAAAAGTTAATGAACACTGAGATCGAATGTCATGCATTATGCTAAGTTGCTAACTTATCTGTGCGCAGCATCAGAGGACATCCATAAATTTGCACCCACACCTTTAAACATTGTTGGGAACTTCAAGTTTCAAGAGACAATCATCCTAACTGATAAAACTAAGTATGTGATAACTCGTATTTAGCTATAATTAATATCAATAGTTTGGGTAACTATTTGTTAAAATATTATATGACAAATTGACAATATATGTTTGTAAGTGTGACCTTTAATCACTATGATAAATTTCTTAATGATAAGGTGTGCCAGTATGTATATGTAAGGATTAAAATATTGAGTTTTTGTAAGTGATTTTTGGCATGTTGGGTTCGTTGTTTCTGTTTTATTTTCGGAATGGTTTTGGCCTAGTCCCCCATTCTTTTTCTCTTGTGTACTATCTATTTTTTTATTAATAAAATTTCAGATAAGAGAAGGGCCGTGGGTTCCTGGATGTAACCCTTTCGGGGTAGATTGGCTACTCTGTCACCCAACAGGCTGTTGTAGAGGAACTAAGATCGCTTAATTCTTATCAGATTAAAAAATAAATAAAATATTGGTATCGGTGTATCTATCAGTACTTTGAAAAAAAAAAATATCAGATATATCCGGGATATCTGGGAAAAAATATTGGGATTTTGGAAAGAATTTTTTTTCTAAAATATTTAAATTATTGGATTTACATATAAATATTACAAACATCAACTTCATCTACATCTAGAATGAGAATCTAGGTTGTTGATAAGACGCATACTGGTCCCAAAAGTACAATAATCAGACCAAGACATATGATTCATATAGAACGAATTATAGTGTTGAATATGATAATCATGTATATCTTTAGAGTAGCCGACTGTTTCCCCTATAAGTGGATAATAAGGATGAATCCAACTGGATGACTGATCACTGACTTTTGCGCATTGATTATAGCTATATTGATTGTTGTTTTCTTGAGATTTATTTGAGGTTCCAGTCTCACTACCTAAACTGATAGACTCAAAACTTAGCGCAACCGAAGCAACATTTTGATCATCATTTGCACCTCTAGCCCTCCTCTCATACATGGTATCATTTTGTGCTCCATACCTAGTACTTCTAAAGTCATGATCATGATCTTAGGAGGCATGATCGTAATTTTCATCGGATGGAAAATTGTTCAATCCTCCCATTATAGAAGATTGTCCATGTTCATTCAGATATACTCGAGGAAATTACTTATCTATCGAATATTTGTTGAACGTGATTTTTCTTTATTAGAATTTTTTTTACAGATATTTCTTTAATATATCGAAGATATATCATAAATATCCTAAATATCGGAAATATTTCCTATATATCAGAGATATTTGACGGTATTAGAGAAATATCAGAGATACGATGCAAGATAAGATATTTACCCTTCTAGATATATCGGTCATTTGAAAAAAGGAGATATCATGGGATATATCAGATATATCGCAGAGATTTTAATTCTTGCATATATGTGCATTTTCCTAAACCAACACTTTCCGACAGTAATATATATATATATAGGCTTTCTTGGCTAAGAAGGTCCTTATTTATTCTTATGATGCGAATTTTCACTTTAGACACGCTTTTCAATTAAATTTTCACATCTCCACCGTATAGTCTTTAGATACTAATGTATAGATCATCTCTGCAAAATTTCAGTTGGTCAACATACTTTGACTACGCTTAAATCCTTAGACGGGTCATAATCGTCATATTTGCTTACCTTTCAACCGTTATCATCATGCCTACTGAATGTCGTCAACCATTCGCTAATTGACATTATGACACGCGGATTACCAAAATCGCTCCTCAGAGAAAAAAGAGAGGCATCAGTCCCACATCGATGGAGTGTAAAGGTCTTAGACACCTTCAACCTATAAGTGGTAACTCTATCCCTCTTCATTTATTACGTAATTATTATTAATTTACTGTTACTGTCGATTTGGTAACTGACTTAGGCATCAGAGCGTTGAAGACTGCTTAAGAGTGGTCTCCTCTCTTGACGTTGTTTGTTACCTCTATTGACAGGTCCCGAAGGATTAAGACTATTCAAACCGCTCTTTACTAAGCAGTGACATGTAGAAGAGATTAGCAAGCCACTTTTCTACTGTACAAACAACGACGCTTAATGTAGTCAGTATGTAATTCGTAGAATTTGAGTGTTTTTTGTATTAGTATACATGGTTCTTGAAATTGATTGAGCTTCAAAAACTCGTAATGTTATTCGAGTTTTGAGTTCCCATTTTGTATTTAATTTGGATTTGTTGATTCAAATTTATATAAATTTTGGGGTCAAGGTGTTACAAAGTAGGGCTGGCATTTTATACCAATCTAAACAGACTAGCCGCCATCTGTCCCGAACCGTTAGAATCGGTAACCGACGCTGTCGGTAATCGACAAGTTGGTATGGTTGTACTGAGCTGACAATAACATACGATACAGTTGTGGTATTAGGTTTTCGTATACTACGGTATACCAATATTGTACCGACAATTATATATATATATATATATATATATATTACTTAAATCTAATAATCTCAGCCTTTGATTTGAAAGAAGATTGAATCTTTACCATTGAAACCTAAACCCTGATCCCAAATGCAGACCGCAATCTCTCATTCTCTCACTCTCCCAAACTAAGAAACTCTCTCTCTAAAAGAAGAAGAAGTGAAGAACTTAATCTCAGATTAAGTTTGCAAATCCCTACTCATCTCTAGTCTCTCTAGTCATCTCTACTCTCTCAGTCTTTCGTAAATCCCTAAATTCTCAAATCATTCTGCAAGAAGAATAGAAGATGGGTCGGTAGGCTCCCAAGTTCCAATGTTAGGCAAGCCAGGCAAGGTCTGTTATCGACTCATCTCTAACTTTTTGTTGATTTGTTTATTTATGTTGTCAAATTGGATTGATGAACGATGTTGCTTCTGCTTAGATGATTGATGATTGAATCTTCGTTCCCTTTTTTTTTTGGGATGGGTTTGTCTATACAACACAAAATGTTGCAAATTCGGAGGCCCAATTAGGACTTCGGTTGGAGGCCCAACCATACCGATTTCGACCAACTTCAGATACCGAACTCTCGGGATACCAACTTTTTCGGCCGGTAGTGGTATTAGAATTTGCCTTCCGCTGTGGGCCGGTACGGTTGGCGATTTTGGTATTTTAGGTAGGTTACTGTGCCAAGCCCAATCCTAAAACTAAGTACCTGTAGCTTAGCATTGAAATAACTCTTCACTTTTAGCTACTAGCCATGCTTAAATGTTTGATGAGTTTGGTACTGATTGTGTTATCAATAAAAACGATAAACCTAGGTGGGTTTGGTTTTGTTTGATTCGGTTTTCACCAAAAACTGGAAAACCAAACTGAATAAAAAATTCGGTTCGGTTTGGTTTGGTATTTTTTAAGACCTTAAACCAAAAACAAACCAAACCGTGGTTCGATTCGGTTTCGGTTTTTCTTCTTCTTTTTTAAAATAATTTTTCTTAAAATTTGTATGCTTTTAGTTTAGTAAAAAATTATCGTACTTTAGATTTTTTTTTTAATCTCCATTACTTGTTTTTATAAGCACATATAATATATCAATAAAATTTATAACAATGATTCTCCAACAAACCAACAATCTATAAACTGAATAGATACTTTGAAAGTATTGAGAATTGACCACACTAGCACATCATGAAATCATAATTTTAAAACTTCTAAGTTCATCTTGAACACAAAATATAGACTTCATAGTTTAAAGTCCATTCAAGTAAATTCCGAATTTTAAAGTTTAAAAATCATAAATTTGAATAAATAAGAAAAAATAAATTAAATATTAGAGTCTATCATCTAAAGCTAGCAAGAATGAGGTATTCAATTTTAAAGTTAACATATCACTCCCTATACTTCGCATACACAACACCTAGAACATTTATATATGTACATAAAACGAAAATAAAAAGCAAAATATTAGAAAAAATAAACATATAATTATATAGAACATAAAACCTAAAATCATATTCTCAAATCAAATACTCAATAAGAAAATAAAGACAAAAAACAATGTCATTTTAGAGGAATTCGGTTTTTCGGTTCGGTTCGGTTTTTCAAGGGCCGAAACTAAAAACCAAACCAAACTAATTAGGTTCGGTTCGGTTTTTCTTAATTTGGTTTGATTTTTTTCGGCTTTCAGTTTCAAAATTCCACCCCTAAACCTCAGTCACCCTTTGTCAGTTGATGGCTTCCCACTATTAAGACAATCTTTCAGTTAGAAATGGACTTTTTGGAATCGAAATCCAACAAATTGCACCAAACAGAATGTACGATTGTAATGGTTCTTTTGTCTTTACTATATTTATAGTAGACACACAAAACCGCACCAAATCTCAATAAAAGAATTAGTTTTTTTTAGAATAGCAGTAAAACAATAAGGGATAACAAGGAATACAAATGCATCTAGAATGAAGGATAATCATATGCTTGATACCGAACGACATCACTGCAATGCATATGTCTTGAATGCAGTGTAAGTGTAGTAGTAGTAACCATAACGAGGATCTCTTAATTGTAGGTAGCTAGGGAAATACATTATGGTAGAAGAGTGAGATGTGACTCCCGAGAGAGCGTAGGGAACCAAGGGTGTCAAAACATGGATTAGGAAATCAACAGGCGAAGAACTATGTAACAACCCGCATAGCGAGATATTGTCCGTTTTTGCCTCACCCTTACCATTTTGTTCTTAGGTTTCAAGCCTAAAACACATCTCATTATGGGGAGGAATGTTTGCACGTATAAGACACATCACCTCTTCCCCGTGTAATGTGGGATCTCACAGTCCATCCCATTTAGGGACTCGACATATTCGTTCAACATTTTCGACCTAAAGCGACTTTAATACCATTTGTAATAGCCTGATATTGTCCATTTTGGGCCTCACTCTCACGGTTTTGTCTTTTAGGTGCCTAACACAAAACACATCTCAATATAGGGGGGGGGTATATTTGCACATCACCCTCCCTCCTTCAGCGATGCGGGATCTCACAAGCAGCGCTCGATGGATTATCGTGATATTTGCATTATGTTTTAGAGTACAAATCCACCTAGATTCAAATTAGAGCATCTTGACTATGAGGAGACAAATCTTGAGAAGACGATGATAAAATTCACCGATGGACAACAATAAGAGGAGTCGTAACACTCTACCTTGGAACCAAACGAGTAAACAAGGGGAGATGGCATGGAATGAATTGTACTAGCTTTGCCAAACACTAAATGTGCTAAAATAGACCTCCATCGAGTTTGATGGTATATGCAAAAGCACTGACCCATGGGAAATGCGTTCTCTCTTGTTTTTTGATTTTGAAATATCGTAAAAGTAATTGCCTTGTGAATTGTATAGTTTTTCATATCAAGTGTATTGTTGGTATCTAGATGTGTATTATTCATTATACATTATACTTATGAATATTGTTGTTGTTTGCAAAGAAGTAAAAAATGTAGAAGATTAATATACGTGTATCTATATATACCATGTACACGACTAATGATACATGTATAGGTCCCTACATATAAATGATACATGTATATGATAATTGTTGTGTATACATATTTTTTTGGTTTACACCATACAATTTTTTATTTTCTTTTGCAAAATGTGTCCATATCAATCAATATCGGATAAAAATGACATTGTCTCACCTCGGGGGTCCATGGTTCGCACTAGTAGCGCGCCCTTGACCCAAACCCAATTCACGATCGAATAAAAACAAAAGTAGGGAGAAAAAGTCATCTCTTTCTGTGATTAATTCTGAGAAAGAGAATCCAGCACCTTTCTCATTTTATTGTCAAGACTGGACTGGAATCTCCTATACACACACACAAACTCACGCTTCCCATTTCCCACTTGGAACAAAACAAATTCTAAATCACACACTTTGACTCTCTCTGAAAACCAAGAATGGGGCAGGGAAGCTCCAGAGAAGACTCTTCTTCGGCTTCAGAGTCGTCGTCCGCATCATCCTCCCGTCGCTCTCGCATGAAGCAGCGTCTCCACCGTCGTCGTCACCGGAGCCGCTCCAATTCCTCCTCCCATCACAAACACCTCGCCGCAGAGGATTTCGTCGGAATTGCGCTCCTCTCCCTCCTCCGAGTACGTGACCTCTTTCTTCTTCTTCTTCTTCTTCTGATTCTATTTGTGCAAAATTGAAATCGAGCGAGAATAATTGTGTAGGCGGAGATGAAGTTCAAGGACAAATGGCTGGCATGTCTCTCGTTCGGAGAGCAAACCTTTCGGACGCACACCTCTGATCAGTACTGCTTTTTCTTCTTTTGTCTTCTCTTGTTTGATTCTTACATGGAGTTTCTTATTTTTATTTTTATTTTTTTATTTTTTATTGCTTCATTCTATCCTTGTCTCATAAGCACAGCGAACTGTAAAAAACAAGTAACAATCACAAAAACAGTAAAATCACTAGAAAACAAATGGCTTCAGCTACTCAGAGTTTTAAGAATGACACATATTTGTCATAGAGTAAATAACTTGTGTATCACATTGTTTGATAGGGGCAATAGAGTCGTCACCGTTTCAACACATAGTTAGTTGTACTCCAATAGTTTAGGTGAAAATTAGGATTTCTTTGAGAATATACTGCACCAGACTTGTTGAAAAGTTATGCTTCGGCTCTGTATTGAATCTTTTTTTTTTCTTCTGTTTTTTTGGTGTTGCAGAACAAACAAACCTGTTTGGAATGCTGTAAGTACTCTAAACGACATTTCTGTTACTCTTTGTTTGTGTGTCAGTGTTTGTGTATGCATTATGGAAATTACATCAACGTTTCACATCTTTACTTTCATGTATTAACTTAGTGCCATCGATGCATTATGTCATACTCATAACCTGGTGATACTTTGTATACCAGTGTGGGATTACTTCTCATGTCATTATTAGTTGGCGACTGTAGTGCATGGGTTTCCATTACAGCTTGCTTCCTCAGCTCCCTTGTCGGAGCCAACACCAAAGCTAAAGGATTCCTCCCCCGCCTGTATAACAAAACATCAAGATAACCTTAATTACTAAATCTACTACTAATCTAATGAAGGAGAGTGATTGAAGAAACAAACCCATGTTTGGCATTGTACTGAATGATCTTATCCAAAATGTATTAACTATGAGCTTGTGTATTCAAATTCAATATTCTGGTCCAGCATCCGTGATTAACAAATAGTTTCTTAATCTATCCATAGCTCAGGAAGCCAATGGTACCTGATCAAGCTCAACCATATCACTCACCTTATAGAACAAATAAATGACCACCTTCCCTAAATCTAAAGGCTGTTTTGAAATGGTAGACAGCTTTGGGATTAAGGACTGGGTTATTAACATTGCTGCAGTCAAGTCTGGCAACTATGCCAATCTATTATATGACTCAACCTCCTTCTCATTCTTTCTGAAAATTCCAAGTTAGAAGCAATCAGACTTGATGAACTCGGTGTTGGTATGGTCTCAAATTTGAGATAAAGGACCTTTTCAGGTTGGGCAATATTGTTTAAATATATATGGCTCCCTTTTAGGGTACATGAAACTTTAAAGTTGTGGTGGTAAACCACTGTAAGTTAAGATGCTGGCTTGGTTATTGGCTTCTGGAGGGTTAATACATGTATGCATTGTGGTAGAATCCTGGAACTCTACTATTTGAAATTGAGGGAAAACTCATCTGTGTATTTTCCCTTTATTGGGCAGGAAAAGAAGCTTCTTTTGGACAAAAATGGGCCTCGTGTTGCAAGGATCTCTGTGTTTGAGGTGTGTAATGAACTCAATGTTTTAGTCTCTCTGTATAGCAGTTTTGTGGAAGAGGTATTCTTTTGTGAAAATAAACTAGTCATGATCTTGCCATGTGGAAAGAACCTAAGCTTGTAGGTCTCCTAATTTATGCATGACTGTGGCGTTTGGCGTAGCTACTAATGCATCGTTACCAGGAACAACACATGATAACACCTTGAACATGAAACAATTAGTTTCTTGTATTTCAAGTGCACAAGTTTTTTTTAGCATTCTTCAGCCATCTTGACTTTCAGCTTCAATTATTATTCTTAGTTGTTTAACAGGTATAATGTGTGGGGCTGAAGTCCACCACTGCTTATTCTATTATCCATATTCCGAGTCATCATAGACCGAAGATTTTGAAAGTTTAAAAGAAAGAGTGAGTGTGAACCGTAAAATGTGGGGTTGGGTGTCTTGGGGTATAAATTTTATTCACCTTCATATATATGATGGTCTTGTTTAATTCTATGAGAGAGTCTGTATGTCAGCTTTTTTCCTGCAATATTTCTGTTTTCTTGGAAATGTAGAAAACTTTAATCATTGCTGTAACTTTTGTATGTTTTCAACCTGATTAAATATGTTACATGATGCAGACGAATAAAATGCACAAAAACACTCTGATAGGATATTGTGAGATTGATCTACTTGAATTTCTAACCAGGGTAAGTCACCTTCTTCATATATCTATTCAATTTTTAACATGTTACAATTGTTTAATGGGGACATCATATCTACTTTGCTGCAACAATGACACTATATGTACAATATATGTATGTACTTCAAGAAGTATTGAAATCTATCCATTTTGGTAATTTCTATATCTGCGGACGATTAGCTATATGGAAACAACTGCTGTTTATGTAAACTTCCTCGAACAATAACGAAAAGTCTAGGTGGATTATATCTATATAAAGTGGATTCACAGAATACATAGAAGTTTGGGAAATAATTTTTGGTATGTAGCTCCAATTCCTAGTTTTGATTTTGTATGGCTTACTGCATTATGCCTTTTTATTTGTCGGGCAAAGTTGATGCTCACAATCATTATTGATAAATTGACATAAACAAACATGCGTTAGAATTGCAGCGGAGATTGTTGAGTGAAACTGATTTGAGGTTAGCTGTTTTTCCACTAAGTTCTGAGAAGTTCAAAGGTTTTTGGGGATGGAAATAGGGGAGTTAAATGATTAATTCTTATCAGTAATATGTTTATGTTTATTTATTACTGTTCAAGATATTTGTCTCTCTAACTCTTAGCAGCTGCTGTAGGAATTAGAATCCGATTCCAGTCCCGAGTGTGAGACATTGAACCTGTTAGATCCATCATCACCAGACAAAGTTGTGGGAGAAATATCTGTTTCAATATCTGTTGAGGTGTGCTATTTATAACTTCCAATTTTACATAAGTTAAGTAAACTGGTATATATAACATGTCTTTTGGAAAATTTACAGGACCCAAGTGAAACAGAAAAGAGCTTTGCAAGACGCATCTTATCCATAGTGGTATGTCCAGACTTTTGTGTATACAAGAAAAGAATTTTGACATAGTTTGATTTTCACATGGACATATCTATGTCGTTCTACTTCAATTTTCGAAAGCAATTGCAATGCATGTGTCTCCCTTTTGTTTACTGTTGATGCTTACTAATGAAAATTCTGGATGTTTGTACAATACACAGGACTACAATGAAGATGGACACCTTTCATTATCTGAATTTTCTGACTTAATTACTGCTTTTGGGAATCAAGTGGCAGCGAACAAGGTTTGAATTATGTGTTATTATATAGGAAGAAGGGTACCCAATTCCCGTGGGTTCTGATTTTTGTTACCTGCGATCCAGTTAGATTTCTGGTTCTTGATTTGTGCTGACTCTTCAGTACTACAAAATTTGCCACTCATGTTAAGTTCCCAGTCCCCTCTGTTTCAGCCTATAAGTCAGTATTCAACTTGCACCAACAAATGTGCAGTGTAACATTTCATTCTTAGAAGTTTTATCAAATTTGAAGCTTTCTAACAGTAGGATCCTTTGTATTGCACACCCTTGTTGTGACCTCTTTGCATTTCCTCATCTTCATGATGAAGGGCATGAAAATCTCAATTCCCCCCACTCGGGGTATATAAATAAAAGAATGATTCTTGGACAAAAAGAAAAAAAAAATCTCCATGAGAAACATTAAAAACAAATTATGGTACCCTGAGTATGTTTTATTGTCCACATACCCAAATCTTTGAAATTTCATTTGCATTTGGTATAGGTTTCGGGATTCAATACTATGAAGTATGTTGCTCCATTATCAGATATGAGGGCTACTGTGTGATATTTGTATGTTTGTTGGTCTGTGTTATCTTTTTATTTTTTGTTCCATGCCTGAAAATTATTTTCCTTGCTTGCTAGAAAGAGGAGATGTTTAAAGCAGCTGACAAGAATGGGGACGGTGTTGTTAGCATGGATGAATTGGCTGACCTTCTTGCCATTCAACAAGAAAAGTAATGATATCTATTCTTTATTTCCATATTTAGTTCTTATGTATATTTTTGAGAATTTAATATTCACCTTTTCCCTTTAAATATATTATTGGGGCAATATGTCATTGTATTTGTAGATATAGTGTTTTCTTTCTCGGCTCAAATCATGAAAGTATTCTCTGTTTCATGTTTTCTGTAAGTTTTGCAATATGGAGAAGTTCTCTTGTAAATGGTTTGATAGAAAAGCTTTCTTTGGTTTATCCTTTGTTTGCGTTTCGATTGTTGTTTGGTAGTGGCTTCATTTCAACAAATGTTTTCTTATATTATGATTTTATAAGTTTAGGCAAAAGATTAGCAAGGTCTTTAAAAAGGTTGAGCAATAGCTATTAGAAAACTTTCCTTTTTCAGGAACTATTTTCCATCCCAGACGTCATTTTGATCTATCTGTGATGTTTTAATTCTTCACAATCTTGTTAAACCATAAAGTGACCCCAAGTTAGCTCAACCATATGCACTTTTCTAGCTGTTTATAGTTGGAAGGTGTTGGGTTTCCAGCCCATGTGTTTTTTCTAAGATGTTTCGTCTTAGTGTATGGTATTCCAATAAGGAAAGGATATCCTTATTGATGATGGTATACCTGTAATCTTGGTTGATTACAGAGAAGGAAGGAGGCATTATTGCCTACCACTAATAGGAATAGGATTTCCTATTTGGTGAAGAGATCTGAAGATCCTTATGGCTATATAAGGAGGGGTTCAGCTCTAGGGTTTTGTATCGCAGAGACAAAGAACAAAGTGTGTTCTATTCTCGGTTAGAGGGTGAGAGAGGGCAGAGAGGAGAGAGATAGGAAGAGAAGAGAGAGTCCTTGTTTTCTTATACTTTCTGGTGTACCCATTATTAATATAGTGAGTGTTTTTCTGCCGGTGGATGTAGGCAAAAGTTTTGCTGAACCACCTTAAATCTATGTTCTTTGTGTCTTATCTCTGTGGTTGTTTCTCTTGGTTTGCTGTGTTCTTTTGGGGTTCCTTGACATACATAATTGGCCGATATCCCAATAGTGGTATCAGAGTGGGGTTAGCCTGTAGATCCAAGGTTTAAGTCGGCAGGTTTGGTGTTGTCAAGATGAGTGAAGACAAAGGCACAATGATCAAACTCACCCACACGAATTGGGTGACGTGGAAGCCAAGAATGGAGGATATCCTTTATTGTAAGGATATGCATGAGCCTATTGAAGGTGTGGCTGGCAAGCCTGCAGATATGGCGGATGACAAGTGGCGAAAGTTGCATCGGAAAACTGTTGGCACGATAAGACAATGGGTAGATGATTCCGTCTTTCACCATGTGTCGGAAGAAATTGATGCGGAAGAACTCTGGAAGAAATTGGAATCCCTCTTTGAGAAGAAGACCGCTGCGAAGAAAGCTTTCCTTTTCAAAGAGATGATCAACATGAAGTTCAATGAGGATAAAAGTGTTGCTGTACACTTGAATGATTTCCAGAATGTGACCAATCAGTTGGCGACAATGGGTATGAAGATTGGCAATGAGATACTAGCATTTTTCTTGCTAGGGACTTTGCCGGACAGTTGGGAGACTTTCGTGATGACCTTGACTAATTCTGCGTCTGATGGTGTATTGTCTATGGATACCGTTAAGAACATGTTTAACGAAGAAACAAGGAGAAAAGCTGTTGGCATAGACGATGGGCACGGAAGAGCCCTTGTTGTAAAGGGTAGAGACAAGAATTCAGGTCTAAGGTTTAGTGGCACATGTCACTACTGTCGTGAGAAGGGCCACATAAAGTGGATGTGTTGAAAGTGGAAACAAGACAAAAAGAAGGGCAACTACCAAGATGATGAAGATAATGGCTTTACTGCTACTGTCTCGGGGGAGCTTCTCACTGTTCAAGAATGTATGTATGTTGGTGACAAGGGTCATGATTGGTTCGTGGATACCGGTGCAAGTTGTCATGTTACTTCCAACTTGGAGCTCTTTACTACATACGAAGCAAGCGACTTTGGGATATTGAAGATGGGTAATAGAGGCTGGTCCAAGATTTCGGGAATGGGAGACATTTGCATTGAGATTGATCTTGGTTACCATATGACATTGAAGGATGTGG
Organism: Fragaria x ananassa; assembly: GCA_034370585.1. NCBI lineage: Eukaryota > Viridiplantae > Streptophyta > Magnoliopsida > Rosales > Rosaceae > Fragaria > Fragaria x ananassa. The sequence goes on along the minus strand of CP139757.1, from coordinate 19,565,824 downwards.
GGGCACGTTTCTAATTTACGTGTCAACATACTGTCTGCAAGTGCTCTTGACAGACAAGGTTTTCACCAGTATATTGGTGATGGAAAGTGGAAGCTTATTAATGGGTGGTTGGAGGTTGCTAGAGGAGGTCTGTGTTGTTCCTTGTACAAGACACATAGCTTGGTGTACAAAGATGACTTGAGTGCAATGGGTGATACTTCTTCGGGCGCATGGCACCAGAGTGATGGCCGTATAAGGAAGAAAGGCGTTCTGGAAAAGATGTCCCATATTTCCTTTTCCAATGGTTGTTCTGACCAGGAAGAAGATGGTCAAGAGTTGTTCCACCACTGAGGACATGGTGATGAGTTGTTCGATCAGGGGGAGCCTGATCAGGGGGAGCTGCACGCTCCAACCACATAATTCTGCATCAAGTCAGCTTGGGCGGACTCCTGGTAATGGAGTCGCACTAGTGTTCCTCCCTCATGGTTTGGAGGGGGAGATTGTTGGGTTTCCAGCTCATGTGTTTTTCCTAAGATGTTTCGTCTTAGAGTATGATATTCCAATAAGGAAAGGATATCCTTATTGATGATGGTATACCTGTAATCTTGGTTGATTACAGAGAAGGAAGGAGGCATTATTGCCTACCACTAATAGGAATAGGATTTCTTATTTGGTGAAGAGATCTGAAGATCCTTATGGCTATATAAGGAGGGGTTCAGCTCTAGGGTTTTGTATCGCAGAGACAAAGAGCAAAGTGTGTTCCATTCTCGGTTAGACAATTTCAAAACCATTTTTTTATATGGCAAATCTGAATTTTTCCGTGCACTGTGCTTTTGAGTTCTGTATAATTGCAGCATGTTTGAATTTAGAAAGGATTTCCCTTTAGGTCTCATATGAAAAACCTGTGTGATTTACAGGGAACCACTAATCAATTGCTGTCCTGTTTGTGGCGAGACTCTTGAGGTTCCTGATAAACTGAACCATATGATTCATTTGAGCCTGTGTTTTGATGAAGGAACTGGAAAACAGGTTATGACTGGAGGATTTTTGACAGATAAACAGGCTAGTTATGGGTGAGAATGCTGTGATATCATGTTTGTGAGAGATAATGAGAGTTTACTTTCAGTTTTGTGGTTATGACTAATATGGTTCTGTGATACTAAGATCAATTTATGTCTGTAGGTGGATGTTTAAGCTTAGTGAATGGGCTCATTTTTCATCCTATGACGTTGGTTTAAACTCTGGATCAAGTGGTTCTCATATTCTGGTACTTCGTTAGATTTTGATTTTCTTGAAATTTCTGGGTTGTTGTTCTTATGAAGAAAAATTTTGGGTGATGATTTGGTCAGTTAGAGTCTGGTTTTCATGATTGTATTTTATAATAAAAGTCTATAGTTGCAACCCTTGTCGCTCTTTTCCTTGTATGTTTTCTAGTATTAAGAAATGTTTTAATGACATAATATCTCTGGTCAATAATCTTTTTCTCAGAACCAAACTACTCTTCTAATTTATTCTTAACTATTTTTTGCTAAGGTATTTGATCGGAGGACAAAGAGACTTGTGGAAGAATTGATAGACGGAAAGATTGCCTTGTCAATGAGAGCTATTTACCAGTCAAAGCTAGGGCTTGGCCTTATGGATACAGGTATGCATTAATTATTAAGTGGTTTATGACAATACATGTGATATGGAACAGAAATTGCAGAGAAGCTGTTATAAATCGCTGAATCTTTCTTTGTTTATTGTTGCTAATATAGGGGCTAAGGAGCTCTTGCAGAGCATTTCTGAAAAGCAGGGGAGAAAAATGAACTCAGTGGAATCTGCTAAAGATATACCAACATTCATCGAATTTTTTAAGGTATGCTTGTTTTTCTAGTTAGCATCATATTGTGACTATGTCTTTATGACTTTCTTAAAACGTACATTGAAAAGCTAGAACGTGTCTGGGTATATGCTGGACACTTATCCTAAAAAAACATGGAAAAGGCATGTAGATGCGTATTTTTCAAAAAATGGACACACTTAGGCAATTAACCTACAATGAACATTGAATAGGCACAGATGTTTCTGTATGTGTGTGTGTCTGTGATGCAGCGGCTGCAGCCTTCCACTTTATGAGAACGCTTGATTCCAACTACCTTCGTCTTGTTTTATTAATGCATCAGCATGTCCATTGTGCAGACACAAACACATCCCCTCCTAGTTCTTTCACCCCATGGACTAGGATGCGCTTAGAATCTAACTATATTGACCATTCTATGGCTTCTTTTGTGCAATTTGATTTTAAAGTGCTTTCAGTAGTACCACAACATGGAAAAATTACTTGGGCTCACCATCTTCCTCTTCACATTTGTCTGTGCATAGTTGTTTTCCATAGGTGCTATGATTATATTTAAGCATATAACTATGGTGTTTTAGGGTTAATTCAATTTGGCTGAAGTCGAGTACTCTTTGATATAATTACATATTCATGTAAATATAAATTTGGAAGTGTAATTAGCTATCTATGTGTATGTAAAATTGTAAGATGTTTGTTTCTGTGTCTAAGCATGTGATTTGACTGTTTTGCGTTGGGGACTTTGATTATATATAACTATGGTATTGTAGGATCAACTCAATTTGGCTGAAGTCAAGCACCCTTTGGAACATTTTAAGGTAAACTCATACTTTAAGTCTACGAAATTCATGTTGTTTATTCAAATCTAACTTTATTTAAATCTTCTGTGGCTTATCAGTACTTCTGCTACTCTGATGGTTTATATTACATGTCCCAAATGTCTTAATGGGGTTGAGTATAATCATATTATAAATCATAATTGTACAAACTAAAAATAAAGTGTGAATTTCTGCATATGTATGCCAAAATAGTTTAGGTATACATTCCTGAAAGGATTGAGGGTATCATCTGAAAGGATTTAGAGGAACTTCTCATTCATCTGATTTGAATACAATTTCAGTTTAGGATTGAGGGTATCATCTGAAAAGATTTAGATGGACTTCTCATTCATTTGCCCTGTATCTTTCTTCCTTTTGGCTTTAAATTGAGACTTGTAGTTATTGGTCAAAACTGATCCTTAAAAGATCTATGTTTCTTATCCAGAAATAGAAAAGAAGAAAGTCCTGCACATGCTTTTCTATACCTTTTACATTCCAATCTAAAATCATATATCTTTCAAGTTTGACAGGCTTATTACACAATATCTTACAAAGCTTGTGATGATACTTCTGCCTAGCGTCATGCTCTCTTTGAATATTTGGGTTGGCAGTTCCTCTCTGGACTCGATGTCCACCTTGTTGTATTATGTTTTTCTCGAGGTTTGAATAAATGCTGTTTCTATAGAAATAAAAAAAAATTAAAAGTAGTTCGGTGTAATTTTAACAAACTGGACAAAACAATTTTTGACTTTTGTGATGTTAATTCGTATCCATCAAGTAGATTTGTCTCGTTTTTCATTGGCTGTGCGTGGATTGAGAAAGGAGAGGTTTGTACTTTGGAGGGGGAGAAAGTCTTGGGTTTAGACATAGATAGTAGTCTAATGCATAATTTGAGCTGAAGCCATGGTCATAATTTTCGCTTTGACAAGTGTTTGATAATGAAACCAAGAGAGGTGAGGAGTATCATCATGTCTGTTAAGATAAAGATAGTAGTCAGATGCAGAATTCGAGCTGAAGATATGGTCATAATTTAAGCTTTAGTACCAAGAGAGGTGAGGACCTGAAAATGGGGAAGATTAGGTCTCAGGAGCAATGAAAATAAAAATTCAAACAAGAAACATTGAAGGGGTATCTATATTGCACATAATACCAGTGGTCTGCTATTTAGTATTTACAGAACATTTAAACATAAATACTGTCGTGTAATCAACCGTGTAAATAAGTTCAATCCGGTAATTGGTCTTTAAATGGTCAAAGAGCCTTAGTTTCTAGATTTGTGTTGTTTTCTTTATTGAGAAAATCTTCTCTCAGGTAGATAATTTGATAATCGAAAAAGTCGCCAAGCAGAAAGTTTTCTCTAATCATGTGTTAATACTGCATGTTTATGTTTCCTCTGGAATTTTGGCTCTTTAGAATGTGTATATGTCTATGTACCCTCTCCCAATACTACTTTATCATCTGTACTTCCGGTGGAATAATATTCTTGACCCACCACTGGTTTTGGCAACACAGTTAAGTCCATGATCTCTTTGGTATCCTCCATTAATACTATAAAGCATCAGTTAATCCTTGACCTTATTTTTTTTTGTTGTATTTTTTCGCTGTGATTGAAAAGAGCTGTCTTTGGCTTTTGGATCTAGTGTAGATACGCTCTTGGTTGGTTGATCATATACTCGCTTTTCTGAAGCGTTTTACTTGTAACAGTCCTCACATTCTCAAGAGTATAATATCTTTATTTTATTTTATATGTGTATGTAGACATTCAATCAATTTTTTGTGAGAGAGTTAAAACCTGGTGCAAGACCAATTGCCTGCCCAGAACGTGATGATGTTGCCGTCTGTGGTGCAGATTGCCGTCTCACAGCATTCAGATCTGTTGACGACAGTCTAAGATTTTGGATTAAGGTAATTTTTTACTACTACTTGGAACAATTCTGTGCCAGGCATACAAATTATTTGGAAGCAATCTTTTGTGCTTTGCCCTGATGAAATCGGGAGAATTTCGAGTTCCCATCCGTGCAGTAGCATCCTTTTGAACCCATTTAACTTGAATCATAGTCCAGGGAAAAGAATTTCGGCTTTCATTTGATGCTGAAAAATAGATAAAGTTAAATGATGAACATAAGATTGAAACTTTAAAAGAATAAATCATGCTATGCCATTAAACACTAAATTAGATTCACTTATTTCTCCTTTTGACTAGGTACTCATAGGAAAAATAGACGACCTGCTTGTCCATAATTTTCTATGGCAGATAAAGCATCATTCTTTTGTGCTCGCCCTCGTAATAGTTCAGGGAAAAGAACTGCAGCTTCTTAAATGATGCTTAAAATACATGAAAGTTAAATGATGAATATGATTGAAGATGATAAATCAGTTTATGCCATATATTTCAAAATTTAGATGCAACTGACACTTGATCAATCCCAACCTTCCTGACTAGGTACTGAGTAAAAATATATGAGTTGATTGTCTATTTTGTACTGTATTAATATATCAGTTTGCATGGACTTTGCTGAATTCATACTAGATATGATCTAAAGTGCTGATGTGACTGCTGAACTGTTTAGCAGACTAAACTGTTGTATAAATGTTGCAATCGAGAGCTGGCAGTATGTATACTCGCAGAGAAACTAGAGACAGTCATATGTTATACATATTATATTTCCTAGAACGAAATAGTTAAAGAGATAAAGGCAAACTATGATAAGCTCGGTCTGGTTGGCACATTTCTTTTATATTTAATGTCTCCAATTCAGCCATACTATTTATTATTTATTCTTACTGATCAATATTTTAAATGTCTTTGATCATTTATTGTTACTTTTAGGGTCGGAAGTTTTCAGTTCAAGGACTTCTGGGGAAAGATATTTGTTCTAGTGCTTTTATTGATGGAACCTTGGTTATCTTTCGTTTGGCACCACAGGTATTTGTCATTTTATGCGCTGTATTACCTTGTGGCATGAAGTGAACATTATATTCTCTGACTGAGACTAAAATCTAACATTGTTTCAGGATTATCATCGTTTTCATAGTCCTGTTTCTGGAACTGTTGAGCAGTTTGTAAAAGTACCTGGATGCTTATATACAGTATGTGATTGTTGATATGGTATTTTCTGGCTTTTCTTGAAATTTTTGGTATTGCCCTTAACGTTTTTCCATTTCCCTTGTTCAGGTTAACCCTATAGCTGTTAATAGCAAGTATTGTAATGTCTTCACTGAGAATAAGCGAGTGATATCAATTATATCAACGGCAGAGTTTGGAAAGGTTAATTACTGCAATCATTTGTCTTTTCAAAATGTTAAACTCGTTTCTATTATCATTTACCTTTTAGCTTGCATTCCAAAATTGAATAAAGTATGCATGTTCTGAACTAGTAAATGGAGCGGCGCTAACATGATCCTTTTCATCAACTTTCTCTCTACAGGTGGCTTTTGTTGCAATCGGTGCAACTATGGTTGGCAGCATCACCTTTCTAAAGAAGGAGGGAGACCATGTTAAGAAAGGAGACGAGGTTAAAATTCTTTGTTTGATGTGATTTGTGTTTTAATATTATATAGAATAATGTATATGTGGTAATATGCTGATGTTATACTTAATCTGTTTTTAACTTACATTATGTTAATCTAATGTGCAGTTTGGATATTTCTCGTTTGGCGGCAGCACTGTGATCTGTGTTTTCGAAAAGGTTGGTATTGGAATGAATAGTTCCTGAATGCACATAAGATATAACTAGGTTGGGAATCTTGTTGGCTTGTTATATCTTGAAAAGAATCAACATTCCATTTTCTGATTTTAACTGTTATAAATAGACGAGGATAGTTCCTTTGGCTTATTGTTTGTGCTATCATGCAGAATGCGATTGAGATAGACGAGGATCTCTTAGCCAACAGTGCCCGGTCACTGGAGACCTTGGTTTATGTTGGGATGAAGTTGGGTGTGTCAAAGAAACAAGCCAACGTTGGGTTGCCAAACTTACAGAACTGTGTGTTGCAAGATTGAGAGAGGTCACTATAGGTCATTCTTTGTACAATGTTCAACACTTCAAATCAATAGTTACTGACACCCTACAGTTTTCTGGTACTTTGTTTTTGAGTGGAATGAATAACTTCATCGAGCTTAAATGTCATCACAATCAAGATGCATAAACTCCTCCACACTTGGAGGAGGGTACATATGTGACTGTGCTACTATATTAGCACCATTCCACATCAGATGTCAAAACCAAATTAGGCAAATGAGCTAAATGTAAAAATGTTAGGATGAGCAGAATCCGTCATGGCATGCAAAGACAGTACCTCTTCTTCACAGGAAGGGCATTTGGGTGTATATGTCCACACCTCATTCACTTAGCCTACTCGATCTGCGTCGGAAGAATGTTAGATGGCTAGAAGCAGCCTTCCTTACACAAATTTTCACTTTCCTCTAAACTGGAGTCTTCCGAAGTTGGTTCCATAGGATTGTTGGGTCCTTCAAAATTCGCGTGCGTGCTACATGGTATGCCGACTTAACTGTGAACCTACCTTTCTTGTCCTCGCTCCAAAGCTTTTACCAAATTTACAACTAATGCTTATTTTTAGGTAATCATAATTCTGTGCAAACGTTTAAGCTAGGGAAAATGCCCATTTAGTACTAATTCAAACTTCTTATTTCCCATTCTAATGATAATCTTTTGCATTAGCCTATTCCGATATAAGGTAACCATTTTTATGCCTAAATGCACAAATCTTTACTAAAGTCTTAACAAACCGTATTATTTCAAGACTATTTTGCCCCCACCTCTTCAACATGAAAAGACTTGGCCGGAACCTCGGACTCCGGTCACCGGCCGCCGGATTTCGGTCACCAGAATTTCCCCGACCGCCGGATTCCGGTCACCGGATTTTCCCCTGTAACCAGTTACCGATCCCCAATAATCAGTTACTGACCAGTTAATGACCCATAATAACCAGTTATTAACCCCCAGTAACCAGTTATTGATTAATTACTGACACCCAGTAACCAGTTACTGACCCCAATAACTTTTAGTTTTCAGTTACTGACACCCAGTAATCACTTAGTTTTCAGTTACTGACACCCAATAATTACTTTTTTTCAGTTACTGACACCCAGTAATCACCCAATAATCATGTTGTTTTCAGTTACTGACACCCAGTAACCAGTTACTGACACCCAGTAACCAGTTACTGACCCTCAGTAACAAGTTACCGACCTTAATAATCGAGTTACTGACCCCAATAACTTTTAGTTTTCAGTTACTGACACCCAATAATCATTTTGTTCTCAGTTACTGACCAGTTACTTGACACCCAGTAACCAGTTACTGACCCCCAGTAACTGGTTACTGACCCCAGGATCCATGGCTTAATCACAAAGACTTGTAGACGACCCCCCCTGAATTGTCTCTGTCCAACACCCATCTTTAAATAAATCTGACTTAGACCATTTCCAACCAATCAAACCTTGTAAACCAGCATCAACACCAACGAGCCTACTCTACTCACATGAAATCGCCCGCTCCCGATTCCTTTCTCCCAAGTGGGAGGTGACTATTCCATTTGCCAAACCAGAAAAATATTGACAGAAAAGTCCAAATGCAATCGGATTTCAAGGAAGAAGAACAGAGAGAGGAGCCGGAGGTTAGGTTTTGAATTTGAAACCGTTTTTTCACGGTGGTGACGTGGCAGAGGTTAACCGTCTCTGAATCAGTGGTCTGTGGATGGGCCAGTCAGCTTCGGCGGCAGCAATTTCAAGCCGCCGTGAGAACAACCACAGCCATCGGTCCAAGTCCAAAGCAACGGCTCTGATCTCTCCGATGCTGGTTCCGGAGGAGTCCTGTGAGGTTCTCGATTTAGCGACCGACTATATCTCCGATCTACCCGATGAGTGCCTGGCTTGTATTTTTCATTCCCTCGGCTCCGGCGACTGGAAAAGATGCTCTCTGGTCTGCCGGCGGTGGCTGACGGTGGAGGGAGAGAGCCGTCATCGTCGCTCTCTCAACACGCAGGCGGATCTGCAGCCGAGTATTGGTTCTCTCTTCTCTCGCTTCGACGCCGTCACCAAGCTCGCGCTGAAATGCGACCGCAGATCCACCAGCATCGGCGACGAGGCGCTCGCTCTCATTTCCCTGCGGTGCCGGAACCTCACGCGCCTGAAGCTCCACGCGTGCCGCGAAGTGACCGATGTAGGGATGCTGGCGTTTGCGAAGAACTGCAAGGGTTTGAAGAAGCTCTCATGCGGATCGTGCACTTTCAGAGCTAAAGGAATGAACGCCGTGCTGGACAACTGCTCGGCGCTGGAGGAGTTATCGGTGAAGCGGCTCCGTGGTATCGTCAGCGTCGGTCGGCGGTTTTGGGTTTCTGGTGGAGCAACTCGGTTAGAGAGAGAGAGAGGAATGGATCGGGAAGAGAGAAGAAGAAGAAAGAGATAAGAAAAGAATGATGTAGGTTTAATTAAACACAGGGTAATACCGTCTTTTTCTTAAAAATCATTGAAATGGGCACAATGATAAGATTTTAATTGGAATGGGCTTTAGTTTGCAAATATTTGGGCATTAGGGCATTTTCCCTTTAAGCTATAATCCCCTATCTTTAACAAACATTTAAATCCTCTAAAAATAAGCAGAATCATGATCACCTATAAATCCTCTTCTACGTATTATAAGTTGAAAAGAATTTTGACATCCGCCAATTTTGCTTATGGAACCGTTTTTGGTTAAACTTTCTAAAACCCTGAAAATACCCTTTTTGGTAAAATTGTTTTGATAAGAAGTTGGTCTATTGCATGGACAAAATGGTAAAAACAAAATGGAAATATTAAAAATCTCTATTAATTAAAGTTCAGATAAACTTCCCACAATTTAAGTTAATTTTGATTAAACGACGGTTGAGGATATCCCACTAATCAAAAACTGCATAAAACTGCTGATCAGTTTTGATTATGAAGCATTTGCAATACAACTAATGGGCTAGTTTTGATAAAATAAAAAAAATGTTTAAGAAAATTATATTTTCGTCTTTTTGTTATATGTGTCTTGTCCTAATACACGTAGGATTGGTTAATCAAGTTTTCTTATTAGAATATATTACAGTTGATAGAACTTCTAGATCTTTTGGGAGACTCTATGTAATGCCTATAAATAGACATTTTTATTAATGAATGAGTAGACCATTATTTTCGTTATCTTTTCTCCTTCAACACGTTATCAGCACTGTGGTCTGACCCGAGCTTGTTAACGAAACCCTAAAACCCACCATTTTTTCTCTGGGCACCCACTAAATTACTGTGGGCACCCTAGCTTGTCAAAAGCCGCCTCGATCTCGGAGCTCCACCGGCGCTCTCCCTCAGCCCAACCTCAACTCGGCCCCAGAGCAGTCTTGTCACTGGGATCTGACGCAGCGCCGGTAGCCTTGCGCGTCGCCTCGGTCTTCCCCACACACCTCTGCCTCGTCAGGCAAGCCAAGCTCCTGGTAGTCGTGCCTCACCCGCAACCCTGCTCCGATCTACATAACCAGATCAGATCCCTCGCTAGCACGCAGTAAGCCTTCGTCAACTACGGGCCAGCACCCACAACTAACCCGGGCAGTCGTCGAACTCGCGCCGACAACGAATCAGCGTCGTACCGGCTCGACCCGAATCCGGCATCAGTGCTCTACCCGGATTATCTCACTGTGTATTGAACGAGGGGCAAAATGGTAAATTGGCCCCTCCGGGTAATTTTTTTACCTGACTAGTAAAAACAGTTTATTTACAATAGTAACTATTTAATTAGTTTTACTGTTTATATTATATGGTGAATATGACTAACCATATGTTTTTCTTTTTCATGAAATTTTTCGCGCGACGGATCACGATTGATTTGCGAGAGTAACTTCGCAGCATGGAAGTAAGCATGAAAATTACAAAAACAACTTCTCTTACACGGCAAACTAACACGTAAGTTTTTATAAAAGTTACTTTTTTTTAATTTTAATTTCATAGTCAGACTTGGTAGCCTTCTACATCCCACATTTCTTTATAACGTGGGACGATATTGAGGGATTGAGACCCCTCATATCAAAGTTGAAATTTGTGACGGTTTGACAAGTCACGGTGTTACAATGAAATATTGTCGTGGTTAATAAAGGGACAAACATCGATTTGCGACTGAAATTGTCACGGTTAATATTGATTTGTGACAGAAATGTCACGGTTAACATCGATTTGTGACAGAATTTGTCACGGTTTACATCGAATTGAGTTACCATAAACCTTGGTCTTAACATAATTCAATATTTGGAATTAATTATCGTATCTTGATAATGGTTAATTTTCCATCTTGTTGTTGAAATATTTGACCGAAATATGAGCCATGAATTTGACCAAAAAAAAGTGACGAATTTCATGTCATGAATTCTGAAAAGAGGGAGAGGCAACACCTCGAAACCTATATGTCATAAAAAGATTGGGTCAGTAAATGAAAGAAAAATCTTGTTATTGATGTGGTTCTACATCTGTTCATTAATTGTAAAGAAAACAATAATATGTTCAATATACAAGAAATATATGGAGTTTTTGAAACAGGAAATTCACTATATGGAAGAAGATGATATCATTATTCTAACAATTACAGATTTTAAAAGCAAATGGTATATTGTGAAAGATATAATGCATATGACTTCGGTTTAATAGTCTAAGTGACTACAGATCCGTTTATTTTTCTAAGTTTTGTGAAGGCATACACCTTACATATTTGACTAAAGTTACTTAGTCGTTATATTTTGAATTAAATTCATGGTCAAGACCTCGATACAATTGTTGGCATCTATATTCAGATTTTGTCTGACACATATGGTTCGATCTACATAAGCTATATGTTAATGCAATATATCGCATTACAGCATGACACTACAATGGACTACATTGGACCACCAGTTATTATAAGGTGGCGTTTCTAAAGGCTAAAATATCATGATGTTGCGCAATGCATATCGGTTTTGGATCAAAAGAGGATTTGTAATGTCAAGTGTGGCACAATGCACACTTATACAATTGCAAAGATATTACAAACAAGAGTAGTTTTCTACACTGTTTAGTGGATTCATAATTGCAAAAAGAAAATTGTGTTACGCTAGATGTCATTCAAAATTGGATGTTGAAAAATCATTTTCTTTCTCTACAAGATTCAATAGTGGGCCGTTGGCGGCGGCGCCGCCGCTCCTATATAGTGCTCACGATCAATTTTGCCAAGATTTGGCATGTTTTAAGCTTTGTTTCATCAATCTATGTAGTATTACACGTCATATATATATATATATAATGCACTCTAAAAGATTCCAAAACCTTTTTCAATCTCCATCGAAATTGTTAACATATTTTGGTTTCTATGCCTTGACATAAAACTATTGTCTCTATATTCGTCTCTATATTCTTATATACGAATGTGTTGTAGAGAGATTGAGTGCTTAGCTTATTGCAATATTGCAAGGAATAGACAACTATTCATAGATTTAGTTCTTTATAAATCCGTTGTGACTACGATGTTTAGATCATCAGAAATAATCAAAGAGTGGATTAATGCTCAAGTTTCAATGCCTAATAGTGTTATAATTCAAGTCACATATGATCTTTATACATGTATAAGGAAGTAAACGAACCGTGCTATGATTTAATGATATTCATGTCAGCGTTTATCACCTAGAAACACATTGTAAGAATTGATGAGAATTTCTTATGTATCATTATAATGAATACGCAACATTCATGAGTCACTAAGATTCGGTTAATTGAATCGGTTATTGTCTCCAATGATGAGAATGAAGACATCGACTCATGTAGGCTTTAACATAAATCGTTCAGGACAATTTGGACGTGTTTTGATGATCCATATATTAAAGAGTAAAGACTCTCACGGACATCATTTCTTTTGAGCAAAGTAACAATTAAGATCAAAGATCACCAAAATACCACTTGGTGGATGAGCAATGCTCACGGCCTATGGATGGCAATAAAGTCATTTGCGTCATCCTCCTATACAATGGAGGCACTACTTATGCTTTCATAAGCAAATATGACGCAAAAAAATCTCCTATGATCTCACATTGGCCATGCTCGTTACTTGTTTTGTAAAACTTATTTTTTAGCGAAGATAGGAGCGACACCCTCTTATACTAAAGACAATAAAATATAGAGACTAGCATATAAATAAGATGCTAAGTCGTTGTTCACTTAGTAAGACATTAATTACAATGTCTATGAGTGATTTTATAAGAATGATACATAAGATGTTGGCTTAATAGCTTCTCATTGTTCACTTTGAGGCATAATAATACTATGGTGATGTTCATAATGGTTTAACTCAAGCCATAACAATTAGTTGTTATGGAGAGCCTTAACAATGATTGAAAAGTTGAAAAAACCTAGAATTTCTGATTTTTCAGCTTGCGGACTAGTCATTGTGAGATCCGGTTCAACAACTTTTGGACCGGTTCTTGAGGTTCTATTTGCGGCCACGAATTCCTAACAGTCAAGCCTACCTATTTACAAAATTGTGTGGCATTTGGAGAAGTGAAAGGTGGTGAACCGCTCAATATAATTGTTCACGGATGTCCAGCTAGCGACTCTGACGGAGGGTTCGGCAGGTTTTAGACCGGTTCCGTCATTCAGGCTGGTAGTTTTGCAATCCGAACTTCCATTTCTACCTGCTTACAAAATTTAGTAGCGTTTGGAGCAGTAGAGAATCGTGTACCGTTAAAAGAAGTGCAAAACACAGGTCCGATGATGCTGGCGATCGGTTCAACTGATTTCTTTTTAACCGGTCCTTGCGGTAAGGCCAGTGGTTTTTTGGACTTATAAGACCAACGACTACCGGTTGTAGCAAGGTCATGGTTTTACTTATTCATCTTTACTCACCATCATTTAAATCTTTATATTACGGTTGTAACAGTATGAATATTTGTTAACGGATTGAGTTAACGGTCTATAATCTATATTGTCCACATGTTGTATATGTCATATTGCGCCACCACAAGCACACAATGATGAGTTATTTATGATGAATATTTTCTTTGAATAAGACATAAACTTCTGACTATAGTTCGCTTATATAAGGAACTTGATAGACAATCTCTTTTATGTCACTTTGATGAGCCAGTCTTCCCGTCGTTAGGGGGAGATAAGAACAAAAATGTTCAAGTAGAACAACTTGGAATTCTTGTGGTTTGTCCCTATTGTGTCTCATCAAGTTCTCTAAAGTGACAAGATCACATATACATGATGCAAACATGCCTGCAAGGATTGATGTCTGGATAAGAACATGTTGATGTCCGGATAAGAGGACATGTCGTCACCCATAGATGGTGGCATGGTGACACCACAAATGTGGTAGATGGTGTTGCCAGGCCGTGGCTCTCACAGTTTAGGGGGAGACCATTTGGTTCGATACATACTCTCTATGGAAGAATGTGAGTTTGGCACAACTTGATCATTTGATCAATGATACTCATTCGTCTGTTATTTTCTGGATTATGGTCATCATTGAGGGACGCTTCAATGTCAATACCAATCCATATAGAGATCTTTACACTTAGAAATTACACCGCTGTACATGATGACGTGGTTTAATGAGTTTGATATCGAACCATACTTTGTTGAGAAAATACTAATGTTGTAGATTGACCTAAATGGAAAGATGCGATCCAGTTTAAACAAAGAGATAATGCTTTGGTTAGGTGACACCGACACCTCAAGTGTAAACTCTATCAGTTATGTCTTTATTAGAAAGTGTAGTGAGAAAAAGAGTTTAGACTCACCTTCTGGCACAAGGTCTCTCACAAATGCCCTGGAATCAATTACGATGAGATATACTCTCGTAATAGATGTCATTGCACTCCACTACCTTATCAGTTTGGTAGTTTCTGAAAAACTGAACAAACAGCTTGTGGTCACAACTAATCTTTGTTGGGAACTAAAAGATGTACATAAAGATCTTGAATAGATTGATTTTCACCCAAATCAAGTGGCTCCTGACCACAGAGCGCGTTTGCAAGGTATTTGCTAAGTATTTACTTGATTAGGGAAAAGATATGAAGAATTATGCCTATTTACATGCAAATTCTAGATAAATCGTGATGAACTCTTGTTAAACTAAGAGATGTCACTGATCCAAAATTAAGAATGAAAGGATCTTGGGAATACTTGGTCTCGAAAGTGAGGATCAATATTGATGATGCTTATTCATTAGTTGGCTTAAGAAAAGCTAAAGGAAGATGAAGTTATGCCTATATGTATCACTTGATCGGTTGAAGTCTTGAGAAGACTCATTTTGTACAATGACGAAGAAGTCTTATATGATGCAGTGGTGTTGAGAGTGAGCCCTCTTTGATTTTGCTAGAGCCTTGGAATCCATTGCTACCCAACCCAAATGATATCTAACCCTCAGCTCTCGTTGTTTCCTTGTTCTTCTTCAAATTCGGATCTTGCTTTGGTATCTCTCGTCTTTTATACTCGAGTTAGAGTTAGTCGGTTTGTTTTGTTTTTTGTTTTGTTTTTCTTTTCTTTTTTCAACTGAAGAGTGAGATAGTCACCTGTTTCGGTTATGTTAGTAAGTTGATTACACATCTATCCGGTTAGTATTCAAATCGAAGTTCATGAGATTATTTTGTCAAAGACGTATGAGAACTCGGAAACCCCTTAAACCTGCTAGCCATAAATTAGTAAGAGTTGGGACACGAGCTTTTAACATAATCCAGCTCGACCAACTTTACGTCTTTATCACAATAAGTTTTTTAAAATCGAGTTGTTTATAAACCTCCCTTTAAAGAACAAAACAAAAGTAAACTTTGTTTGCCTTCGATTTTGGATTTGCAATGGGTTGGTTTTTGTCTTCTAGGGTTATTTTATGTGGCTGTTGGTTTACCTTTTGCAACACAATGGCGTTACGCTTTCGGTCTCGTTTTTGTCTTCTAGGGTTATTTTCAGTGGCTGTTAAATTCATGCTTCTATTTGTGAAACTGAGTGAGTAGATATCTTCTATGCAGATAATGATGGCAACAGAATGGTTCACCTTGCTATTTGGGGTTAGTTCGTAAACTGAAGAGGTAAAACATAATAATTCATAACTTCAGATAATACCTCCAGTCAGAATTCAAACTACTAGGGCAATCTGTATTCAATGAATTCTAACAATGGGCTTCTTTTATTGATAACTCAAGTTCTGAAAAAAATCACCAAACATCAGACTGCTTCCAGTGATAAAATACAGCGTTCTGAAACGTTTAAACGTTTCAATGTCAGAAAGGAAAAATGCTCTCAGTGTACAACAGTACGCCACATCACTTCAGCTTAGTAAAGAGCTTTGGTGCGACCTGCATTGAAGATTGTTTCAGGGGAAAATACAAAAGTATAAATAAATCAGTTTCAATATAATTTCAAAGCCATACTTACACATTTGTCGACACAAGACCAGTAATCAAAATATTGTCCAGTACAATGCTTGTGGCCGCTTTCATCACCTTGGATCCTCTTCACACAATCCTGTTGCAAATTATGGAGAAATCAGCAGATATGAGGTGTACTCATTCTGGTTGATTGAATAATAACGGCATCTAGTTTATTAATCCATATCTATTTCTCTTACGTTTTGGGTTAAGTACGTTTCACAACCTTCAAGTTTGCCATCTAGAGTCAACCACCAGTCATTTTCCAGTAAACAGAGAAAGACACTATATAAAGTGAAAGAAAACAAAAGCAACAAAATTCCAATAAATTGTTTCAGAACAATACTCATGCCTCAGAATTACCAATATAAAAGTTAATTCAGCAATCACCTCAACCACCTCCAGTGACTCTTATCCCTTTTGTTTGTATATTACATTATGAGTGAATCTTATCATCTCCCTATGCTGAGTTTAATAGTCTTGAAAATTGCACTACTAGTTTGTATCCAAATAAAGGGTGTTGCTAAATGTACCCAGCAAATTGCTTAATAGAACCAATAACAAATATTTTATTTCATATTTCCACTTTTATCCTTACATGTCAAAACCGTCAAATGCAAATGCAAGTGTTCTTCTCCGCCTTCAAACTCTGCTTCAGCAGGTTTCACGACAGATCTTCACAGGCAAACCCCATTCCACTGCCTTCATCACTTTATATTTTTAAATTGAAGTGTATTGTGCTCCTTTCAAGAACACACATACTTCTCCATTCAACAGTTTATCATACTCTTCAATTGGGTTGTTGAGATTCAATCCATATATTGGAACCATCGAGATCATGGCTCTCTTGCAACGGAACATGGTTTAGTGAGGTAGATATATATACTTTGTTACTTTACTAATCATGACCTAATGATTCGTTGTTGAGTCATTGCAATTAACTCCAGGTGAACGAAACTCTTATCAGTAGGAAATCTCCAATTAAAGATCTAAATTAATCCAAAGCAACAGAGCCCCGTTGCATACTAGCATAAACCCATAAATTACATTGAGATTGAAGACTGCATACTGTAATTCGTGGAAAAACCATCAAGCAGAGTTGGAGCGGAGTCAAGGCTGATGCAAGTTGATGCTGGGTGTTGATAGGGGTAATATTGGAACTAAACGGTGAATATTTTGTTGCTGGGTCTATTAAGCAATTTGCTGGGTACATTTAGCAACACCCCAAATAAAAAACTAAAAAGAAAGATGAAAACAAAAGAACAAAATCATATGCTTTAGTCAGACAAAGACGACCAAACCTCCACGTTGCATTACGCAAGGGATCAATCATGAGTATTCCATGTCTTTCATGCCCACATGATATGGCATCTGGTTTAATTCTACAACTTAGACTATACTTATTGTCACCACCTAGGAGATGTAGGCAGGGTTGCAACCACATAAAAGCAATAGGAAAAGAGCTTGCCTACTGGATCTGGTCTTAAGGTTTGTTTTTGACATGAAAATGGGAGTGAACAGAGCTAGTTGCTCAAATAAAGAAGACTTATCATTTTATGTCATAATTCTAGAGGGTAAATGAAGAACTAAAGATAATCAAGCATTGAAACCATGGCTATCCTTTGTAGCCAGGTATACGTGCACCTCTGGTCCACGTTATGTCCATCCATCCCTGGTTCTATGGTAAAGAATTAAGAAACTTTTTAGACAGCAATGTGCTTGGAGGGACAGGTGAAAGAAACATAACACAAACATGACCCAATAACATTATTCTTTACTTTGAAGTGGTTTACAGAGACTGTTAGCAATATCATTTCAAACATAGGCAATCAAATAACTTTTAAAAGATACCAGCCACAGAGATGCAGATGTACTCTAAAGTAGTATTTATCTTTTACTGGCCAACAATATCAAGTACAAATTTCCAAAATGCTGCAAAATACCTGATAGTGGAGAAATGGTTTCACACATTTCGGCTTGCAGGAGTCTTCAAGGTACTTCTTCTGATCAACAGGTTCCTCGTCCGCCCTACATGTTTTAAGAATAAAAAAGTGAGTGGAAAAAAGCTTACACCCATATAAGCATGCATGCTAACCTATGAGGCACAGACAAGGATGCAGGATGTGATATGACATGATCACAAAATAAAACATGACGATTCAACAAGCCAAACACACCAAAAAGATTCTGTGTGGGCACCAAAGAAATTTAACAAAGCAAAGGTTCATGAATTCTACACATAATACATCACAAAATGTTTGAATAACAAGAATAAAGATGCAAGAATATATTATTAGCCCCCTCATCTTCTGTAGTACTTTGTCTTTAATGGGGGCTGAACCCTAGCTTCCTTCTTGATTTCTTAATGTTGAATAAATGAAGAGTTTCTATTCTGTTTTAACAATACATGTTTTAGAAATATCTAGCATACCTCTGTTAACCAAAATGCATCCTGCTATCTTGAGCTTAAAGTCAAAATTACAGTAAACTCAAGAGACACTCTCTGGAGCATCTGATACATATCCATGCATATGTGCAGCACAGACAATGGATGAAAAAATAAATAAACTTGGTGTGTCCATGAATCACATATGCCTATAAGACATAGGAAACACCAAACACCGACATACAGGATGGCATTACATATCAAGCCAGATGGAGCGTTATTTTCACTAAAGATAAAAACCTATCTACCAGTACAGATATGAAACAATGCCATCATATGGTATCAAAATTTATAAATGACATTTCAAGTTTGAACTCTGAAAAAACTTCATATTAGAAGTAAACTATAACATTGAAATCACAAAGTAAAGCAAATATGTCCACTCTTTTTCAGAAACAGCAGTGAAAATTAGCATATCGACCCAATGGTTTAAAGAGTGTATATATGAAGCCAGGTAAGGAGCTAGCTGCTATTATGACGGGTTAATGTTTGTAGGTAGATTTACAGAGTAGAACCTTAGTAGTCATCAGTGCTTTGTAATCAGTATTGTCCGTCATCAATCAACAATGCCAAGTGCTAAATCTCATGTCACTTTGTATCACACAATAACAAAAACAAATGTCACTTGAAAAATTGGGCTTGGCTCTACAGTTAACTAATTTGATGACCAAAAAGCTGAAATCCACTTCACAGTTACCTGATGAATTTGCATACTAAAGCTCGATGGATTACCTTATTCGATGGTAATTACTATTTATACAAAGAATCCACCTCTTCATAAGATAAAACTTGGTTTCTTACTAAGAACATTATTATTTAATTTGGTTCGTTTTCCTAGCTTACATTTCGAACTTCCTAGATCACTCTCTTTCTGACTTCTTTCATATGTACACAAGATCAAAGTCATCACCTATCTTAGACAAAACAAAAATAATGGTTGTGGAGGTGCTACCTTGTAGTATTCACCTATTGTAAAACTGGGAGAGAAGAGTCAGGTCTATCAAATCAATTTATGCTTAATCCCAATTTGTAGTGGAAAAGGGAGGCACTAATCTAAGGAAGGCAGTGAAAGCAGTAATCTGGTGCATATTTGAGTTTCCTATAACAGGTGAAGGATATCCAAGCAGACCAGCAGAATCAGGGAGTTTCCTATATGATGCAGTGAAGTAATGTAGCCGAGCTTTGGGTTTGGAGGTACCAGACATTAAACCAAAGCACACCTTAAAAATGAAGGATGCTAGAAACCATAGAACAGTGTGAAGAACATTAATGTAGAAGCCTTATGGACGCTGTTTTCATTCTTGCCACAAAATTAATCATGAATGGGGTGTGTGCATGCATATGCAAAGAAAACAAAACTCATATGTTTGTTAACCAAAGCCATTTATGACAAATATGTTAACAATAAACCAAAACTACAAGACTTACATTAGCAAATATAGAGAGAGAAGCTTAGACGACTCACAACGCGAGCACGGAGGAGCCTCCAATCCAGCTGACTACACCCATCAAACAACAACAAAAAAGTAACTCCAAAAAACCATAAAACTTAATACACATCATTCAGCAAAAGAACACAAAACCCAAAAACCGACATACAAAAATATCAATAAAATAATATTTAAAAATAGATAAATAAAACCCTAGGACCAACCGAGAATAACGAGAACTAGATCTCAAAGCAAGAATTAGAAGAGTATAGAATCTAGCATTTCCATAAGATTATCATAATAAGATCAACAGAAACCCCAATAGAATCCGAAGCGAACAACCAAAATATTTAAATCCATAATTGAAGCCAGGGAAGAACAAAACCCAACGAATAGATCAGAAATTCGAACCAATCAAAATCATAAGAACAAAACAATCGCAGATTGATAGCACTGGAATTGTGTTAACTGAACTAATCAACAGCTAAAAGCATGGGTAATCAAATTGAATAGAGAGGAGGAGAGGGCTTACTCGTGGACTTTGGGCGAGAACCAAACTGTAGAGAGCGGACAATCTATAACCTTCGCCAATGGTGGACTACAGCCTATTTTATAGGTCGCACACTCGAGGCTTTTTTACTGACATTGGCCAAACCGAAGTCGTTTTATTAGGTCAGTTAAAACCTAAGGCCCAAAGTTGAAGTAAGCGAGAGATTGCGGTTCAACTAAATTTTTTTCATTTTCTCTTGGAAGTTATTTATTTGATAAAAAAAAAAGTCTAATCTCACCCGATACGTGTTGTTGCTAATAAAATATGTCGATGAGATACTTCTGTTTATGATATTTTTATTTTTTTAAATTATTTTATTAATAATTTACACACCTTATATATATATATATATATATAAAAAAGTGAGATTACCTAACCAAGCCACGACTCACCTTAGATGTCTCAAACACTATCCTGCCGCTGCGTTCTGGTCCGAGAGAGGATTGAAGGTCGAGTCTATAGCATGGAACCATGGAAGAGGCGTGGCAGTCCAAGGAGAGAAGATGGTTGCTTTTCTTTGGCCTGGACAGATCTTGTTTGATTTGTTCCTATTCTTTTAGAGGCAAGCATGGGTAGGGAGGAGCGGCTAGTGAAAATAACTGGCCTCATTTGCAATTTTGTAGTCAAAAGCAGCTTCAAATAACAGAGAGCAAATATCTTGCCACAGTTTCCCAATCAAAGAAACCCAGTTTTCCGACGACCAGCTCGCCGCCGATGGAGGAGGCGCCAAGACCCAGTCTGGCGCTACTCGGCGACTCCGAACAGCAGCGAAAGCCACAAGCGCCGAAGCGGTTCGTCCGGAGCCAAATCCCGGACTCCATACTCCACGACCCTTCTCTCAACGCCGCCATAAGCCTCCTCCCCTCCAACTACCACTTCGAGGTCCACAAATGCGTCTGGCGCGTCCGCTCCACGCACGCCTCTCGCGTCGCCCTCCAGCTCCCGGAGGGCCTCCTCATGTACTCCCTCGTCCTCTCCGACATCCTCTCCACCTTCGGCGGCGCCTCCCAGTGCTTCGTCCTCGGCGACGCCACTTACGGCGCATGCTGCGTCGACGACCTTGCCGCCAAGGCCCTGAACGCCGACCTCCTCATCCACTTTGGCCACAGCTGCCTCGTCCCCCTCCACGTCACCTCCATCCCCTGCCTCTACGTCTTCGTCGAAATCTCTATCGACGTCGGCCGCTTAATCCAGACCGTCCATCTCAACCTCCAAAACCCTACCCCTAAGACCCTAGTCCTCGCCGGAACAATCCAGTTCGCTTCGGCGATCCGAGCCGCCAAACCGGAGCTGGAGGCCCGGGGGTTCAAGGTCTTAGTCCCACAGTCGAAGCCGTTGTCCGCCGGCGAGGTTTTGGGCTGTACCGCCCCGAAAATCTCGCACGGTGAGGACGGTGACGCTGTACTGGTCTTCGTCGCCGACGGCCGGTTTCATCTGGAAGCTTTTATGATAGCTAATCCGGGGGTTAAGGCGTTTCGGTACGATCCGTATATGGGGAAGCTGTTTCTGGAGGAATATGATCACAAGGGGATGAGGGAGTCGAGGAAGAGTGCAGTTTTGAGAGCCAAAGAGGCTTCAAATTGGGGCATTGTGCTTGGGACCTTAGGGAGGCAAGGGAATCCGAGGATTCTTCAGAGATTGGAGAAGAAGATGAGGGAGAAGGGGTTTAATTATACTGTGGTGTTGATGTCGGAGATTAGTCCGGCAAGAATTGCTTTGTTTGAGGACTCTGTGGATGCTTGGATACAGATTGCGTGTCCTCGGCTGTCCATTGATTGGGGGGAAGGGTTTACGAAACCCCTTTTGAACCCTTTCGAGACTGACATTGCTCTCGGTTTTGTTCCTGGTTGGTGGGAGAGGGATAAGAAAAGTGATTCAGGTTGCTGTGCTTGTGGTAATGGCAATGGGACTACTGAAGATCTTGTGGGGGATTATCCTATGGATTACTATGCTGCGGATGGAGGGGAGTGGAACTCCTCTTATGTCAACAAGCCGACACACCCTGTTCGCTGAGATTCTGCATTGGCTAGTGCTAAAAGTGAATAGGTTAGTTTTGCTTCTTGACTTTTTGTACAAGATAGTTAGTGTTGTTTTCAATCTCCATTGGTTAATTCTCTGTTACAAATTTTCATACACCTGGTTTGAAGTTGCTAAAGTTTACTGTACTGTAATTTGCTTATTGTTTGTAGACTCTAATGTCTTTGTGGTTTTACCTAGAGCTAATCACATATGAGTTTCTTTTTTCAATCTTTTGTACTAAATTATAACTCTCTAACTTATAATTTAGGCTTTACAGTTTCTGTTTTGTTTGCATTTAATCTCAAATTTTGGCTTTTCCTTGATGATAGTCTGTAATTTAGGTTTTTCCTTGATGTTAGTCTGTAGTTCCTTCCACGTCTGGCAGGAAGGCCTTAACCCTCTATTCAGTTGATAAAAGGAAAGAATTAGGATAATACGCTTATCTAGTTCTCATGTGATTAGGCTTTAAGAGCTATATAAGCTTTTCAAAGTAAGAAATGTGGCAATTCACTGTTCCTTGAGTTAGCCTGAAAGAAAGTTAAAAGTAGTATTAAGATTACAGAAACTGCACTACTCTCGTTTGGAAAGTATGTTGGAGTTGATAGGGTAGATTATAGACATAGTAGTCCGGGTATTATGTGGGAGTGTCTCCTTGGAATGGTTGTGGTTTTGCTAATGGCAATGCGACCGCTGAAGACCATATAGGTGATTATCGCATGCATACTACGTTCTGGATGGAGAGAAATGGAACTTCTGTCATGCCAGCAAACCATCATTCTGTCTGCGTGTGTTGGGATTTGGGGATGCTGCCACCAGAATAGGTATGTTTTGCTTCTTGGAGAGAGTTAGTTTTGTTTTCCATCTCTTTCGGTTCGCACCTTGAGTTAGAAACTCACAGATTGACTTTTCAAAAAAGAAAAAACTCGCACATTAATTGAAGTTATTACTTTTGCAATTTCTTATACTTTTACCCAGAATTTAGAATGCCTTAACCTTTGTTTCTGAAAAGGTTAATTGCATTACAACATCAACTGACCAAACTCATAATTGAGAAGCATAAGCCTAAGAACCTCCTGATCTTTTTAACTTCAGTTCTCATTTATATTACATTTGCCCTAATATGATTCACATCCTTTATAATTGACAACTGAAACAGTTGAAGTGTTGTCCTCTGGTTTTTATCTTTAGCTTTTACCTATCTCGGGGTAGAAGTTATTCTGAAAATATCAACTCTCTTAGGCAGGTCTTAGTCTTGTATTCAGTTGATAGACTAAAAGAAGAAAGTGTTTTTCTTCTTTAATGCATATGCGTTCATTTATATTTGGACTTGTAGGCTTCCATATAAACTTGTTGAAACAAGAAGTCACGGCTTCTTGAGTTAGCATGAAGCGCCAATTCATGGTTTCTTGGTTAGCATGAAAGTGCCAATTCATGGTCTCTTGAGTTAGCATGAAAGTGCCAATTCATGGTCTCTTGAGTTAGCATAAAAGCGCCACTTCAGTTCTCTATCATCAGAGTCAGTGACATCCTGTAAGAGTTTTGAGAGCCAGCAAAGCTTACTGGTCTCTTGGAAAAGTTTGGGTATTGAAGGTGTAATATGGCAGATGATAAACATAAGCATATTGTTCTGTGGTAGTAGGGGTTGACTTTATGTTGAGAATGTCGAGTGCCTCCTTGTAGTGTATGAAATAGATATTCTTCGACAGGTTAAACTTTAATGAACTGAATGAAGTTCAGCTATAAGGAATTTTTGGTAGAAACTACGAGCCCAACTGAACATGGGTGATAACGCTGTCTCTGGTAGCATATAAGAGGCGAAAAATAGCTCACATGCACATAGACGTTGATTTTATTTGCTGTATAGTATCCATCCTCAACATGAGGACTGCTTAATTAGTTTCGCGAATTCAACTACATCCTACCTGCATTGACACTTTAAAAAGGGTACCATTAAACACAGACATTTAGAAATCCAAAGGGACTTATCATCAGTTTCTTAGCATCCCTTATTTCAGATGGGACAGTGTGTCAAGTCATGCAACACCTTATCTGTATGTTTTGAAATACATAGATTCTTACTTTTGGAATGTACTCCATTAACAATCCTCTTTATGAAATTGGAAGATGTTACTTTGAAGTACCTTCTTCCATAATGTATGATGGTTATTAGTCTGTCTGTCATTACATTAATGCTAAGCCTGTGCAAATGGATTTGTTATATTCATACATTCATGTTCAAGCTTTACTTCTCACTTTTGTGGATGTTAGCACCTAATCATCTCTTAGAATTACACAATGAAACTATGTATTTTATACACTTCCAACAGATTAGTGTGAGCTGATTCTTCAAGGACTGTTTTCCACTTTTTGTTTGTTACTGCAAGTAGTTTAGGGAGACATGAGGTACCAGGATCTCCAAGATAGTTAAAATCGGTTTGCTTCCATTTTCTACGAGCAATGCCAGAAATGACTAAGGCAGTGTTGCTCTCTGTTTGGTATAACCATGTGATGCACCTACATATGTTGAGTTGAATCAATGTAATATCTTATGACCTTTACTGGTAGCAATTCTCTTCTCTTTACAATTACTGCAACTTATGAAGTTCCTCACACAACATGGTGATCATGAGAACGATGTATTGTGATTGCTTCATTTCTTGATGGTCTTTCTTCCTTTCCTGCTTGGAAATTGTTGTTTATATCAATTCTATTTTTCTGGTAATTGTCTTTGTTGTATGATTTTCCTAGTAACGGTTTTGCCCGACTCTTTTTTATCTCCTGGGACATACTGAAGAGTTTGGACCATTTGTATCTTAAGCGACTGGATACTGAAGACATTGTTCTGAATTCACAAGTTCACATTTACATACAGAAATAGCACCTGGATTTTTCATGAGACTAGAATACTCGTTGATGCCTCTTTGATCTCCAGGAATAGTGTAGTCCTTGTTCACCAAGAAGGTCAACTACTGAATCCAATGGGAGCAGTAAGAACAAAGAGTCTACATCGGAGGGCATGGCAGACCACCCCAAGACAAGACATGAACCAGCAAGGATGGGGGTCTGGAAATCCAAGACTCCGGGCACATCCGCCGGCGAGCTAGCATGGCGACGCAGTTTGCCGCTTCATTTGCTTTCCGTGGAATCCAATTCCAGCAAGAGAAGGAGAAGAAATTTGATGCCCGTCTGACTGGCCAGAGTAGCCAATGTGAGGCTTTCGATGGGTTATTGATGGCGTTGACTAGAACTTAGGAATCAGACTCAAAGATAACTCCACTGAAATTGCCAGTCTGTGCTAGAGAGAGAGCTTCAAGAGCCGCTTTAGCTTCAGCCTCAATAGAAGATTGAGCTGAAATGGAGGAGGCTGCACCCGAAACCAGGTTTCCTTCTGAATCTCTTGCAATAACTCCAGTTCCTGCACTATTGTCTTCCGAATTCCAAACACCATCCAGGTTTACCTTGATTATTCCTTGAGGCGGGGCCAGCCAAGTGTGTGGTAGAGTAGAGCTAGGGGAATGAGATTGAGTTTGAGCGGAGGTAATTTGATGGGAGGGAAAATTGCTTGGCTGATGATCAGGACATGATAGACTAGAGCATTATGTAAACTTGCAGAATTTTGTTCCACCGTATAGGAAAGCCTAAATGGTGATCTGATATGTCACAGCCAAATGAATTGTTTGCACTATTGTCTTTACAACTCATTAAACATTGCAGTTCAAATCAACTCAGAAATTAAAGGACAGTATACCCATCATGACCTACCATTAAACCAAGGTTTAGCATATCATCAAAGCTGATATAACTTCCCAATTTTGTTCCATGGCTTCTACAACTTCATTCCCATCTCTCTTCTCCATCACTAACTTTCACCTCCGTGAGAGATGTCTTCGCGAGAGCGGAGATGAAGGTGTTATACAACAGCTCCAGACGATGCATGAGAATCACTGAAAATCATTGTTTACATCGATTCCCATCATCCCATGTCTATATGGATTCTTTCCGGTACAGTGTTTTGCCAACACGAGTACATTCATATCAACTATATAAGTTTCATGAGCCATTTTGGCCTTTCCTCTAACCATAGATTGTGTGATTATAAGCCATTGCAAACTTTTCTATGGCAACTTTGCTATGGCATGAGCAACCTTGTTGTCTTACACGTACATTACCTCCCACCATTGTCCAGCGGGTTTAGGAGCATCGATCAGATGGACAGCTTTAGATGAACCACTTGAATAATGATGGAAGAGAAGGCTAGTAGTGGTTCAACTTCAAGCTAGAGAACCACGACCAAAGCAAACTGTTTCACAGAACACACCCCATCTATTGCCCGAAGTGGTTTCCGACAACACCACCAAGGCCTCTGCACCCGCCAACTCCATCAACAGCAGCATCCAAGTTTAGCTTCAACATACATCAACTCGAGTGGTCATATAATGGACTCCAGTTCAGGGAACACAAAGAGGTCTAAAATTCTTCCAATATTTCTTCAGGTTTGCCAACATGAGCCTCATGGAAGCAGTTGTTTCTTACCTTCCATAGCAGACAGCAAATTTAAACAAATATAGCAAAATGTTCTGGTAGTTCTTGTGTGTGTATGTGTTTTTTTTTTTTTTTTTTCACATAAATAAGATAAATAACGAGGTAGTTTTATCAAAAACCAATACAACGAGTATCTGGCTCATGAAACATAACATAATGAAGTTCAAGGAGATCCTGACTTACCAGAAAGGCTTTGAAATCTGAAAATTACAAAACAGTTTATCAACTAGATTGAACTTGTGACATTAGGATTAACTAGTTTAACAGCAGATGCTTTGCCTCTCATTCTCCCTGCTCTGACAATATGAATTTTCATCATTTTTCGCTTGACAAGCTCAAAAATAATTGTGTCCCCAGGTGAAATCTTGTTTGCAACACGAACTTGTGACCAACCTTTGGCCACATCTATACGTTCATATATCTTGCCGTCTTGTTTGTAATATTTAGAAACACACAGACCAACAGTCCATGATCTCCCAGTTGGATCTTCAAGTTTCATGGTCGTCTTATTCATAAGATCTTTAGCTACACCTAGTTCTTTTGCAAGAACAACGAAATCATTTGGAAAAATTCGCTAGTGCTGACAGCTGAGCAAATCCATAATATGTGCTACTAGCTAGAAACTAGTCATTCAGTTCTTGCTTGCTTGATATTTAAATGCTATGATCAGAACTCAGAAGTTCAGAATACATCTAATAATTCAGTCCACTCCTATAAATTAACTTACAAGATTTCTTAATAATGTTATTCCATTACTTGGGTACTGCAGCTCTATTGCAATTAATCTTGAACATGATAGAAATGCTCAGCTAGCTTCTGTGTCACATAAATCAAAAACATATTTGGCTTAAGAGTTGTATTCAAAGTATACTCACAATGTGATATTTTGAATGCTTGGTTAAAATTCTTTGAAAACGTGAATTCTCTGACTTGAACAAGATTTATCATCTGATGTTTCTTCCAAGTAACTGTTAGCAGGTCTCTTTCCCAGCTTGACATCATTGCCTATATGGAGCCAAATTGAGACATATTTAAGAAGAAAAGAGTAAACAAGGTATAGAGAGGTAGAGTGTAATACTGTACAACTTACAACATTCTTCATCGGAAACAACTGTTTCGTCTTCACTGTTTATGTTCTTGAAGCTTTCAGCTACAAGGCCATCAAGAACTTCAACTTTTACTCGAGCATGATTTCTGGTATTCTTCAAAGAAACAGAAGAGCCACTTCTCCTCTTAGCTATTTCTACATCTTTCTCACATGCACTTCTATCATAGATTGTGAAACTAAACTTTGATTCACCATCATATCTGAAGATCAAAAAATCCCCAAGTTCTAAATGATGATCCTTCACAAAGCACTTCCATCCATTCTGGAAGAACATGCCATTTTCTGTGCTTTCCACTTCCACAGCACAAAGTAGTCCGCTAGGACCTCTAAGAGCACATTTGTGAGAAAATATCCCATTCCAAACAAGGTTCTTGGTAAACTCTGGTGGTATGAGCTACAAATCAAAAGCAAAAGCCTAGATTATTAAACAGAATTTCCATCATATGACAGCATGGTATATTCTAACAGATGACTGAAATCAAATACTTGAACATAACATCTCTTCAGATCATTAACCTTTCCACTCATCGAACATTGGCTTGTTTCTTAAAACTTGCCATTATATCCTCAACCAGTTATATAGGACACGTACAATTTTCACAAGAACAGTTAATAAGATCAAAGGTAGACAAGTCTTTAACTCATCAAACATGATGCATGACAGGGTATTAACCCTAAGCTCTAACCGAATACGCAAATGAACCAGGACAAAAGCAAAGAGGAAATCATAGTTTTCTTATTGGAATATTGGTCGACCTAGCATAGATATGACTGTTCTAGTTGTGTTCTGGAAACGAAGCTAGGCATGCAGGATTAGGGTCATACCAGACGCTTAGAGAAGTCACCAATCAGCACCTTGAAAAACGATGGTTTCCTACCCTTGTTCATCATCGGCTTCCTCGTCATTGGGAACAAGTCTGGTATGCTTCAAACCCTACGCTGTTGAGTGAGCAAGTTACCCTACTTTTGACATCTCAGTAACTCAACAATTCCTTTACGCCCAAAAAATAAAAAAAATAAAACTTGTTTACCCTAAATACCCTTTAATTTAACCAAAAATACAAAAATGTCCATGGCTTCAACTAAGAAACGTAGTAGTAGTAGTACAACAGAAAACGTGAGAGAGCTTCTCTGAAATTTTGGGTCACACATAGAGTCGAAGAGATCTCTGAATCTGTTGAGTAGTGTTACGGCATAACCCTAATAGTTGAATCCACTCTTCCAAGGCCTCCAGATTCTCCAATCAACCTCCTCATCTTCACAGTTGAGCAGATATGGATCTGAGCCAGGTGACTTCAACTCGTCTCTCCTCTTTTCTTGCTTGCTTAAATCAGATGCTAGAGCTAGAGCTAATGTTACACTTAGAATTTGTAATGGGTTTGGGGATGTGGGGTTGATTTGGGATCTGGATTTGTGTTTCTGAGTGGTTTTGAGAAAATTAACATTTGATAATCTGCTCTGCTAATTTGTATTGTTCTGTGTATTATATTTCTTGTGCTTTAGTACTGCCCTGATTTTCGTTAGCGTCGAATGTTAGATCTGGGAGTTCATATTTTTAGGTGAATTTAGTTGTTCAAGTGTTCTTGAGCTTTGTGATTTGTTTGGTCAGGGAGAAAGAGTTCCTCAATTGACTAAACTATGCGAGACTCTTGAAGATTCATTATGATTAATATTGTCTTTTAGATGTTTAGAATGTGGGTGGTGTTTAATTTTGATTCAATTGCTGAATATGAATATGAAGAGAAACAATCAGTGTGAATAGAATTTGGGGCTCCAGAAGAAAAAGTTGAACTCAAATTGTTCAGTTCATGTCAAAGGTTTGCATAATATCACTGAGAAAGAGAAATGGTTTTCTTTTAAGTGTTGGAACAAGGACATGTTACAGTTTCCCACTTGATTTTCACCAATCGACATGAATTGTGGCCATATTATATTGCCGATGTCTGAGAGCGATGATTTCTTTTTGAGTTAATTCTTGTGTGAAAATGAGTTGCGGTAAACACTTGGCTGCATTTTTTACTTGTTTTTACATCTAACCAATTGAACTCTACTTTTCATCTCCAGCCACAGGGAGAAAACTACGCCAACCCAAAGACATGTTTCTTTCATGTTCTTTTCAAGGTTTAGTATCTGGAACTTTGTTATTCGATGTTTTTTATGAAAAAAGGAAGAAGAATTAAAGATTTCTATTTACAGAACACCATGTTCCTTCTCTTCCACAGGCTGCAGCATTGGCGTTTTACATACTATCAGCCCTATTCTTTGATAACTTTGTTATCATTTTTGTTGTGACTGTTCTTCTTTCTGCTCTTGATTTCTGGGTGGTGAAGAATGTGAGTGGACGCATTTTAGTTGGTTTGAGGTGGTGGAATGAAATAAATGATCTTGGGGAGAGTGTGTGGAAATTTGAGTGCCTTGACCAAGAGGTTAGTATTTATTTCAAAAGCTTTCTGAATCAGCTTATCTTCTCCATGCTCTTGTTTTCTGTGGTCAGTTGGTTCCATCATCAGTGGATTCTAACCCATATGATCTTTTTTCTGTAGTCATTGGCGAGGATGAACAAAAAGGATTCATGGCTTTTTTGGTGGACGCTTTACATCTCGGTAAGCATATATATAAACATTTAGGGAAACACTAAATTACAATTCATTATTCATAAAGATATAGGACACACATCAGCAAGCTAAACAAATACACTTGGCTTTATTATATTCATTATTTATGAAGATAGATCACACCAATTAATCATATACAAAAGGCATTATGTTGCTGACTAGTTTTATGATAAGCTGTATGGGTATACTTGGGAGTTGAACACAATTATAATATGCTTTATATTCTTCCATTCCAAACAATCAAACATGGTTTATGGGTATAAAAAGTTATCCAATGATCTGGTATAAAGTTATGTGAGACACTTCCCTAACTCTTTCAACTGCATTCTGTCATCTCTCTTACTTGTAAAGTCCTCTTTGGAATAGAAAGAATAAATAAAATTCACAGATTTATTAAGTTCATAAATTTTACTCCTCTAAATAAAAACATCGGTAACCATTAGCTTTAAATTAAACTCATTAGTGACTACATTAAGAAGATTCTGAAGTTCATATATATGGTTGAGATCTTATGGAGGGTGTTGGATAAGATAGTACCAAATTTAGTCAATAAAAGATCAAAATCACGTGCTCATCTCTGTGGGTTTGCCAGCGTTGATGTGATGAGCTCATTGAATTGTTGAATTGATTGGATCTCCATTGCAGCCTTCACAGTGCATGAAGAGAAAATAAATTAAAAACAAAAACAAAAACCAAAACAAAAGATACAATATAAGTTGGGATGGTTTTATATTCTAGGACCATTAAATTAAAACCAATTAGAGGACATTTAAGAGATTAGGGGATCATGAAGTTCTCAGGGATGTTCTTAAGGAAGGAGTTGGTATGCTATATCAATGCCACATTTAAGCAATAAAATCTCAAAAATGTACTCATCATAGTGGCTTTGCCACTATTGATGTGATGAGTACACTGTAAGTTGTTGGATTGGAGTGGATTAGGTGGTCAGTAAAGATTATAGTGCACAATTGATACTTAAATTGAATTATGGCTTTGTCTCTTGAGAATCTAATCACGTAGACTATACTTAAGTTTATCTCTTTTCCTATGGTTTTTGCTGTATTATTTTTTATCGCTGATATTTAGAGAAAATTGGTTGAATCAAGTATTAGCCGGATTGGGTACTGAACTCTCGTGGAAATGGCCAGATAGAGTTTACTTGCTTGTATTTGGGTTTGAAATGGTGGACTAAAAGGGTTCTTTTTCCCCTATTAAAGACTAAAAGGGGGTTGAATATCTTGTATTTGGGGGGAAGAAGCATATGATGATATAAAGTGAAAAGCTGATAGAGATTTTCTTTTCTTCTTTTTCCTGAAAATAAGAAATGAGTGCGGAGATTAGTTTTGAAATTTATAAACAAAAAAAAGCCATGTTAAAGGAAGATTCTGAAAACCTATGATTTAAAATTTACTTGTAGTATGTAGTTGCTCATTTTCTTAGCATATGCCCTGTTGTGTGAAGCACTTAGCATCGCTGAAGTTTCTTTCGTTTGGACGTCTTGTCTTCTACTTTGTGAGACAATTATTGTTGTCTTGGCATTGCTTAGGGAAATGCACATATATTGTTGAACATTTTATTTAGATTTCAAACTTGGAAGTAAGTGAGAATCTGTGGCCTGTGCTTTTTAATTATATGTATTACAATGTTCTGTTTGGTTTCATCTTTCATGTACATATTTGAATATCTGTATTTTTTATGTATGTAGTGAGTTTCATACTGTTTTAAGTTCATTTTTGTTTTCTTTGTAGGCTGTCTTTTGGATTGTGCTAGGAATTTTTTCTCTGATTCGGTTTCAAGCTGATTATCTGCTCGTTGTTGGAGTTTGTTTGACTCTCAGCATTGCAAATATAGTTGGATTCACCAAATGCCGTAAAGGTAATGGAAGTAGTTCCCAAATATGAAGTTGTTCAGTTTACTTTATCTATATACTTTTATCATTAAATGGTTGGTTTATTACTTCAAGAGTCAGCACATCTAGCTAGGTGTTCTGTCATTGTAATATATCAGATATCAGTCTAGGTAAAGGTGTGTTTTTAAAATATACTTTTGATGGATTACACTGAAGTAGATATAAAGGATACATGCCTTCTATAAAAAGAAAAAATTAATAATAATAATAATAAATAAATAAATAAAAGATATAAAGGGTATATGAAGCCAAGGTAATGCTAGAAGAAAATGATGCGGCAACATTGATGTTAAAATATTTTCCGTGATACGGTGCATTATAAATGCACTCACTGGTCTGTCTCCTTATAGTTCCTCATTGGTATATGATGTTTTCATATTTAATGAGAAAATACCCCTGATCTTTCTTTCAGATGCCAAAAAGCAAATCCAGCAATTTGCCTCCCAAACCATTGCATCCCGGATGTCATCCACGATTCAATCAGCATTCAGTGTCGTCTGAATCATTCTTACAGGAATTATGAAATAGTTTGGATAAAGAAAACATCTGTAAGAACGTGTACATGATCACCATATTGTCCAGGTATTAGCCTGGGCTTCTTTTTGAGCTTTTGTAGGGTTACAAAGAAAGTTTTTGTATGGAATCTTTTGATTAATACTGGTATGTATGATAAAAGCAGTGATATTCCAAGTACATTACTATCAAGGCTACTATCAATCATCTGATGTTAGAAAATGTGTAATTTTCCACTTCATGCGTTGCCGTGATTGAGAGAAATCAGAGAATTGTGGTTTCACTATGCATGTATTTGGCCGTGGTAGATAGCCGGTCAATTTAGGACCTAAACCTTTGCCGGTCTAAAATCGCCACACATGGTGCAATATCGGCTCAACATAGACTGGTGATGGCTTCAACACCTGGTTCAACCTCCATTCTAAAAGCCAATGCCTCTCTAACTCAGCAAGTTATATATTGCTTTCATGTCTACAATTTAAAAAGAAAACCAACACAAGACTAAAAAGTGTACGGAGTTGCAGGGACGGAGATGAGACTTGGCGCCCATTCTCACCTTAAGGGGTCTTAACTTTCATCACCTGGGGCGGATTATAGAAGAGTGGGACTCCAGTCCCACCCAAAATTTTGTGTAGTATTTTGGGCCGAGTCCTATTCAATCTTGGACCAGTAATTCTAACTTGCGGGCTGACTCCCAATCAAGAAAATGGTATGACGTGCTCCCTCAAAAGTACCCAACCTCAGTTTTTTTTTTTTTTTTTTTTTTTTTTTGTATTTAACACAATGAGAGACAAGTCTAGTTTTCAACCGGAATACTGAAGAATATTTTCAACCATGATGTCACATCCCAGGATCCATTCTGTCGTAACACGATATTGTCTGCTTTGGGCCCACCGACCCTCACGGTTTTGTTTCCGGCGGCTCAAGAGCAGTTTTCCAGTAGGTCACCCATCCTGGGATTGCTCTAGTATCAACATGCTTAACCTCGGAGTACCCATCCCCTCCGAAGACGCTGAGCCACCAAAAGGCCTCGCATTAGATTGGAGGTGGACATGTACATATACAGCACATAACCCCTCTCCGTTTGGCCGATGTGGGATATTACAATCCACCCCCCTTGGGAGTCCGACGCCCTCGTCGGCACACTCGTGCCACATGGCAGAGTGGTTCTGATACCATTTGTCACATCCCAGGACCCATTCCGCCGTAACATGATATTGTCCGCTTTGGGCCCACCAGCCCTCACGGTTTTGTTTCCGGCATCTCAGGAGCAGCTTCCCAGTAGGTCACCCATCTTGGGATTGCTCTAGCATCAACATGCTTAACTTTGGAGTACCCATCCCCTCCAAAGCCGCTGAGCCACCAAAAGGCCTCGCATTAGATTGGAGGTGGGCATGTACATATACAGCACATAACCCCTCTACGTTTGGCCGATGTGGGATATTACACATGAACATAGAAAAAACTTAGTAATAAGATGGAACGATTATGCTGATTCTATTAACAATAACTTTGTGATAAACAAATTTGAAGTTTTAGGTACTCGTAGGGTTATATTTAGTTAGTTGAGCTAGGTTTTATATCTACATATTTTTTATTTATTTAGCTTCTTTTGTGTTACATTTAGAGATTTTTATGAATATTGTTTTGCATAAATATGCATTCGATGGGTAAAGCTTTTTACGTCTCTCTGTCTATCTAGGTGTATCATTTCTTCTAATTTATAATATTGTTCTTGCACCGTCGAATTTTTTCTTTTTCTTTTTCTTATAGTGAAAAGTAAAGTCCCACCCGATTTTAAATCCTGGATTCGTCCTTGCATCACCGTTGAAAACACAGAAATGGAAGAGTTATGTTAATTTCAGAGCACGGTGCAAAGCCTCTTAAGGAAAAAAGCACTGTGCAAGACTATCAATTATCAATTAAACTTGGGGGTAGTTCTTAACACAACTACTGAATAGATCACCTCCATCTATTGAATTCTCTACACAAATGAAAGTATTCAATCTACACGAAAGAGAGGTGTTTCACTGGAAACTCACAGAATTAACTTGATTCATCAAGGATTATTAGTTAATATTGGATTGATGTGTACATGCATAAACACAATAAATAAAAATGAATACGTACCCAGCCAGAAAAATGCAAGGATTTAGTGTTTGTAAATCATGGTACTTGATCACATTAGTAACACAGTAAGCAAGCAATTTTCAATAGCAAACCAACACCAGATTGAATATGCATACCAACCAAATTCAGTAACTGCATCAATATACTTTTTAAGGCCATTTTGATGTTTTTATTTTTATTTTAATTAGGAGCTAAACTGACAGTTTTTAAGTCATAACTATTAATGAAACTAGAGAATACAAGGGGAATGAACATTAAGCGTAAACTCTATAATATAACATCTCGAAATAATACCATGAGTAACTACCATGCATTAGTCAAACATCATTTAATAATGAGTGCATCATTAGCTACGTTGTTTGCTTTATAATTTTGTGCATCAAAAATTAGACTATTTTTTTTTGTTACAAAATGGTAGTCGAGTGAGCTACTGACCGCGGAGCAATTTGTAGGTATGACCTATTTTCAAATGATGTTTTCCACAAGTTGAGATTCGAACTAAAAATTTCTTATAATCTTATTATTAGAAAATCTTTATAATGTCCGTCTTACTTGCAGCCTAGTATGTTCCGCTAAACCAACCCATTGGGACAGTAAGACAATTTTTTTTTGTTGGATACGGAGTAAGATCATTTTGATGTTGATAAAAAAATTGAAAAAAGTCTGTCCTAACTTTTTCTCTGCCTATTAATAGCTTGGCACGCGTGACGCGCTTGAGCTACTACTACTTAGCCGCCGAGAGTCGCCCCAATTCAGCGAGACAGTCAGAGCTTCGCTTCCCCCAGTCTTCTAGGTCTGTCTAGCTGCTTCAGCTTCAATGGGGTTCTTCTCCTTCTTCGGCCGCGTCCTCTTCTCCACCATCTTCATCCTCTCCGCTTGGCAAGCGTAAGCTCCTCTCTCTCTCTCTCTCAGATCTACCCGGAGATTAGGGCTTCTCTTTGACTAGTCTTGAAAGCCTAATCTTTCCGATTTGATTCAGCTGTGATCTTGAAAGCTTCAATCTTTCCGATTTGATTCAGCTGATCTAGTTTGTTTTTGCGATTTGATGGTTAGTGTTATGGATATGCATGTTTCAAGCTTTGTAATGGTTTCTTGGATCTTTGATGATTTTACTGAAATTAGCATGGGAATTTTTAGATGGTTGTTGGTGCTTGAGGGTTGATATTCAATTCAGTAACATACTTAGATCTAGTTAATTGGGGTGAATTTTTGTTGTTTGATGTGTGATTTTATTATCAAGTTTCGAAAGTAAGATTTTTTTTTTTTTTTTTTTTTAAATTTATGCATCGCGGAAGATCTACTCATCTTTTGTGTGTGTGTTAAATAATCTCGGTTAATAATGTCTTTGCAGTTAAGTAAAGAGTTGGACTTGTTTGCATATGTGTAAAGTGTTGTCCGGTTGTTGATTAGTGAACTTTTCGAAGATATTCTGTAATGCCGTTTTCTCTTTTGTTATTGGTAAATTTTCTTTTTGGGTTCGTTGATTATTAACAGCTTCAGTGTATCGGTTACATCTATCCTTGATTGGAACTACTTTTCTTTTGCTTCAACGAAACATTTGGACTGTGAATATTCATTGCGTCATAATGTGATTTTGATTTGATTGAGTGCGATTTAAGGCTAATGGATAGGTGTAAGGTTCGGATATAGTCTCTTTTGTTTGTTTTCACTAATGACATGGTATATATTTTAAAAAATATTGCACTACATTTTTTATCCAAAAAAATAGAAATATATTGCACCCCATTTGTTGGGCTTTACTTTTTCATCTATTACTAATTTATGCATGACGGCTGTTACAAAATAATCTCTTGAACTTGTAACTTATCATTTGTTGATATCGTGTTTGTATACTTAGGTTCAACGAATTTGGTACTGATGGAGGACCTGCTGCAAAGGAGTTGGCTCCCAAATTTTCTGTTTTGAAAGATCACCTGTCTTCCAAACTCGGGTTTGCATTACCAGATGTCAATGTAAGTTTTTTTTTTTTTTGGGTTCTTTATCTGCAGCTTCTTGCCTGTATTTGTCACGTTGCTCATGTGTAGTATGGCTTTTGAATGTTTTATGCAGCCTATTCATTTGGCTGGAACTGTGATAGCTCTAAAAGGTCTGGGAGGCATTCTATTTGTACTTAACAGTAATATTGGAGCTCTTCTTCTGGTTAGTATTACTATCATTTGGATTTGTGATCACTTTCTTTTCTATGAGTGCACTTGTTAGAAAGCTATCAGACGTATATTCCTGAATTATGCTGACATTTTTCTTTCTGGTTGTAGATATTTCAATTGGTTTTGACCACTCCCCTCGTCTATGATTTCTACAACTTCGGTCCAGACACCCCCAAATTTGGTGTACTCTTGAATGTTTTCTTGCAGGTTTGTAATTCAAATGCCTATTGCTTTATGTGCTTTCCAATATATGCTCATGTTCCTTTGAGTTGGAAACTTAGTTTTTGTGCTTGATTTTTTTTCTTTTTGCAGCAAGCGGCACTTGTTGGTGCACTGTTTTTCTTCATAGGGATGAAGAACTCTATTACTAAGAGGGGGCAAGTCACCAAGAAGAAGATCCACAAAACCAAAACTGGTTAGATGTATATCGACAAAGCATAGATTTTGAAGAGGGACTTAAAGTTTAGGGTATCAAAGTGGCTGCTTCTCATCATCAGATTGCGGATGTGAACCTTCTTATTGTTGCTCTTGTAATTTTTGAAGATTTTCCTTTTAGGATATATTGCTTTCATCATCCCTTTTACAGGGTGAAATTAATTGTTACTTTCAACAGATGATTGATTGCAGCCAAAGTTTCTTCTGAGTCTTAAAATCTACTTGGCTTAAATTCAAATTTAATCTAATGATGTGGACAAATCGCATTGCTTTGGAGTTGTGGATGTTCTGAAGAGCGTTAAAGAATGTTATTGAA
Organism: Fragaria x ananassa; assembly: GCA_034370585.1. Lineage (NCBI taxonomy): Eukaryota > Viridiplantae > Streptophyta > Magnoliopsida > Rosales > Rosaceae > Fragaria > Fragaria x ananassa. The sequence continues at coordinate 19,527,593 of CP139757.1, read as the reverse complement.
ATGGTAATAGTCCTGGGACTCCCAATTCCTTCAAGCACAGGCAATGTATTACATTAATTCATAAAACTGAGAGCAACTGCCCTTGAACACAATTGAAGGTTGCAAGGGGTCAGGGCGTTGCACTTATCCTTCATCTACCAAGCTAGTAGCAACACAGTCAAAAGCTTTGGTTGTTATCTGTATTTGAGAGAACCTGATGTCCCTTATTTGTACATTATGTCAATGTGATGTTCTTATTCAGCTTAGCTAGGCACTTGAGTGGTTGAAAAGGAAATAGGTAACTGCATCCCACATCGAGGATAAGGAAATGGAACAAGAGATGGGTTGGTGTAAATATAAGCTGATGGATCCATTTATAAATTAAAAGGGTCGGTTGGCTAAATATGCCATGCTCACCCTTGATTGGTGAGCGCCGTATGGACATCAAGACATATGGCCGACATAATTTGTGGAACTCCCAATGGGGTTGGCTCGCTTGGCCGACCCTCCTATTCTCACTTTCAAACTTTCCGATCAAGCTTTTGAAACTTCCGTTCCCTGAATCGTTGAATCCCTCTCATAGTCTCATGTGTGACAATGTTGAACTCGAAATCATCGGGGCTTTTTTTGGTTGATATTGGTTTTAGGTATGGTAATGTACTCTAGCATCGTTATTTAGTGATCATAACTCACAAGTTACTATGTTAATTTATGATCATAACTCGCAACTTGCAAGTTACTTTGTTAAAAACTGTCGTAATTTTGTCAAAACAAAAATGTATTTGATCAAAACAGTGTGATGTGGATGGAGCTGTCAAACAAAACGAGGGTTGCTAACAGTATACATCAGAACAAAGGAGGCGAAGAAGCCATTTCAGTCTTCTCTAAATAACATTGCTGGTGCTGCAGATGCTTGCAACTTGAAGGTAGGCACTTCAAGGCTTACACTAATCTTATCATCCGAGCATACAGAGATGCAAATATTGTTTTGCACGTCATAAATATCGTGTTCTCTCTCTCTCTCTCTCTCTCTCTCTCTCTCTCTCTCTCTCTCTCTCTCTCATTTCTTTGACTTGTGAGCATGGACATGCCTCCAGGTATTCTCCATTGTCGCCTTTTTCTTGAAGTATTTTCTCGTACCTGGCCAAATTTTACTTCCAACCAGAGACCAACTTCATGTTCACAAGGGAAAGAAAATTAGATAGTTATTTGCCTCTCAAGTTAAACTCAAACTATCAAGTCACCATGTAATTCCCCGATGAATACTTGGATGAGCTATTTTAGATAGAGCAACTATGATCATAGATCTTATTATATGAGGCTAATCAGTCCTTAAATATTTAACAGTATGGCCGGAAAATTCAACTCCACACGCCATGACGAGACGACTGAACAAGTGAATAGCGGAATTTAAACTCAAAAGCAACAGAGGGTTCTTTAGTAGCACATTTAGTTAGATAAGAACTCAAAGTAAGAAGAGCTAAAAATTTGATACCTCAAACAAACCATATAAGAGAATACTGTGTTCAATCTAACAAACTAGCTAAAAGGGATGAATTGATAAGTGAGAAAATGCAAATACTGTGTTCGATCCCCTTCTTGCTTTTTCTAAATGATCAAATGGTTTCATTACTAGGTAAAGGAGGTGAAGCGTATCGGGATAGGAAGAAATTGGACGACGCTAAACTGTACGTTTGCACTTCCATTTTGGTGCTTCTTTCAATCGATACCGTGTCCACGCCATCGAATTGAGGGAATTGTTCACTAATGACCTTACCCCGATTCCCATGTTTTCTTCTCAATCCGATTCCAAGCTAAAACAAGTTTTCTTCTCAATCCGATTCCAAGCTAAAACAAGTTTCTTCTCAATCCTATTCCGTCGTACAACAAGTTGATGTTCTAGAGGGAGATGACGTTCCCATGTATTTGACCCTGTAAAGGTTCCCGGGGGAGGGGTTGACAGGCCTTTTTTTTGAATTTTCGATAAAAACTGCGTGTCTCTAACTCTTCCAACTCTAGAGAGGCAAAACTTTTCCACTAAGTTGAAATAACTTCTTACAAAAATAATAGTTCCAGTGATACACTATCACAGTGCTATCATTCCTAGTCTCAAACTAGTCTAGACTTATTCTCTCTCTTGTTTCTAAGCCCTTACAACATGGAATACTTTCAGAAGCTTTGTTCGTGAATTCAGCTAACCACTAACGGATTCAATCTTGAACGCTTCTTGGGTTGGTTGCACTACACATCTCTCATGGTATGCAACATGATATAAGTTGATAAAAGAAGTTTTGAGTTCAAGCTCTAAGTTTACAGTCACGAAGAAGACTTAGAGATAGCAATGACATCAGGAATTTTATGAGATAGAAGGATTGTCAATTATCCTTATACCTTCACCCTGAAACCAAAGCATGGGCTTCTCTCCCAAGTCTTACAATTGGAGACCTTTCCTGGGAAGCGATTCGTCCATCCAATGTTGCACTTATGGGCACCAAGATCTTTGTCACACTTCACACAAACTATGAAACAGAAGGCCATCTACTCTGCTTTGACGTGGCTGACCCCAAGAAAACATGAGAGGCAAACACAGAGGTGTGCAGAAACGGCTTCTTGAGGTAAATCCTAGAGCATTATATACACCTTATGGTTGTCATAGTTTGAATCTTGCTATTTGTGATATGGCTAATTGTACTCCCAAAGTTGACTATTTTTTTAGAGTGGTGCAACAAATATACTCATTCTTCTATGGCAACATTTTAAGGATCATATGCAGGGGCTTACTCTTAAACCACTATCTGAAACGTGATGGGAAAGTCGTGTTGAAAGTGTGAGAGGATATTAGATTCCAAGCTCCCAAAATAAGAGATTATTTAGCTTACTTGGGGAAATATGGTGTTGATTCTAAAACAAGGGGTGATGCTCAATGCATGGCAACATATGAAATGGAGAATTTTGAGTTCTTATTTGGCATGGTTATTTGGTATGAACTGTTGAATGCTATCAATATTGTGAGTAAAATTCTTCAAACCGAAGACATGCATTGATGTTGCTATTCAGGAATTGGAGAAGCTTATTTCTTTTGTGCAGAACTATAGAGAAAATGGATTTGATATGTCCTTGATCATAGCTAAAGAAATTGCAAATGAGATGAGAATTGAAGCCGAATTTCGTGAAAAAAGAACAATTCAGAAGAAAAAGCATTTTGATGAAAGCGACAATGAAGAGTTGACACAATCTGCTTTGGAATCATCATTTAAGGTTGGTTACTTTTTTTATATTATTGATCAATCTCTTGCTTCACTTCAAAGTAGATTTGAACAGTTCCAGAAATATGAAGAAGATTTTGGACTTTTATTTAAGTTGGAGAAGTTGAAGTCTGCAGATGATAAATGTTTGATTAAATTTTGTATGAATCTTGAAGAGTTGTTCAAGGATGGTGATGTTTCTGATGTTATTGGGGGTGAGCTATTTTATGAGTTGGGTTACTTGAAAGGGTCTATACTAAAAGAAGCAAAAAAAGCAGTTGATGTGTTGAGCTATTTGAAGCAAATGGATGGTTGCTATCCAAATGCTTTGATTGCTTACAAACTTTTGTTAACCATACATGTTACTGTTGCATGTGTTGAGAGAAGCTTTTCAAAGTTAAAGTTGACCAAATCTTATCTTCGATCAACTATGTCACAAGATAGACTAAATCGTTTAGCTATGTTATTGATTGAAAAAGATTTGGTGGACAAGCTTGACAAAATTGATGGTGTGAACTTGGCCCTTCAAGCCTAATATTTTTTTTAAGGACCAAAAAGATAAATTTATAGGAGAACAATCAGAATTTTAGACCTCTGAACTAGGAATTCATTACAAACCACTAGTTTTAATCTTGGAACACCAGAAACCTATCTCAAGAAGCTTGCTACATTTTATTTGTTAGCACTATGTATAATTATATATAAAATGTTCAAGTTTTCAGATACAAGCAGAGCTATAGAACAACGTATGTCACTCAATAATAGTAAAAGTTTTCAAAGTGCATGATTATCAACTAAAAGAAGGAAAACTAAGTTAGGCCATTGCACTAAGTTGGATTCATAATCAGAGACAATGTGCACAGTCATTTCCAATGTTGTACAGTGTTCTGTTACTGAGAACAATAAGAAGAAAAAATCTCCCACCATAATCTCTATTAGTAGGAAATCTACAACCACTTTTACCTGAAAATTCTGTGTCCAGCACTTTTAACACTTGTTCATCCATACTTGAGCAGCATCTGATAAAAACTGCTTTCAACAACTGCTGACCTGTAGCAGAATCTGAGTTAGCAAAATAGTAGAGTTCAAACTCCCAATACAGGCATCGTATTGCATAACCTCATCTGACTATAGTTGATATCATTACCAAGATGGACAAATATAATTGCCAGAATCCATCCAAATAGTCTTCCATAATCAGCTGTCTCCAATTTGCCAAATCCGAGAGTAAGTCATAACAGAAAATATATAGAAGATGGTTAAACCTTCTATAAGCATTCTCCTTCACTCATGAGGTCCCAAAATTTCATCTAGATGGGAATCGAGAGAAGGCCTATAACCAGCTTCTTTCATCATCATAGTCAATTCCACCAACATGCCATATATCTCACTGCACTGAGGATGTTTTTGGTCCCTAGATATGAAACAGTTCAGGAAACCAGTAATTTTAATCCATCTATAGTCTCTCATGGCTGATATAGCGGGGAAGACATTGACGAAACTCAATGAGCTGGGGATTATCCTCATCCTCATCCTCATCCTGAACTGTTTAACAGCTTCTTCATACCTCTCAGTCTTGACATACCACGCAACCAGCGTGTTCCATGCAACCACATTTCTCTCAGGCATTGTGTCGAACGCCTTACGTACTAAGTCATGATCACAAGAAGAGTACATATACATCAGCGAATTCTCGACAATCATAGTTGGGTTGGGAAGGGAGCGAAGAATGTGACAATGCAGGGCCTGGTTTTGAGAGCGGAAGAGAAAGTGTAAGGGCCAGGTTTGGTGTTGGGGGAGGAGTTTCTCATGTAGGAATACAAGGAGAGAGCTTCAGCGGGCATGTTGTTGCAGATGAAGCCAATGACGATGGTGTTCCAGAGAAGGGTGGTTGGGTGAGGCAGAGTTTCAGACAGTTGGCGGGCAAGGTGAGGTTGGCATTCCTGGCAGAGTCTGCTTAGGCGGGAGCGCATAGTGGCGATTTCGAGAGTAGCCATGGTTGTGGTTTGGCTCTTCCTACAGTTTCGGTTTGTATTGTCTCACTCTCATCCATGTTCAAAAGATCACATCATTTAGATGTAATCACACAAAAGTTTCTCTGTCTTCTTAGGAGAGCAAGCTTTGAGTTTCAGATTTGGGAGCTTGCACCCCACTCCTACCAACACGAAAACTTCATACCAGTTGCACACTTGCACCTACATGACATGGGTTGCTCTGGCCTCTAGCCTAGAGTGTCGAAAAACGGCTTGAAAGACCTTAAACAAGAGCTCCATAACGCAAGTGCCTTGAAATGGAAGAACTGGAAGAGATTTAACTGCTGAAGCAACAAGAATTTGGCACGACAAAAAGATAATAGGCTCAAGCCCTTTTAACCACCCCAACGCGGGAAGCAAATCAGCTGTAACGAATTTCCCAATGCCAAACCTGTGCCATCAATAAGAAACCCATTTAACAAAATTCAACAGAGTTAGAGTTAATTACTTTTAATTTTGAGATTTAGTAAAAGGACAATAACAAAATATATTTTCTTCTTCCCTTCGATCACAACCAGCTCACCCACTATTCAATTTTAGCTCACCCAAAATTTTCATCGTCCTCTTTCAACCCCGAATCTATTGTCTGCAATACTTGATCAATTTTGTTTGCTAATCATTACCATAAACAGAATTCCACACCAAGCAAACAAAATTGCAGACAATAGATTTGTGTAAACCTAAGCTTCAGATTCATTCCTCGCTCTTCGTCTTTTCCGTTATAATTAGATCCGGTGGAAAACGAATTGAAGCAGCTGTTGAGTAGGATGACACATGGCGAATTATCATAAGTGGCACTGGTTTGGCACTGGGTTAGTAGGAAAAAGGCTCGAACATTAATGACCAAAAGAATTCTAATAACCTGGTAATAAATCAGTACCAGTTCAAACAGCTTGAATAGCTTTGTGGAGTTTTTTGTATAAAAGTTACCCGCGGCAAACCATAAACAATAAAACAATTTCAACCTGATGTACTCGCAAATTAGCATATGGTGAAAATGTGCAACTCATGCAATGGGAGGATGAAAAAAAGAGAATTTATTACTACCAAACACAAAATGTTAACAAGAGATTCAGCCACAACTCACTGCTCACCAACTAATGACCAAAAAAATGACAAATTAATGAAAAACTAGAGAATGAAATGAGAAAAAAATAACAAGAAAACAAACGGAAAATAAAACAATAACAAAACCAGAGAACCTAAAATCTAGACCTAACTCGTAAATTGGCTGTAGTTCTGACAGCACTGCTGTTCATGGTCAAGCACTGAGGGAGAGATTTTTTGTAAGTGAAATGAGAGATGTTCTGTCAGAAGTCATCCCGATCCCACCCGATTTAGCTTCAAAGTCTTCCCCTCCAGTATTCATATGCTTCTGCAAAACATTCATAAAATCAAAATCAAAAGTCAGACCTTTGTTCACAGCAATTTCAAGAATAAAGAGCAGAAATTGATCCTGGCAAGCCTTTTATTTGCCTTTTGTTTTTTCCAATTGTGATTTGATGACTACATTTAATACAAAAGTAACTTATAAAACTTTCTGCTTGATCAGAATGAAATTTCTGTTGTCGAAAACAAACAAAAGGAAAGAGTTTACATACATAGTGGCTTTGACAGTGCATGAGAGTTTAACAAGGCAGAGCTAGTGGCAAATCATGGTTCTTTTTTTTTCTTTTTTTGGACAAAAATGGCAAATCAAGGTTATTAACAGAATCTTTTATTAACCCTGTCCTAAGAATTTTTTACAGAACAACAAAACTTCTAATTACAGTTTTAACACAGCAGCATAGATATAAAAGTAATTACTTGGTACTAAACTACAAATTAGTAAATAAAATTTGGACAAACCCCAAACAACACAGTATAATATTTCTAAAGTTCTGTATGAAAACTCCAAGAATGGTACAATCAATTACGTGCAATAGAATAATCATCAAAAAGGAACAAGAAAAATGTACAAGACAGAGAAAGAATATAAACTCACAGAGATATCTCCATCATCATTAGTTTCAATCTTTAAAGTCGCAGGTTTGCTGCCCCTTTTGTCCTGTAGAGACTTTTCTCGATTTTCATAGAAATTGAAGTCATCCAACAAGGATGTTTTGGGTTCATAACTTTTGAATATGTTAAGCATTTCCAAACCTTGCTTCAGTCCAATCTGCAAATAAGTATTATATTCAAACATACTCTGTAAAACACATCTTTTGAAAAATAATAGATCAGAGAACCCCCTGACCTCCAACATAGTGAAAAAGGAAGTTGGAAAGGACATGTTATTCAGGAGAAAGATTATAAATAAAATAAAAAATAAAACTTCCACGGGGGAGCAAATGATTATAACGTAACAGATCTGATGCCAATATTAGTGATAGTTCAATAGGACAATGTGAAGAGGAGAAAACTAATAACAAGGCAAAATCCCAAAGAACTTAATAAACTGTATAAGCTTCAAATGAGAAATAGAAATAAAAAAAAAAACTAAAAGGTAGTACCTCTTGTGTGTCCCGGGTAAACGTTACAGGTCTGTTATCATTGTTTTCAAGGATAATATGCCGCAACTTAGTGTTAGGTATGTCCTTTACTACGTGCCAATTAACTGGGAAGAACCCACTCCACTTGTCAACTTGCCAGAAGTCCATATCTTTGTTAAAATCTACCTCCCCAATCATCTCGGCTAGGCCTACAAACTGCCCACTACCATTCACCTGTAAGAAATTGAATATGCATGTCAAAAAAAATAAAAAAAATATTAACAGGTCAACAGAAATCGATGTGTATTTGTTTTGACCTTGAGCTGAACAGCCCAACAATGACCATTTAGATAAATGAAATTACGACAGATATAAACATGGGACACAAATATTGACGTCTCATCAGTATAACCTTCCTAAATTTGCACTACTGATCTAATATTAAAAGATTTTCCAGAGCACCTTCCTAAAATGTAGAACATTCAGCAAACTCAAAACAGGCAATTCATCTTATATACAAGATAACAAACAAGTGAATACACATCAACTCCTATGTGAATTATTACCGAGAAAAAGAGGAAGATAGGACACCGTTTGCCTGTTTCACTAGATTTTGCTTCGGCATCACGGAATGCTGCATCCAGTTTCTTATTGCCATTCGGAGTGCTGGCCCAGACATCATATTTAATGCTCTTATGGACGTCATCTTCACTGTATGACTTAATGACGTAGAACTTTGCACTTTCATAATCAGTCTGAAAATCTGGTAGGTTATATTTATCCCTACTGACTGTAAACCCCAATACTTCCTTCTCAACTGCCGAGTCTGAAGGAGGACTCTTGTTGCGAGATCTTGGACCACGTATCAACTCAGTTGAGGATTCAAAATCCTCATTTCTATTAAATTTATCCCTTGATTTGAATCTGTCGTTTCCATTTAGAATCCTCCCATTAGATCTGTAGTTTGCTTCACCATTAAGAGGAAACAGACCCTTCTCGTTAGTGAATGATGAGAATCTTCCAGTCGAAGGATATCCCTTCAAAAGACCGGCTGAGAAATCAGAACCTAAATAAGGCACCTGTACAATAAAATTTAGAATTAAAAAAATATATATAATATGGTTGCATAGACTATATGTTAGACACTTGCCATATAGGAGAAAAGAAATGCCAAATCTAATTATGAAATAACACATTCACTACTCCAAGAATAATGACAAATTCGGTTACTGATTGTTTAAATGAGGTTCCCCACCTAAGTTCCACATCTTAATGACAATAAGTTAATGAGCAGGATGCCTGGCTACAAACTGATTCCTAGATTTGGCTACTGATAACAGATGCGCCAAACAAATTTCGATGACATAACATAATATCAAAACAAATTGCTACACTTGTCTTAACAAACCTTGTTTAATGATTTGATGGGTTGTGTAGAAGGGAAAGGCTTGGAAAATTTGCTAGCAAGATTGCCATTTGTTTTGGCCGACATATAACCACTTGACCTAGATAGAGCTGTGCCACCTGGTCCAGATTTTACATTTCCAAAACCAGAGTTCGTTGCTGTAGAGATATCGCCAGAAAGTGCTGTGTCCCATGAATAACAAGACATAGCTTCTGAACCATATGAAACAGGTGGTAGAAGATAACCTGATGAAGAATAATACTGCTGTTGACCGACACCTTGGCCATCGACACCCATAAGAGTTCCAGGGGCATAAGGATTATAGCTGGGAAGATAATAGACCATTGAACCATTGTCTGACTGCACACCCTGAAATTGCATGTCCATTTAGTAACGAGTCAATGTCAACCCTAGAACTTTGTGTACCCCGAAAGGTAAGAACATACCGGATGTGAATTACTAGCATTTGCATAGCGATGTTCGTCCAATTGAGTATAGGATCCATTATATCCTGCAAACCAAGAAATTTGCAATTTCCTTTAAAGAATAAACCAAAAAGTTAAAATATTGTATGCAATTCTTAAAACATATTACTAGAAATTGCTGAAGAGAGAAAAATACATATGAGCACATAAACCTTCAAACAAGGTTTCAAGTTTTTATCAGATTCCATTTCTCTCATAACTGAGACTAACGACAGTTGAAACGAAATTTATCACAGCCAAACCAACCTCCTAGAAGCCATCAAATCAAACTCACTGGTCCATGCAAATTTTTACCTAATTATGAGAGAAATGTGCCTTTGGTCCTAAGTACATAAATGATTCCACAGCACCTAATCTTCACAACAACATATGCTGTTGTTTACCAAAAGTTGCACACTAGTAGTTCTAGATGAACTCATAATTAAAAAACACAGAAAAGAAGAATAAGTGCGCACAATAAGCAAAAGATTAGAATTATAAAGAGGATGACTTAGGGTCTATGGACATTGTTGCTTGAACAGTTACTTTCTGCATATAATTGGCCATAGGCTTCCGTTAAATATATGATTAAAGCATAGCTAGCACCTCATTGGTAATTCTCAGATGTAAATTCTTACTTTGTTGAAGACAGACTGAAAGTTAAATCAGCATCATATACTGGTCATGAAAAGACTAATCTGAATAAAATTTTAAGATTAAATACAACCGAACAAATCCTGAATTTCGAAGAATTTACCACTAACAAAATTTTAAGATTAAATACTTACAGAACAACCGAACAAATCTTGAATTTCATAGAATTTACCACAAAATTCACAAGTTCATACAAACACAACTCTATACCATTAACAAGATCATGTTTAAAGACAATAACCATTCTGACATCTGACCTGGATAATAATAATTGTAACAGCTAGTGGGTGGATAGTAAACACCATGCTCTCCAACCGACTCTTGATCAGTCTCACCTTTGATGCTATGGGTGGCATCCCTTGAAGAAGTCACGGAGGAGATCGAATCATATGGTTTCCCTTCTTTCCCAGAGATCTGAAATAGAATAGAGAATAGCTTAAACACATTATCTGTACTTGGTGCCTTACCAACAAATCAGATATACTAACATAGAATCTCCAACACACAATTATTCGACACAGCAAAGAAACATTGTTTCAAGCATAATCTTAAAGGAAAACTAATCGATTACACCAGTTTTCGAATCTACTAAATTTGCAATCAAACAATCCCCTGTTATTTGGTTAATTCAAGATTCTACTCTAAAACTCAATAACACTATAGATGTAGAAATCAAAACAACAAAACATGCACAACTTCTTGCTAGTTATCGAGCAAGTCAAAAGCAGTACGAACACTTGACTTCGTAAACCATCATGCTAAATCAATTACTGCAATTTTCACCAAATTCTACTTAAACAATCGAGATCAAACCCAATCAATTTCGAAACAACTAGAGAGAGAGAGAGAGAGATTGGGGCTTGAACACATACCAGTTGCGGCTCTCCTAATCCGTTAACAGAGTCTGATGCCAACACAGTGGCTACAGGTTCAGCTGAAAATAAAAAAAGGCAAACCACAAAAAGCTTAGCAACGAAAGTAACAGAGGAACCCTAGTAAAAAAAACTGCAAGCATAATTACCTTTCTCAATCTTCTTCTCGCCGGCCATGACTAATTTTTAGAGCAGAAAAAAAAAATAAGCTAGAGTTTATGGAGAAGAGAATAGTAGTAGTGACTAGAGTTGCTTTACGAGAGTTTCGAGGGTTGTTTTGTGCCCATACAGCGGCTACCGGCGTCGTGGTTGAAGCCGCTGAGGCCGGAAATTTCTAGGGTTAGGGTTCAAAAATTGGGGCTGATTTGGGGAGTGTGAAGTAGTAGTAGTAGAAGAAGAAGAGGACGAAGAAGAACCGGCAATGACGTGTTAAGTTGTGTAAGCCCTTGAGAGAAAGGTGTACAATTTATCGGAAGGCCATGGTTAGTTCCTTACTTTATTGAACAACCTTTCTTGGCCGTTCATTCATTAGGGTGCCGACGTTCTGCGAGTTCTATGAACTATGCTTCACAACACAAAAACGTTTTTTTCGATTTCTTTTTTTCTTCTAAGAAGAAGAAAGGGCGCTATCTACTCACCTTAATAATATTTGGTACGCGTCAAAATACGCACGTTAATAATTTGGTAAATTTTAGTGAAAAATATTTTTAAAAATTCGGTTATAAAATATAGATTTGGCAGATTAAAAATATGATACATACGTGTTTAAAACGTGTAATGAAAAATACGAACATAAAAATACATATATTTGGTTTTTTTAGGGGAATGAATAACTATATTGATCGAAAAGATTATATAACTCAACGAGCTCTCCCGCTCAATCGAAGGGATTTGAAGATCACCTATTACATCTGCTGCTCATGTAGCTAGTACACCAAATGCACATTTACCAATGACTTTTAAAGACTCCTACATCTTGAACGAAGAAAACAGAAAATTTAACACATCAGTATATACGCCTAAAGACCTTTATGGTGTACATTAATACTAGTGCAATTGGGTTAAACATTTTACTAACTAAAGAATAAAAAATACATGGCCAAAACCCACTACACCCAACCGAAAAACGGGAGAGATTATTGAATAAAAATGCCTAAAAAAACTTAACCTAAGGGAAGAAATTTAATTACCCCAAACCTAACAAAAAAAGCCAAAGCCCACCTAATAGAAGCCTAAAACTTGAAGCCCGGTAGGGTTGTTGGCCAGCAGGTAGGGAACCGCCGTCATCACCATACTGCTTTGTTGAGACACCTTTGCCCAGGATCACGCCAACCCAAATCCTACCGCTCGATCCACCATTCACGACATCTTGCTGCTACGAAGCACTCGCCCATATCGCCATGACGTCGCAATGCTCAATCTAGCACACATAGCTTTGACATCCACTTCAAACTTGCGACGCCAGCAACGAAGCTTTCAAACCTAACTCAGTGAAACCATGTTGTGACTCGTCCACTAGAAACTGTTGTCAACACCATACAACCCTCAAGCAAAGCAACTATCCAGGAGGTTTTGGATATCAATGATCATCATCTAGATCTAGGAATAGCCCAAGAAAATTGCCTCACCCGGCTACACTCACGGCACGCCGACAAGGCATATAGCCTGTCTTGGCACGAGAGCTACCGGACAAAGACCTACAAGCTTGCGTAGAAACCCTATCCCTCCTTTTGTTTGGTACTAGAAACTGTAATTTTATCCCATATATTTTGTTATTTCTAGTACTTATATGTAGTTATATGACATCTAATACATCTTAATTCTCAAAAGAAAAATATGACATCTAAAACATAAATTTGGATATATATTATGGATTACACATGGTTTTTATATACGGTTGTGGTTAGTTCCTACTTTTTGAACAACCTTCACAGACCGTTCATTTATCAAGGTGCTGACGTTTTGGGAGTTTTTATTTTTTGGTTACATACGTTTTGGGAGTTCTATGCTTCATAACACGGGAATTAAACGTGTTTTGGGAGTTCTATTTTTCAATTCACCTTACGGGAATTAAACGTCAAATACAAACATTTATATTTTGGGAAGTTTTAGCAAAAAATACTTGTTTTTTGAGAAAATTACTTCTTGGCATATGACTAAATTTATAAACACAAAAAACCCACTTCATGTTGTAAATACTATAACATATGTGAATGTTTTTGTAAATACTCATTAGTTATGTCCTTAAGATGTAAATCATACTCCTATATAAAATAGCCTAATGAGAATGAAAGTGACACTTCTTCCTTTCCCTACATTTGTTATTCTCTTTTCTCTCTATGTGTTCTTTAGTTTATAATACTTCCAATATTTCTTATACAAATTTGGGGATGAGCCCAAACCCACCACTAATAGTAGTGAGCCTGACTCTAAATATCTAATATGAAATGACTCAAATGTCTTTTTTCTATAACCAAATTATAGCCCCACAAAATCTTCATTCTCTCTCCGGCCCCCAACCTCATATGCATCTTATTCTCTCTCTCTCTCTCTCTCTCTCTCTCTCTCTCTCTCTCTCTCTCTCTAAAGATTTGTCATCCGCTAAAATCACCTGTTCCTCTGTCATCGTCCAATTCCTCCTCGCAAGATCTCCTCACCATCACCTCCATATTAGAATCGCAACCTCAAGATCCAAATCGATCCAACCAAACACGCCTGCATCTTCAAGGCCATCGACACTTTGAACTGATCTTTCTGACTGTTGAACTGAAGAAAGAAGAAGTGGAGGAAATTGGTGAGCTTCTTATCGCAGTTAATTGATTTGTGCCGCTTGATTTCTGCACATGTTGGTAAGATCTAGGCTCTAGTAGCAGGTTGATAATTGCATGCTACTGCTCGGGACATTTTTCAACTTTTCAGTCTGCACCCAATAGCAGCAAGATTCGTGGTCGGTAGTAACAACGAGCTTGACGATCGGTAGTAGTAGCTAGCTTCAGGATTCTCAGTAGCAACTAGTTCCACAATCGGTAGTAGCTTCAGGCTCCACAATCGGCAGTAGCGCTAGCTTCAGGCTCCACAATAGCAGCTAGCTTCAGGCTCTATAGTAGCAACCTTCAATTGTTTTTAGAGATCTCTCCAACCTAATCTTAGTTGCTAATGAAGAAGAAGACGAATCTCTTTGTTCGTCACATAAGAGAGAGAAAACGAGGAGCATTGATCTATGATGAGGAAGGGTATAAAGGTAAATTGCTTGGTGACAGATGGCAGCCATACATCTAATTGTTATTAATTGTAAGAGTTTGTCCTTAGATGTTTAATATAATCAATAATGGATGTATTTGTAAAGTAATTGGTTAATAACTAATATGTCATTTGCTATTTGTTTTTTACAACAACAGTGTCTAGACACTTAGGTGCCTGACAATATAATACCCGAATTTATAAAGTGATCAAAATGATACCCAGACTTAATTTTTGGCATCTCAGCTATAATTGTTGTTAATTTCAGGGACGTCTCCGTCAGTTCCACCATGTGCCACATACGAGACTTACGAAATAAATCAAAAGGCCATATCTGACTAACCGTCTAACCCAATATAGTTTCTCATTTAACTGAAAATGAAATTGAGCACCACTAATCAAGTAAGTTAATTAAGAATAAGTTCTTACAAGTGTGTGATTTACTAAAGCTAATGTTGTTTATGAAGACTCTAGTTTCTTATTTCCATCACTATGCTGAAAAGGGTTTTTGATCAATGAATCAATGGAAACGAGTGGTGAGTGGCTTATATGCAACCTTACTGAAGATGAAAGCTTTATAAGTTATAACCCAATTGCTAATTTCGTTGAGCAAACCTACAAATATTCATATAGATTTTGTATCTCTAACCTAAACCTATTTTAATTTTTATATCATTGTTTAATCATAAATGAAGTGAAAAAACAAACATATTTTAATCATTAAGGGAACGTTCGGTATCATTTTACGATACTGTTTTCTGTTTTACGAGTTTGAAATCTGATGTAATCCGCGTTTGGCGGAGTTAATTTGAAATACGAGTGTTTCTAACAATCCCGGGCGGGATATTGCAGAAGCTGATGGTGGGGCTATCCCTTTCCTGCCTGGGCTATCCTTCTCCTGCCTGCAATAACAAAGGGGACCGGGACGTTCCGGTCTTTCCTTCTCCGATGCTTTAGTCAGTAGATGGATAAATAGTGGAACAACAAAATGATCATACCTGAAAAGCTGGCAGCTGGGCCTTATAGCCCAGGATGGGTTCCTTTTATCTGGAAACTGATGTGGGACAATGTCATTGCTGCTACTTCAGCTACCAACCTCTCTCGTGCCTCAAGGATTCGTTCCCGACCCAGGGTGCTGTTACTGACATCGGGCTTGGCCCATCCTGCACACGGATGGGAATCCTGGGGTGGGATCGGAGATCGTGGTCGCGCGGGACACTTACTGGTATACGGGCTTGGGAGGTTGTTTTATGCACAACCAACTACAAGTCCCCCCAAGTTCCCGTTCAAGACACATCTTGAGTGGGGACTTTGCTGAAATAAGCCCGTAGACTAGAGAACTATTTCGGATGGGTCCCACCATAGTCACCATAGTCCCCCCAAGTCCGTGCTCACGGTGTGTATTCAACGGGTCTTCGCTTTGCTGACGCAAGCTAAGGCGCTCGCCCCTCGCAAATACTAATTGTCCCGCGAGCCAAAGAATTTGCTCCGCGCGAAGTCATTAGTCATGACACAACTTGTAATCTGGGTGTTTCATTGCAAATACTAATAGTCCCATGAGCCAAAGAATTCGCTCCGCGCGAAGTCATTAGTCATGACAACTTGTAATCTGGGAGTTTCATCCAAATACTAATAGTCTCGCGAGCCAAAGAATTCGCTCCGCGTGAAGTCATTAGTCATGACAACTTGTAATCTGGGTGTTTCATCCAAATACTAATAGTCCCGCGAGCCAAAGAATTCGCTCCGCGTGAAGTCATTAGTCATGACAACTTGTAATCTGGGTGTGTCATCCAATGTTACTACTCGAGTGACGGGGTGTTAACGCCGTCCGTGGTTTATCAGGCCACTTGCTCCGTTTTTGAAGGGATGATATGAAGTTTGTCAGTGGAAATGCGGATCTTGGTGGAATGCCAATTTCGGTCGAATGCCAATCTCTCGGTGGAATGTCAATGTCGGTGGGATGTCACTCTCGGTCGAGTTCCTCTCGGGTGGAATGAATGTACTTGTGGTACTCAGCCAAGGTGGGTTTTGCCTCGTACGATCTCGATGACTCACTCGGGTGGATCGTACCCTGGTCTGACGATCTCAATGATTTTCACCCGGGATGGGTCTTGTCTTGTGATCTTGCTGACACATCCGGGATAGGTTTTGATAGCGACCGAAACCGGGCGTTTCAATTAAAACCCTTTTGTGTCAATTGTAGTATAAAGCAAATAAGGGTATCGTTACAAGCCGGGGATTGAGGGTACCTTTACAATTACGTTAATTACAAAACAAAAGATGATAGTACTAGAGATATGGGGTTTTGTGATTATAAACAAGAGAAAATAAAGAAACAAAATAAATCAGAAAATATCAAATGGATGAGACGTTAGAGACTTGGAAATCCACCACCAAGTATGTTTCAAGACATCTTAACAACCAAAGCTTCAGTTATTAAGTTGTAAATCGGTATCAATCAATAACAAACCGTGAACGCACTGCGTAAGTCCTTATTACTTCCCTAGAATACTTAAGCAAGATGAACACACCATTACTAAGCTTTTAGAATAACCAATCAAGGTATAGACGCTATCCTATCAACAAATTATTCTAAGCATTAAGATCAATGAAAGTTTGATTGAACAAGTATGCAAAACTAGTGTGGAACGCCTACCTAGCATGCAATCCTTTTTATTTGGTTTCACCTATTGTCCTATAGCTTTTACTACTTTGAACTAAGCCGTATTAACCGTTTAGGAGATTAATCAATCTATTTCTAGCCCCACTCACAAGTTCATAATGTTCTATGTTACGCATACATGAACATAAACAAGCAAGAGTTCCCCATAAACCAAAACCAAATAAACAATTTGAAAGACTTAATAATTCGAAACCAAGGTTCAAAACAATATCTAAAACATTCTTGGGGCTTCAAACCTCGCCCCTAACTAAGAGAAATCAGCCACACATGGCTGCAAAGACACACAAGGAGAATAAAAGATGACAAAGGAAAGATAAACCGTGGATGATGGAGAGATCGATGATTGTTTTGCGGCTTCCTTGTGCGAGTCTGCAACTATGGAGGTTCTAATGATGTGAGATTGTTGGCCTCCTCTAATCTTCATGTCCCTTCTTCTCGTCCATGGGCTTGTCAATGTGGTCTGGACCTCGAAATAGAAGTTTTGGTCCAAATCAGAAATTCGGGCAGACTGACCTTCGGCCACTCAAACGGTCATAACTTCTTCTCCAACATAGGTATTGATGATTCGTAAAAAGTTCTGGAAAGTAGACTCTTGTAGCTTTCCATTGATATATGGAAAATCTTCTGCATCGTTGTGAGCTGATCACAATATTCTGTCGAATTTGACTAATGATTTCTGGCAGATTTTCTGATTTCTTTCCTTGCACAACATGGATTCATTTTCCTTCAAGATTTCTCCTCTTTTGTCTCTTTTAGGCTCCTTGGCTTTATTTATGACCTAAAAACACAAACTTAGTTAATATGAATATTGTTAAGGGAATTACATAGCTAAATAGGGTCGGAAATACATTATAAACATAGCATTTTGTGCTCCTATCAGGTTTTGTCTTGATCTTGATAAACCATCCGAGATGGGTCTTGCACTTGTGATCTCGGTGACTCACTCGGGTGGATCGTACCCTGGTCTAACAATCTCAATGATTTTCACCCGGGATGGGTCTTGTACTTGTGATCTTGGTGACACATCCGGGATGGGTTTTGTCTTGATCTTGATGAACCATCCGAGATGGGTCTTGCACTTGTGATCTCGGTGACTCACTCGGGTGGATCGTACCCTGTTCTAACGATCTTAATGATTTTCACCCGGGATGGGTCTTGTACTTGTGATCTTGGTGACACATCCGGGATGGGTTTTGCACTTCGAGGGTTGCGCAGTGGTGGCAGGTGGCAGGTGCATTAAATGCATGTTCGCAATAATGCGGGACAACTATCATGCATTTAATGCATGTCGCTTCAATCTTTCATTCTTCGAGAAGTTGTCAGTTGTACCACGCGACACCATCCTGCGGTTTGATCGGGTGGCTAGAGGTGCCTCTTTTTTGGCGAAAGGTGCGTTGGGCCGTGGATCGAGGCGTCTGTTACTGGCCGAGTATAAATTTCTACCCCTTTTTCGTTTCGTGTTTGTCTCGTCTTCTTTTCTCGCTCTCCTCTGGTCTCTCCTTTTGCTTTTCTTTGTTTGCACTCCGCAGCTGCTGCCGATCCCGCGATTACGAGGTGTTTCCCAACGTCCGCGTTTCCGACGTTGCTGCTACGTCGAAGATCTGGTAA
This sequence comes from Fragaria x ananassa, assembly GCA_034370585.1. Classification (NCBI taxonomy): domain Eukaryota; kingdom Viridiplantae; phylum Streptophyta; class Magnoliopsida; order Rosales; family Rosaceae; genus Fragaria; species Fragaria x ananassa. The sequence continues at coordinate 19,508,939 of CP139757.1, read as the reverse complement.
GGTTTTTAAATTCTGTTCACGCTTCTGTTTTATGCCTCTCCCGCGTGGTTTCTGTCTGTCTCTCTGCTTTACCGTGTTTCTCTGTTTTTTCCTCTCCGTTTTGCTGTGTTTAGTGTTGCTGTGTTTAGTGTTGCTTGTGTTAGTGTTGCTTGTGTGGGTTAAGAGTTGCCATGCTCAGTTCGACCAACCTAAGCGCGTCGTCTCGGCCGAGTGTGGACAACGAAGAGAGGATGGAGGATTACATAGGTCGAGAGCATACCGGGCCAGCCAAAGGAGTACCCGCCCCGGACGTCGGAAAGATCGCTGGGGCTCCCCACATCATTCCGATCGTCAGTGCCGCCAGCTTGGCTAGGCGATTCATCTTGGAGGATGGCACAGTGTGCGATGAACCCGAGAGTAGTATGTCCTCGGTCGAGATAGAGCAGTTTCGTGAAAACTGGGGAATCCCACCCACAGTTACCCTGCGTGGCCTATACAAGGACGAGTTGGCGTGCTGTCTGAGAGACGGGTTCGTCGCAGTGCACGAGCACATGTTTAGAAACGGTTTCTCTCTCCTGCTTCCACAATGCATCCAATACCTGCTGAGCATGCTTCAACTTGCTCTCGGGCAGATACCCCCAAACCAATGGCGCCAGCTACTCTCCCTTTGTTGCTTATACTATCTGTCCGAGATGGGCTGGCCGACCATCAACGAGTTCCGCGCACTGTTCCGCCTGTCGTACTCGAAGAAACAGAACTGTCGGGGTGTGTGTCTCGTTCGCTGCCCGTGATTACCTGCCTGCCGTCACTGATCTCCCGACGTCCATGAATAACAACTGGCGTTCGAAGGTCGTGCTCGCCGGCGGGCGATGGCAAAGAAAGTGTCCAAAGTACGTGGTGCCCAACCGGTTTAGATACATCCGTGATCAGTCATACTCGCTGTCAGAGATCGAGAAGCGACGTATTGCCCGGATATTCACGGCTTGGCCCTCGGATGAGGATCGAAGCTCTTATCGACTGACCCGGTGGGCAGTTTTGGTTCATTGTGAACTTGGCCGAATGATTGGTGGGGTTCCAAATTAGTGTCGCCCGTTTTTACTCATTGCATTCTTTTTCCTAGTCCGTGACCTTGACTAATTGTAATTTCAGATAAACCACCCAGGAGAAAACACCGCGAGTCACACCCAAGCGATATGGAGTCAGACATGGACTTGTTTAGCAAAATTTTGGAAGTCGGGAAAGTAGCTTCCCGAACTAAGGTTAACCTAGCAGATAAAACTGCCCATGTCTCGGATGACATTGTTCTCCTGGAGATCCCCGACGAAGGGTACGGCAAACCGCCTTCTGACAACGAGGGGTCTGCGAAGGCTGGTGACATGAGCAACGTCCACTTGGGCGAGAAGAGGAAGCAATCGTCCAAAAAAACCAAGTCGCAAAGGGAGGAAGGCGTGACTTTGACGGGACTGAGTGTCTCGAGCACCTAATCACCTCGGAAGAAACAGAAATTTGTTGAATTCTCGACCGGGAAGCAGGTATCAACGAGCACTCTTGTTCCAGCACTTCCTCTGGCTCGGACGACCACCATCCGGCAGATACTGGATGAGTACGGGTGCGCGGATGAGAAATTCGTTCGTAGCATGGTTAGCCACCTGAAGGGTATCGAATTGGACAGGATCAAGATCGGGTCCAATACTCCCCAAGAAAATCGGCGGTATGCCCAGGAGGCAATGATGAAGGTAAACTCTACCCTAGTTCAAATTTGATCGTTGTTCGAGAATGAGACTAACTTAATTATGCTTGCAAGCCCTCTTTGCTGTTTATGCCATTGACGCCAGTGAGGACTCCAATGTGATGAATGAGTGTCTGGCCTGTTTGAACGACCAGATCAACTACCTCGGGGCAGAGAAGAAGAAAATGGAGAGGGACTTGGAGGCGGAGAGGAAAGAGAAAATCTCACTGGCTGATAAGTTGGCCAAACTTCGCCTCCACACCAAGGAGCTGGAGGGAAGAGCTAACAGGGTTACTATGGAATGCGATATAGACGCGCTTCAGCGGGAGAATGCGAAGCTACGATCTAAGCTGAAAGAGAAAGAGAACGAGGTAGTTGACCTACAAAACCATGTCCCAGCTCAAGGCGAGCTTGTTGTTGCCCGGTTCAAAGAGTCAGAAGAGCTGAAGGCCATGCTCAAGTCTGCCCGGGAGAGCGGTATATCTGAGAAATTTGGCGTCTGGAGTAGACTTGGGTATCTTGACAAGGCCAGGATGACGGCCGATCTGCTTGCTGCTCAGGAGGCCAAAAAGAGGGCGGCTGAGTCTGAGAAAACACCCGAGGCAGGTGGGTCATCCGAGAAAGATGCTGACCGGACGGACGAGGTCCCGGCTGAATCAACCGACGACGAAGATGAAACCGGCCAGTAATGTGATGTTATTTTGTCCAGCATTCCCGTTTTGTAAGAACAAAGGCTTCGTGCCGTTGCCCGGGATTACACCGGTGATTTTGTAAATACCCAATGGTGGTAAACGCCCCTTAACCGGGTTTTGATATATTATGCCTTGGGTTCACCTTATTGCTTTTTTGTATTATGCATGCCCCGCTAGGGGTCGTGGGGTATTGACTTATGCCTCCCGGTCGATTTGATCGATGTTTTACGAGAATAATTCACTTATACCTCTCGTTGGATTAGTTTTGCCTACATCAGGATTGATGTTACACAATTATTGACTTCTGCCTCCTGGTCGATTACGTATGAATTTTGCCCACATCCCGATTGATGTTACATAATTATTGACTTATGCCTCCCGGTTGATTACGTATGAATTTTGCCTACATCCCGATTGATGTCACACAAGAATTATTGACTTATGCCTCCGGGTGGATTACATATCGTTACTACGAATTGAATATGCGAATTGAACTTGCCATTCTCATTATACTTCAAAACGAATGGAGGCCCTTCCGGGATATGGGTGTTATCGCTCCCCCGAGAGGCTGCAATATTTACAAGTGCATTTCAAAAGGGAACGGACTTCCACCAATCACACGGGGTAGAATTTTAGGTGCTCCGTGTTCTAGGGCCGTCTGGTGATTATCCCATCCTTGTCTCGTAGAAAGAATGTTGACGGGCCTACCTCTTCAATGATTTGATATGGTCCCTCCCAGGTTGGGTCTAAGGCCGACGTCCTTGCCATGACTGTCTTCATCACCCAGTCCCCCAGTCCCAACATCCGAGTTCTGACTTTCCTATTGTAATGGCGTGCTACTCGCTGCTTATAGACCTGGTTGTGCATGTCTGCCATTTCCCTTCTCTCTTCCACAAGATTGACATTTAACCGGAGGCCTTCTTCGTTGGTGGCTGCGTCAAAATTCTCCACCCGTCCCGATGGTATCAGTGTCTCGATTAGCAGGACAACCTCTATTCCAAAAGCCATGCTGAAAGGTGTTTCTCCTGTTGCTTCGGTTGCCGTGGTCTTGATCGCCCACAACACCTCCGGCAGCTTCTGTGCTCACAGACCCTTGGCGTCGTCCAATTTCTTCTTTAGCAAATTTTTTATGATCTTATTTACTGCCTCTACCTGACCATTAGTCTGAGGGTGTGCCACCGACGAGAAGACAATCTTGGTGCCCATGTCCTTCGCGAATTCGATCAGATTGCTGTTGTTGAATTGTGTTCCATTGTCCGTGACAATTGTCTTCGGGACCCCGAATCGGCAGTATATGTTTTTCATCAGGAAGTTCTTTACACACTCGGTCGTTATCTTTGCTAGAGGTTCTGCCTCCACCCACTTTGTGTAGTTGTTAACGGCCACTATGGCATACCTGAACTGCCCGGGTGCCGTTAGCAGTATGCCTTTGAGATTAAGGCCCCACTGCGCGAATGACCAGGGTGACAACAATATGGATAGAGCTATTGGGGGTGAGTGTATCCTGTTGGCATGCAGGTGGCATTTTCGGCATCTAGCCAACATCTTATCTGCCATGGCGCCCATGTTGGGCCAGAAGAACCCAGTCCGCAGTGCCTTGTGCGCTAGCGAACGCGATCCCGAATGGTTGCCACACACCCCTTCATGGATCTCTCCCATGATCACTTCCCCTTCCTCCTCTGTCACGCACTTGAGGTTTGGGAAACTGTAACCTCTGCGGTACAATTTCCCGTTCATAAGCAAGTACCTTGCGCACCTCGATTGGAGTTTTCTGGCTTCCCGCCTGTCTTCCGGTCGTACCCCCTCCTTCATGAATTCGATTATGGGGTCCATCCAAGTGGGCTCGCCAGGTCCCACCTCAACCATGAATATCTCCGAGATTGTCCTACTAATGCTCGGTTTTCCAAGAACCTCGATCATTGCCTTCTTCTTTCCTTTAGCTGGCCCGCCTGTGGCTAAGCGGGCGAGAGCATCTACGTGACTGTTCTCCTTCCGGGGAATGTGGGAAAGGGTAGCCGTCGTGAACCGTTGCATGAACGCTTTTGAAAGCGCTTGGTAAGAGCTCAGCTGAGGTTCCTTTGCTTCAAGCTTCCGTTGACTTGATTCACAACTAGTTGAGAATTACTGAACACCTCTACCTGGTCCACCCCGATGTCCCGGGCGAGTTGCAGTCCCCCAATCAATGCTTCGTACTCTGCTGCGTTGTTGGATGCCTGGAACTGAAATTCCAGTGCATACTCATGCTTGAACCCATTCGGGGTCTCTAATATTATTCTCGCCCCGCTTTTTTTCTTGGTCACCGAACCGTCAACGAAAAGTTTCTAGACCGGCGCAGCTGAGGCCTCGTGTTGCACATCAGAGTAGGGCTTGGAATCTCCTTCTTCCCGGTCGGCTATAGTCAAATCCACCACTTTCGTGGGTCTGGGGTCTGCCTGCTCCACATCTATTTTCATGGGCGTGAGCTCGGATATAAAGTCGGCCGCTGCTTGACCCTTTATAGCTGTTCTCGGGCGGTAATGGATATCGAATTCTCCCAATTCGATGGCCCATTTAACTAGCCGCCCACTTATCTCTGGCTTCTGCATGATCTGCCTCAAGGGGTGTTTGGTGAATAGAGTTACCGAGTGGGCCTGGAAATAATGTCTGAGCCTTCTGGCTGTCACTACAAGGGCCAAAGCAAGCTTCTCGACGTCCGGGTACCTGCTCTCGGCCTGCGTGAACCCTTTACCGGCGTAAAAAACAGCATGCTCGATGTCCGAGTCTTTTCTGATGAGTACCGAGCTGACTGCTGACATCGACGCCGCTAGATATAGGTAAAGCATCTCACCCGGGATAGGCTTTGACAAAATCGGCGTTGTTGAGAGGTAAACCTTTATCTGCTTGAACGCCTCTTCCTACTCGTATCCCCATTCTATATCCTTACACCTCTGGTCCCCTAACAATTTGAAAAAGGGGGTACACTTATCCGTGAGCCGTGAGACAAACCTCGCCAGCGCGGCTACTTTCCCGGCCAACGATTGCACCTAGTTCCCGTTGTCTGAGCCGAGGGGTTGAACAACATCGCCCGAGAAGCTAATCAGCGGCTCATGGTCTTGTATCAACTTATTGCTTCCACGACGCAGTCCTTTCCAGGCACTTCTAAACAATACGTTGATCGAAGCGTCCGTATCAATGAATATCTTCTTCGTTATGTAGTGGTCAAGCTGTAATGTTATCAGGAACGGGTTCTCGTGTTGTCTTATTCCTTCCTCTTCCTCCTCCAGGAAGGTCACCGACTTCCATCCGGTGGTTACCCGCTGACTGTTACTACCAAAAGCGTAAACCTCCCTACCATCCCGTTGTCCCGTACATTGCTTCTTTGCCTTATTAGTCCTGTTATCTATTCGGGACCTGCCAAGGATGGTGTTGATCGTCCCGTATACTTTGATTGCCCTTGCGTTCCTTTTCCCGGGCACATAATGCTGTAGTTTCCCTTCCTTTACTCGGCGCTCTACCGCTCTCTTCAACTCTACACAATTATTTATGTTATGGCTAGCCTCCCCATGGTATCCACAAAACTTTCCTGTGCCCTCCCTGGTGAGACGTGACGGTTGAAATTTCCGAGCCGGGGGGGGGGGGGGGGCGGGCGGAATGGTGGTCTTGTTTTCGTTCCATATTGCCTCGTAAGTGGCGTTGAGCTCTGAGAAATGCTCCTTCCCTGCCGATATCATTCTCGGGAACCCGGGATCATGGTAGGGCCCTTTTGCTTTCGCCTGCGTGTTACATTGTGTCCGGGCTTTCCCCCAGCTTCCTTCCTTATGTTTCTTCCCAGCTGGGCCCGGGTATGATTCTCTCTCCCCTTTCCAGGCCCGTACTTCTCGTATCATTTGCACTGGGGACCCGCTGTCTTTCTCTCGATCTTCCTTCTTCCCCGCTGAGGTTCCCCCATACGTATCATGGTCCGCTTGCGCATGTCGGACAACCATTTCCATGAGCTCATCGTAGCCTTGAGGATATTCGATTTTTACTGCGTACAAAAACTTCCCCGGCAGCAAACCCTGAATGAACACTTCCTCCGCCACCTTCTTGTCAAAACTTCTGACCCTGGCCGTGGCCCCCTGCCATCGATTCACGAAAGCTTTCAAGCCTTCTCCTCTGTCCTGCTTTACTTTGAATAGTTGGGCGATGTTCTGCCCGTCAGTCTGCAAAATGAATCTATTGACGAACTTGTCCGCCAGCTCCCGGAAGCTGTCGATCGATTCTGACGGGAGCTCGTAGAACCAACTTAGCGCTTCCCCCGCTAACGTTTCCTGGAACATGTTGCAGCACACTGCGTCCGAGTATCCTTTAGCATTTGTTAGGGACTTGAAGTTGTCGAGAAAGAGGTGGGGGTCACGATCCCCGTTGTAGCTAAGTTTCAGCGGCTTGGCTGCGCCAGGTCGAACTGATCGGGTAACTTCTCTAGTGAAAGGTCCTCCTCTTTCCTCAAAACTCACACGGGTTGGGTTACGCATCCCCCTTCTCTCCGTGTCTGAGATTCGGTCTGCCAAGCACGCCACACTATCCCTGATCGCCTTCAAGGTCTCTTCCATTCCGCTTTGCCTTCTTGTATGGACTTCCGGGATAGGCTCCGGCAAAGGCGGCGGTCCCTCGTTCTGCATCTCATCCGGGAACAAGTTCGTCCCTATATGCACCGTCCTACGGTTTGCTCCCGCCTGAGTGCCCACGAGACGAGACGTAGCCGCTCGATCCCGCTCACTCACCCTACCCAACACCTCCCGGTGCTCAATCCCTCGCTCTAACGCTCCCATGAGGATGGCGTTATCCCGCTCTAACCGGCGCTCCCTCGTCGAAGCATCTTCCCGTTCTCTAGCACCTCGCTGCTCCAACCGGGCGATCTGGCTCCTCATGTCTTCCAGCATCTCCCCTACCTCCTGGGGATTAAGATCCCGCGGCACATACTCGGTCGTTCTATTTGGTTCTCTCTCTATGATTCTTGAACTCCCCCTTCCTGACTCCGGGGTCCGCCCATGCGTCACTTCCGTTCGCGCCTCCTCCACCTCCTGATCTTGTAGCTCGGTTAACCCAGCCATCGAGTCACGTTGGCACTTTTTGTAAGGATTCCCATAGACGATGCCAAATGTTTCTGCATAATCCCGGGCAGGAATTGCGGAAGCTGATGGTGGGGCTATCACTTTCCTGCCTGGGCTATCCTTCTCCTGCCTGCAATAACAAAGGGGACCGGGATGTTCCGGTCTTTCCTCCTCCGATTCTTTATTCAGTAGATGGATAAATAGTGGAACAACAAAATGATCATACCTGAAAAGCTAGCAGCTGGGCCTTATATACGGCCCATGATAGGTTTCTTTTATCTGGAAACTGATGTGGGACAATGTCATTGCTGCTACTTCAGCTACCAACCTCTCTCGTGCCTCAAGGAATCGTTCCCGGCCCAGGGTGCTGTTACTGACATCGGGCTTGGCCCATCCTGCACACGGATGGGAACCCTGGGGTGGGATCGACGGTCGTGGTCGCGCGGGACACTTACTGGTATACGGGCTTGGGAGGTTGTTTTATGCACAACTGACTACAACGGGCAAAATGAATTCTAAGATTGAAATCTAGCTAGACTTCTGAGTAAATATAGGAAATGATATTTTGTCGTTTTTCTTGTTTCTGAAAACAACGCAATTGATCTCTCTCTCTCTCTCTCTCTCTCTCTCTTTTTCCTTTTTTAATCATTAATCACATAGAATCCTCAAGAGTCAAGACTTCTCTCTCGGTCTGTTTCCCTCTCCCCTCATCTAAATCTGCTGGAGCTTACGAGTATCTAGAACCATGCTTGTTCAGGGAAGAAAGTTGAATTCCTTATCTTTTTTTAATCAATTGAAACTTGATGAATCATGGTAGAAAAGAATGAAGGATTTAGAAAATCCTTGTAATTATGATTGATTGGGTGATCTAGGTTGAAAATTTCAATAGTTTATGCTTCAAGAAAATTGAATTCTCTTGGGCTAGATGGATTAACAACTAAGGAGTGTATATAATACTAAGATGGTAAGAAACTAAATAAATAAGAAGTGTATGTAAGACGAAAATGGTAAGAAACTTAAATATTAAAATTAAAGTTCAAAATTTTTCCCAAACTTGACTTTCTCAATTGAAAAAATATATATATATAATAAAATATTTGTTGTAAATATTATAATATATATGGATGTCTTTGTAAATACTCATTAGTTATGTCGTTACGATGTAAATCATACTCTTATATAAGAGAACCCAATGAGAATGAAAGTGACACTTCTTCCTTCTCATACATTTTATTCTTTTCTTTTCTCTCTATCTCATTCTTGGTTTATAACAATATTTTTAATTTTTTAATTTTAACGTATTTTTCAGGAATAATACATATATGAATTATTCGGCTAACTTAATAAAAAAAATCACGAATTTTTCCTTATCTTTCAAACAATTCGGGACATGGCTGTGTAGTTTAGGAATTATACGTATTCGTGAATAGTTCACACTATTATTCGTGAATTTATTAATTCAGCCTGCAAAGTTGGAGAAATTTTATTCACACCACCTTTTATATTTTTTTAGGGGAATAGAATAACCCTATTGATTGAAAAGATCATACACAAGCTATCTCACTCAATCTATGGGATCCGAATATCACGTATTACACACTTACAATTTTTTGTCTAAATTTTTTCCTCAAATATCTTTTTATGTCTTCTTGATTTCACTTAATACATGCATACTATTTTGACCCATCATCTTCTTTCTTCTGCCACACCGATTCCAAGCAAATTGTTGCTCCTCAATCTGTCACTCTATTTTATCACTTATGGATTTGATTTTAGTTGAAGAGTTGGTAATATCGTAATACTAATCATATATGCAAATAAAGTTTAACAAATTATCAAGATAATTTTATGCTTAAAAAATTCACAAATATGTAAGAGCATCTCTAACAGTGAGATTTAGAAATTGATATATTTAACAAGAATTTTAAAATTTAGGTATCGATTTAATAATGTTGCTCTGTCAGTAATTGTTATTTATTATGTTTTAAAATATTATAAAGTGACATGTGAACAAGGGAGAACAAAGAAGATTTAGCTATTGCTTTAATTATGTATTGATAATTGACAAATTTATTAATTTCATTTAGCAATTATCAAATTTACAGCATTAATTTACTTCAAAGATTGACAAATTTCACTTTTAGAAACGAGATGCTCCAACTACTATGGGCTTTTCTTCTCTCTCTACCTAGCGGCGCCGTGGTTCGAGTTTTAAGACCAATTCTGTCCAATCTGAAAATTGCAAGATCCCCTTGTTGGGATCAAAATCTATGGTTACAAATACAAGATGGTTAGGGGCTTCTTCTCTCAATGCATGGAACATTTGTGGCCAATTTTTGGATAGAGGGAGGTGCAGTCGGTGGGTGGCGACCCATTGTGGTCTTGTACCTTGGTGACTTTACAACCAAGGAGCATTTTTCCTCCAAGCAATGAGGGCCTGGTCGAGCTCATTGGTTGGTGGCAGTTACGTCGGGCAGCAGTTCCGGGTAAGGATTGATGATCGGTGATCCAGATTTGGGATCTGGGTCCCGTCTGGACAAATTAAACTTCGATCTTGTTATGAATGATGGCTTTGGTGGCTCTGTTTCATTTGCAGGTTGGGCTCTTGTCGCTGGTAGCCCGATCTAGGTTGTTGGTTGTGGGTCTCTATAGGAGAGATGGTGACGTCGAGACAACCGACTTTGAGCCCCGGCGGTTGTTTGGCGTCGTCTGCTTACTGGCAGGATTACTTAACCCAATTCGACTAAAGGATTTTGGTAACTAAAAATTAACTATCTTTACACAACTTAAGACCAAATATTAAAATTTCTACGATATATTCAATATATCTCCCGATATTTCTTTTTTTGGAGAGACTGATATATATATAGAAGAGTAAATATTTTATCTTCTACCGTATCTCTAATATTTCAGATATTTACGATAAATCTCCGATATATTAAAGAAATATCTGTAAAAAATTTAGACGTAAAGAAAAATCACCTCCAAGGAGAACAGTCAGTAGGTCGAAAGATATATAAGATTATCATATTCAACAGTACAATTCAAAGATATATAGGACTATTATGTTCAACAGTACAATTCGTATTATATGAGTTATATGTTTTGGTCTGATTATTGTACTTTTGTGAACCATCATGCGTCTTTTCAATCACTTGGAATCTCTTTCTAGATATAGATGAAGTTGATGTTTGTATAATTTATATGTAAATCTATTCAATTAAATATTTTAGAAAAACAATTTTTTTCTGAATTTCTGATATTTTTTCTTTAATATCTCTGATATATCTGATATCTTTTTTTTTTTAAATACCGATAGATATGCCAATTATTTTAATCCTTGCTTAAGACAATCATAGACAAGAAGGAATTAAGTAAAAACATGCCAAATATTTAGAAAAATAAAAAGTAAAGGTTTAGCTATGAATGCAGAAATTAAAAATGAAGTTGATATTGGTTATTCATCAGACAAAATGGAACGAGTCAAAAATTACATCTCTGTTTCACCAGACAGATGCAGCCTTGATATCGAGCATTTCTCTTAGTAGAATGTGTGTATCAGATTGTCTTTGTTGGAATTTAGAAAATGATGGCCACTTCTCTGTCAAGTTTACAAGTATGTTTTTCTCAAAAGTAGCGCTAGAGACACCAAAATTTTGTACCAAATTTGATTACCAAATGACTTGGCACATGCCATATCATCAAATTCTTTGAAGTTTATTTTGACATGGATTTTTTTGTTGGATATAAAATAAATCTCTATTCTTGTTAAGAATTAAGAAAAACTCATATTTAATAATAACACACTTCAAGAAAATACCAAATTGATTTAGAAGATATCCCTATATATGGGTTGTGGCTCTCTACATTCTAGATGCTCAGATTTAAATATCATAATTCATAACAAATCGATATTTGTTATACCAAAATTGACGTTTGTTATACCAATAGATATGGGTTATGCCAATAAGAGCCAATTTTGTTCCCGACAGACTTCTTAAATCAATGTCTCTAGACATCATATGAAGAGATAAATTCTGGTGAAGCCTTTCTGGTAAACAAATCCTAAGTTCAAGAAATGTTTTTATTTTAATTTTTTTATTTGTAATTGCTGATTTTCATTTTAGCCAAAGTTAATTTATCAGGTATACATGTTGGAAATTACTAAGATTAAAATGAATGAACTGGCACATGCCACATCATTTGGTATAGGTTTTTTGTATGATTTTTTGGTATCTTTAGCATTTTTCTTTTCTCAATTCTACTACCTATTCTCCACTTCTACTTAATGTTAGAGTCCATTTGTGGAAGAAATTGTGGAGAACTAATATACCTAGTAAAGCTAAAATACATGTATGGGCATGCTTAGATATACTACCCTTTCTTGGCAGCTTAGTTCCCTTTGTCCAATCCGAATGTGGTTTGTTGTCGTCAAGTTATCTTCTAATTCAAAAATGTTATGTTCTGGTGGGTTCAACTTGCAATCAAGGAGTTTGGGTTCAACTTGCAATTAAGGAATCGAAGAAACAACTAAAAGCACAGAAGTGGAGACTACCAAGAAGCACTCATTTTGGCAATTCAACGGATTCGGATTCGGATTCAGTTACTCCGCCAATGAATACAAGTCGGGTCGGCAGGCAGGTTACAGATTCCGGATAATCGTTGCACTCCAGCACCTTGCTTCGTTGCCGGATTTCCAGTTCCACCTAGGCACCCACCCCAACCTGTAGATTTGAGCTCACTACCAGGTTTGATACATCATCAACCAGCAAACTTGTAGGTCTCCCCGAGTAGTATTTTTTCAATTCTCTAACGTCTTCATGCTTGAGACTTGTATATTAATACCAAATCATTACGCAAGACAACTTTACTTGTCAATTTTAATTTCCTTGCAGTTGAAGCTTTTATTTGTTGTGTTAATGTGGAACTTACTGTGTGAAGGATGAGTAAAATGAATAAAACATTAAATCACTCTCAAAATCTCCGAGAACAACACTGAAATCTAGAACTCAATCGTTTCAGAAACAGTCTATCCATCGAACTTTATCAAAGCCAAAAAAGAAAGTACTCTAGTTCCATACAAGCTTCAACACTGATGACACTACCAAAAATCTAAGAATCCCAACCAGTGGCAACTACGGGAGCGCCACCCTCAAGGGTTGAAACGGCAACTGGTGGTGGTACTGCGGTATCCCAACCATCTTGTGCACCTGCATCCAAACAAAACATTAAATGTGTCTGTATAAGCAGGAAAATGGTGTTATTTGCTACTATCCCACTGTAGTCAACTAATTCAGCACAAAGTGATTCTAGCAATCAAAGCAAAGTGCGGAAAAAGAACACAATAATGCTAGCACATAACTTCACAAAAATGAAAAGAGATGTCAAGTGATATACCTGTTTCTCCAGTCCAGCCAGCAGCAGCTACTGCTGGAAGAGCACCAGCTGGGGCCGCAACATCTGTAGACCAAGAAGCATCAGCAATATGGGCAGGCCATTGATCGCCACCAAGACCAGCAGTATAATCAGCAATGTACTCTGGAGCTTGGACTGCATCTTCCTCCTCTTGTGGCTTGGCCTCCTCAGGTTCTCTGTAGAAGAACAAATCAACCTGCACAATGAAATTACAGTCAGCAGAGATATATAGAATGCCAATCAAGTAAACACACTGGCTTCTTGCAAACAATCCAATCATTATAAATCACATTGCTTGCCTAATGACAGTGGCTTACCATGACATCCCATTTATGTCCTGGCCTAAGAGAACCACGCATTTGCAGAACCATCCTTGCTAGCAACCAGAAAAGGCATCCAATACTGTGCTTCCCCTTGTTATTGGCTGGAATGCCAATGTCAACATAGCGCATGGGGGAATCAGTATCACAGAAGGCAATGGTAGGGATGTTCCCAAGAGCAGCTTCCTTGATTGGCTGCAAGCACATTAAGACTCTTAGTACACAATCACCATTCCAAACAACATGTAATCAGAATAAACCACATAATCACACAAATATCACATAGTCTCAGCATATATCACAGCTTTCTGGTAATGAATATTCAAAAACGAACCAGCACATGAATCTAGACACTACTAGATAAGGAAGATGCCCATCACCTGGTGATCAGTCCTTGGGTCGGTCAAAATGAGAAGGCGGGGCTCATTGAACGATGTTTGTAGCTGATTGGTAAATGTACCAGGAGTATGCCTTCCAGCAATGGCATTAGCACCTGTGTGCTGAGCAAATTTCAAGACAGCCCTTTGTCCATATGGCCTAGCAGACTGCACAATGATGTCCTTGGGGTTTTCAATAGCAACAATAACTCTGGCAGCCAGCTGGAGTTTTTCCCATGTCTTCCCAAGGTTGATAATGTAAATACCTAAAAACCACCACAGCAGCATTCAATTAAATATCAATGCCGCCTGTTGATTTCATTCTACAACAAAAGGCAAAAGCAAACCAGATCACCGGAATACAAACCACTAAAGATGCAATAACCTACATTAACAATGTATATTGATAAAGCAGAGGCAAATTCTAACAGTTTACGCATATCAATAAGCCGCAATTATACATAACTAAAAAAACCCGATAAACAAACCCGTTGCAGATAAACATACAGAACAAAAGTGTACATAGTAGCGTAGACCAATACTACCAAATTCACAAATCACTTGCTCAATTTCCAGTTAACCGTACCCATCAACCAATTATCATAGCTCAAGCTTCAGTTATAAGAATTCGTTCAAAACACAATTATGATATCAAAGCCACACTGTACTCATAGATCTAGCAAAACCCTAACAAACCAAAACCACACAGCAACACAAACACCATACAAATCGAAGCTTCTAACACAGAAACAGATACGATTTCTCGAAACCAACACACAGAGATCGAGGCAATACCGTCGTTGCGGCGCTTGAAGACGTATCTCTCCATCTGGAAATCGCAGTTTTTGGTGCCGAGATGGACCTCGGCGGCCAACATCATCTGGATGTCAGCCTCCTTCTGGGAGAGCTGACGTGGAGGAGTGGGAGCGGCCGTCGCCATGGTGGTGGAAAAACTGAGAAGCTGTGGGGATAGCTCCGCCTCCGATTAGTGTTTGGGTTGAAGCAGAGAGGGAGGAGGGTGCAAATGAGGATGTAGAGTGCAACTTTAAGGTGTTGAGCCTTTTTATATCGGTCACAGACGAAACCCTAGGGTTTCTTGTAAGTTTTTTTTTTTTTTTTTTTTACTTCTCTTCTTTTTCGTGCCTTTGTTGTCAAAAAGAAGAGAAGCGCTGGACTGTCATGGTACACAGTACGTCATGTGTAGGTCTCAACACGTGGCACTACTTCAGCCATATAATTCCAATCTAAAAGGTGTATAGGTAAATTTATCAATTAATACCGTTAATAATAAAATATATTCTACTGTTAAATTTCAAATCACAAAAATATACATTATTTAACAACTAATTTGACTCTCTCTCTCTCTCTCCTCCCTCTTCGTTCCCAAAATACCCTTCAAGTCAAGCCGATGTCAAGGACGCTACTAGCCTGCATGGCCATTGTCAAATCAAAACCTCTACTAGGCAGCGAAGACGACGTTGTCACAGCCGCAACAAGTCGAGCCGAGTTCGATCGGAGTGGGCGGCCCGGCAAGAAAGCAAACTTGGCGTCGGTGTAGGAAGAAGCGGTGGAGGAGGAGGAGGGGCATGAGGACACCAACCTGGGCGTGACCGGTGATTTGGGGATATTTGAAGGAGTTTATAAACATGTGAAGCTGCACCAGATGTGTTTCCTTTTAAGATCTTTTACACTTTTTGACTTGAAGGGGATTGAGGGCTTGTATGAGGAGCTTACAACTGGTAAGCTTGTGGAACCAAGCCCTAGTGTTCAGCCCAGCCAATGGTCTAAAAGGCGTTAGGCGATAGGCGGGCTGCGACCCATAGCCTAACGCCTCGACAGCCTTGACGGGAACTAGACGTGGACTAGATGATTTACCTTTTTCACATTTAATTAATAAATATAATATTTAAAATTAGTAAAATATGAATAAATATAATTTTTTTGACATGACCTTTATCTAAAAAACAGCAACCACACATGTAAATTTTCAAACAAATCTGATTTCAAATTCAAAGCACCATTAGCCTCATCATAGTCACCACATAACAACTTCAAAATAGCATATTTCAAATATTTAAATGTAAATATGGCAAGCCAGTAATTTTACAACTTCCATAAATGCATAACATAAGTCTTAAAATAAAATAAAAAATTCTGAGAAGTATATTCATACCACAATAGACTTCTTACACTTATTTTTATCCTCATCCGAAGACTTATTACATAGAGTCACATTCCCTTTCTCATGGGCAATATGTTGCTTAAGCTGATATATTCCACCACTAAGTATTTTCCCACATAACTTGCACTTCACCTTGTCTAAATTTGAAAGGTTCACCAATGATCCATATTCCCATCCAACATCATCGGATTTAGGCTTCAAAGATATCTCAATCTCTGATATTGTATTCGACGCCCTAGAAGACATAGTACCCGCCATTTCTTAATAAGAAACAAGCCAACTTCAATCACATTTTAAGTAGTTATAACAATTAACACCAATAGTTCCTTACATTATAGGTTTGCAGCCATGTATAAGTTTATTGTTTAGTATCTATCTTATCTTAAAACTTAAAAGACATAAGATCTGTGCATGTATAACAAGAATCTACGCCTGTTACAAGTTTACATTAGCATATGTTAACTACTGGTATTTTGGTGTATTAAAGGCATTCTAAATGCCATAGTAGTATTGAGCTGCTCCGCATCACAAATCCTTTAAATTTCATGATGTAAAATTGATACCAAGTCAGAAGGTATATATGTACAAGAACTTCCTATCTTTTTTCTTGTCAAATAAGGATAACTTCAAATAGCATGTCTGAAACATAGTAGATAAATGTCATACACATTGCTATCATTAATTAGTTTCTTAATAGATTAACAATACCACTGTATGTTTGTATCAGATTATCCTCCATCACTCTATCACTAATTTCACTATCACTCTATCAGTAACACACCAACACATATTTATATATATTGAATTATTGTTTGCATGATTTGAAATTTTGAATTGAGTACAACTGATTGACTGAACAAGTAAAGAACAACTGAACTATATACATCGAACTGATCAAAGTCTGTTATCAATTCAAACTTTCAAAGAACTGGGAACTTGGGAAGTATCTTCATACCAGAAGTCCAAAATATAACTCGAAAGTGGGAACTGTGCACCGCCAACAGATTGAGAAGTATATTCACTTCTCTGAGTTCTCTCCCAAGTCCCAACTGATTGGTGCCTTAGTGCCTTGCCTTCTTAGCTGTATAACAGTATAAGGAGGAGAATCAAAACCCAACAACCACTACTGGAAAAACTTACTTAGGCGACAAAATCGTTTTGTCTCCTAAGTAACAAAATTCGTCTCCTAAGTACTTAGGCAACATAATTTTCGTCGCCTAAGTGATGTGAGGTAGGTGTCAGGGCGACAAAAAATTGAGTTCCATCGACTGAGACTTACTTAGGCGACGAATAATGTTTAATGACAAAAAAAAAATTTCCTCAGGCGACAAAATTATTGGATTCCGTCGCTAAGTCTGAAAAAAAAATTTTAAAATAAAAGACCGCCACGGCCCGCTTCATTCTCGGCCATCAGTTCTCGCTCGCCCTCTACCAGGCCGACCAGGGCAAAGTCACAGGTATGAAAGTTGCTCCCCTTGCTTCAAGCTTCAACTTTGCTGTTGGGAGTTTTCTCAAATTCGGAAGTATGGGGTGGCGCGTGAGGCCCACTCGCCGCCGCCTATGGCGGCGCGTGGCGGCGCGTCCGGTTGAGTTGCAGCCCTAGTTTTCTGTGTTAGGTAGTCCTTACTTCTGTGAGCCTGTTGAGTGGTAGTATGGTTAGTTTTTAAGAAATGTTGGCATGTTAGAACGTTAAATGTGATTTTAGGTTTGGTGGAGGTTTGAGTTAGGAATGGAGGATTAGAGGCAGCCTTTGTGGGTCTCTAAGTTCGACAACTTTGGAAAGTTGTCATCTCTTGATTTAAGGCTTAGTTGAGGGTTTTGTGTTAGCCTATAGTATTTTTAGTTACTAAGGTTTTTAATTGTGTGTTTTTAGGTGGTTGTGAAGTTGTGTTTCGCTTGCTAAATTTGGTTGTGGAATTTGCAGTTGGATATCTAGGTGAGTAAATCTCACCAAGGTTCACTTTTGAACCTAAGGATATTATGGTTATAAAATGATAATGATGATGATGTTGGTTTTAATATTGCTTTTAATTGTTTTAAAATTATATGAGCTTGATCACCAACGGCTCATAGGTAAGATAAAAACAAGTTTTCTTTATATTATGATGTTGAGAATAATGATGCGATATATATTATGTTGTTGAGAATAATGATGCGATATATTTATTTTGTTGAGAATAATAATTGTGATCTTGTGTTGTTGTGGATAATGTTGTGAAATTTTTTAATGATTGTTGGATAAATAGTCAGACCGGGTTCCAAGCCCTTTTTGGGTGATTGGTTGCGGTTAAGATGCTATTTATCATTTTTGTATTGATATTAGACAGTCAAACCGGGTTCCAAGCCTTTGGCCAGGTGATTGGTTACGGTTAGGAATAGAGCTCTAGTCCGTCTGTCAGTGTAGGTCATGGGAGATACTGTATGGTATCTGGGACCCATGGGTACACATAGTATTGTTATAGGTCATGAGAGGTATTTTATTAAATATATGGGACTCATGGGTACATCTCTTGGGAAATGTGTTTGATGTGTGGTTTGAAATTACTGATCCAATCTCTCTTATGAATATTGGATGTGATAAATGTTGTGATGTTTTTGAGTTTACTCATACGAGCTTTTTAGCTTACCGGGTTTGTTGTTTACAACCCGGTGCACCATTTCTTGGTGTAGGGGTTAGACCTGCAGGTGAGGATCAGCAGGGTTGAGATGGAGGCGTAGGGGCAGGGTTTTTGGTTTTGTTGTTGGGTTTGGGGTGTGTCTTTGTATATTCTTTTATATTCATGGGGATATGAATTGTTAAACTCATGTGTGCGTTTCCTCTCTTGTTCTCAAGTTATGTAAACAAGGAAATGTATTATTTAACTCAATTTGGGGTTGTGTGTAAATTTACATTACGCATTGAGTTTATTTTCCTTGATTTTTGTTGAAACAGGTTTTGGGATGTTAATATTTTAGGATATATCATGCCAAAATTTTTGAAATTATCTTTCAAAAAAAAATAGGGGCGTGACAGTCGGCAAGGTCACTCAGTTCGGGAGAGGGGAAACGGCGAGGTCAGGTAGTTTAGGAGAATGAGAAACCAATTTGGGAATTAGGTTAAGTGGGTTAAGCCCGTTATTTATATTGGCTTTTTTTTTTGAAGCGCCTTCGTCGCCTAGTCCCACCTTGGCCACGACCACCTCAGATGCGCTTGCAACGCCTCGGTGGCATCTTGACCGCTGCCTAACCTGCATGCCTAGGCGACTGGCTGCCTAACCTGCATGCCTAGGGGAAAATTCGGACGGCTGAGCTTTGCCTATAGTCTGGGTGGCGCCAAGGGGGCAAGGCGAAGCCTTTTAGAACCTTAAGCCCAGCCCTGCTATCAAAGCTTGCGCTCCCCAAGCTAATGTCTCTAACTTCACTAACTAGTTCATAGATCCATGGTGACGGTGATGAACTGAAGATGAGAGGACGTGCAGTTAGATGGATTGCCTTCACCTTGTGTGGGTATTATTGAATCTCAATTTTGTTTTTAGTCTCACAGTAAAATCTAGTAATTACTGTGATGACCTGAAATTACATAACTGTTCTTCCACTAACAGCCCTATCAAGCGTACTGTACAACGAATGTAGCTAGCTTTTGCCCAAAAAGAAAACAAAAAAAATTAGACTTTGGCAATAATATAGAAAGGATATATGATTTATGAGGGGAGCTGAAATTTTGCACTCCTATTTTTATTTTTTGCATTCTATTCATGCTCATTTTATCAAATCATCCTTTAGCTTATTTGTCTTATGTCATCACCACTGAAACTGAAAACAGACTTCTTTCTGAGGTCAAGTGAGCAAATTTAGAGGTTCTAATAGTCGTATTTCATAAAAAAAAATTCCAAATTTAAATTTAATTTCTGACGTGGACTTGTCAAAATTAACAAATTTTTACTCTAACTGATATCTTAAGTTCAAATATTACTATATCATTTTTTTCACTAAGTTTCATATAAAATTAAGATGCAGCTATTTCCACCCAACCATCTTTTTTGTTCACCCTACTTGCTCACTCCACCATACATTTTATTTTTAATACAAAAGTTTACTTACTTCATCCACTTCGTTTACCAGAAATGTCCTTATATGATATATCTAATTAAAAAGTTATTTTTCATAATGAATATCTCATTTAATTTATAGAAATAATTAATATTAAAGTTTCTAATAAAATTGTTTCCGGGTATGCTCACGATATCGAAGTTGGTATGTGTCTCACGAAATGGGACCTTGCTTCTTCTCCGAGTCTCAACCTGTCAAAATAGACAAAGTTAGAGGGCGACCCCGGGTGTCCCGGGGACATCCACTTTGATACTTAAGTCAGAAACGTTGACTAGGCGGAAATGAGAATAAAGTGGGAGTTTGGACTTATCTCATTTGGAAGCTTGTACTTGTATTTATAAGCTAGTTGAGGCCGGATGAGCTTTTTCCTCTTTTCTCAAAGTGGGAGTTTCTTTCCTTGTACCATTTTTGGACTTTTCCACATTCTTTATTTAATAATTGTCTCTTGGCCTTTGTGGGTTTTTACTTTGGGTTTTTCTTAGCATTATTTCCTTTATTTCACATTTACTAAGTCACAAGTGGGCCAATAAAAAGCTATTTTGAACCCTCCTAGCCATAAAAAATCATAATACGATATACTTCCATTTCTTTTCTAAATCATATTTAATATTCGTTCGTCTATTTCGATTCATATCAAAATATTTATATGCTAACCATTACGAGCACAAAGAAGAAAATACGTTTATTTTTTCTTTTTATGTTTTTAAATTTTTATTGTAACACCCCGTACCTAAGTTTAACAAGTCTATCGGTCATTCAGATGATAAATTACAACTAAATTCACTTTTTATATCATTTCGACGCTTTAGAAGATCTAAAACGTGGACGTTTATCTGAAGATTTCTTTGGACGTCAAGACTATCATTTGGGTCCGCGTTCATCTTTTTGGGTCTCTAATTTTAGTTGGGCTTAAGTTGTAGATGAGAAGTAATTACGGATGTTAATTTTGACGAAAAATGACTCAAGTAAACGAGAACGAAACCCGAAGGAAATTTCTAGTCAAGTCTTGAAGATTGGTCGCAAGGGCAAAATAGACAGTTCACATGCTTAAGTATAAATAGTTCGGTGAAAACACTAAAACCCTCATTTTTCTCTCCCTCTCTCTTAGCCAAAAGCGGACGCAAGTAGGGGCGAGTGAGGGCCACTGCCCCCACTTAATTTTTAATAAATGGCACATGAGTATTTTTTTTTTATATATATATTTTCCTTCCCTCTTAAGTCTTAACCACGTATCCGCATCCAACCTTTTAGTCTAGTACATATATATGATTGTGGGATTATAATTGGTTATATAATAACAACTGATATATTTGTGGGATTAGAATTGGATCACGCCCAAAACATTTTATATTCCCAGTTCTATTTTGTTCTCATTCTCTTCGTTTGTCGTCCCAAATTCCCTAAAATTCTACAACATCGGTCATCGTCCCACTTCCACTCTTGGAGGTCTGTTCTTATTCTTCTTCTCAGTTTACTACTTTATTTTTTTGGATTGATGACTTGCTGATTAAACAAATTTACTCTCTTTATTACAATTGCAGGTTGTGAAAAATGGAGATATATTTTAAACGAACATCGAGTTATCTTTAGCTCCTGTACAGAATGAAAGATTAAAATAAAGTTAGATTATTTTAAGGATGAAAATTGGTGAGCTTCCTTCTGATCCTGGATTAAGGATGAAAATTTTAGATTATCATCATGATGTTATGGATAAAATTCGAAGAGAGTATATGTTAAAAGGTCTTTGTCAACCTACAAATCATGTGTTCGTTCAAATACAACAGGAGAAGGAAAACGAAGGTTCTGTGTAGACTGGTTTGATGAAATTTCAAATTGGTTAGAATATAGCATATCTAAAGATGCTGCATTTTGTTTGTGCTGCTATTTGTTCAAACCAAATGTTGGTAAGCAAGGATGAGGTAATTGTTTCAATGGTATTGGCTTCTGAAACTTGAAGAAGAAAGACAAATTGTATGATCATGTAGGGAATACGCACAATAGTGTCCACAATCAAGTAGTGCGAAAATGTGAAGATTTGATGAATGAAAACCAACATATTAAGAACGTTATCAATCAGAATGCACATCAATCTCAAGCAGATTATCGAATTCGACTATAAGCATTAGTTGATTGCATTCGCTTTCTCCTAAAACAAGGCCTTGCCTTTTGTGGTCATGACGAATCAGAGAAATCAAGCAATCAAAGTAACTTTCTTGAGCTTTTACAGTTTCTTGCTGATCATAATGATGAAATGAGAGCAATTGCATTGAAGAATGCTCCTGAAAATCTTAAATTGACATCACCTAGGATTCAAAAGGACATAGTGAATGTTATTGTTGTTGAAACTACAAATGCTATTATTAGAGATATTGGTGATGCTTTTTTCTCTATTCTAGTTGATGAGTCCAGAGATGTATCTATAATAGAGCAGATGACTGTTATTTTTCGTTATGTGGATAAAAATGGTTGTGTGAGAGTAGTGAAACATTACGAAAAGAGGTCCAATTGGGAGATGTTTTGTTGTACAAATTTTGATGGTTGCGGATGTATGACTTTATCAATATGCCCACACACATGTTTCAAGCTCAACCAATCTTGCATAGATTTATAATGTGGTGAACCGGTCTTCCCTACATGCTTCTTAAAGACACATTGACCCCCACCAACCCTTCTCCAATTATCAAACCCAAAAGAAGTGAACAAACTTTGCCTTAAGATTGTTCTCAAAAATAAAGCATGGAAAATAATATGCCTTATCATTCTCAGAGTACTTAAGCTAAGGGCATTTTTCAAACCACTTCCCATTAAATCTGCGATCTTGATCTCTACAAAGATGTGATAGATACTCTTCTAATTTTGGTTGATAAGGACCATAAATAATATATTTTCTTCTTAACTTTAAGGATGGCCATGACTCCTCTCAAGCTCTCGGAGCTTGATGAACTGAAGATCGATGCCGGTGGGGTGTTAGAGTCCTCCTCTTCAGGGTCAAGCAACTGATCGAAAAAAAATACTTCATTGTATGAAAAGTGGTCCGAAAATAATATAGTAATAAAGAATCAAAGATCAAGGTTTTTTTTACCCTATGTGCTTCCTGTAGAATGACACGAAAAGTTGTAAAGACATCAAGTTGAGGTCGCTCAAAAGTGAATTCTTGTTGGGCATTCCAGAGTTGGCGAAGGATTTCTCTAAGGAGGACCATAGTATGACCACCATTTATAACCCCATTGAGTTGATTCAGGAATGCCCCAGCAGCGATTTCAACATGATTACGATCTCAACCTCATCTCGCTCATTAATAGGATATGACGAGATTGCAGGGCGTTTTCCTGGATCACGTACAATGTAATTAGCATCAATTGGTTGAGACTCAACTATTGTAGAAACAAAAAGCTCTTGCTTATCTAAACATGGAATATCAGATATGAGAACATTATTTTTTTGAAAATATGAATTCACTTTCTTTTAAACTTTTAGTGACTTAGGATTTTGGAATTGATCTGTCATTGAACCTAACAAACACAAAAATATAAAGAGACGCCCTATTTAACCCTACCCCTATAACCCAAATTCAATTTAGCTTTGTAAACCCTGTCAAGAACCATCCTCAATTCGTTTATATTATTCTATACCAATATATCTAAATAAAAATAAACAATCCATAATAAACAATTAGATTAACTATCAAGACCCAATCCGAATTTCACTCTGAAACCCGAAGTAAGTCTTGTGGGGTTCACCTCCAAAACCTCCCTTATACTTTCCTTGAAAATTGACAACCCTAACCCGGAAAATTAAAAATAAACTAACCTCCTATAATTAACCATCCTCTAATTCATCCAATAAATATCTAATTAATATAACAACTTCAAAATTCGAGTATTCGAAAATATAACATAGGTCTTAGCACACTACCGAAATATTATACAATAACCCTAAAAATTAATACTCCCTAAATTTAAATACATATGCTCATACTCCCTATATAAATTAATAGATTTAAAATAATCTATGGGTGATATACTACGCCATTAAGGTGGACATATGGGTGTATAAATATGTGTTCATACCCCCTATATGAATTTAACACTCATATAGGTCTACTACGCTTGCGTCTAATGCTCACGTCACACCATAATGCGGTTATATACTACGCCATTAAGGTGAACAAACACATATGGCTAGCTAGCATTTATATACATACTCTCCTCATAAATATAATTATAATTTACCGAAAATCCCATTTTCTGTTACTCTCCAAAACAAATAAAATCGTCAAATAAAAATGACGTCAAATGCTCCAACAAATTAAATTACTTAACAATGAACAATTGCATGCATATTATTTAAAACAAAAGTCCACTCACAAATTAGGCCTAAGCCTGATGTTGGTCTGAGACCTCTTCTGCTCGAGCATCTTCACGTCTTGTTCCAAAAATATAATTAAATCCCCCAACTATAAATCAACGTTTATATAAAAATAAGCAAAATTAAATGTGAGCTTTGCACGTTTATCCATGCCTAACGTCGTTATTCTTAATTTGCTTTAATCCATACTTCACCACAATTACCGACATCCTAATTAATACCTTCTACAATCCTAACAATATTAATCCAACAACCGTATTCTACCTCATTAATCGTCAATTTTCACCAATCTTTGAAATATGCCAAACCTATCCAAAACTCCTTCAAAAATTTCAAACTTCACACCAATAGACTCCCCTTAAGAAAACATATCTAAAACCATGAAAATCCCCTTAACAGTGGCGGCCAGTGGCCGACTCCAGCGACCTCTAATGCCTACCAAATTTAACAGCATCTTCCTCTCAATCCCCTCTACAACTTTCCTAACTAGCATCAAACCCAATTTCAGCCTTAACTAGGTCAATCAAGCCAAAACATTAAATTGAGTCCTAGAACTTCAACTCACCGATTCTCCTTATCTAGCTCAAGAGAGAGTAAATCATTTGGAGGGATTGCTGCACGGGATGAGGGCTTTCAAACGAGCCAAGCGACTCCAGGTATGGCGGCCGGAGGTGGGAGTTCCGGTTAAGGAACACCCCAAACAGTCGGACCTTTCGGGCTTGAAATCTCCCTCACGGTGGCACTAGAGAGGCTCTCACCGGTCTAAGAAGGAAGCTGGGTCAACTGTCGACCATTTGGGACCGGTGCGGCAGCCTACGGTGACCGAACGACGGCGGACGGAGCTGAAGAAGATCCAGCAGGGAGAGAGCATGGGAGGGAAAAGAGAGAAGAGAGAGAGAAATGTTTTGTGTCTTTATTCCAAACCAGTCCAACACCACTAAATAAAACCCAACTCCAAAAATTAACATTCTAAAATAATACCCTAATAAAACTTACATTTTTACTAGCTAAAATTTACCTTTTATACCGTCTTCAAATATTTCTCCTACGAATAATTTATCCAAAATCATCGTCCCTCAACACCCCTCTAGGGACATTTGAAACTATAAACTTATTTACGAAGACCGTAACTCTCTCATTAATACCAAGCTAGTAATTATGGTCAAACTTAAGAGTTGGGTTGTGACAATAACAAATCTTGAAAGCCCTAAATAACAAAACGGTCAAAACCTAATTCACAATCCTAATTCGTTAAGAAAATTTCTATTATGAGATAAAGAAACGATACCCAGATTTGCTTAATCAATAGGATTAAGGTTGTGCTTTTCCTAGAAAGAAGAGCTTCACTACCAGAAGAAAGGTTATAGCCGACGAAAAAAAAAAAACCAGGCTGACGAAGCATTTTTTCGTCGGCTTTAGTGGGCTTTAGCCGACGAAAATTTCTTTCGTCGGCTAAGGTAAATTTTCGTCGGCTATGATGTCCACTTTAGCCGACGAAATTTTATTTCGCCGGCTATTTTAAATTTTCGTCCGCTATGACACACTTTAGCCGACGAAAAAAAATTTCGTCGGCTAAAGAATTTATGTCGTCGGCTAAAGTGCACAAACCATGGCCGACGAAATATTTAAAGGTTTAGCCGACGAAATTCATAGTCGTCGGCTAAAGTGCTTTATATTTGCAAATCTGGGCAGCAGCAGCTCATTTCGAAAAAAACGGAAAAAAAAACGGGAGAAGAAAAAAGGGGAGAAAAAGTTTGGGTGTTGTCGAAATCTGTCCATAATCAGTTTGTGGAGCCATATATAGGTACGTATATGTATATATATGTTGATTAATTGAGTTTTATTTGAGTTGATCGATTTTAATTAGTGTGATTAATTGAGTTTATTGATTTTGATTGTGATTGAGTTGATTAATTTTGAGTACGTTGGATGTATATATATATGTGTTGATCGATTTGGTTGATGATTTGAATTGATAATATATATGAATTAATTTGTTGTTATTAAATAGTAAATATATATATATATATATGTTAATATTAATTTATAATATTATTGTGTTGATATGGTATGAAGTTGTTGATGATATATATGAGTTCATAATGATAATTTTGTAATTAATTAGTTGTAGTACGTACGTACGTAGAATATATATATACTAAATGAATTGAGATTTTATATATGGCATGAAATTTTATTAATAATTAGCTAGCATCGTTATAAATATATATATATTTTGTTATATTTTCAGGATATGGATATGAGTTGGATTTCGCTTCCAAAATGGGACAAAAGATACGGTGCAGGAATTATGAGTTTTCTAGAATATGCGATGGATAATGCTAACGGGAATACAATTTTCTATTGCCCGTGCACGAAATGTCAGTGTCGCAGCGATATGTATCGATTTCCCATTGACAAAGTATGGCAGCACCTGAGGAGTAACGGGTTTTGGGAGAAGTACACATGTTGGTTATATCACGGTGAAACATCATCAGGGGGTCCGCATGATCATGGCCAATTTTCCGAGACGGGCAGTGCTAGTACATCCAACGATCCAACAACGACATTCATCAACGACATGTTTCCTTATGAGAGTGGTGTATGCGCTCAAGGACAGTATATGCCTGACCCGGTGCAGCCCTTCCCTAGAGCTGTGAACACTGCTGGTATTGAAAATTACAACAAACTGCTTGCTTTCCAACAGACCCCTGTGTACCCCGGTTGTCAGAAGACCGTTCTTGAAAGTGTGATGGACGTAATGAGGATTAAAGTTGAGACAAAATCGACCGTGAAGGCTGTTGATGAGTATCTACAGTACACTGCTTCGATGCTGCCCAACGGTCATCGTCTTCCTACCACTCATCGGAAGGTCCGATGTATCCTGAAAGATCTTGGGCTTTCCTACATCAAGATCCATGCATGCAGATATGACTGCGTTCTCTTTTGGGGTAAAGATCCAGAAGGGAATGACCTTGGTGGCCTTGACGCATGTCCGGTATGTCACACTGACATATATAAGCTGACTCCTGCAGGCAACAGGAAACCTGCAAAGGTACTTCGGTATTTCCCTTTGACGGATAGGTTGGAGCGGTTGTACATGTCTTCACACACAGCCGAAGCGATGAGATGGCACGCTGATAGGGAATTGCATGACGAAGATACCCTTATACACCCTGCTGACGGGGAGGCTTGGAAGCATATAGACAGGGAGTTTCCTCAATTTGCGTCAGAGGTCCGAAATGTGAGGCTCGGGCTCTCATCCGACGGGTTCAACCCTTTTGGGAACATGAGTCTGCAATACAGTATATGGCCGGTGATTTTAGTACCGTACAACCTTCCCCCATGGATGTGCATGAAGAAGGAGTACAATATGTTGAGTTTGTTGATTCCGGGGCCCGGTTATCCGGGGAAGTGTCTCGATGTGTACTTGAGACCTTTGATTGAAGAGCTTAAATTTTTGTGGGACGTTGGTCATCCCACTTATGACAAGTACACGCACGAGATGTTCCAGATGCATGTCATGGTTGTTGGCACCATCAGTGATTTTCCTGCCCGTGGGATGTTGTCGGGCAACGTTGTTAGGGGATACAAGGCTTGTCCAGAGTGCCTTAGCGATGAGGGGAGCAGCAGTCATTGCAACAAGATATGCAGATTGGGTCACCGTGCTTTCCTTCCATATGATCACGAATGGCGGTTCGATGAAAAGGCATTTGATGGGACCGTAGAACACGGCGTGCCTCCCAGAAGATGGACGGGGGAAGACATTTTAGCGGTGCTTAATGAGTACGATTTTGGGCAGCTCAGCAATCATCCCAACATTGTGGCGGCTATACCTGAAAGACCCGACAGGTACAAATTCTGGACACGTAAGAGCATATTCTGGGAACTCCCATACTGGAGTAAGTTGTTGATCAGGCACTACCTGGATGTGATGCACATAGAAAAGAATGTGTGCGACAGTGTGGTGGGCACAGTGCTGAATTTGGAGGGGAAGACGAAAGACGGTCCTAAGGCACGCATTGATCTAAAAAAATGCGGAATAAGAAGACATTTGTGGTTGAAAGAAGGGAAGAAAAAAATGCCTCAAGCTCCTTACACCGTGAAGCCTGACCAGAAGAACCTAATTTTCAGGTGGATGAGTTGTGTGAAGTATCCTTCAGGCTATGCAGGAAATATTGCCCGGTGTGTGAACTTCCGGGACAATAAGATGTACGGGTTGAAGAGTCATGACTGTCATATCCTGCTGCAACGTCTCTTCCCTGTTTTCATTCGACCGTTCCTTCCCCGTCAGGTGGTGGAGCCGTTAGTAGCGTTGGGAAGGTTTTTCCAGAAGTTATGCACACGGGAAGTGTCTCGATGTGACCTCCGGGAAATGCAAATTGACATCATTTATATCATGTGTAAATTTGAGAGGATATTTCCTCCAAATTTTTTTGACATCATGCCTCACCTGATGATCCATCTTCCCGAGCAATTGTTGCTTACCGGTCCAATACACTACACTTGGATGTATCCCATGGAAAGGTACATTTTTTACTTTCATGAATTCCTCAATACATATACATGTTCAATAATCATAACATTTTGCAACTTGATTTACAGGCAACTTGGAGACTACAAAGATTACGTGGCTAATAAATCCGCTCCTGAAGGATGTATAGCTGAAGCATATATTGCGCACGAGTGCGTCAGCTACATGAAGTTGTATTTAGGAGCGTTGAAGGAAACTCCGCAAACCATGCCGGTAGATGTACCGAAGTTCAATCTTTCCATAGTCTCCAGTGATGTTGAAGTGTATGGAATTTTGCCAGACTCCTACAAGTTGCAACCGCATGAGCTAGTCATTGCCCACTGGTGGGTATTGATTAACTGTCCAGAAGTTGAATACTGGAAAGACATCCATCTCAATCATCCCAACATTCAAGGTGATCTCGAGTACCACAACAGGGAGTTCGCAGATTATTTTGGCGGTTGGGTACGTAATTTAATTTTTCTCTACGGGTTTATGTTTATTGCATAATTATCCATATTTACAGTTGAGATGGTTGGTTGCAGATGAACCATATTCAATCTGATGGTCACCCAAATTGGTCGCACGAACTAAGACTTCTAGCCATGAAGCCGATAGTCTCAAGAGTTTATCCGATGTGCAAGGTGAATGGCGTGCAATTTATATGCGACCAAAGAGACAGCAGAAAGAGAACACAGAATTCTGGGGTCATGGCACATGGTGGGCGGAATGGAGTTGACTATTACGGTTTTCTTGATTCAGTGGTGGAACTCGTTTACAGTGAAGGCATGACAGTGCACCTCTTCAAGTGTAGATGGTTTGATACTAGGCCGCAGAGCATGAAGACCGATCAGTACGGAATATTATCGGTGAACACTGCTACAAGTTCTTACGAGGATGACCCCTTCGTTTTTGCCACATCGGTAAAACAAGTGTTTTATCTTGATGACCTTGCTAAGGGTGACGCGTGGAAAGTAGTCAACCTTGTGCACCCTCGAAACATTTATCGGGCGGCTACACTTGGAGAGGCCGAAGACGAGGAAGAAGATGTTGCGTATCAAGAGCCCAACGCAATAGGTATTCCTAACTCCTCTACCATTCGCCTTAATAATTTTAAAGCGGGTCGTTCGGTGCGAATTCGTGATGAAGAGCCAAGGCTTGTTGATGTTGATCCAAATCAAGAGTCAGACGAAGACTCTGGCGATGAGGAAATACATATATTACCAGACATTAATTCTGACACCGAAGAAGACTCATCGGATGATTCCGATTACGAGCCTTAGTTTTAATGTATGATTCCGATTAATTTGTATAATTTTTCAAAGACTTTTTCCTTTATAGTTTACACATGTTAAATTCATATTTCAGTTATGAATATATGAGATTTTGGTGATACATGATGAACAGGGTTTTTTAAATGTATGGTTTATGAATATCCAGAAGTTTTTTTTTCCCTGTTTTTTTACTTTAGCCGACGAAATATACTATAATTCGTCGGCTAAGATGTTGTTTGCCGACGAAAAAAGCCTTAATTCGTCGGCCATAGATGTTTTTTATTTATTTTTATTACACACTTTATCCGACGAAATAAACTGTGATTCGTCGGCTAAACTACCTTAGCCGACGAAAAAAGACTTAATTTCGTCGGCTAAACTTGTTTTTTTATTTTTTTAATTACTCACTTTAGCCGACGAAATACACTGTAATTCGTCGGCTAATATGGTTTTTGCCGACGAATAACCTAATAATTCGTCGGCTATAGTTATTTTTTTTATTTTTTAATTACATACTATAGCCGACGAATATGTTAGGGTATTCGTCGGCTAAACCCTAAAATATTTCTATTACCTACTATAGCCCTATGTTCGGTGGTTATTTTACGTAAAATTTTTATACGACTTGTTGCGTGTCATCGGTTTGAAACTATTTTCAGTTGGAGGTCCGGCCAAAATAAGTAATTTAGACGGTCGAACGACCTTTTCCGTGCGTTTAGGGGTTTGACTTACGAGATTGACCGTCCGGATCGAGCCCTTATTCTTTTCGGATCAAGTTGAATTTTTTCCCATACATGTATTTTATCATGATGGTCAGATCTGACGGCTGGATTTGTGTTTCTCAAGTTTGATCATCACGATCACAACATGTGTACTAATGTTGTATAACTTGTTTACCGAGTGTTATGTAAATGTTCCGTTTCAAAAACAAACTATACGTAGATCCTTCAAACGTAAAAAAGTCGTGAAATAAGACATGACTAGAATGGTGAAATAAGTCTACGGTTGAAAAATCACGGTATTCCGGTCATGTCTCGATGCCGATTGTTGCGGTCAATTCAATTTTCCATTCTTTCTCCCTATGGGTAGCCCCGGTTTCGGTGGTTATTTTGTGTAAAATTTTTATACGACTTGTTGCGTGTCATCGGTTTGAAACTATTTTCAGTTGGAGGTCCGGCCAAAATACGTAATTTAGATGGTCGAACGACCTTTTCCGTGCGTTTAGGGGTTTGACTTATGAGATTGACCGTCCGGATCGAGCCCTTATTCTTTTCGGATCAAGTTGAATTTTTTCCCATACATGTATTTTATCATGATGGTAAGATCTGACGGTTGGATTTGTGTTTCTCAAGTTTGGTCATCACCAGAACAACATGCCAAATGTATAAAGGTTTAGCCGACGAATTTCAAAGGTTTAGCCGACGAATTTCAAAGGTTTAGCCGACGAATTTCAAAGGTTTAGCCGACGAATTTCAAAGGTTAGCCGACGAATTTCAAAGGTTTAGCCGACGAATTTCAAAGGTTTAGCCGACGAATTTCAAAGGTTAGCCGACGAATTTCAAAGGTTTAGCCGACGAATTTCAAAGGTTTAGCCGACGAATTTCAAAGGTTTAGCCGACGAATTTCAAAGGTTTAGCCGACGAATATATGTATAGCCGACGAAATTTTAATCTTTAGCCGACGAACAAATTATTTCGTCGGCTAAAGTCCTCGGGTTTTAATTGCAAACCCTAGCCTCCTCCCTCATTTCTGCAGTTTTTCAACATCCGCTCCTCCCTCCCGGTCTCCTCCCTCCTCCCTCCCTCTCCCGTCGCCGGCTCCTCCCTCCTCCCTGCAAGGTAAACACTTTGCAGCTGATTCACTTCTGTTAATCTTCTTCATTTTCCGATTTGCTGCTTTGATTGCTCACAAGATTATGATTCAGTTTTGGATTACAATAGTATGGTTGTTCATACAGTATTTCCCTTTGTTGCTTTTGGATCGTTGGGTGTATTGTTTGGATTTTGAGGATACAAGTTACACACTTTGGTTGGTTTGAATCTTATGTGCTTCTCTTCTGATCAGACTGCTAGTTCCGATGTTATTACTCCAAATTTTGATGTTATAGTTTATAATTTTGATGTTATAATTGGATTTTGATGTTATAATTTTGATGTTATAATTGGATTTTTGATGTTATAATTTTGATGTTATAATTTGATGTTATAGTTTATAATTTTGATGTTATAATTTGACGGTGACTAGGATGAATCATGTGCAAATTTGCTATAGTATGAGAACATTTCCCAACATAATAAAAGAATATGCGCTAAAAAAACAGAAACCAAAACGTATTAATAAATTTATAATACGTATTAATAAAAGAACATTATTAACACATGTTAATAAATTATTAATAAAAGAACATTAATAAAAGAACATTATTAATAAATTATTAAATTTATTAATAATTTAACACTAGATTAACTAGAGAATCGGGATGAAAACGCGAAGTTGAAGAAAGGAATAAAACTTGTAATTTAATTTTTATTAATTTAATTTGTGTTAATTAAATTTGTCTTAATTAAATTGGTGTTAATTTAATTTGTGTTAATTTAATTTATGTTAATTTAATTATGTTAGTTTATGTGTTTATTTTTGAATATATGTGTTAATTTATTTTTGATTTCGAATTTAGTTTTACGATATGTTAGTTAATTTATCCATGTTGATATATATAATATTGTTATGTAAGTAAAATATATATATATATATATATATATATCTATATATATATTGGTATGTGCGTGTATCTATTTATTGAATAAGTATAATTTTAAAA
Source organism: Fragaria x ananassa (assembly GCA_034370585.1). Lineage (NCBI taxonomy): Eukaryota > Viridiplantae > Streptophyta > Magnoliopsida > Rosales > Rosaceae > Fragaria > Fragaria x ananassa. The sequence continues at coordinate 19,476,108 of CP139757.1, read as the reverse complement.
ATGTATAATTTTTTATAAAACAAAGACAAAATAATCTAAAGCCTTTAATTAATATTATAAATAGGATGAGCGGCTTTTTTCGATCGAAGAAGAGTTCGAAGGGCCAAAGGTCCGAATCGTCTGAGGGAACCTCTAGCAACCCTCAAACAACGTTTCAGGGCCACATGACAGCCAGACGTGCGAGCCTTCTAGAGACGGCGCCGGAGGTGCCCGTTTCATCGAGGCAGGCGGCCGTCCCTCGTTCCCCGAGGCCCTTGACGGAGGTGTCTGCACCTCGTATGCCCGAGATACACCGGGCGCCCACTCCGGGTCCTACTTCTTCGGATAGTGGGTCATCTGGGGTACAGATGCCGCCGCCTCATTTGTTCCTTCCGCGGATGATACCGGCGATACCTGTAGTCGATGACTCAGGGACGCCGATTTATCCACTGCCCCCGCCAGTGGCTCCATCAGCGGCGTACCGGTTCCTGCCTTTCGATACGCCTCTTATTTCTGCGAGGGTATCATCATCGGCGACAGAGCAGGAATCCGTCGCGAGCTCCTCAGGTAATCAGTTAGGCAACTTGATTACTTTTAAAGGGTCATATATATATATTTTAATAATCAATTTGGCCGAATCATGTCATAGGCACAAAGAAGAAGAGAGGCCCCATCACAGGGAAAGCTCTCGAGAAGATGGTGAGTACCATGGGGAGGATCCCCATCGATACTGACGGGGATGGCCACGCAGTATTGGGCGGGAAGTCGAGGATGTACTCCGGCCGCGTGGGTGCTCTCATTAGGGATAGAGTCCCTATGCTGTGGTCCGACTGGGGCGAGGTCCCGCAGGAGGTTAAGGACATGGTCCACAACGCGATGTCGGTGAGTTTACAAAATAATATTATGTATTAAATTGTTGATTTCTCGAAAAGCTAAACTAATAATAATCGGTTAAATGCAGGTGTGGTTTGAGGTTCCCGAGCACCTGAGGGACAGCTGGGCCGACGTTGTACATGGGGGAAGGTACGTTGGGAAGTTAATGAAAAACAATTTTGTATGTGATATTAATAATATTTCTAATATTTTTGTTGTATCTGTAGGTACAAGGAGTGGAAGAACGAGCTGCGGACCCATTGGACTAAGCACGGGAACGCACGTTCTGGTACCCCTACTGAGTTCCAGTACAGGGAGTACGAGTGGCGTTGGCTTCTGACATCAGAATTCAACAACCCTCGTAAACAGGTATTTAAATAAATTAGTTAGTTAATTTAAAAATAAGTACGTGCGTTTTAAAATATTCTACTAATAGTTTACTTTTTTCTTTGAAGGCGGTTTCCCGGGTGAACGCTCAGAACCGGCAACGCAACACAAGGAACCATCATGCCGGTTCTAAAACGTTCGGTGTCTTCATGGACGAGGCGGCCAAGGAACATCCAGAAGTCAACCCCTACGTCTATACGTACGAGAAGGCATATCCTGACTCCCAGGAGGATATTGTAAGTCACTTTACGTTTTTAAATTTTTAAATTTATGTAAAAATTTTAATTAATAATTTTTTTCCTATCCATATAGGCGAGGGTGAGGGAGGCTAGTGACGAGGTCCTGAGTACCTTAGTGAGGGAGGGATGGCCGGACACGCAGGATTCCGAGATGTCCGAAGCCATGTCCCGGATCGACAATTCGGATCCGACGATTGGGGCGAGGATCATGGGCACAGCCTTCCCACCGAGAGAAAACAACTTCTACTGCCGAGGTCTAGGAAAGAGAGGCGAGGGGGTCCTGAAGAACACTCCAAGATTTCAACGAAAGGCAACCCCGACCAGTGGCAGCACCACGTCCACGATCAACAGGACGACTCAGCTAGAGTCGGAAGTTCAGAGACTACGAGAACAGCAAGCTGCTCAAGCTGCTCAAGCTGCTCAGGCTGCCTCGCAGGCTGCCTCGCAGCAAGCCTATATTGCCTCGTTGGCAGCCTTTAATACCGCGCAGGCAGCCTATGTTGCCGTGATATATGCCATCCAGCAGGCCCAGCAGCAGCAGATGTTGCAGTACATGCAGGACTTTGCAGCTGCCCAGAGTCAGGGACTTCTGCCTCCGCCCATGCCTCCGCCCATGACGCTTCCCCAGCCGCCGCAACCTCCGCAGCAGCCCCCAGAAGATGACTTCAATTTAGACGATATAGACTTTACGTAGTTGATAATATACTTTTATGTAAATTGATACTTTTATGTAGTTCATATATTCTTTTATGTGTTTGTTGTTGGTTATATGAAATTGTTAAATATGTCTTTTGCAGCTTGCATGGAATGGTAATTCAGAAATTTCGGGGTTTTTTTTTTTACTGGAATGCACTTATAGCCGACGAAAAAAGCCATAATTCGTCGGCTAAAGTTTTTTTTTTTAAAAAAAAAAAGTTTAGCCGACGAAATAAGCTTTAATTCGTCGGCTAAATGTCTATAAGGCCGACGAAAAATACAATATTTCGTCGGCCATAGATGTTTTATATTTTTTATTACAAACTTTAGCCGACGAATAGTTTAAATTATTCGTCGGCTAAAGTTTGGAAGATAACCGACGACATTATTCGTCGGCTATAGTTCATACTTTAGCAGACGAAATAATGTCGTCGGCTAAAGGTTGGACTATAGCAGACGACATTATTTCGTCTGCTATAGTATGACTATAGCCGACGAAATTATTTGTCTCGTCGGCTAAAGTCATTACAGACGACCCTTTCCCGACGACACTATAGCCGACGAACCTTCGTCGGCTAAGGTTGCAGCCGACGAATTTTTTTAACAGGCCGACGAAAATTTTTCGTCGGCTAAACTGCCTGTTCTGGTAGTGCTTGCACACTTGCATAACATATAGTGATTAGAGAGAGACAAAGATGAGAGGCAGTGTTGTCATGCTCTCAAATTTGGAGTTGTTCGTTGTGTGAGGTAGAGAGTAGAGACTAGAGAGTGATTTAGTGTTTCAGCGACTCGTTATCTCACCCAAAGAAAGTCGTTGTTTTACAACTCTAGTACTACAAACTCTTTTTATTTTTTTATATTTTTTATGGTGTTCTAACATGTACCCAATTTTTTTCATTTAAAAAAATGAGGTGGGCTGCAGTAAACCCTATCCCACCTTTAGTTCCGTGCCTGGTATGGGTGGATTGTGAAGTATAAGACGATATTTTCGTTAAGAAAAAAAAAAACCCTATAGAGCTTGGCTCTTCTAGTAGCTCCAACAACCTGCTTTCCAAATTATTACCATCATTCTTGATTACTGCATCACATTCTTCAATTGCCTTTTTAACTTCAGATGTTCCCAAAATATTTTTAGTTAGTTCTTTAGCAACCTGAATAGCAGCGTAAGGAATAACATAGCGGGAAAAGATCTGTACTTTATAAAGAAAGATAATTGCTCTAACATTCTATAGCCAAAAGGGGATAAGTAGGATTTTAACGATATGATATTCACACTACTATAGATTTGTCAACACATAATGGTGGAACACAGTTGTGTGACTATAGGTTTTCCGTTGTATATTTCAGGCTTGTCTGATTGAATCTTCAGACAAATATGATAATCACCGTTGTGTGATCACATTTTGCTCAACAGTTAAATATTTTTGTTGTATAAGTTGCTGCGCAGATCGATGCCATGCTCGGCATTGACAAGTCCACTCAGACAACAAACAATAAAACATTTTCGTTGTATTTCTACCCTTTCAGACAACTGTTGGTTTTCATTTATACCGTTGTGTGTTTTTCAATAAGCTACAATAGTTTATTCCCTATTTTTACGGTTGTGTGACGTTGAATAACCTACAACTGAAATATTTAGACCGTCGTATCACACAATAGATATAACATTCTTCTTTTTTGTTTGATGAGAATCATACAACAGTTGCATTTCATGTGGACATACTTTGTTGTCCAAGTTTTACACACACAAGCATCACAAAAGAAACTGCTGCATAAATTGATTGATACCATAAAACATTGCATTTCAGCTTCCATATATATCATTCAAGTTTCCATAAACAACATTACAGCTGAATAATAAACTGAAAACAAGCAACTAGCTAGTTAAGCTCCTAGATAGTCTTACATGTACAAAAGCATTCCAACATGAGAAATGCACAAAATACGTACTACCATATAGCTTTTCTGAATATATAGAAACATCAAATTCAAAAGCAAAGTACTACCACATACATATAGAAAGCACCAAGTTCACCAAAACAGACCAGATCATGCACCCTACAATTATTTGCTGATGATGAACTTTGCCCACTCATTCCTTAACACATCCAAATCATCTTGGGTGTAGACAAGTTTGTTTCTCTTGTCCCACTGAAAAACATAATGTTAAAGTTAGACATAAACATGACATTATCTCGAAATTCTGATTCTCAATACAAACACAAATAGTAGTTGATTACCTTTGTCACAAAAGAGCGATCCTAATCATGTATGATATCTCGTATGAACTGCATGACATAAAAGCCGCATTGAATGTTGTCGGGTTGGTGAGGAACACCCTAGAAGCAGAAAATCAATTTATATTCTTACATGAACAGTTAGCCTGATACCAGGTGGTGGAACTATTTTGTATAAAAACTACATCTTTTGGCTATATATATCATGAAACAGATTCAGCCTTTTTATCTTATCAAATTCAGTAGGTGTTTCTTTAGTTTTGACTACAACTGATTTTAAAACTATGCCCAAGTTTCCTAAATGTTCAATTTGATAGTATCAAGCTCTTGAACGCAACCAGAGTGTTTATGAAAATGTTTATCTTATACATATACACACCTTTAGCAAATACAATACAAGTGTTCAGTTTTACTTACTGATAAGAAACAATCTAGAAATCCAACAAATTAAAGCAGTATCTACATACCCCAAGGTTCTTCCAAGCAACTGCATTTAGGTTTCGCCTGCCCTTTTCTGTATTATACTTAGCTATTGCACTAAAACAAAAACAACCACAATGAGACTGCATCATGAAAAGTTGAACCAGAAGAAAACATTATTCCATAAATCTCGGTGCATGCATATATAGTTTTGTTACAAGTTACCTATTGATAACAGACTTCCATTCTGCCGAGGCTATAGGTAACCACCTCCTCAGAGGATCCATGTAATACACATTTTCTTTTTCCGGCTCCACAACAGTAAGCACCCAATGCTGACTGTATGACAAAGTTACCAGATTTTGATCAAACAAGGCTCATGAATAAAATAAAATAAAAAAACTCTGAATTATAGCCACTTACTTTGAGTTATATGACACCATGAAAAGCTGTCCAGATTTTGAGGTTATGAACCTAGCACATAAGTGTTCAGCCTTAGTCCTTGCTGTTCCACACCCTTCTCCAACTATAGCAGGGTCAACAAAGGCAATCATATCCAGCATTTTGGTGTTTTTCAGGACATCATAACATCCAGATTCTAATCAGCAACCAAATTCACATGGATACATCAAGAATAGTCCATTTGACAACAAATATTATCTTTGATATGCCACTATGCAGTTCCCAGTGATCTTTGTCATGCTTGCCATTTTGTGCAAATATAAATCAAATATCCATGATTTTCGAGTGTATCCAAACATCTCAAGCTCAATAAAATACTCAAGATTCTTATCATTTTTGAGCTCATCTACACCCCACATGCACAACATCTTCAACTGGATTGGTGCATTAAGTGCATCTGCCTTTAGGTCAATAATCTCAACAGGTACCCTTTTCTTTTCCCTCTTCTTCTGAGGTTGCTACACATAAACAGACAATATATAAGGTTTTCTAATCTTACAATGACATAAACTTGTACCCTTTTTCAACCTACCTTATGAAATACTGGATTACAATTCTAATAATACTTACCTCCGATGGTGAGACAAGTGTATAGATAACAAGATTTTCTGGCCATGCTATCCAAGGAATAAAAAATTTAAGCAACAATATTCGATACCTTTGGTCATTTAATTTGCATATCAGCATCACTGGTTTTCGGAAGTACATCTTCCTCGGCTGCCTTGCAATCAGTCTCTGCTATCTCCTGGCCAAACACTTCTTCAGGCTGCGTAAACTTGGGTTCGCAACGCCTCCTCTTGTTTGAAGTTTTCTTTTTAGCAACTTCGTTCACCTCCATTGCTTCAAGACACTTGAAAAATTAAGGTTGACTTCACCCTAGGTTCGTCATTCCCTTCCATTTGGCCATTCACTTCAACTTGGCCTTTGATATTCTTCTCAGTGACTTCTTCAATTTTAGCTTGTTCATTGGGGGCTTGCACTTGGTCATGCATATCGTTTTCAAAGAGATCAACGGTGTTTGAACAGCTAGCTTGTCTGAAAACAGGTGGGATGGGCTTCTCTAGTCCAGCTGGACTACTACCTGCTTATCCCCCATTACCATTGCCTGGAATAAACAATGACTTGTAAGTTTTAAACTTCATGGCCCAAAATGCATTGTTTTTTTCAATTGTTTTCTTCCTTGTCTCTTCTATGATCTTTGCCGTTTGCTCAGCCAGTACCTTTTTCAAGCTGATTTTAATTGTTTCTTCTATGCTTTGTCTGTTGTTACGTCTAGGGAGGTGAAAGTAGGTTGTTGGGTTGACAAAGCTGGCAACCCCTCGCACTTTGCCACCATGCTCCTTCCCCAAAGCCTTCTCCAAGACATCATTATACCCACTTAGGCTAGTTTCTCCAGTATAAACCTTCTCCTTCAACTCAATCTGTCCACAAAATAAAAATTTAGCATCACAATTAAAATGTGTTGCTGCAGATTTCATTAAAATTTTGCATCACATTTAAAATCTGTCATTGCAGACTTCATTAAAATTTAGCATGACAATTGAAATCTATCCATAATGAACTTTAGTAAAATGCATGCATTCACTATCTATTCAGCCTTCTTCTGTGTTTCTTCATCTACAAATTTGCCCTCCTTTGTAACACGTGCAGCAACCCATGTCTCACACCTGTCGTACAACTCATCTTCACTGGATATTGTTGAAGCCTCTTCTTGGCATTTATAAGCACTTGTTACCAAAACATCATAACTAAATTTGCTGCTAGCATTCAGATCAATCATTTCATTTTACATAATATAAACAAATATGCTGGACTTACCGGCTCGACATGTGCTAGCTCGGCTTTTGCCTTCAACTCTACCACCAGCCCAACGTAGCCTTTGCGGGACAGTTGGTGGGGATACTTGTTCATCCTGCAGCGTGCCTGTTGAGTCTTATGCAATTCCTGATCAAGTAAACATATGCACTAATGAGAGACCCTGGTAATGAAACACTTAATTAGTAATTAATAACACTGTTCCCTTAACTACTTATAAGAAATGCCGGCTTAGTCCGCTCAGTCACAAATTGCATCCAATGATTTGCATTGATGAACTTGTAGTCTTGTGGAGGATACTTCAGCATTTCTGGCTTATCCAAGTAAGACACAATGTATACCTTTGTCAGACGAGACTTGAATTCTCTCCATCTTGCAGCAGCTGATTGCATTACAGCTCTTTTTGCTTTCATTTCCAATAACAAATGCTCCTTGTGTTCATAAAAACATATCATTTAAGTGTAGGAAGACAAAAAATACACAAAATCCTATAACGTTTATCTAAAGAATTCAAATACCTGCACACGTTCCCAGATTTTTTCTTTTTCCTCAGCAGTAACCCTTCTAGACACTTTTTTACTGGCAGTTATCCAAGTAGTCCTCACTATGGGAATCTTCCGGCGGGCTAAGACACCAATATATGACTTCATCTCTGTCGCCGCCTTCCCATATGGAGTCCCTGTTCGGTTGAACTGAACCACTCTCTTCTGTTTTAAGCTTCTGCTTCTTGAAATCCTCTTCATTGACACACAGTTACACTTCAATAGCTTCAGGCCCTTTTCTGATTCCTCATGATTTTTAGATTTCTTCCTTTTCAATGCAGTTGATACGGCAGCTGAAGCTGAACCAGCTGTCTTGTTTGATGCAACCTTCTTTGACTTCCTTGGTGTAGACTTCTTGAATGGCGCCATTACCCTATAAAACAAACAATGTATAAATAGACGTCATTAAAAGTCATTTATATATACAAACAAAGTAACAACAATGAAATCATCAAGTAAATCCACAAAAAAAAAAATCATCATTTAAATCCACATAAAAGTGCAAGGCATACATATATATATATATATATATATATATATATATATATATATCACTGCACAATGGCAGCATATGAAATAACATTTACAATACCAAACTACAAAATAAATAAATAATAATAAATATAAAGAGAAAGCACTTGATCTAGGCAATCATTTGCTACTCTCCCTCGACGACTATATCCTCCTCTCCAGCTCGCATATATCCCAATTCTTCCTCATCATGGGCTGGTGAATAATTCCATTGTCTGTAACCACATCTTTAACCTTAAAATCACTGTAGTCTCTTTTTGGGAGTCTTAGAACTATTGACCATTGTGGATTAGCAGGGTCTTGAATATAGAAGATCTTCTCAACGCACTTTCCTAACACAAATATGTCATTAAAATGACATTTCTTATTTAGGTTCGCCAATGTGAACCCAAGCTCATCTACTACAACACTCTTTCCATTATCGACCCAATTGGGATCCTAAACTTCTCATAGTCAAGCTCTCATATTTCAGTAATTACGCCATAGAAACTTATCTCATCTCTGATCATCCTTTTATCTCTAGCACTAGCTACTTGTGGCGTATCAACAACCAAGTACACACCACTGTTTTGTGTCAATCAGACATCATCTTTCCCCTTTGTGGTATATAGAGTTCCGCTTACTTTATAGCCATTGTAACTGAGAACTTCATTGCTCGGCTTGTCTGAAAGTCATCTCACAATTTCAGGGATGTCAGCAGCTGATTCACTCATTTGGTCAGCAACCTACAATATCATAATACATTAACAATTAATTATGATACAACATCAGATTACTAGTTTATATGTAAAAATAACAAATCACTAGTTTGGAACTTGCCTTCTGTTTCACCCAGTTAGCAAATGTCTTGTTTTGCTTGTCCGTGAGCCACTTTTGATCCTTACGGAATCTTGGAAACTCTTGTTTCAAGAACTCTAAGGACTCACTGCAATTACCAACAAAAGAGAGGCAGTGAATTAAAATTAGTGTTCCTTGCAAAAACAGTAACACAAACTACATACATTAGGTAAAGGGATAATAGAACTTACTCAACATAGCTTATGAATTCATTTGTGTTTTGAAGGATGCATAAGTGAGCTTGGTAAAATAGGTTGCCGTAAACACTAACAACATGAGCACCAGAGGCAGGCCTGTCCATAGTGTCATGAGCATATGAGATTCCAGCAGTCTTGTCTTCCAATAAGAGTTCTGCTAAAAACTAAACCGCTTCTTCAACAATATAATTCTCAGCCATGCAACCTTCAGGCCTAGCTCGATTTCGAACATATCCCTTACAAACCTTCATGTACCTCTCAAATGGATAAATCCATCGATAGCAAACTGGTCCACATAACTCCACCTCTCTCACTAGGTGGAGTGTTAAATGAACCATTATGGTGAAAAATGATGGTGGAAAGTATTTTTCCAGCTCACACAAGGTTTCAGCAATATCATTCTGAATTTTCGGCAGCCTTGAGACATCAATAGTCTTGCTGCATATTTCATTGAAAAAAATGCATAATTTGATCACTGCAATTCTAACAGGCTCTTCAAGTACTCCTCGAATGACAATACCAAGTAGTTGCTATATTATGGTGTGACAATCATGAGATTTATAATTACTAAGCTATAAATCATCCATGGACACAAGACTTGATATGTTGGAAGAATAGTCTTCTGGAACCTTCATACCAAAAAAGGACCCACACACAGATCTATTTCCAGTTAAAGTTAGATTCCAACTCGCCAATGGTAAGCGCTCCTTCTTGCTACCTTCTAAATTAGGTTTCAAGCCTAATCTGATACCCATTTCCACAAGATCCAAGCGAGTTTTAACCCCATTCTTTGTTTTTCCAGGAATATTTAACAAAGTTCCTATATGGCTCTCAAAAACATTTTTCTCGATATGTATGACATCAAGACAATGCCGAACATGGAGAAACTTCTAATATTCCAATTAAAAAAATAGATTTTTTTTCCAACACGGCCTACTTTCATCCTTTGCATCTTTATAAGCAAGTGAGCCATTTTTTCTTCCAAATTTATACTTTGGAACCTCCTTTTCCACCCACTGCAATACCTCTTCACCAGTTAAAGGAACTGGAGCGGGAGAATGCTCTGTATGGTTGTTGAAAGCAACCTTCTGCCTTCGATAAAAGTGACTTCTGCCCACCCACCGACGAGACCCAATGTAGGACATTCTCCCTCCATTGACCAATCTCATAGGTTTTGTGTTTTCAACACAGATAGGACATGCATTATAACCTTTCACTATACTTACGGAAAGGTTACCATAAGCTGGATAATCATTGATTGTCAATAACAGAAAACCACTAAGAGTGAAAGTCTGATTTTGAGTTACATCATATACTCCCATATCCCTTCCCACAACCTTTTTAAGTCATCTATTAGAGGCTAAAGATAGACATCAATGTTGTTTCATGGTTTTTTTTGGACTTGATATCAGAAGAGTTAACATCATATGTTTCCTCTTCATTATGAGCCAAGGAGATAGATTGTAAATCACAAGAATTACATGCCAGCAACTATACTTGCTATTTTGTCCACTAAAGGGATTGAAACCATCAGTTGACAAGGCAAGTCTGAGGTTTCTAGGGTATGCACCAAAACTAGGTCATTTTTCATCAACTAACTTCCATGACGCCGCATCAGCTGGATGACACATTAACCCATCTTTCTTCCTATCAGTAGCATGCCAAGTTAAACTCTTGGATATTTCACTTGACTGAAACATCTTTTTGAACCTAGGGATGGGGGGAAAGTACCACAGTACTTTTGCTGGAACGTCTTCTATTTTTTTTCCCTACCTTCCACTGAGAAGCAACACATGTGGGACACACTATTGTTTCTGCGTGCTTCCCTCCATATAAGATCCAATCATTTGGGCAAGCATGAATCTTCTCATAATCCATCCCTAATTTACTTAATAAGGACTTCTCTGCATTGCTATAAGTATCAGGTATCTCATTGCCTTCTGGAAGAAAATCCCCTATCAATTCTACCCAATCAGAGTAAGCGGCATCACTCATATGGTGCTTTGTTTTAAGGTTTTGAAGTCGTAGAAGTGCATTGAACTTGGTGTGCGACTTACAATCGGGGTACAATGGTCTGTTTGCCTCATCAACCAACCGCTGAAACTCGTTGCACTCATCTGGGGGTTCTTGATCCTCTCCAAAATCTAACTCTACGTCACTATTCATTTCTATCTCCATATTACCATGCACAGATTCATCTGAATATGTGTCCATCCCATGATCACTATCACTATCTGAAACCAATGTAGCCTCCCCATGCTCACTCCAAATAACATAAGACATATCAATCCCGTTAACAAATAAATGATCCTTAACTACCCGAACAGAATAGCTATCATCATTTCCACACAACATGTAAGGGCAGTTGATCTGCTTAGGATCTCTTGCATTTCTTAAAGCAAATTCAAGAAAATCTTCAACACCAAACTTATATTCAGAAGATCTCCTATCAACAACTAGCCATGACCTATCCATATATATATATATATATATATATATATATATATATATATACAAGCAAACAACATGAATATTTCACTAGCATGTAACAAATAACAACATGTAATTTCAACAACATGTAACTTCTCAGTAACAATCAACAATAACATGAATATTTCACTAGCATTTACAATCAGTAATAAACCAAATAATTTAAAAAACAAAACCAATAATCAGCAATACAACATGACATTATGGGGAAATTGAAGCAAGCAGAACACAGTTCACAAACAATCAAGCATCAATTACTCAAAGCAAGCAGCATGGCATTCTGGGAAAATTGAAGAGAAAAGAAGAGAGGAGATGACATACCTCCAGTTGAATCCACTAGCAACAAACCTCCACCAAAAACAAACTTCCTGCATGCAAAATCAAAAGAGTGAATCATTGAACCGAACTGAGCCCTAGCCGTCGCGACCGGCCTCTCCTCGTCGTGCACAGTTATAAAAGAGAGAAGAGAGATTGAATCATTTGAGAGATTCAATTGATTTGAGAGAAGAGTGAGAGAGCTGAGAGAGCGATAGAGTTGAGAGAGAGGGCAAGAAAGTGAGAGTTGAGACAAACCAGGTACTCTTATGATGAATTAGATACTAGGATTTGGTCGTGGATACTAGAGACGGTTTCCTAACACGATAATAATTAATGAGATTCAACACTTAACTGTGATGCACTGCAAGCGTACCAGATCAGAATGGTGAGCCTCACTCGACAATCTCGACCATGAAAAACCATTGTGAATCTAGTTTACCTCTAATGACGTTGAAGATCGAGATCTGAATTAGACTCCCTCCCACCCTGATAGCTAGGGAAGCAGATCAGTATGGACATCGAGAAGATTTAACTCGATGACATGCCATTGGACCGAGCAAAAGAGGCGGTAGAGGAAATTACCCCTAGTGCACCTATGCTTTTAGAGGGGAGGAAATAAAGCAATTGTCTCTCATTGCAAATTGTGACTTTGAGAATACAATACCTAGTTTTATGAGTCTTTATATATTAAAAAGCAACAAGTGTAGCCTGTAAATCATCATTGTACCAGATTATCCAAACTTAATCACCTATAAGGTGTTTTAAACACAAAGTGCATAAGCACAATTGAGTATTATCCACTCATTTATAAGTCATTTGTCACTATTCCTATATGGGATCTCTCCTGGCCTCTCTAACATGTACGACCTTCAAAACACCTTAAGTTTGTTTTATTCGTTCTTTCTTTTTCTTTTTTCCCGACTGAACCACCTTAAGTTTGCTGAATTGGAACGAAGGTAAAAATAACAGACATAGAAAGACTGAAAGAGACATGTACTGCAATATATATATAATGCTTATATAGTTTGAACGACCCTAATTCGACGTTATTGCTCTCCACTACCTGCCTTGGTAAGTCATTATACTTCGAATAGCTTGCTCTATAATTAGGTACGTAGATTATAAGCACTTGCACGTTCTCCTGAATTACACGAATCTATCATGTTTCTGGAAAACAACAAGGGTACGTAGAAGAACCAAATTCTAATTAACGCTAATCTTCTCCTCTAGTCGATTATTACCATGCTTAGTAGGAAAACAGTAACTTTGGTGTACTATTACCAGCTTTTATACATGTCATTTATATATATGGCCTTTAAAGTTGATTTTACTGATCCTCTTTTACTTAGTGGAAGCGGAAGAATCATACATAGTGCAGAGAGCTATGTAAAAGATGGTGAAGCTAGAAACAGTGCTGTACAGTTCATAGAAGCACATCTCTTCACTTTGCCTTCCACTGATTTCATAATAAGTACAATACTTGATGTCACCGTCGATTGATCGATCGTACCCCAATTGAAATGAAAAAGTATGCAATTTGATCGTTTTAGAATGCACGTTTTAAGTGAAGAAAGCAAGCCATGGAGTGTTAATTGTATCAACTTGGCACGTACGTATCAATGAGAAGAATTTCCAAAAAATTGTAATAAATAGTAACATACATATTTGATCTCCATTCTTGAATGTTCATGATCTGTTTCGATCTACATAATTTCACCACCTGATATAACGAATGATCAAGCTAGGGTTAGACATAAAGTGGTAGAAGAAAGCACCTAATCTTTTTTTTGAAGCTAACTAATTTGTAATTACATTTCATTAATGGTTAATTAATTAAGGATCTAAAATTTAGAAAATTGATCAATGTGGTTAGTGTTCTATAGATCAACCGGATCGATAAATTCTAGAGACCAGTTAGTACTTTATTCCGGTGGCCATATTGCATTATATATATATATACACAGTAGCTAGAATATATATCGGGTTTTGCTGTTTGACTAAGGTAAAAAGAAGAATTGAAATTGGGTAATGAAATGGGGGATTTTATAGCCAGCAAGGAAAAGCAAAGCTGGTCTCTGTTCCTTTCTTTGGTTGTTCCCCACGTCACCGCTTGTATTGTTTGTACCACACATGGAGGCTTGTATTAATTCGACCAAGCTCTACTAAAATGACGAAAATCTTTTTCTTCCCATGCAGACCATATTGTGTTCTCTTTTTTTTTTTTTTCTTTCTCAAGATTTTACTACTAACGGTACTTTCTTTTTAGGGTAAAATATTATATAGTCTTTATAGTTTGAAGTCGATATCTGTTTAGTATTTATGGTTTTATTTTAATCTGAATAGTCCTTAAAGTCAAAATTTTCATCCAAATAGTTTTTATGGTTTTATTTTAATCTGAATAGTCTTTAAAGTCATGATTTTTCATCCAAATAGTCATTCTGATTTATTTTCTCAGTTAAATGTCATAAAGACTATTTAGATGAAAAATCGTGACTTTAAGGACTATTTAGATGAAAAATCGTGACTTTAAAGACTATTCAGATTAAAATAAAACCATAAGGACTAAACAGATGTCGATTTCAAACCATAAGGACTATATAATATTTTACCCTAAAAAAAAAGTACCGTTAGTAGTAAAATCTTGAGAAAGAAAAAAAAAAGAGAACACAATATGGTCTACATGGGAAGAAAAAGATTTTCGTCATATTAGTAGAGCTTGGTCGAATTAATACAAGCCTCCATGTGTGGTACAAACAATACAAGCGGTGACGTGGGGAACAACCAAAGAAAGGAACAGAGACTAGCTTTGCTTTTCCTTGCTGGCTATAAAATCCCCCATTTCATTACCCAATTCAATTAGATCACTACTGCACTTTCTTCTATCACTCACAATCTTCTCCAGACCTCTCTCTCTCTCTCTGTTCTCTCCGGCCCTGTGTGGATGCGCAGATAGTCTGAGATAAATAGATATAGCGATGGGGGGTGGTAGTTGTTTTAATGCTTTGCATGGGCTGAAGCCATTGATGCTAATGCTGGTGGTTCAGTTTACATCTGTTGGAGTGAACTTGTTCTACAAACTGGCCGTTAATGGTGGAATGGACCTCAGGCTTATTATTGCCTATCGCTTCACTTTTGCCCCCGTTTTCCTTGCTCCTATTGCTTTCTTCGTCGAAAGGTAACACATCGATCAAGTCATTCGATACCTGCATGCATCATATCTCTGTAGTTCTATTTCATCCACAACACCATTTCTGCAATATGTAAATGAGTTGATCAGAATTGCATGACAGACGGGACAGTGTTCTACCTTTACTCTTAACCAAAAGGAATACTTTTTTTTTTTTTTTTTTTTTCTGAGAAGTTCCAAAAGGAATACGAATGCAACAAGGATACCTCTTCTTCATTGCACTGTTGCAGTGTCATGTTATATATGATGTCATATGCTATTAATTCTGATCATCCTTTTTTTCTTCCTTTTCACATCATTTTGATCGGTTTCAAAACGTTTAAGAATAATAATGCCTTCACTCTAAAACTCTGAACATATTTATAGAAAAGCATTGTCCTAGCCACAATTTTGTGAACATGGAAATATTGCTTAATTATTTCATATTAATTAAAATCAATCTGCCCTAGCTTATGATTTTAACATGCAGAAAGAGCAGGCCAAAGCTCACTCGGGCCATACTCCTCCAATCATTTTTTTCTGGGTTGTTTGGGTAAGCAAAGCAGCATATATGATCAATATTTGTATATATATATTATATATAAGAACATATACATGCACATATGCACATATGCACATATATGTTGTTTTCTTTTGTCTTCTTCAATTTTTCAGTAAATAAAGCATATATGAACATGGATCTGAATATCATGATCTGGGCATGTATATATGTACACATATATACGAGAAGAGAGAGAGACAGAGAGAGAGAGAGACTTGAGTGTATGCTTACACTTGGTGCTCCATTGGAAATGGAAGATGCCAACTGTATCTGTATGTTTATGGTATCCATGATTAATTTTTACATGATTATCATATTGTTGGCCTCTTTTTAGTTTTTAGGCTTCATAAAGCTGCTTTTCCAGTCCCGTTATTGTTGTTGATAAACAGTAACTATTCCGTTTTCGTTTTTCATAAAAGTATGAACAAAATCTATGCTGCAGCTAGCAAGCCTGAAGAGATAATGTTAATGAATTAGCATGATATTAACCTCTATATATCACACTCTAATTAGTTGTCGATTACCATTGATGCAGAGGAGCATTGTCACAAAATTTGTACATTGCAAGTTTATCGTTAACATCTCCAACATTTGCTTCCGCCATCACTCAACTCATCCCCGCCATTACTTTTGTTTTAGCCGTCTCCTTTGGGTAAGTAATTCAATCACAGCCCAAAACTAATCTATCTATTGCTAGGTAGTTAAAAATCATCATATTAACAATCTTGCGATTCTGTCGATATCGAAGATGGAGTAGTAATCGTTCACCAAAACCCTGGCAACTTTATATCTTTTACTGCAAATTAAGCAGATGTAATATTTTGTTCTAATAGTCAAAAATTTGCCTTGGTAATTTGCAAAACGCATGCTTAGGTTGGAGAGATTGAATTTAAGGAGCGTAGGAGGGAAGGCAAAGGTGTTGGGAACATCAATGGGAATAGGTGGAGCAATGCTTATGACATTTTACAGAGGTGTGGCGATCGACTTATGGACCACCCATGTTGACCTTGTGCATGGTAGTGATCAGCAACAACCACACTTGGAAGCAGCAGCAGCAGCAGCAGCTTCGCATGATGAGTTTGCTCATCGAGTCTTGGGTTGTCTTCTGGCTCTCGCCAGCTCCTTTGGCTGGGCCTTGTGGCTAATTATTCAGGTCGATCATCCATGATTTTCATACATATTTTCTGTATTAATTCTAAGATTAAATTTAGCTAATTATTTTCACTTTCTGCAATAGGCTAAGATGGGTGAGAAATACCCTAGTTATTATTCAAGCGCAGCTCTACTGTCGTTTATGGCGGCAATCCAGTCCCTTGGTTTTGCTCTCTGCGTCGACAGGGACTGGAACCATTGGAAGTTGGGTTGGAATATTAGACTTCTAACAGTCCTATACCTGGTACGTGATATCGATTCGATCTCAGAATCCATGATTCCGGCCACCAATTTGTATATATCGCTTGCAACACATATACGACAGTAAATTGTTTCTTCTGCTGCATCTTCTTAAGTTTTCACCTCAAGGATCCATTCATTTATACGTACGTGTTTTAGGGGATTGTGGGTACTGGAGTAAGTGTGACCTGTACGACACTTTGCATAAGCATGAGAGGGCCTCTGTATGCGTCAGTTTTCGGGCCTCTGGTTCTTGTTCTTGTTGCCCTCGTCGGCTCTTTGGTGTTGGAAGAGAAGTTACACCTTGGAAGGTTCCATTCCCTCGATTAATTTACTTCTCTAATGAAATTACTTTGAATATTAACCAACTTCTGTGAGCATTGCTAAAATGCTTACTTACTTTGAATATCATTTCGTGTTAAATTTGGAAATAACAGTGTGCTTGGAGCGGTGTTAATCATTGGTGGCTTATACGCTGTGCTGTGGGGAAAGAGCAAAGACATAAAGAAGATGAATCAATCGGTGCCAACAACAACAAGCTTTGAGGATCAGGAATCTACAGCAGGATCTGTAGTTGAAATTGTGTCACTGCCTCCGGATAATAATAAAGGGAATAACAACATGAATGAGTCGACGGTCACAAATAGTCAGCACGATCGTATAGAAACCTAAGTTGAGAAACAGATGGAGAATGAAAAAATGGATCGAAGGAACCACTATGAGGGCGCATCTCAAGACCCTAGGATGAAATCGAATAATGAAAGATGACTGGTTTTTAAAACAAACCCTAAATATTATGTCGTCATTTTATCTCTCTTCGATCTGGTTTTGGATTTTTGCAAAACCCATTTATATATAGGAAAAATTGTCCAAACAATATCTCACCTTTTAAAAAAGCAAAACTTTTGTATCTCACATTCAAAAAACTTCAAAACTGTATCTCACGTTCTTACCTCGACCAAAGTTTGGTATCTATAACCGTTAGCTCCGTTAAAAAAACTGACGGCATCCATTTTTATTCATGAAATGACTAATATACCATTGAGTTTTTATTTTTGTTATTTTTTCTATATAATAAAAAGAGAAATTCGTCATAACGATATCTCATCTTTTATTCCTTATAAACTTTAGTAATTCAAATTTTGATAACATCAGAATGGTACCTCAAGTTTTCACCCTGACCTAATTTTATACTTTTAGCTATTAGTTTTATTACAAGGGTTGCTAGGTGGCAATTTTAAAGACTATTTTTGTCTCTTCATGTCACTACGCCAGATAATGCATCACACGACGGGAAAAAAACGTCGTCTGATAAAGGTCAAATCCGTTGTTAATCCAATCGCCGTCTGATCAACATGTCACACAACGGCTAAAAATAGCTTGTCTAACTAACTGACACACAACGCTACAATAAAAACCATTGTGTGATTCTCGGCATATATCATCGACAACTGCCGACACAAGTTGAGCTGCTTCTCGGCAGCTGTCGACATATGTTGATGAATTATGTCGGGAATCATACAATAGTTTTTTGTAGAATATTGTTATGTGATTCTCGACAGATATTATCGACACATGCCGAGCTGCTTCTCGTCAGCTGTCGATGATATCTGCCGAGAATCACACAACAGATTTTCCATTAAAAACTCTTGTGTGATTGTTAAGTTACACAACGGTTTCCTTTCATGAGTTGTTGTGTGAATATCGACAGATTTTATCAGCATACGTCGAGATTATTCTGCATTGCAGTCGGCAACATCTGTCGACACTCACACAATAGTTTTATGGCAGTAAACTATTGTGTGAAGTTATCTTCATACAACGAGTTTTTAGGTTTCATGGTTGTCTGATTGTTAAATAGTATACAAAATTTTTGCAAATAGACATTGTGTGATCAATACTGACACAACGTATCAATGTTAAAATATAGTTGTAGGATCATTTAGTCAAAAACAATGATTTATGAGTTATTGTTTTCATGAGTTTGCAATTGATGAAATTAATAAACAAAAATAAAGATTCCTGAGTTTTTTATTTTTTTCATTTCGTATGTTGCTTGTCATAACATCATAAGCATTCAATAGTAAATCTGTTACTACCAGGACAAGTACTTTAGCCGATGAAAAATTTTCGTCGGCCTGTTAAAAAAATTCGTCGGCTAAGACCTTAGCCGACGAGCCTTCGTCGGCTACAGTGTCATCGGGAAAGGGTCGTCGGTGATGGCTTTAGCCGATGACTCTAAAGACCGTCGTCGGCTATTGTCCGACTTTAGCCGACGTCAAATCCGTTGTTAATCCAATCGCCGTCTGATCAACATGTCACACAACGGCTAAAAATAGCTTGTCTAACTAACTGACACACAACGCTACAATAAAAACCATTGTGTGATTCTCGGCATATATCATCGACAACTGCCGACACAAGTCGAGCTGCTTCTCGGCAGCTGTCGACATATGTTGATGAATTATGTCGGGAATCATACAATAGTTTTTTGTAGAATATTGTTATGTGATTCTCGACAGATATTATCGACACATGCCGAGCTGCTTCTCGTCAGCTGTCGATGATATCTGCCGAGAATCACACAACAGATTTTCCATTAAAAACTCTTGTGTGATTGTTAAGTTACACAACGGTTTCCTTTCATGAGTTGTTGTGTGAATATCGACAGATTTTATCAGCATACGTCGAGATTATTCTGCATTGCAGTCGGCAACATCTGTCGACACTCACACAATAGTTTTCTGGCAGTAAACTATTGTGTGAAGTTATCTTCATACAACGAGTTTTTAGGTTTCATGGTTGTCTGATTGTTAAATAGTATACAAAATTTTTGCAAATAGACATTGTGTGATCAATACTGACACAACGTATCAATGTTAAAATATAGTTGTAGGATCATTTAGTCAAAAACAATGATTTATGAGTTATTGTTTTCATGAGTTTGCAATTGATGAAATTAATAAACAAAAATAAAGATTCCTGAGTTTTTTATTTTTTTCATTTCGTATGTTGCTTGTCATAACATCATAAGCATTCAATAGTAAATCTGTTACTACCAGGACAAGTACTTTAGCCGATGAAAAATTTTAGTCGGCCTGTTAAAAAAATTCGTCGGCTAAGACCTTAGCCGACGAGCCTTCGTCGGCTACAGTGTCATCGGGAAAGGGTCGTCGGTGATGGCTTTAGCCGATGACTCTAAAGACCGTCGTCGGCTATTGTCCGACTTTAGCCGACGAAATATTTTTTGTCGGCTATTGTTCCAGACTTTAGCCGACAAACTATTTTTTGTCGGCTATTGTTCCAGACTTTAGCCGACGAAAAATAGTTCATCGGCTATTTTTCCAGACTTTAGCCAACGACGTCCTGTGTCGTCGTCTATACTCTCAGACTTAAGCCGACGAACAGAATATTCGTCAGCTTTACTCACAGATTTTAGCCGACGGAACAGAGATATTCGTCGGCTTAAGTATATAATTAAAATATTTAAAAATAACTATAGCTGATGACATAGAGTCTGTTTCGTCGGCTTTAGTAGTGTTTAGCCGACGAAACATACCATAATTCGTCGGCTAAACCCTTTGAAAAAAATACTATAGCCGACAAATTGTGACATGTTTCGTCGGCTATAACGCCATTCCAGTAAAAAAAAATACACAAAATTCTTAAATTACCATTCCAAGCAAGCTGCAAAATACACCAAAACAATTCCATATATATAACTAACAAGAAGCACATAAAACTATATAAGGTATCAACTACACAAAATCTAGATGGTCTAAAGCAATATCTGAATCTCGGGCCTTCTGGTGAGGAGGAGGAGGAGGCCGCAGAAGGAGGAGGAGGCCGAGACCGAGAGAGGGAGAGGGAGAGGAGGCGGAGGCCGGGCGGAGAGGGAAATCGAGGGAGCGGAGGCGCAGAGGGAGAGGGAGCGGAGGAGGAGGAGGAGGCCGGGCGGAGAGGGAGAGGGAGCGGAGGCCGTTAGGCCGACGAATTATGTTTTATTTCGTTAGCTTAAGTAAAAAAATACAAACCCTAAAACATAAGGTTTAAACCATACTAATTTCATGTTCATATATCACCAAAAATTCATATAAAATAACAGAAATATGAATTCAACATAGGTAAACTAGAAATTAAGGTAATACAATCTTTTTTATTACAAATTAATATATTACATCCGAAGAAATTAAAACTATGGCTCGTAATCGGAATCATCCGATGAGTCTTCTTCGGTGTCAGAATTAATTTCTGGTAATCTATGCCTTTCCTCATCGCCAGAGTCTTCGTCTGTTTCTTGATTTGGATCAACATCAATAAGCCTTGGCTATTCATCACGAATTCGCACTGAACGACCCGCTTTAAAATTATTAAGACGAACGGTAGAGGAGTTAGGAATACCTATTACGTTGGGCTCTTGATACGCAACATCCTCTTCCTCGTCTTCGGCCTCTCCAAGTGTAGCCGCCCGGTAAATGTTTCGAGGGTGCACAAGGTTGACTACTTTCCACGCGTCACCCTTAGCAAGGTCATCAAGATAAAACACTTGTTTTACCGATGTGGCAAAAACGAACTGGTCATCTTCGTAAGAACTTGTAGCAGTGTTCACCGATAATATTCCGTACTGATCGGTCTTCATGCTCTGCAGGCTAGTATCAAACCATTTACACTTGAAGATGTGCACTGTCATGCTTTCACCATAAACGAGTTCCACCACTGAATCAAGAACACCGTAATAGTCAACTCCATTCCGCCCACCATGCACCATCGTACTCAAAATTAATCAACTCAATCACAATCAAAATCAATAAACTCAATCACACTTAAAATCGATCAACTCAAATAAAACTCAATTAATCAACATATATATACATATACGTACCTATATATGGCTCCACAAACTAATTATGGACAGATTTCGACAACACCCAAACTTTTTCTCCCGTTTTTTCTTCTCTCGTTTTTTTCCCAGATGAGCTGCTGCTGTCCAGATCCGCAAATATAAAGCACTTTAGCCGACGACATATTAATTTTGTCGGCTAAACTTTTAAATATTTCGTCGGCCATAGTTTGTGAACTTTAGCCGACGAAATAAATTCTTTAGCTGATGAAAAAAATAAATTCTTTATTTTTTCGTCGGCTAAAGTTTACCATAGCCGATGAAAGAAAATTTCGTTGGCTAAAGTGGACTTTAGCCGACGAAAAAATGCTTCGTCGGCCTGGTTTTTTTTTTCATCGGCTAAAACCTTTCTTCTGGTAGTTGTACAAACTCACTTAATAAAATATTCAAATATTCAAATATCCTTCAGCTCTAGTCTAAAAAACAATATCACTTTTTCAATTTTATTCGATCCAACTCTTTTCGTGAATACCATGAAGGTCCTAATTTCCTAAAGATAGAGGAAAGAAGAAGATAACAATTTTTCTTCTACAAAAAAAAAGATAACAATTTTTTTATTATTACAGAGATGAAATATATATTTAGAGAAAAAAATAATGAATTGAAATATGAAGAGACGAAAAATACCTATGAAAAATGGCTAGCTGACAGTTACCCTATCAGAGGTTACGGCTAAGAAATAATAAAATTGGGTCGGGGTGAAAACTTGAGGTATCGTTTTGATGTTTTCAAAACTTGAAGTACTAAAGTTTATAAGCAAATTTCTCTTTTTATTATATAAAATGAATAACAAAAATAAAAACTCAAGGGTAAATTGGTCATTTTAAGAATTAAAATGGTTGCCGTCAGTCTTTTTAACTGAGTTAACAGTTCTACATATCAAACTTCGGTTGAGGTAAGAACGTGAGATACTGTTTTAAAGTTTTCTAATAGTGAGATACCAAAGCTTTGCTTTGTTAAAAGGTGAGACACTGTTTAGACAATTTTCCCTTATATATATTGATCAGAATATCATGCCAGATCGATCGTGCTCTACTGCGATCTACCTTTCTCTTTGCCAAAAGGAATATATACGAATGAAACAAGCTAGGAACTTTATCATCTAATTTTGATGTATTATATATTGATGTCATAGATATTAAGTGTCTTAATGATTATCAAATAAGCTGAAAATTTACAAAGATGGTTTACACGTTATTCCTTAAAAATTAGATTGTGGAGATATGAAAATTCGAACAAAAAGTAAGTCTAAAGTGAAAATAGCATTGTAAGAATAAATAAGGACATCCTTAAAAAAAAAGACTATATTTATATATATATATATATACACACACACATGGCGTTTCCAATGAGGGCTCTTTTTTTTTGTTTATTTCTAGGGATAGAGTATGTGACAAACTTCCCGATCACTAAATCACATCTCTACCGTTCAGTTTGTAGTGTGTGTGTGTGTGTGTGTGTCTATATATATATATATATATATATATATATATATATATATAAGGATCCATTTTTCTGTTCATTTCTAGCACTACCAGAAGAAAGGCTTTAGCCGACGAAAAAAAAAAAAACCAGGCCGACGAAATTGTCCTTCGTCAGCTAATTAAAAATTTTCGTCGGCTAAAATGGACTTTGGCCGACGAAATTAATATTTTGTCGACTGAATAATTTTTTTCGTCGGCTATAGTTTGTGAACTGCCGACGAAATTTTCAAAAGTTTAGCCGACGAAATTTTTAAGAGTTTAGCCGACGAAATTTTTAAAAGTTTAGCCGAAGAAAAAAATAATTTCGTCGGCTATAGTCTGTGAACTTTAGCTGACGAAATTTTCAAAAGTTTAGCCGACGGCCAACGAAATTTTTAAGAGTTTAGCCGACGAAATTTTTAAAAGTTTAGCCGACGAAAAATTTAATTTCGTCGGCTAAAGTGTCTTATATTTACAGATTTGGACAACAACTCATCTGGAAAAAAAAAAATTATACGTAGAACCTTCAAATGCAAAAAAGTCGTGAATATGACCAAAATGGTGAAATACGTCTACGGTTGAAAAATGACGGTATTCCGGTAAAGTTTCGGTGTCGATAGTTGACTTACCCTTATTATTTACTATGTTGCAGATTTGGTTTTTGGTGTCCGATTGACTATTGTGATACCTTTCCAAAAGCGTAACGGCCCTACAAGTCAAACTCATCGCTATGCCATGACGTATAGGCTTTTTTGGCCATCTGAGTCCGTTTAGGGCTTCAAAATGCAGTTTTCTTATTTTCGATTAGAGTTGACCGTTTCGATCGAGCCCTTAACGTTGTTGGATCCAGTTGAATTTTTACCATAGAGATATTTCATCATAATGATCATATCTGACGGTCAAATTTTGGTTTGTGAATTTTAGTCATCGGAATCACAACGTGTCTACTAATGTTGTATAACTTGTTTAGTAAGTTATACAACTTTGTGAACCAACTCTACATAAGAAGCAAAATTATTAAAAATCTCATGAAATAAGATGTGTTCAGAATGGTGAAATACGGCTATGGTTCAAAAATCACGTAAATCAGGCAAAGTCTCGGAGCCGATAGTAGCGGTCAACTCTATTTATCGTTAATATTTCTTAAGGAGAGCCCTATCGTCGAAAGATAAATGTTTCAAAATTTTTATATAGGTGATTGCGTCTCATCTACGTGAGAGTTTTTCGTGTGGGAGATTTGACCAAACTACGTAATATAGGGGGAGATATGAGTGTTTTCGTGAATTTATAGACTTTAGCCGACGAAAATATATGAAAAGTCGTCGGCTAAGGTCAAAAATTTCAAAATTTTTTAGGCGGTAAACCAAAGTTGGAGTAAAATTTTCAAAGGACTTTAACCGACGAAAATATATGAAAATTCTTCGGCTAAGATGGTCTTTGCCGACGAATAACCTAATATTTCGTCGGCTATAGTTATTTTTTAATTTTTTAATTACATACTATAGCCGACGAATACGTTAGGGTATTCGTCGGTTAAACCCTAAAATTTCTCTATTACCTACTATAGCCCTATATTCGGTAGTTATTTTAAGTAAAATTTTTATACGACTTGTTGCGTGTCATCGGTTTAAAACTATTTTCAGTTGGAGGTCCGGCCAAAATACGTAATTTAGGCGGTCAAACGACTTTTTCCGTGCGTTTAGGGGTTTGACTTACGAGATTGACCGTCCTGATCGAGCCCTTATTCTTTTCGGATCAAGTTGAATTTTTTTCCATACATGTATTTTATCATGATGGTCAGATCTGACGGTCAGAATTCTGTTTCTCAAGTTTGATCATCACAATCACAACATGCATACTAATGTTGTATAACTTGTTTACCAAGTGTTATGTAAATGTTCCGTTTCAAAAACAAACTATACTTAAAACCTTCAAACGCTAAAAAGTCATGAAATAAGATATGAAGAGAATGTTGAAATACATCCACGGTTGAAAAATCACACTATTCCGGTAAATATTCGGTGCCGATAGTTGCGGTCAATGCAATTTTTCATTTTTCCCCCTATGAGTAGCCCTATATTCGTTGGTTATTTTGCTAAAATTTTTATACGACTTGTTGCGTGTCATCGGTTTAAAACTATTTTCAGTTGGAGGTCCGGCCAAAATACGTAATTTAGACGGTCGAACGACCTTTTCCGTGCGTTTAGGGGTTTGACTTACGAGATTGACCATCCGGATCGAGCCCTTATTCTTTTCGGATCAAGTTGAATTTTTTCCCATACATGTATTTTATCATGATGGTCAGATCTGACGGTTGGATTTCTGTTTCTCAAGTTTGATCATCACAATCACAACATGCCAAATGTATAAAAATACTTTTAGCCGACGAATTTCAAAGGTTTAGCCGATGAATTTCCAAGTTTTAGCCGACGAAATTGGTACCTTTAGCCGATGAAATTTTCAAAGGACTTTAGCCGACGAAAATATATAAAAAGTCGTCGGCTAAAGTCGAAATTTTTTTGAAATTTTCAACCAAAATTTTTTGGCGGTCAACCAAAATTTTCAAAGGACTTTAGCCGACGAAAATATATGATAACTCGTCGGCTAAAGTCGAAAATTTTCAAAATTTTCAACCAAAATTTTTTGGCGGTCAACCAAAGAGTTTAGCCGACGAAAATAAAGAATTTCGTCGGCTAAAGTTCTTTATATAGCCGCAGAGTAGGGTGATTAAATATCGTCCTCCTCCTCCACACAACCACCTCAAATAATGCGGCCCCTCTTCCTCCTCCTTCTCCTCCTCCACCTTCGCCACTCTCTCTCCTCACCCCACCGTCTACTCTCCACCCCCACGCGCCCAATGGCCACCTACCGCGTCCTCCTCTCCCTCAAGTCCTCCCTCGACGACCCCAACTCCCACCTCTCCTCCTGGACACCCAACACCGCCTGAGATCTCCGTTCTCCGCCTCCTCAACCTCTCCAACAACGTCTTCAACCGCACGTTCCCGCCGGAGCTATCCAACCTCACTAACCTTCGTGTTCTCGACCTCTACAACAACAACCTCACCGGCGTGTTGCCGGTTTCGGTGGCTCACATGACCAACCTCCGCCATTTGCATTTGGGTGGCCGAAAGTTTAGCCGAAAGTTTCTGCAGTTTTTTTTTCAAAACCCAGCAACTTTAGCCGACGATATTCAAACACTATATTCGTCGGCTATAGTTATTTTTAATTTTTTTTTAAATTTTTTTTATAAGGTTTAGCCGACGAATAACCTAATATTTCGTCGGCTATAGTTATTTTTAAATTTTTTTATAAGGTTTAGCCGACGAATAACCTAATATTTCGTCGGCTATAGTTATTTTTAAATTTTTTTATAAAATATTTCGTCGGCTATAGTTATTTTTTAATTTTTTTTATAAGGTTTAACAGACGAAATATTTTATATTTCGTTGGCTATAGTTATTTTTTAAATTTTTTTACAACGTTTAGCCGACGAAATATAAAATATTTCGTCGGCTATAGTTATTTTTAATTATTTATTACGCACTTTAGCCGACGACATTTTTTTCGTCGGCTAAAGTGGGACTATAGCCGACGAAAAAAAAATTTCGTCGGCTAAAGTCATCACAGACGACCTTTTCCCGACGACACTATAGCCGACAAAAGATCGTCGGCTAAGGTCTTAGCCGACAAATTTTTTTAACAAGCCGACGAAAATTTTTCGTCGGCTAAAGTGCCTGTTCTAGTAGTGTAGGGATATGGTATTTGACAAACTTCTCGATCACTAAATCACATCTCTATCGTTTAGTTTATAGGTGTATATGAGTAGATTACTTCTGCTAATTTTAAGAAAATTTGGTGATGATTAAGTCATCTAAATGTTTGATTTATTTTTAATGATCTTGAACGGTGTAGGTTTGACATAAGTGTTAAGTTTTTTGTTTGAATCCCAACCATCCAAGCTCATTAAAAAACAGATTTAATAGTATGGACCTATCCCTAGAAATAAATAAAAGAAAGGATCCCTCGTTAAAAGGGTCATGTATGTGTGTGTGTGTATATATATATATTAGATGAAGTTATTATCCTGGCTGGCTTCGTCTCTTTTCACAAGTTATTAGATGACTTTTCAGTTTATGATTTAAAAAAAATCATTTTTCAATCACATTTTGACATCTCATCTGTTCAGTTTTTAGGTTTATAGGAGCAAATCATTTCTACAAATTTTCAGCCAAATTGATGTTCGTTAAGATAACAAACTAGATTAAATTAATGGACGAACCAAATATGTCAATATGAACCGTTCAAGTTCATAATTGATAAATTACATTTATGAATGCCTTAACAATTTTCAATATAGCTGAAAATTTGGAGAAATGATCTACTCATAAATACCTATAAAATGAACGGTTAAAATGTGGATATAAAATTGAAATATAAGATAAGCCGAAAAGTCTTCGATAAGTCCACAACTTAAGGGTCCTTATTAAAAGGGATTCCAAGATTCTATTTATTCTCGTTGAGAGTGTTGAGAGTGAGAGAAGAAAGAGACATCGAAAACATCAACTCTTTTATTTTTATGCATGCGTAAAAGAGACAGTGAATATATAATCTCATACAATATATAATGACGTGGGAAACAACCAAAGAATCCTGAAGCACAGAGACACTAGCTTCGATGGTTATGATAAATCAATACCCCGTTCAATTCACTTCCTCCAATCCTCCTCCATTAATATTGCTTTGCTTTCCCCATTTCTCTCATCCCTCACACTCATCCATCTCTCTCTATCTCTCTCTCTCTCTCCCTCTCCCTCCCCCTCCCTCCTCAAACGGTAATGGAAACCTTGGTAGAGCTTTGCAATGCTCTGAACGGCCTGAAGCCAGTGCTGTTAATGGTGGTGGCTCAGACAGCCTTCGCCGGAGTCAACATTTTCTACAAACTCGCCGCTAACGTTGGCATGAACACTAGTGTTGTTGTTGCGTATCGCTTCCTCTTCGCCACCGCTTTCATCACTCCTCTTGCTCTTTACTTGGAAAGGTGACCCACCATGCATTCTTCCTTTATCTTCTTCTTCTTCTTCTTCTTCTTCTTCTTCTTCTTCTTCTTCTTCTTCTTCTTCTTCTTCTTCTTCTTCTTCTTTTTCTTCTTCTTCTTCCTTTTCTAACTATGCATGGCTTCATAATCAATCTGTCGATCTCTTTCTCATATACGAATTGACATGCATGCAGAAACAGCAGGCCTAAGTTAACCTGGATGGTAGTACTGCAAGCATCTCTGTGCGGCTTCTTTGGGTAAGCAAAGCTCAGAAGTCTAGACTAATTGAGTTCATATATATAATTGTGTTTTAGAGTTGAGTGGGTAGGTGCTCGGTGCAGCCGGTAAAAATGGAAGCGAAAACGATTTTTGATAATGCAATATCGATCTTCATTAGCACGAATGCATGCATGTCTATTATCGATCATATCGATCACCCAATTATCCAAATTAGACAGTGAAAAATAAGATCCTGGGTTTAGAACAGCTTTAGTTGGTCTGACTGGGCAATGGACGAATTTTGAAATCGGTAATCGTTAAGGCACTCATTACTTGATTAAACAATGGATGAACTGAATTATGTCGGACATGAACTGTTTATATTTATAACAGAAAAACCAGTTATAAAGTGATAAAAATGATATCCTTATTTGAAAAGGATTCTGCATCTGTGTATTTTAAATATAAAATTATGAATTTGTAAACTGTGATAGGTGGGACTGGCTGAAGAACTGAAGTAACCCTCAAAACTTCATTTTTAATTTCAGAATTATACTAACATTGTTTTTTGGTCAATAAGGCTTCCTACAGTATATATCTAATGTCATTCTCATTAGAAATTGATGATATGCTACTACAGGGGATCAATGACACAAAACATGCAATTTGAAAGCATAGCCTTGACATCAGCGACATTTACTGCTGCTATAACTCAACTGATTCCGGCCCTAACCTTCGTTATGGCCGTCTTTTTCAGGTAGATAGTAGTCATTGATTCAAATGATCAAATTTTGTGTACTCACATCAAGAAATTCACCTTGTATTTCTCCCATCTATACGAATTGGATGCACAGAAATGAATTAATTGAGATAATATGCATACATACTTAGGTTGGAGAGATTGGACTTAAGGAGCGGAGGAGGGAGGGCAAAGGTGTTGGGAACATTGATGGGAATAGGAGGAGCAATGCTTATGACCTTTTATAAAGGTGTGGAAATCAATATTTGGTCCACTCATGTTAACCTCTTGCACAAAATTGAGCAACCAAGCCACTATTTGGCAGCACCTACCAGTAAATCAGAATATACAGATCGTGTATTGGGTTCTCTTCTCGCTATCGGCAGCTCTTTCGGTTATGCATTCTTTTTTATTTTTCAGGTGAGCTACCAATTTTTATTTCACAGATAATTTTCAATGCAAAAAGGAATATGCATCTTTGTCCTAAAAGAAAAAAAAAATAGAGAGAAAAACCAACTATTTTTGGCCAAGAAAACCCGTAATAATATTTTTCCCTTGTCATAGGAATACACTCTTTGGTAGTTACATTAAGTAAAATAAAATGTTACAAAATTAAGAGAAATAAATGGTTCTTAATGGAAAGCCATAAATTGACTCGAAGAAAACTGGGGGAGAACTTGTAACCTGTATCAGATATGTCATAATGTCATCATGCACACTACACTGAAGAGCATGTGGAATATCGTCCTTAAAATAAGTACTGAAAACTATAAAATATAAATGAAAATTAACATATAAATACCAAAACAGGCCCAGGCCCAGAAACCATTTTGGCCCAACTTAAATTTGCTCTTCATTTAGCTAATTGTTATTGAAGTTGCTCAATCACTGTACTTGTTTTTGTGGAAATAGGCGAAAATGGTTGAGAAATACCCTTGCTATTATTCAAGCACCGCTCTAATGTCACTTATGGGGTCGATACAGTCGGTTGGTTTTGCATTTTGGATGGAGAGGGATTGGAATCAATGGAAATTAGGTTGGAACATTAGACTCTTGACAGTTGCATACACGGTATATGTCCATATATAGCCATTCTTCTTCTTTATTTTTATTTTTGGAAGAATTGTCAACATTTATAAAACAATTTGCAATTCGACTAACTTTATAATATGTACATTCTAGGGGATTGTGGCTACTGGAATAAGTTTGACAATATTAGCATTGTGTGTGCGCATGAAAGGCCCGTTATTCGTAGCGGTTTTTAACCCTCTTCTGCTTGTGATAGTTGCCTTTGTTGGCTCTCTGCTCTTGGATGAAAAGTTGCATCTTGGAAGGTAGAGCTATAGATCACTTCTTTTTCTTTGTATTCTTCACTATGCAATTTATGACTAAAAAGAAATTCTACAATATGTTAATACATGACATGCATCAATTTTGTCTTAAAATTGTAAAATAAATTCTCAAAGTTGTAAATGACTTTTAAAGTTGTAAATATTCTTAGTTAACATATGAGTCCTTAAAGTAATAATATTAATCCTTAAAATGGTAATATGAGTCATTAAAGATATAAAAAAAAGTTGATGCAATTTTATGAATTAAATTATCACTTTAATGACACATTTTACCACTTAAGAACTAATGTACAATGATCACGATACCTGTTAAAATGAATTGCTTTGGCAATAACGATGTGGATTACATCTCAGCTTTCTTTATAATTTGTTTTTTGATCTGATGTTTTTGTTTATTGAATTTTGAAATTGCAGCGTGTTAGGATCAATAATAATTGTGGGAGGTTTATATACTGTGTTGTGGGGTAAAAGCAAAGACATAAAGATGACGAAGCAATCTGTGCCAACAAGCTTCGAGGAAGAAAAATATGCAGAATCACTTGAAGTTGTTATAAGGTCTCCAAATGACAAAGCCATCAACAATAAGAAAGAGAGTGAAACAAATGTCAGTAATGATGAGCCGAATACGTTGCCAACATGATGCGATGGTGTGTGAGGAAATAGTCTAGAAATAACAGGATACAAGAAACATAAGGAGGTAGCTGCTGGTAGTTTAGAATCAAGAAGGGTGTTCTTCAGATCTGGACTTGAATAGGAGACGTCTTAACGGTAATACATATATATATATATATATATATATATATATATATATATATATATGCTTATGTATTCTGATCGAATGTAGTTAGTTGTTCATGTTAATATTTTGGTTGCATGATTTTGTTCATCGTATTGAGATTAGATCGAGGAGGTCAGAAAAGTTCTTTTTTATTTTCAAATCAAATGAAATATTCATTTCAACAGAGGAAACACTGCATCACAGAGCTTATAGTGACCCGTCAACCCAATTAGTATTAGGAAGAGTACTATGTTCCGGTTGTATCAGAAGCAAACTTGGAAGTAAAATACCCTCTATTCGTTAGATGGTAATACTTCAAGTGTATTGTACATTCACCTTGCTGCTCAGTTGTTCTAATTCAAATACGTAACATTAGCAGATGAGTTTGCTTTATTCTTGTGAGACATATACTGATGAAAATTTTATAACACCTTTCTCATTGGTTTTATTCTTTCGGATTGAAACTTGAAAGCGCACTAGATTGATTACTCTGGTGACTTATTTTCAACCTCAGAACAAAATCATCTCTTGCTAACACAACAGAATGTACCTAGAGAGGGAGCTCCTTGTCTATGGCTTCAATTGCCATATATTCACTAAAGCAAAACTCAGCTGAGGGATTACATTTTGGATGAGGTTGCAGTTTTGGTCTCTGCTGTCCCAACTTTAGTTCAAATTCTTGGGATGCGATCATTTTCTTCAATCGGAAGATATAAATGAATCTGTTGATTGTTATATTGATTTCATTCCGATGGTGAAATTAGATATTCAAGTTGAACAAAATACAAAATCTTGAATCAGCCATAATTTAATGGAAACTGATAATGGTTGCCAAATTCAAATAGAAGAAACCAAGGTTGCAAAGTTGCAATACGAGTAAGTAGATCAAGCAGTCAAACATACTAACCCCTAGTCATAATAATGGTGTAGTATTAAGATGCTATAACTAGTTTACAAATTCTTCAAGATTATGAGTAACTCTTTTTTGTACACAATAATAACAACCCTAGTAACCCTTATATGAGGAGGTTTCTTTGTAGCTTGTCTACCAAATATTCTTCTGCATCAGTTTAATTGTTTCAAAAACTTTGCAGCAGACGTATGTGTGCTTCATGATATTAACAAAAAGCACAGCCCATAATGCTTCACAATATGACTGAAGGTGCATTCAGCTTTGCTGCTCAAGTGTTCTAATTAGATATGTAACTGTAGCAGACGGGATTGCTATATTCTTGTGGGACATACAGAGATGACAAATTTATAACACCTTTTATTTCATTTATCTTATTCTTTCCAATTGAAATAGCACTGAACATTTTATTTCACAAACTCAGAAGAGAAATATCAATGCTCAAAGAAAGAAAATGTGCAGAGAGAGCTCCAGGATCATTTTTTTGTTATACTCATTGCAGTTTTGGTCTCTATGATACCGCAGTTCTAGGTCCATTGTAATTCCGGTCATTTTCTTCATTTCAGAGTTACAAAATAAACGTGTTGATTGTTAGTGTTTCCATTCTGATGGTGAAACAAGATATTGAAGCGGATCCTATTGAAGTCGATGGGAAATTAAAGATAAAGCTAGTTATTTCAACCTATTTGAATCAAATTAACCAAAATGTAGTGCAAGAATGCAATGATGATTGCGAAATCAGAATAGATGAAGAAAAAAGTTGCTATACTACTACACTTGAAAATTGCATACGTTTAAGTTTGAGCCTTGGAGGTGAGGCATTAGCAGTCGGACAATATTCTGCAAATTTTTGCTGGCCCTGACTTGTAATAACCAGTGCAACAACATAGAAAATCACGATAACAGTTTGAGTTGACCATGTAACACAACGCAAATGATGTAATGCAAATCTTTAAACCAATCTGATTTCTACCATAAAAGAATTACAAACGAGGAAGGGGTCTTGTCTCTATATTCAAAGAAAGCTTTAAAAACATAATAGGATGGTACCCTCGCTGTGAACAGGTGCTTTGTAGTTGAAATTTTACTCTAAATAAATCGAATAATCCTTCTAAGATCGTTATCTAACACTCGGGGAGAAGCCTGCAAAATATGATTCTTAACCGGGTCAAAAAAATTAATACAGGCTATACCCAAAGAACTGGCTGATGATGATGGAAAATCCAAGAGCAATAGCAATCAGGGAAGAAGCCCATGTCAGTTTCTCTGTTATTCTGGGCACTCTGTCCTTTAATGCCTGACTACATGAACCTAGAAAAACTGTGTAGCTTCCCATGGCAACCACAGTCCCAACTAAGAACATGACTAGAAATGCAGCGCCAGCAACACGAGATGGCAAAGCAAGTGCAGGCAACACCATCATCAATGCATCTGGCTGCAACCCATGCACAATTCCGGTGGCAAAAGTGGCAAAACCAATCTTTTTCTTCCCAACAGTTGGATTATCAAGAGATTCATATACACTAACATCACACTCACCATTCTCCAAGGCAACACAAGGACTTGGTACTTCTGAAGCTTCCTTAATGCCCATAGCACCAATAACTAATAAAGTAAGCCCAACAACTCTTGTGCCCCAAGTACGGATAATTTCAATGTGGAGCCGGTCCTTTAGTAGCAGAAATAATAATCCAAAGATAACCTGGCCAGCATCATGGCCACATCCCCAGAGGGCTCCAACAAGAGCACTTTCAATGCGGGTACGCCCAATTGAGAGTGGAGCCAAAGCAGCTAGGTGATCAGGCCCTGATAATGTGTGCAAGCAACCAGCAAAGAAACCGGTCCATGCACTACTGAGTAATTCAGCCTGGATGAGTCTTCCCCCAACTGCAACAGCAGCTGGACCACCTGTTTTTGTTGCAGTTTGAAAAGAAGCGAGAGCGGCTGGTGCAAAGGCAGGTTGTACTACGACCAATATAAGAGCAGAAAATGCAACAAATGCCCCAGTGGTGATTGCCTGTCCATGTTTTGTAAATGAAATGCATTAGCTGGAGGGAAAAAGAAAAAATTCTAGGACTCTAGTGGTCAAATGTTAAAGGTGAATCTAGAGATTAGGGTTCGCTGGTACCTTTATCTTTTGAATGTTAACAAAATAGTAGTAGCAGAAGTAGTTGAAAACAATAATTCCACTGGGACAGATGTAATTACCCAAATGATCATTTGGACAATAACAAAACTTGTGTAGAGTTTGTCTTTGGTCAAACTCATACAATATGTTCCTAGCCTTACCCATTAATTCTATCATAGTGATCCCCAGTTAAGATCCCCAATCATCTTCTAAAGATAATGTTTGAAACTTGCCCTGAGGGTGCCATCAAGTAGATAATCAGCTAAAAAGAGAGAACCTACTTGAACTGCTGTAAGGAGATATCAGACTTGTAAAGATCCCTAATTTCAAGACCGTACTTACCAATACTATCAATGTTGTCAAATTTTGAGTAAAATGTCTGAAAAATCCTTGTATCAAATCTGAAAATGGTTCAAAATCTGAAACATAAACAGAGCTGCACGGATTAGCAATCACTTACTTTAAAATCTTAATGCAGCAACCCTTGCAATTGGTACAAGGGTTAGGGCAGTATTGGCCATTAAGGTAAAGTGAGGACACCGGTAAATTTCTGATTTACACACTTAACATGAAGCTCAACTAGCTATCGAACTAGTTAATATTACCTAACAGATAACATCCGACATCCCAACCTAATCTGAACTTGATAACTATAAAGATTAGTTTCAGGCAAGCACCCAATGAAGCACCTACACTGATCGACAAGCTATACATCTATGGTTTCCCCAAGTTTTTCTCTTTTCTGTCCATACCCCTCATCAACAAGTTTTGGCCCTGTGTCTCTTGTCCATTACTGTGCTAAAGTTCTAAAAAAGCACAGAGATTTGAAAGAGCTTCCGTTTGGAAGCCGTAATGGTAATTTGCAATTCACTTCCAGGAGAGGTCTTCAAAATCTTAGATGTTTAGATGTAATTTATGAATTTTGAACAGAAAATGCATAATCTTCGAGGGCCATAAAACTAAGGTAATATACACAAACACAGGTTGAAGCACTACATATTGGATCTTCAATTGCCCAGTTTCACAAACATATTATCAACCCTACTGCTTACATTTTTCAATTCATCAATTAACACATTATAAAAGTTAAAGAAGACCACCAAAATATATTAACAAAAAAAAAAAACCAAAATCAAAATCACATCTTTTTCGATCATTTTTGTTTTTGAGATGAATACCTTGCGTTGCTTAGAAGCTCCATCTGCGATCTGATTGAGATGATGGGTTTTTGGCTCCAACCCATTTGGCCCAGACCCGGCCCGGTTTGAAGAGAGAGATGGCAAACCCTCCGGCGAAGACGAAGAAGAAGAAAATGGAGATGGGTTTTGATGTTTGCAGATAACAGAGGCGACGCGTCTCAAACTGGGCAGCTTTGAAGATGGGAAGTTGAGGTTGGAGGAGTCGAGACGGGCGAGGCGGTGGTGAAAGGAAGAGGGTTTAAGATGGAGTTTAGGGGTCGGGGTTGAAGAGGACAGAAGCCTTTCCATGGCTTCTCAATCCTCTGTGTGTGTGTCTCTCTCTCTCTCTCTCTCTGTGAATGCGTGTAAAAACCAAGTTGGTTTGGATTTAGAGGTAAAGAAAAAGGAATTTGGAGAGAGAAGATAAGCTTTGGACTAGTCTCTTATTGGATTTAGATCGGGGTTTAACACAAAATCTGAATGTTCTGTTTTAAATGTGTGATCTTTTTCTCCCTTTGAATTAGTTGTCCAAGCACATCATGATACATTCAAAAAAAGAAAAAAATACCTCATTTCTAATTTAAGTTTATTCTTAACTTTTTAAAGTAACAATTATGTAGTTTCGATTATAACGTAACATTGTTGAGTAGAGAATATTTCAGTGTAGTGTGATGAAAATAATTATAGTTTATATATATTTGTAAAAAGAAATTTACAAAACATAAGTATGATGTATTGATTAACAATCAAATCTCATGATCACATACATCAAATATGACAGAATCTGAAAAAATTGATTCTCATTTTATTTGTTTTTTTTTAAAGCAAAATATTGTTTTTCATAAACAGCAAAAGCTGCAGATAAGTTTCTATAATCAGGAAACCATCTCAAAATCTCTTCTTCTTTTTTTTTTTTTTTATAAAAGAAAAAAAAAGTAGTTATAGGTTAACGTCTATGGCCAAACTAGCCCTAAAACCCTCTCATGGTCTCAATTTGTCCACAACGTCCCCTTGAAGAAGTAGTAGCCTTCACCCATTCCATTAGGTATTTGTCAAAAAGAAAGCCCCTTGATCCCATTGGCCATTATTCATTTCCATGTTCAACTACATACGTGACCATCGACTTCGTATGATCACCTCTCTTCCTCAGTTTGAAACTTCCAAGTTCAACTCTTTCAGTGCAGTTCAAGGGTAGCCTAATTATGCAAGATTCTGATTAGACACGTTATTAATGGGGTGGTTGCTCAGTGAAAGGGGCATTCTTGTTTTGGAATATGTCTATTTTGGCAGGTAATATTCCCTTCAAAGTTAGTGGAACTTGGAATTTGGAGTGTTCTAGTATATTAATTGTGTGAGGTAAGATAGAGGATAAGTTGGTCCTCGCAGGGATTTCATAGAGAAAAAAAGAGAAGCTTCAAATAAAACAAATATCCGATCCAACCCACATTTGTCCCCTCGCGCCTGACACATAGACGCCCCATGCCTGCGTGCTCCCGGCACACGCACTATTTGGCCAATATTTCATACGATACTTCAAAATTTAGGACGAATAACTAAACATAAGTTATTATATTAGTATAACTAAAGAAATAATAACCGATCGTCGTTAGATGTAAATTTATAGATATAAAATATTATTTTAAAGGTAAGTACGGTGATTTTGTTTTCCACCAATAGCACGACTCGAAACTCTCACGAAATAAAACGGGTTGAACCCCCATTAAATCACGGGATAGCAGGTTGACTCCTGCCATGACCAATTTAATAAACAAGTCAACCGTGAGTCAACCCACCAACATAAAATCAACCCGCATAACACGTTTATTAAAAGGGTTGGACTATATTATATATAAAACAAGCTTACACGACCCATTTATAAAAAATAATTTAATATATTTCTAGGGTTTATTAAGTCTTTTCTCACTTTAAACTCGGGTTACCACTAATACTAAATTCTCTTATTTGAGTCTTGTTTTATTTTTTTAATATATATATATATATATATATATATATATATATATATATATATATATATATATTTCCTTGAGTAGCAAAAGTAAAATTAGAAAAGCAGGGAAACATGAACTAGGCAAACAGTTGAGCCATATCTTGGGACAAGCAAGGGTATGATCATTGGAGGTAACAACGTGGGCTTTTCGGAAGGCATGGGTGAAGAAAATACACTCAAATTGCCTTGCATCAAACAAAATATCTCTAATGAAAGATTTAATACGTCATAGTGGGGCTCTCTTGATGCAAATTTATGATTAGACTCGAATCACCTTCCGCTAAAAGCTTAAGAAGATTGAAATTGTGAGCTTCAAGAATGTCATTTTTAAGCATAACAAATCAGCAACATGAACATAAACATCATCTAGAGTCTCGTTTATATTAGTCATTTTGTATAACACCACACCACATATTTATTAAATGGTTTAATCAGGTTGGATACGGGTACCCCGTTTATTAAATAGTTTGGGTTTGAGTAAATTTCTGACACAATTATTAAGTCGGGGGTTTGGATTTATTTTTTGTACACGCAAAAACATTGACCCGACACAAACCCGACCCGACATGACCCATTAACGGCCTTTTGTAATGTGTCATTCTAGCATACGTCATATATGAATGAATTTCATATTAGATTTTTTTTTTAAAGGAAAATAAACACAATGTACTTTAAGGTAATGCTATTAACACATTTTTTTTTCTTCTTCTTATTCACATACTCTATCTATAATGAGAGTCAATCATAAAACAAATTCAAGAAGGTGGTTTATGAATAAAATTGAATTATAATAACATAAGGAGAAAATTTTACAAACGATACCTGAAATAGAAATCATTTATTATAGCGGTATACCACGTCTAAGCAGTAAGGTGATCAGATTCCTGAGTTGTGATAAATTCATAATCAGTTTTTCCTTCGAACAGTATAGTTACCCAACATTGAGGTTTAAGACTCAAGAATTTCTGAGATTCATGAAGGTAATAAATATTTCTTATTTATGTCATGTTATGCTACTTTCAATTTATAAGAACATAAGTGATGTACGATTAGCATTCATTAATTTGTAGCATATGATTTTGCTTTCAAGCCATCACGTATCCATTCAAATTCTACCCCAACGGAATTTCAAGGATTGACTGCAAAGAAGTTGATTTCTTAAACCAGTATACATATGAAGTTTTGAATGACACTAAAATCATTCACATAAAATAAGAAAACAAAACAAGTTTCTCCCTCTGTCTCAATTCTAAAAGCATGGATGCCACCTTCATTTCGATTAGCACATGAATGTAAGCTTAGACATTGAAACCTAATGGAGTCCATAAGAAATCTCGGGAGATCAAAACTAGATGTGTCACATATATGATCCTCCTCAAAGACAAAAATTTAAGTTTGACTCAAGTATTAAAAGGGATAAAAAGCCAAATAAGTTAAGAACTTTATCACGCGCAACGCTTTTCAGGAGAAAGCGCAAGAATGCAGAGCTGCCTAGAGTTGCTTCTAATGAAGTTTAGATAGAGAGTCTCGTCCGAATTGATAAGAAACCAAAAGCGTTAAATGCCAAGACAAGACCACATCCACCTCTACCTTCAAAGACAAAATAAACATCACTATCAACTTCTTTAAGAGGAAACGAAAAATGCAATAGTTAGAGAGGAACCTAGAGATGCGTTTGATGTGTCAAGGAGTGCTACTTGTGAAGTAGCAAAAGCTCATCAAATGAGGCAATGTACTATAACCCTTGCAATTGTCCAATCAAAGGTTCATTTGCATGTTTTTATTAGAGTATTCATGTTTTGTCTCCCAAGAGATTTTTATGATGGGAATCTTCTGAAAACATAATCGGAAATAATGTTGGAGGCGAGCGTGGAACCAAGTTCACGGTTGTCTATATTGCGGAGTGTTACGGGAGGAGTGGAGTGTTGATACTATTTTCTTGAAGAAAAAGTTGGTCAACGGCCACGCCCTAATGCTTGAAAGCGCTAGCTGAACCAAAAATGCTCAAGGTTCATATATCCAGATTAGCAGAATTGTACCTGAAAATTCAAGGGAGAGTGCAAGCAGACCTGAGATAAGAAAGAAGCAGCGACACATCTAACTTTATACAAGCCATGCAATTTGAATCTAAACATGACTTCTTGGTTTATAGTGCAATAACGTGATCAGATTCCTCAGTTGTGATAAATTCATAATCAGTTTTTCCTTTGAAAAATATGGTTACACTAAAGAGAATTGCAGTGTGAAGAAGAATTGCAGTGTGAAGAAATTATTTTCTTAATTTCATTCATATGCATTACGCCTCTTATATACAGAAGTTGAGCTAATTTGATCCACAATTCTAGGGATAAATCTGGTAAGCAAATCAACCTATTAATCTAGAATAATACAGAATATTTGACATAGGAGGAATTTCTAATTACTTGAGATTGCTCTCCTTAATACTCCCCCTCAAGTTGGAGTGTATATTGATTACACTTAAGTTGGAGTGTATATTGATTACACTCAACTTTCCTAACAATACAGTGAACTGCTTCGAACTCAGTGGCTTGGTGAACAAGTCTTCAGGTTGTTCTTCTGTACGAACATGAAGAGGTTTGACCAGTCCTCTTTCCACCTTCTCTCGTACAACATGGTAGTCAATTTCTATGTGTTTCGTACGTTTGTGAAAGACAGGATTTGATGCTATATGAATGGCAGCTTGATTGTCACAAAAGAGCTTTACTGCATATGGTTTACTTACGTTCAAATCCTTCAGAATATTTCGAAGCCAAGTTATCTCACGACATGTCGTGGCCATGGACCTGTACTCAGCTTCAGCGCTTGAGCTAGACATTGTTCCTTGCTTCTTTGTCTTCCATGAAATAGGTGCATTTCCAAGAAAGATGCAATAACCAGTAATGCTTCTTCTTGTATCCCTACAACGAGCCCAATCAGCATCGCAATACACTCTTAATTCCAATTGGCATGTAGAAGGCAAGAGAATTCCTTGTCCAGGTGCTTGTTTAAGGTACTTGAGAACCTTGTATGCTGCATCTAGATGTGGCTGTCGAGGTTTGTCCATGAATTCAAAATGTGTCACGCCCCGAACCTTAATTTTTACCTTTATTTTTGGTA
The DNA here is from genome assembly GCA_034370585.1 of Fragaria x ananassa. Lineage (NCBI taxonomy): Eukaryota > Viridiplantae > Streptophyta > Magnoliopsida > Rosales > Rosaceae > Fragaria > Fragaria x ananassa. The sequence continues at coordinate 19,435,138 of CP139757.1, read as the reverse complement.
TAGTGGTAATAAGAGTTTTTACCGTGTTTGTCACTAAGTGTGTAATTTAATTAGTCCCCAGAGGGTGTTGAGGGGCTAATATTTTGAGGGAATGATTATAAGGAAGAAATTTTGACGACGGTAAAAATGGTAATTTTTGCTAGTAAAAGGTAATTTTATTGGGGTATTATTTCGGGGTGTTGAATTTTAGATTTTTGGGATTATAGAGGTGTTGGACCGGGTGGGCTGATGGCCCAAGTCCATTTTCTTTTCTCCCGATTTTCTCTCCCGCACCCGATTTTCTCCTCTCTACACCCAGAAAATTTCCGGCCGACCGTCCGCCGCCGTCCGGCCGACCGTCCGCCGCCGTCCGGCCGACCGTCCGCCGCCGTCCGGCCTCTGTTCGCCGCCGGACCGGTCCCATTCGAATGGTCTCCCTCCCAGCTACATTTCTAGACCGGTGGTAACCTCCCTAGCGCCGCCGTGAGGGAGAAACGCCGCCCGAAAGCCACGGCTGCCGAACCGGTTTTCTCGCCGGAACTCCCTCCTACGGCCGCTATATCCGGCGAGCCATAGCCCAAAAGGAAGCCCTCCTCCCGTGCTTCAATCCCTCCAAAGGGCTCGCTCCGTCGTGAGCTAGGTAAGGAGAAATCAGAATTTGAAATTTCTAAGGCTTTCTGTGTATTCTAGGGCTTTCTGTGTATTTCCGTTCGATTGATGTGCTTAGGCTTAGAATTGGAGTTTGTGATAGTTAGGAATGTTGTAGAGGAGGTAGAGAGGAAGATTCTGTCAAAATTTGGTGACCATTGGAGGTCGCCGGAAAATGGCTGCCGGCCGCCGCCTCCGGCGGAGCCGCCGAGAAAATGTTTTTGGTGAGGAAAAATGTGAGGAGTTTAATGGAATAAGTTTTAGAATTTTTGGAGGAATTTTGGATAGGTTTAAGAATTGTTGAAGTTAAGTATTTTTGGCGGATTATTAATTAATAATCCGGCCATTGGATTTTATTTGGTAAAAAGTGTTTTTCGAGGTTGTCGGTAAAATTTGTGGAGTTTTGAGGTTGGCAGTGGATTTAAGATTTTGGAGTGTTAGACTTGGTTGAGCGCGAAGCATATTTAATTATGCATGTTTTGCATTTAAACGTCGATGTTTCATTTAAGGTTTTATGTATATGGAACAGGACGCGAGGAGGCTCGAGCAGAGGAGACCTCCGACCGACGTCAGGCTTAGGCCTAAGTTGTGAGTGGACCTTTGTTTTGAATATTATATCTGAAATGCTTTATCATTTGATTGATTTTTCTGTTTTTGGATATTTCCCGAAATTGAGAATTTCGGTGGATTATACTCGAGGTACAATTCCGAGAATAGTATGTATATGATTAAATGCTAGCTAGCTATACGTGATTTCCCCCATACGCGAGGTACAATTCCGGTATGGGTGACATGAGCGTTAGACGCGAGTGTCGTAGCCCTGTACGACTTCCTATTCTTGCATTTATTTATTCAAAGATGTCGTACAAGGAGTCAGCATGTATATATTACCACTCGGCCGCTTTCCCCCATATGCGAGGTACAATTCTGGTGTGGGGTGATGTGAGCGTTAGACGCGAGCATAGTAGCTTCGTATGATATCTACTTTATTCAAGTTGTTCATAGATATCATACCAAGAGTCAGGCGAGTGTGCATACATACTATATATATAATATCCAGGCCTGAGAGGCAGTTTCTTAAAGTTTGGGGGTTCTAGCCAGGCTGGACCCCAGTTCAGAATCGTTCCAGTGATGTTCGTGTTTTTGCCACTGTGAAAAGCATTTCTTTTGGGGAAATATTGATTTGTTGTCAGATCAGTTTTGTCCACTCACTCTGACATGTTAAATATTTTCCCCTGGGCTCTTCGTTTTTAAAATGCCCAGTCTGCAGAGTTCGCGTGAGGTCCAGCAGGAGACGTCGAGGCATAGTGATCCATATGTCAGCTACATTTCGCCAGTAGGTTACCTGTTTAATCTACTAGGAGTTTGTTAGCTTCTGTTGTATTTTTATTTGATATTTAGTAGCTCTGAATACTATTGAAATTCTTATGTTTGTGTTCTGGCTACTTATGGATTGTAGCTGAAGATTTATTTTTGGAATAAAAAGTGGTTCTTAAATTCTTAAGTTAGGGTTGTCAATTTTCAAGGGAGGTTTGCTGAGTCCTTCGGTAAGTTTTCCTTGGAGGTGGTCCCCGCACGACTTATTCCGGGTTTCAGGATGAAATTCGGGGTGGGTCGTGTCAAAATGTGTACTGCATAGACAAGATCGGGCCTTGTGATTGTGAGATATATGAGTCTTCCAACTAGTCTTCAATACCGTGAAGCATCTTGTAGTTCTGCTCCATCTCTTTGTGTAAGCACCAAATTTTGTTCCACAGGGAACCGAGAAGGTTTGGCACCTAAGAAACCAGCATCTTCCAGAATCTCTAGTGCATATTTTCGCTGACACATCACAATTCCTTGCTTGGATCTTGCCACTTCTAATCCAAGGAAGTATTTGAGCTTTCCCATGTCCTTCAATTTAAAACATTTCGCAAGGAAGCATTTAGTATCTTCTATGTCTTGTAAGCTGTTACCTGCTAGTATCACATCATCAACATAGACAAGTAATGCTGTGAATTTTCCATGCGTATTTCGGACGAATAATGAGTAATCAGAACAGCTTTGTTTGAAACCGGCACTCTTGAGGGCTTGAGAAAGCTTCAAAACCACTGCCTTGATGCTTGCTAGAGCCCGTACAAAGACTTGTGTAACTTACAAACTCTAGTCTCCCCCTTTCGTCCGAAACCAGGTGGCAATAGCATGTATACGTCCTTAGCCAAGTCACCGTTGAGGAAGGCATTTTTGACGTCCAATTGATGGAGATGCCAATTCTAAATGGAAGTGAGACCTAGAAGAACTCGTACAGTTGTTAACTTGGCCACAGGTGCAAAAGTTTCTCTGTAATCAACTCCTTCAACTTGACTATATCCTTTTGCGACTAACCGAGCTTTATATCTCTCCACAGTTCCATATGGATTGTGCTTGATCTTGTAAACCCACTTGCAACCAATTAGTTTCTTGTGCAAGGGTAGCATTACCAAGCTCCATGTGTTGTTAACCTGTCAGGCTTCAATCTCTTTGTTCATGGCTTCTTTCCACTGTGGTGCTTGTATTGCCTGAGAAAAAGACTTAGGCTCCCTTTCTAGAGTTATTTTGACAGTGAAAGCTTTATGCATTAGAGAGAGTCTATCATATGATAAGACATGAGAGATAGAATGATGAGTGCCTGAAGGAATTACCTCGTTCGATGGAGACACTGGAACAGTTCGAGAAGGGAGGGCTGCCTCGATGTGAAAATCCTACAATATAGTCGGTATTTGTGTTGGTCGAGATGATCGACGAACTGGAATTGGTTGAAGTGACGGAGATGACTCAGGTTCTGGTGGCGATGGTTCTTGTGAAGGTGAGGTGTTAAGGGACTGTGTGTCCGTCTGGGAAGAAAAAGGAGGTGTGACTTCATTAGATGATGATTGAATTTGATCAGCGGAAGGTGTGGAGTTATTAGTGGTATATTCGGCAATGTGAGGTGATTGTGTGGAAGTAGTATATATGGTACGAGAAGTTGGTGGAGGATTTTTAGGAAAGATGACTGGATTGGTATCAGTCTGGTATGGAAACTCATCTTCAAAGAAGATTACATCTCTGGAAACCAACACCTTTTCTTCCTTCAAATTGTAAACCTTGTAACCCTTTTGTCCATGTGGATAGCCAATGAAAATGCACTCGATGGATCTAGGATCAAACTTGCTAGGTTTGAGAGGGTGTGTGGAGACAAAACAACGAGAGCTGAAAACTCTAAGATGGTTGTAGTTTGGTGGTTTGTGAAATAAAACCTCGAATGGTGTTTTCCCTTGTAAGAGAGGTGTTGGTGTCCGGTTTATTAAATATGTAGCTGTAAGAATGGGATCCCCCCAAAAATGTTTACGCAAATGTGCTTGGAACAATAGGGCTCTTGCTACATTGAGCAGATGACGATGCTTACGTTCAACAACACCATTTTGTTGTGGTGTGTTGACATAGCTTGTCTGATGCTCAATACCTTTAGAAGAATACAATTGTGTGTGTTTGAATTCTGGACCATTATCACTTCTAACGACTCTCACTTTCTTGGAAAATTGATTGTCAACGAGATTGACAAAATGGACAAGTAGGGTTCTTGCTTCTGACTTATGTTGCATGAGATAAGCCCAAGTACTTCTTGAATAATCATCAACAATGGTTAAGAAAAATTGTGCTCCAGAAATAGCGGGGACATGATATCCTCCCCATATGTCTACATGAATCAATTCAAAACAAGAACTACTGGAAGAAGTACTCAATGGAAATGGTGTCCTAGTGAGTTTGGCTAGAGGGCAAATTGAACAATGGCTTGTATCACAAGCTTTATTTTGCAGAAAGGGAAACATAGCTAACACTTTACTAGAAGGATGTCTGAGCCTTTGATGCCATAGGTTTGGTGTTTTGGTACTGACCATATTGCATGTTCCTTTCCCTGGCAGATCAAGGCAGTAGAATCCCTCACGTTCAGTTCCTGTCCCAATCGTCTTCCCCGATCAAAGGTCCTGTATAAAGCAAACTTGTTTGAGAAAGATGGTTACATGGAACGAATCAAACACTAGTTTGCTAATAGAGATCAGGTTCAGGTAAAATAATGGAACACAAAGAACATTATGAAGGATAAAGCTGCGAGAGAACACTACTGTTCCGATGTGAGTAACATTGCTTAGATTTCCATCTGGAAACTTCACTAAATGATGATGTATTGGTTTAAACAAAGTGAGAAATTTTGGATTGCAGACAATATGATCACTGGCACCACTATCCAAAATCCATATAGCATCATTGTTACCCTTTGAAATAACAAGTGTTTTTCTTGAGAACTCTTGATAGTTGGGAGTTTTACCAACAAGATTGGCAGAGGACTGATTTGAATGTAGTATCTCAAGCATTTGAGGTCCATCTGTTTGTTTATCCGCAGCAGCAGATTTGATCTTGCTCATCATTCCCATCATTTGTTTGCATTCTTGCTTTGTCAGAGGGAAATTAGCCATGTCTTCATCATCCTCCATAGACAGGGCTGCATGGTTTATCTTGGTTGCCTCTTGTGCTTTCTCTAGATCAACTTTTCTCTTACGAAAATAATTGTAGGTATGCCCCTTGCCCTCACAATAAGTGCACTTGAGATGTGCCCTGCAATTTCTTGTGATGTGATTGGTCATGCCACATTTCTCACATTTGGGTTCCTTTTCTGTAAAGGATCTGCCGAACTTTTTAACTGCAAAAGCAGATGCTTATGTAGTGGTAACAACCTTCTCACTTGAGGCCGCTGCTTGTTTTTCATGGCGAAGGGCTGCTGCATAAACTTTGTTCAAACTTGGAAGAGGATCCATGCTTATGATGTTGCTCCGAAGGGATGTGTACCCTTCATTCAGTCCCATCAAGAACTTTATTGTCTTCTGAGTTTCCACATAGAACTTGTATGTATTTGCAGCATTACAAGTGCAAGGTGTCAGCGCACAAGCCACATCCCTTGCATCCCACAAACCTGTGAGGTTGGTAAAGTACGTAGTGACTATACCTGTTCCCTGCTCACACTTGTAAATATCATTTTCTATATTGAACAATTTAACTGTATTGGTGTGGGAGAACCTCTCCTTTAATTCTTCCCATATGTCGTATGCAGTCTTGCCATGAGCAAGGCTTCTTTTAATTCTTCCCATATGTCGTATGCAGTCTTGCCATGAGGTGCTCGGGAACCTCAAACAACACCTGCATTTAACCGTTTATTAGTTTAGCTTTTCGAGAAATCAACAATATAATACATAATATTATTTTGTAAACTCACCGACATCGCGTTGTGGACCATGTTCTTAACCTCCTGCGGGACATTTGAACCAAATTTTTATGGTTATTGTGATGATAATAATGATTATGATGATGATGATTGTGATGATGATGATGATGATTTTGATGATGATGATGATGTTTTTTTTATGATGATAAAATGATGATTATAATTTTAAAAAAATGCTATTATTTGTTTTTAAAATACATGAGCTTGATCACCAACTGCTCATATGTAAGATAAAACAAATTTTCCTTATATGCTTATGTTTGAGGTTTAAGTGATCATAATTTTAGTGATTATAGATAGATTATTCTTGTGGAATATCTATATCGTTAATATAAATATATCTATGCATAGGATATAATTTTATGATGAGATCTTGTGTTATTAATGATGATGATGTTATATTGTGATTTGTTGTTTAAATAGTTAAATTAGGTTCCAAGCCTTTAATCGGGTGATTGGTTACAGTTATGGCGAAATGATTATTTTTGTGATTTTTATTGGATAGTCAAACCGAGTTCCAAGCCTTTAATCGAGTGATTGGTTACGGTTATGACCCAATTATCATTTTGTGATTTTTATTGGACAATCAAACAGGGTTCCAAGCCTTTGGCTTGGTGATTGGTTGCGGTTAGGAATAGAGCTCTAGTTCATCTATCAGTGTAGGTCATGGGAGATACTTTATGGTATCTGGGACCCATGGGTACACCATTTGTTGTTGTAGGTCATGAGGGGTATTTATTAGTATCTGAGACTCATGGGTACATGTTATTTGAAAATGTGTTGATTTGTGGCTTTAATTATTGATTTAATTGTTCTTGTGAGATAAATGAATGTGAGAAGTGTTGTGTTATTTTTTAGATTACTCATACGAGCTTTATAGCTTACCAGGTTTGTTATTTTACAACCCGGTGCATCATTTCTTGGTGTAGGAGTTAGACCTGCAAGTGAGGACCAGCAGGGTTGAGGTGGAGCACTATGCCATTTCTTGCATCAGGCAACACCCATCGGGCGACAAAAAAAATTAAGTATGGTTCGGGTTTCGGGGCGACAGATTTTTTTTTTATGTTGGTGGAATATGCACTTAGACAATACTTATTTTCTTGGAAAAAAAGGTATGTGTTTGAGACAATACATATATGTTGGTGAAGAAAGAGGTATATTTTTAGTCTCAATTGTCAAAATGAAAGTTACATTCGGACAACACTTTTAGGTCGTTTAGCTATGAATGTTATATTTTCTCAACTTTTGGAGGGATTTCCAAATTGACCAATACTTGTGTGAAATTTTTACTCATGTTAATCCGACAACATTTATGTGTTGTTTGATATTGAATTTTTATGAATTGACACTTATGTGAAAATTTTACTTAATTATGTGAATAAGACAATATTTATGTGTTGGCTGATACTAGAATTTAGTAATTTCTGAGTTTGGAGGTAAACCCTAGCCATTTAACTTAGGTGGATTCCCTTTGTTTCTATATGTCTCGTCCCGAGACCGCGAGTCGGGACAAGGTTGCATGTCGGGAAGAGACTGCAAGTCGGGATGAGGTAGAATCCTTGTTTTCGCACTCGATACCTACACAAGTAACAAGGTGTCAGGAAGTCGGGACTGGGGTGGCCCAGCCTTCGACTCTCCGATGCTTAAGTTAGCTTTTGGTTGCCACTTGCGGTGTACGGGAGTGTGAGAAGAGAGTTTTTTGTCCTTACCTTTTTGGGAGTTTATGCCTGTTTTATGGGCCAATGTTAGACACTGCAGCCTCAGTCTCCGATGTTGGACTATTTGTTAACTTTTGCAGTGTCTCCCCTTTTGGGGGTGTTTTGCTGCCAGAGTGGGTTTGACAAGCGGGTTGTTAACGGGCCTCCACTCTATGGATATCTGTGAAAGGCTCGCCAGAGCTGTCTCGCCTGGAAGGATCTTCGGTGGCCGGGTAATTGTGCCTTATTCTCGGCTCAGCCAAGTATTTCGGCTGTGTACTAACAAGTCCCCAAGTCCCCAATCCGAGAGAGCTCTTATGTGAGGAGTTATTTTATAGATGCCGAGAATATGGTTTTACCCAGGTGCTGGAGGCATGGTGCCGAGTCCCCAAGTCCCTACGCGAGGGTCACGAGGTAACGGGGGTTAAGTACCGAGTTGTAGTCGTGATTATTTGCGAACGGTCCGCGCTAGTGGCGTAAACAGTTCGCACAAGCGGGCGGGACAGTTTGCTCTATCGGGCGAGATGGTTAGCGCTAGGGGGCGAGATGAACAGCGCTAGTGGCGTAAACAGTTCACGCTAGCGGGCGGGACAGTTCGCGCTAGCTGGTGAGAAGGTTCGCGCTAGCGGACAAGATGAACCGCGCTGATGGCGTGACAGTTCGCGCTAGTGGCGTAAACGGTTCGCACTTGCTGGGAGATGAACCACACTGATGGCGTGACAGGCCGCACTTTTTTTACGACCGATGTGACGTGGCTGCGCCCTAACTGTATAGATTGGTAGGGTCTGGGGGAATGTCTATATATAGGTTTGGGGAGAACTGGAGGGGGAGTTCGTGTTTTCGAAACTGAAAATTGAGTGAGCTGTGATTTGCTATATAGGGTTTTGGCGAATCTGCGAAATTCAGTCTGGGAAACGTCCAATTTCATCCTCGATCTAGTGGGTGCGAGCGCTCGGCTGTTTGCAACCAGCTTCACTGCCACTACTCGAATCCGCTGTTTCAAGGTATGAATTTGTCGGTTTGTTTGTTTTTAGGTTTTTGTATGTGGTGTTGTTTTTGTTTTGGGTTGTTTGGGATGAGTGGGATTGTTCACATGTTTGTGATGTTGATATGAAGTCTAGGGTAAGAGATTTGTTGTCGGGCTGGTTAGGGTTAAGGTAGCGGGGTATGACAGATCCAGTGTGGGTGTCCAGCGAAGAGATTGTGGTGGTCTCTAGTTCGCCTGGTTCGGATTCGGACACTTTGCACCGGTTGGAGGAGGGATTAGATAATCTTATGGCGGAAATTGCCCTTGATTTAGGGGAAGGCATTCCTGTAATGGATGCCGGGTCTCATATGTCCTCGTCTAACCCTCTCTTGCAGGAGGTAGAGGAGTTTATCATGGCGAGATCTCGGGAGGAGGATGATTCGTTTTGGGGACCTCCTGGCGAGAGTATGACCTTGTCCGAGCTTAAAGCGCTTTGGTAGAATTGGATTATACCGGATGAGGTCTTGTTGCGGCCGCTTGGCAAGGGGGTGAAGTTTTGGGATCCACCGGGTAATTTTACGTTGGTATACTAGTACCAACTAAGATGCGGGTTGATGTTTCCGCTGCCCCCATTTGTGCAGTACACATTGACATGTCTGCATGTCGCCCCGGTGCAAGTTACCCTCAATATGCTAAGGCAGATATTGGGAACGAGGGTGTTGTTTTGCCTACTGAAGTAGGAGTTCCCCAATTGCGAGGAGTTTAACGCATGCTGGCACATGGGGTGGTGCGCGAAGAAGGGCAGCCGGGGCTATGTGACGATGAAGTCACGGGGGAAGTTTAAAGTCTTGGTGGAAGACTTGCCCACATCAACAAGTGAGACCTGGAGACGTAGGTGTTTTCTTGTTGGGGGGCAATGGCTGGAGTGGCACGGGCATCCTTTCCGGGTTCCTGGGAAGTTCCAGAAAATAGGTATAGTGTAATTGTGCCTTGTGTTTCTTTGTTTTGTGTTGCCCTATCCCTGCTGACAACTGGTTTTGTGCAGTGCCGCAAGAGCATAAGCTGATCGAGCTGATGGAGTGCCGGATTCGCCGGGTGATATGGGCATTCGAATGTAGGAGCTCGTATCGGATATGTTGCCTTGGCATATACAACCATTTCGGCTATGCCCGGGTACCGGGTCTGTATTTTAGTGGTTGCGTTATGTGCTTAGGTTTGCGGGTCGTTGTCTGACTACTGTTTGTTTGTTGCAGTGACAATGCCGCGTGACGTCGGTTCGCGGAAGAAGGAAGGTTTGTACGACAAAGTGTCGGATGTGCTAGATGGGCTGCTAGATGAGGCCGATCACGCCAAGCAGTATGATATTGACCTGGAGACGGGGGAGGGTAGGGAAGTGGAGTTGGGCGACTGTGGTGATTTTTTAAGATTGAATCTGGCGGATGAGGACTATGACTACGTGCCTCTGTTGGTGGCTGAAGTGATGGGTTTGGGCGTCCAGGAAGTAGAGTTGGAGGAGGCGCAGACTGAGGGTGATCGCGAGGGCGAACACGATCAGGTGCAGGGGGAGGAACCTGTCTTGGAGGATGTTACCGACCTTGGTGACGAGATTGGCACGGCAAGGACTCAGAAGAGGAAGGAGAGGGCCGAGTCGGCTCGCGAGGGTCAAACTAAGAGGTCGCAGAGGGAAAGTCGGTCTGGGGGATCCGGGAGCTTAGCTGAGATTGCCCAAGCCTTGGAAGGGACGGGGGAAGCATAGCCGTACTTAGCTCAGATGACATACGACATGCGTCATCGCTCTCGGGATATGCATGTGTTGGAGGAGGCGGATCTGCTGGCTGGTATGGAGCTCGCCAAGGAGAAATTGACTTGGGTAAGCGCCTGCACGCTTTTGTTTTCCATTGTTTTGAGCTTGGGTTTATGTGTTGTTGTGTAACTGCAGGCGACATTACTGATGTATGCCGCGAGCGAGCGGGCAGTTTCCCACATGCAGGGAGATGCTGAGGCGAAGTGTCAGCAATTGAGGGAGGCAGAGGAACATAACCGTGTCCTTGCAGAGCGGCTAGCGCAGGCGGAGCAGAACGCTGCTGTCTTCCAGGCCCAGGCTGTCGCTGCGGATAGAGAGGTAGCGGAGCTGAAGGAAGCTATAAGGAGGAAGGATGAGTAGGTGGAGGCTGGGGAATTGGCGGTTGCCAAGGTAGTATCTTTGGAAGTTGAGGTGGCGAAGCTGACGCAGTCACTTGCTAACGCAGTCACTTGCAGAGCTGGAAGTGTCCTGGAAGGCGAAGTGTGGGCGGGATACCGGGGTAGGGGAGAGGTTGTTTCGGGAGGGCGAGGTGTACAAGCAACAGTTAAAGGGTGCCTATAGCAAAAGACAAGATGATCTGAGCCGAATTGGCTGCCAGGCGGGATGGATTAATGAGTTGGCTATGCGCAAGTGGTATGCTGAGAAGAATGCTGCAAAGGTGGCGTGGGAACAAATGACACATGAACAGAGGAAACAAGCTGAGATCTCGCGGTCTCTGGGGAAGAAGGGGACTTCAGCTGCAGATGATCCGCGGCCTCTGGCAACTGCGGTTGTGTCGTCCGTGAGAGCTACCGGCCCCGAGGTGTCCATACCTACCTAAGTAGTGGTGTCTCAGGTGGCTTCTTCTGTTGTCCCGTCCCGTGATCCTCGGGCTCCGAGGTTTATGGCATGTGCGTGCCTTAAAGCGCATGAGTCTCTAGTAAAAGGGCCTTCTGGCCCGGAGGGAGTACCTGGCAGTTAGCTTGTGTGCCCTACTGCAGCTATGAGGCCTTCATTCTTGTCACGGGACCAGTCGAAGTATTCGTTTGGATAGAGGGTGGCGGTGAATATTAGCCTGGTCCGTGGGCGTAGCGGCGGGTCGAAGAGCGGGGGGAGTGTCAACAAATCTGGCAACTCATCCTCTAGGGGAAAATGAGATGTACATGATAACGTTTTGGTAGTCGTAGGGAAAGGATTTTGTTGGGAACAATGTAAGTGGCGTGGTTAGCCATTGTGGCTGGTTTATATTAATTTGCCTGGGAGTCCAGGTTAATGTTTTGGCATTATGCTTAGCCTTTGTGTGTTTGTCACGCTTTTGAATAAGTATTTTGCCTTGTGGCCTTGTGTTGCGGGGACGAAGTGTAGCATGTTGGAATGTCAAAACACTTCATTGCATTTAGATTTAGCCACTAGCGGGCAAGGTGTACATTGTTGGACCCGCTATTGGGCTAAAGTACATAAACAATAAAGTAACGGCTACGAAGCTAAGGTTAAAATTGGTTAATTGGGGTAGAGATGGAGGTGGCGAGCGTTCTAGGGGCTGGTAGCACGCGACCATCACAATGTCGGAGATAGAATGTGGCAGGCCCAGGAGCGTTAACTATCTCGAGTGGGCCCTCCCACTTTGCCTTGAGGCCAGTAGGGTGGGGGATGACCTCTTTCATGACCCAATCGCCTACCTTCAAGGGGTAGGGGACGACTTTTTTGTTGTAGTATCTGGCTATTTTCTGCTTGTTATTGATGGTCCTGAGGTATGCCTTGTCCTGGCGCTCCTCCAGGAGGTCCATGTTAAGTCGTAACCCTGTTGCATTTGTCTTGGGGTCATAGACTGTGACACATTCACTCGGGACCTCTATTTCCACTGGTACCACTGCCTCGGTGCCATAAGCCAAGAGGTATGGGGATTCCCCTGTGGCCATTGTGGGGGTGGTGTGGAGTGTCCAGAGAACGTCTGGGAGCTTGGCTGCCCACAAACCTTTGACCTCTTCCAGGCGTTTCTTCAGGTTTTGCTTGATGAGCTTGTTTATAGCTTCCACTTGGCCATTGGTCTAGGGATGTGCTGGGGAGACATAAAAGATTGTTGTGCCCTGATCTGACAAGAATCCCTGGAATGTGTCATTGTCAAACTAGGTTTCGTTGTCGGTAACGATGGCCTAGGGTATTCCAAAGCGACAGTACAAATTTCGCCAAAGGAAGTTGATTACCTTTTCAGTGGTGATTGTGGCAAGGGGCTCTTCCTCAATCCATTTTGTGTTGTAATCCACAATGACAATGACATACTTGAACTGTCCCGGGGCTGTGGGGAGCTGCCCTATGAAATCGAGCCCCCATTGGCTAAAAGGAACGGGCGAGATGATGACAGAGAGGGGCACTGGGGGTGATGTGCAAAATTGGAAAATTTATGGCATTGAAGGCATACTTGGACTACCGCTTTGGCATCACGCTCTAGGGTTGGCTAATAATACCCTGCGCTAAGCGTTTTAAACATGAGGTTCCGGGCCCCGGCGTGGTTCCCACTGATGCCGCTGTGAAGCGACTTCAGCACTTTGTGCCCCTCTGTCATGGGTAGGTATCGTAGTAGGGGACATGACTGGCCCCAGCGATATAGTTTTCTACTCCTGAGTAAGTAACAGGAGGCTTTGCAGCGTAGCCGCTGTGCTTCATGCTTGTCCTGGGGCAGGGTGCCATCCGAAAAGAAAGTGATGAATGGGTTCATCCATGAGGGCTGCTCCATGGGCTCAAGGGCGAAAATTTCTGAATAGGCTCTTAAGGTGCTAGGCTTGTCTAGTGTCTCGATGTGTATATCAGGTGGCGTGGACTCGGGAGGAGCAGTGGCGAGTCTCGCAAGGGCATCAGCCTTGGAGTTTTTTTCTCGCGGGATTTGGGTTTGCTTGTATGAGCTGAAGTGTTGCAGAAGAGCTCCCGCGAGACTTTTGTAGGATCCCAAGTTGTGTTGGTTGGCCTTGAAGTCCCCTGCCACCTGACTGACTACGAGCTGAGAATCACTGAAGACGTGGAGGTGTTGGGCTCTGAGCTTTCGACGAAGTTGAATGCCTGCGATAAGGGCTTCGTATTCATCGATGTTGTTGGAGGCTTTGAATTCAAACCGGAGGGCATACTCATACGAGTGACCCTCGGGGTCCGTGATTATGATTCCTGCTCCACTGAGTCTGTTGTTAGAGGATCCATCAACCTAGCGTTCCCAGATGGAGTCCCCAATGGGGGCGTCTAGGTGGGGACTGCTATTGGCCAAGGGGATAAATTCAGCAATAAAGTCTGCAGTTGCCTACCCTTTGATAGCCACTTGTGGCTTGTAGTGCAAGTCAAATTCTCCCAGCTCAACCGCCCATTTTACCATGCGGCCTGAGGTTTCAGGTTTCTACAGTATTTACAGTAAGGGTTGGTTGGTTAGCACATGGATTGTGTGGGCTTGGAAATATGGCATGTGTTTCCTGGCGGCAGTGATGAGGGCAAGATCAAGTTTCTCTATGCCTGGATAGCGAGTCTCAGGATCCGCGAGTCCTCTGCCACAATAATAATCTGGGAGCTCGTTATCATGTGTATGGCGTGTGAGCACCGCACTGACGGCAAATACGACAAGAACACCCATTCCGTGTCTTCGGTTGGATTAGGTCGCGGGGCTCTCTTCTTCCCGCTCCCCTCTGGGTTGTCTTGCCGGTCATCGATGGGTTCTGAGGAACTGAGAGGCAACATCTCATAGGCTCCGCGCCCCTACTGGATGGCATTAAGATGACAATGCTCAATGGCAGCCCGATCCCCTTGAATTGTTAGGATGCCTCTTGGGGTGGGAACTTTCATGAGAAGCATGTGACCGGCGATGAAGCACTGCAGCCCCCGGCCTAAGATGAGGTTATAGGACGAGGGACAATCGACTATGAGGAAGCGGGCTGTAATGGAAGAGCGGTAAGGAGCGGTTCCCACTGACACGGTTAGGCGGTCTGAGCCTAACGGTTGCACTATCTCACCAGAGAAGCTGACAAGGGGATCGTGGTTATTGTACCAGAGAAGCTGTCTCGCCGGAGTCCTTTGTAACAATCGAAAAACATGACACTTACGGCGGCCGTTGTGTCCACTAAGGCTCTGTGACACCTGTAATGATCCACCTGCACATTGATTATGAATGGCTCACAGTGGTGGCAATTTATGGTATCCTCCCCTCTACGAAATGTCACTTGATCCCACGCTGATGGGGTGATCGTGACACCGCGTTGGATGTCTAAGATTTCCAAGGGTGTCGTGCATTGCCGTTTTAAAAAAGGCTGGCGTGGGGGAAATCGTTGGGCTCCACCATGCAAGGTTAGAATTTGGCCATGTACTTCTATGGCGTTAGCGCTTGTGGCGGGAGTGCAATATTGGTGGAGTTGCCCATTTCGGACCAGATGTTCGATGGCATTGCGGAGGCCATGGTACTTTTCTGTTGTGTGGCCATTATCATCATGATAAGCACATTATTTGTTGTCGGTGGCTCACCGGGGCTTTTTTAGATACTTGCTCTTGGGAGGTGGGGGAATGAGATCTTTGTGCTTGGCCCATATGTCCTCATATGTGGTGGTCAGAGTAGTGTGGACCTCGTAACGAGGCGGCAGGGGGGAACGACGCTGTTGCTGCGGAGGGCTCTGGTCCCTCGACATATAAGGGTGGTCGCGGTTCCTCTGCCCCCCATGGCGATGGTCGGAACTGTTTCCCTGGTCTCTGGAGGAGCCACGCGGCTTCCCTTTATCCTGTCCACGGTCGAAGTGCTCATACTTTGGTGGAGATTGTTGCTTTGGTGGCGGAGCGGGAAGTGCTAACGTGGTGGGGGCGGAACGTTCGAAGGTGGCAAATTCAACGCTGGCCCACCGGACAGCCAGGTCCATCAAGGCATCGTAGGATCCCGGAGGGTTCCTATTGATCTCCATTAGAAAACTGCCAGGGAGCAGGGCCTGACGGAAAGCCTGCTCCACCAAGCGAGGTTCCAAGTTGTGGCATCTCGCGGTGGCGGATTGCCATCGGGATAGCAGTTCATAGAGGCCTTCGTCGTCCTTCTGCTTGATGTGGAACAAGGCATCTACACTGCGATAAATGAGGCGTGTAGTATAAAACGGCTGAGGAAGCGTTCTGAGAGTTGGTCAAAGTTGTCAATGGAGTTGGGCGGCAGATTAAGGAACCAACTGAGCGCCTCATCAGAGAGAGTCTCTTGGAAGGCGTGGCAGGCCATGGCATCAGTGTAGCCAGTGGAGCTACATAGCGAGACGCCACTTCCAGGGGAATGGCAGGTTTCTTTGCCCTTCGGTGATGTGATGAAGATTGATTGGGTATTTAGAGGTTGTGAAGT
This sequence comes from Fragaria x ananassa, assembly GCA_034370585.1. Taxonomy (NCBI): domain Eukaryota; kingdom Viridiplantae; phylum Streptophyta; class Magnoliopsida; order Rosales; family Rosaceae; genus Fragaria; species Fragaria x ananassa. The sequence continues at coordinate 19,419,454 of CP139757.1, read as the reverse complement.
GTTGGTGGATGGTCTTAGCTTCGAAGTTGATTTAATCCCATTAGATATTGTGTAGTTTGATATAATCTTAGGGATGGACTTTTTAGAGGCACATAGGGCCATGATTGATTGTTTCCAGAAAATAGTGGTGTTGTGAAGTTCTAGGAAGCCTGAGGTCACATTTTAGGGTGAGTGAGATATGATTCCCAGTTGTTTAATTTCAGCGGTCGCCGCTAAGAAATTATTGAATAAAGGTTGCCAGGCATATTTAGCTCATGTGGTGGATACTACGAAGGGAGATGTGAGGATGGAAGACATCCCTGTAGTTAATGAGTTTCCAGATGTTTTTCCAGATGAGTTGCCTGGGTTGCCTCCCGTAAGGGAGATAGATTTTGCAATCGAGTTGCTTCCGGGAACGGTGCCTATTTCTCAAGCGCCTTATAGAATGGCACCTGCAGAGTTAAAAGAGTTAAAAACTCAATTGCAAGAGTTGGTGGATAAAGGTTTTATTCGGCCTAGCATGTCTCCATGGGGTGCTCTAGTGTTGTTTGTCAAGAAGAAGGATGGCACCATGAGACTTTGTGTGGACTATAGGAAGTTGAATCAGGTTACGGTGAAGAATAAATATATCTTGCCCCGTATTGATGATTTATTCGATCAGTTGAGGGGTGCCACAGTCTTTTCAAAGATTGATTTGAGATCGGGATATCATCAGTTGCAGATTTGGGAAGGTGATATAGCCAAGATTGCATTTCGATCACGATATGGTCATTATGAGTTCGTTGTGATGCCGTTTGGACTTACTAATGCACCCGCTGCTTTTATGGATCTCATTAATAGGGTGTTCCGTCCATACCTTGATCATTTCGTGATTATATTCATAGATGACATCTTGGTGTATTCAACGAATTTGAAACAGCATGCTAAGCATCTAAAAATAGTATTGCAGACTTTGAGGGAAGCTCAATTATATGCGAAGCTTAGTAAATGTGAGTTTTGGTTAGATTAAGTGGGATTCTTCGGCCATGTGGTTTCGGCAGAAGGTGTCAGTGTGGATCCCCAAAAGATAGAAGCGGTGACAAATTGAAAGAGGCCTTTTAGTGTGACTGAGATTCGTAGCTTCTTGGGATTAACAGGCTATTATCGTCGTTTTGTCCAGGATATTGCCGCTCCTCTTACAAGATTAACCAGGAAGGAGGGGTGAAGTTCGAGTGGTCTGAGAAGTGTGAGCAGAGCTTTCAAGAGCTCAAGGATCATTTAACTAGTGCTCTAGTTCTAGCACTCCCTGATGATAGTGGGGAGTATATGGTTTATTGTGATGCTTCTAGGCAGGGTTTGAGTGGTGTGTTGATGCAACATGAGAGAGTAATTGCATACGCTTCTAGGAAATTGAAGCCGTATGAAGTGAATTACCCCACCCACGACCTAGAACTTGCTACAGTGGTTTTTGCATTGAAATTATGGAGACATTATCTCTATGGAGCCAAGTGCCAGATCTTCACCGACCATAAGAGTCTTCGGTATGTGTTCACTCAAAGAGAGTTGAATATGAGGCAAAGAAGGTGGATGAAGTTGATTAAGGATTATGATTGTATTATTGAGTATCATCCTGGGAAAGCTAATGTAGTTGCGGATGCTCTTAGTCGCAATCCTTCTATGTCTCTAGCTTATTTGAGGATGGTTCGGGTCCCTCTTCTTTATGAGTTAAGAGCTTCAAGGGTTGAGTTGTCAGTGGATGAGATTGGTGCGTTGGTAGCTAGTTTTCATGTGAGGCCAGTTTTGATTGATAAAGATCGTGAAGCTCAGTATAATGATCATTCCATAGTTCGGTTGATAGACAGAACGCTTAATGGAACGACAATGGATTTTTTTGTCAAGAGAGATGGGACCTTGATGTTCAAAAGTAGGCTTTGTGTTCCAAAAAGAAATGTGGAGCTGAAGGAAGAGATAATGGAGGAAGCTCATAGTTCTGCATATGCCGCTCATCTTGGTAGTACTAAAATGTACATGACCTTGAAGGATTTTTATTGGTGGTCAAATATGAAGAGGGAGATTGCCGCTTATGTGAGCAAGTGTTTGATTTGTTAGCAAGTGAAAACTGAGAGGCATAAACATTTTGGTGTCCTTGAGCTATTGCCTATTCCGATATGGAAGTGGGACCACATCACCATGAATTTTGTTTTTAGCTTACATCGTACCCGTGGTGGGCATGATGGTATTTGGGTGATTGTGGATCGATTAACAAAGTCTGCACATTTTCTGCCAGTGGGGAAGAAGTATTCATTAGATAAATTGGCGGAGCTTTATGTGAATGAAATTGTGAGACTCCATGGGGTGCCTGAGTCTATAGTATTGGATCGGGATCCCAGATTTGTTTCAAAATTTTGGGGAGCTTTGCAGGCAGCTTTGGGCACTCGGCTACATTTCAGCTCAGCGTTTCATCCTCAAACTGACGAGCAGTCTGAGAGAACTATTCAAACCATGGAGGACATGTTGAGGTCATGTGCTATGCAATTCAGAGGGAGTTGGGATAAGAATTTGTCCTTGATCGAATTTGCCTACAACAACAGCTTTCATTCTAGTATTGGTATGGCTCCCTTTGAAGCGCTTTATGGGCGTCAGTGTCGTATACTTCTATGTTGGAATGAGGTGGGAGAAAAGGAGATTTGTGGTCCAGAGTTAATCCATGACACAAATGAGAAGATCAAGGTGATTAGAGATAGGCTCAAGGCGGCTCAAAATAGGCAAAAGAGTTATGTGGATAACCGCATGAATGACCTTGAGTTTCAAGTGGGGGATTGGGTATTTTTGAAACTATCCCCTTGGAAGGGCATGGTACATTTTGGTAAGAGAGGAAAGCTTAGTCCGAGGTATATTGGTCCTTATGAAGTTATAGAGCGGGTTGGTACGGTTGCTTATCAATTGGAGCTACCTTCAGAGCTGTCCATGATACATAATGTTTTCCATGTGTCCATGCTTGGCAAGTATATTGCCGATCCCTCTCATGTCTTGCAAGAGCAGGCGAATAGTTTGAAGAAATATTTGACTTATGAGGAAGAGCCGGTTCAGATCCTCGATCAGAAGGAGCAAGTGCTTAGAAATTAAGCAATTCCTCTGGTTAAAGTTCTTTGGAGGAGTCATCAAATAGAGGAAGCTACTTGGGAACCGGAAGAGCAAATGAGGTAGCAGTATTCTTATCTCTTTGAGTGACAAGTATGTAAATTTTGGGGATGAAATTTTTATAAGGAGGGGAGAATTGTCACACCCCAGTCCTTAAGTTGTTTTACGGTTATTTACTTAGGTATTATTTTAGTCTTTTACCATATTAATTAACCGTTTACTGTTAAGGACCTTAAAGTTGACTTTTTATTCTGTTTGGAATTTGGGAAAACTTTCTTTATGGAAGTTGTAGAGGACATTATTACGAGTTCGTAGACATGCTACGCGTTAAAATCGGAGTTAGTATGAAAAAGTTATCCACTAAGAGGGAAATTTTTATGTTGGTAAAAAAAGGTAAAATTTTTAGTGGGTATTTTTTTGTTGGATATTAGTGTTGGACCGGGCAGGGGGGAGGAGCCCGAGCCCATTTCCTTTCTTCTCTTTTCTTTTTCTTTCTCTTCTCTCTTTCTTCCCCCGAGCTCCCCGAGCCATCCCTCGCAGGAAACTTCTCGCCTCCAGCCGCCGCCGCCGTCCAGCCAGCGACAAGCAGCCGCTCCAGCCCAGAACAGACCCCCGCCACCTCCTCTCTCTCCCCGGCGAGTTGTCCTAGCCGATAGTGCCGCCGGAGAGGAGAAAACCCTGCCGAAATGCCGATTGCCTTTTCGCCGGAGCTCTGTTCTCCGGTCACCATAGGTCGAGATTTTTGGCTTAACTTGTAGCCCTCATTAAGGTGAGTAATCCCTAAAAAATAATCGGTCTAATTTGATATTGTTAGGGTGAAATGTATAATTGAAGTTGTAGGGCTCAATTTAAGGTTTTGGTCCGGTTAGCCTAGTTATGCTTAGAATTGGACTTTGTACTAGTTAAAGAAGTTGTTGTACGGGTTGAGATGAGTGTTGTGCTAAAATTTGAGAAGCATTGGAGGTCGCTGGAAAGCGGTTGCCTGCGGAGCAAGTGGCAGCGCCGCCCCTTAGGGGTTGTTTTTCATGTTTTTAAGATGGTATTAATGAGAGGCGTTTAATGAAGCATAGTTTGGAATTTTTGGAGGAGTTATGATAAGGTTTGAGATTTTTCTATGGTTAAGGAATTTAGCGGTGTTTAAATTGGAGTATCGGTAGTTGGGTTAACCGGTTTTAAAATTCTTTTAAGGTTAATTTTTGGCCATCGGGGATAGTGGTGAATTTTGAGTCTTAAAGGATTAAGGTTGTAATCTGAGCAAGGAAGAAGATAATTATAAGCTCTTAATTTTATGGGTTATTTATTGAAGTTTTATTTTAGTACGAGAATTAATATTATTTATTGTTCAGGCCGTGAGGATGATCATTTGGAGGAAGCCTCGGGTCATTGACAGGCTTAGCCAAGCACTGTGAGTGAATCTTTGATTTAAATTCCATGCATGAAATAAAGTTTATTTAATTTTCAAAGACATATTGGAGTAATGAGTTCCATTAAATTTTGGGAACTCTCTTGAGCATTTTATTTGACATGTGAGACATGTCAAGTAATTTTAAATTTATTTTCGGGGAAGTGACATTCAAGATATTTGTTATTTTCATTTCACCATAAAGAGTTGATATATGATCATTATTGCTACCTAATCATTATTAGCGGCTACTCACCATAGGTGAGTAGTGCGCCTAGCGTGAGACGTTATTATAGCCTAGGAGCCAACCGATCGATATATATATATATATATATATATATATATATATATATTAGCTAGCCATTATTAGCGGCTACTTACTATAAGTGAGGTGGGTGTTTAGCGTGGGACCCAATTATAGCTTGGGAGGCTCAGACCCTAGCCTAGGAGGCTCATCGTTATGGTGAAACTTCTTCCCCAAATTTTTATTAATTAACGAGAACCAATGAGATTGGTTTATCATTTTTATTTATAATTATATATGGAGATTTCCCATGAATGACATGCAAAATATTTTTCTAAATGGAAATGATGGGAGATCATAGATTTGATTTCATCGCTCCATATTTTGTTATTTATTTTTGTCCACTCACTCTAACGTTTTTAAATGCTTCTCCCCTGGGTTTTTCGTTTTAAATGCTCAGTCTGCAGAGTTCGGTTCGGCGAGGATATGAGACGTGTCATAGATCCCTACCTCATCCAGTTTTCCCATATAGGTTACGAGTTTAACCTATGATGTTGTCTCTCTCATTTTCCTAGTAGATGCTCTGATAATTATAAGATGGTTTAAGTGTGTTAAGAGCTGTTGAAAAAGATTCATTTATTTATGTTTATTTAAGAAATTATATTTATGGATATTGTTGGAAACTATTTTGAGTTGGGTCTGGTAATTTTTCTCTTAGTTAGAGTTACATATTATCAAGGGAGATTTCGCCAATGTCTTTGGTAGAATTTCCCTTGAAGTGGGTCCCGCAGGATTTATTCCGGATTTCAATGGAGAAATTCGGGATATGTCCTGACACTCACTTTCTCTCTGTCTGGGTTTTTCTTTTCTCTTTTACTATCTATGTCTGGGTTTTACTAGACTCTTCGTCTGAGTTTCTAGACTGAGAAACACAAAGCCGTGCAGTAGTCCCCAAACACAAGCCAAGCGACAAAACACAGCCCGAGCCCGAAACTGTTTTTTATTGTAGATAAACAATAATCGACGAATAGATATATAGTAAATGTTGGGCATTAGAGCAAGTCCACCCATGAAGAAAAATTCAACCTGGGTTAGATGCCACCTATGAATCCAACCCAACTGAAAAAAACACCCCTTCCACCCATAAAATGAGCTATCTCATTTTCTAACCCGGGTGAAATTTTGGGGGAGATATCCAACCCAGGTTGGAGAAGATATCCAACCCAGAATGAGATCGGTCCAGTCAGCCACGAGCCCAACAAATGGCTTACGTCATGCTTGCATCAGCCACGAGCCCCGCCTGCATCAGTCAGTAGACCACTGCACCGACTCTCTCTCTCAGTGCGTGAAATGCACGGACCAACAACAGCCGAACTTCCCGCGCGTGTCTTCTCCTTTTTGTCGCGACGTGCGAGCTTCTACCCCACACTGACACGCGTCACGCCACCAACGCTGCTCACTTTCATTTTGAATGCAACGGTCAAAAGATCTGAGCCGTTGCTGAAGCAATCTGACGGCTGCAATTAGCTAGCCGTTGGTTTTTTTTTTTTTGAATCTTACCGTTGTGAAAAAAATTTATAACGGTAAGAAAAAAATATTTAAAAATAAATTCTTACCGTTTGGAATTAATACAACGGTAGGTAGGGAAAAAAATGTTTTAAAAATTGAATATTTCTAACGGTAACAATGTAAATTCTCCTATATATACTACAATCAATTTTACATAAACCAACCAAAAAAAAATTCCCACTTTGATTACTAGTTTTTCCTTTCCATACAATTTTTCTCATTCCCTCTCTTATTATTCCCTCTCTTCACAATGAATAATTTGTGGGAAAGGATCCGAAAATCTCAAGAAGAAGACGACGAAGATGATCTAGCAACTAACAACATTATTATAGCAGCCGTTGCTCACCTTGAAGCTAAAAACCAGAATCGAGGTCGCGGATCCCGTCCAGGTCGTCGTCCAAACCAACCTCGAGAAAGGGAGGACAGAGGCAAAGGTATGCTTGAAGATTACTTTGTCGAACGTCCTATTTTTAATGATGAGGAATTCCGAGTTCGCTATAGGATGAGCCACGGTGTCTTCAACCGCATATGTGGTGACCTTTGCAACTACGATCGATATTTTCTTCAAAAAATCGATGCTGCCAAGAAGGTCGGTTTACTTCCCCAGCAAAAGATGACATCCTCTTTACGGATGCTAGCCTACGGCGCATCCGCAGATCAATGTGCGGAGTATTGTCGGATGGCAAAATCTACCTCTATCGAGTGCCTCCAACGATTTACAAGAGGAATTGTTGCTCTTTACTCAGCAAATTACCTTAGAGCTCCTAATCCAGCCGATCTAAAAAGACTTCTCGCTAAAGGTGAAAGGCGAGGCTTTCCCGGGATGATTGGGAGCATCGACTGCATGCATTGGCAATGGAAGAATTGTCCATCCGGTTGGGCTGGTGAATATAGTGGTAGAAAACACATCCCCACTATCATTCTTGAAGCGGTCGCATCATACGACACTTGGATATGGCACGCCTTCTTTGGAATGCCCGGGTCATGCAACGACCTCAATGTCCTAGCAAAATTCCCATTATTTGACGAGCTTACTGCCGGTCGAGCACCTAAGATCGAGTTCCAAGTGAATAACAGAGTCCACAAGTTAGGCTACTATCTTGCCGACGGTATATATCCTAGGTGGGCAACTTTCGTCAAAACTATTCCACATCCCACCCGTCCTAAAGATATTACATTTTCCAAGGCCCAAGAAGGGTATAGGAAGGATGTGGAGAGGTGTTTTGGTATTTTGCAATCACGCTTTGGTATTATTAGAGGAGCAGCTCGCGGTTGGGATAAAGAAGATCTTCGATACATCATGTTGGCTTGTATTATTTTACACAACATGATAGTGGAGGATGAACGCCCTGCTGATAGTGATGATGATTTGGAGTCCGATGAAGAAGAGGAAAACAATATGAGGCCTAGAATAGCCGAAGTTTGGGATGGACCAACCGGTCAAGACTTTGATGAAGTTGGTAGAGATAGTCATACCTTTGAAGGGTTCATGGAGCGATACAATGCAATTAGATGTCCGTACGAGCACTCCGACCTTCAAGCAGATCTCATAGAGCATTTGTGGCAATTTCAAGGCAACATGAATGTCTAGATTGTCTGTTTTTATTATGTTTGTGTGTTTTTCATTAGGAAATTTCAAATAATTGTATCTTTTTCTAATTTCCTAGGCTTGGCATGTCAATTAAATGTCATGGAATAAAAAAAAATTCAATAATTCATATTGTTTATTTATCACTATTTATTTATGATTGAACCATTATTCGCACTTAAAAACGTTTTTTAAAATTCAATAAACAGTCACTGCCACGTGGCAGCAATCTCACATTTCAGACGGGTGGAAACTGCTGCCCAGTCACAGTAACCCAGAGTGACCCAGGTCACTTAAGTGACCCAGGTCACTGTGTTCATTCTAACCCAACGGGTGAACTTGCTCTTACCCTTCAAATGTTCTCATTTCGCCAGAAAACGAAAAGAGCATGTATTGTCCATTGTCACGTGTCATAAACAGAGGACGCCATGTCACCATTATCTTATTAATTAATGAGAGGTTGTTGATATCCAAGCATGAACACTACTCTGGAAAAAACCTCTACCTCTCAATAAACACATTCTATCCGATCTTCAGTCCACAGAAACCCCACAAAGCTACCATACAATTCTGCACCCTTATGATCGATAGGTCAAATAGATCACGAAGTCAACAGTTAGCATGATCCACCAATCTCGCTAGTGAAGAGTACGGCATATTGTACAGCCCACCACACCCTATCAATTAATCACACTTTGGAACCAGAAATTAAAGAGCTTGGTTTTTACAACCAGCCAGTACACTCAGTTTGAGTTGCTGACAAGCTTGCTTTCATGGCCAAACCAGTTTCAATTGAAGTGTACAACCCAAATGGGAAGTACAGAGTTGTCAGCACAAAACCCATGCCTGGAACTCGCTGGATCAATCTCTTAATTGAACAAGACTGTAGAGTTGAAGTAAAATTCTCATTCTCGCTCAGTCTCTTTGATCTTTTTGGACTATTGGGTATGTTAATGTGACCATAAAGTGTGTAACTTTGTGTTTAGATATGCAACCAGAAGAAAACTATTCTGTCTGTTGAGGATATTATTGCTCTTATTGGTGACAAGTGTGATGGAGTAATTGGGCAGGTAATATTGAGTTCCTTGAAGTTTTGTTCTTTTTTGGTATTTTGATTGGGATGTTAGAAAGTTAGAGTAGTTGAGTTGTGATTTTTTGTTTTGGGTTTTCAGTTGACAGAAGACTGGGGTGAGACTTTGTTCTCAGCTCTGAGCAGAGCTGGAGGTAAAGCTTTCAGTAACATGGCTGTTGGGTATAACAATGTTGATGTCAATGCTGCTAACAAGTATGGAGTTGCTGTTGGAAACACTCCTGTAAGTTTGAATCTTTCTTCTCTACAAATGTTCTTTTGAAGTGAAAGATAAATGATCCAATTCAGTGATTTCTTGTCAATCTGTAGTTCTATACTTTTATATGTGTTTTGATGGTGCAAGTTGTTTTATAGTTGTGTGTTTGTCTAGTATAAGCTGGGTTTTATTTCACATATCTTTACTAATGTGAAGTTACTGAATACAACATGCTTGCTAATATAAATATTTGAATGTCATTGTCACTCATAAGTCATAACCAAGTGATGACGCAAGTTTAATGATATCACAACTCTTTTAGTAATTTCATAGACTCAAGATTAGTTTTCATGTTGATGACTATGGTCAGAGACTTTAAGTATGAGAACAAATACCTATGAGCATCGACTAATTCTTTATGATTTATCTCACATATTTAGTAATTATTCTTTGGAGAGAAATTGAGATGAATTTATTGCTGATGTTGTTAGGGAGTACTTACAGAAACTACAGCAGAGCTAGCAGCTTCACTCTCAGTATCGGCTGCTAGGAGAATAGTGGAAGCAGATGAGTTTATGAGGGCAGGTTTATATGATGGATGGCTTCCCAACCTGTATGACTACCATGTTTACTAGTATTATCAACTCTTTGCTTGTACTTATCTGATGCATGAATTATGCATTTCATGTGTCTCCCACTGTTGATTTGTTTTCTTTACAATGGCAGGTTTGTGGGAAACTTGCTAAAAGGGCAGACTGTTGGTGTGATTGGAGCTGGTCGTATAGGGTCTGCATATGCCAGAATGATGGTAACTTCCTTGGTCCAACATCTTGAAGCTCTGGCTAGATAGATATGATCCTCGTTGCATGATATTTATGTTAGTCTGGCGATTAAGATACACTGACCTATTAATAGAACCTTGAAGTTGGAAGTATTTGAGCTAGTCATTAATTATATTTAGTTGGTTTTTGGGAACCGCATAACTGATAGTCTTAGAAGATCTAGGGAACTATTGGTACCCATCCATACTCCACTGCATTAAACGTGCAATCTTCTTCTACAATGCTCTCATTGTTGAACTTAATGTTGGACAAATGACTTGTATAATTTTGACTGTGTGATGGATAAATCTACTCAAATGCACACTGCATATGTACAGTTCCGATCACAGTACTATTTGCTCATCTTTAATAACCTGCTCCACCATACGGGTTTCCTTTCCTTTGCAGATACTTTTTCGGTTCTCATCAATGATCATACTCACTGGTTCATTCCATATCCGTCTGTTTTATTAAGTATGCTCATGGGATTTTGTGTTTATCTCAACAGGTTGAAGGTTTCAAGATGAACCTAATTTACTATGATCTCTACCAAGCTACACGACTAGAAAAGTTTGTTACAGGCATGTCCCAGTCACCTTATTGCATAAATCATGCTACTACTCTTTGCTGATACATGTTTGTTCCCTGCTCCAGCTTATGGTCAGTTCCTACAAGCCAATGGCGAAACTCCTGTGACTTGGAAAAGAGCAGCAAGCATGGATGAGGTGCTCCGAGAAGCAGATGTGGTATGGCACAAGTGCGCGCGCACGCGCACACACACAATCCCTTTGTGTTTCACTTTTTTGCTCTCTTTCTTTGGGGTTTTTACCTTACTGGTTATTGATTATCATACTAGATAAGCCTTCACCCAATTCTCGATAAAACAACTTATCATCTGATCAACAAAGAAAGATTAGCAACGATGAAGAAGGTGGAGTTTGAACTTCTTTTTTTTATTTCTAACTCTCATTTGAATATTACACTAGTGAATAGTTTAATGTATATATATGTTGAGTAATATGCAATATATGTCTACAGGAAGCAGTCCTGGTTAACTGTAGCAGAGGGCCTGTGGTTGATGAGGTCGCTCTTGTGGAGCATTTGAAACAGAATCCCATGTTTCGAGTTGGCCTTGATGTCTTTGAGGTACATAGAACCCACGTACTCGGTTGAGTTCCGTTATTATTGCAGACACAGTCTCTAACATCTGAGTGGTTCACCAATGTTGTTTCAGGATGAGCCCTACATGAAACCTGGGCTTGCCAACATGAAGAATGCTATCGTGGTTCCTCACATTGCTTCAGCTTCTAAGGTATTATGGATCTGCAATGTTCAAAGTTTGAATGGTTAAGAGATCAAGACTTATTTATTTTCTTTCTTTTCATCAAGCTATTAATCCGGATGTTCCCTTACGTGTTTATGTAGTGGACTCGAGAAGGAATGGCAACATTGGCTGCTCTCAACGTCCTGGTATGTCACTAGTATGACAATTGCAGAATGAAGAAAAGAAAATCAAGATTAACATCTGAAATAGCTTACATCATTTAAAGATGGGCTGAAAAAAATTCACTTTAGCACCAAAGTACTAACAACATTTACAATGCTATCGTTTAGGGGAAAATCAAAGGATATCCAGTTTGGTCTGATCCAAACCAGGTAGAACCATTCCTGAACGAGAATGCTCCACCTCCAGCTGCCAGTCCTAGCATTGTTAACGCCAAGGCCTTAGGTAATAATATCTATAAAACTATCAATGACAGTATGACACACACCAGGTCAATTTTCTTTGCTGAAAACTCTTTCACTGCAGGATTACCAGTTTCAAGGCTTTGAACATTGATGTAGAGGGCCACATGTCGAACCTTCCTGGTGCAAATGGAGTAATTGTTATGCATGGAAACCAGGCTCTAGGTACTGCATTTATCTGAAGTTCTAACAAAAGTATATTTGAAAGATATAAACGTGTATCTACGATGTTGTCTTATAAATACTGGTTTCATAATCCTGTTATATATAAGAGGCTGTTTATATATGTTTCAATATATCTGCTCAGTTTGGCTAGAGAAGTTGGCATCAGCTGGTTACTTATAGTTGAAGGTTTCAAGACTGATGCAACTTTGGTTAGGCAGCAAGTTCTTTTAAATGTAGTCCAGTTTTTTCTAATGCCGGATTGACATTCACGTTTAGCATATGTGTTTTGCTTTCTCCGGAAAGTTCAAAGTAAAGAAAGGGGTAAAGAAATCTGAAAGGCCTTTTGGTATACGATTATTGTATTATATCTTGACCACATATTACACAATGAACTTCAATGTACAATAAGGAACGAATTGTAAGGCTCATACAAACTACAAAGACAATATCCAAAACACAAGTCTCTCGACGTATTTCTGGTAGTCTCATAACACTGCATAATCCTAACACAAGGTAAATGATCATCCGTATGATCATTATTCATAAAAGCAGAAAGGACCTCCAGTCTTTTATGTGTAAAATGGTCTCAATTATTTCCTGATAAAGAACTGGCCAGTGGGACTCTCATTGGGGAGCAGCACCAGCCTGACAACGCTTTCAGCACCTTAGTTGATGGTTAAGATGCCAAAATTGCAGTTTATATCTGTTAGGGAAGACACAATTGCTGTAGAAACTTAGACATTTTTTTGCCAGAATTCAGTGTATGCATTCATGGCAAATTTTGAGATTGTATAGGTTGAAAAGTATTGACGCCACTCACGCTAGCCTTTGGTTAATTTCCACCAAACCTTGTTTGAAATTTTCTAGTAACTGACTCATCACTGCATCTATTCTCTCTGTTAGGCTGTCAGCATCACTTAATACATCTTTAAACCATCCTTCTGGAAAATGCTGAAACAACACATGAAAAACAAGAGCTTTAAATTAATTTGACTTTTAAGAATATTGCAATTACATATTCACAAGTATCCGCAACCCTTATTCACAACTAGTAGAAAGTTTGATTTTCTGTAGTGCGCACTACTAGCTCAGCAGTACTGCCATGCAAGACAATGAAAAAGCTAGTGCAAACTATTAGAGGGAACAGAGATCTGAGTAAAGAAGGAAATACAAGACTACTTGATATGGAGATAATTATCATCTTCAGGAGTAAGGACCATGCCCAGCAGGTGATCATCAGAAGAAAAATGCTTTCTTGGATTTGGATGGCTTTATTGAAGAGCTGTGTGGATATCCTAGCTAATTAGTTCAATCTTCAATTACCAAGTACTACTTAATTAGTACTTAACAGTTTGATCACCATCCCTTGTGATGATTTCCAAATCTCCCTCCATGCTCATCAGTTCTCTCCATCTTTTGATTACCAATTGTTTCATTCTATGTAGTTAATTAGTGCTGATAGTATATGTATATTAGGTGTAGGTTGATCATCATTGTCTTCATCAATGTCAATAGCATCTTTAAAAACTCATGAATATGTGCTATATATCTTCATGCATACATTCTATTCTATATGGTGATTAATGATTATGGTCTGTATTTTTGGAGTAATCTAAGAGCATGAATCCAAGAGTTTTGTTCAACGATCCCGTGAAAATTAAGGGTAGAGTTGATATATATGCCAGCATATTGGATACCTGTGCCTTTATACTGTAATGTTTGCTAACAATTCCACAATAATCTGCCAATTGGAGGGAAGAGAAGTTTTTGGACAATCGTTTCTGTTCTTGTTCAGAGGTTATCATTCATCATCGACTTCTCTACCGCCCAAAGTTGGCTTAGTTACAGGGCGAAGAGAAACACATCAGTAAATCAGTGATCGACAACTTCAAGTTTTCACAAAAGTTCTTGTTTCTTTCTCTTTTTAGGTCAAATTCAAGATCAACTGGATTGCCAGAACAAGCTGTTCAGTCTTGAGTCTATGAATTAAACAAGCTGATACTAGTCAGAAAGGAAACAGCGACGAGAAGTCTTTTCTTGAGCAAAGAAGATGGAAGCTTTCATTAATGTGTGTTTATCTAGGAGGTTAAAAAAATCAAATTTAATGATTGAGGCAAAATAAACCCGTTGTGTTTAACTCATACTGGTACAGTCTAGCCACCAGACACAAGTTCTTTACTGGCTAGTTCTAATAAAAAGAAAAAGGTTTGTTACAACATAACGCCATCATCGCAAGGATATTAAGAGTTAGATATGGTACTGATATCTCATTGCCTTCTTCTAGTAATCCATAAGCCCAGCAACAAATTGACATCACCGTATTGTTCTCCCTCGGTCCCTCTTGTAACGAGACAGCAAAAGTTTTTTTTAAGTAAATACAGAATGCCTGTGTATGCTCCTCACATGCAACTTCATATTCTACACAACCTGCACCTAATGCTTAATCCATTATGTCTTAATGGAGAACAAAATATCATTAGTAGAATAAGAAAACAAACTACAGATCCTTACCAAAGAGCTATGGTTACAGAAACTTCCATTTAAGAGTGATACAAACCATTAGCCACCAATATGTATCATCGGCCTATTTGCTGTCTTTGCAATGTCAAACATTCCAGCATGCGAAGCTTTCTTCCTCTTCACCTAAAGCATGCATAAGAAGTGATAGAAAACATTTAGGAGGGCTGAAAGCTGAATTGTATTAGAACATGATACTTAATACAACACTAGAGAGGAACTTGTTTGCGGCATAAGGCATTATTCAAAAATAAATTGTTTGTACCGCTGAACCAATAATTTCTGCTAGTTCATGATCATCAGCACCCTGCCTAAGGGGATCTCTTAAGCTGACCTGCATAGTAAACATGTACAGTATAATTAGCATAGCAATAAGTAATAAAAGAAACCTATTGCAGATATAATACAAAAAAACTCCAAGGAAACTCCATTCAGTAAGAAAGAAGTCGGTTCACAAAGGACAAGCCTACCACTACAAGATTGTTGCCTTGACTATGAGCTTCATCACATCATTATTTTTCTGTCTTCAAAAGACAAAGGGTCTCATACAGCAGAGGTCCCATGGAGAACTACTAGTCAGTCTAGTGACCTCTAAATGCTGGAAACATAATTGACTTAAAAGAAACCCAACTATCAAGTTATGGACACATCCACAAAGTCGGAAGTCTTACGATTCATAATCTTTGTACACAACCAATACCTATTCAGATTTATTAACTCCCCATTCTCATCCATAAGTTGATATGAACATCAGCATATACGGGTGTCAGATGGGCAGGTAAAGGCTGGATATAGTTTCTGGCAAGTAGCATGGGATCTAAACAAATTATTGAAGACACATGGCTCTGTGTGTAATAACTGCCTATCACTACCCAGAGTCAAATAGATACCAACGTTATATGCCCCCCAAGTAATGGTTAGTCGACCCTTAAGGCTGTTTAACTTTCAGTTTGATAACGATATGACTGTTGCTAACTCCACAAAATGTAATTGCTAAGTCCCACTATGAACCACATTCATTTCTCATTTTATTACATCAATATAGGAAAGTACACAGGAATTAACAGAATTAAAATGATAGGATGGATAAAGGATCACATTATTCTGTATCTTATTATGTTGTAAGAAGAGAAAGGAGAAAAGAGTGGCACTAGATACTGTCTGATTGCCAATCATGAAGACTGATCCAGACATGATTTCACTTAATATCCAAAGGCCTCAGAATTTGGAGGTTAGAGCTATCCAGGTAATAGACATGAAAGCCTAAAAACAATTCGAAGCTTCTATAGCCAGAATACCAACTCGTATTATCACCTTTATGCAGTATGATAAAAGGTACTCATGGTTGAAGAAATCATCCTAATCAATCAGAAAACTAGCTCTTCAAAATAGTATAATGCTAGTGGTCTACAAGTCATTAAAAGTAACAGAAAATCTAATTCACGATGATGCAAATATAGTAAAGCGAACAATAGCCAGCAAAAGAACTTCCTTGAGAGAAAGTTCTGGTCTGGTCCGGTCCGGTCCTGTAACAAAAGTGCACTATCCCAAACTTGCAACTTGACTTTTTGCAAAAAGATGAAGTTCAAAATTATCCAACAGTTGGGCGATTTCAGGAAAAAAAAAATGCATAGATCCTCAGAAAGTAAGGATGTCTAAAGAGTAGTTGGCAGCAAAAGCCAAATTGGAAATCACAGCAAAGATCACAACATTACAATACTTGTCAAATGCTAATAACAGGAAAAAGTACAGACATGCATATGACTGACCTCTGAAGGACCAAACAAGCAAACTTTGAAGTTCCCATCAGCTAAGAGTCGCAATCTATTGCAACCAGCACAAAAATGCTCAGTCATTGATGTAATAAAAGAAACTGTACCAAGATAATCATCTATTCTGAAATTCTTGGCAGTATCAGTTGGGTGATCCTGAAGTCTTTTCAGGCCTGTATAATGTGTTGCCTGCTCACAAAAATAATAACTAATTCAAGAAACAATCAACAGTACAGGTAAGTGAGGTAACATTCAGAAATCAATCAGTAGGATTATCCATCAAAATTCTACCTTACCACTCTATCCAACATTTCCGCGTAGGGTACAAGTTTCTTAACATTCCATACATTTCCATCAAAAGGCATGAACTCAATGAATCGAACGTTAATTGGCTTTTCACGTGTCAGCTCCACAAAATCGCAAACCTCATCATCATTGAACCCGCGCATTACAACGCAATTTACCTGCATAAGAGCACAGAAAACATATAAAAATGCACACATTGTAAAATACAGGTGTTGGAATCATACTTGATAAGCATGTTCCCCATCAGCAAAATCAGAAACAACAAGTAACATCAATCATAAACCCATCAATAAAAACAGGAAATACCTTAACAGGATTATAACCTAGGTCAATGGCAGCATTAATCGAGTCCATAACCCTTTCATGCCCTTTACGCCTGGTCAGAAACTCAAACTTTGCAGGAACCAGAGTATCTAAACTAATATTGACAGCACTAAGGCCGCATTCTTTCAACTTGGGAAGTTTCCTTGCAAGAGTAATGCCATTAGTAGTGACAGCCAGTGTCTTCAATCCCTTCAAGTTAGACAACTGCAAGCAGATGTCTTCGATATCTTTCCTCACGGTTGGCTCCCCTCCAGTCAAACGTATCTTATCCACTCCGGAGCTTACGAACAGACCAGCCAATCGAAGGAGCTCAGTCTGTGAGAGAATGTTCGAGTTAGGAGTGAGGCTGACACCCTCGGCTGGCATACAGTATTGACATCGCAGATTGCACCGCTCTGTCAAGGAGATCCTCAAGTAAGTGTGCTGCCTTCCAAAGGAATCGATCAACATATTGGACACAGGGTTGTGTTCCTCCGGCAACTTCGTACAAGAAGTAGTTCCATAAGGGGAGAACTGATAAAGCATTCAAAACTTGAAAATGAGGTGAACCCAATTCATCAAAATGTATGGAAAAGATGGAAATGAGAAGGTAAAGCGAGAGAGATACCAGGAGAGAATGGAGATTTGCAAGGCGTGTACGCAAGTGGGGAAGCTTTAACAGATGACGCTTCATCATCGTCATCTTCAGAGGAGGAGGAGCATGAATGAATCAAATGAAGAGTTGGGTGTATTTATGTTGATTGGTTTTGGGAGTGGGTGGTGAACCGAAGCAGAGGAGAAATAAATTGGGTAGTCCTGCTTTTTATAAGAGTCGAAAGGCCGCCCAATTTGTGAGATGAGATGACTGATCACGACTCTACGACTACGATTTGGATCCTCTCTGTCCGGATATACTCAATACTTCAAATCTCGGCTGTATACGTCCCCCCCCCCCCCCCGCGGACTATAAAAATATGAAGAAATGGGTTTATAAAGTCTTAATTTACTGTCACCAACGTACTTCCGTTTAATTTTCGTTACAGATGTAACAAGTACATGAAACCTAATAAAATGAGTAGGGCAGCTCAGCTGCGGGACAAAAAAACAATCTAACGGACACAAATTCATAGCCCTTAAACTCGAATTATCACAGATCCATCACTCTAAAGTGTCTCTCTTTCTTTGACCAAACAGCTCCTATTCGTACTGAAACTATCTCTTCTTCCTCCCTCTTCTCAATCCATCATATGCCCTCAAAAATCCCAATAGCGTCTCTTTTACTAATAGGTTCTTCTTCATTTTCTTTTAAATTAAAAATTGATATGGTTTCTTTATGGGTTTTTGATACAGAAGTTTCCATTGATAGTGTTCTTGAGTATACGGGGTGGGTGTATGATTAAAAATTTAAAAATTAAGTTAATGCAGCTTTTGACTCTTTGAAATTCATCAATATCTTCTGAACCTAGTATACATGTAATCTGAATGTCAACACTACAGTCTTGGACATTATCTGACGAGCAAGACCTGCATCCTGGTTCAATAACTCCCTCAATTGGTCTCCACCTCTCCAATTTGTTTCTCAAAGTATTCTTTTGAAGTCTGCAGTGAGGCAGTTGCACTGTCATTATGTTTATACCCAATTTTGGTAAATCGGCCGTTGAAATATTGGCAGATTAATAAGGAAAATTTGATGCTTTATTTGCAATATCTCAATATAATTTTATTATTATATTTTATTAGATATTAATATTCGGGGAAGAAATTAAAAGGGAAGACAATGACGACGATTTCTTATAATTGCCGATATATAAATGGAAAGATAAAAACGGTGATTTATCATAATTATCGAATATATAATCGAGGAAGAAAATAACCGAGATGTAATTGCGTTTGAAGGCATTGATGACAATATTTCATGATCAATACACAATCGATTCCAACAGTGTCTCTCAAGAAGAAAATATATATGATGCAACTAAAAAATGAGCAATATGGAGCATAATCTTGATTCTGGTTATTAAGAGCGAAATTCAAATATTTAATTGTATTCTATTTCCTTTATTGTGTGTTCGTAATTGTATATATTTGACCCTCAACGTCATTGTAAATGATCCTCAACCAACACAAACAACAGTTCAATACAAACACCAAATTCTGTATGAGTTCTCTACAATATCAATCTTTTCATTCATAATCTAGCCTAGTTTTTTTTTCTTTTTTTCATCGTTTTTTTTTACCTTCAGCAATTTATCACTTACTTTACATTCTGCAATTTACTTTTCCGCGTCTTTAAATTTCATGCACTTTAATTCCTCGCAATTATTTTCCGCTCTTTAAATTTCACACAATTTTAAATTTTGTTCTTTTACTTTCTGCACTTTATTTTCACGCAAACTCATACAAAAAAAAACACAAAAAATGGGAGCAGCATCGGTGAAAATGCCGAAAGTCCTTGCAAAAAAGGCAAGAGAACCTAAAGGCCGAGACGGTTCCTTCCTCGGCCTACAATCACTTGGAAGAAGTTAGATCAGACACAAAATATTTATCAAAAAACTCGCTTGGCCAACAGGTCACAAGTTGGCACGCCCGCTTAAATCAGAACAATGATTACGCTTCAAGTCCCTCGGCCATCGTTTCGGCCGAGACGATTTTGAGCAACCATATTATCCTTGAGCTTATGTTCCTATTCAATGTTTATGTCATTGTTGGGTCCATACTGTACATGTAATCTGCTACTACTTTCTATAAATTTTGGTAATGAGGATATAGGTTGGCAGGTTGCAATATGGACGAATTAGTTTTTGCCTTATTGCTATACCACAATCCAAGCCTATACCACAATCATCTAATCCAACTCTATTGAAATTATACTTGATAAAAATTATCCATTGAAATATGTAACAGACATCCCAAATCACAATCACAAATTATAATTATAATCCAAGAGAATATGGATAAGATCACAATGATCATATGACAATCCAACTAATGATGCATTACTGACATCACATAAGAAAACAATTGAAATAATGCTGAAATAAAATAGATTTGTGATCGACTTCATCCTCTAAATGATCAATTTAAAGGTCTTCCAAAATATTGTCATGGACATATTTTCTTCAAAAAATCATATTTTAAGATCAGACAATGACACTGAATAGTGTTGGAAGTCCACAGAAAAATGGCATTGTTGAAAGAAAAGTAAGGATTTGTTGAACAAAACTATAGCTTTGCTGTTTCAAATGAATGTTCCCGGCCAAGAAGTTTTAGTCTCAAGGCATCCTTACTAGTTACTACAACACATCTTATCAATCGACTTCCTAGCAGAGTTTTGCATATGAAGTCTCCTTTCAAAATCAGGAAAGAAAGGAAAAGTGAGTTGTCTCATCTTAGAATTTTTGGATGTGTTTGTTATGCATGTTCATCTCACGTCTGTCTTACTCAATGAGTTCAACTATCTCTCTTGGTCAAGAGCTATATCTCTTGCGCTTGGAGAGAAGTCAAAGCTTGGACACATTAATGGAAGTGTTCAACCTCCTAAGCAACTCACTCCCGCATATGAGGTTTGGTAAGATATGCTCGTTATTATTGGCTTCTCAACTCCATGGAACCGCAACTCCATCTTTAGAAGGCTGTAGAAGAGAAGTATGGAAATCATCGATCAAAACAATGCTGCTCGAGTTTCCCAACTCCAAAAAGGCATCTCCAACCTTCAGCAAGAAGGTAACTCCTTCATCCAGCACCTTGGAAGGTTGAAAAGCAAGTGGAATGAGCTCAACATCTAGAGACCTCACAGTATTGTCGCCAAGGAGCTGCGACAAAGAGCAGAAGAAGAAAAAATCTTCCAATTGTTTGCCAGCTTGGGACCAAAATATGAAGACTTAAGAAGTCATATTCTCATGAGTTCTGAGCTACCAACCCTAACTAGCATATGCTCTACCATTCAAAGGGAGGAAGTGAGAAGGAAAGTCATGAATACAGATACCAAAGCCACTGCTTCAAAATCAAAAGCTTTTGCTTCAAACTCTGAGCACAGGGTGTATAAAGGGAAGAGGCCTGATCTATGGTGTGCTTATTGTGAGCATCAAGGGCATCTGAAGGACACTTGCTGGATTCTGCATCCCGAGCTAAATTTGATAAGGAGCAAAGGTTCTCAAGGGAAGCTAAGAGTTTTTAGAAAAAGCCAACATCTAGCCACACTTTCAAGGACAACCATGCAGTTGCTAATGAAGGATTTGTTTCACCACAAATCCAACTGCATTGATAAATGAGTTTGCAGCTTACCTTCAATTGAAGAAGGTTGGAAATGAAAGTAATGAGGAGGGAAACAAAGTATTGCGCTCCTAGTCAAGTTTGCTGGTTTTTTAGCTGAAACTAATGGACTATCTCAAGATGAGATTCCAGGTATCCTCAATGTGTTCTCTACTGCTCTTAATGTCAATACTATGCATGATTTTTGGATTATAAACTCAGGTGTCACTGATCACATGACAAATAAAAACTCAAATCTTCATGAATGATTTGTTGAACAAAACTATAGCTTTGCTATTTCAAATGAATGTTCTCGGCCAAGAAGTTTTAATTCGTCTCAAGGCATCCTTACTAGTTACTACAACATATCTTATCAATCGACTTCCTAGCAGAGTTTTGCATATGAAGTCTCCTCTCGAAATTATGAAAGGAAGGAAAAGTGAGTTGTCTCATCTTAGAATTTTTGGATGACAAATTGGATGCGAAGACTACCAAATGTGTGCTTTCGGTTTACTCTACAACTCAAAAGGGTTACAAATGCTATAATCTAAAAACCAGAAAGCTGGTGGTTTCTAAGGATGTTAGATTTGTGAATCATCTCCCTTCTTTAGCGGACCAAAAGTTTCCATTCAAGGGGAGTTCTTCAGTGATTTTATTTCATTGCCCATGAATGATGCCATAGTTATTTTTTTCTCTACTCGTTTAGGAAAGACACCTACTCCTACTCCTACAGTTATACCAGATTCTCCACCTACACTAGATTCTCAAAATGATGATGTGTGTGTAGAACAACATGAAGTGGTGTTGCCTGTTGAAGCAACACAGGAAGATGTTGAAGAAGAGGTTGTTGATGTCAGGACCTATCCCAGATTTCACCCTGAAATTTGTAATGAACCTTGCGGGTACCACCTCCAAAGGAGATGCTACCGGAAATTCGGCATAACCTCCCTTGAAAATGGACAATCATTCCTAAAAAACCTGCAAACACACTTCTAAAATCATACTCCAACCTTGTACTCATGGAGCCTTCATGCTCCCCAAGTTCATCACATCTCCCAAAATATCAAAAACCAATCTAAAAGAATCTCACAACGAACAACGAAGACATTTAATAATTTACTAACTAGATTATCAGAGCATATCTAATAATAAAAGAAAAACAATGAATAAAGAATTTGATTGTTTATCGGGTTTGCAATTTGTGGTGATATACGTCAATAGCATGAATTTGATTGATACTCTTGAAGAGATCAAGAAAACCACAAAACACCTGAAGTCGGAGTTTGAGATGAAAGGCTTTTGGAGGCCAAATCATTTTCTCAACCTGGAGTCGTGCAAAGTACAAATAGAATTTTGGTTTATCAATCAAATTACATCTAGAAGATGTTAAGATGTTTTAATGATGATAAAGCAAAGTCTTCAAACTCGCTCATAATCATCTGAAATCTAGTGAGACTCGTATCATCATGCAAATGATAACAAAGATATTGGGACCATAAGACTCATATCTAAGCACAATAGGCGCATTATTGTACTTAGCTAAATGTCATAGATAGGACATCTCACCCGATGTGAATTTATTAGCTAGATATAGCTCTGTGCCTACACGCCGCCTCCGAAAATGGCATAAAAGACAATTTCGTTACTTTAAATGTATGACAGAAAAGGGCTCATTCTATCCCTAAGCATCATGGAATGGATCAACCGCCTATGATCCTTGAAATGATGTTTGCCTTGTTAAAAATGGTGACATGAGTTGTGTAAACCGACACAAGGCTTATTCCCGACTAGTTATGTCTTTACTATAGGAAATAGAATAATCTTAGAGATATATGAAACAAAACCTCTTTAAGTCATGTTGACTATTAAGTTATTCAAGAAGCATGATCAATGTAGCAGTTTCATCTAGTGTGTAGTTTTCAGGGGGAGTCAATATTAGGGAGTGTATCCCGAAGCATACTCTCCTTCGTCCAGGGTTATTTTGTCCCACTGGGTTTTGTTATCTGACAAGATTTTAATTAGGCACACATTAAATTGGTCACCCTACTCATACTTCATCTTGAAGATGTCTTTATTTGAAATATATGCAATTGCTCATTTTTTCCCTTCGACCACGGGTTTGTCCCACTGGGTTTACCGGGCAAGATTTTGGTGTAGTAACTATTATGCATCTATCTCCTATGGACTCACATCTTATGATCTAGACTAAAACCGATTCACCAAAATCAAGGGTTATGACTACCACCGCTACGTGTGCGTTGTACTCTTTTCTCCATATGGTTTTTATTACCTGGCAAGGTTTTGACGAGGCAACACTAGAGCACATATCAAAGGAAGCTAATAACAGAGAATACCCAAGGGGGAGTATTGTAAATAGTTTATTTAATGGACATTCTTGTAATTAGCTCAATAAGGATATTCATGTAATTTACATACTGATTACATCTCTATATAAGAGATGGTTATCTACTCAATAATATATACATATTCCCTCATTCTCTTGGTTGTTTCTCTCCTTTCTTAATCTCTTTTACTTTTGTTTTACAACACATATGATATTTATTTGTGTTATATGTGGTATCAAACACAACAACATCATTAAAGAAATAGTATGCTTTCTTTGAGGTAGGATCAACCTAAAAACAACGTCTCATCTTATTTTCTTCATCTCGATCAACTTCAAAATAAAAAGATGGTTTCTTTTCCTTTTCTGACTGGAAGTACTCAAGTAGCATAGTTGCATCATGTCTCTTAACTTCTTCTCTCAAATCTCTTTCATAGTTTCTCAAATCTCTGGCAATGCAACCAACATTTGGTATACCACCTGCCACAGTCTCTATTATTTTGAATTGCTGACTTAATCAAATGTTAACACTCTTTAGTTTTTCCATGAGACACTTCTTTGTCTTTGTAAGCTTGTGATGTGATGATAACAAACGTACCTTCGTGGGGCTTGTACGTGCATGTGTATGAGCTTCCTCAAAGTCACTTACCCATCATTTTTTCTTTGCCTTGTTGAAGACGATGTTCAACCTTGCCTTACAACCCACACACTTGATTCCACCATTCATTTCTTCCATGGTCGATGAGTCTTGTTTTCTTATGTTCTCATAAGTCTCATTTGTTGTTCCTTCTTTGGAACATAAAACCTGTTTTCAGGTATTCTCTACGGTGACCTTATTCTTCTTATTTGAACTCATTCTCACACTAAAACCAACAACTTTTGCATATATATCATTGTAAAAGTAACAGGCTTCCTCTATTCTATCAAAAAATATATATAAAATAGGCTTCCTCTATTGTTTCAAATTCCTGACCAAGCTGAAGTTTTGGTTCATCTTCAACAACATTCTCAACAGGCTCTTGTGACGATTGATCAACCATCGTAGGGCTGTAATACATTATTTAAAACATAATTGTATATTAACTTTCATCACAGTAGAGTCCAAGCGTACTTATACTATAATTGAGCGACTTATGTCAATCAACAAGCTACTAACTAAACAATTATGCAGTCATTTCCAGATTGAAGTGCTTCAAATTAAAATATTGCCCTTGTATTGGAAGATGAAGAAAAAGACAGTAAAACAAAGCGAAAGAGCATATCAAATGTTGGGGTTTACCTCATTGATTCCACTTAGAAAACGAGCAATGAAATCATCAACTAAAATAGTCTATCTCGTGTTCATAAAAACTATTCACCAAACTGAAAATAAAATAAAATAAGAAGAACCTAAAATCAAGAGAGCAAGATCTGGGTAGAATACATACCGTATAGAGACCCAATTTTGTGATGACGAGGATGAAACACAAACCTTGCACACTTCTAATATCATATTCTAACCTTGCACTCTAATATTATATTCTAACCTTGCACTCCTGGAACTTGCCTTAATCACCTAATAACAATCTCAAATGGTCATCAGAGCATATCTATAACGAAAGAACAACAATGAATAAAGAATAAGTAGAAGCAGCCTCTGACTATGCATCGACTCCATGTACGCTCAACCTCAAATAAACTTAGCCTGCAAACTGGGTATTTAAAACCAAAGGGTCCAGGGGAAAGTAATTTAAAAATGTTAGAGTGAGTGGACAAAAATAAATAAATTACTTTAACAAAACATAATTTAAATATTTTCCCAAGTTTAAACTTTAAAACCACGATGCACGCAACTTTGATATAACATTTAACATGAACTTCAGAATCATATAAAAATGGACAAACCAGTTCCGCTGGTTAATCAAATACAAAAATCTAGTCATAAGAGATAAACCAGCCCCGCTGATTAATCAATTACATAAATGAGAAAAATAACACAAGAGGAAGAGTTATCATCGTGTAAGAGAAGCCTCCAAGACTCGAGTCAGTACCTCCCAGACTATAGTAGTGTCTCACGCTAAGAGCTCGACTCACTTATAGTGAAGACCGCTAATAAGGCTAGCTAGCAATAAAATATTAACCGATTGGTGCCTCCCAGGTTATAGTAGCGGTCCACGCTAAGCGCTCGACTCACCTATGGTAAGGACCGCTAATAAAGGCTAGCTAATAATGAATAAGAGTGACCCCATAGTATGGTAACTAAAAATATACGAAATCACTTAAATCCATAAAGCTTCCCCAAGATCATGCGAATGGTACGATTCCCAACCTTACTTGGAAATTATCATAAGAAATTTAAAATAAATCTCAATGATGTGTTGTTGGGTTTCCAGCCCATGTGTTTTTCCTAAGATGTTTCGTCTTAGAGTATGGTATTCCAATAAGGAAATGATATCCTTATTGATGATGGTATACCTGTAATCTTGGTTGATTACATAGAAGGAAGGAGGCATTATTGCCTACCACTAATCGGAATAGGATTTCCTATTTGGTGAAGAGATCTGAAGATCCTTATGGCTATATAAGGAGGGGTTCAGCTAAAGGGTTTTGTATCGCAGAGACAAAGAGCAAAGTGTGTTCCATTCTCGGTTAGAGGGTGAGAGAGGGCAGAAATGAGAGAGATAGGAAGAGAAGAGAGAGTCCTTGTTTTCTTATACTTTCTGGTGTACCCATTATTAATATAGTGGAGAGTGTTTTCTGCCGGTGAACGTAGACAAAAGTTTTGCTGAACCACCTTAAATATGTGTTCTTTGTGTCTTATCTCTGTGGTTGTTTCTCTTGGTTTGCTGTGTTTTTTTGGGGTTCCTTAACATACATAATTGGCCGATATCTCAACAGTGGTATCAGAGCGGGGTTAGCCTGTAGATCCAAGGTTTGATTCAGCAGGTTTGGTGTTGACAAGATGAGTGAAGACAAAGGCACAATGATCAAACTTACCCACACGAATTGGGTGACGTGGAAGCCAAGAATGGAGGATATCCTTTATTGTAAGGATATGCATGAGCCTATTGAAGGTGTGGCTGGCAAGCCTGCAGATATGGCGGATAACAAGTGGCAAAAGTTACATCGGAAAACTGTTGGCACGATAAGACAATGGGTAGATGATTTCGTCTTTCACCATGTGTCGGAAGAAACTGATGCGGAAGAACTCTGAAAGAAATTGGAATCCCTCTTTGAGAAGAAGACCACTGCGAAGAAAGCTTTCATTTTCAAAGAGATGATCAACATGAAGTTCAATGAGGATAAAAGTGTTGTTGTACACTTGAATGATTTCCAGAATGTGACCAATCAGTTGGCGACAATGGGTATGAAGATTGGCGATGAGATACTAGCATTTTTCTTGCTAGGGACTGTGTCGGATAGTTGGGAGACTTTCGTGATGACCTTGACTAATTTTGCGTCTGATGGTGTATTGTCTATGGGTACCGTTAAGAACAACATGTTTAATGAAGAAACAAGGAGAAAAGCTGTTGGCATAGACGATGGGCACGGAAGAGCCCTTGTTGTAAAGGGTAGAGACAAGAATTCAGGTCTAAGGTTTAGTGGCACATGTCACTACTGTGGTGAGAAGAGCCACATAAAGCGGATGTGTCAAAAGTGGAAACAAGACAAAAAGAAGGGCAACTACCAAGATGATGAAGATGATGGCTTTACTGCTACTGTCTCGGGGGAGCTTCTCACTGTTCAAGAATGTATGTATGTTGGTGACAAGGGTCATGATTGGGGGTTTCCAGCCCATGTGTTTTTCCTAAGATGTTTCGTCTTAGAGTATGGTATTCCAATGAGGAAAGGATACCCTTATTGATGATGATATACATGTAATCTTGGTTGATTACAGAGAAAGAATGAGTCATTATTGCCTACCACTAATAGGAATATGATTTCCTATTTGGTAAAGAGATCTGAAGATCCTTATGGCTATATAAGAAGGGGTTCAGCTCTAGGGTTTTGTATCGTAGAGACAAAGAGCAAAGTGTGTTCCATTCTCGGTTAGAGGGTGAGAGAGGGCAGAGAGGAGAGAGATAGGAAGAGAAGAGAGAGTCCTTGTTTTCTTATACTTTCTGGTGTACCCATTATTAATATAGTGAGGAGTGTTTTCTGCCGGTGGACATAGGCAAAAGTTTTGCTGAACCACCTTAAATCTGTGTTCTTTGTGTCTTATCTCTGTGGTTGTTTCTCTTGGTTTGTTGTGTTCTTTTGGGGTTCCTTAACATACATAATTTGCCGATATCTCAACATGTGTCTCACACATCCAAATATTCTCAAATCTATAATTAAAAGCGAGATTTAATTATCAAGTATAAATTGTAAATAATTTCTCAATCCGAAAATACTCACTAAAAATATTATCAATGTGAAGATTGATAATCCTCAAATAAACGAGAAAGTTATAAAAAGAGAATTACCGAAAATGAGATTTTCGGTAGTCTTTAATAAATCTCAAAATCAATAATAAAACCGATAATAATTAAATCCGGAAATCATAAATAATATCCAAACTCAAATACCAAATTAATGATCCGAGTTCAAATCCATAAATCATGGTCAACAATTAATCCATGCGTTAAACTCAAAATAATTTCCAAGATCATTTCATATGCCGAAGTATTAATATATGCTTGGAAAATAAAATGATAAATTATAAAATTTTACATGCATATTTATTAAAAACCAAAGTGTCCACTTACAAATTTAGGCATAAGCCCGATGATATCCGAATCGCCACTCAAGCGAGGTCCCCTCGTATCCTAGCATAATAAATATGTTTAGAACCACTCTTCAATTTAGGAAAATAAATGCTTTAACTTAAGCATTGAAATCCTTCCACTTAACCCACTAATCAAGCTAGGGTTAAGCTAATTAGATTTTTACCAAACTTCATCTACAACCTCACTTCATTGATTCTAGCACTTTAGGACCATAACCAAGAAAATCAAATGGTTGGATATATTCTCTCAACCGCCAATTTCTCCAATCTCTGAAAAATTTCAAACCTAACCAAAACTCCTTCAAAAATTTCAAACTTAACATTAATGAATTCCTCACAGCATAACCTATTAATTAACATGAAAAAATACCCAAAATTGGTGGCGCCGCCGTCTGCTCCGTCGGCAGAGGCGGCCGGCCGACCATCCTTTACTCCGGCCACCTCTAACGATTACCAAATTTTAGCACAATCATCCTCTCAACATTCTAAACAACTTTCATAACTAGCAGAAAGTCCAATTTCAAACCTAACTAGGGTAATCGAAGCTAAACATTAAAAATCTCAATTTAAAACCCTAGAATTTCAAATGTCTGATTCTTCTTACCTAGCTCGAGTTATGTCGAATCCTTTTAAGGGTTTGTTGTATAAGAGGAGAGCTTCCAAATGATACTAGCAGCTCCGGCTATGGTGGCCGAAAAAGGGAGTTTTGGCGACTACTCCGCCACGCACAACCGCCTATTCTCGCGGTGATTTCTCCTTCACTGCGGCGCGACACGGGTTGCCACATACCTAGACTTGTAGAGGATGTTCCAAGCTTCGATTTGATACCTAGCTCACCCCCTAACTCGACCGGACGGCGGCGGACGAAGGTGATGAAGTTCCGGCAACAATTATAGAAATTTTGGGTAATTTCTGGAATTATCCTAAAATGGGGGTTTGATTTACTATTTATAGAACTTGAATTTTCTGTAAAATTACCAATCTGCCCCTGAATTTAAACCCTTGTAACTTTTTCATACAAACTCCAATTAAAACGTGCCACATATACGAACTCAGTTTAACGTCCTCTACGACTTTCATGAAGAAAGTTTTTACAAATTTTGAACGAAAAAAAAAGTCAAATTTTAGAGCTACTAAAAGGTTGAATACGAAGGTAAAATTAAAAACGTGATGCTCATTTATGGTTCAAGTGACAGTAAATAGTCAAATAAGGTCCGGGCGTTACATAAAAAACTTGTTGGCCTTCTTTTTGCCTCTCAAATTTGAAAACTACATATATCCTTTTGGAAAATATTAAATACACAAACAAGGACATGACATTTGATTTACACCTTCAACAATCTTATTAAGGTCAAACTATTTTTATGCTGCCATGTATCAATAAGACATTCACAATTTTAACTTTCACACATGAATAACTAAATATTAATTAATTTTTCTAATTCAAATTTTCATCCAATCTTGCTATTGCACTTGCTGGAAAGTTAGTTATTACTGTGCACTTATACTCGTCAAGTTCTGATACTGCGCCCGTACCCTTCCGATCCTACTACTCCACTAGCACTTGTCCAATTCTGCTACTGTACTCGCTAAACTCATACTCATCCAGTGTTGCTTCTGCACTCGAACTTCACAAGTGATGCTACTGCATTCACACTCGTTTAGATATGTTACTACACTTGTACTCTTCAAGCTGCTATTGCGCTCATCATCGCAAGTTCTACTAGTACACTTCATCCAATCCTACTACTATTATACTCATCGCCAAGTTCTGCTATCATTATTGCATTGCTCCTTGTGCTGTTTGAAATGATAATTGGCAGTAGCTGCATGCGAACTATTGCAATTTGTAACGAAAATGGCAATGATTCTGTTTTTGCATGGATGGATTAATACTTCTCAAGAATTGCATGTGTAAAACATTAAAAGCCGTGTGACGTTACAACCATAGGTTTTATATATATGCTAGGTCTGCTGTTATGTATATTTAAGATGAACAGAGTTGCAGACCTCTGTTCACTAAATTTGTTGGCTAATGTTAGAATCCAAGGCGCGCGTAAATATAGAAATCAAAATTTGACGAACCGGAGATAGCACTAAGAAAGAGTATCCAAATTTTCAGAAACAAAATAACTAAGATAAGAACATTATTTTAATCCAACGGTTATTCGGGTTTTTGCATTATTTTTTTTAGAATCAGATCCAAACCAAACATCCTAAAACAGATCGAATCCACAAAAAATTGCTTTTTCATTTTCAGGATCTAATCATAACCGTCTTATTTAGATCAGATTAGATCGGTTTAACTTGAAACATGACCAAATATTTGTCCTACTGTTTTTGTACAATCCTGGATAGGGTTGCAGAAACTGAAGACGGGTCTAGTAGGTTGAATTGACTTGCAAATAAAAGGATGACCGGATGCTTCTGGTCTTTCCTCCTCCGATGATTAAATCAGTATCTGCTGATTTGAATGTAATTAATAGGGTAGTTATTGATACCTGACAAGCTGGTGGCTGGGCTGTATTTATGGCCCAGTGTGAGTTCACTTTACTTGAAAACCGATGTGGGACACTTAACCCTTATTGTTGTTCCAAATGTAGACTTCTCCTAAGACTTCTGCAGTCTTTCCAAGCCCAGTATTATGACCGTAGTTAAGACTGACCTACCCTGTTTATGAGCGAGAACCCTAAGATGACAACGGTTGTGGTGGAATACCTGCTGGTTTAAGGGCTTGGGAGGTTGTTTTATGCACAACCAACTATAAGTCCTCCCAAGTTCTCATTCAAGACACATCGTGAGTGGGGACTTGCTAAAATAAGCCCGTAGACCAATATACTTCAAATGGGCTCCCGCTCATAGTCCCTCCCAAGTTCGAACTCATGACGTGGGTTGAACGGGTGTTACATTTTCCATGGACAAAGGCAGCGAGCCCTGTCCATATCCGGTGTTACTACTCGAGTGACGGGGTGTTAATGTCGTCCGTGGTTTATCAGGCCACTAACTCCGTTTTTAAAGGAAAGATATTTTTCAGTGGGTGTCATGATCTCGATGGTACGCACCCAAGATGGGTTTTTCACATGGTGTCATGATCTCAGTGGTACACACCCGAGGGGTCTTTCACATGGTGGAATGATCTCGGTGAGCATGATGGAATGATCTCGGTGATACTCACCCGAGAGGGGTCTTTCACATTCATTGTTGTGGCAGGTACATTAAATGCATGTTCGCCAGATGTCACCATATGCATGGGGATAACTGTCAAGCAATTAATGCACGTTGCTTCATTCTTTCCTTCTTCAAGAAGATATGGTGGTTTTAAGCCATGTGGCATCATCCTATTGTTTGATTGGATGACTAGGGGTGCCTCGGTTTTGGTTTATTGGTTTTTTTAATGCGTGGTTCGTGGATCGAGGCGACTGCTCATTTTCTGAGTATAAACTCTTCCCCCCCCCCTTTTCGTCTCCACTCATTCAGTCATTCTCACTTTGCTCTTCTCTTTTCTCGGTCTCTTTCTGTGGTTTCTCCCTCTCTTCTCTCCTCTCTCTTTGCTCTAGTTATTCTCATGTCGTTGTGCCGTCGCCGATCCCTACGATTGTGAGGTGTTACCAGGCCTCTGAGTTTCCAACGTTGTTACTGCGTCGCAAATCGGGTAAGTTTCTGCGTTGTCTTTCCTTTGTTCTACTGCACTGTATGCTTCTGCTTATGCCTTTGTTTTTGCTTATGGTTTTGCTTTCTACAGTGTGTTGCTTGTGTGATGGTCAAAATCTGGGGATTTGGGATAAAAACTGGGGATTTTTAGCGTTCTAGAGATTTAAGGGTTAGGATTTTAAAGCTATGAAACTCTCCCTTGCTCCCGGCGGCGCATGCTAATAGATTCTAGGGTTTGTGTTATACTAGAGTAAATGGATTGGTGACGTACAACTGATTTAAGGAGGGCCAGCACATCCTCTTGGCCGGTAGCGGAAGACGACGAGAGGATGGAAGCATATATTAGTCGGTCATCCCGCCTAGGGAAAGAGTCATCTAGGCCAGGGGCGTTAACGTATGGTGTACCCACCCGGGAGGTCGATTGGTCTGCCGAGGTCCCGATTACCAGTATCGTTGGCTCTTCAACGTCTAGACGGTACATCTTGGAGGACGGCACTGTGTACGACGAACCTGAGACCAGTATGACCCCGGCTGAGATAGAACAATTTCGGGAAGACTGGGGCATCCACCTACGGTTTCCCTCCGTGGGCTGTACAAAGGCGAATTGGTGTGCTGCCCGAGAGACGACTTCGTCGCTGTGCAGGACAATATGCTTAGGAATAGTTTCTCCCTCCTGCTTCCTTAATACGTGCAGTACCTGCTAAGCATGCTTCATCTAGCTCCCGGGCAGATTCCCCCAAACTAGTGGCGCCAGTTGTTGTCCCTATGTTGCCTGTACTACCTGTACGACATGGGTTGGTCGACTATCAACAAGTTTCGGGCCCTCTATATTCGAAAAAACAAAACTGCGGTGGTTGTGTCTCATTTTCCGCTCGGCATTACTTGCCTCCCGTTACCGATCTGCCAACGTCCATTAACAACAACTAGCATTCAAAGGTCATGCTGGCAGACGGTCGATGGCAAAAAAAATGTCCAACTTACGTGGTGCCCAACAGGTTAGGTATATTTGGGATTAGTAATTCTCGCTGTCTGAGCTCGAGAAGCGACGTATCGTGCGGATTTTTGTGGCCTGGCCATTGGACGAGAACAATAACTCCTACAACCTGACCCAGTGGAGCGTGCTAGTTCACTGTGAACTCGGCCATATGTCTAGTGGGGTTCACGGTTAAATGCCTCTCACTTGTGTTTTATACTTATATTTTTCTTTGTTACACTTCTAACTGTTGTGCTTGTTGGCAGCTAAAATTCTAAAGCGCAAACCCCGGCAGTCACACCCACGCGACATGGACTCAGACTTTGACCTACTAAGTGACCTTCTAGAGGTTGGGAAGGTTGCCGCCCGCACATAGGTGAATGTTGAGGACTCGAATGCCCGCGTCTTGGAGGACACGGTACTTTTGGAGATTTCCAATGAGGGATACTAGAAGCCTCCTGGTGATACGGAGGTGCCCGGGAAGACAGATTACATTGTCAACGTCTATTTAGGCGAGAAGAAGAAGAAGTCGGCATCCAAGAAGTTGAAGTCTAAGTGGGAGGAGGGCGTGACGTTAACAGGCATGAGCGTGTTGGGCGTGTCGCCACCCTAAAAGAAGCAAAAGGTGGCAGGGCCTTTGGTTGGCCACTCAGTAAGCTTAATTGCTTTCGCGCCTGCTCTTTCCCAGATCCGAAAGACCCCATCCGGCAGATACTTGACAAGTATGGGTGCACTGATGAAAAGTTCATCCGCAGCATGGTGGGTGATCTCAAGGGTATCGAGTTGGATCAGATCAAGATCGGGTCCAACACTCCTCAAAAAAACCGACAATACGCCCGGGAGGCGATAATGAAGGTAAACTTCTCCTTTCTGATGCCAATTTACTGTCCGGGACTCTATTCTCCTAGCTGACAAGTTTGCCAAACTCAGGCTCCATACCAAAGAGCTGGAGGGAAAAGCTGAACTGGTGGTCGCCTTGGAGTACGACGTAGATGTGCTTCAGCGACAGAATGCCAAGTTTCGGTCAAAGTTGAAGGACATAGACGACCAGATTGTCGATCTTCAGGGCCAGATTCCCTCTCAAGGCGAGCTCGCCGTTGCCCAGTTCAAGGAGTCGGATGAACTAAAGGCCATGCTTAAGGCAGCTCGGGAGGGTGGCATCACCGAGAAGTTTGGTGAATGGAGCCACCTTGGGTATTTGGACAAGGCAAAAATGACTGCCGACTTGATCGCTGCCCGAGAGGCCAAGGAGAGGGAGGCGAAGTCTAAGGCGGCTACCGATAGAGAGCCTGAGGGCGCAGAGGGTTTGACAAGCACTACCAGAAGAAAGGCTTTAGCCGACGAAAAAAAAAAAAAACCAGGCCGACGAATTTTTTTTTCGTCGGCTAAAGTGGGCTTTAGCCCACGAAATTGTCCTTCGTCGGCTAATTAAAAATTTTCGTCGGCTAAAGTGGACTTTAGCAGACGAAATTAATATTTCGTCGACTGAATAATTTTTTTCGTCGGCTATAGTCTGTGAACTTTAGCCGACGAAATTTTCAAAAGTTTAGCCGACGAAATTTTTAAGAGTTTAGCCGACGAAATTTTTAAAAGTTTAGCCGACGAAAAATATAATTTCGTCGGTTAAAGTGTTTTATATTTACAGATTTAGACAACAACTCATATGAAAAAAAAAATTATATGTAGAACCTTCAAATGCAAAAAAGTCGTGAAATAAGATATGACCAGAATGGTGAAATACGTGTACGGTTAAAAAATGACGGTATTCCGGTTAAGTCTCGGTGCCGATAGTTGACTTACCCTTATTATTCACTATGCTGCAGATTTAGTTTTTGGTGTCCGATTGACTATTGTGATACCTTTCTGGAAGCGTAACGGCCCTACGAGTCAAACTCATCGCTATGCCATGACGTATAGGCTTTTTTGGCCATCCGAGTCCGTTTAGGGCTTCAAAATGCAGTTTTCTTATTTTCGATTATAGTTGACCGTTTCGATCGAGCCCTTAACGTTGTCGGATCCAGTTGAATTTTTTACCATAGACATATTTCATCATAATGATCATATCTGACAGTCGAATTTTGGTTTGTGAATTTTTAGTCATCGGAATCACAACGTGTCTATTAATGTTGTATAACTTGTTTAGTAGGTTATACAACTTTGTGAACCAACTCTACATAAGAAGCAAAATTATTAAAAATCTTGTGAAATAAGATGTGTTCAGAATGGTGAAATACGGCTATGTTTCAAAAATCACGTAAATTGGGTAAAGTCTCGGAGCCGATAGTAGCGGTTAACCCTATTTACCGTTATTATTTCTTAAGGGGAGCCCTATCGTCGAAAGGTAAATGTTTCAAAAATTTTATATAGGTGGTTGCGTCTCATCTACGTGAGAGTTTTTCGTGTGGAAGATTTGACCAAACTACGTAATATAGGGGGAGATATGAGTGTTTTCGTGAATTTATAGACTTTAGCCGACGAAAATATATGAAAAGTCGTCGGCTAAGGTCCAAAAATTTCAAAATTTTTTAGGCGGTAAACCAAAGTTGGAGGAAAATTTTCAAATGACTTTAGCCGACGAAAATATATGAAAAGTCGTCGGCTAAGATGGTTTTTGCCGACGAATAACCTAATATTTCGTCGGCTATAGTTATTTTTTAATTTTTTAATTACATACTATAGCCGACGAATACGTTAGGGTATTCGTCGGCTAAACCCTAAAATTTCTCTATTACCTACTATAGCCCTATATTTGGTGGTTATTTTGCGTAAAATTTTCAAAGGACTTTAGCCGACGAAAATATATGAAAAGTCATCGGCTAAAGTCGAAAAATTTTCGAAATTTTTAACCAAAATTTTTTGGCGGGCAACCAAAATTTTCAAAGGACTTTAGCCGACGAAATTATGAAAAGTCGTCGGCTAAAGTCGAAAAATTTTCAAAATTTTCAATCAAAATTTTTTGGCGGTCAACCAAAGAGTTTAGCCGACGAAAATAAAGAATTTCGTCGGCTAAAGTTCTTTATATAGCCGCAAATAAACCCAACACTAGACATAATGCGGCCCCTCCTCCTCTTCCTCCTCCTCCTCCTCCTCCACAGAACCACCACAAATAAACCCAACACTAGACATATTGCGGCCCCTCCTCCTCTTCCTCCTCCTTCTCCTCCTCCACCTCCTCCACTCTCTCTCCTCACCCCACCATCTACTCTCCACCCCCACGCGCCCAATGGCCACCTACCGCGCCCTCCTCTCCCTCAAGTCCTCCCTCGACGACCCCGACTCCCGCCTCTCCGCTCTCCGCCTCCTCAACCTCTCCAACAACGTCTTCAACCGCACGTTCCCGCCAGAGCTCTCCAACCTCACTAACCTCCGTGTTCTCGACCTCTACAACAACAACCTCACCGACGTGTTGCCGACTTTTCACTGTATATCACAGTTTCTCTATCAAGATTCTCCACACACAAAAAAAAAATATAAAAAAAGTTTCTGCAGTTTTTTTTTTCAAAACCCAGCAACTTTAGCCGACGATATTCAAACACAATATTCGTCGGCTATAGTATTTTTTAATTTTTTTAATAAGGTTTAGCCGACGAAATAACCTAATATTTCGTCGCCTATAGTTATTTTTTTAATTTTTTTGTAAGGTTTAGCCGACGAATAACCTAATATTTTGTCGGCTATAGTTATTTTTTTAATTTTTTTATAAGGTTTAGCCGACGAATAACCTCATATTTCGTCGGCTATAGTTATTTTTTAATTTTTTTTTAAGGTTTAGCCGACGAAATATTTTATATTTCGTCGGCTATAGTTATTTTTAAAATTTTTTTACAACGTTTAGCCGACGAAATACAAAATATTTCGTCGGCTATAGTTATTTTTAATTATTTATTACGCACTTTAGCCGACGAATATTTCGTCGGCTAAAGTCTGGGACTATAGCCGACGAGATATTTTTCGTCGGCTAAAGTGGGACTATAGCCGACGAAAAAAATAATTTCGTCGGCTAAAGTCATTACAGACGGTCTTATCCCGACGACACTATAGCCGACGAAGGCTCGTCGGCTAAGGTCTTAGCCGACGAATTTATTTAACAGGCCGACGAAAATTTTTCGTCGGCTAAAGTGCCTGTTCTGGTAGTGAAGCGAGCTTTCCAAGAAGGTTGGTAAGAAGGACGTTGATGGCAACGAGAATCTGGCCGAGTCGTCTAAGGATGAAAAAGAGGAGGGCCGCGAGGCATAAGTTGTAATTTGCCTTTATTTTGGTTTTTGTAAAACATTGGCCTTGTGCCTTGTCCCGTTGATTATGAATCCCGAGCACTTTTGTAAATACTCATTGGTGGTATACCCCCGACATTCCGGGTTTTAATATATTTTGTCTTATCCAACTTTGTTATGTGCATCTCTTCGGTGTTAAATATATAATTTGCACTACGCCTATCTCGCTCGGGATTACTAGGAATCTGAATAACTTATGCCTCTCGGTGGATCACATATCCCGCACGAGATTTCTCCAGATTTTATTAACTTAAGCCTCCTTGTGGATTACCTGTCCCGTTCGATATTTACTTGGGATGTTATTAAATTATGCCTCTTTGTGGATTACCTATCCCGTTCGATATTTACTCGGGATGTTATTAAATTATGCCTCTTTATGGATTACATATCCCGTTCGATATTTACTCGGGATTTTATTAACTTATATCTCCTGGTGGATTATTCGATCATTAGAATTTGAATTCAACTTCCTATTCTTGTATTAAGTCTTTCAAGACCAATTTAGGCATCATTCAGGACATGTTGTTCTCCCGGGGTCATTAAGACTTTCAAATATACATTTTACAAAGATGGGTCTCGTCCCTTTTTACACTGGGTAGAATTTCAAGTGCTCCGTATTCCAGGGGCGCCCGGTGACTATCCCATCTTGATCTCGTAGAAAGAACGTTGCTGGGCCGACCTCCTCAACAATCTCGTACGGCGCTTCCCATGTTGAATCCAAGATGGCCGTCTTGGTCATGATTTTCTTCATTACCTAGCCCCAACGTCCAGGTCCTGACCTTACTATTGTAATGGCATGCAACTCAATGCTTATAGACTTAGTTGTACAAGTCTGCTATCTCTCGTCTTTCCTCGATGAGGTCAATATTCAGCTGGTGGCCTTCCTCATTGGTTGTGACATCAAAGTTCTCGACCCTGCCTGAAGGTATTGACATCTCGACCGGCAAGACAGCCTCTGTACCAAAAGGCCATGCAAAAAGACGTTTCTCCCGTTGCTTCGGTTGGTGTGATTCTGATTGCCTATAATACCTTCGACAGCTTCTGTGTCCACAGACCCTTGGAGTCATCCATCTTCTTTTTCAAAAGATTTTTAATGATTTTGTTAACTACCTCCACCTGACCATTGGCATGTGGGTGTGCCGCGGATGCGAAGACCATCTTGGTGCCCATGTCCTTCGTGAACTCAATCAGATTGTTGTTGTTGAATTATGTTCCGTTGTCCGTGACGATTGTCTCTAGGACCCTGAATTTGCAATATATGTTTTTCATCAGGAAATTTTTCACACACTCTGTGGTTATCTTCCTTAGAGGCTCCGCCTCCACCCACTTCGTGTAATAGTCAACAACCACTATTACATACTTGAACTGCCCTGGTGCCGTTGGCAGTATCCCAATGAGGGGAATACGTACCATTGGCGTGCAAATGACATTTATAGAACCGAGTCAACATCTTATCCGCCATGACTCCCATGTTGGGCCAAAAGAACACTGCGCGAAGAGCCTTGTGTGCCAATGACCAGGATCTAGAATGAATCCCGTATACTCCCTCGTGTATTTCCCTCATGATCGCTTCTCGTTCCGCTTCTGTTACACACTTCAAGTTGAGGAAACTATAACATCTACGGTATATCTTCTCATTCATGAGTGTGTACCTGGCACATCTAGATTGAAGTTTTCGTGCTTGCCACCTGTCCTCCAGGCACACACCCTCCTTCATGAACTCGACTATGGGGTCCATCCACGTAGGCTTTCTAGGTCCCGCTTCAACCACGAATATCTTCGAGATGGTTTTACTTATACTCGGTTTTTCCAACACCTCAATCCTTGCCTTCGTTCGTACTTTCCCAGGCCCTTTGGTGGCTAGCCGAGCAAGGGCATCTGCATTGCTATTTTTCTTCCGTGGGATGTGAGAGAGATAGGCCAACTTGAACCGTTGCATGAAGGCTTTTGACAATGCTTGGTAGGAGTTCAACTAGGGCTCCTTTGCATCGAAGCTACCATTGACTTGATTAACAACCAGCTGTGAATCGTTAAACACTTCTACTCTCTCCATGACAATATCTCGGGCGAGCTGCAACCCACCAATCAATGCTTCATACTCTACAGCATTGTTTGAGGTCTTAAATTGGAATTCCAAGGCGTACTCATGTTTGAATCCATCGGGGGTCTCCAATATAATTCCAGCCCCATTTTATGTCTCGTCACCGAGCCATCAACAAAAAGCTTCCAATGTGGCATCGGTGGGTACTCATTTCCCTCCTAGTCGACCTCGGATGACTCTCCCACCAATTCAATGGGTGCGAGCTCTGATGACTCACCCACAACTTTCATGGGCGTGAGCTCAGATATAAAGTCGATTGTTGTCCGGCCCTTGATAGCTACTCTCGGCCGATAATAAATATCAAACTCTCCAAGCTCTATTGCCTATTTTACCAACCTCCCGCTGATCTCTGGCTTTTGCATTATCTGCCTCAGGGGGTGGTTGGTATAAAAGGTTATCGAATGTGCCTGGAAGTAGTGCCTGAGCCTTCTAGCAGTCACGATAAGCGCTAAAGCTATTTTTTCAACGTCTGGGTATCTGCTCTCAACGGGTGTGAATCCCTTACTGGTGTAAAACATTGCATGCTTGATATCAGACTCTTTTCTTATTAACACCGAGTTAACTGTCGTCTGCGATGTTGTAATGTACATATATAGCATCTCACCCAGGATCAGTTTGGACAAAACCAGTGCGGACGTAAGGTATGTCTTTATCTGGTTGAAAGCCTATTCCTGCTCGGGTACCCAGACTATCTTTTTACATCGCTGGTCCCATAACAGCCGAAAGAAAGGGCATATTTATCCGTAAGCCATGACACGAATCTCGCCAGGGCGACGATCTTCCTGACCAACAACTGCACTTCGACTGCACTTCGATCTTCCCGACCAACGACTGCTCCTCATCCCCCTTATTGCCTCGTACTTCTCTGGCTTAAACGTCCTTCGTTTTTGCCTCACGGGAGGGAATCCTTTTTCGATTCCAAGCTTGTGAGTCACGATGCCACTCGATATCCCAGACATATCCTTATACGTCCAAGTGAACGCCCTATTGTTCCTCCTCATGAATTCCACTGCCGCTCGCACACCAGGTGCATGTCCCGTCCCGTTCCTATGGTTACTTACCAATCCGGGAACTCATCTGAGACTGACATCATTTCTGTTTCTCCTGCTAATCCAGGCCGCTCTTTGTCTAAGTCAGTATCATCTTTGGGATCCACATATGGATCCAAAGGGAAACTATGGCCTAGCTTGTCGTCAGGACCTCCAACCTTTTCCTCATGTTGTCTATTGCATGACAACTTCTTGCCGCCCCCTGATCTCCTTAGATCGTTTTGACTCCCGTTGGGGTTGCGACCTTCATCATC
Organism: Fragaria x ananassa; assembly: GCA_034370585.1. Classification (NCBI taxonomy): domain Eukaryota; kingdom Viridiplantae; phylum Streptophyta; class Magnoliopsida; order Rosales; family Rosaceae; genus Fragaria; species Fragaria x ananassa. The sequence continues at coordinate 19,378,995 of CP139757.1, read as the reverse complement.
AACATGTGGCCGGCAACAAACGACTTCAGCTTCTATAAGGCGGGCCTTCCCAATATCCTGTTGTAAGACGACTCACAATCTACCACAATGAATTCCACTGTTGCCCGGGCGACTCCCTCTTGGCTCTCCATGCTCACGCCAAGGCTGTCCGATCCGAGAGGCTGAACGACATTGCTCGAGAAACTGATCAACGACTCATGGTCTTGCATTAACTTGTTACTTCCTCGATTCAGTCTTTTCTAGGCACTCCTGAATAACACGTTGACGAAAGCTCCCTTGTCAACCAGAATTTTCTTCGTGATATAGTGATCAAGTTGCAATATTATCAAGAACGGGTCCTGGTGCGGCCTTACCCCCTCCTCTTCCTCTTCTAGGAAGGATACAGACTTTCATCTAGTAGTCACTTGCTGATTATTGCTACTGCTAAAAGCGAAAACTTCCAGGCCATCCCTTCTTCCCGTATATTGTTTTTTGGCTCTGTTGCTCCTATTATCTATATGGGAGCCGCCATGGATGGTGTTGATCATCCCAAACACTTCGATTGCCCTTACGTGCCTTTGCTCGAGTACATACTGCTGCAACTTACCTTCTTACACTCAACTCTCTACCTCTTTCTTCAGCTTTATACAATTATTTATGTGGTGATTTGCCTCCCCATGGTACCCGTAAAATTTCTCGGTGTCTTCTTTAATGAGCCGAGAAGCGGGAAACTTCCTAGCCGGGGGAGGCGGAATAACAGACTTATTTTCATTTCATATCGCCTCATAAGAGAGCGTGTCGACGTTGCCCTTGCGTACCCGGTGTCCTAGTAGGGGTACTTCACCTTCACTTGCGTGTCATACAGCTTCCCTGCCTTCCTCCCGCTCATTTCCTTGTGCCTCTTTCCAGAAGGGTACGAGCTCAGCTCTTGCTCTCCTTTCCAGGCTTTAACCTCCTGGACCACTTGCATAGGCGAGCCTCCGTCTTTCCCTTCAACCTTCCTCTTCCCGGCCGAGGTGCCCCTATAAGTATCATGATCCGCTTGTGCATGCCTGATTGCCATTTTCATAAGCTTGTCGTAGCTTTGTGGATTTTCAATTCTTACCACATACAAAAACTTTCTAGGAAACAACCCCTGAATGAACGCCTCCTCTGCAACCCTTTTGTCAAAGTTCCTGACTCTGGCTGTGGCTCCTTGCCATCGATTCACAAAAGCTTTCAACTCCTCGCCACTATCTTGCTTAACTTTGAATAGTTGGGTGGTGCTCTGCCCGTCCGTCCGCAGGATGAACCTATTGACAAACCTATCAACCAATTGTTGGAAGCAATCAATAGAGTTCAACGGGAGCTCGTAGAACCAACTAAGTGCTTCCCTAGCCAGGGTTTCCTGGAACATGTTGCAGCATATCACATCCGATTACCCTTTGGCATTCGTGTGAGACTTGAAACTATCTAGAAAAAGATGAGGGTCATGATCCCTATTATAGCTAAGTTTCAACAGTTTGGCCGTGTTCGATCGGACGGACTAGGTGATCGCTCTCGTGAACGGTCCCCCCTTTCTTCGAAACTCGCCCGGATTGGATTACGCGCTCCCCTTCTCTCGGCATCCAAGATTATTTCAGCTAAACTCGCCACGCTATCCAGGATAGCTCTCAGGGTTTCTTCCATCTCTCCCGATCTACTGGCTTAGACTTTCGGGATCGGCTCAGGTAAGGGTGACGGTCCTTCATCCCTCATCTCGTCCGGGAACATGTTCATCCCTAAATGCACTGTCCTTCGGTTGGCTCCAGGCCGTGTGCCCGCTTGCCGTGACGTGGCCACTCGGTCTGACTCGGTCGCCCGATCTGACTCGGCCGCCCTATCCAATGCTTTCCAATGTTCTATCCATCGGGCTAGCGCGCTCATGAGCATGGCATTTTTTATTTCTAACATGCGCTCCCCCCGGAAGCTTCTTCCTGATCCTTGACTCTATGCTGCTCCAGCCGAGTGATTTGGGCCCTCATCCCCTCCAACATCTCTGCTACCTTTTGGGAGTTGAGATCTCACGTTACTCCCTCCGGCGTTTCCTCTCGGAGAGCTCTCCCTGCCGCTTCCAGGGTCCTAGTGAATATCGGTTCTCTTTGTTCTTCCCTTCCTACATCTTGCTCTTGCCGCTTACTTAACTCAACCATCGAGTCACGCTGGCTTTTAGTAAAGGTTCCCACAGACGGCGTCAAATGTTTATGTACAATCCTGGATAGGGTTGCAGAAGCTGAAGGCGGGTCTGGTAGGTTGAATGGGCTCTCCTTCCTTTGACCTGCAAATAAAAGGATGACTGGGTGCTTCCAGTCTTTCCTCCTCTAATGGTTAAGTCAGTATCTGTTGGTTTGAATGTAATTAATAGGGTAGTTATTGTTACCTGACAAGCTGGTGGCTGGGCTGTATTTATGGCCCAGCGTGGGTTCACTTTACTTGGAAACCGATGTGGGACAGTTAACCCTTATTGTTGTTCCAAATGTAGACTTCTCATATGCCTTCTACAGTCGTTCCAAGCCTAGTATTACGATTGTAGTTAAGCTCGGTCCACCCTGCTTATGGGTGGAAACCCTAAAACAGCCACGGTTGTGGTTATTTACCTGCTGATTTACGTGCTTGGGAGGTTGTTTTATGCACAACCGACTACATACCTACTAAATTTCAACTACTATAAATGATAAATGTGTTAGTAAATTTGTGTTCAAGTTTGATCAAAGTTTGTTTGTTGGTTGAGTTGTGTTACGATTAGTTATTTGATTGGTTGAGTTTGTTGGCTTTGTTTGGGTCGTGTCAGTGTTTCAATTCTGATTTTGTGTATGATAAAAATTAATCCTCTGTCAGTGGCGGATCTAGGATGCAAATTTTGTTTAGGCTAATTAGAGTACCCAAAACGAATATTTTTTTTGTCACTGCTGTTATCAACATTTTGATTTCTGATCAAAATTATACTTAAATCATAATGAGATAAGAAAAATGGGGAAGAAAATAAGAAGAAGAGTAAGAAGGGAGTAAGAAATACTAATAGAAAATAGGATAAGCTTGTAAGAAAAATAAAATAGAGAAAACATAACAAATAAGAATTGGAAGTACAAGTGAAAAATCAAGACTTGGGACAAGTTTGTAAGAAAAAAAATAAAGAAAACAAAGAAGAAATGGGGATTATCAAGACTTGAACCCAAAGTGGCCACTTTCTAGGCTAATAACTGGACCAACTCTACTATAACAGCCTACAGAATGGGCAGTAAAACTACATGGTACTTTAAGAAGAGAATTTTTGTTTAGGCTTAAGTCTATAAAGCCCTTCTAATGAGAATCCTTAAGTTAAAAACTAGTTAAAGACTTTTCAGCTTATCCCACTTTTCGATAGTATATCCACATCTTGACCGTTCAATTTATAGGTATTTATGAGTAGATCATTTTTGTAAATTTCCAGCCATATTGAAAATCGTTAAGACATTCATAAGTATGATTTATCAATTATGAACTTGAACGGTTCATGTTTAACATATTTGGTTCGTCGATTAATTTTTGATCTAATTTGTTACCTTAACGATCACTTATTTGGCTGAAAATTTATAGGATTGATCTACACATATAGACCTAAAAACTGAACAGAGAAGATGTCAAGATGTGATCGAAAAATATGTCTTTTAAACCATAAACCGAAAAATTATCAACTTAAGGATCTTCACTAGAAAGGCTCCCTATAAAACCTTATGTATAGATCTGTCACTGCTCTCTGTAAGACTATATATTTTTGTGTGTGATAATGAGAGATTTCGCTACACGCTTATATCATGTAATTCACCAAAATTTACCAAACTAACTAAGATCTACATAATCCTTTTGTATATGAAACGTGATATGAAAGAAAGATGTGGTTTCTCACTTTAGCAATATATCAAATTTGAATCTTTTGTTTTTTTATAGATACTCGGGTGTAAATTCAAGAAGGGCAAAGGACCAAGGAAATATAAAAAATTAAAGTCTGGAATCTTCAGTAATTTAGTGGGGGACGAATCCTGACCGTCCAAAACACTCACCATCCTTTTCACTCCTCAGCCGTGGTCACTATAAATATAAGCAAACTTTAGGGTTGCTCTCAACACTACCATCGACTGCGGCAAAACTCCAAATTCCAAAATCCCTCTGAAACCCTAGCCCCTAAACGATGTCGTCTGGGAAGAAGCTCATCACCCTGAAGAGCTCTGACAACGAGACCTTCGAGGTCGACGAGGCGGTGGCTCTGGAATCGCAGACCATCAAGCACATGGTGGAGGACGGCTGCGCCGACAATGCGATCCCCTTGCCCAACGTCACCGGTGCTATCCTTGCCAGGGTCATCGAGTACTGCAAGAAGCACGTCGAGGAGGGCGGCAAGGACGCCGAGAAGGACAAGTCCGGCGAGTCTCCGTTGAAGACTTTCGACGCTGAGTTCGTCAAGGTCGACCAGAATGTTCTGTTTGACCTCATCTTGGTTCGTTCCGAAAAACCCGTTCCTGAATTTCACTCCATTCCTTAATTTCACTGAAGGTTGAAATTTAGGTTTAGGGTTTGTTTCATGAATTTTAATTTTTGATGGAATTTTAATTTTACTATTTGTGGGTTATTGTTAGCAGGAATCAACTGTTTTAGATTGGGGGGGGGGGGATTGGAAAATTGATTTTTGTAATTGTTTTGATGACATTGAGAACTTTGGGTAGTTGAAATATTGAGCTTGTTATCACGTCTGTGTTTAAGTTTTGTGCTATATGATGATTTGAGGTTATGTATTAAGATTTATGTGTCAGCTGGTGATAATTTTCTGGGCTTGCATAATGGGTTTGTGAAACTTATGAAACTACGGTTTTTGTTTCGATCATGTTTGTTTTTGTCTTTTAGTTAATGAATTTACATATCATTTAGAACTTGGGAGGAATAAAACTTTTATGTGATCACATGGTCTGTGGAATTGGTATGGAGAGATGATCCTAAGCTTTCTTGTTGGTCTTTATAAAAAGTGAGTGAAGGTTGGCAAGATGGGAGTTTGTTTGGTCATACTGATCTGCTGAATATGTGTTTAATGATTTATGTGTGAAGACCCATTCATATGGTTAAAATGGTTTCTGATTGATGCTGCTAACCCTTCATTGTCATTTCAACCAAGCAATACTTATATCTTAGTCTATGTGGGATACCGTAACTCATGTTTTGTCCTTAGTTTTGGTATCTACTTCTCAACCTGAAACTACTGTTTCTGTGAGCACATATTTGTATAAATATCATTTTTTTGCCTGAATTCAAGATTGGCTTCTATTTATCTTGGTGCATTTGATTGACGTGGTAGATTATGTCTTTCAGGCTGCTAACTATCTGAACATCAAGGGCCTTCTGGATCTGACTTGCCAGACTGTGGCTGACATGATTAAGGGGAAGACTCCAGAAGAGATCCGCAAGACTTTCAACATTAAGAATGACTTCACTCCTGAAGAAGAAGAGGAGGTTCGAAGGGAGAACCAGTGGGCATTTGAGTGAAGCCAGGGGCTTTCTTCTCCATGTTGATATTATGAATGAGATGGTGATAGGAATGTTTATATAACAACTAGCTGTTTATTGCCCCCCTCTAGGTATTCGAGGTTGCTTTTGTCTCAAATGGAATGGTGGTTTTCTTTTGTTAGGTTGCTATGACTCTAAGATGTGCAAAACCTCTTATTATCTAAATATTATGTGGATTTTATTATATTTGTCTTTTCTTTTGCTTTTAAGATTGTTGGCTTGTTGCTCTTTTCTCCTATTGCTTGAATGCTTAAAAAAATTGACACCAAATTACCCCTCTAGATGTCGGATGCAGCAAGCTTTTGCCTTTTGCTCCGACTTCTGAATACCAGAAAATTTGCCTTTTGCTACCACTTCTGAATACCAGAAAATTTGTTTGTGAGGATATTTACAGCAGAAGCTGCTTCTTTTCTGAAGCATGTTGTGATCAAGCTATCCATCATGTTGTGCCTCTTTTTAAATGTATTCAGTCTTCCTATATTTTTTTGTGATCAGCTATCCATCAGCTGCTTCCCTTAGTTTCAGATCTTCAGCTATTTGTAATCTTTGCCACTCATCCTGTTCTTCCTCATTTGTCTTCAGGCTTCAGACTCTTGGTTTTCCCAACAGTGTCACAAGGCCGATTGTTACCCCTCTAACCTATATTGTTAGATTTCTCAGAGAATCTCAGTTGGTATGATTAGTATGGCCATACCTCATGAGCAGTTTACAGAGAATCTTGAATTTTTTAGTTCCTAGTATCAAAGTATCAGATGGGAGGTCCTGGTCATTATGTTTATATCCAATTTCAGTCAGCACCCTACCCCGGCAAGCCTTTCACACTGTTCTCAGTCCCTGGCTGGAGAACAGCCACGACCGTTACTTCTAAACCCCTCCAGCAACATCATCAAGCTCCTAGCCTCCTGGCCCTCGGTGACATTATTCGTGTTGCTATTGCAATCTATCCGGCATCCTCTTCAACCGGCAGCTTCCAATCAACAACACATGCCGGTTCCTTCTCCCACACTAGTCTCGCTGACCCGACTCGGCATCTTGGCAATCTCCACTACCTTCTCAACGTATCCGGGTCGAGCAACACACATGTGAGTGTTTTGGTTTACTCTCGCTGACCCATCCTAGTAAGTCCGATTGCTGCCCTGTTCAACGAAAAAAGAGAAGAAAATGGTCCTGCTCTGGGCTGTTGTGGACGCCCTAGACAGATAAAGTATACTAGTTTGCTTTTTTTTCAAGTATAATATCACAGTTGTGTTGGGAACTTGTGATCTCGTACCAAGGTTCAGTCTCTCGTTTTATATCCATCTGACCCTGATTCATACACAAGCGATGTGCTTACTTGAGACACAGCATATCAAGAGCATAGTACAAGTTGTATCTGAATCTGCTTGTGCACGAGGAGAATTAATACATTGTCATAAATTTTAATTTCTAGTGATGTGTATCATGTGTGTAATAATACAAACTTGTGACTTGTTAAGAACTCAAGTATGTTACTGAGGCTTGCTCGCTGGTACATGGATTATGGATATGCTATATTTTGATGCATTTCTTATAAACATTACTCCCTCATGCTACTACATTTCCTTTCAAATTGGAAAAATGCATGGTCGAAGGTGCTCAGTTGCTAATCAACACACTACCGTACTGTAGCTATACTAGAATTCTAGAAAACAATGCCAAAAAAGAACAAATGAAAACTGCCGGCATAATACAATTTGATACTCTTAAGGAGGAGCAGAAACCGCATCCGATTGAAGAATGTCAAGGGAAGCTGGAGGTGGATTCTGAGGCCATGATTGGGGAGCCAAATGTGCTCCCATATTTGCTGCAGCATTGGCTGTCCTACTGGTCCAGGACCAGTTATAGTGTTAGAAAAGGAGGCTGCCATATCTTGAGTCTGTTAAACCAACTGCTAGCAGTCCAAGAAACTGAGCCCTTTAGGAGATTTCAAAGCTGATATATGCCAAAAAAAAAAAAGGCAGTCAGCTTCCACACAACGGGAGGAAATAGGGTGAGATTGAGCAAGTTGAAGGCCAAGAAGAATAGCCTGAGGCTCGACAGCCTCCGCCAATAGAGCAGTACCAACCGAGTCCAAAGCATCACACAAGAGACCATCGGATTGCGAAGTACCGCTGCCAGATCACAAGCAAGCAAATCATGGTGCCAACTTGCCTGTGTTAAGCTTGAATGCTCCACTAGGCGGTGGTAGCCAAACCGAAGACAGATGGAGGTTCAGAACACCGAAAGGCAGCAAGAAATTCAGTAGTCTGATGCATTGCACTACTATAATAGGAACTGGTGTGGAGAGTTTAAAAAGCAATGAGGTTTCCGGGGAGTCGAAAAGAGACTCAATACAAGTATCCAAACAAGAGATTTGTGAACGTGGAACTCGGTAGCCCAAAAGATGGGCAAACCAGGCACAATAGTTTCACTATATGATTCGCAAAAAGGGGCAAAGATCCGATAATGAAGATTGGCTCATGTTGCAAAGGTACAAATTTAGAAATGATGAAACTAAAGATAAGACTGGTCAACGTCTTATACAAACACGGTAGGAAAACAACTGGGTCTGCATTGCTGCATATAATTACTCTACCTCACGAGTAAACAATAACTAAATTTAGTATGATGACCTAGTATTATGTAAATGTCTTTCCTTTTACTATTTTATTGTTTGATGCATGCACTTATGAAGTTTATTATGCAAAATGTCAAGTTTATTAGGTACACATAAAATGGGCTATCTGTAAATAGTTATATTTGATTATTTGTTCTTGCTTCTGCATAATGTCAAGTTTATTAATTGATATATTTTAAATGCAGAATGACATGGTTGATGAGGTCAATAGGCAAAAGGATGTATTTAGGGAACAACAACCTGAAGTGACGGAGGAGGAGATTGTGGAGAGTGTTCAGTTCTAACAAATGGAGGTGTTGGGTACGGTGCTCAAAACTCAGAAAGGAAAGGAGATCAGAGGAATGAGACGAGCAGGCGAGCGAGACTTGAGACATTCTTCAAATGGTTCCACTTCACATAGTTGTCCTCCTAAAGTTGATGAGCAGCAACTCCTAGAGCTGCAGGAGCGCTATGAGCGGAGAGTAAAGGAATCAGAGGAGCGTGCCCAACAACAATTCCAAGAGCATCGACAACAATTCCAAGAGGCCGAACAGTGTGGCCTGTGTGTGGAGTCTATGTATAGCGCTGTGCAGCCCCAATTTGTAGCCATATATGAGTGTCTAGGTATGCCACCTCCTCCTCCTCCTCCTCCTCCACAGTTTCCTCCTCCTCCAGTTGTTTTTCCTCCTCTACATGTTTCCCCACAAAACAATGATGATCTAGGCGACATAGGAGTAGATGAGAATGCCAATTGGCATTGGTGATTTTGTACTAGTTTAGCTAGAGTGTATGAACAATTTTCTACATAGTTCATTAAATATTTTCTATATATGAACAATGTTTGTCCATCTAGCTAGTTATCATGATCAATATATGAATATGTTTTCCAAATCCAATGCTTCCAGAATATATGTATATGTATGTGTTTGATTGGAATTACTAATATGTAATTTTTTAAACAGTAAATAAGGTAATTTACACAAAAATAACATTTGTTTTTACAGTAAAAAAAAGACTTAGGCAACGGAAACATAACATTCAATCGCCTAAGATAAAACACATAACCGATGGATACAAACAGTATCCGTCGACTAAGAACTGATACTAATTCGTCAATTTAGAGCTTTACTGACAAATATTTCTCGCTTAAGAATGGAGCAACATTCGTCGGCACGTATACTTACCGACGGAATTTCCGTCGCCTAAGAAAATTTTCGTGTTCGTCGGTTTAGAGGTTTACCGACGAATATTCCGTCACCTAAGAACAAAGCAACATTCATCAGCAAAAATACTTACCGACGGATTTTCCATCGGCTAAGAAAATTTCCAAGTTTGTCGTCTAAGAAACATTCCGAAAAACATATTCCGTCGACAGAATTCCTATAGACGAATATGTTTGTCGATGAGGTAGCAAATCATCCGTCAGGTAGGAGAATTCTTACTTGACGACTTAGTTAATTTCCGTTGCCTAAGTATCTACCTCACGCCACTTAGGCGACGAAACTTAGACGACGAATAATTAGTCAGCCAAGATCTTAGGCGAAGGATATCGTGTCTTAGGCGACGAATTATTTCCATCGGCTAAGACCGATTTTCCTGTAGTGTATTCGTCCCCCAAGACATACTTAGCCGACGGAACAATATTTGTCGCCCAGGACTAATTACGCCGATGAAAAATATGTCGTCACCTTGAAAGATCTTAGTTGACGGGGGGTGTCGAAAGTCAGTTTCTGTTGCCTAAGAGTTACTAAGCCGACTAAAGACTTCTGACGGAAAAGATTTGTCGCCTATGGTTTACTAAGCGATCTTAGGTGACGGTTTTGGTGTCGTATATGACAATTATGTTTCCGTCGACAAAGAAGAACTTAGCCGACTGAATTTTTTTAATTCCATCGGCTAAGACGATATTTCCTATAGTGATGGCTCACACCAATCAGCACAAATTGGACGAACCCAAAGCTCCACCACAATATCACCTTTCTTTGGCCGACGAAAAACACAATGATACTTTGGGGAATTTTTGATGGAAAGTTGATGGATGAATATGTAGTGGTAGTACATGTGACTCTATTTCTTAATGCAACAAATGGTGGTATATATATAGGCCTGTAGGACACTCCACATAGGGTAGTAACTAATAGCCATATGTTACAAGAAATAAAAGCAAAAATAAATCAAGTAACAACCATGAGTTATACAAATAAATGTAAAACAGTTTTCAAAATAAAACTGAAAGTAACAACCAAATAAATTCAAAAATAAATAAAATATTAAAATGTAACAACAACTTCTAACATGATATTTACCGACTTTTCAATCTATGAATGCCATCATATTATTAATTCTCTTCCGGGCCATTGTGCATCCTGACCAAGATAAAATGTTTTCAATTCGTGAGAATGCACGTCTACAAGGTTTTCTAGACTACTATAAGCTTATTTAATACATGATTCAATAATGTTGTTACATGATTCAGATTTATTACAATATTTGAACTTTTGCGGATGTTGTAGATTACACTAGCATCAATAGATGGGTGGTGGTTATATATCTATTGTTCTAATACTTTCAAGTACACACAAGTAGGGACTATTGTCGTAGTTAGGGGTGGACTCGGTCTCAATGGTTCGGTTTTTAGGTACTAACCGAAAACCGAAACCGAAGCTTCGGTTTTCTATTTTCTAAAACCAAAACCGATAAAAATATATAAAAGACTGCACTCGTCGGTTAACCTAACATCAGTTTGGTTTCGGTACAGTTTTGATTACAAAACCTATTATCCGTAATATTTTTTACACTTAACCAAATAACATAAAAAATAAAAATATCAAAGTTATAAACTATCAACACTTCAAATAAGTTAATCTAATAGGTTCAAATAAGTAATCCAAATGAAATGGGAAGCTAAAATTTATACATAATTCATTTGAAGCCTCCAACATTCATATATAACAAAAGATAAAACTACATGTGAAGGATTTCGGTTAGACTTAAACACTTAAAGACATAATCATATGTGTGAAAGCCTACTATTTGTAACCTATAACTGATAAGAACATGACTCGTAATGTAGAATTAAGTATTAATAATTAATATATGTATAATGAATATATGTCGGTTCGGTTCGTTTAATCGGTTTTTTGGACGCACGGAACTGCATACCGACACCGCACTGCTCGGTTTGTGTGGTTTCAGGAACCGATTGACTCAGTTCCATTTGGTTTCGGTTACTCGGTGTCAGTTCGGTGCGGTTTTAACCGGTTTCGGTTTTTTCGGTGCTCAAAAGTCCAACCCTAGTCGTAGTTCCTGCTTTAAGGTCATTAGGCTATGTGTTAGGTCATGCAGATAGAGGTATCTCCAATGATGAACCAAACTCTCTTATGCAATAATCGTTCCAATTTCTGAAGCTTACTGGTAACACACATAGAGAATCTGTGTGGAACCACACGCAACGCCTATGGTAGCAACTATGTATAAGTTCATAACATAATTTTTTTTATTAAATTTTGGAAGGAACCAATTTCCCTTCAATCAGGAAAGTTTTTCCGTACCTTTGGCTTTCCGCAAAACAAATGAGGCATATCTAGTGCATACTATGTAGCAAGAGACATTGCTATTGATCAAGTTCAAACTCCAGCACTAGATGATGATTTTAAACCACATTGGAACACAATTCGAAGGCTAAAGCACCGAGAAAAGTGGCTATAAGTATTTGGAGGGCTTGTGAGAATATTTTGCCAACCAGTGTGAGACTGTCAACTCAGGGGTATGAAGGTCCTAGAGGGGGTTGAATAGGCCCTGACAAGTTTTTGCTCTATCCCGCACACAAGGATAGAAAATATTGTGCTATCATGTTTGTTGTGAGACTAAGTTGTGTAAATAAAAAGACAAGTATTGAAAGTAAAAAATATAATACCAGTACGTTTTTTATAAGCAGAAACTCTACAACCAGGGAGAAAAATTGCGTGCCTCTAACTCTTGAGAGACAAACTATTCCACTTATCTAAAGACACTTCTTACAAGACTCACAACTCAGAGGATGGCACAACACCTAGTCATACTGCCTAGTCTAACCACTAGCACTCAACTGAACTTGCTCTCTCATCATTCAAGTGTTTTACACATAGCACGAATCTAAGCTTTTATGCTGAATTCAACTAACATCTTTAGCTAATTCTCAAGATAGCTTCACCGAAATTGTTGCATCACCTAGACAGATCTCAAGGTATGCAAATGCACAATGATATGAGTATGAAAAGGTTTTGATGCTTAGCTCTAAGATTGACAATCACATGGAAGACTTAGAGATATATGAGCAGTTTGCAAAATGCTAGACTCAATAGAAGAAAACAAACAAGACTATTTTCAACAACCAAAAAGCAAGAGAGGTCTTGCTCTCTATTTATAGGCAAAGTGCACAGCTATGAGGAAGCAAGCACGTTCGTCATATCAGCAAAGATCTTTTGGACTATAGCAGCTTGTCTGAAATACTAGGATAGATAGGACCCTAGGGATCCCTCCACTCATAAGACAAAATTAAAGAATAGACTTTCTTAGGAAGGAAAACAAGCCAAAAGAATAAGACAAATGGTTTTGAGAAAACTAGATCAGATTTAGTCAAGCATGAAGACTCTACAAAACCACTTTTCCTAAGATGACACTTAGGTCAGCTGATAGCTTAGGCGGTGCATCACATGGGCAGCTGTTGACTTGGTTTGTGTATCACAAAACCCAGCTGGTTCCCAAAAGCTCAAGTTATGTGGTCTTGGGTTGGTTTGCCATACGGTAAACTAACTTGAAGCTCAAGAACGAATAGACTAATGTTTTGTTAGAAGGTATTTGAAATTCAAACACTTAAAAACTGAAGTAAACACATTTGAATATGCACATAGACAAACCCAATAAATAGAACAGATACAACACGGGTATCCGTCTAATCAGGATCAGCACGCATGCCCTCTTTAGTGAATGAATGTGATGCACATGCATGAACTAATTGATGCACATGAGATCTGTCAGGTTTTTCATTCTTCACTTGAGCAATCCTTGTTACCAGGCAGCAACATGTAGCATGTATCCTTGTGTATTGATCACAAAGAGATAGCCAACAATTCCTGTACCAATAGGGTATGAGGGGGACACTTCTTGCCTTTTATGTGATTGTCCAACAGAATCGATAGGACGTGTTAGCAGATTTCCCATAGCTCAGGAATTATTGGGGTCACCTTCTTTGCAGCTTTCTGTTCCATTTTTTACTCGGTTTTGGCTTTAAAGAACGGATGCTGGAGTGCACTGCCAGGCTTTCTGTTTCACAATTTGATAAGTTTATAATGTTCTAATCAGCATTATGGAGTAACAGAAACGCAGCTTTATGGGACGATTAGCCTGGACTGCCAGGACTGCCAGCAGGGCAGCAGATATAGCGATAGCAACGCTAGCTGGTTTGAAAAATGTCGGTCCATGCATCAACAATTCCTTCAGTTCAAGTTGTGCATAAAGGGGGACTTCTTTGGAAGAGACCTATGCCAAGGGCAATGCGGATGGAGCTTTACAAATATGGTTCTGCAAGATGTGATTGGAGATTATGTCAAGGCAGCAGGAGCCCTTTGTCTGCAGCAACCTCTGTGGAATTGGCAGCATTAAAAGTGGCAATTCGGTTTGCAAATTCTGCTAAATTTCTCTGGGATACCACCTTTATCAATTTCAATCGCTAGTTGAATGAAATTCTATTTTTCAATGAGAATGTTCAGCCTCTCCAGAAGGAAAGGAAAAAAAATTGATGGCCTTCCATAGAGAAGAGAAGTCAGCCAGATTATATGGCAAACCATGCGGAGCTGTTCAAAATTGACTTGATTGAAAAAATCAAAAGGAAACTGGCATCACAAGACTTCAATCAAGCAATGAAGAAGTGCATGACCCACTTTCACATCACCACTACCACCAAGGTCAACAACATGAGAGTGACATCCACCAGGCTTCAAATGGTCACTACCGTTCATTAACAGGAGAATTGGGTTGTGAAAATGAAAGCATAACTAAATGTAGAGGAATGAACAAACAAATGCAGATGGACATTAAATGAATAGATTGACAGAAGAAGGTCATGGGCAACAACTCTATTTGTTATCAGAACCATGTTATACCCCTCTGTTACCCAGGCAGCAATTGAGTTTTACAACAGAACAAACAATTTCCTATCCTAAGAAAACTTGAAAGACAAGGTACAACAAATAACAGGTAAAAGATAACGTGAACAGAATCAGTCATTAGTCTGCTTACCACCTATCCCCTTATTCTTTTCTCTATTCACAAGCCAATTTGGTGTCAAAGCTGCTCAGGCAGATTGCAAAGGCCTGAAATGCAGATAAAGGATAACGATAATCCATGGTGAACATATCTTTACCGACTTTGCCAAACTGCAATATTATCTTATCCAGATCAGGTGGAGCTGGCTGAGATGGAGCAGGTGTACCAACACTTGGGGCAGGCTGAATGGCAGCAATCAACTGAAAATTCTTAACTGAAGCAACAGTTACCCGGCCTCGGAAGTTTAGGCACCAACACTGTAATTGTTCGTGCCATCGTGGGGGCTTGTTTTTCAGAACTAATGGTCTTGACTTGCTATCCTCCCCTTCATCCTGAGGCCCACCAATTTCAGAAAACCGTGCACTACTGAACTCAACTGAGTGGTCAACAGACTTTGAGAAAGAGATGCTTCGGAATGAATCTTCTAGGGAGCGGGGAAGGAGTTCCAGTTGGCCGGGGACACTACCTCCCACATCAAGAGACGAGACTGGGATAGAATGCATCATGCAATGCATCCTTCGCGGGCCACGAGTACCCAACACATTTAGCTCATATGTTATTTGGGCAATGTTGTAGCTGCCAGTTGGGACTTTTGGGGAGACCTTTTTGGAAGTAAACCTACGGCCCGTCCTTCCGGGGGGCGTTATATGCTCAGAAGTGCATGCAGGCTGTGTATCATATACAATGAATTTCGTGCCAAGAAAGTTTGATCTGGGACATGAAACAAAAAGATTTACTTGGATCAAAATTTCTAAAGCTTCCCCATACAAAAATTATTATAGCTCCCAGTAAAACAATACATAAACGTAAATAGATCAACTGTCCTTGTTAGTGCCATAGTTATACCTACTTCAGCATAGAAGACATATATTTGTGTTTCATGTTCAATCTACTCAATACGTAAAAAAAGGATAGGTGATCTCAATGGAGAGGGAAGGTATTTCTGGTGTAATAGGAAATTTTGTTTGCACAAAGGTTCGACTAATTCATTCACCAAAATTTTTTAATGAACTTTATTTTACAAGTACATATAGGAAAAAAAAAAAAAAAAAAAAAAAAAAAGCCCCTACCAGAGTCATGTTCTCACCTTAGCTTTCCAATGTAAGTGTTGCTTGATCTTGAAATGTTGTCAGCATCCATGGAAATAACATATTCTGTACAAGTGGTTCGTCGAGTTCTCTTTGCAGAAAGAAGGAACTTCCCATTTTCAACAAGCAAAGCTGCAGGATTGGACATACAGGACAAAAACATCAATGATGTTCACAATATATGGGTGTTCTTTGTTAACATATATGATAAGTAAGGAAAACAATATACGGGTGGTCTTCATTAACCCAGCATAGCCATCTGTGATTCAAAAATGGTAACATCAAGTAATAATTACAAAGAGACTGCTAAGCATATATGACAGTGTTATACTCAGACCCATGATTTACAGGACACTTATATGTTAAAGTTGTTTCTAGATATGAAACACCACATGCACTCCATATCTGACTTATTTGTAATCTTACAGAATGTTAAGATCTCATGCAGTTTAGGGAGTTAATTTTCCTACAATTGCTTAACTACTTGCTCTTTTGCAGGCTGTTAAAGCTAAAAGAAAAAAAAATGCATAGATATACCTGCATTATAAACTCACCAAGTGAGGAATTTAACTTTATCCCTTATCAAAATATTTTCAGTCAATGTATGCGACATCCCCAAGTTGAAGAGTAGGGAAAGTTAAACTGATATAAAGGTAATGGAAAATCTAATGCCAAAAGTCACTTTTCCATGAAAGGGAAGTTTCATCAAGGCATATAAACCATGTTGCCTAACAGACTGAATTACTTTTGACACTTCACTATACTCAAAGTAACCTCAAAAGCCATTTAACATTAATATGTTATGGCAAGTACCAATTAACTTTTTTCTGGCTGAAGAAGTTGCCACATAAGAAATTACATTTTCCGAATGGAAGAATGGAATGTAGTTTCTAAACTATGTAGCAGGAAAGCTCAAATGCAATCTAAACCAGACCATGAAGTACCAAATAAAGCTTCACATGCTTAGGATCATATGAGCTGGCAGGTCCAAGGGCTACTCATAACTAATTTACAATACTACTCAAAAGAAACACCAATATATACTAATTTACTATTTAGAAGTCCTGGACAAAACTATTCACACCATTTGTGATCCAAATATACAGGAAAAGTAAGCAGTGACCTAGCAAGTAACAAAGATGTCTGAGATATATACGTGGTTTGGTATCCATAGAGCATCATAAAGTCTTTTACCATGCAAAGTACCAAGATTTGGGTACTTTCAAAGATTGTTACAATCACTCTTTTGGAGTCACTTAAAATGCAATACTTTTTTAGCTCTTCTCACTCCAAGTGAGGCTCTCATCTTTGAACTTTGATATACAAACAGGTGAAGGAATGGGATTTTATACAGACTTTCAGACTAAATGAGATCATAGAAAAGGTTATACTCAATGAGCCTGTGTAAATTTCATTTTCCATTATGGAGGTTCATTGATTTGATTGAAGAAGATTCAACCAAATAAGACAAATGAAGATTTATCTAAACTCCCAAAGTCTTCAACATATTTACCAGATCGCTGCAGACCCTTACATACCACAACGTGAATTAGACAGCCCTCAACATGGTAAATTTTCATATAGTGTCCCAATCCTTTACTTACTAATCTATGACCAAACAAAATGCATTGCTTCAATTAAACATTATGCAGATATATGAATTCTAAACAAAAGTATTGATATTTGACCACACACACAAAAAAAATATTGATACTTTGATAGTTAGAGAAAAGGAGACAAAGAGGGAGAGAGAGGGAGAGGCAGAAAGAGAGAGTAGAGAAGACTAAATTTAGAAATGCATGACTATGGATGGATAAACTTGGGAACCCAACAACACAGGAAAGTATACTCACCAGGACTAAGACATAAATACAGGTGGTATGTTAGATTAGATTTATCCCTTTTGATGAAGCACTGAACGAGACTATCCCGTGGACCTGGCTGAGAAACCAAACAAAATGAGGTAAGTATCATATATAAGATCAAAAGATGACCAACTGCTCTAGACTATAATCTCTGGCAGTATGCAACTTGTTCATAGCCTTAGTAACTTCTAATTTTAATGGAAACTTGGCAAAAGAACCATGTTCCATTCAAACACAAGATATATATCGCATTCAAATGGGTTTGAAAGGAATCAAACCTGCTTTAGTGAAACTGGAAAAGTAAGTTTCCCGCAGATCTCAGGACTCCTAACAATTTCTTTACACATGATTCTCCAAGAATGGCAAACTGAAGCACATGCAACAACGTGCTTTCGAGAAGGCCATGTGCTCTCACTCTCCTCCAGCCTCCTAATTACATCATACAAAAGTTCTGGGGGAAGGCTAGCCCAACGACTGTTCTGAACGACAAGAGGCTGGTCATGCAGATCATTCAATGATCCATGAGATTTCCCTCTATGATGGCCCATCAGCCGAACTTCAAAACCCCTTCTAGATAGGCTTCCAATTCCATCCCTAACATCCCGAACTATGCTACGGAATGACATTCCTACTTGCACACAAGAATTCCAAAACAATTATGTATCCCCTTCAAATCCTCTGATTTTCCACTTGGGTTGTGCTAAGAGCTGCCCATAGACGGTAAGAAAAGTGACTCTGCCACCCAAATAATCTGCACAGAGAAAAAGATAGATAATGATAAAGGAAAGTAACAGAAAAATGAAAAGAAAAGGAAAAGTAAAAAGGGCAGATTCCAAAGTGCTAGACTTTAGTTTTAGTAATTTAACTTTTGGATCTAGAAATCCTCTCTTGAAGATGAACATAAAAGAAAAAGGCCAATTACACTCTATCAAGCAGTGGAAACAACAACAAAATTGTCCATAGCTCCCGTGATAAAGTACTAGAACATTGGATATATACAACTGCATATGCAATATAGCAAAAAAGGAGTAGGTGGTATCAAAAGAATTGTTTAACTACGTACCACAAGATATCTAAGCCCGTGTTGACTATAGGAAAAGAAATTGCAAATTAAAAGAACCCTCATTTGGAGCAATTAACAAATCTCAACTTGGAGAACCCTCATCTCTACACGCTGATGGAAAGTGTCAGAATTTAGACCTGATGCTCATGATAATTAGTTTTCTTCTTCATTTTTCTATCTTAAATTTATCTTCACTGTCTTAATTATAAATGGATTGCAGCAATTGATGAAACTAAGTTGACTTACCGATCAAACCAAATAAACCCAGATAATCTGGAGCTTCAGCTGGTCAAAGTCAAAGCTGCTCCATTGCTTGATTGCAACAAGCCAACGATCTGCAAGGAAAAATAACATTAAAACTTAGTAAAGCTCAAGACTTTAGTAGCAAAGTTGAATACTTCAAACCTTGATTTTCCGGGGAATTTCCTCAGAAACAACCCATGTAGAGAAACCTAAACTTCTAAGCATATTCTTCACCAGCTTAAAATACATAAAAAAATTGATAAAAAAAGAAAAAACAACAAACATAGGATAGATCTGCACCTCAAAAACCAGCTCTGTAGAAACAAGCATTGTTGGATCCTTTCTGCGTTCTTCTGTTATCTTCTCTGGGTTTGCAAATTACCAAGAGAGATCAAGCAGAGCAGCAGCAGAAGAGGAAGAAGAAGGAAAGGAGGTCAGGTCAGAAAAAGCAGAAAGCCACCGTCTTCATTATCATCAATCACTACTCTCTCTCTACCTTTTTCGGCTCTCTCTCTCTCTCTCTTGCTCTCTCACGCAAAGAACGGACTCCAAGCCCACATTAAATTGAGTTCACGAAGCTGAAGAAGAGAAGGGAGACATGATTTTCTCTTTTAGGTTCTCTTCTCTCTCTGTGTGGGTGGTGGTGGGTGTTTTTATAATATTGAAATGAACAGTGTCTGGTTTTTGGTGTAGGAAAAGAAAAGGAAGAAATACTAAATACTTGTTGGTGTATCTGTGACTCTGTCTCTGTGTGTATTACCACTATTACGTTTGGTGTGGGATTTTAATATTTCCACATCCCACTCATGCTCATGGTTGATGATGACCAAAATGGCTATTTGACTTTCTCATTATATCAGCAGCACCAGCAGCGCCTACAGTTTCTGACTGAGACGACTGGCGAGGCCACAGGGTTTTGTTCTTCTATGTTCATCATCGTCTCACTTTCCCAACTACATTCACTAGATTCTCCCATGTGACACCCTTATCTTTTACTTCCTTCTCTTTCTCCTTCTTTTCTGGTTCATACCGTTTATAATTTTGACTTTATATAAGTATGTAAATGGATCAAACACAAATAGAAACACAACTTAGACAACAATTTCAATGACTTAGTGTAAAATCTCAATAAAGAAAAAAGCATCAATTAAGATTATTTCTTTAATCTTTAAACAAGGTTTACAAGTTGTAATTCTCACACAATTACATAACTTATACAATGTTCACTCTTCTTACTTTTTACACAAGTAATTCAGTTCAAATAACTCTATCAAAGAGAAACTGAACTGATGATCTGAGATCTCACACACTCAGCTATACTAGTTTTCATATAATTAGATCATTCTGCAACTGATTCTTACACAATCAATATTTGTGCAGCATCAACTGAGACTAAGCCACACTCAGTCTTCTTTTCAAACTCTATCCTGCAGTAGGATGAAGATCTGACAAACACCTTGGTCCTTTGACACAACCAGTTTCTCAACTCCTTTTAGACTTAGCTATCTCAATAAGCCTTTATTCACAAATCTCAAATGCAACATGTATACAAGTAAGAAAAGAAACTCAGTCTATATAGGAAACACAGAAGCAATTTGTATGAAGAGCATGAACACTATATCAACTAAGAGACAATGTTATCATAGTCTTTTCTCAAAAACATACAAAAATCTTTTCTTTTTTTTTTTCATCATAGTAGAAGCATTTTATAGAGTGTGTAACACTCCTGCTCAACTGATGTCTTCCAATGACATGATCAAATTTCGTTTCTAAAAAGATGCAATCAGTCAACCATCATCTTGCACTTTTCAAAACGCATATATCAGTTTCATACTAGAACACAACCATTAGATAATTCATAAATCAATTTCTTAATCACCCTGAGAACAATGATTAAGCACACACATATGTAGGATCATATATGCTTCAAGATTTATGCAGATAGACTTTTTTATAGAGCACCTGATATGGAAACAAAATATCCTGTAAAAACTCAAGATTATGCATATAAACTTCTTTAATGTTCCTGATATGAAGAAGACTTCTCACATAATTTCCTCAATCAACAGCTAAGCTAATTTATCCAGTGAATACTTCTTTCCCACCGGCAAGAAATGAGCAGATTTAGTGAGTCTATCCACTATCACCCAAATACCGTCATGCCCTTCACGGGTACGAGGTAAACTAAATACAAAATCCATGGTGATGTGGTCCCACTTCCACACTGGAATAGGCAACGGCTCAAGCAACCCTGAAGGTTTTTGCCTTTCAACTTTCACCTGCTGACAAATTAGACACCTACTCACAAAAGCTGTAATTTCCCTCTTCATGTTTGGCCACCAATAATAATTCTTCAAAGTCTGATACATCTTTGTACTCCCCGGGTGAGCAGCATAAGCGGAATTATGAGCTTCCTCCATTAACTCAATCTTTAACTCTTCGTCCCTCTTTGACACACAAAGCCTACTTTTGAACAACAACGACCCATCTCTTCTTACCAAAAAATTTACGGCGGCTCCATTCGCTGCTCTTTCTATCAACCGAACTATGGAATGATCATTATACTGTGTCTCCCGCACTTTATCAACCAAAACTTGCCTCACATGGAAACTAGCTACCAAGTCACCCGCTTCATCCACCGCTAAATCCACCCTTGTAGCTCGCAGTTCACAAAGAAGTGGAACTTGAACCATCCTTAAGTGAAACAAAGACACGGAGGGATTGCGACTAAGAGCATCAACTACCACATTAGCCTTTCCTGGATGATACTCTATAGTGCAATCATAATCACTAATCAACTCCATCCACCTCCTTTGCCTCATATTCAAATCCCTTTGTGTGAACACATACCGAAGACTCTTGTGATCGATAAAAATCTGACACTTGGCTCCATAAAGATAATGTCTCCACAACTTGAGAGTAAAAACCACAGCTGCAAGCTCTAAATTATGAGTGTGATAATTCACCTCATGCGGCTTCAATTGCCTAGAAGCGTAGACAATCACTCGATCATGCTGCATCAAAACCCCACCTAGACCTCGTGTAGAAGCATCACAAAACACCATATACTCCTCGCTATCATCCGGAAATTCCAACACCGGAACACTAGTCAAGCGGTTCTTTAATTCTTGAAAACTTTGCTCACACTGATCTGACCACTCAAACTTCACTCCTTTCTTGGTCAATCCAGTTAGTGGAGCTGCAATCTTTGAAAAGCCTTGCACAAAACGCCGATAATAACCTGCTAACCCCAAGAAACTACGAATTTCAGTCACAGTTGTGGGTCTTTTCCAATTGGACACCGCTTCCACCTTCTGGGGCTCCACACTAACACCTTCAGCTGAAACTACATGACCCAAAAATCCCACCTTATCCAGCAAAAACTCACATCTGCTGAACTTGGCAAACAACTGAGCCTTCCTCAAAGTCGCAATATCAATCTTAGATGTTTGGCATGCTCCTTCTCACTTTTCGAGTATACCAAAATATCATCTATGAACATGATCACGAAGCGGTTAAGATATGGACTAAACACCTTATTCATGAGATCCATGAACACCGCGGGTGCATTAGTAAGTCTAAAAGACATCACCACAAACTCATAATGACCATAGCGTGATCGAAAGGCAGTCTTGACTACGTCACTATCCCGAATCTGAAACTGATGATAACCATATCTCAAATCAATCTTTGAGAACACCGAGGCACCTCTCAACTGATCAAACAAATCATTAATACGAGGCAACGAGTACTTATTCTTCACTGTGACTTGATTCAGCTTCCTATAATCAATGCATAGTCTCATGATGCCATCCTTCTTCTTAACAAACAACACCGGAGCACCCCATGGAGACATGCTAGGCCGAATAAAACTCTTATCTACCAACTCCAGCAATTGAGTCTTCAACTCTTTCAATTCCGCTGGAGCCATTCTGTAATTAAGGTGTCTGAGAGATAGGCATAGTTCTAGGAAGCAACACTACCAGAACAAGCACTTTAGCCGACGAAAAAATTTCGTCGGCCTGTTAAAAAAATTCGTCGGCTAAGACTTTAGCCGACGAGCCTTCGTCGGCTATAGTGTCGTCGGGAAAAGGCCGTCTGTGATGACTTTAGCCGACGAAATTTTTTTTTTGTCGGCTATAGTTCCACTTTAGCCGACGAAAAAAATGTCGTCGGCAATAGTCCCAGGATTTAGCCGACGAAGTATTCGTTGGCTAAAGTGCTTAATAAATAATAAAAATTAACTATAGCCGACGAAATATTTTATATTTCGTCGGCTAAACCTTATAAAAAAAATTAAAAACTTACTATAGCCGACGAAATATTTAATATTTCGTCGGCTAAACCTTATAAAAAAATTAAAAAATAACTATAGCCGACGAAACATAAGGTTATTCGTCGGCTAAACAATATAAAAAAATTAAAAAATTACTATAGCCGACGAAACATAAGGTTGTTCGTCGGCTAAACAATATAAAAAAATTAAAAAATTACTATAGCCGACGAAACATGAGGTTATTCATCCGCTAAAAAATATTAAAAAATTAAAAAATTACTATAGCCGACGAAACATGAGGTTATTCGTCGGCTAAACAATATAAAAAAATTAAAAAATACTATAGCCGATGAAACATTAGGTTATTCGTCGGCTAAACCTTATTTAAAAAAATTAAAAAACACTATAGCCGACGAATATAGTGTTTGAATATCGTCGGCTAAAGTTTCTATTTGTAATTTTTTATAGGGCTCGGCAGGGCGCTCGGCAGGGGCTCGGCAGGGCTCGGCAGGGGCTCGGCAGGGCTCGGCAGGGGCTCGGCAGGGGCTCGGCAGGGGGCTCGGCAGGGGGCTCGGCAGGGGGCTCGGCTGGGCTCGGCAGGGCTCGGCAGGGGGCTCTGCAAGGGGCGCTCGGCAGGGGGCTCAACAGGGGGCTAAACTCTTCCTGTCATCTTCGCCTATATAAAGAACTTTACTCGACGAAATTCTTTATTTTCGTCGGCTAAACTCTTTTGAAAATTTTGGTTGACCGCCAAAAAATTTTGGTTTAAAATTTTGAAATTTTTCGACTTTAGCCGACGACTTTTCATATATTTTCGTCGGCTATAGTATGTAATTAAAAAATTAAAAAATAACTATAGCCGACGAAATATTAGGTTATTCGTCGGCTATAGTATGTAATTAAAAAATTAAAAACCATCTTAGCCGACGACTTTTCATATATTTTCGTCGGCTAAAGTCTATAAATTCACGAAAACACTCATATCTCCCCCTATATTACGTAGTTTGGTCAAATCTTCCACACGAAAAACTCTCACGTAGATGAGACGCAACCACCTATATAAAATTTTTGAAACATTTACCTTCCGACTATAGGGCTCCCCATAAGAAATAATAACGGTAAATAGGGTTGACCGCTACTATCGGCTCCGAGACTTTACCCGATTTACGTGATTTTTGAACCATAGCCGTATTTCACCATTCTGAACACATCTTATTTCACGAGATTTTTAATAATTTTGCTTCCTATGTAGAGTTGGTTCACAAAGTTGTATAACCTACTAAACAAGTTATACAACATTAGTAGACACGTTGTGATTCCGATGACTAAAATTCACAAACCAAAATTCGACCGTCAGATATGATCATTATGACGAAATATGTCTATGGTGAAAAATTCAACTGGATCCGACAACGTTAAGGGCTCGATCGAAATGGTCAACCATAATCCATCGTCACTTATCACACGAAAACGCTCAGGTCAGTCCGCTATATTACGTAGTTTGGTCAAACCTTCCACACAAAAAACTCTCACGTAGATGAGACGCAACTGCACATATAAAAATTTTGAGACATTTACCTTCCGACGATAGGGCTCCCCATAAACCCGAATAACAGAAAATAGTAAACACGTTGTGATTCTGATGACTAAAATTCACAAACCAAAATTTGACCGTCAGATATGATCATTATGATGAAATATATCTATGATAAAAAATGCAACTAGATTCGACAAAGTTAAGGGCTCGATCGAAACGGTCAACTCTAATTGAAAAATAAGAAAACTGCATTTTGAAGCCCTAAACGGACTCGGATGGCCAAAAAAGCCTATATGTCATGGCAAAGTGATGAGTTTGACTTGTAGCGCCGTTACGCTTTCGGAAAGGTATCACAATAGTCAATCAGACACCAAACGCCAAATCTACAGCATAGTGAATAATAAGGGTAAGTCAACTATCGGCACCGAGAATTTACCGGAATACCGTCATTTTTCAACCGTAGACGTATTTCACCATCATATCTTATTTCATGACTTTTTTGCGTTTGAAGGTTCTACGTATAGTTTTTTTCAGATGAGTTGTTGTCCACATCTGTAAATATAAGACACTTTAGCCGACGAAATTATATTTTTCGTCGGCTAAACTTTTAAATATTTCGTCGTCTAAACTCTTAAAAATTTCGTCGGCTAAACTTTTGAAAATTTCGTCGGCTAAACTTTTGAAAATTTCGTCATCTAAACTTTTGAAAATTTCGTCGGCTAAAGTTCACAGACTATAGCCGACGAGAAAAATTATTCAGCCGACGAAATATTAATTTCGTCGGCTAAAGTTTACCATAGCCGATGAAGATTTTGGTTTAGCCGACGAAGGAAAATTTCGTCGGCTAAAGTGGACTTCAGCCGACGAAAAAAAAATTCGTCGGCCTGGTTTTTTTTTCGTCGGCTAAAGTCTTTCTTCTGGTAGTGCAACTCGATAGAAAAGTTTATCTCCCTGTCAGGAGGCAAACCAGGCAAATCCGGAAACTCTCTTACTACAGGAATATCCTCCACTTCCAACACTTCTATACTTGCATCCACAACATGAGCTACGAATGCCTGATAGCCTTTATTTAACAATTTCCTAGCGGCCACAGCTGATATTAGGCAACTCGAACTCACATCTCTTTCCCCCTGAAAAACAACCTCAAAACCATCCAGACTTTGAAGCACTACTTCCTTTCGGAAACAATCTACCATAGCTCTATAAGACTCTAAGAAGTCCATCCCCAAGATCACATCAAACTCCACCATATTTAGAGGAATCAAATTGGCCTTGAAATTAAATCCCTCTACTAGCACTTCACAACCACTAAACACCCAATCTATCCTCATCACCTCACCAGAGGGTAGAGATACATGCCACTCGCCTGGAAGAGACGATGATGGCACATTGGCATGAAGGGCGAATCTACTAGACATAAATGAATGCGTGGCTCCAGGATCAATTAAAGTAAAAGATGGCTGGCCAAAAATTAACAACGTACCAATGATGACATCTGGAGAAGTAGGACCCTCCTACTGGGTCATAGCATGTAGTCTAGTGCGAGTCATGGGACGTCCACGGCTGACCACTCCCTTGCTGAGAACCACCCCTGGCTGCTGAACCACCATGAGAACCACCACTAGAGCCTCTAGCTAAAGACTGACCATCTTGCTGAGAAGGGGCGGTCCTCTGTGCCAACAAAGGATAGTCTCTCCTGAAATGATCCAGACCACCACACTCAAAGTATCCAGATGACTGCTGCTGACCAAAAGAAAAAGTCTGACCACCAGATGATCCCCCTTGGGAAATACCACCAGCACTAAATTGACCGGCCTGCTGCCTACCCAACTGGCTTCTAGAGGGTCTCATGAAATGCCCTCTATTCCTGCTCCGAGGACCATAACCCGATCCCCCACTACTGCCACTGCCCGCTGAAGATCCAGAAACGGACGATGAAGCAGCCTTCTTAGATGGTCCTTGACTGGGACCACTGAAATCTTGAGGCCGAGCACTATAAGTCCCCCTGGTCTCGATGGCCATAGTTGCCCCAACTGCATCAAGGAATGTCAGATAGACAACACCGACCATCTTGTCTGCAAACACTCCTCCAAGTGCGTCAACAAACATACCAATCCTGGTCCTCTCATCAAGAATCAAATGGGGCACATGGTAGCTCAAAGTGGTGAACCTCTGCTCAAACTCAATGACTCCCTCATCGTTTCTCTTCTTCATATTCAGAAAGTCTGACTGGATTCTACTACGATGAGAGTGGTTAAAATACTGACCCAAGAAGAGCGCCTTAAACTGCTCCCAAGTCATAGTCTGAGCACCATCATTATTTCTCCTGGCGAGAGTCCACCAATACCAACTGTCAAGACCCGACCAGAATTTCACCCCGAAACTCGAGATGAGTCCTACGGGGACCACCTCCAAGGAAAATTTACCGAAGACTCGGCAAACCTCTCACGAAAATGGACAACCCTAACTTATAAGAATTTAAGAATCACCTTTTTACTCCAAAATAAATCATCTGTTACAACCCAAAAGTAGCCAGAATATAAATTACACAGAAGAATTCCAATAGTATTCAGAGCTACTAAAAAAATAAAATAATACACAGCGAAAACTAACAAACCCCTAGTAGAATAAACAGGTAGCCTACTGGTGAAATGTAGCTGATAGATGGGTGACTATGCCTCGACGTCTCCTGCTAGACTTCACGCGAACTCTGCAGACTGGGCATTTTAAAAACGAAGAGCCCAGGGGAAAATATTCAACACGTCAGAGTGAGTGGACAAAACGATTCCGACAACAAATAAATATTTCCCTAAAAATGCTTTCAAAGAAAATGCTTCATCAGTGGCAAAAACAAAAGCTCCACTGGGAAGATTCTGAACTGGGGTCCAGCCTGGCTAAACTCCCAAACTTTAAGAAATTGCCTCTCAGGCTAGGATATTATATATTTTTGTATGTATGTACACTCGCCTAACTCTTTGTACAATATCTATGAAAGACTTGAAAAATAGATACCATACAAAGCTACTACGCTATTGTACCTCAAGCTGGGGGAAGCGCCCGAGTGGTATATATACGTGTTTACTCCTTGTACGAAATATATGAATGAATACGAAAATAGAAAGTCGCACAGGGCTAGGACGCTCACGTCTAACGCTCACGTCGCCCTATACCGAAATTGTACCTCGGTATAGGGGGAAATCACATATAGCTAGCTAGCATTTAATCATATACATATTATTCTCATATAAGAATATAATCACCGAAATTCTCAATTTCGGGAAATATCCAACAACAGAAAATCATTTAAAACGATAAAGCATTTCGAATACATTAATTAAAACAAAGGTCCACTCACATGTTAGGCATAAGCCTGATGTCAGTCGGAGGTCTCTTCTGCTCGAGCATCCTCACGTCCTAGCTCGAGATGGAGCGAGCCCTTTGGAAGGATTGAAGCATGGGAGGAGGGCTTTCTTTTGAGCAACGGCTGGCCGGCTATGGCGGCCGGAGGAAGGAGTTCCGGCGAAAGGAACACTTCAGCAGCCGAAGCTTTCGGGCTTGGCCGCTCCTTCACGGCGGCGCTAGGGAGGCTGCCACCAGTCTAGAATTGAAGCTGGGACGGAGACCGATCGATCGGGACAAGCGCGGCGGTCTGGGGCGGCCGGACGGCGGCGGTCGTGCCGCCGGAAGGATCGGGCAAAAAATGGGTTTGGGAGAGAGAGAGAGAGAGAGAAGGAAAAAAGAAAAAGAAAAATTGGGCTTGGCCCGATCCGGGTCCAAGTCCTCTAATAAACCCAATTCCAAAATTTAACACCCCAAAAATAATACCCCAATAAAATTACATTTTACTAGCAAAAATTACCATTTTTACCATCGTCAAAATTTCTTCCTTAGAATAATCCCACAAAATAATCGTCCCCTAACCTCTCTAGGGATCAATTATATTTTACACTTAATGACGAACACGGTAAAATTCTTATTACCACTATGCCAGTAATAAAAGTAAAAATTATAGGTTGGGGCGTGACAATATGAAGGTCTCTAAAAGCCAAGTGTAACTCTCAATTGTTTCATCTATTAGTAACCCAAAACCAAAAAACGTGGTTGATAGATGATTGTTTGAACCAACAAACAACACTAATGGTTTCCAATAAGGATTGGTTTTGTAAGTACTATAAAAAACCAATAAATCTCCAAAACAAGTATAATCATCACTACTAGAAATTTCACTTTGGGCGACGAAAAAAAATCGTCGTCCTGTTAACAAATTTCGTCGGCCAAGAACTTGGGCGACGACAGGTCGTCGGCCAAGACGTCGTCGCCAGAAGTGCGTCGGCCAAGAACTTGGGCGACGACAATTCATACCGTCGTCGCCTAAGAGTAATTCTTAGGCGACGATACAAATTTCGTCGCCTAAAATATACTTCTCGTCGCCCAAAAATATTCGTCGCCCAAGATTTAACACCTTGGCCGACGAAAAATTGTTTCGTCGCTTAAGATGTTAAAACCTAGGGCGACGAAATTTTTTTTCGTCGGCCAAGACGTCGTCGCCAGAAGTGCGTCGGCCAAGAACTTGGGCGACGATAATTTTTTTTCATCGTCTTATATGGTAAGTCCTTGCCCGACGATTTAACAATTTCGTCGCCTAAGATATATTTAAATTTTTTTTAAATAAATTTAAAAAAATGGAACCTTTGATGGAAATAAATCTCTCATGAAAGACTTTTCAAAAATGGAACCTTTGATGGAATTAAAATCAGAGTGATCATTACACTTTGAACATATATGAAACATAATGAAGAATTGTACATTACAAAAATAGGATTGGCATCACCGCGCCTTCATTCTATACATGACCCAAGATGTTATCCAACTGACCATTACATAAAATTTATAACACCCAAGTGAGAAAAATTGGGTATCCAGGACTGTATTATCTCTGTATAATCGGATTTGTCTCCGTATTTTCCACTCTTGAGAGGACAAAAATCAACGGTCACAAAGCAACTCATTTCAGCCACTTGCCGAGTCATCCTCCCCTTCACTATCATCACTGCATTTAAGATGCAACCAACAGGTGAAGACGGTGAAAAAAAAAAAAAACAGAGTCTCCTGGAATAAATAACTGTAAACAAACCACAAAGGTAAGAGAAATATGTCACCAGAGTACCGAGATATACCTATGTTCTGAAAGCTTTGATATCCGTCTAGCATCTAAGCCTGTGATGAACTTCTGTGCAGCTTGAACATTATCAGGACCTGCAAAACATGAAACAGAAGCACTGTCACATCTGCATCTCATTACTTTAAAAACTGGGCGAGGTCGGGGATGGCGACGGGTTGTGGGGTCGGGGTCGGAGAGAGGGAGAGAGAGAGGGCTTCGGTGGATTTTCGGAGAGAGAGAGAGAGAGAGGGCTTGGATTTGTGAGCGGCAGCGCGAATGGTTAGGGTTCCGAATTTTTGCATTTTATATTGGAGTTCTTGGGCGACGATTCTTGAAAAATCGTCGCCCGGTTTTTTGAAAATCGTCGGCCAAGATAATCTTAGGCGACGATTTTTGAAGTCGTCGCCTAAGATATTATACTTGGGCGACGATGTTCTTCACTATAAATCTCGTCGCCCAAGATGAAGAAAATCGTCGGCCAAGAGTTCTATCATAAAATTCAGAATATGACCAGCATAACAAATTACATGGGTGGGAAAAAATTCAGCTCCATCGGACAAAGACAAGGGCTCGATCTGTCCGGGCAATCGGCGCGGTCAAACCCCTAAACGGACAGAAACGGCTATTCGACCATCCAAATCACGTAATCTGGCCGGACCTTCAACTGAGAATAGTTTCCAATCGACGAGACACTTACGGGGCTATAAAAATTTGGTAAAAAATAAATACCCGGGAAAGGGCTACCACTAGGTAGAAATAAGAGAAATTCGTTGACCGGAACAACCGGCACCGAAATTTTACCGAAATATCTTCATTTTTCACGGGTTGACGTATTTCACCGTTCCGGTCATATCTTATTTCACGACTTTTTTGTGTTTGAGGCATCTACGTATATGTTGTCTACAAAACGAAACTTAAACTCAACACTTATATAAAACAGTTATACAACATTAGTACATATAACGTGAGTTTAGTGATCGGAGAAGAGGAACTGAAAACCTACCGTCAGATATGACCAACATAACTAATTACATAGGTGGGAAAAAATTCAGCTCCATCGGACAAAGATAAGGGCTCGATCCGTCCGGTCAATAGGCGCGGTCAAACCCCTAAACGGACGGAAACGGCTATTCGACCCTCCAAATCACGTAATCTGGCCGGACCTTCAACTGAGAATAGTTTCCAATCGACAAGACGCTTACCGGACTATAAAAATTTGATAAAAAATAAATACCCGGGATAGGGCTACCACTAGGTAGAAATAAGAGAAATTCGTTGACCGGAACAACCGGCACAAAAATTTTACTGGAATATCTTCATTTTTCACGAGTTGACATATTTCACCGTTCCGGTCATATATTATTTCACAACTTTTTTGCGTTTGAGGCCTCTACGTATACGTTGTCTTCAAAACGACACTTAAACTCAACACTTATATAAAAAAGTTATACAACATTAGTACATATAAAGTGAGTTTGGTGATCGGAGAAGAGGAACTGAAAACCTACCGTCAGATATGACCAGCATAATGAATTACGTAGGTGGGAAAAAATTTAGCTCCATCGGACAAAGATAAGGGCTCGATCCTTCCGGTCAATCGGCGCGGTCAAACCCCTAAACGGACGGAAACAGCTATTCGACCCTCCAAATCAAGTAATCTGGCCGGACCTTCAACTGAGAATAGTTTCCAATCGACGAGACGCTTACAGGGATATAAAAATTTGGTAAAAAACATTACCTTACAATTTAAATGTGCTTTAATTATTTTAATTATTCGGATTATCTTGGCCGACGAAATTAGGGTAATTAGTCGGCCAAGATAGTACTTGGGCAACGATATTTGTTAAATTCGTCGCCCAAGAGTAAATATAAAAAATCATGTACAATGAAATTTAAATGTGTTTTATTTTATTTTAATTATTCGCATTACTCTTGGCCGACGAAATAAGAGAATTTCGTCGGCCAAGATAATACTTGGGCGACGATATATGTTAAATTCGTCGCCCAAGAGTAAAAATAAAAAATCATGTACAATAAAATTTAAATGTGTTTTATTTTATTTTAATTATTCGGATTACTCTTGGCCGACGAAATTCTTTTATTTCGTCGGCCAAGATAATCCGAATAATTAAAATAAATAAAGCACATTTAAATTGTAAGTTAATGTTTTTAACCAAATTTTTATATCCCCGTAAGCGTCTCGTCGATTGGAAACTATTCTCAGTTGAAGGTCCGGCCAGATTACTTGATTTGGAGGGTCGAATAGCCGTTTCCGTCCGTTTAGGGGTTTGACCGCGCCTATTGACCGGACGGATCGAGCCCTTATCTTTGTCCGATGGAGCTGAATTTTTTCCCACCTACGTAATTCGTTATGCTGGTCATATCTGATGGTAGGTTTTCAGTTCCTCTTCTCCGATCACCAAACTCACGTTATATGTACTAATGTTGTATAACTTTTTTATATAAGTGTTGAGTTTAAGTGTCATTTTGAAGATAACGTATACGTAGAGGTCTCAAACGCAAAAAAGTCGTGAAATAAGATATGACCAGAATGGTGAAATACATCAACCCGTGAAAAATGAAGATATTCCGGTAAAATTTCTGTGCCGGTTGTTCCGGTCAACGAATTTCTCTTATTTCTACCTAGTGGTAGCCCTATCCCGGGTATTTATTTTTTACCAAATTTTTATAGCCCCATAAGCGTCTTGTCGATTGGAGACTATTCTCAGTTGAAGGTCCGGTCAGATTACTTGATTTGGAGGGTCGAATAGCCGTTTCCGTCCGTTTAGGGGTTTGACCGCGCTTATTGACCGGACGGATCGAGCCCTTATCTTTGTCCGATGGAGCTGAATTTTTTCCCACCTACGTAATTAGTTATGCTGGTCATATCTGACGGTAGGTTTTCAGTTCCTCTTCTCCGATCACTAAACTCACGTTATATGTACTAATGTTGTATAACTGTTTTATATAAGTGTTGAGTTTAAGTTTCGTTTTGAAGACAACATATACGTAGAGGCCTCAAACGCAAAAAAGTCATGAAATAAGATATGACCGGAATGGTGAAATACGTCGCCCAAGAGTAAAAATAAAAAATCCTATACAATGAAATTTAAATGTGTTTTATTTTATTTTAATTATTCGGATTATCTTGGCCGACGAAAGTAGGATAATTTGTCGGCCAAGATAATACTTGGGCGACGATATATGTTAAATTCGTCGCCCAAGAGTAAAAATAAAAATCCTGTACAATGAAATTTAAATGTGTTTTATTTTATTTTAATTATTCGGATTACTCTTGGCCGACGAAATTCTTTTATTTCGTCGGCCAAGTAAAAATAAAAAAATAAAATACTTAGGCGACGATATATTTGAGTTTCGTCGCCTAAGGATTAAAAAACTAAGGCGGCGATATAAATATCTTAGGCGACGAAATATTGTTTCGTTGCCCTAGTTTCTATATTAGGCGACGAAATTTAGGCTTAGGCGACGATTTTTTTCCCTTGGGCGACGATTTTTTTTTCGTCGCCTAAGAGGCCCAAGTGTTCTCTTAGGCGACGAAAAAAAAATTGTCGCCAAGTTTTTTTCATTTCGTCGCCCAAGATCTATTTTCTAGTAGTGCATGTAGGCAATTGGAGTCTCTCAAAAACATATTCGCCAATCTGTTATCCTCATCTATACTAAACTTGCAGTAGAACTTTGAGTCAGTAGCAACTTTACCTCTCATATATGCAAGGGCAGCTTCTGCATCATTGTCTAGTAAAATTTCTTGGCGTTTCGAGTCCAACTTGTTGTACAGGTCCTTAATGGTAAACCCAACTTGCTGGAAACCCCCTGATCTATTAACAATGTACTCATATGTATGACAAGGCTTAACAGACACTCTTTGCATGGACATGGCAAGGGCGACTTGTGAATCTTGAACTGATCTGTGTGGTGTAAGAAGACACCTCTCGTGTTCTTATGCAAGAGGATGCGTGTGGTGGGTTATGAAACCAACAACAACATATGCATCTATATTGTTAAAGTACCTCACTTCGAACAAGCATGGGCAATTGAATCTTGTCCTTTTCTTTTGCCTGCAAACCCTTTTCTTGTTTGTCATGGGCTCGACATCTCTTTGTCCCTGTGTAGAACAAACCAACCTCAACGAAGTGATTTTCTCTAGTGTGATTGTACTCAGTCTCTTGTAGTTCTGTCTAACACCAAAACCCATGACCCTTGCATAAGCGTAGTAAAAAGATTCGACTTCCTCCATAATCTTAAATTTCTGCCTTTTAATGTCTTTTGTAGACAACTTATCATATTGAACTCCCTTGTATTTCATCTCATTACCGTCACTTTGTTTAAAAGCCGAAAGTTCGCGCGGTCCATCCATTCCTATAAAAGAAGATGAAAACAAAAACAAAAATATCTTAAGCCCCTTAGTACTGATGGTTGCATTAAGTTAAGTAATTAAACGTCTAATCTCTTATATTCCATCTCATTACCGTCACTTTGTTTAAAAGCTGAAGGTTCGCACGGTCCATCTATTCTTGTAAAAGAAAATGAAAACAAAAACAAAAATATATTAAGCGTTGCATTAAGTTAAGCAATTAAACGTCTAATCCCACTCTCATGACAATATATAGTTTTATACTTGACCTTCTAAAGAAGATTTATACAAGCATTTAGTCAATGGAACAGTTGTGCGCAAAGAATACAGCATCAAATAGCATAACATCGTAGAAACAAACAATAGCTACGGAAAACCACTAGACTTTTACCAAAAAACCAATACCGCCAGTACATAGTTATATAGATGAACTTGCATCTTACCCTCAACAACTATAACCAATGGATACAGAGATATGAGGTTAGAATACATACTATTCCAACTGTATATCTATAATACTTGTTTTCTATAAAGGCAACGGTAAATCCAAGACTGCACCCAATGAAATGCGCTCTATAATGCGGAGGTACATATTCTACTGCTACAAGAGAGGACTGATACCAATAAAAGAGAGGACTGATACCAAACGATAGTGAATTACACATTTTATTTTCTTCCCTAAAGTAAATTAAGAACTCAAAACCAAAGCAGTGGTTGAATCTCCACTATAGAAACACGAAGAAACCTCTTCTGTTAGCATTTACGATTGACGCAAGGACCTTGTTTCAAGTGCTTCATACAACCTCAAATTTATGTATAAACACTAAGATGGAATTCCATCCTTACTCATAATTAACCAACGCTACTATATATATATATACTACAGTCAGCTAATTTCCAAGCCTACTAAACTGAGCTCAAAACAAGTCCAATAAATTGTCAAAATTCATATAGTAACAACCAAAACTCATAATCCTGTCTCTTTTTCCACATTATTCCTTGCAATCAAACAGTTAAAGGTTCAATTTATGAGAAGATCACAAAACCAAGACAAACCCAGTTTAAAAAGCTCACAACTTTTCACATTTTCACCTTTTCTCTAAACACCAAGTACAACCCAGATCATATCTCACAGTTGGGGAGTAGATCCATCTACTTCCCGCATGCAAATTCAAAAACGAGATCAGTCAACAACCCAGATCATATCTCACAGTTGGGGATTAGATCTATCTCCCTATTATTCTAATCTCAAATCTCAATATAAATTAGTTTCTCCAAACAAGCATGAAGAGCTGGAGCACCCATGTTCAGAAAAATCTCATTCAATGATGCATACCACCGATACATACATGATGATGATTCATAAAACAAATGTGAAGCCATTTGTGGCATTTGATAAATTCATATACATCACAGAACAAATCAATCTGAGAGAGCAAATTACCTTAGGTTTTATCAACCTCTTTCTTCTTCCTCTCCTCTTCTCACATAACGAATGAGGCCAACCTCTTTCTCCTTCCTCTCCTCTTCTCTTCCTTCGCTTTAATTAGGTTTTATCTTAGCATTCGGTGCAGATTGTTAGAACAATGAAAAGGAAGGAAACAGACTTCTTGTTCATCGATCTGTTTCTAATAAGTTAGGGTTTTCTAAATTCTATTTTTGTTTTATTATATAAGTTACAAAATTACATGTTACCGGATGAATAAGTTACAAATATTGAATAATTTAAGCCGTTAGATATATTCAAAATTTTATTATATCTAATAGCCAATAATACTTAAAAAAGTTGATGCATACTATGTACCAACTCACCCTAGAATTTTCTTAAAATTTGTATCTCAAACTACTCAATTTTTCCTACTCAAATAATTCCGGGGTCTCACAGTTGCCCAAGCTATAGCCACTTATTTCATGAGTGGAAGTACTGAAGACTTTCCAATCCAAGATTACAAATTTCTGGTGGGGCAAAGAAGGTGGAAAAAATGGATTAATTGTATGAGGTTTATCAGTCACTTGCAACTTCACTTGTCTCATATCTACATGGAAGGAAATCGAGTTGTTGACAAGCTTGCGAATTATGATGCAATGCATGATTTACTCCCTAATTTTTTGTTGAGGTCTATTGGATATGACCTATCAGCTCGGATTGATTACCGGTATCGGTAGTTTGCATAATGAGTTTGTTTTATTTTCATGTACTTTCGTAGTATATATGTCTTTGTTTATGTTTGGTTTTTATATTTGTATTTTCTTCATGTTTTGGAATGGTTTTGGCATAGTCTCTCATTCTTTATGTATTATTCTTCTTTCTTTAATAAAAGATCTGATAAGAGATGAGCGGTGAGTTCCTAGTTGTAGCGGTCTTCTTCGGGGTTGAATAGGTGCTCTGTCACCTAATAAAATGTTGCAGAGGAGCTAATATTGTCTAATCATTGTCAGACTATTTAAAAAAAAAGGTGAAAAAAAGAGGAATGCATTTCTGTAAATCCGACAAGTTGTGTGCTAGTAAATGTGATGGTGGGTTAGGGTTTCGTGATCTGGAAACGTTCAATCAGGCATTGGTGGCTAAAACTTTTTGGCGACTGATGCATAACTCCATATCATTGGCAAGTAGACGGTTAAGGGGCAAAGTACTTCCATTCAACAGAATGGGTTTCGTGATCTGGAAACGTTCAATCAGGCATTGGGGGCTAAAACTTTTTGGCGACTGATGCATAACTCCATATCATTGGCAAGTAGACCGTTAAGGGCAAAGTACTTCCATTCAGCAAAATGGGTTTCGTGATCTGGAAACGTTTCAATCAGGCATTGGTGGCTAAAACTTTTTGGTGACTGATGTATAACTCCATATCATTGGCAAGTAGACCGTTAAGAGCAAAGTACTTCCATTCAACAGAATGGATGAGAGCTGGTCTTAGTAGATGAGCTTCAAATGTTGTGGAAGGGGTAAGGTTAGGGGAAGGAGTTGTTGGAGTTAGGAGTTCGCTGGAGGGTTGGAAATGGAGCTTTGATCAATATAAAGAAAGAAAAATGAATTCCACAGCCTTTCTCTTTCAAGGTAATCTCTCCCATTTTGTTGGACGATAATATTTGGATAGGTTGAGAAGTCTCTTTCTTGAATCGGAGGCAAACATTATTATGTCAATCTCATTAGCTAGAAACGGAGGGGTAGATAGGCGGGTGTGGCATTATAATAAAAATGGGAAATATTTGGTTAAGTCTGGTTACTGGGTGGGTATGAATGAGAAGAAGAGGAAAGTTTGGTTGGAATCTGGTAGCAGGGGAATGGAAGAAAGAACTGGTTCTCAGGAGGTATGGAGGAAACTTTGGAGTTTGCGATTCCCAAATAAAATCAAAGTGTTACTATGGAGAATATCTAACGACTATTTACCTTGTTTGGGAGAACTTAAACGTCGAAAGGTCTGTGATGTTGCAGAATGTGAGGGGTGTGGGTTTAGTCTGGAGTAAGTGTTACATGTCTTCTGGGAGTGTCCTTTAGCACAAAAAATATGGAGAAAGATCTTTCTTGCTGATGTGTGTAAAACTTGGAAGGATAAAAAAAAATTTAAATCTTTTTGCTCATGTTGATTCAATGGTAATGGGGGAGGATTTAGAGTGGTTTGGAGTAATTTGCTGGAAGCTCTGGCAAAGGCGAAATGACAGAGTTCAATGTAGAAGTGAAGGTGGTATAAAGGAATTATGGCACCGGAGCTATTTGTAGAGATAACCAGGGGAAGTGTGTGGGAGTTCTTGCGGTTCCAAGGATGGGATTAATCAATCCTCTCATTTGTGAGATGTTGACAATGGGGAATGCACTTCATTTTCGTGTTCAAGCTGGTCTAACTCATGTGGGGGTAGAAACTGACTGTCAAGGTATAATTAGATCTCTCAATTCTTCAGAGGAGGACTTGAGCACAAATGGAGCAGTGGTTGATGAAATTAAATCTCTTCTCAGTCATTTTCAGTATTTTAGTTTGGGTTACGAGTGGAATATTTTACTTGACATAATACGCTTCATTATACGCAAACACAAATATTTCAAGAAAAAAAAAAAATCTACCATGAACATAGGCTCATATGTAAATATGAATCACTTATGGTCACTACTCACCATGTAAAAATCTGGTAAAGACACAAAGAAAGGGAGCAGCATCAGATGGAGTGAAATGAACCTTTTAACCACATAAGCAAGAGGCAACATGAAGACAGTGGCCCAGATGAGGCGATAAGCCCTGAAGATCCTCAAGTTCATTCCATCAATTGCAATCAGTCGCTTACCAACACCATTCTCAGAACTGGTTTCAACCCATTTTTAAAGTGTAGAAGCGCTCGCAGCCCCTCCTATTCTACAGCTTTATGCATTTTGTAGAGACATAGCCCATGTTAACTAATAGCGATTTGCGTGTGTGGGTGCGCGCGCATGTGTATACACACATATCCTAGTTAGACTTCTTAATTTGGGTTCATTTCTAATGTGTGGATTTTCTGGTAAATATGAGTGTGGTTGTATATTTTTGGGTTAAATGCTTGTGACACCCTATAGTTTATACCTAAAATCAGTTTTGTCCCTTACTTTTTTTTTTAAACTGGTATACCCCTATACTTTGAATTCTCGACTGATTTGCCCTTGTCGTCAATTGACCGTTAAAGAAGACTGTTAAGTTGCTGAGATGACCGGTCTTGCGATTCCAACTCAGCTAGAAACCTGCAACATCAACATAAAATGTCCAATATACCCCTGACTATAGTGAGGGGCAGCCGGGTGAGTCGAGGTGGCGGCAGAGAGGGGAGGAGCAAGGGAGGGAAGAGAAGGAGGAGGATTTTCTCGGGTCAGCCAAAAAATAAGGTCAACCCCTCCCACACACAAGACCCCCAACAGACTCCACTGCTCCCCATTACTCTCCATCAAACCCTCCCACCACAACCACCACCATCACCACCGCCATGCTTCCTCTTCCTCCTCCTTAATAATGCCTCCCGCCGCTTCCCCATCCCCTTCCCCTGCACCCTCCCCCACCCCAACATTCTCCACCACCCCAACTCGCCTCCATGCATCCTCTTCATCTCCACCCTCTAAGCTCCCTGGAAAGTGAAAACGATTCAAGAGAATTCACCTGGAAGGTCCTCTTGCAATCATCAACCAAGCCTTTGAGCTGATGAAGGAGCTGCTGCACCATCTCACGGCGATTCAAGAGCAAGCACACCACAAGAAACCTCGAAATGAACCGGAGCTGCTTGTTAGCCAAGCTCAGGTCCTGAAACATTCCCTCCTTGAAGTACTCTCTGCTCAGAATCGCCTCGTAGAAAATGTAAGCTTCCGAGAGATAGCTGGCCTCGCTGGTCCTCATGTACTGCCCTAAGTAGAGTTGCGCGATCCGCGACGCGATCTCGCCGATCTCCGATCGCCGGAGACCGGCGTCGA
Organism: Fragaria x ananassa; assembly: GCA_034370585.1. Lineage (NCBI taxonomy): Eukaryota > Viridiplantae > Streptophyta > Magnoliopsida > Rosales > Rosaceae > Fragaria > Fragaria x ananassa. The sequence continues at coordinate 19,339,519 of CP139757.1, read as the reverse complement.
CGAGCTTCTGGCGATTCTCCTGCTGGAACTTCCAGAGCTGCGTGTAGACTTTGAAGACCTTGTAGAAGTAGGCGTCGTACTCGTGGCGGTTGCGGTGGTAGTAAGGGAGCTCTCGGATTTTGGAGAATTTCTTGTCGGCTTTGTGGAGGAGAGACCAGTAGACTTCGCTGACCGGAATGCTAGGGTTTTGCTGCACTTGCATTTTGGGGCTTCGTCGTCTCCGGTGGGGTTTGGTGGTGGTGAACACTATCAGGTGGTGCTTTTGTATATTAATTCAGGAGGGAGAGAGAGGGGGTGGAGGGGAGGGGGGAGAGGAGGAGGGTGTGGTGGTCAAGGGCGGCAGAGGAGAGGGAGAGGAGGAGAGTGAAAAAGAAGAGATGGGGGTCTTCTTCTCCTCCATTTTGTTTGGGCGGTGGGGAAGTGGGGAGATGAGGGAGAAGAAGTGGGAGAGAGTGGGGAGATGAGGGAGAAGAAGGTCCGAGAATCAGATCAAGAAAATGGAGGAGAAGATACAGAGAATATATAGCTGGTGCAGCAGAAGATACAGAGAATATATATGACCTTAACTATATATAACATCATAGGAGGAATTGCTGTGGGCAAAATTGTCATCTCAATACCTTGGTCTCATACATGTGTCAACATGTTAGCCACGTCAGCTACATAACAGGTTCACTTGACGACAAGGGCAAATCAGTCGAGAATTTAAAATATAGGGGTATACCAGTTTAAAAAAAAAAAGTGAGGGACAAAACTGATTTTAGGTGTAAACTACAGGGTGTCACAAGTATTTAACCATATATTTTTTTTCTGAATATCATATTCCTTATACTCTATGCATGTATCCACCAAATGCGCATACATCTGGATTGCTATGACTAGCTCTCATAAATAAAAGATATGAGATCTTGACACGATCAATTTTTGGATTCTCAAGATCCTCTTTCATGCATAAAGCATTTATCACGCATGGCGTTGTATGTAATTTTCCAGAGTCCATTTCTTAATTTTTTACCTCCAACAATGTTACGTAATCCATATAGTCAAAGACTTCATCTAGATTAATTTTTTTCTATACAGTAGACCAATATCTATAGACAAACTATTAATATTATATTAGTATTCATTCAATTTGATTATATTTTAATAATTAGATTTGATATATTAATTATTCAAAAAAAAAAGATAATAATTTATTCTTTATTAAGACTCAACTCAACCGTTAATTGTCATTAGATATAATAGAAAAACATTAGAGCAAAATTGTAACTATAATTTAAGCCGCGATGGATCCTCACCATATATATCCTCCCTTGTAGGAGATTAATATCATAACAAAAGATTCTCAAAATTTCTTTGTATTTTGTTTGATTTGGTATTTGAGCATAGATCATTCTTAGAACTTTGTCTTTGCTTCCATTACATTTTGTGTCCTTACTCTTTATATATATAGTACTTTCTTTTCGTTATCCGCAATTGCTCTTCCTTTGGTTACAATACATATGCCTTGGTCTACAATGGCTTTGTTGAATCAATTAGCCTTGCTACGCCTACGCCTTAACATTTGGCCCTTCAGTCTTACCCCGACTTAAAGCTTGCCTTATCTTTCGGGCTCCCCCCACTAGGGCAGGACAAGTATCAAGCAAATGAAAATCGGTCATACCCTACAGCCCGACTCCTACATGCTTATCCTTTTAATAAGGTCCTAAACTTTTCTATTTTTCTTATTTTTTAATAGGTATTCCATGCCTCAAGATATCCATACCTCTTGAGGTGACAATAACTCTGTTAGATGACTAATTAACTCCGTTATCTAACTCACTAACTCTGTTAGTTAACTGATGTATCTAAATCTACTGACTCATTAACTTCATTACATTGTTAAAGTTAATCCTCGGTTCAATTTGTTTAGAGTGCTGTTAAATATACCCATCAAATTTCTAAACAAAGTACTTGTTAACAAATATTTAATTTTTTATTTGCTTTAAAAAATTTCTAGGTACATTTAGCAACACCATTTTAAATCTCTCTCTCTCTCTCTCTCTCTCTATCCATCCATCCATCCATCCATGAAAACCCCATGATCTACGACACTTACAGGACCTCCACCTCCACGAACAACTTCCTTAGCCACCAACTCTCAAAGCGCTGAAAAACACATCAATCTACCTAAACCTTGATCAATAGCTACGAAGTTGCCTAACCACCGCCTAGCATCTCTAAATTCGACCCAGGTCATCACAAGAAGGAAGGGACACCGGGAAGCCTCGTCGGTATCCACCACCGCAGCTCGCCTGAAAACTCGAAATTGGTAGAAGGGGTTATCAAATAGTAAAAGATTTGAGGGATTAAGGGCACTAGGATGAAAGCCTTGTGCCGGTCTATGCACCTTGTGTGTCTTATCTACTCTAGGTAGGCGACATGTATTTTTCTTGGTCAAGTGAGCGCAACTTTCTAATGGCTAGATGAAATTAATTGTCCTCCGGTTTATTTTCTAGTGGCAATATAATAGGAATGCTACATTATTAGAAAATAAGATATGTAATTGTATTACGTATCTAGTGATATTTTCATTATGCCATCGTTGTAACAAAGCAAAAAGAGTTTTCATTGGAGTAGTACACTCTTTGCTAGTTAGTGCTTGTTTGAATCCATATGCATGTACTGTGTATGGATTCTTGATGTTACATTGAGATTTATTTTTATGACACGTTTACTTACTTGGAATGAAATTTATCAAGAATGAAAGATGGAATAAATAGGAGACGCAATAGAATAGTATATGAAGAATTCAATTTCATTGAACTGTTTACTTACCACATAGAATTAGAATAGGAATATAATTAATTACTAAAATACCCATGAAAAAAATGAACTACACTAATTTTGTTTGTCATTTTGATTGTCTCAGTTGATAAGTTATGTATAATAAACAAACCAGATGAACTATTTCGATTCAGTGTATTGATTGTAATCATGTGGTTACATATTTAATAATATTAGTCATGTTCACCTGATCAGTTATTGACTAAATGATCAATGATTAATTACTATTAGATGTAAATCTATGGGTTAAAAATAAAACAACTTAACTTTAAAATAATATTTCACACCACTGGATTTACATCAAATGAGTGATTGACCATGGTTCTTTTGGTCAGTAACTGACTAGGTGAACACTATTGTTTATCAAAATCATTTGGGCCTAATACTGGCATTTTGGGTGTATCTCAAACCGTAAGTTGCAAGGATTAAACAAAATTAAGGTATCATACTTTTATATATTTTAGTAATATTATATTTAAATCAAACAAGCAATTTTATAAATAAAAAAATTAAACAACTTCCACAAATAGTATATTATTAGCATATAAAAAAGAAACCTTTAAGAAAAAATTTGAAATTATTAGCATCTTAAACAAATTCCTCAATATTATTAGCATAATAAAATTAAAAAGATATTTTCGATATAAAAGGTTATTCCTATTATGATACCATTCCTAATCCCACATCCTCTCTTGATATCACAGTCCAAGGTTGTCAATGAATCAATTTTTTATTAGAAGGTGAGACCCACACCCATTTCAATTCTATTATTTGTAAATAAACGCTGAAATTCTCATCTGCCAGAATCATTTTCAAACTTTTCAATTTCATTCCATGTAAGTAAATGTGCATTTATTGTAATAAGAAGGGGTTTAGGATACATGTGACCTTCTTGCGTTTCACAATTTCATTAATGATGAATCGAAGACAGCCATACATGCCCATTATTTGAATAAAAATGAAAAGAAAAAACTCAAATAACTTTCGTACTTATTTCAATGAGAACAAATTAAAAGAAGAAAATGCAGCAACATTTGCTTCTAGAATACACAACATACAAGTTACCCGTTATTCGTGTTTTGCTTCTAAGTTGAATCTCTCTTCTCCTTAGCCACTTGACCCGAATGTCAAATGTTACATACTACTATATTTGTTCTTATTTCAAGGTTTGCTCGCAGTTTTCTTTGCCTGTCAATGCGAATTCTCCTCAACCTGAGAATCTGTACACATCAATGATAATTAAGGTGAAAAACAACGTACGTACCAATTGAAAATTTGCAACACTACTAATTATAAAACTTTTGTTGAAGAACCAAAGAGACGTCTGTAAGAGCTTAATCAACAAATTCTTCAGAATGCATTTCTAGGAAGCACCTATATTTTTCGAAACTTACATGTATCTATAGAAAAACCATTTTTAATAAAGGAATGAGCATTGAGGAAAATCATGTTCTAACAAAGAAGAGTCAAATTGGGCTAAAAGTTCAAAACAAAGACAAGAAAAATTCAAGGGGTAAGAAGTTACCTGGAACACATTTTATCTGGCATTTGCGATCACATCGTGACATAAGCCTTGCTGCATTATGTAAAATACCCAATTCAACCATCATTAAGATGAGATAACCAAGTAATTAAACTTTCTTATAAGTAATATTTTCTGTTTTCCCTGCGCAAGTTCTAACTTAACTGTAGAACTAAAGGGTTTGCAATTTTAACTAATAAGCAAGCAATTAAGCAACCAAAGGCATCTCGATCAGAAAGAAAAGAACAGAGCTAGCATTGCAATTAAGTGGAGGGAAGGTCTTAATGATGGCTAAGACCTGAAGAAACTATGTTTCAGATTAATTAGACGCTACAAAGCAGTGAAAGCAAAACTCAGATTTCAATTTCCTGAAGAAAGGAACATCACAGTTCATAGAGATTTGAAAGAGTCGTTGCGAACAGACTTACGGTTGTTAAAATATGCAACACAGCCGGTGGTACAAGTATCGATGCAGTCGACCTGAGCAAAGCTCTGCTCCAAACTAGAGGCCATCACGCACAGAACCAACACCACAACTAGAACACTCATCTTCTTCATCTTCGATCTTTGGCGGTGAATACTGACTAACTAGTGTCTGGATTTATAGGCAACAAACAACAATGGTTACAACACTGCCCCTGAGCAGGCAATGGAACTACGAAAAGACCAGGGGCAAGTCGCCAATCTTGACTCATCGGATTACTCTTGAATGGCTACACGTGTGGTGGAGGCCGACATGAATATACGTCGGAGAATTATAGGGAACACACGTAACTTCAACAACTAAGGTCCTCCTCCACCACTTGAGTAATCCACCACTTGAGTAATCATGTTGGATCAAATTTACAATATACTATTTCCGAGTGACTTGCTTGCACTGTTTCTACACTGTTTATCAGCAAAGAGACTGTTGATACCCAAAAAAATCACACGACTCATTAATACGCAATAACTTCATGCAATCTTAAGTTAAACTTTTGATTTAACTGAAGCAAACATGCACATGCATTCATGTGGGCCCAAGCTGTATACACACATCATTGGAGCTTGTAAAAGTGGGCATGGTGTGACGGTTACGGAGGCACATAACGCTTGTCCACCGATTTAATGTCGTTAAAAAAGTTTCAGTCTTGGGCCCGAAACTCAAGCCTAACGACTTAAGTCGGCGACAAATTGGTAAAAAGTGTGAAAATTGGACTGCTCATCTTTTAAACCCAAAATACATTTAATCTAAACCCCAACACCCTTTTTTTTTTACTATACAAACTCTTTTTAGAAAAAGCCCAACCCTCATTTCCTTTTCCTTCGCCGATTACACGGTTAGTTGTTTCATCTCCCCCTCCTTGCAGCAGTATGGCAACAAGCTTTGCACAACAGAAAAAATTCCATCCGCTCCCAATCCAAGGAAGGAGAGGGCCAACAACTGGTTGCAAGGCAGCTCTATCGTCCTTGGGCGGCGAGATCACGAGATTCAAGTTATTTGGTTCGTCCTGTCCCTGGATTTCCGTCCCTGCAGTCATCCTTGCGGCCTCCCCGCAGTGAGATGTCTCCTCCATTCCGCGAAGTCAACTTCTCTCTGCTAGCTCGCGAGGTATTCGAGGAAAGTGATCCTTTTACATGGAAGGAGAAGGTCAACAACTGGTTGCAAGGCAGATTTTTCGTCCTTGGACGGCGAGATCACGAGATTCAAGTTATTTGGTTCGTCCTATCCTTGGATTTTCGTCCCTGCAGTCGTCCTCACGGCCTCCCCGCAGTGAGATGTCTCCTCCATTCCGCGAAGTCAACTTCTCTCTGCTAGCTCGCGAGGTATTTGAGGAAAGTGATCCTTTTACATGGAAGGAGAAGGTCAGCAACTGGTTGCAAGGCAACTCTTTTGTCCTTGGACGGCAAGATCGCGAGATTCAAGTTATTTGGTTCGTCCTGTCCCTGGATTTCCGTCCCTGCAGTCGTCCTCGCGGCCTCCCCGCAGTGAGATGTCTCCTCCATTCCGCGAAGTCAACTTCTCTCTGCTAGCTCGCGATGTATTCGAGGAAAGTGATCCTTTTACATGGAAGGAGAAGGTCAGCAACTAGTTGCAAGGCAGCTCTTTCGTCCTTGGACGGCGAGATCGCGAGATTCAAGGTATTTGGTTCTTCCTGTCCCAGGATTTTCTTCCCTGCAATCGTCCTCGCGGCCTCTCCGTGGAGAGTTGTCTCCTCCATTCCGCGAAGTCAACTTCTCTCTGCTAGCGCACGAGGTATTCGAGGAGAGTGATCCTTTTACATTGCAGACTAGGCATCACGACCCATAGTAAAACCCTCCAATCCCATTCTATAAAAAGGGGGGTTTGGGGAGCTGCAAAGGGATCAAGCAACACAAACCCAGTAATCCCCTAAAACACTAAAGTCTTCATGCTTCCAAACCTTCAAGCCAAAAAACCCCTCCTTAGCCATCTTCCAAATCCCTGTCTTTGAAAGCCAGACCACTTTCAAGAAACCTAACTCCAAAACGCAGTCCAGTTTCGGCCACCGCAATGTGCCTTCAGCTCCCATGCTAGCTCATGCCACAAGCCTCTCTCTTTGGTCTTGAAACACACCTAGGGTTAATTCGATAATCCAATTCTTTGAGTTAACCTTGGCTTAGTTACTTCCAAATCAAAAAGAACCCTAACATTTTGGCCACTCCAATGGGGATTAACTAGGTTGTGATTCAAGACATGGCCCCAAGCAGGAGAAGTAAGAATGCACGCTCACGCTCTCAAGAGAATGTCAGCGAGTCTGCTGCTAACCTTCAATCCCAGCAGCAGCAAGATGAATAGCAGCAAGAAACCCACGAAGAGCAAACGGTGGATGAGCTCACCGTCACTGATCTCGTGCGCGCCCTCGCCAAGCTTGGGGATACCCAAAGAGAACTCATACAAGCTGTGAAAGACTTGAAGAATCCCAACCCTGCAACTAAGCCAAACACCGAGCACCAGGAAAAAGTCTTGCAAGAAGAATCCGAGACAGCTAAAGGGTCCGAGTAGAAAGGCACATCCTTTGTCACTCAGCAGGACGTTGTGGCTATGTGGGAAAGAGAGCTACACCGTACTAATGAGGGCTGGAAATATATTCCTCAACCCCTTTACCTAGCAAGTTTGATTTCCATGCCTTACCCTAAGGGTTATGAGACACCAAACTTTGCTCTTTTTGATGGAAGGAAGGGGAGTTCGAAAGAGCACATTAGTCACTTTATCGATGCACTCGGGCCTCATGCTGCAGATCATAACCTCAGACTCCGTGAGTTTTCAAAGTCGCTTACCGATCGTGCTTACACATGGTATACCACACTCGTTGTAGGCTCAGTCCGGTCTTGGGAGGATTTGGCAAGCAGGTTCTGTAAAAAATATTTTGAGCATGAAGAGAGAGTCACCATCACTCAACTTAACTACACCCGCCAAAGAGCTGGAGAAAACCTTGTGGACTTTGTCCGCAGGTTTAGAGATTTGGCCCTTGACTGGTATGATGAGAAGGGTGAGCAGTCTTTGGTTGAAATTTGCATCAGTAATATGCTGCCAGAGTACATGGTTTATTTGGAAAATGTAGGCATCAACCAATTCACCGGGCTGATGGATGCGGCAAAGAAAACAAGCATATCAGTAAAAGCACAAAATAATTGGAGATCAGAAAAGAAAAACACTCACCAAACCCTAGCGGTAGAAGACAGGTCTTCTTACAAAAGGAAAAGGGAAACCTTCCTGGCCGTTCCCTGCGGCAATGAAGAATTCCATGCTGTACTAGATTCACTGTTTGCTGATGGTGTCATCAAGCTGCCATGCCCGCAGAAGCCTCTAACAAAGGAAGAAAAGAGTGATACCCGCTATTGTCGCTATCATCAATATGTTGGTCACCCAAGTCAAGCGTGCCAGGTGCTACAGAGAATACTCCATGAGAAGATAAAGGATGGAACACTTGAGCTATCCACCAGGCAACATGCCATTGACAAAGATCCCCTGCCAAAACGGAAGGAAAAGGAAACATATTGTGTAATCACTGCAGCTAATGATCATGCGGAGGAAGATGACAAAAACGTGATGGATTGTCAGGATGTACTATGCCAGTATCAAGAGACACGAGTTATGGATCGATATGCTTGGGATAGGTATTCTAGACCTTAACGCTACAACACCCCGTGGTTCCACTCTGATGTTCTCGGAGGAGATGAGAATTCATCAAACCAATACTTGGGGGCTAATCATGCTTATCAGTTCAGAGAAACCGAACAGACATGCTGCGGGGGTGGCAGGTCTTTTTGCCGTGGTGAAGCAAGTCATGCATTCTTTGTAACAGAAGCTGACGATATGGAACAGTACGTTGACGAGAGCCACAAGCCCCCCAATGCCTCGCAAGTGCTTCAGCAGAATCCCATGTTCAAGTCTTTGTTTGTTCAATTGGGGTATGGTCCACAAGCTAGGAGGGCTGCTGCTCAAGCTCTCATGCACATCTCTGAAGAGTATGGACCTCAATGCTTTGCTGTTGAAGCAGTAAGAACCGCATCCATGCTAGAGAGCAACAATGCTATAATTTTTGCCGACTCGGATATGGAGGTGTCATACCCGGATCACAAGAGGCCACTTTACTTGGAGGCTCAAATCAATGATGTGTTTGTAAGAAGAGCACTTGTAGACACTGGTTCCTCTCTTAATATCATACCACTCTATGTCCTCAAGGCTGCGGGGATCCCACAATCAAGGATAGTAAAGTCAGGTTGAAGATATCTGGTTTTGCTAAAGCGGATGAGACATCCATTGGATACATACAGCTGGATCTCAGGGTAGGACCGATTCGGTCATGGACAAAGTTCCAAGTGCTGAATGTTGACACAAGCTATCATGCTTTGATAGGACGACCATGGCTCAACAAGCATAAATTGATCCCCTCCACCTATCACCAGTGTGTCAAAGGGCGAATCGGTCTCAAGCCGATAAGAATTCTAGGGAATCAGCTCCCTTTTCACCAGAGTGAAGCTCACTACATTGAAGCTGAGTATTACAATGAGTTTACTAACGATGGGGGACCTGCTAAAGCTTCTGGTGTGCCTCTGCCATCATGGCAGGATATCAGGGATATTAGCGACAGTGATCTCCCAACAGCAATAAGACAAGCAGGGGAAGCTAGTGCTTGCGCTCAAGCAGCGCCGAGGTGCACCAGGGTAGTGTTGCCTAATGGGCGCACTATATATCGCTTATGATGGACTGCGGGGCCTAACCAAAACTCGTGGAAGGGTCTCATACTGGGAGGTGTCACAGAAAATGAATGTGCAGGCACAAAGGGAATACATGTGACACTTGACCCCAATGCTCTTCAAGAAACTTTGCTAGTACCTAAATACATGTAAGATGGATCCACTGCAGTAGCCGACGAACTGGAAACTATAAATCTGAGTAATGACCCTGCAACTTAGAAACCTGTACTCATCAGCAGCAACCTATCAACTGAAGCATCTTGTGGAATTACTAAAAGAATTCAGCGATGTTTTCGCTTGGAATTATGAAGAAATGCCTTGTATGCCATACACTGAATGTGGAATCTGGGGCTAAGCTAGTCGTACAAGCAAGGAGAAATTACCACAAGGAGGATGAAATGCAAATCAAGCAAGAAATCGAAAAGCTTCTAGCATGCGGTTTCATCAAACCCATCAAGCAGCCCACATGGCTTGCCAATATTGTCTTTGTGAAGAAGAAAAATGGGCAAGTTAGGATCTGCATTGATTATAGAGACCTAAACAAAGCTTGCCCCAAAGATGAATTCCCACTATCGAATATGGATATGCTCATCGACTCAACTTCAGGCCAAGGCATGCTCTCCTTCATGGACGGATTCAGTGGTTACAACCAAATAAAAATGGCTGCCAGAGATGCTGAGAAGACTGCTTTCTGCACCCTATACAGAATCTTTCACTACACAGTCATGCATTTTGGTTTGAAAAACGCCGGAGCAACATATCAGCGTGCAATGACTGCCATTTTTCATGATATGATAGGAAAAGAAGTTAAGGACTATGTCAAAGATCTGGTGGTGAAGTCCAAAACAAGAGACGAACATTAGAGCATACTGAGGAAGGTATTGAAGAGGTGCAGGGCATACAAAGTAAAAATGAACCTGAAGAAGTGTTCTTTCGGAGTGTCCATAGGAAGTTTCTTGGTTTTGTGGTTCGTACCAGAGGAATTGACGTGGATCCAGATAAGGCGAGAGCTATAGCCTCCATTGCACCACCATCAAACCAAAAGCAGCTGAAAAGCTTCCTGGGCAGGCTATCCTATATCAGATGCTTCATACCAGGCCTAGCTACGGTGATAAAAACCTTCACTCCTCTCCTTAAAGAGGGCACAACGTTTTCATGGACCGAAGAGTGCAAAAGGGCCTACGAGAAGGTACAACAGCTTGTTACGAAATTACCAACCATGAAGGCACCAATCCCTGGCATACCTCTCAAATTGTATTTGGCTGCGACAGACACTGCAGTGGGAGCACTCCTCGCACAAGATGATGAGAATTGAGAGGAGCACCCCGTGTACTATGTAAGCCGTTTGTTGGGAGAAGCTGAAGCACGCTACCCTAAGACCGAAAAGATCTGTCTAGCTCTTGTGTATGCAGCACAAAGGCTCCATCATTACTTCCTCACGCATAAGCTTCAACTCATGGTCAAGACTAACCTTGTAAGATACTTGCTCACAAAACTAGTTTTGTCTGGGCGTCTTGCTAGATGGTTATTGCAATTGTCAAAGTTTGATATTGAATGTATAACACCACGCGCCATCAAAGGGCAAGCCGTGGTTGACATGCTTGCTTTGTTTCCTGGCAACGAAGAAGTTTCTCTCATGCAAGACATTCCAGGGGAGCTACCAGAAATGGTAGGGGTGGTGACTGAAAAGGCACCAAAGAGCCATCAGCCCTAGACCCTTTTCTTTGATGGATCAGCCACAAGCAATGGGGGAGGAGCTGGAGTTGTGTTAGTAGATCCTATAGGCAACCCCAAAGCACTGTCATTCAAATTAAGCTTTCCTTGCACCAATAATTTAGCAGAGTATGAAGCTTTCATCACCGGTATGTCTACTACAGTGGAGTTTAGAGTTAGAAGGATAAAGGTGATTGCGGACTCAAACCTGGTCATCAGCCAAATGAAGGGTGATTTTGCGCTGAAGGAGCCAACTTTAGCACCATATAGAACTCTGGTAGAAAAGATAGTGGGGATGTTTGATCACGTCACCATGGAGCATATACCAGGATCCACCAACAGATACGCAGATGCTTTGGCCACACTTGGGTCTAAACTGTTGTTCACAAGAGACCATCCAAACATCGCAGTAATACAAAAAAACAAGCCATGCACGGAAGCAATGATTCTTACCAAGTTACCTGAGGAGGATGATTGGCGAAAGCCCATCAAATGTAGTTTGATGAGTCAGAATGCTGGCAGTGATTTGAAGGCAATGAAAGATTATATAATCCTCAACAACAAACTATACAAGCACCTCTTAGGGAATGTTTTGGCTAGGTGCATCTACGAAAGGGAAGCCGAGCAGAGGATGAACGAAGTGCACAAGGACACATGCGGACTTGAACAAATAGTTAGCTTGTACAGACTACTCTTGCGCAAAGGATACTACTGGCCAAAAATGAAGGAGCATGCATCTAGAGTACAAGCTGCATGCTCTAAGTGTTCTGTGCTTCCTTCAGAATAAGAAGTCCTTGCAGTAACGTCAGCCGATGATTGAAGAACTCCGTACTTGGAATTCCTACTCAACAAAATACTCCCAGCAGATGCGAAACCCAAGTACAAGGTGAAAAAATAGCTGCAAGGTATGTTGTTAATGGAGGGATACTATACAGAAAAGGTTTCAACGAGAAGCCACTGCGATGTTTAGGAAGCGCGGAGCCACACCAAGTCATGGAGGAAATACACACAGGGGAATGCGGTGAGCATCAAGGCAAAAGAAGGCTCCATCATCAACTATTAAGCCTTGGCTATTATTGGCCAACAATGAGGAAGGATGCTTACATGAGAGTGAAGACATGCCATACATGCCAAGCACATGCCAACCTAATTCACAAGCCCTCAACCATTCTTCAAGATATGGAGACACCGTGGCCCTTCCATACTTGGGGGCTTAATTTTATGGGAAAGATCAACCCAGCCTCAGACGGTTGTGTCTGGATAATTACAGCCACAAAATTCTCAACAAAATGGGTGGAAGCAGTTCCCCTTCACAAGGCATCAGGAGCTGCAGTCTGCAATTTCATAAGAGAATACATCATCTGCAGGCATGGAGTCCCCTACAAGATCGTCACAGATAATGAAACCCCTTTTGTGAATAGAGAAGTCAACGACATGCTCAAAGGATATGGAGTCAAGCATCGGAAGTCAACCCCGTACTACCCTCAAGGAAACGGTCAAGCAGAAGCTACAAACAAGACTCTACTCAGAATCTTAAGCAAGATGGTGTTTGAATATGAAAAGGGTTGGAGTACCCATGCGTTATAGGCTTACCATATATCACGACGAACAACTACGGGCTTCTCCCCTTACTCATTAGTATATGGTCCAGAAGCAATTTCTACAGTCGAATTAACAGTCCCAACAACTAGAGTGTTGACTATAAATGACATGGAATGGGATGCATCATCTTGTTTTGATTGGCAACTCATGGACTTGGAGGCGGCAGACGAACAAAGGTAGCAAGCTGAACAAAACATGAAGGCGTATCACGAGAAGGTCACTCAAGCATATAACAGGACAATCAAAGAAAGATGTTTCAAAGAGGGCGACTTGGTGCTCAAAATAGCTAACTGGGTGAGGAAGCAAATTTCAGGACCATCAAAGTTTGCACCGCAGTGGGAGGGACCATTCGTCGTCAAGGAATCTCACAGCAGTGGCTACTATGTACTTACTTCTATCACCAGCGGAGCTCGCATGAGCCCCATCAATGGGAAATGGCTCAAACTCTACTACTGCTAGTTATGCAATTTTAGTCCTCACTTTCAAGCAAGGAAGAAGCTTTTTCAAAAGGTTTGGCTATAGCCTTTTTTTGTAAACACACCACTAGGGTGATATTACAACCTTTTGTATTGCTTTGGCAAAAAAAAAATGAATGATGAAAAAGCACTTCCCTAATTCCTTGCACTTCTCGTAGCTTGTAAAAAAAAATAATAAAAAAAGGGTGCGAGTCTGAAATCTCGCCTCGCCTGGGCTTTTCCTGCGCAAAGCCTCGCCTGGATGCCGCCTCGCCTCGCCTGGACTTCTTCTCCGCGAAGTCCTTTAAGCAAAGCCTTGCCTGGACGCCACCTCGCCTCACTTGGACTTCTTCTCCGTGAAGTCCTCTAAGCGAAGCCTCGCCTAGACGCCGCCTCGCTTCGCTTGGACTTCTTCTCCATGAAGTCCTCTAAGCGACGCCTCGCCTAGATGCCGTCTCGCCTGGAAGCCGCCTCGCTTCGCCTGGACTTCTTCTTCGCGAAGTCCTCTAAGCGAAGCCTCGCCTGAGAGCCGTCTTGCCTCGTTTGGACTTTCTTCTCCACGAAGTCCCCGCGCAAAGCAACCTTGCCCAGTCTTAAGGCTTCCGCTCTGACGTGAAACCGTCTCGCCTCTGCTTAGAGCTTTAGCCTCTGCGCGAGGTCATTTTTGCATGTGAGGGGGATGTGCAATTAAGACCCATATCAACATTATTCCCTGCAACGATCACTGCAGTAGATGAAGATACGCGCATATATTTGAAGCCTGCCCATAAAAAAAAAAACCAAAAAAAAAAACACAGGAAAGAAGAAGAAAGTAATGCACATGCAAGAATCCGAGTTATCCTACATCAAGCCTTCGGCAAAAAAGCAAAAACAGCCAAGGGGTCATGCTCCAAGCCCTAAAATAAAGGGAGTGGAGCAAATACTAAGAGTTCATCCTAAGTTTAAACAAAAAAAAATGCATCTGATTCCAAGCCGTGAGCAAAAGATCACAAGATAGTACGTTTAGATGTTCATCTACCTTAACAAGAAAGTGTTATGTTTAATGAAACTAATTCTCTCGAATCTGTTATTAAAAATAAAGCAACCGATCATACAACTCTCACTAGTTGGTTTAGTGCGAACACAAGTTTTCAAAAAGATAATACTCATGCTGAGGCAAAAGAGTTAACTTATGCTGAAAATCTGACTAAATTTGTTTGGGATAAAAACAAGAAAGTGTGGATCCAAGAAAAAAAATATAAGACAATTGGTAGAATAGCTTATATACACCCCATGAGAGGCGAATTATACTTCTTGCGAATGTTACTAAAGATTCAGAAAGGTTGTTGCGACTTGATTTCGGTCAAAACTATTAATGGTGTTATATATTCTTCTTATTAAGAAGCATGTCAAGCTTTAGGTCTGTTAGGTAATGACAAAGAATGGATTGAAGCATTAATAAACTCATTGCATGTTGCTACTGCTCTAGAAATGCGCTATTTATTTGTTATCATACTTATATTCTGTGACGTTGTAAATCCGAAAAAACTTTTCGAGGCACATTGGTTAAACATGTGTAAAGATACCATGTATAAAACTCGAACTGAGTTAGTCAATCCTGATTTAAATATATCTAAGACACAACTCAAAAATAATTTTCTGTTTGAATTGGAACGATTGTTGAATATGTCATCCAAATCATTAAAAGATTATCAATTACCAATGCCGGATGAAAACAAGATGTCAGACCTCAACAACAGGTTGTTAAGAGAAGAATTCAACTATAATGTTCAAGCACTTTAACAAGAACATGCAAATCTCATCATTCAATTAAATACTAACCAAAGAAAAGTGTATGACCAAGTTATCAGCGTGGTTGAAGAAAAAAAACCTGCAACTTTTTTCGTTCACGGTAGTGGAGGCATAAGAAAAACTTTTTTATGGCATACCATTATTTGCAGATTAAGATCAGAAGGAAAGATTGTTCTAGCTGTGGCCTCATCTGGTATTGCATCGTTATTATTTTTAAACGGTAGGATTACGCATTCACGCTTTAAAATTCCCCTCACAGTACATGACTATACTACATGCCTAATTAAAAAAAGGAACTCTTTTTACGAAGCTTTTAGAAAAAACAGATTTAATTATTTGGGATAAAGCTCCAATGTATAACAAATATTGTTTCTAGTCATTAGAAAAATCTTTTCGCGACATTCTTTAAAATTCTGATGATATACAAATTCAAGCAAAACAACCGTTTGGTGGAAAACCAATAAATATTGATGTTTCATTAAACAGCTCGCATTTGTGGCCATCATTTGAAATATTTGAGTTATCATGTAGTATTCACTATTCACCACTTGAGTTTCAAAAAAAAAAATATTCACTACTTCACCAACTTTGCGATTAGTTGACCGATCCACATTTGACCATACTACTGTTTGAAGTCAACCAATATAATAATAACTACTTACAAGAGCTAACTTCGACCTCAACGACTTACTTACACGAGCTAGCTTCGACCTCAACTACTTACTTACACGAGCTAGATTCGACCTCAAATCTGATCGAAACAAGGTCCTCAGAGGCGGACCTTGGCGGTATAAGAAGGCCTGTATCGTCATCCAGCCGTACGTATGATGGCGTCTCTCCGATTGATAAGGTTCCGATCGATCACTGAAATGTACTTCTGACCGGGTACGCATGACAGGATTTCCACCGGATTATGAACATCGACCTATATATCATCCGCAATGTTTCTTCGGTGGCTGGAACCTATCAGGAACTTGATGCTCTTTGACAATGAAGGGAAAATTAGGGTTCATGTCTCCCATGACATAACTCGACCCTTCATTCTCAAGAAACTCATTAAGTTTGATGAGGGGCTAGAGGCGGAGGTCTCATTCTACTATGAAAATCTGGTGGGTTTATGCAAGAAGTGTATGCTCATCTCTCACCCGATGGGAAACTGCCCTGCTGCACCAAAACCTACAGGAAACCCTTCTTCCTGGACCGAACCTCGCTGCTCCTCTGTTAGGTTTTGGCAATCTGATTGTAAATGGCCAGTTCACTTTCAAAGGGAATCAACCCCCACCTCCACCAATCAAGCCTGCCGTCTTTCCTACTAAGGACCAGGTACGTAAACCAATTATTATCATGGAAAGAATGTTCAAACCTGTGGAGTTTGGTGAATGCAGTAACAATATGGAGCTAGCTCTTGTGCCGTATGAGGAAAATGGCAAACAGGTTGAGGAGTCGGGCTAGCATGCTACTGTTCTAACACTGATCTCAACTGAAGGTGGAGGGCTTAAGCGCTCAGGAGGTATTCTACAGCCCTCACCAACAAAAGTGAGCATCCCAGCTTGCTCAAGACCATGCACTGAAGCTCCAAAGAAGAAGGTAAAGGTCCCTAAGTTCACCAACAAACTGTCGCTAAGCTCTCTTGGCCTAAAGGAGGCTCTTGGAGGAGTACCTGTGCTCACCGATGCACCTACTGAAGAGAAGAAAAAGAAGAGGGGGCGCCCTCTTGGATCCAAAGACAAGAAACCATCTATAAGAGCTGCTGCAAATGCGTCTGCACCGCCGGCACCATCTGATGCATTTGTTTTTTTTTGTTCCAACTCATAGCCCTAGTGTCAAGGGTAAGGAGAAGATTTAAGTTTCTGTTTTTTAAAAAGACTTTGTCTATAACTTTGCTTGTCTTGCTGAGTTTGTAGGGTCTTTTTTTGTAGAGCACCTTAACGTTTTAATGATTATGCTACACTCTATGTATCACTTTGATTTTGTATCACAAACTTTTTATCTACCCATATATTGGTAGAGGAAGGATATATAATTACCTCTGGCTTGAGCATTACTATATCATCTATATTTTTCAAAAAAAAAAAAGAAAAAAAAAAAAAGAGCTAGCTTACATGAAATTGGAGAACTAAATGACTCGAATATACAAATTAAATATAGAGTGACATTTTAAGAATTTTACATCTAAGGCAATACCCAGCATATAAACAAATATAAATTTGGTATTTCCATACAGTTTTACAAGGTTTGCGAAAATGCAAGACACTCCTCATTACTTCTTAAACTCTAGCATTATTCTTTGTTATCAGTGGACTTGTTGGCCAAATTAATAGAGACTATCCAAGTTCATAGTGTCCAGCAACTGCATACAACAACAAATAATTGGATGTTAAATATATTGCATGTACGTTTGTGATGCAATGTCTAAAGAATGTATCAAAACTGATGAACAGTTTCTTTTAACTTACCAATATAAGAACCGATTATCCCTTGTACTATTGTTGTTATCATTCAGAGTACTATTGTTAACGCCATGCTCTGTATGAGACGTTGAAGTAACGATTTCAATAGCTTGAGATTCCGACGGCCGCGGAGTTTCGAGTACGGGTTCGACTCTCATCGGCTTCTTCATTTCCTTACTTTTACCCCATATAAGTACGTATAATCCACATATAATTAGCAGCGCTCCAAGTATGCTGTCATTCCGGCCATCAGAAAACGAAATATTGGTAACACATCTTATTTCTTGTATTGTTCAAATTTAGTGTTAAAAAAAAGAATGATAGATAAAGTCTCATATAGACGTACCTTCCTACGAACAACTTCTCTTGAAGCAGCAAAGACCCCAAAATGGCTACAACTATGAGCATGACAGGATTAAAACTTGATACAAACAATGGCCCTCTCATGTTTATACACCAAAAAGTCAAGCACATTGCGAGTCCTGAAGTCACTATTCCCTACAGGTACGTACCAAATTCATCGAACCCAAATAAGTTATCCCAATGGAACTAGTAATCAACCAATTGGCACTAGGACATGATTTTAAATTAAGTAATGCAATTTGTTTTTATTAGAATAATTTTTTTTTCAATATATGCACTCTTTTTTAAGATATAATTATCGAATCATGGATTTGAAGGATTAACTTTTTAATATAAACACTTTTTTTCTTTCAAATCCTTTTTGGAAATGTGCATGGACATGGATCTAATTGATTTGTTTCTATCAAGAGGGAATTCTAGAACATGGATTGACGATCGAGTAATGTCCTCAATTGAATATCTTCACGCCATCACTCATCTATCAACATTTGAATCGTTTGAAAACTTTGGAAGTTTTTTTTTCCCTCCGATTGATAAGAGGGTGAATTAGGATTTTAAAAGTTTTAATAACATAGAGAGCACCAAAGAGTAAATAAAGATGTATGAATAGAGTTACCCTATGTTAAACTATAATTAGGTGATTTCTTTTAGGGGAATGAATAACTTCATTGATCGAAAAGATCGTACAACTCAACAAGCTCTCTCGCTCAATCTAAGCGATCAGAAGATCACCTATTACGTACATCCATTGCTCAGGTAGCTAGCAGTGCACCAAATGCACATTTAACAAAGACTCGTAAAGACTCTTACACCTTGAACGAAGAAAGAAAGAAAATTTAACCCATCAGTATATCCTCCTAGAGACTTTTATGCATGGTGTACATCAATATTGGTGCAATTGGGTTAAACTGATGGATTAACGCCTCCGTCTGGGATCACGCCAACCTAAATCTTATCGCCTGATCCACTGTACACGACCTCCTATTGATACGAAGCACTCGCCCATATCACCATGATGTCACAACGCTCGATTTAGCACCCATAGGTTCACCATCGACTTTAGCCTTGCGACGCCAGCAATGAAGCTTTTAAACCCAAACTCATCAAAACCATGTTTTGACTCGTCCACCAGAAACTGTTGACCTGTTGTCAACACCATACAACCCTCAAGTAAAGCAACTATACATGGGGTTTTGGATATCAATAATCATCCAGAGCTAAGAATAGCCCAAGAGAATTGCCCTGCCTAGCTGCACTCATGACACATTGACAAGGCAGATAACCTGTCGTGGCACGAGAGCTGCTAGACGAAGACCCGCAAGCTTGCGTAAAATTCTTGGATGTATTTGTGTTTTAATTTTTTTTGAAATGAATATATGTAAAACTATAAGGTGATTTTAGTGGTACGTACTCAAGTAATTTTATGATGTCAGTATAATTATTGTATGCTACGTGTTATGGTAGAGAAAATTGGGTTTTCTTTCTTTTTTCATTATTTAATCAAAATATTTGGTTATGATTGACAAATTCTTTTCTTGATTAATGAAACAAATCAGTCTGTGGAGATGTTATGATTAATCAATAAAGTTATTCATTCCCTAAAATAAATAAATAAATACACAAAAATTAAACAAAAACAAATGAACATACCGCATACGCAACTCCGAGAAGTCTAATATTCCAACCCAGCTTCCACTGACTCCAGTCTCTTTCCGTACACAAGGCCAAGATGACGGATTGGATTGTTCCCATTACAGAGACTAGAGCTGTGCATGACAGTACGCATGGGTACGTTTTACTCATTTTGCCCTGCATGCATTCCAAATAACAATGAACATATAATATAATGTTAAACTGTAGAATAAAAGAGAGATAGCAAATAAAAAATATAAGGGTAATTGTAGCATGTATGTGTACCTGAATTATGTACCAAGTTGCACCGCAAAAACAACCGATTACAGCTAAAATAGAGCCCAAGGCTGGATTACTTGGGTGATTAGCGTGTGATGAAGAAATGCTTTTGTTCATATGAAAAGGGTCTGGATGTGAAGACCATATTTGTATCATTGCCCCCTTGTAGAGTGTGAAGACCATCGCCCCTCCAATTCCGACTAATGAGCCAACAACTTTCGACGCCCCCGGAACAGTTTTTATGGCCAATTTCTCCATCCTCAAGCATACTGCCATTATGAAGGTGATGGCGGGTACCAGATTACTCATTGCAGCAGAAAAAGTAGCGGATACCATTGCTACGCTCTCCATGACTAAGTTAAGAGACAATATCACCCTGCACTAAAAATTTGCAATTACTATTTTTTTTCCCTTTAATTTGCTCTCCTCCTTAAAATCTGTTTTATACAAATTAATTACAAGCAATAATTAAGAAAAAGAAATCTATACGTACCCAAATAAACCACACATAAATGCTTGCAGCAGTATAATCCATGTAAGTTTTGGTCTTTTGTTCCTGCACGCAAATTATATATATATATATATGAAAAACCCTACAGAAATTATAGGCTCTGATGTAAATATGAATCTCTTATGGTCGCTACTCGTCCATATCGAAATTTGGTAAAATAAAACCACATAAATAAAGGGAGCGACACCAAAAGGAGGAAAATAAACCTTTCAACAACATAAGCAAGAGGCACCAAGAAGGCAGTGGCAATGATGAGGCGGTAGGCGATGAAGATCCTAATGTTCATTCCATCAATAGCGATCAGTTTGTAGAGTATGTTCAATACCGCACCTACAATGCTTGCCAACACCATTCCTAGAACTGGTTTTGACCCATTTAACAAAGTACATAAGCGCTTGCAACTCCTCCTATTCCTCAGCTCTATGCATTGTTTAGAGAGATACCCCATTTTAACTGCTAGCGATTCTTCTGATAGTGTGTAATCCTAGACATAATATATACACACATACCAGCTAGGCTTCTTAATTAAACTGGGTTCATATCTTTGAAATGGATTTTCTGGTAAATTTGAGTGTTGCTAAATATTTTTTGCTAGATTAGGTGGTATATTATTCCTTATACTTTATGTTTGTATCCACTAAATGTGTATACATCTGGATTGCTATGGCTAGCACTCATAAATGAACAATACAAGATCTTGACACGATCAATTTTTGGATTCTCAAGATCCTCTTTTGATGCATAAAGCATTTAACACGCATGACGTGCATGTAATTTTGCAAAATTCATTCTTTTTTACCTTCAACAGAAAAGGATGTATTCTAAAAAAAACACAGAAAAAGATATAATATATAATCCTGAAATATCTTTGCCAGAATTTTTTTACCTGCTTTGTGTTGTGTGCTTGAATACCTTTAGTGAGTTACCTTTCTATCTATGAGAATTTGCTTACCTAATATACCTCGGTTTACGATTTGTTCGACCAAACAATGATTTTTTTTATTCTTTTTTGGAAACAGAAAAAAAGAAAATTTTCGTTTTCATGCAAATAATTTGTGTATTCAAATGATAAAAAATAAAATGATGAATCATGTAATTAAGAATTATAATATTCTTATATGTACATTCATCAATATATTGTTATCCTTAGAAATTTCATTCGAGAACCATTATGTTACGACTGTGTCTAACAAAATGGTTTTCGAATTGTCCTATATTTGGACAGTTTGAGAGCATATATGACATTGAGATTCCTTTTGTTGTTGGTGCGTTTCATTTTCGATTGTGAGTATATATATTTCGATAGGATCTTCTTTTATTGTTCCTCAAGTGCATATTTGGTATAGATATTCTTGCACTTGGGGAATTGTAGAGAGATGTTGCCGAAATTTTCTCAGATACGCGAATTCGAAACGCTCGAATAACAAACGAAATTACAATGTCATGTGCTCTCATACGGGATTATGATCCTCACTGGAGGCATAAGGTAAAAATTGTAGGTATGAACAACGTACATTAATATATCTTATATATATAATAGTTAAGTGTGTGTATCTATATATATATATATATATATATATATATATATATATATATATATATTTCCCGTTTATTATTCACTATCTTTTATTATATATTTTTGTTTCCTGTTATTATAGTGTACAACATAGACAAGAGTTGGATGCAATTAGGGAGAGGGTCCCCTCTTTATATGAGATGCATTTTTGATTTTCTTGAGTTCGTGCGTCTACATAGTCCTCAAGACAAAGTTATTCACATATGTCCGTGCAACAAATGTCTCAATCAGAAACCAGTAACATATGAAGACATTTATTCTCACTTGGCACTAAACGGTATTTCTTAGTTATACCACATGGACATGGCAAGGCGAAAATCAAGTTCAAATGCCTACACTTGCAGAAATTCAAGCACAACACAATCAACATGCATGATCTTCCAATGCTAGTTACGGAGACCTTGTTGTGAAGAACATCTTAAACGATATCAGAAAAATGTTGTTTATGACAACGCCCCTGACACCTTCCCTATTGTCTCCCATGTTGACTATAGCAGTGATAAGTACAACATGCTTCTACGACAAGTACAAACCTCATTGTATCCTGACAGTGAACATACTGGGTTGGGTACCGTTATGAAGAAAATGAAGATAAAAAAAAAGCGGGGAAAGACTAACGTATGTTTTGATAAGGATATTGCACTTATGAAGAAAGTTCTTCCCAAAGGTAACAGTTATCCTGAAAATTTCGATCAGGTAAAAAACATGTTGGCTGACCTCGGTCTTGATCACCAGAAGTGTAATACCCCGAAAATTTGATATTAGTTTCTAATATTATTTGAGAGTTTTTGAGTTAGAAGTTAGTGTATTTTGGAGGTTCGAAGAAAGAGCGGAAGTGTTCGGACGCGTTTTTTACCCGAAAACAGTTTTATGGTTTTGAAGGGTTAAGAGTTGACTTTTTAATCGGTTAGGTTTCTTAGGAAACTTCCTTCACGGAAGTTGTAGAGCACGACGATACGAGTTCGTAGACATATGACACGTGTAAACCGGACTTCGTATGCGAAATTTATGGTCAGAGGAAGTTAGTTTCCGGGTATGGAAAGTGTATAAATAGAAAGAGGGAACCCTAGAATTCAGAAAAGCCTCCATTTTCTCTCTCCTCTCTCCCCAAGCTACACTCACAGCCGGACCTTCGCCGGCATGGAACACGGCCGTCTGGCCACCAAACTGGACTTCGCCGGTCCCGTTCGGTCCGCACGGGTGCCCTCTCCATTCCTGGACCACTGCCGCTCACCGTCGCTCCGCCTGACGTCGTCACAAGGTGGAGGAGCTGCGGCATATCACCAGAGGAGAGGTCGGTCGTCCAGCCATCATTTTGGCCGTGACCGGTTCCATTCGATTGGTCTCGTCCTCACCTACCCAACCGTGTTGGTCTTTGACGCCGGTGACCGGCGTATAAGGCGCAGCCTATCCCGAAAGCCACTGCCGCCGTGCCGTTGATCGGAGCCGCCGTTCGCGGCGGCGATGAGGAACACCCTTAGGTGAGTTTTGATCATCTCTTCCTTCTGGTTGTGGCTAGGCATAGTTTGAAGCAAGATATTGAGGTTTTGAGTGCCAAAATTACATATTGAAGCTTGGGACCGTGTTGGAGTTTTAGGGTGTTTTTCGGCCGTTTCCAGCCGAATTGGTTGGACCTTCAGGTATGAAAAGTGTCCCCCTTGTAGTATTCTACAAGTTTTGAGTTGGGAGTTTGCCCTAATTCGGAAATTTTGTGGTGGCGCGTGGGGCCCACTCGCCGCCGCCTGTGGTGGCCCATGGCGGCGCATCTGGCATGATGTGTAGGCTTAGTTGCAAGGGTTAGCTAGTTCTTGTTGTTGTGAGCACGTTGATATATTATAAGACTAGGTTGAGATCTTGTGATGTTTAATGTTGGAGTTGTTTTCGATGAGGTGTGTTAATTTTGTGTTTTCAAAAGTAGGAGCCATTTTGGCAGTTGTAAGAGGTTTAGTTTTGGTTGATCGAGGACCTTGGGAGGTCTTGAAGGAGAGTTGCCCTCCTTTGGGCAAACCTTCGGATTTTAGTTTTGGGTTAAGAGGGCAAATGTTACTATTAGTTTGTTTGGTTACTAAGGTTAATATTTGTTTTCATTCTAAAAAAAAAAAGGTTAATATTTGTTTTAATTAGGGTGACTTGTGGAGTTTGCCTTTGAGCTAGACGCTTGCGTTTGTGCTCATGAAGACGCAGCGGGAGTTAAGGTGAGTAAAATCTCACTAAGGTCCACTTTGTGGCCTAATTATTTTGATGATGATTGTGATGTTGATTTTGATCATGATTTGATGATGATTGTGATGTTGATTTCGATGATGATAATTGTTATGATGACGACTATGATGATGAGATTTATGATGATCTTGATGGAAATGTTGATAATATGATGATAATTATTATGTGATTTTATGATGATGAATGTGATGGTGATTTTGATGATGATGATAATTGTTGCTAATTGTGAAGTTGTCCTTGAAAGGAAATGATTTTGTTTTTAAATATAAATGAGCTTGATCGTCAACGGCTCATGGTAAGTGAAAACAAGTTTTCTGTTAATAGTATAACCTTTCAAAACGACTTCCGATCATGAGTAATAATTAGAGTTAGTAGGATTATTCTTGGTTTAATATTTATATCCACGTGTTTATGTGTGGAAGACACGTTACGATAATGTGATAGCGTGGTGTAGAATTGTTGTTTAAATAGTCAAACCGGGTTCCTAGCCTTTAATCGGGTGATAGGTTACGGTTATGATTGTATTATTATTTTGTGAATTGATAAGTGTTATGTTGGGAGAGTATTGGAGTGTATGCCTCAGTGGTGATTGTGTGCATTAGTTGTGGATGTATGCCTTAGTGGTGATTTTGTGCATTAGTGTGGATGTGTGCCTTAGTGGTGATTGAGTGTATTAGATTAGGAGCCTTCGTGGTGGACAGGGAACCAAGCCTTGGCCGGGTGATTGGTTACGGTCAGTATAGAGCTCTAGTCTGTCGGTACTTCATGGGGGATGACTATGTGTTGACGAACCCATGAGTACGTGTTTTGTCTAGTTACTTATGGGGGATGACTATGCATTGACGAACCCATAAGTAAGAGTAGAGAAATGATTGGGTGCTATTCTTATGTGATGTTATTTAAATTCTTTGCTTTGAGTATCTCCTGAACTATGCTTATCCGTAGGAGATTTCTTAAATTTTAATTGTGTGATTTTTAGAATCCTGAACTACCCCTTTTTGCAGGATTTCATTTATGATTCTGAGTGATTTTGAATTGTTGTGTTTTCTTAATTTCTTCTTGATTTCTCTTGCTTGTAAGTGTTCTCTTGAATTTATTTTTTTTGGGCATGAACTCTTGTTTTTATCTTATGGGTTGAGTCTGTTGTTGTAGATTTACTTATACGAGCTTTTAAAGCTTACCGGGTTTGTTGTTTACAACCCGGTGCACCAATCCATGGTGTAGAGGTTGTTTTTGCATGTCAGGTTTAGCAGAGTTAAGGTTGCGACAGATAAGCTTTGTTCCTTTTGTTTACTTCTAGATTTTTGTGAGTATTGAGGGAGGTTTACCTGTTTTAAATTATTCTTTCACAAGTTGTAAAACTAAAGTGTTGTAAAGTTTGTTTTTCTTTTAATTATCATGCTTGAATTTGAAATTTTTATTTATCCAAAATTCAGGGTGTGACAAGAAGATAGGCTCTTGCATCAATAACTGCCTCTTGTATTACAAAGAAAACAATGATGAAATTGAGTGGCCACACTCCTACGAGACAAGGTATAAAGTTTCCACTTCATCTAAACAGAAAAACCCGCCAATTCCTAGGAAGGTTATTTGTTACTTCTCGTTGGGTCCTCGTCTGTAGCGTCTGTACATGTCTTCACATACGGCCAAGCATATGAGATAGCACCAGGCAAGGCACCATGAAGAGGAGAGAATAGATCCGGATAATCTCACACACCCCACCAAGGAGATGGCACCAGGCAAGCATATGAGATGACTGTTCTTTTCCCGTATTTGCTAGAGACTATCGAAATGTTAGACTCGGATTTGCAATAGACAGATTCAATCCTACAGTAATAGTATTTTTCGTACAATTTACCTCCTAACATGTGTATGAGGAAGGACAACAATTTTCTTACGCTTATGGTTACAAGGCCATATTCTCCAGAAAAGTCTTGGATGTGTACATGAGACTATTAATTGACGAGTTGTAGGAGTTATGAGAAAATAGACTCCCTACTTTTGACAAGCATGGTCAAACTTCATTCATGATGAAAACAACTGTTATTTTTGCCATCAGTGATTATCCAGCTTACGGGTTGTTACCTGGCCAACAAACTAAGGGGTACAAGGCTTGCCCGGTATGCTTAGATGACATCAATTCTAGTCACCACGCCGACAAAATTTGTTTCTTAAAATGCATATGTATGCTTTTTTAAATACGAATACGTACGTGGAGTTACAATTGAGTCTAATTTGAAAAGTTACACGAAAATGCTTGGATGTAAATATAATAAAATGTCTAAAATTTTTAAAAATATACTTAGTCGACGGAACTTGAATAATTCGTTGCCTTAATACTTTCCTTCGCTTAGGATCTCCGAAATATTAGGCGGGTTAAAATAATTTATGTTACATAGGTGACGGAAATTGAATAAGTCGTCGGCTTGGTATAACCAAGGCGACATAAAGTGTATTTTTCGTCGTTTAAGATCACGAAATATTAGGCGGGTGAATTTTACGCCTTTTTTTTCCCAAATTTTGTTTTTCCCCGGAAATTTCATATTACTTAGGAGACAAATATGTGTCTTAGGCAATGGAACTCATTCAACGGCTAAGATAAATCGATACTAATTGCCTCTCTCAATCCACAATCCCTAAATTCACACCAACAATTCCCAAATCTCATCAGAGCTGCTAAATCACCTTGTGCCACCAGACCCCATCCACGCATCGGCAACCGATTCAAGTGCGCACATCCACCCACCTCCTCCACTCATCGCCACTGCATCCACCCGCTGCTCCGATCTAGTTGCTCTCACCTTCTCACCGCCGCTCCTTTTTCAGGTCCATATTCTCTCTCTTATCAGATTGTTCTTGCTTGTTACTTCTGAGTCATATCTGAATTCATTTGTGGTTAAATCTCATACATTAGGATTAGGAATATAAGAGGAGTGAACAAAGTGTAGCTAGGTTGATGTATTTGGAATTGTGGTTGATGTTTTTGAAAGTAAAAATGGCTAGCTAGGAATTTTCTTTTAAGCTGCCTACTGGCTCTTATGCTTTAGAAGTAGTGCTTGAACATGTGAAGGAGAAATGCAAGAGTTTCTATGGGTTGAATGTGTGTGATGACGATATAGGGAAGAATGGGGAATTGGCTATTGTCAAGTTTGTGCCGAAGATTAAGTACTTGTGGTTGAGAAGGGCGAGAATTGGTAGGCAGGGTCTTATTACTTTATTGCAAGGCTGCAAGGATCTTTAACTTTTGGACGTTAGGGAGTGCTGTGATTTTGATGAGGAGGATGAGTAAATAGCTAAGCTTGCTGATAATATTCCTAAGTTTATGTGTGAGGGTTCTAGAGTTGAATAGGGAGGAGGAGGGCACAGGGTCTTGTATAGATACCGTTTTGGAGGGCGATGACTGTTGTATTGGAGGAGGACGAAGAGTCTTGAATGTCCAATGAGGAGGAGAGCGAGTTGCGATGACATTAGAGCCTTTAGATGACAGAGCATGAGTGTGGTGAGGGTAAGAGGGCAGATTTCATGTTGATGATGAATTATTGACCTGTTATTGTTATGTGTACCAACTGAATTTGTTAATTATCCAAATACACTTCATATTAGACTTGACTCAGTCCTCAGAGTTTTTTTAATTATCCAAAAAAAAAATACCAATATCACATTGTATCATCTGTTAGTGTTTTTTGTATCCCCAATGCCTCAAGTCTAAAAAAAAAACAAAGTGATCGAAGAAAAACAAGTGGTTTGATCAATCTGTATGCTTTTCTATAGACTATTTTTCATAATCTTTATCTATTACTCACTCATTTACTAACAATTGTGTGTTATTCATATGCAAGATATGGTGATCATGGGGAAGAGGAAGGACCGAGCCACTAAGGCTAGTGCTTTGATGAAGTCAATACGGTAGAATGTCGGCTCAGCTAGCAGTAGTAGCCACCTTACCCCCATGCTAGCTGGGATAGTACCACCAGGGGCTCCCCCCCTTGATCGCGCAGCCCTTTACAGTTCACAGTAGTTCAATTGGATCTCCATCGGCGTCTACAACCGCACCCGAATCTACAAGACGCATCGTCGGCAGCGCTCGAATCAAAGTTAGAAGCCCAATAGGTAAGTGTATTAATTTCCTGCCCCCCAATAAACTTATATTGGGGGTCAGTAAATGTACAGTACATTATCTCTTTTTTAATTTCATGTCAATTACACACAACAGATACCTAAATAAACAACTTTATTGCCCACTAGTAAACTTCTACTACGGGTAAGTAAACTTGCAGTACAATATGTCCATTTCATTTTCATGCCAATTACACACAATAGATATCCTAATAAACAACTTTATTAGCCCTTGTAAACTCAGTAGAAGTTTATTGCTCCCCAGTAAACTTCTACTGGGGATCAGTAAACTTGCAATACAATATGTCATTTTCATTTACATGTCAATTACACACAAAAGATACCCTAATAAACAACTTTATTGGCCCCTAATAAACCCAGTAGAAGTTTACTGCCCCCCAATAAACTTCTACTGGGGGTCAGTAAACTTGCAGTACAATATGTCTCTTTCATTTTTCATGTCACTTACACAGAACAAATATCCTCTTGTATATTAAGTATTCTAATGTATTTTCACATGTTAATTGTAGCTCCGACCTTGAAAAAGATGCGGGGTTTATGTTCTTGTAAGAAGACGGAGGATATCGTTCAACAAACGAGGCAAAAGATCAAGTTGTAGTATTACCGCCGGGTAAAAGGCCCTATCGTGAGGGGGATAAACAGCTTGGTGGCATATGATATCGATTCTGCTATACGGAGTCTAGTGGGAAGGAGGGTAAGGAAATTCTACGATGTTGATCAGACCGAGAAGTGGAAGGTGTGGAATGCAATGTCGGTAAGTAACTGAAAAGTATATGAAAAGTAAATTTACTTAATTAAATTTGTTTGATAACATATATATGATTGCTTATGTAATTGGAATACATGAACTGACTGAATTGACATCTCTCTGTAGATAAAATTTTATGTCTAAGGATATGTTTGCATAGGATATGTGTAAAGTATTATTGAATGTGTGCATAGGGACTTTATACACCGGCCTCCATTACCTCTTCATCCCACGTCTCTCTCATACCCCTTCGAAACATGGGGGTTGGACGTTGTACGGACCATAGCTCCTAAGTCCTCACGCCTGCATCAATACATATTGGCTGAAACAGACTACTTTTCTAAATGGAGCGAGGCGATTCCTCTCATAGCAGTAAACACAGAGGATGTGGCAAAATTCATCAAGAATCACATCATCTATCGCTTCGGAGTTCCCTCCAAAATAATATCTGACAATGTCACATACTTCAAGTATAGAGCCATGGTTACAATGTGTGAAAAGTATAAAATTCAACATGCATTTTCATCCAGCTATAACCCGACAGCTAATGGCCAGACACAGGCCTTCAATAAGGTACTTTGTGACATCCTAAAGAAGATGGTCTCAACAAACAAGAGAGACTGGCATGATCGCCTCCCCGAGGCATTGTGGGCATATCAGACCATTGTTCGCATAGCAACCGGTTGTACTCCATTCAACCTGGTTTACGGCTCTGAAGCAGCACTGCCATTAGAAGTCCAACTGCCTTCTTTAAGGATAGCTACAAGGTTGACAAATCCAAATGAAAACACGCAAATCAGGCTTGCAGAGCTTGAAGCCCTCGATGAGAAAAGACTTGCAGTGCAACAAAGACTCGAGATCTACCAAGCTCAAATCGTAGGGGCTTTCAACAAGAGAGTTAAGTTCAGGTAATTCAAAACAGGCGACTTGGTCTTGACAATCCGAAGACCCATCATCGTCACCAGGAAGTCAAAGGGAAAGTTTGAGCCTAAATGGGAAGGTCCATATGTAGTCACCAAAGTCTTCACCAGAGGCGCAAACGAACTTTCAAACGCAGACGGAGACTGCATCTACCCTTGTGTTAACGGGAAGTTCGTGAAAAAGTTCTACGCCTTTTAAAGCTCGTTGGACTGATAAGCCGGGAGGCTGGTCCAGGCAAAAGTTAGAGCATCAAACCTCTCCCGAACTACGACAGCTTGATCCCCCGAAAAGGGGTACATAGGCAGTCTAGTCCCAAAAGGCTAGATGCAGCCACACTACACAAAAAAAATCATCCTGAATCAATCAGGCAAACTACGTGTAGCTTGATCCCTTCATAGGGTACGTAGGCAATCTAGTTTTAAAACTGGATCTAGCTGCAAAAAAAAAGTTTTCAAAAACATCTTTGCCCAAAATCAAGTGGGTGAACTACGTTTGGCTTGATTCCTTCGCAGGATACGTAGGCAGTCTGGTGACAAACTAGATCCAGCCATATTTTCAAACTAATCTTTTTTCTCTCTTGTGATTGTAAACAGGTAAAGGAGAATAGTTTGACAAATCCGTTATCATTGAATAATGGTATCATAAGTTGAGCATACACCAAGTGCAAGTCCGCAAGACAAAAAGAGAATGTTGGCAGCAAGACACGCGGGCTCAAATATCCCGCCCCGCCAAGACATGTTCCTTGTAGACGAGTACAAATGATAATAAAAGTTGATGTTCAACACAAATTCTTTTACATCGTACCAGATCTTCCAAGCGAAGTAACAAAGAAATAACAAAGCAAGACAGGAAGGAAAAATAACACATGAAGGCAAAATGACTTCGCAAGCCATGCAAAGGGAAGACAGGGAAGCAAGACGCGCAGTCCGCACACGGCCTCATGCTTACGCCTCGCCAAAGGTCCTTAAAGAATTGACTAGCCGTTTGAACTCCTCTTCCTGAGCTTCATGCGAACTTTTGAGGAGCTCGAATTCTACAATCTGGTCTTCCTTGGCTTCCATCCTTGCCTGGCGAAGTTCTTCATCCCACCTTTTTTGTTGAGCAGCAGAGTCTTTCAAGAAGGCAATTCTCTCTTCGAGAAGTTCCCTTGTGAGCTCATAATTTTGTCGCAATTGCTGTGCTTGATGCTCCGCCTTTATGACATCCTCTTCGCTGGCCCTCAAAACCTCAAATTCTTGGTTAAGACCCGACAATTCCGAGTCTAACATGGCCTTGGTACGATGAAATTCTTCATGGCTACGTGTCAAATCACGGAGGCGTTCGACATCTATTTTGGAACACTCCTCAACAACACGCGAGCTTTTGGAGACCATATCCGCCAATTCAAAGGTTTTGCTTACATTTTCAACAAACCTTTCAAATCCATCTTGGCCGGATCCATAGGATCTAATCACTGGTTCTAACATCTCAAGTGACTTCTGGACCTCACCGCGACAATCAGTAATGAGTTCCAGTGGTTAAGACAAACTTATCTTACGTAAAATGTCTTCCACCTCTGAGATAATAAAATCGCCCCAACGTTCATTCCGGCCCGAGTTGAAGATCATACGTAAGATAGATGAAGTTTCATTTGGCTGACAAATACCTTCATCTCCAGGCTCGCACGCATCAGGATTCACTAGCTCTGTAATACCACTTTTAGAGTCATAATGATCTCTTAGTGATGTGCTAAAATTCTCTGCTTCCAGTCCTGACTCCCTTAACTGAGTTGGTTCTTTCCACATTAGCAAGATGAGTGAGGCGGGGCGAGGTGAGTCATACAAGGCGAGGAGGTCGAGGGAGAGGTGAGACGAGTGAGGCGCGTGATGCGAGACGAGCCTACCATTGGTCTGGCTATAATGACGTACCCTTATTTTAATTTTATTTACCATGCTGCCACTATATGTCATAAAAAGACAGTAATTTCCCTGTTTTCATTTTTGTTCCTTTTTAAAAAAAATTCATTGTGCTTCCGTTGTGAGGCGCGTGATGCGAGGTGAGGAGGTGGGTGCGGCGAGGAGGAGGCGAGTGAGGTCGGGCGAGGTGAGATGAGTGAGGCGGGGCGAGGTGAGTATTACGAGGTGAGGAGGCCGAGGGCGAGGCTAGGCCAGACGAGTGAGGCCCATGATGAGAGACGAGGAGGAGGGGGCGAGGCGAGTGAGGAGAGGCGAAGAGGAGGCGAGTGATGCGAGACGAGAAGGAGGCGAGTGATGTGAGGCGAGAAGGAGGCGGGTGAGGCGAGACGAGTGAGGCTAGTGATGGCGGGCGAGGAGGCAGGGCGAGTGATGGCGAAGCGAGGAGGCGGGGCAAGGCAAGATGAGTGAGGCACGTGATGCGAGGCGAGGAGGAGGGGGCGAGGTGAGACAAGTGAGGCGAGGCGAGTGATGCGAGGTGAGAGGAGTGAGGTGGGGCGAGACGAGATGAGTGATGTGAGGCGAGGAGGCGGGGGCGAGGCGAGTGGTGCAAGGCGAGACGAGTGATGCAAGGTGTGAAAACTCGTACTGCAACACTAGTCTCTATATATTAAGCGAAACGGGGGAGTTACTGTTCATGTGAACAGTACCGCACCCGTTCACTTTTGGTTGACTTTTCCACACTACATGATACTAACCCACACCCGTTCACATTTGTACATGATACTCCTCACGCCACGTATTGCCTACCACCATATTAAAAGAAAAGAAACTAAGAAAAAACTATCATATTAACTTCCGGCCGCCACGCACACACAAAGCTCTGGTTCTAAAAAAATTAGAGAAGCACACAAAGAAGCTTTGGTTCATCTTCATAATCACACACACAGAGAAGCAGTAAAAAAAAAGTGTTGGGGCTTTTTCTCCTTCACCTTCAGTCGAGTCGGAGAAGACACATGCTCAGATTACCTTAACACCGGTATTGGCTTGAAACGCAACGAATGAACTCCGGTCTTCCACAACGCAATCCCTGGTGGCAGATCTGAATAGTCTCGAATCTCCTCTATCTCTTGATTCGTATCATCCACTGTCTAAAATCAACCACCAAATCAATCCATTTCAGAATCATACGACCATAAAATACACAATCTATGTATATTTACATTTCTAGAGAGAGAGAAAGAGACATCGATGAGCGGCGAGGAGGCTCTCTCTAGAAGCATCGATTGGGGCCAAGAGGAACCTAGAGGCCTTCTTCTTTTGCTCTCGGAGCCAATCCTTTGGTCCTGCTGCGTGGTTATAAAAAAAAATTAGGGTTTCGAGTAGAAAAAAAAAATTAGATGGAGCAAAATGAGAATGAGATGAGAGCCCGAATACTAATAGATGCCGAATGTGAAAGCCGAGTCGGGTTGAGAAAGGGGAGGGATTAGGGCTAGGGCTGGCATTGGCACGCAAAATACTGAGCCAACCGACGTACCGTCTTGAACCGCCGGAATCAGTTACCGACTTTTCGGCATGGTAGTACCGTACCGCTATCAACGTAGGGTACGGTAGCGGTACTGAGTTTTTTATAAATACGGTATTACCGTACCGACTTTTTAAGGAAGAGACGAGGTTCAAATGTTCAGTGGTTCATCCCCAATTCGACTCTCTCTCTCTCTCTCTCAGTCTCTCTCTCTCAATCTGAAATTCTCAATTCTCAAATTCTTGACTCTCTCTCAGTCTCTGGACTCTTGATCAAGGGGGCGACTCAGCCTCTCAAGTCTCAAAATCACAGGTACTTCTCTTTCTCTCTAACTTATCTTTCTGCCTTTCTGACTTTCTGCGTTTCTAACTTTCTGGGTTCTTGACTGGTTATCGAAGTCTCAAAGATTGGTCGGCAGAGGGTTAGGATGACAGGGAGTGCATTAGGGAGGCAAGCTGCACAAGGGAGGCAAGCTGCAGTAGGTTCGACTCTGCACTCTCTCTTAATCTCTTCTTCTCTATGAGACTATGATGATATATGTGATTAGGTAGCTCGACTGTTGTTGATTGTTGTTTTGAGATGTATGAAGTGAACTGCAGAGGAAGTGTTACGTTGGTGTGTTAGTCTGTTAGATGAGTTTTAGTTGCTTTGAGAAGAAAAAGGTATAGGATGGATTAGTTGCTGAGATTAGTTACTGATTAATTTCTATGTAATCAGTAACAGAGATTTAGGAAAATCATCAAAATCATCTATTGTGAGCATACCTGACCATTCCCTCCAGACCCTTGACAAGATCATCTAGATATGATCACCTTTTGTTTGCCGTAAAAGTCATCTTTGAAAGGTTGAGGAAGAAGAAGTAAAGCTAAGGAAAATATAAAACTATGGCTCTGAAGTTTGTAATGATAATAACACACTTTTTCTAGTAAACTTCCAAACACATCAGAAAAAATGATAGATAAGAGATGTGAATTAAAATACCTTTTTTCTCTTGGCAACAGCTGCTTCAGTAATTTGCGCAAGTTTCTTTGCACCTTCTGGATAATTGATATCCATAGCAGCCTTAGCTGCTGCCTCCTTCGCTGCTTGCTCTTATGAAAGTTTACTGGATGAATGAGTTATACAATAGATATAAACAGAAGGATAAGAATCTTGGATGACACAATCAATATAAACCATGCATGTTGCAACAAAGATTTAGAATGTTACAAATGGCTGCATCTCATGTCTGCTGCTATATGTTGCATCTCGGACCATTTAAACGAAATATTTTCCTCTTCACTTTGCTAGGGGCACACATATCTGTTAAACATTTCGAGTATGAACGCAATGCACATGTGATCCATTATTTGATGTTACAGTAATGTACTTAGTTTGAGACTATAGGGGTTATAGACATGGTAGAACCTGTATACAATAGGTTAGGGCAGCTTGTTATTTTTCTGTTAATTGATGTTTTGGCTCAATTTATATTAAGTTATGAACAATAGGTTAGTGCAGCTTGTTATTTTGTTGTTAATTGCTGTTTTGATTCAATAGTCAATAATAAGAACAGAGAAAATACTTAACAATATGTTAGTGCAGCTTGTTATTTTGCTGTTAATTGCTGTTTTGGCTCAATTTATATTAAATTAGGATTTATTGGTTTTTATTTTTCAATTTTCATAGGGATACAACAATGTCTCAAATTCATAGCAGTCAGACCAGTAGCTCATCTCCATCTATTCAATCTACTACAAATATAGAGGAAACTGCATCCTTACATAGAAACATATCCCCATTAGGACCTCCCCCTGAACCTCCACACCCTGCCTCTGCCCTTGGATCTGAACCTACACCTCCACTTGAATATGGTCCTGAAACCAGCTCACAACCTTCCTTTGGGAAGAAAAGAAAAGAACCAGCCAACAAAAGTCCTCTTTGGCCGTTCTTTACTAGATGTAAGATCCCAAACTCGGATGAAATAGATCCAGAGTGGTGCACCTGTAACATTTGTGGTCAGGAAGTGTTGTGTTCAGTTAAGAGAAATGAGACAAGTTCAATGTGGGCTCATGTGAGGAAATGTGAGTTACACCCTATGCGTACCAAACCTGGTGAAACTAATCCAAAACAGTTCAAACTGAACCTAGATAATGTGTCTGGAGGAAAACCTCATAAGTAAAACAGATAGCGGTGTGATAATAAGTGTATTGAGATGATAATTAGGGATGAACTACCCTTTAGGCTTGTGGAGAAGGAGGGTTTTAAGGCGTTTATTAAGGAATTACAACCGGAGTGGCCACTAATGACTAGAAAGCAGGTTGTCAAGGGTGTGTTAGAGAAGTTTAATCATGAGAAGGTTGTTTTGTTGAGTTTTTTGAAGGCTGCAGACACTAGGATTTCGATCACCACAGACACATGGACATCGATACAAAACATTAACTACATGGTTCTTACAGCTCATTTTATGGATGTTGACTGGAAATTGCACAAAAGAATCATAAACTTTTGTCTAATTGTCAGTCACAAAGGTGAGGACATTGGTAGAGTTATGGAGCAATGTTTGAGGCAGTGGGAGATCTCAAAAGTGTTCACCATCATTGTCGACAATGCTTCTGCTAATGATGTCGCAGTGCAATACATGAAGAGAAGGTTGAAGGGCTACAAAACTTTGATGTTTGATGGGGCCTATTTGCATTTAAGATGTGTTTGCCATATTATTAACTTAATAGTTAAAGATGGTTTGAAGGAGTTGGAGAATGGGATTGCAACAATATGGAATTGTGCAAAGTATGTTAGGATGTCGCAGTGCAATACATGAAGAGAAGGTTGAAGGGCTACAAAACTTTGATGTTTGATGGGGCCTATTTGCATTTAAGATGTGTTTGCCATATTATTAACTTAATAGTTAAAGATGGTTTGAAGGAGTTGGAGAATGGGATTGCAACAATATGGAATTGTGCAAAGTATGTTAGGAGTTCATCTGCTAGGCTTGACAAGTTTAGGGAGTTTGCTGTTTTGGAGCAATGCAGGGCTAATGAAAATGTTCCATTAGATGTTATAACAAGATGGAACATCACATTTCTTATGTTGCAAGCTGCTTTGAAGTATGAAGCTGTTTTTGGGAGGATGGCAGAAGAAGATCCTTCATTTAGAAGCTATTTTCAGGACAAGGTTGGACCACCAAATTTTGAAGCTTGGAGGAATGCTGAAGCTTTCTGTTTGTTTTTGGAGAAATTTTATGCAGCTACTGTGAGGCTGAGTGCATGGAAATCAGTGACTGCAAACATATTATTTGTGGAGATGATTACATTGCAGACTGAGATTGACAAGGCTTGTGACTCCACTGATGAGGTTTTGAAGAGGGTTGCTGAATCTATGAAGGCTAAGTTTGACAAGTATTGGGGCAGGTTTGAGGTGCTGAACAACATGGTCATGATAGCTAATGTTTTAGACCCAATATACAAGTTGCAATGGGCTAAAGTGGCAATGAAAAAGGTGAAAGCAAGTGCACATGTAGTTGAAACCATTGAAAGTGAGTTGAAGAGAATCTTGATGAAGTTGTATGAAGAATATAAAGGTGAAGACATTACTGATTTGACTGAGCATACTTCTGGAAGTGATATGGCTAAAATGGAATTTGATGAAATGGATGGCCTCGATGAAGTTAGCAGGGAGATAGCAAGGGAGATGGTGGCTGAGCAATCTTTATGCATAATAAATGAAGTTGACCAGTACTTATCTGATAGATATGCCAGCCTCTTGTCCAAGGGTTTTGAAATTGCCAAATGGTGGAAAGACAATGAGGCAACCTATCCAGTTCTATCAAAGCTGGCGAAGGATATATTTGTTATTCCTTGCTCAACAGTGGCATCTTAAAATGCTTTTAGTTTAGGTGATAGAGTTGTCGATCCTTTTAGAGCATCATTGACACCAAGAATGGTGGAGGCCCTGGTGTCCATTAGTGATTGGCTAAGAGCTGATACACCAAGCTTATACAAGGATCCAACTGAAGAAGACCTCAAATTTTACTATGAGTTAGAGGAACTTGAGAAAGGTAATGGTGTTAGTAATTGACTACAAACAGTTAAACACTGTGAATTTACTGAATTTAATGGTATTCATTCTTTCTTATTTTATTCAACTATATAATTTTTTTCTCTTTTGCAGAAAATGGTTATAACCAAGGAGTGGAGGCAGCAACTCCAATAGAGATTACTGGGAGTTCTGGCCAAACCAATGTGTAGAAGCCTCCATCAGTGTTTAATTCAGTATTTGGGAGATCTCAACTTTCTGAACAATATTTCTGATTTGGTTACTGATATTTAGTTGTTCAATTTTCTGAAAAATATTTTATGTTTTGGTTACTTAAATATTTCTGAACAATTTCTGATATATTTCTGTTTTATTTTCTGTTTTGGTTACTGATATTCAGTATTTCAATATGTGTTTGTTGTTGGGTGTTGGCAGTTGACTACTTGACTTAGAATTAGTTTCTTTTTTAACTGTGTTACTATGCTGCAGTTTTACACTTGTACAGGTTTTTTTGGTTTCAATGTTTGTTCACTTGTTAATTGTTATTGGCAGTTGGCTTGGAAATTGCAAAGTTTGTTCACTTGTTTGTTTTGTTGTTTGTTCTCTTGTTTGTTCACTTGTTAATTGTTATTGTCAATGTTGGCTTGGAAATTGGAAACTTGGAAAGTTTGTTTTTAAAGTTATTGTGTAGGTTTTTATAGTTTGTTTTTCAACTGAGTTTTAGAGTTTAGACTTGATATTGCTGCTAATGCTGCATGATCTGCATCAGGTCAAGTTCAGTTCAAAGCAGGAAAATATGATTTGGGCCAATAGGCCATGTCTTATTTTTTATTTTTATAAAAAGTGGCCCATTTTGAAGTCGGTAGCGGCCCAGCCGTACCGTACCAAATCGAGAGTTCGGTATACTGAACTCTCGGTATACCAACTTTACCGGTCGGTAGTGGTAGATGATTTCATGTACCATAACAAGTCGGTATGGTAGTTGGTTTTGGCAAAAAAACGTCAGTACCGTACCAATGCCAGCCCTAATTAGGGCGATGAAGGAGAGGAGAGTGAGGTCTCTACGAGTGAGATTTGGGAGCCGGTGGTGATTTGAAATTGGGGGTTCTAGATTTGGAGGGAAGGAGGAAATGGCGGTTACAGTGGCTGAGGAGGTAGTTGAGATAAGGAGGCAACAAGCAGAAGCCAAGGTCTAACTTCTTTTTGTGGTGGAACGTGTGTGGAGCGAGGGAGTCAGGGCGCTTCAGTGTATTGCACATTTTGTTGTATTTACTTTTTTTTGTGAGATGATTTTTTTTTTTGAGTGAGATGATTATGTATAGTATTTACATAATTATTATTTTCTGAAAATAAAAAACCAACAACATCCTCTACTATTTGAAACCCCAAATTTCTATTTAATATTTAATGAATGATTAAAAGATCATTAGATTTTAAAATAATAGGCACATTAATATACAAGTAAATTCCTCATTCATTTAAAGATTATGCTACATTGTAAAATTTATAGGTTGTGCCTCACATCTCTTTATCCAAAGCGATCACAAATTAACACACAAGTAAATATTCTCATTCATCAAAAGATTCTATTACGTCATAAAAATCTATTACAAATCTCAACTCGGAATTGTGCTCTGTTTTTATAAATATCATATATATGTGTGTGTGTTAGATCAAGATTTCCATAATAATCAGTTAGGATTATTTTCACCAAATCATAAAACGAAATTCAAAACTCGGTTAATCCCGTAGTTGTAATTATTTAAAAAATTCTCTTTGTACTTTAAAGCAATATTTGTTCACAGGAATTCAAATTCAATTGCTGGGTGAGGGTGTATGGTTTTTTCACTGTTAAGTTTTGGTTGTAGTATTGTTGAGTATATGTTGTTATTTACCGTGAAAAACACGTTGCTTTTGGTGATATATGTGTGTGTATATTTTACCCATGTTTGCCTCTGAAACCTTCAGATATCCTTTTGGTGTATTGATGCAAGTCAGCTAGATATTGTTAACGCTTTTTGTAAAGGAAACTCTCACCTCGATTAGTGTGCCTTGAAGTGAAATTAGTAGCCATATGACTTGAATTCATAATTCTAGTTGGTTGTATTCTCAGCTTATTAATTGGATTGGCATATATGGGAATTGTGATCAGAATTGTTAGAAATGCTAATATGATTGCTCAGATTTGCAATTATAGTTAAAACTGAAAGAATTGTAATTCATGGCTTTGTGAGACTTCTGTAATCTGAAATTTGATAGCTTGAAATCAGGTTTTGCTCTAAAAGATAGATTAGTCTCTTTCATGTTAAAGATGGGTACTTTTTTTAATTTTTTATCATCATTGTCTTATTTGAAGAGACCTGACTTTTTTAGTTTTGATTGGGTATATATTTTTTTTGGAAACTACATTTCTGTTTCCCTACAATCTGATTTGTAAAGTTGCATTCCATAGCAGCAACGTTGTTCTATAGGAAGAAAGATGGTTATTTAAAAGCTACAACTATCAGATTTGTAAATGTTGCATTCCCTAGCAGTTTATGATTGAAATTATTTGTCTGTTTACATGTACAATAAATATATAAAACTTAAAAAGAAAGATGAATTTGATTATCGATTTATGATTTAAATTATTTGCATGGCAATGTAAATGCATAATTAATTAGTAATTCTAAGGTCGAGACTCATGATCAACCGAAGGTTATAGACAATGGTATAAACCAAACATTTAGCAGGCACGTTCTGCACGCGCGAATATGTAACAAGGCTAGTAACTTGAAATGCGACAGTGAAGATAACTGTTGTGTTTATTACGGCTGTGTTGTGGCAAATTTTAGCGTCGTACAGAACAAAAAAAAATAAAAATAGAAAGAATAATAACCGAAGCGGAGACATCTACTTACAATTTGGCCGTGCTGTTTTGTTTATATAATTCCCCCCGTATCTTCCGGTGCTGGAGTTCGGGTTATATCGAAGTGAGCGCTCCACAGTTCCTCAGCCCAAGATCTCTGCGGCTGCCACTACGCACATGTCGTTTGTCTTGTTTATTCTCTAAAAAAACATTCTTCCAAGCAAGGTACTTTTCTTTCCAATTCTATTCTTGTTTCTGTGAATTGGTTTCTCCCTAGCTAGATCCTTTGCTTGTTTCATGCCACTTAATAATTTTTGGATCTGGGTTTTTGTTGCTTGTTGTTGTTATTGTTTTTGGGTTTTAAGGATCTAGCTTGATGTTATATGCTTCAGTTCCTCTAGGATTTCTATGTTAAGTGCTTTGAGTTGATGTATGTGAGAGGTGGTGGGTGTGTTTTGTTAGGTTTGAGAGCTTCACTGGTTTGGTTATATGAATACAAATGAATTAGTATCGGGTTTGTTTGGAATGTTGGAATTTCTGTAGTTGTGGGGTTTAAGCTGATGGATGATTCTGAATGAATTGTAGGTGGGCTTTGGAAGGTGATATTGGTCGTTTGATACATCGATTTGAGACTGGGTTTCTGTTGATTTTGTGGCTTGTGTTGTCGCTTGCAAATTTTGAGGGTTTTGTGATTGGTATCTTGTGGGTTGAGAGACCATGCCTTCTACACATAATCCTGCAACAGGTTCTTCTTCACCTTTGACTTCGTTAGGTTGCTCCATTTGGACTCGGCGAGAACAGTTTCATTCAATTGAAGCTAATCATGAGTCTAGTGCCCAGGAGTTGGAGCTTCAGTCTTTTCAGAAACATGTTGCAGACCTATTCCATGACTTGTCGGCTGTTGGTGCTGATGAGCTGCTCTCTATTGCGTGGACTCTGAAGCTTTTAGATGTTTTCGTCAGCTGCCTAGAAGAATTCAGAGGTATCTTTCTGAAGAACAAAGAATATATTTCTAAACCGCCCATGGACCATTGGACTGATGAATATTTAGGAAGGAGTTTGAAGGCACTTGACATTTGCAATGCATCACGTGATGGGATTGAGAAGATTCGTATGTGGCATAAGCATTTAGAGATTGTTCTGTGTGCCTTGGATTCTCGCCAGAGGGCATATTGTGAGGGCCAATTCCGTCGAGCAAGAAAGGCTTTGATGGATTTGGCACTTGAAATGCTTGATGGGAGAGACTCTGGCTCTGCATTTTCACAGCGGAACTGGTCTTTTGGGCGTCGCAACACAAGAAAGGATCGCCACCGCCATACCTCATCTGGACATTCTCGCTCTCACTCATGGAGCACATCTGCTTCTTGGTCTGCAGCTAAGCAGCTGCAATCAATTGCAAACAACTTGGTAGCACCTCGTGGGAATGAGAATGCTGCAACCAATGGCCTCGCAGGATCTGTGTTCACAATGAGTTCTGTGCTCATTTTTGTTATGTCGTGACTTGTGGCTGCAATACCTTGTCAGGATCGAGGTCTTAATACACATTTTTCCATTCCACCACAGTTTCCCTGGGGTATCCACCTAATTTCACTTCACGAACGGATAATGGAAGAATCTAAGAAGCGGGAGCGTCAGAGCTCCAGCGGATTGCTGAAGGAGATTTACCAGGTTGAGAAATGCACTCGTCAGATGACAGACTTTGCTGATCTGGTTCAATTCCCATTGACAGAGGAACAGAAAATGGAACTTGAACTAGTACTTGAGGAGCTAGCGTCGATCTGTGAGAAGTTTAAGAATGGATTGGGTCCACTGGAACGCCAAATTCGGGATGTATTCCGCAGGATTATGAATTGCCGAACTGAGGGTCTTGAACTGTTGAGTAAGGCTACCAATCTGGAGTAACTAAAAATAGATAAGTTTATTAGCATGAAATGTACAAATGTGCGAATATATTTTGTCTTGCATATTTCCACCTTTTGCAAGGGGGGAGAAGAACATGAGATGGTCAGCAACACTACAAAAGTTAAGCAAGTATCTCGTATACTCTTTCATTTCTATAAAGAGCATAGTATTTTCATCGGATCATTCCTTGCTAGTAAAATGATTTTACTTTGTTGGTTTGTATTTTGTGGTTTCTTTTTTCTATACTTGTCCATTCCATGTTAGTTATATCTTCTATTTTGTGACAGTTTGCACATGCTATGTCTTCGGGACAGTCATAATAATTCTTTGATTTTGTTGGTTCCTAGATCTCTCTGAAATGGTATGTTTCGCTTTTCACAAGTCCACTTCGGAACGTGTATGTGTGTAGTTCATAATCTTATCTAGTTGCATGTTTGGTCCCTCGCTATATGCTATGCTGCAACAGCCGTTTGATAGTGATAGCATGATCATGAAATTCTAGCTTCCATTGCACCCAGTGGGCAGAGGTGGGTTTTAAGGGTTTATTGATGCGAAGAAATTGGCTCATCATACAACTAAGAATTGTTGGATTTCCAAAGAAGCCAAGAGTGTTAAATCTTTTATGATGAATCAATGGAGTTGGGGAAGTTTTTCAGATGAAGTCGGGCAACTAGCTGGCAATTTTGGCCCTGGACAAGGTTGATTGGAAGAATATGAATGGCTTTAGCTATTGCCGTATTGCTCCATGTTGGAGAAGTTTGACAAACACCAAAAATAAAGCGCCAACAACAACTACTCATGAAATGCTATCGAAGTATTCGTGCGATAGATCATGAATAACTCCTCGTAAATAGCATATACTGGTAACATATTATTGGTCTGAATCCACTAATCCTCAAACTTTCTGTAAATAATAAGGTTATTTTTGTTTTCTACAAGACTAATTACAATAGACCCGAAAGATTGTCGAGGATCTCATCTCCCCAACAGGCTGTCGATTGAAGTATATTCACCATTAGCTGTACCGAAATCAATTCAATCTTGAGCTGTACTACAAATCTCTTTACAAGTCCACTTCGACTACTGAAAGATAACCAAGCCAACAGTTAATTTTCTCTACTCCGTTTTGTTTTAGTATCTTTTAGCTGAGCTCCAAGCAACTACATGACTAAGCTCCAAGCGACCATGACTGAGCTCCAGGCTTTTCTTATAAATAACTCCGATTCCATCACACATATTGCGTACCATATCTACCAGTGCACGGATTGCACTCTCCGAAGAACACGTGCAGGTCTCCTCTTCTCCACGACGAGAATGAGGTTCTCCATGAGCTGCATGCGGAGACGGTTAAATCATTTGCCAGCAGTTTTAAGATGCATGGAAATATGAAATCAGCAAGATCAATATCATTATGTGGCCAAGTTACAGCTAAATTAAATCAATGAATGAAATACAATTTGGAGTTGAAGTACTTCTCTAACTACTAGATTGAGTCAAACTACCTAAGATATGATTTTTCTTTCCTGGTACATTTTTCTTTCCTGGTACACATCCTCCCATAGAAACACAGTAATGTAAACTGTATTCAAATTACCTAGACAATTCTTATATGACTTCAAGTCTATTTTCTAGTTGGAACATTCACTGCCATTAATTTCATGTAAGAGTTCTAATAGCAATGATCACTTAAGATTTGGAAAGTAACACAAGATAGTAGAAATTAACTCGTATAAATTTCTTGACCATGCTTACAAAAAAATTAAAAAGAAAGAAATGGCCACATAACATATTAACATATTATTCCACTACATGTTGGATCGGAAAAAGTATATTTGAAAATGTCGCCTCTTTATATTTGGATTCAGGAGAATTACTAGCTTGCTGAACAAATGACATAGTGAACGGCCCAAGGGCGATAGAATGTGTAGTATGTCAATTAATGAACTTCAAGCACAGATGGCTGTAGAAGTGAAACCCAGTTTTTTATTATAACAATCAGACAATAATATCAAAGGGTGGCACCTTAGGTTCCAGATACAGGCACAAATATAACCTGAACAATATTCTCAAAGCTTCAAAAATCTACTTTTGTTAACACCCCTTTAATTGTATAAAGTGTTAATTGTAAGAGATTGTTTATGATTTGCCTCATGCAGAAGAAAAACCAGTACAAATATCCAGGTAAACAACAAAAACAATTCACAATATTTTCCATGCTACAAGGATACACTTTAGTGCTTCACCAATATAGCTAGGATATCCATATAGCTAAGATATTTCTAACTACAAACATAACATGCCAATATCCATTTGTTTTCTAGGATTTATAATCATGTTAACTATATAAGATATTAGCAAGCTTATAGACTTCCCCTAAACATTCATCTTGGAAAATGTCCTATTATTTTTTCAATAG
This sequence comes from Fragaria x ananassa, assembly GCA_034370585.1. NCBI lineage: Eukaryota > Viridiplantae > Streptophyta > Magnoliopsida > Rosales > Rosaceae > Fragaria > Fragaria x ananassa. The sequence continues at coordinate 19,294,971 of CP139757.1, read as the reverse complement.
ATTTTCTTTTGCAAGTTCTTTCTGTATCATAACTATTTAAAATAGAATTATACCCATCAACCGGGACAGGGATTACAAACGATACAGTTTATTACACAAAGTTTTAGAAAGGATTCATGAAACAGAAAAGAAGACATACCTTCTTCAACCTCTCCTTCTTCCGCTCAGCCTGCATTGAAAGATTTGGATAAACTTGGAACAATCAGAATGAACTCATAAATCAACAGACATTACCATGGAAACAAAACCAATATGACCAAGCCGTGATCATTGTTTACATATCATCAAATCACATATAAGCTACGAAATTATGAAGAAATCATAACCTATGTGGTCATAACCTATGTGGCTTGCACTAGACAGTTTTAGGGTTTATGGTATATGCCTATCATCAAATTTTGACAAATTCAGATGGAGGATCATACCTCTTCTATCACGAGGAGCGCATTTTCCTCCTCCAGCTTCGTCACCAGAGCTTCCAGCTCATTTGTGTAAGCCTAATAACATTGTCAAACATAATTAAAATACTAACCTAACCAACAATACTGAATTGGAATATAATCTCAGTCAAAGGAGAGAGCAGGATGAACCTGCTTGCGTTCCCTTGACCTGGCAGCGGACTCTCTGTTCTTGATCATCCTCCTCTGCTTCTGCTGCGTTGCCTTATCAAGCGGCGCCTCCTGCACAGCTCTCCTCTTCGTTCTTCTCCCACCTCCGCCACTCGTCGTTCCATTGTTGTTCGCATACACCAACTGCCCTTGCGGCTGAGCCGGCGGAGGAGGCGGCGGCGGATGAACCTGGTACTGCCCGTACCCCATCGGAACCACCGCCCCGAGCCCCAACCCGACGTCCTCCTCCCTCACGGCCCCAGCCCTGGTCAGAAAATCCTCCAACGTCAACTCCGCTTGACCGCCGCCGCCTGCACCGGTTCGCACATGATCCGCCTCTCCATCGGCCGACGCGTCTTCTCCCTCACCGCCTCCGCCGGCGACGATCTCCTTCCAGACCTCCTCCACGGTTCTCCCCGGCGCGGCGGCGGAGGCTCCTCCAGCGTCGGGAGGCGGCGGAGAGGAGTGGGGCTGGTGGTTGTAGATGTTCTTGAGGAGGTCGTCCATGGTGATGTGGTGGTGCTTGTCGACGTCGGCGATGAGAGTGGAGAGAGAACATATACAGGAGTCGCGAGGGAGATCCGAATTGGCCGTCGAGACTGATACTAACTTGGACGACGCCATCGTCGCCGCCGGAATCGTAGCTGCTGATTATTTCAGAATAAGAGCAACGGTTTTATTATTGGGGACTGGGACTATGTAACTCACTCGATCTTGTTAGAGCCTGGACTACTGGGGGTACTCGTAATCTCGTATCATAACAACGCGTTACTAATTTGGTTTTAGAACAAATTAGTAATGATCTTGACCAAATGATACTAATAAACACGTCCGGTACAAAACCCAATTGAATACTCTACGTCTACGAAAATCTTATCTGCTAAAAAATGACAGTATTTTTACTTACGGCGTGTTTGATAATATTTTCATGCTTGTAATTTTATTTTAAAATATAAATAAAGTGGAAATGTGTTATATTTTGAAAACGATAAATGAAGCTATACTAGGTGGCTCTAAAGCAACCTAATTGCCACAACCATCGAGTTTTAAACCAAGTAGAAAAACAACCAAAAGAAAATGAGGTTCTAAAGAAAAACAAAAAAACCACTAGGGTGTAAGACAAACGCTACCCCTAGATTATTAGACTAACCCGGAACCGTCCTACACAGAGGAGGTTTACCTGGGTTCTTCCATCACCACCATTGTAGAGTAGGATGCTGCCGGCTCCGACGAGAGTTCCGAAGGGCCTTCAATGGCTATTGCTCGTTTGATCGACCCTATGACTTTCTTCCTTTGCTGCTTCATAGATTTTGACGGAGCACTGATCTGAACTTTCCAAAGGTGGATGGCCTCTTCCCTAGCCCGGTTCTTCAAACACACCAGCCTTCCAACCTTACGCTTCTTCGGAGGTGAGATAACCAAAGACCCGGCAAATTTAGGCAGCGACAGCTCTAGCACTAGGTCCTGGTCGGCCGAGTTCGGTTCCATGGGCTTTATTGGGCCTTTGGGTCTTTTACCTAGGTCAAGGCCCACTAAGACAGAAGCATCACACTTCTTTTCAGTGAGCAAAGATAGCTCCATTGTCAACTGGGGAGGCGCCACCAGAACTATAGACGACTAGGAGAAAACCACAGGCCCGGGCACTCGTACAAGACGCTGTGCGAGGGATTTGGTAGCTAAGAATGGGTTTCTGCTACTGCTGGGTTTGCACCCGAACCTCCACCCCCCAACATCACAGCGGCGGACATGTCCGATGGTCCCTGACATCCTCCAGGTTTGTGTTCAAGCATGCCACAGGTTCTGCAAAAGCCACAAACTCTCTCATACTTGATTGTGAGCAAAAGAGAGGTTTAATCGATACCTTCGCCGAAATCGAATCGCATGGGCGGGTAGGCTTGTTTCACAAGTGAATCCAAGCTGTGTTCCAACCGAACTCGAGCCCTTGAACCAGAGATGAGGTTAGGGTTATTGTGATTAATGATGCAGCCTAGGGTTTCCCCCACAATCTACAAAGCCTCCTTGGTTATGAGATCTGGCGGGAGGCCAAAGACTTCAACCCAAACCAGAAAAGATTGGATCAAAACCGTTGCTGCATCTCGGCGAACATCGTACGGAGCCAAGGCAAACATGGGTTTGCCGTAGAACCACGACCCTCCTTACACGATATGTTTGCTACTTCCCGCATCAATGAACCGCAGGACGTGTCGCTCACCTTGAGCCCTGATATGAAGCTTCACCTTGAGATCCCAGAGCGACGCCATAGTCGCTATAAAAGCCGTGGGGATCACCTTCTTCTTGGAGGACAAGAGTCTGCCCACTGCTTACGAATGCCCGGAAAATGCCGTTTTTTTCTTTTCTTTTCTTTCTGAAGCGGATTAGGAGTCCTGTTAGGTAGGAGTACAATCTCCTCCACCTAAATTATTATTATTATTATTATTATTATTATTATTATTATTTAAAGGAAGATTGCTCACTGAAGAGGAAATAACATATGAACCTTGTGAAATATTACAACCATCTTTTATAAGAACATCTTGAATAATATTTGGATTTTCATCTACCCAAAACTCATCTAAAAGTGAAGATCTAACAAGGTGCGCAAGTCGATTTGCAAAACCATTTTCTTCTCGAAAAATGTGACGAAGAAGTACAAAGTTCAAAGATTTCATGTAATGACGACATTCAATTAGAATGGTATTAACTTCAACCACATCTCCATCATCACTAACCAGAGCCTTCCTTATAGTAGCACAGTCACTCTCAATTTCTATCTCTGTCCACCCTTGGTGTACTGCAATGAGCATGAGGGATCATATTGCACGAAGGATGATGTGGGAAGGAGAGAGAGTACACTAGTAAGTAGCTAGTAAAAACTTGAAATACATGTGGTAATGTGGTACGGGGTTGCACTTTGTGTATGTTTTTGGTCAGCTTGTTTAGTTATTTTATCACAACAAGTGAAGTTATTTTATCAACAAGTGAGATCTATTGAAAAAGTGTGGCTTAGATATGAGCCATTTGAAATCCCATATCGGAAACGTGAAAAAATCATCACTGGCTTATAAGAAATGGTACCATACATATTAATGTCAAGGTCTCTTATGTAAAACCTCATACCCGTTTCTTTACCGGTCAAGGTCTCTTATGTACCATACACATTAATCCAAAGCTGCCTCGCAAGAGATACGGCCATATGCATCCATTACCTGAGATTACAACATCAAGAAATGTTAGAAGACAGCAATTTCAGGTCAAGCTTTGCGTGCGGAAAGCAAGTTTCACATACAAAACTTGAGGGGGCATTATTGATCGGCAAAATATATATATATATATATATATATATATATATATATATATATATAACAATAAAAAAAGGAAAAGGGATTTAAAAAAAAAATACTTTTCTTGTGCTACATGCACAATGCTTTTGAGTTCAATTGTGATTCTTACAAACAGCTGGACAACAAAGTCCAATACGAAATCAATCTTCCAAACCGTGCACTCTATATAAAGAGATACAGAGAAGAATAACTACACACGCAGAGCGTGAGAGAGGAACCAGAGCGAAGGGGACAAGGCGAGAAGGCGAAATCAGAGAGAAACAGAGAGAGAAAGAAGGCGAAACGGAGAAGAAGAAAGCAGAACAGAAGAAAAGCGGCAAACCAAACAAAGGTGGAGCCCCCATTCTAACTATTTCTTTTTTTGCAGCGTCTTTATCTTTCTGTGTCACTCCGCCGGAAGCCCGGAAGCAAAGCCATCTCCCGTAACGTGAGGTGACCTCGTGAGGTAGTCACCAAAAGAAGACAAGATGACCATGCGAGGTAGTCACCAAAAAGAAGGCGAGATGACCTCGCCCCCTCTCCCTCTTGTTACAACAAACATATGGCCTTGCATCTCGCATAACAAGCTATGCAAGGGGAAGGAAACAAACAAGTAACGCGAATCTGAAGAACATATAATGAACTTACCCTTGACGACTAGGAGAATCCTTGGGCAGATCAAAGAAAAGGAGGCGACATATCTCAATTTATAGAAGAGCAGTTTCCTCAAGTCCAACTCCCAAACAGACAGGGATAGACATCTGGAGTTATGTGGTCCATACGATCTCACCAACTTCATCAAGGAGAAGACGACGAAGTCCTGCCAAGCAGAGTTCGCGAGATGGCTAAAGCCCCTGAAGCAAAGGCAAGATGACATTCGCGTTAAAGCATGAACCATAAGGGGTGGCGAGGTGACATTCGCGCCAAGGCAGAAGCCCTAAGGAGTGGCGAGGTGACATTCGCGCCAAGGCAGAAGCCCTAAGGGGTGGCGAGGTGACATTCGCGCCAAGGTAGATGCCCTAAGGAGTGGCGAGGTGACATTCGTGCCAAGACAGAAGCCCTAAGGGGTGGCGAGGTGACTTCACATCAAAGCAGAGGCCCTAAGGGGTGGCGAGCTAATATTGGCGTCAAAATAGAAGCCTTAAGCCCAAGCGAGGCAAGATGACGACACAGGCGAGGCGAGATCCATTCATGCAGAAGATGAAGCGAGTCCACGGAGTCCACTCACAAGTATACGCGTGGAGTCCGCTCACAGACATACACGCGGAGTCCACTCACAAGTATACACGCGGAGCCCGCTCACAAACATACACGCGGAGTCTGCTCACAAGTATACACGCGGAGCCCGCTCACAGACATACACGCGGAGTCTGCTCAAAAGTATACACGTGGAGCCTGCTCACCAACATACGCGCGGAGTCCGCATGAAGGAGGAGTCCGCTTACATACCGAGGCTGAAATTGCAAGAATCACCTACGCGCCAAACAAGGACTGTGGCCAAAACCATTCAAGTCTTTTGTCACACTGCTGCATCACCCGTTCCGGGTGCCCAAGTCAAATCAACGGACACTCTACCAAATTGGGTGTCCACAAGAAATACAGTTGACAGATCTAAAAATACATCTGTCAAGCTCAAAAGTGGCATTATGCCATAAAGCCTACAAACCTCTTATGAACTACGGTCGGTTTGATCCCACAAGGGGGTACGTAGGCAGTCTAGCAACTCACTAGATGCAACCTCAATTTAAAACAGAATCTCTGACACCACCAGTCAAATTCGTCCAGTCCAAATAACTCTGGCCAAATTCCAAGAGCACCAGAGAATCAAATCCATAACCAAAGCTTAAGAACTACAATGGTTTGATCCCTTTACAAGGGTATGTAGGCAATCTGAATTCAAATCTGGATACAACCACACAAAAAACCAAATCCTCACTTTTCTCCAAGCCAATCACCCTTAAACATACACATTTCTCAGTTGGTATTTTGTAATTAAAATCAAATGGTTTTCTCCTGAAAAAACAAGGGTTGTAATTAAGGAATTTATCTTATTATGAATGGGTCGAATTAGACTTAAATTAAAACTTTATCTTAGTTAATAAGATAGAGTGAAATCATGTTGGGTATATATGTATTTACAATTTTCATCCAACACAGTAATACCAAAACACATTTCACAAGCATCAATGTCAACCTGAATGCAACTTCTAGAAGATGGAAGAGTACTCTCAATCCTTCTACAACTATCTTTTCTCCCGATAACCCAGATTCTATAAGGGTATAACAAACAGAATCAATGTTACGTAATAAATAAAACCAATTAACAAATAAGATGAGAAGAAAGAGATAGAGACATACCTGGGTTTAAATCATAAGGACATGTACCTGGGTCCAAATTGAGATCTCGGCTAGTTCAATTCTGAAAAGGTCAGGAAGGACGACCTGACCCTGAAGTGATCCTCGCTGTAGATTTAATTGATTGTCCACAACTCCGTGTGAGCAGTCATCGCTCGAAGTCTTGAAGTGGTAAAGCACCAGCACCTGTGACATGAGCGCCCATCCTTCATCAGTAGATCGATCTGCTATGGAGTACTTCAACAGAACCAGCCGGAAACATTCCTCTCTAGCATCCATCAAAGCGAAAGTTCTGGTAGCATTTTGGTCTAAGAACCTGACACAGGTCTTGAGCGAGACTTGTAGAACAAAATCGGACTCGATCTGTAAGGTACCCATGAGGAATTCGTAGCCAAAGGAAGAATTTGGAACGAGAATCGGCCATGGCGACCACCAAGCGATCCACCTAGCGAAGCCGCGAAACCCTAGCAGAGCCCAAAACGCCAAACTCTTGGCGCGTGGGGCACGTTCCATAACGTTTCATTTTTCATTCTTTAGGTTATAAGAAATGATACCATACATACTAATATCGAGACATTTTGTATAAAACCTCATACTTGTTTCTTTACCGGGTGGCTAAAGTGTGAAGAGTATCCACATGGGACGTGTGTCAAGATCCACAGTAATCATATTCCCACAAAAAGTAGGAGACAATGTCAAAAGCAAGACGACGATTAGGGGTGGATTCGGTTTTATTCGATTCGGTTGTCACTTAAAACCGGAAACCAAACAGAATAAAAATTTCGCATCGGTTCGGATTGGTTTGGTTTTGAGACCTTAAACCGGAAACCAAACCAAACTGTGATTCGGTTCAGTTTCGGTTTTTTTCTGTTTTTTTTCTTTTTTAAAATAATTTTTCTTGAAATTTGTATGCTTTTGACTTAGTAAAAAAATTATCATATTTTAGGTCATTTTTTTTTCTTCCATTACTTGTTTTTATAAGTACATATAATATATCAATAAAATTTTTGGCAATGATTCTTCAACAAACCAACAATTTATAAACCAAATAGATACTTTGAAAGTTTAATACTCAATAATTTCGAAAGTATTGAGAATTGACCACACTAGCACACCATGAAACTATAATTTTAAAACTTTTAAGTTCATCTTGAACACAAAATATAGACTTCATAGTTTAAAATTCATCCAAATAAATTCTGAATTTTAAAGTTTAAAAATCATAAATTTGAATAAAGAAGAGAAAAATAAATTAAATATTAGAGTCTATCATCTAAAGTTCGCAAGAATAAGGTCTTCGATATTAGGGGTAACATATTACTCTCTATACTTCACATACACGACACCTAAAATATTTCTATATATACATAAAGCGAAAATAAAAACAAAATATTAGAAAAAAAACAAACATATAATTATATAGAACATAAAACCTAAAATCATGTTGTTCAAATCAAATATTTAGTTCAAAAATAAAGACAAAAAAACGATGTCGTTTTAGAGAGATTCGGTTTTTCGGTTCGGTTCGGTTTTTCAAGCGCCGAAACCAAAAACCAACCAAACTAATTTGGTTTAGTTCAGTTTTCTTAATTCGGTATGGTTTTTTTCAGTTTGGTTTTTTTCTGTTTCGGTTTAGTTTTCGGCTCGGTTTTTTCCGGTTTTCGGTTTCAAAATTCCACCCCTAACGACGACACAGAAGTGATAGAACGGAGTTACTGATAACACGACGAATGTAAGGAGCATTTTTGCCGTTCCACTCATTTTTCTGCCGTCCTGTCCCGTGACGATTTTCTTTTCTTCTTGTTTTGGTCAAAATTTGCTGCTTTAACATTTTCCAGAAAAAAAAAAAAAATTTTGTTTTCCTGGCCTTTAAAGATTCCATATGTCCTTCCTCGATAGAACATACACAACATCCTCCATTTTTACTTTGAATTAAGTAATAGATGCAAGTTAATTTTGGGTATGAGAAAAGCTTTTTGTTATTTGTGTGCAACTCTAGGAAGCAAGAAATAAGATCAGGTCTATAAGTTTGCTGAGCTATATGCTTGTTGTTATACATATCAAAATGTGTCCTTTACGTACCTAGTTCGAGACATCATTGCACTAGTTAAATGTTTAACATTGGTGCCGGTAGCTTGTTGATCAGCCATGGATGATGGACTCAATCAGTCAATCCTGTTCGGTTTGATGCAGACTCGCTGGAGTTAGTGTATGGGGTTCAGGCACCCTTTGTAGGCATACACTGACTTCATATGAGATTGTTCAGCATTTATTATCTTCTACATTTATCCTATATTGGTTGATTTCTCTATTAAAACGCCTAAGAAAAGAAACTAAAAAAGGGAAGCTACAAAGGATGAAACCATTGGAAAAATTATGGAGCATGGGTCATCTGGCATCTGGGTATTGATGGATAGGTCTACAGGTCTCCACTTTTGAAACAATGGAGCAAGAACCTGCGTGTATCCTCATTCAAAACGATTGCCTTGAATTCGTTTCAGCTACCAAAAGCTAAAACCAGAACAAATAACATTGCTAGAGTGAATCAATATTAGTTACTTCAATGTAAGATTTAGTTTAGCTATAAGTTGGGTGATGCTACTGAGCATGCTCTGTCACTATAAATTACTTTATATGTTCACCAAATATATAGTCAACACAATAATTGGTAAGTAAAATAGTTGAACATGACTTGCAGGAAGAAATGTTCCAGTAACATGAACGTAAGACATTCGGGCGTAAGACATTCTTTGGGCGTTTCGCAACTCTGGTGGCAATTTCAGACACAACACAAACACACCTCACAGACATTGGATTCATTCTACTGGTATTACTTCAAGTTCTATACTTCGAGCAAATAGAGTTATTTAAAAGCATGTTAAAAGTTCCCAAATATGTTAGCAGCAAATAGAGTTATTTGAAAGCATGTTAAAAGTTCCCAAATATGTTAGCCACACAAGTAAGAGAGCAAAGCAAGCAGTTAAAAGACGTCACACTCAGCTTGAACATCCAACTTCTTCCTTGATATACCTAACAGCATTTGAGACTCCATCCTGAAAAACAAAAGATAGTTTGATAAATCAGTTTCATAGTACCATTCATAATTTTGAAATCATCAGATCTCAAAAGCATAATTACACAGTTCTGCAATTCCAGTTTTCCTTCACTAATTCAGTCTTGCGTGCTATGCAAAGGAAAACCCATATTTACTCATCACACATTTCTTTACCAAGATTTGGTGCTAAATTGTGTAACTTCAACTATAACTGTGGCCCATTATGATCAGATGGGAGTTTGGAATGTAAGAATATAAGGAACTTTACAAATCATTTCTCCAAATCCTAATGCAGCATCAGCTTGGTAGATAATAATGTAAATATTGTGTATACAATAATTATCTAATGCAATATCCAAATCTGTATATGGCATGCTTGTTATGTATTCCTGTAATCAACCAACATATTTAACATTCACAAGTCAAGAGTACGTATTACCTCAAGTGATATTCTCTTAGAAATTTCTACAGCGTGTTGTCTAATTTCAGGAGACAATGCAGCATGTATGACCCTTGCTAGCAAATTGGCTGCCTCTTCGATACTTTCATCATCACTTTCTTCCGGAAGCAAGTGGCTTCTTTTCAATGGTTCTGGTGCCACTCCGAGCCAAAACATTCTTTCAGCCCAATAAAACTGGTCTAGCATAAATGGACACAGTACCTGCATTTGAGATAAATAAATTTTCAGAGGAAGGAGAGAGTTTGATGATATAACTAAATTGACTCCTGTGATAGATTTTGTAGTTTTTTATAGTTCCTAAATCATATTGCATTTTTTTTTTCTTTTGCTCATTTGTCTTCAAAAATGACAACAGATAAACTTGATGTCTTGATCAAATCAAAACTAAATTCAACACCGAAGTATACTAAGAAGTAAGAGTATAGTACTAACAACTAACCTGTGGGATGCCTGCAAGTAGTCCTGCAGCAGTAGTTCCACTACATCCATGTTTACAAGAAACATACAACATAAAACATAATGTAAATAATTTGCTTGCTAAATATTCTACACATTGTGTCAGGATCAAAATGCCTTTAGTTATCTTCTAGAAGTTATCTTAATTGATTCAATCATGCATATCATATAATTTTTCAACCAAATGCAGTCCCCACCATGGATGCAGTGAATGAAGGCAGACAAGCTTCTGATATTTTAACTTTAATGTAACTAACATGGCCTAATATGATGCTATAGTAACACCATTCAAAGCACCGCTCCCTTGGAGTACCCTTCCAGTGAGGGAGACTCTGGAATTTCCACTAAGAACATTTCCATTACGACCCCTCTTGATCCATTTTGACTGTGTTGCTCCCTTTTATTTTCTCCACGCCCTCTCTCATCCTTTGAATGGAATAACCAGCAATTGAAAGACTTTGAAACCCCCAAATTAACACCAAACATGAAATTATTCAAGAGGTCAGGTATTTTAGTAGCATCTTTTTGTAAAAGAAAGTTGTTCATTATTTTGAAATATTATCTGACAAAAGAAATATTGGTATGAACGTAACTTGGGTAGCTATGGATTATTTAGGTAACTGGAGCAACACTCCTTATAGTTTCATGAGGTGAGGTTTTCAATAAGAGAACTGAATCACTATTTTGTTTTGGACAGTGGTGAAGCTTCAGCTGCTGGAGGGCTGAATTCAAATTTTCTAATAGTACTCGAGGTAAAAACAAATGACAAACAAACAAAGCTAAATAAGTTACAGTAAGAACACGCTTACCTTCCCCCATGATGAATTGCAGCCGCACATCTAGAAAAAAGCCACGTGTATGGTACAGAACTAGTTGACAAGGTAAAGAAGATGTTATCCCAGAGAAAAGGATAATTGGAGCAGCTAACTTATTTTATATTCTGATACCCAGAAATCCCCCAAAATTCACTAATCCAAAAGCCTGAAACTGAACAGTAAAGGTGCTGAATTGATAAATTTCAGATTCCTCCTAGCCTCTTAAGTTAAACTAACTAATTTTCTTTCATCAATTCTCATGTAAAGCATGCAATGCATAAATGAGATTCTCACCCAGAAAAGCAGAACAATCGTTTCTCGAAGAGAGAAACACAATCATCATTAATCTGTTTGTGGGTAATGTGCGATGATGAATTAGCAGCAATAGCTCGGATTGCTGCATCCAAAGGCTCATGGCCAGCAGTACAAAGGATAAATCGGTAACTTGTTATCTTGAGGACAATTTCGAGAAGACGAAGAAATGCGTGATGATTCTTCAAAAATCCCATGCTGCAAGTACAATGGGAAACCCGATATTACTCATACTAGCACAGAATCAGCACAACAACAATGTATAACAAGGGTACTGTACACTACAAGTTAATCATATGCATTAACACTAGAGAAACAACTCACTTAAGTAGCAGAAAAGTAACTACTTATATACTAAACTAAAAGGACTCTAGCATATTATAATTCAGTCAAATCAGACACAATGACCTGATATTCTTATACAGTAATTTTACAAATTCATTAAAGCAGTTGCAAATAACTCAAGCAAAGGAACTTGCCTACCAATAGAATTCAGGCCAATAAAAACTGGTGGCATAGGCGTAGGAGTCTTCAGAAAATATTGCAAATGTACATGAGTGGGGCACATTTCATCATTTCTGTACAGATTCCCTGAAGAAACAAGCCTTGAAATTTCACTGCACTTCTTACATGAAAATTGCCATTCATTAGGCAGAAACCAAAAGCCACAAACCCGAATGCTCGATGGCCAATAATCTGTCAAATGATAACAACAGTGAGATCATTTTAATAGTAACAATAAATCTCAGCTGGGCAGATCAACTTCCTAGCTTATGAAATATAGACTTTTATGGATCCTTATGGTGCCAAGAGTTAAAATGGCTTAGGAATTTCAACGTCTATACGGTTAGATTAGTCAATAGTTCCAAATCCTAATATTCTGCTGCAACAGCAAGCTTTTGAGAAACATTTTCAACCTACATCTATATCTACCAAGCATAACGTCATGTCTCATGCTTCTCTTAGATTTCTCCTACAAAAGGTATGCTTCAACAGTTGTTACAGTACCAGTAGTCATCTACTTACTGTCTAGGTGAGACTAATATTTATTTATATCACTTGAGCGCATCTTAATCATGGTATTCCTTACAGAGAAAAGAGTTGTTGTCAAAGGCAATTTAATCTTATTTATTTAAGGGTGTAAACAAGCTGTAAGCAGGCCAAGTCAAGCAGTAAACATTATGAAATTTGAGAAGGAATTTTAAGGAGCATGATTTATGCCTACTGGCATCATGTGTAAACGATCACATTTACAATTTTACAATTATGCATTATCAACATTTGAAATCAAATTGAATAGTAGAAGATCAACCTCTACCCATAAATGTGAAAAGTTTTTCAAAAACTTGTAAAAATACAAACATGTATACCTGGGCACTCAACAACTTCTTTGCTAAAACCATACCTGTGAATAAATAGTATAAGAATTCCGAATAAATATATATATATATATATATATATATATATGATATATATCACACCTATATATTTATAATTCTCAGATGCATGAAAATAGCAATACTATTCCAACAGAGTCCACCCAGTTCTGTTTGTGTGTGTCAATTCATATAATACTGAATACTATACTACAATCATGGAAGTCATGCAATAAAATAAGAGTCAACTTTGTATTATTTAGTTTGAAAAACAATAAACCACAATATACTTTTGGTTGTAATTTTAATTGACAATGTATCTTGTATCCATGTTTAAAATAGCCTCATATTTTACAAGGAACGTTTAAACCCTATAGAGACCCTCTCTCTGTATTCCCCAACACAAACTTGAGTTTTATTTATATGAGCTATATTTTGTGTGCAACTTGAAAACTTATTTTGCGTTGCAAGTTCAAAACTTACAAAAGTCGGGGAGACAGTGGCCTATCATGCCATGTGGGGAGACCCGTTACTGGATCCTGCATTAAATAAGGTAAAACAAAGGGTTTCAAGCCAAGAAATATATGTAAGCAGAAGGCCATGTAATGAAGGAAAATACTAGAACCATGCTCAGCGGAGATGAAATTTCACGAGTTCTTTTGCAATCACCAACTGTCATTTAAGCATCATGAAATGTTGCATCAAAGAGATCTTAACTGTAAAAGGGCAAGGACTCAGATTCAAATTGTCACATCTCCATGATCCCCAGTGTTCTGTGAAAAGAGGCCACATCCAGTGGATCACGTCTTCCCAACAAACCTATGTGCGTTAAAAGATGTAAAAAAACAAAAACAAAAAACAAAGAGTATTACTTGTATGAATCACAAACTTATATTGTTACAGGTAGAGAAAATACAAAATAAAAAAAATTACTAGTCAATGATGCTGTACATGAACAATTCAGGAGGGAGATAAAGAAAAAACATCGTATTTCCATGTGTAAGTACCTTGTTGAGGTGAGATCCCTGCAGGTATTTATACAACTGTTGATATTCCTTTTTAAAGTGGCGCTCAAACGATGAAGGAGCACTGAAATTAAATTGCAATAAAAGTAACTAGAAATGATCAGGTAAGTTCAAATGCCGAAGTATAGAGTTTGTTTAAAAACTAATTAGATTCGGATTCTTGCTTGTAGATGCAAGTGTGTACTTGCATCGCGTTAGGATGATTTTATTCCTGTATATACTTCTAGAGGCCAGTGTTATCCTGAGAATTGGATACTGAGTTTCTTTTAGACTACATATATACCTTCATACACCAGGACATCAAGAAAATATGATTTTCTTTTTTACATGACAAGGACCACTGGCTATCAAGTAATTCTATGTGGCCAATTCATATCCTGAGACTTCTATAAAATAGGAGATTCCAGGGGCAAAGGGGTAGATTGCAGGACAGATAGTCACAACATATGTTTGTACAAGATATGAGTAAAGTAAAGATCAGAAGAAACATCTATTACCTGTACGGAACAACATAAGGGGCAGCAACCATGCAGCGGACACGGAAAAGCTCAGCAAGACTCCAGCCTTCCTGGACCATCACAGAAAGAACCCAGTATTGTTACCACATGATCACACAGACTGCAAAATTGTAACTGGCTGTGCTAGAAATCCAGGTACATATGGTGCTTGCAGTATATATTCTCTCATTAGATACTCCAACCCCATATATAAAATCATGACTCTTCTCACCCATTACCAATTTGTTCAGGGTTGCACATTCTTACTTTAACATGGTATTTAAGTAGCAAAGATCAACATATGATGGACAAGTTGGCTACACCACATCACCTACCACAGATAAGGGGAATGTTTAAGCATACAAGAATCCCACATTGTGTATTCGAAGGTTTGCAAAACTTATAAAATCTCAGCCATCTCCATTCTCCACCCACATGCCATATGTTTTTGGGCTGGAAGCTCTAACCTAAAGGATATTCTCACTGGAAATGCAGATGCCCTTCATTTCTTTTTGATTTAACACAACGAAGTTGACTGACGTAGGGACTGAAAGATATGCATTTGTACTGACACATGACACCAAAAGTTGTACTGCCAATCAGATAGTTACACAAAATTTTTATCATGTTTGTATCTAAAATCCTATTGTATAGATTTTCAAAAGTTTTATGCTTTATACTTGCTTCTTCTATGGCACTAACGATCAATCCATGGAGGAGATAACTTTGATTCACATTAAAAATACAAAGTAAAATTACAAAAGAAAGTACCAGCGCAAAGAAATTTATCACGATGAAGTCACCATCCATGCTTGGGCCTGATCCAAATATCATTTCAACTACAGATAAACATTCTTTTCTATGTTCTCCAGAAAACAACTGTCTCTGCAGCGAAAGTGGCAACTCTACAGAGCCTGTTAAGGCAAAATTCAGTGAGAAACAGAGAACTATGCAGAAGTACTTCTCCTTTTTCTTAAACAAATGCTATTATATTGAGAATTTAAGAGAACATGAGAGAACTAGAGCAATTTGAACCTGTAGTATCATGTTTCTGATGGACAGAGAGAACAGGAGGTGATGAAATTGGAATATAGGAAACATGCTTCTCAGCCAAGTGACAACGTAAGCTCTGTATGACAACCAGCAAATAAAAATAATATCAAACAAAAGAATTGCATTTGCATAAACCTTTCCAAAAGATTAAGTAATGTGGACATATCAATGTGAACATTTTGTTGGATAGGGACCTGCTGTTTCCTCTGTTGTTTATATTCTTAATAATAGCATTACTTTCGTGAGGATAATTAGACTGCTAATAGTTTGACTCCCAACATGTAAATAGAGGATACAAGTAGCCAATGAGGAACCCTGAGATAAGTGTTTTGGTCCCAACAGAATGAGATATTCAGTTTTTTTTTTTTTAATTCACTTAAATGAATCTATAGAAATAAGCACTCCAGTACATGTAGCAGTTGACCAACACAGTAAAGCTGAAGAAGTATAAGCTCTAAGAAGTATCAAGGCCTTCAGTATCATACTATCATGGGACAAGATCATAAATTCTAGTAATTCACAACAAACCTACAATCTCCCTAACTATTGTTGAACAAACTTCAAAATGTAGAGTATTCCATACACAAAAGACCCTCTCTAAAACGTGTAGTGTTGCAATTATATGACAAGGGTAAAGGATGGCTAGCATTGTACACAAAAGAAACTGGAAAGAATGAACACGAAAGCAGAACATTCTAGTAATCATATGTGATCTTTTTTGTTTTATATGCTACTACTTGGTTGGAGATCAAATGCTGCGGACAATGCAACATCGTGTGAACGATAAATGGGATAAATGAGTGGCCTAATTCTGAGAAAAACAAGGGTTCTATTCATGGGTCATCTTGGAATGGAATGGTGCTAGCTTATTCCCTAAAGAGGTGAACAAATGTCATTACAAAAATAATGAACAAGAAGTCCCAAAAGGGTGTTTCTTAGGTAATCCTAGGAGAACAAACAAGAAACTCCAGAAACTCCAGCATAGCTTATAAAATGACCTGATGAGCTGAATGTGTGATAAGAACAACTTGGTACTGTGTCTGGTCAGAAGCAAAGGCCGCCGCAATGGCCTGCAAAGTGAAAACCACAAGAGAAGAGAAGAATCAAGATTTTATGGTTGTGAAACGGAAAGAGTGATCGAGTAGAGAATAAAACGGCGACTTACAGCAATTGGATACACATCGCCTTTGGTACCGAAAGCCATGAAAACTGCAATGGGTTTCGTCCTGTCCGACTCAACCTCCATTTCTCTTGTTTCTTTCTTGTTGGACTCTTGAGTTTCAGTGTTCCGATGCTCCTTCCTATCCGTTCCAAATTTGGTTCTAGTTCTACACCCGTACTGCACCTTAATTTTTATTTTGAATATCTATCTATATTTATTATTGTCTGGGTTTTACGGTGATTGTAAGTAAAACTGAATATCTACCGTGGATACTCCTTTATTATCTACCATGGCTTCTGTCACACCCCTAAACCGATATATTCAGATAGTCGAATGGACATGACCAACTAACTAAAGCAAATTAGGTAGAAATGAAATCGGAACACTTACCAGAGAGGTGGGGGAAACCCTGATTTGGGCTCTTCTTCTCATATAAGAGGTGAGGGGGTTGATGTAGATGTACACTTGTAGTGGTGTGTGGGTAGGGTTTTACAGTTTTACTATGCGACGACCCTAGAATTAGAAATGCGTGCAGCGTCAATCATTT
Source organism: Fragaria x ananassa (assembly GCA_034370585.1). NCBI lineage: Eukaryota > Viridiplantae > Streptophyta > Magnoliopsida > Rosales > Rosaceae > Fragaria > Fragaria x ananassa. The sequence goes on along the minus strand of CP139757.1, from coordinate 19,277,930 downwards.
TCTTTAGGCAGATTAGTATGGTGGTTCTTGTGGTCTGTGTTCTACAAGGGGCAATGTGACATGGGCAAAACTTGTGGGATCTGATTACTGAATTTTGGAATATATATTCTTACTTGTGGAGGCAACATAGAGAAGTTAAGTCATCGTCAGTTCAGCGTATGCTAATGAAATCGAGTTTGGGAGAACTTTAAGAGACTGGTTAGGATCTCAAGTTAAAAAACTTGAAAAGACACCAGATGAGCTCCTTAACCAAACTGTTACATAAATTTCATATGAAAGAAATACAGCACTGAGCCACTGACAGCAGAGCGCTGTAAATTCACAGATTTGACAATTATACAACTATCAGAGAAGAGTTTTTCACATAGAAATATTCTCAAAGGAGAATGACATTAAACACAAAATCCAGTCTCATACTGTTTCAACTGCATCTACATCCTCCTGCAGTCCTGCTTTCGTCTGTAGCGGGAAAGAAATGGAAATCTACTTTTAGGCGGATCTTAGATGTGGGAAGTGGTATGCATAGGTGCTAATCTGTTCGCGTCTTCTTCTCAATACTTGACTTACTATGTACGAGCGAGCCAACTACAATGAGCATGGCACCTGCAAACCACTGTCAAACCAGGCTTCTCATCAGATATGCAAATAAAACTAGCATGGAATCGTACACACACATGTGGACAGTTTTTACAATGTACAATGATATGCAGGATCAAAAATTGCGAATTAATAGTGACATTTTGTGTCTATTGCTTGTGATACTCTTATTCCAATAACTTGTAAGCATTTACTAAATAGTTTTGCGAAGTGTAGTACCTGAATCCAGAAACCAAATAACAGGTAAAGCACCACTTATCACCTTTTGGTGTAATTCTGAACATAACAGTTACCACAAACAAGCTATAGTAGCATATCCTTTACAGTTGTAAGTATTTCATTATATGGGCTGGGGATGCATAACCCTTACAGTTGCAAGCATTTCAATTTTCAACTATAAAAACTAAAAAGCATACTAGTTTACATATGGAAAAGATCATTTCATTGTGTTATTTACGGAACTAAAATCAAATTCTTTTCCCAACTTCCCTCGCCCAGACACTACCATCTAGATGCCAAAAATGTAACTGTTTTGTTGATGTCCACTCAGTATACAATTGCTCAAACTGAAGGGAATATGACCTTGCTTGCATAAGTTCTTGAAAGAGTCACTCAACTTGGCCCTAGAGTTTTGATCACTTTACTAATCCATAGCAGGCAATTTTCCTTGAATTGAAATCAGTATCAAAATGAGCATATTATAAGGACTAAACTAAGCAATGCCAATCCTTTCCATCAAATCTCAGTCCTAAATACTAACGCCAACGAACTCACTAATGATACAGCATAACCCTCTTTTGTTAGCTCTCACTCTCCGCACATTTCCTAGAATAATTGTATGAACTAATAAAACTCATTTAGCATACAAGAGTTGTTCTTTAACAGAAACCACCATCACAACAAACATATCTACAGACCCGTTTGGCCGTTTCTAATCAAGGTTACACCATTTCCATCAATTTCTGTAAACATTCATTCTTCAACCGCTTTCACACAATCAATGCCTTGTAAAGTTTTAAATCAGCAAAAAAAACGACTAGGAATCGAAAGTGGGTTTGGCTAATTTTCACACAGCACACTTACAAAATATTTTTTGGGATTTAGAACCTAGTAGGAGGCTCATCCTCAGTCCTTTATATTAAAAACATATGAGGGGGACATAAAACCAAAACCTCAAAAATTGAAAACTACAATGAAAATGATTGTAAGAAAACAACAAACAATAACCTATAACTATCTAGATCGTACCCGCTGGGTTTTACTCTGGGTTCCACTAACTTCAAACTCCTAAATCACATAATAATTATCAACACTATCAAAAAACTCTTTTTCAATGTAGAGAACCATCAAATTGTCAAGAAAATCATCTTCCATCTTATTTTGAAGTGTTTATGATGTTCATAGATGAACTAGTTCTCTCTGTTGTGGCTGTAGAAACTTGTAGAGTCAACACAAGACAAATCAACATATAAATCATAGGAAAGAATGCAGACTTTCTTGGTTCAACTAACCGCCGAGACAAATCGGACACATAAAATGTGTTGACAAATCTTGCATCAGCTTGAATATTTGCTACAAAAAAACCCACACTCCATATCTAGAGTTGACAAATCAGATGATGTAAAATCCTCAGGATAAAACTTCAAAGCAAGATTGCAAACATCTTCTGATCTTAATGCAACAAAATTATCACGAGGATCCAATGTAGCACAAAAAAAGTAACATAGATTAGATACCTTGAAGGACAAGGGCTCTTGGAACAAAAAGAATCCAGCTAAACCAGAAGAGAGGAAATTCGCAGCAAAATTCGTGGCGCTAGCTTGTAGAGATGAGAGAGCTTTAAGGCTGTTCACATAGCACCCCCACATTGTCACGTTGAATAACACCACCATTCCATACCGCAGAATCTGATCAGTTTACAATTACAAAATCAAAATGGAGCAGAGCATTTTCAAATGTAAAACTTGAATTTTATGAACTGGATTTGAGAAAAAATCACCTGAGGAGTTATGAGCTTAGCCGAAAAGGCAGCCAGAGCTGCATTTAGTCCGGCCGAGACCGCCCATGCGTACCCCTTCTTCTTACCCTCCAACAAATAATCAACCCTTTCAGTTCCAGAACTCAGAAACTGATTAAGATCACCCGAGCGATGCCGCGATGCTATTTTCTTGTTCGAGCTCTATAATGTCTGCTCTGAAAATTTTCTTACTTACATTTTTGTCAAGATGAAATGAAAATGCTTTACTTACGTAGATGCTAATTTATTCGAGAAGTTTTGGCAACGTCAGGCCTTAAAGGCACGGTTTAAGTGATATCCGCACTTACAAATTTAACAATGTGGTGCTTAAACTATATTTTCGTTATCGACAAAAGACTAGAGACGAGAGGCTCGTTTCAGTCATCACGTTGTCTAACAACATTAACAATCCCCAAACTCTTCTCGAATGATCAATGTGATACACTGAATCAAATTCCATGTTTTTCTTGTTGAAACTAGGGAGATTTAGAGTTTATATAACCTTCTGACTTTTCTTAAAACTCATTTCTTTTCAAAATATCTAAAATTAAATCTTGCAGACCCATTTTCCCTATATGACGGTTACAGGTCAGATTTCGTGAACTACAGCCTTGTGATTCAGCCGCTAATCGCTCTAACAATGTTGGTTCTCTGATTATGTTGAAGCTATATAAAGAGATTGAGTTTGATAATGTTGAAATTGATGGACAATTGTTTAATGATTTGATTTTTGGTTTCGCAAAAGCCGATAAGCCTAGCTAGGCTATACATTTTCTTACCGTGTAAGTCAGTGGTTTGAGCCCGAAAACCGCTACTTTAGTGGCGGTTATTTCAGCTTTGGTATGGTGGTTGAGGCTGAAGCTATTTCCGAGGAAATGAAGGAGGGTGGGTTGCAACTAAGCACTAGAGCTTACAATAAAGAAATATTGCGAGACGTCAGCAAATAGACAGCACGGTGACAGTATATGGGTTCTAGTCCTGTGTCGGTAGTAAGAATGAAGTTTGGGTACCACATTGGTAGTTTGGTAAGTGTGGGTATCATTTTGACCATGTCACAAGAGTTTGGGGATCGGTGTTGAAGTTTATATTTATTCAATGGGATCCTCATGCACGCCTTGGGGTATGCATATCTCGTCTAGGTGGCATTAACTCCGTTAACTCACTCAATAACTTCTTCATTAAAATAGATATGAATGAACCACGAAACGTTCTGAAAACTAGACACATACAGCTTTCCAGTAATATAAAGTTTACTGTTTGGTTCATCCGGAGTTATTCACACAACTCAAACGAAGTTGACTGTCCAGAAGGAACAGATTGCTGTTTTTCGCAGATTTGGTATTGGCAAAGCTTTGAAGCTTGCAAATGGCATGTGGGCATAAGCCAAAGCCAAAATGACGTGTATATAATCAAAATCAAGTCCTTTTGGTCTTTCCAAGGTCGTAAACTCTATGACTATTTAGTGAAAACTAACTCAGAGGATTTAGAGGACTCGATTATGATGATAATTGTCCCGTTTTGATAAGTCTTCAATGTCTTCTACAAGACGAAAATTGGTTTAATAGCGTATGGGGATCCAAAATCAAAAACTTTTGATAACTTCAAGTCAGTATGACCAGACATGTCTGTGGAGGGTCGGTAGTGCAAGACACACTTGAAACCACTATCTCTTTAATTTCGGACAATTCTAAGATATCACACTGAGCTTGGATGAGCATAGTTGAACAATTGATGATGGAATAAGGTAGAAGACTTAACTAGAAACACGTTGGGGATCCTCCTTGAGGATGCAAGGCCGTGCGTCATCTTCACTTGGAAGAGACCAAAATGGCACAATCTATCCATGCTTCTAAGGATGATGTAAAAATATACATCTTGTTTCTAAATCAATACAAATCATAAGAGGAGAATAGTTTCATAACTTCGAAAAAATTCTCAAGGCATTCATTATTGCTAATGTGAGTATATATCGAGGTCTCGAATAAACAAAGAACATCGATACAATGTCTTATTACATATAGCTTGGAAAGAAAATTAATGTCTAGCCAATGATGTCAAAGTCAAGGCATCTAGAGCTGCATTCCAATCTTTGAAATCTGTAATCATGAGGATGAAGTTCTTGTTCTCATATTGATTTTCCGTACCTTTTTGTATGCATTCATGATTTGAGGATGAGCTCGATAACTTCTCAACCAATGCTTTGGAGATCCACACAGTTGCATTGTTCGGAGTTGCCATGAGTAGTTTTGAAAGATTGTTGTCTAGATCGGGAGTCTCACCATTATGCGGCACTGTAATACCCCGGAAATTTGATATTAGTTTCTCATTTTATTTAGTAATTTTTGAGTTAGAAGTTAGTGTGTTTTGAAGTTTGAAGGAAGAGGGGAAGGGTTCGGATGCATAAATTGCCTGAACCGGTTTTATGGTTTCGAAGGGTCAAGAGTTGACTTTTTAATTTGTTGGGTTTCTTGAGAAACTTCCTTCACGAAAGTTGTAGAGCACAACGATACGAGTTCGTAGACACGTGGCACGCGTAAAACGGACTTCGTATGAGAAAGTTATGGTCAGCAGAAGTTGTGGCTTTTCGGGATTATTTAGGTTAAATAGGAAATTTTTCATTTTGGGTTCCATTATTTTTCAGAAATCCTTCCTTCCCCTTTCTTCTCTCTCCCTGACCCCGAGAGAACCCAAGCTTCCCAGCCGACCCGACCCGGACCTGGTTGACCCGACCCAGATTTTCCAGCCATCTCCGGCCGACCCAGGCGACGGCACCGGTCGGAATCGCTCCTCCTTGGTGGCGCAATCTTCCCTGTGTTGGTGGATGAGGATGATCCGAGCGGAGCTGTGCAAGCCGAGCGCCACAGTGAGGGCGGGCGACCCGGTTTGCAACCTGATTGGTTTCCTACCTCCGGCGGCGGCGACGCAGCTTGGAAACGGTCGGGATATGAAGTGTTGGACGTCCTCGTTCGATCCCTGGTGGTATTGAAGCTCAACTCACGGCGGAGAGTGGCGGTGGTGGATCCCAATCTTTCCAGCGAGTTTCCGGCGACTTCCCGGCCGATTTGGTTTCGACCTCAGGTATGGAAGTTGCTCTCCTTGCTCTGAGCTATATTTTTGGTGTTGGAAGTTTTTCCGTTTTCGAAGGTCAGTGGGGTGGCGCGTGGGGCACACGCGCAGTCACTAGGGGCAGCGCGTAGCGGCGCGTCCATAGGTGGTTGTGGTGTTTGTGTTGTTGGTTAGGTAGTACTTGTTGATACGATCATGTTGTTATGTGGTTTATAGGTTTTGGGTTACCGATGATGCATGCTAGGTTTCGTTCGGTTTCCATTTTGAGTATATCTGATTTTTAGAAATCTGGTTTGTGGTTTTATAAGTTATGTAGGATGTTCAGGCAACCTTTTTTAGTTATAGGGAGAGGTTTTGTCTCAAGCGACAAGTTGTGGGTTAGGACTTGAGTTTCGGTTCGAGTCGGATAATGTTGATTTCTTAGTTACTAAGGTTAACGTTTTGTTAATAGGTGACTTGTGGTGTGGTTTTGTGTGATATGCTTGCGTTTGTGCTTATGAAGACGCAGCGGGAGTTAAGGTGAGTAAAATCTCACTAAGGTCCACTTTGTGGCCTATTTATTTTTGATGATGATTGTGATGTTGATTTTGATCATGATTTGATGATGATTGTGATGTTGATTTTGTTGATGATAATTGCTATGATGATGATTATGATGATTTATTTTGATGATTTTAAATAAATAATTTAATGAAGAAAAATAATATTATGTTTGTTGGTTTTAAAAAAAATATATGAGCTTGATCGTCAACGGCTCATAGGTAAGGTAAAACAAGTTTTTATTTATGTGTTACTCTATGACTCTTATGATCATAATTTTTTTAAATTGTGAGAAGTTATGTTGTTGGAATAATTTTTATTATTCATATAATTATATCCTTGTGAAGGATATAATTTTTATGATGTAAATCTTGTGATGTTGTTAATTGAGCTGTGATATGATGACTGTTGAATAAATAGCTTAACCGGGTTCCAAGCCTTATTTAGGTGATTGGTTACGGTTAAGATGTTATTTATCATTTTTTTTTATGTTTTGATAATAAATAGCTTAACCGGGTTCCAAGCCTTATTTAGGTGATTGGTTACGGTTAAGATGTTATTTATCATTTTTTATGTTTTGATATTAAATAGCCAAACCGGGTTCCAAGCCTTTAATCGGGTGATTGGTTGCGGTTCTGATGCTATTTATCATTTTTTTATTGTGGTGATGTTAGACAGTCAAACCAGGATTCCAAGCCTTTGGCCGGGTGATTGGATACGGTTAGGAATAGAGCTCTAGTCCATCTGTCAGTGTAGGTCATGGGAGATACTTGAAGGTATCTGGGACCCATGGGTACACATATTGTTGTTGTAGGTCATGAGGGGTATTTACTAAATATCTGGGACTCATGGGTACATGTCTTGTCAACGTGTGGTTTTTATTCATTTATCAAAATTTAATTGGATGTGTTAAATTGTTGGACTGTGATAAATGTGGAGTTTATTTTGAGAATTACTCATACGAGCTTTTTAGCTTACCGGGTTTGTTGTTTACAACCCGGTGCACCAATTCATGGTGTAGGGGTTAGACTTGCAGGTGTTGATCAACAGGGTTGAGGCAGAGGCATAGTGGCTGGGGTTTAGATGATGTACATTTTATTTGTATATTATGTAAGTGTTTTAAGCTCGTGTGAGCATCTTCTTTTTACTAGACTTTTGAAGTTGTAAATAAAGAGATGTAATGTTTAACTCAGTCGATAAGTTTTATTGACTTTTACATTTCCAGTATTTAAGTTTAGTAGGGATTTGTTGAGCAGGTCATGTAGTCTTAATTGTGAGTTATATCATGCCCAATCTTTTGAAATTTATCATTCGAAAATTGGGGCGTGACAGTTTGGTATCAGAGCCTTGTTGCATATTTGGTGATAATCAATATTTTTGAGTGATGGCCCGACTGCAGCGGATCACCATCACTCTTTAGTACTGATATGTCATTGGGTATGCGGGAGGCAAGAATGGGGTCATGAGTGTTAGATTCTCAGAGCATTGGTTGCTCTGTAAGTAAGGAGTGCGAGAGTTGGTTAGTGTTTCTTGAGGTTTAGTCTTTTGAGGAATAAGAATCATTAGATTGGCTCCTTTTCAACTACTCGTGGTAAGCTAGAGGATTTGTGATTGGTGAGCAAAGTTTAGGAGTGAAAGGTATTTTGTTCCCTTTTCTTCTTCATGAGAGTGAGTTATGATTTTTGGCGTGTCTTTTCTGTGATGTTGTGGTGGTGTGGTGTTTTGATTTAGTTATGCAGTTAACGTCTTGTGTTGCAGTTAAGGTCTTGTGTTTGACTTATGTGTGAGCATTGTTATGCATCGTAAGTTTATTTTGAGAGTGAGAATATATTTGGGTGATATATATATGTGTATATCTAATTGGTAAAAGGATATGTATATATATATATATATGTGTATATCTAATTGGTAAAAGGATATGTATATATATATTATCATTGTTATATTTTTGGTTACGTTATGCATATTTATCGTTTTAAGATATTGTGCAATTTTATTGGATTATATTGAATTGAGGAGAATGGGACCGAGAGGAAATAAAATGTATCTCTCGGTAAATTGGAGGTTTGTGGAGGATAATTGTATAGTTGAAGTGATGTTTGCTTGTTTGGCCAGAAGGGAATAAAATGTACCTTTCGGCAATATTGTGGATTGTTGTTGAATGTGTGTGTGATGTTGCCCGAGTGGCATGTGGTGTGCAAAACGTTTGTGAGTTTGTGTTTTGCATGGCGGTGGCCATTTGGGAAATGTTTGTGAGTGTGGGTGTGTGATAGTGTTGACAAGCCTGTTAGCATGGTTCTCGATCCAACACTTTTAAAGCATTCTAAAATTTTAATTGTTTTGTTATATATATGGACTTGAATCTCAACGGTCCATGGGTATGTATAAACAAAAAATGAAATGAGATTTTAATTAAATGTTTTAGAAGGTTGTTGGATAGGAGGGCCGTGTTAATTTGGGGTGTTTTGTGTTATTTGTTTTGTGGTGGGGAATGTGTAGTGAGGGTGTTAACATAGTCTAGGGCCATTAGCCAACTAAATCGTGTTAAAATATGTTTTGTTTTCAAAATAAATGGACTTGATCGACTACGGTCCATGGGTAAGTAAAACAGAATTTATTAAGATGATTTTAAAATGGGTTAATGGTTAAAGACTATGTTAAATGGTTGTGATGTAGATTTCTTATTTTCTTAGACTTGTTTGTATGTTTAGTGATTTCCTGAACTACGCTATTCTGTACGAATCACTAATTGTTCCTGTGTGTGGTGTAATCTCCTGAACTAAACTTCCTGCAGGGATTATACTTTCTTATCTTATTTCTCGTGAAGTAAATTCCTGAACTATGTTTACCTGCAGGATTCACTATTTGTTTTCTTGTATATTCTTTCTGGTGTGTTTCGTATTTAATTTTTCTGATTATAATTTGATTATCTTAGTGTTACTAGTAATCACCTGAACTAAGCTATGCGCAGGGATTACTATTCTTTCAATTGTTTATCTTATGTGTGTTGGTTGAGGTTTGACCCTAGCGGGATGAGTGTTTTTGGTTTGGTTGAGCTCTTAGTGTCATAGTGAGTTGACAATGATGCAATGCAGATATTGTTTTGTTTTGAGTTCACATTCTTCTGTAGTTTGTGTGTTGTGTTATGGCTTGCGACTTAACTTAAGGGTGTTGAAAAAAAATTATTTGGTTTGTTTGTATGAGAGTTTAAATTCATGAATTTATTTTGAATTATTACTTTTGTTGAGGAGGTGGATGTTTATTTGGGGTAGCGGGTGGCTCCAGGAGATGTGGATTAATTTGTTTTCGAAGTGTTGGGTTTTGGTGAATTTTCTTTCAGGTAGGGTTACCCATTTTTTAAGGGAGGTTATGCCAAAATTTTGGTAGAATTTCCTTTGAGGTGGGTCCCGCAAGATTTATGCCCGATTTCAAAGGGAAATTCGGGGTGGGTCCTGACAATTTGCAGAGTAGTGGTAGTATAATTTGTAGAGACGTGTTATCGTGTTTTATTTTATGAGTGGTTGGTTGAGGGTTAACTTTAGTGAGCCGAGTGTTTTTGGAATGGTCTAGCTCATTGTGAGTGATGAACTAGTTCGCATCCTTAGAAACCTTTGTTTTTGTATAGTTAGCCACGTGGTGTTAGTGACTTTATATAGGGAAGTGTGTCTCTGGTTGATCAATTTGGTGGATCGATAGTGTGAGAAGGCATTTGAGGAGTTGAAGACTAGGTAGACTTCATCCCCAGTGTTTGTCATTCCTAGTAGTGGTGTTGACTTTGTCGTCTATAGCGATGTCTCTTATCGGGGTTTGGTTGTGTGTTGATGCAGCTTGGTGTTGTTGTGGCTTAGGGCTCTAGACAGTTTAAAGTTCATGAGAAGATTCATCTTACTCATGACCTAGAGCTAGCTGTGGTAGTTTTTGCCTTGAAGATTTTGAGGCATTACTTGTATGGAGAGAAGTTCGAACTCTTTTTCTGATCATAAGAGTTTGAAGTATTTATTCTCTCAGAAAGATTTGAGCATGAGGCAAAGGAGGTAGATGGAGCTCCTTAAGGATTATGACTTCACCTTAGAGTATCATCCTGAGAAAGCCAATGTGTTGGTGGATGCATTAAGCAGGAAGCCTAGGGGTATAGCTGCCTCTATCATGGTGCAGGAGTGGCTCATGTTGGAGACTGCATCTGAGTTTGGCATTCTGCCATATGGCAGGAAACAAAGGATTTTCCTTGGAAGCGTCTCTGTGCAACCCACTTGGATTTCCAGGATCATCCAAGGCCAAGCACATGACGAGTTCTCACGTGCAAAGTTGGCGGATTTAGTGGTGGATTTGTTGGATGTTTGTCCTTCAGAGTGGTCGGTTGGATTAGATGGTGGATTGAGGTATATATGGAGATTGTGTGTTCCCGATAGTTGTGATCTCAAGGGAGAGATCCTATGGGAGGCACATCGATCTCGTTATACGGTGCACCCATGAAGCACTAAGATGTATGAAGACATGCGTAGGCAGTTTTGGTGGAATAGGATGAAGAAAGATGTAGCAGAGTATGTGTCCAAGTGCCTCACCTGTCAGCAGGTGAAGGCAGAGCATCAGAGACCCGGAGGCTTGTTGCAGCCATTATCTATTCCTACTTGGAAATGGGAGCAGATTTCCATGGACTTTGTGACTGGACTGCCTATGTCCAAGATTGGACATGATGCTATATGGGTGATTATGGGGCCTTTTGAGATTTTGGAGAAAGTAGGAGATTTGGCTTATCAGCTTGCCTTACCTCCTACTATGTCCGAGGTACACAATGTGTTTCATGTGTCTTTATTGAGGAAGTATGTTCCGGATGCATCTCATGTAATTGATTATAGTTCTATCAAGGTGAATGCGGATGCAACCTTGTTGTTGTTGAACCGGTTCGAATCTTGGATAGATCGACCAAGAGGCTTCGAAGGAAGGAGGTCAATTTGGTTAAGGTGTGTTGGAGTCACCAAGTTGAGGGTGATGCATTCTTGGGAGTTAGAGTCGGATATGAGGGCTAAGTACCCCAAGTTGTTTCTTTTTGAGTTAGTATCTTTAAATTTCGAGGACGAAATTTCTTTAAGGAGGGTAGGGTATAATACCCCGGAAATTTGATATTAGTTTCTAATTTTATTTAGGAATTTTTGAGTTAGAAGTTAGTGTGTTTTGAAGTTTGAAGGAAGAGCGGAAGGGTTCGGATGCATAAATTGCCTGAACCGGTTTTATGGTTTCGAAGGGTCAAGAGTTGACTTTTTAATTTGTTGGGTTTCTCGAGAAACTTCCTTCACGAAAGTTGTAGAGCACGACGATATGAGTTCATAGACACGTGGCACGCCTAAAACAGACTTCGTATGAGAAAGTTATGGTCAGCAGAAGTTGTGGCTTTTCGAGATTATTTAGGTTAAATAGGAAATTTTTCGTTTTGGGTTCCATTATTTTTCAGAAATCCTTCCTTCCCCTTTCTTCTCTCTCCCTGACCCCGAGAGAACCCAAGCTTCCCAGCCGACCCGACCCAGACCCGGTTGACCCGACCTAGATTTTTCGGCCATCTCCGGCCGACCCAGGCGACGGCACTGGTCGGAATCGCTCCTCCTTGGCGGCGCAATCTTCCCTGTGTTGGTGGATGAGGATGATCCGAGCGGAGCTGTGCAAGCCGAGCGCCACAGTGAGGGCGGGCGACCCGGTTTGCAACCCGATCGGTTTCCTACCTCCGGCGGCAGCGACGCAGCTTGGAAACGGTCGGGATATGAAGTGTTGGACGTCCTCGTTCGAACCCTAGTGCTATTGAAGCTCAACTCACGGCGGAGAGTGGCGGTGGTGGATCCCAATCTTTTCGGCCAGTTTCCAGCGACTTCCCGGCCGATTTGGTTTCGACCTCAGGTATGGAAGTTGCTCTCCTTGCTCTGAGCTATATTTTTGGTGTTGGAAGTTTTTCCGTTTTTGAAGGTCAGTGGGGTGGCGCGTGGGGCCCACGCGCAGTCGCTAGGGGCAGCACGTAGCGGCGCGTCCGTAGGTGTTTGTGTTGTTGGTTAGGTAGTACTTGTTGATACGATCGTGTTGTTATGTGGTTTATAGGTTTTGGGTTACCGATGATGCATGCTAGGTTTCGTTCGGTTTCCATTTTGAGAATATCTGATTTTTAGAAATCTAGTTTGTGGTTTTATAAGTTGTGTAGGATGTTCAGGCGACCTTTTTGAGTTATAGGGAGAGGTTTTGTCTCAAGCGACAAGTTGTGGGTTAGGACTTGAGTTTCAGTTCGAGTCGGATAATGTTGCTTTCTTAGTTACTAAGGTTAACGTTTTGTTAATAGGTGACTTGTGGTGTGGTTTTGTGTGATATGCTTGCGTTTGTGCTTATGAAGACGCAGCGGGAGTTAAGGTGAGTAAAATCTCACTAAGGTCCACTTTGTGGCCTATTTATTTTTGATGATGATTGTGATGTTGATTTTGATCAGGATTTGATGATGATTGTGATGTTGATTTTGTTGATGATAATTGCTATGATGAGGATTATGATGATTTATTTTGATGATTTTAAATAAATAATTTAATGAAGAAAAATAATATTATGTTTGTTGGTTTTAAAAAAAATATATGAGTTTGATCGTCAACGGCTCATAGGTAAGGTAAAACAAGTTTTTATTTATGTGTTACTCTATGACTCTTATGATCATAATTTTTTTAAATTGTGAGAAGTTATGTTGTTGGAATAATTTTTATTATTCATATAATTATATCCTTGTGAAGGATATAATTTTTATGATGTAAATCTTGTGATGTTGTTAATGGAGCTGTGATATGATGAATGTTGAATAAATAGCTTAACCGGGTTCCAAACCTTATTTAGGTGATTGGTTACGGTTAAGATGTTATTTATCATTTTTTTATGTTTTGATAATAAATAGCTTAACCGGGTTCCAAGCCTTATTTAGGTGATTGGTTACGGTTAAGATGTTATTTATCATTTTTTATGTTTTGATATTAAATAGCCAAACCGGGTTCCAAGCCTTTAATCGGGTGATTGGTTGCGGTTCTGATGCTATTTATCATTTTTTTATTTTGGTGATGTTAGACAGTCAAACCAGGATTCCAAGCCTTTGGCCGGGTGATTGGATACGGTTAGGAATAGAGCTCTAGTCCGTCTGTCAGTGTAGGTCATGGGAGATACTTGAAGGTATCTGGGACCCATGGGTACAAATATTGTTGTTGTAGGTCATGAGGGGTATTTACTAAATATCTGGGACTCATGGGTACATGTCTTGTCAACGTGTGGTTTTTATTCATTTATCAAAATTTAATTGGATGTGTTAAATGGTTGAACTGTGATAAATGTGGAGTTTATTTTGAGAATTACTCATACGAGCTTTTTAGCTTACCGGGTTTGTTGTTTACAACCCGGTGCACCAATTCATGGTGTAGGGGTTAGACTTGCAGGTGTTGATCAACAGGGTTGAGGCAGAGGCATAGTGGCTGGGGTTTAGATGATGTACATTTTATTTGTATATTATGTAAGTGTTTTAAGCTCGTGTGAGCATCTTCATTTTACTAGACTTTTGAAGTTGTAAATAAAGAGATGTAATGTTTAACTCAGTCGATGAGTTTTATTGACATTTACATTTCCAGTATTTAAGTTTAGTAGGGATTTGTTGAGCAGGTCATGTAGTCTTAATTGTGAGTTATATCATGCCCAATCTTTTGAAATTTATCCTTCAAAAATTGGGGCGTGACAGGTACATCCCTCTCTTTTCTAGACTTCGGTGTGGCTTTTTTACCATTGCCGTAACCCACATTGTCTTTACCACACTAGGGGGTAATCCCATGTGCACAGGCTAATATGTTTATCTCATTAGCGTTTATGCAATTTCGTTAAAGATTATGGATCAAGATACCATGAAATATCATCGACGATATGTAGTCAAATAAGGTGGTAAACAATCCACTTGACATAATAACTCAATAAGTTGAGTTAGATGGACTATCACACCCCAATTTTCGAATGGAATTTTTTAAAATTTTGGCATGATCTAACTTAAAATTTTAACATCCCAACCTGTTGTCAACAACAACATAACAGCAACAACAACAACCACAACAAACAACAACATCAAAACTCAATTACAGAATAGAAATTTCTACAAAATCTATTACTGAAATAAGATTACACTTCCTTGTTTATATAACGTGCAAAACAAGAACATTAGAACAATCTCATGATTTTAATACAATCTATTCAATTTTAAAACTATACAGAGTCTGACAAAAATAGGAAAAACCCTGTTACTACTCCTCCGCCTCAACCATGCTGATCCTCACCTGCAGGTCTAACCCCTACACCAAGAATTGGTGCACCGGGATTGTAGAATAACAAACCCGGTAAGCTAAAAAGTCCGTATGAGTAAACTCAAAGTAAACTCCACATTTATCACATCCAACAATTTAACACATCCAAATAAATTTTGATAAATGAATAAAAACCACACATTAACAAGACATGTACCTATGAGTCCCAGATATTTAGTAAATACCCCTCATGACCTACAACAACAATATGTGTACCCATGGGTTCTAGATACCTTCAAGTATCTCCCATGACCTACACTGACAAACGGACTAGAGCTCTATTCCTAACCGTATCCAATCACCCGGCCAAAGGCTTGGAATCCCGGTTTGACTGTCTAATATCACAACAATAAAAATGATAAATAGCATCAGAACCGCAACCAATCACCCGATTAAAGGCTTGGAACCCGGTTTGGCTATTTAATATCAAAACATAAAAATGATAAATAACATCTTAACCGTAACCAATCACATAATTAAGGCTTGGAACCCGGTTAGGTTATTTATTCAACAGTCATTATATCACAACTTTATTAACAACATCACAAGATTTACATCATAAAAATTATATCCTTCACAAGGATATAATTATATGAATAATAAAAATTATTCCAACAACATAACTTCTCACAATTTAATAAAATTATGATCATAAGTCATAGAGTAACACATAAATAAAAATTTGTTTTACCTTACCTATGAGCCGTTGACAATCAAACTCATATATTTTTAAAACCAAACAAACATAATATTATTTTTCTTCATTAAATTATTTATTTAAAATCATCAAAATAAATCATCATAATCCTCATCATAGCAATTATCATCAACAAACGACCATAATTAAACTTGGTTTAAAAGAGAACCTTGGTGAGATTTACTCACCTAATAATTCTGTTGCGTTCTTCCGCAACACAAGAGCCATGGAAACCAACAACTCACAATTCACCTAAAAAAATATACAAATCATAACCCTTAGTTAAAACACCACAAGGATTTAAAATACCCTTTAACTTAAAGGTTGCCCTAAAAAGGAAATCCTTCCTCCAAGACCTCCCAAGGTCATCGGACTCTCAACAACAATTCTACCACTCTCCAAGATCCAAATTTCCAAGTTTCCGATCCAACAAACACCTAGAACAACTTAGCACCTACAAAGCTTAACCAAAACAAAACTCAATCTTCACACACCAACAACACACTAACAACAACAAAGACTAGCTAACACAACAAACCAGGCCTCTACTCTGCTCGGAAGTGCTCCCACACGCCGCCACAAGCGGCGGTGAGTGAGCTTCACGCGCCTCCGCCAAATTTCAAAATTTGGGGAAACTCATAACACGAAACTTATAGATTAAAGCATGGTGAACAACTTTTATACCTGAGGTTTCAACCGATTCTGACCGGAACCCGTCGGAAAACACCCCGCAACCAACGGGAAAACAAAATTTCAAACCTACAAAATCGGCCTCAAAACTTGACTTCTAGATCACCAAAGGTGTAAAAACATCTCTAGAAGAGAGAGGAGAGCAAGATTCACATAAACTTGGCCGGAATCGGCATCAAAATCACCGATTTTCTGGCGGAACAGCAGCAGCAGCTTCGCCGCCTCGTGGCGGCTTCCAGGCGACGCGACGGCGAGCATGGCTGCCCCAGCAATGGAGAGGATACCCGTGCCGACCCAACGGAACTGACGGCGTCCAATTTGGTGGCCGGAAGAGAGAGAAACCAGTTGGAGAAGAGAGAGTGTGGGAGAGCTCGGGAGAGAGAGGAGAAACTGATTTTAGATTTCCAAAATAACTCCCCCACATTTTTCTACTTATATACTTTCCAAACCCGGAAACTAACTTCCTTTAACCATAACTTCTTCATACGATGTCTGTTTCATGCGTGCCACATGTCTACGAACTGGTATTGACGAGCTCTACAACTTTCATGAAGGAAGTTTTCGAAGATAACTTACGGAAAATAAAGTCAACTTTTTTGTCCCTTAAACGTCAAAGCTCCTTAAATAAACTCCTCAACTTCAACTTCGCACCAAACAATAAGAATTTCCATAAATAGAATCTTCATTAAATATGGAAATTACACAAGGGAAAAAAATATGAAAATCTAGGGTATTACATGGACTTTTCAAGAAACGCTCCATAAGTGCATTCCATAATACTTTGTTGTCATTACTTTTTGCACAGATTGTCGTTAAAGGCTGTTGTCGATGTGGCGCCTCAAAACGTTGAGTGCGAGAGATGTGAAATCTTGGCATCTAAGCTTGTTAGCCTGAGGGTCAAAACATGTGGTTTAATCATTTTCAATAAAAATGTTCCACAGATACCAAGTGAAGATTCGCCTTAGGCATTGACTACGTCAAAACTCAGATGAGCAAAATGTTACATTGCTTTTGCATACAAAACAAAGTTGTTATGAGACTAGATAGAGGTTACAAATGATGCTTTTTAATGGTTTGTCTTACGGATTGATCACACACAATCTGAAAAAGCCGCGAATTGATCAAACACAATTTCAAAAAGGCCTCGGATTGATCAAACACAATCCAGAAAAAGGTCGGGGTTAATCTCACACAACCCGGACAAGGAAATAAGAGTGATCAAACACACTCTTGACCCGCGAATAAAATTCTAAGATTTTTACCTGCACACACAAAATCCTAAGCATATAATAGAGATGGAAAAGGGAGAAATGACTTTATCATCCCCGAGTTATTGAATTTGGGAAAGTTTAGGGTCTCAAAACATACATTTCGAAACTTCAAACACTTGAAGAAGTCAAAAATTGTAGTTAGAGGAAACCAAGAATCGTCGGCGGGCGGCGGCCAAGGGATTGGCAATCGGTGATATCGGATGGTGGCCGGGAAAACGAGTGGCGGCCGGACAGAGGAGCCGAAAAACACTTTTTAGGGTTTTGGAAAACAAATGGTGGGCTATTAGCTCTAGGGTTAGAACAAAGTGCATGATAACGTGATGAATGATTAAGTGTAGAGACAAAAATATCTAATAAGAGAATAGAGAATCATTATCTTATTCATTGATAGCAGCCATTTATATAGGGAATTATAAAATACCAATATGGTAATGATACACGTAGTCATTTTCTAACTACATATTCTGATGACATAAGGTCAAAGTACACATATGAAATATCCTAGAACATAAAGGAATTAATATCATATTATTTGAAATTTATTTAACTTCTTAATATATAGTAATGAGACTCGTGGATTTTTAAGAAGAAAATATTGTTTTCTCTGACCTAGCAGATTCTCTGCTAGGGTTTAGTTTCTAGTTCTTTAGAAAGCAAGATGATGACAACTATATATGTATATCGACGTGCTTAGTTGTAACTGCATAGGCATATGTGGTGATACAATTATTTAAGCGTTTAAGTATTTGATCTCTTAATCTCCTCCCCAAATTATGTTTCCTTCTGGAACCAAAATTAGTTTGATAGGGCTTTCGACGATGTACGACGGGCGCTAAGGTTTTCAAAGGCACTACGGGTGCCAAGTGAAGGCTTGTTAGGTGGACTCAACATGTTTCGGATTACGATGTAATGGTGCAAGTAGGTACAAAATCGCTGCATCATATAGATACGGTGATTCGTGGAGGAAACGAGAACCCTAAATGGATATTGACGGGTTACCTCGTACATGATATATGGATAAATCATGGCAATTGTTGAGAGATTTGAGTGATTTTGATTTGCTGGCATGGTTCATCAACGGTGACTTCAATGAAATTATGAATAATCGTGAAAAGAAAGAGGGTCCACTGCGTCCAGAGCTTCAGATGCGTGGCTTAAGGGAAGCGATGTGGTACGTGGTTTTATGGATCTACACTAACTTGGCAAAATTCAGAAACTCAGTTGCAATTTGACAGAGATGTTTGTACACCGACTTGGTGTGACATCTTCAGTCATGCCATACTGCAGCATCTTCCTCCGAGTGACTCATCACATACCTATATGTTGCATGCTAGCCATGCGCCGATTACCAAGAGTGAGAGGCTTCATCGTTTTAAGTTTGAAGCACATTGGCTGCAACATAATGACTGTGACGCAGTGGTGAAAGATGCATGTGGTTTATTGTTGTTATAGGCTTGCCAATTTACCAAGTTGCTAAGAAAATTTGCTTCACCAGGATGAAATTGGAATAATGGCAAAAGAAAAAAAAGGAAAAAAAAAAACTTTTCAGGTTAAGTGGAGATGATGTGTTTTCATTTGCATCTAGAAGAGTTACCGGTGTTGAGATATAAATCTCACATTGAAAAAATGAGACCTTATATGTGGGTTTATAAGAGTTTGGGTCACTCCACCTACTGACAATTAGTTTTGGATGTGACCCTAGATTACTTTATCATGGTATCAGAGCGGGTTACCCACGTCTGTGCGAATGACCACACGAACTCCACATTACCCCAAAAGTTGTCTACGTATTAGGCTTGAAAGTTTTTCACACATGCGAGGGCGTGTTGAGATATAAATATCACATCAGGAAAATGAGACATTGCTTGTGGATTTATAAGGGTTTAGATCACTCAATCCATTGCCAATTAGTTATGAGTTTATATGAGTTTGAATTCTTTTGACGACAAAGAGCTAAAGTTACCTGGTGATGGTACATAAAATAATATATATGAGTCATTTCAAATATATATATATATATATATATAACGAAGTTTCGTTTTGAAATTAACGTGAGAAGTTTCTCATTTGACTCATTTTTCAAACATATTTCCACATCTTTACCGTTCAGTTGGTAGAACCCAATGCATAGATCACTTCTGCAAAGTTTCATCGAATTTGATGATAGTTTGAGTTTTCATAATCGTTATTTACACAAACAATTTTAGTTAGACATATTTATGGTCATTTCATTGATTTAGTCTAATTCGGTATCTTAACGATCATCAAATTGGATGAAATTTTACAGTAATTATCTATTTATTAGAATCAATAAACTGAACGATGGAGATAAAAAAATATAACAAAAAATGAGTCAAATAAGAAATTCCACACGTTAATTTTAAAATAAAGTTTCACACTCAATAAAAACTATATATATATATATATATATATATATATATATATATGTACGTACGTGTGTGTATGTGTATACAGCCCCTTTCTAAAGGGATCTATTTTTTTTTTTTGGATCTATTTGAGGGATAGGGTCACAGCCATTAGATTTGATTTAACTGATGTTGAAGGGTGGAGATTAAGACAGGGTCTTCACTCTTCAGCAACACAAATAAGACATCCGTTCTCGTCGTCTTCGTCCGGAATCGAAGGGCCAAAGCAGAGTATTGGCTCGTCGTCGTCTTCCGTTTTCATTCTGTTCATTAAGTGGCGAACCTGGGTAGATTGGGAATTGGTAGATTGGGAATCTGGGTAGCAGAGTTTGAGAATTCTTGGAGGTTTCTGTGTAAGTTAGAATGGGTACCCAAGGCTGTGATTATATATACTGAGAATTGATATGCAGATTAGCTGACACTCTCTTCATTTGTGATTGGGTGGTGCCGGGGACCAACTTGGGTTCAATTACTTCATGGACAGTATATACTTCTCTCTCCTCATGATAGATTTGAAAACGATGGGCTACTGTATTGATATGTTGTGATATGATTTGAATAACAAGGAACAAGTAATCACTTGAAGTGAAAACCCATTTCAAATTCTATAAAATTTGTGGACGTAGACGGTGCTTGAGGTTCGAATTGGGAGAAATCAAAATCATTGTTACTCGCCTGAAAGAATGGTGGAGACCCAAATCAGTTTTGCAGCCACAAAGGGATGAAAAGGGACAAAAACTCTTGTTTTAATCCTAGCCGTGCAATTTCATTTAATAAGATCTAACGGCTGTGACCCAATCCCTCAAATAGACCTAAAAAATGTTTTTAAATGAAAGGTAAAAAAAAGAAAGACACAATAGTTAGAAAAATGCATAAGTTTGTTTATTTATTCTCATTAGTCTTTTTATATAGAGGTAGAGTTTACATCAGAGTACATAACTAATAAGTAATTATGTGAACAACCACATATATTATAATATTTATAACACTCCCCTTTTGATGTCCACCAATGAATGATGAAATTAGACGCGTATAATGTTGTGTCGTTAAAAATCTTGTCAGGTAAGAAAAACCCAGTGGGAGAAAAATAACCCTGGTCGAGGAGAAAAATAGTACAACATGCATATGCTTTAGGTAACATAATTCTAGATGCTCCTCCTGATGAGAATCTTCCTCTGAACATTGCAAGCTTCTTGCACCGTAAATAACGGTTTGATTTGTCCGTCATTAAAGTGAGACCATGTGTGCTTTGCATATAAGGGCTCATCATGAAATTTCAAACCTACAAAGTTAAAGTAATAACAACAGAGCTAGACGATTATAAATAGTCTTACCTCATTATGTCGTATGAATTAATTCATACACTAAGTAATAACTAATCAACATGAGCTAATTGATATTAAAGCATTGAAACATCACCATGTCATATCCAGCCATACACATCAATATCTCTGTGTATGTTACGTCTCATATAAACTTTACAAGAGTTCTGAGTAATTCATAACTTCCCAAGAGTAAGAATATGTAGCAATATAATGATCATAATTCGAATTCGATTGTGTAGTCTGATCATAATACTCATTGAGACAATTTCGATCACGTTAGTTATAACAAAATGAGTATATATGAGTTAACTTTAGACTATTTGATTCCATGAATTAGCTTCAAGTTCTCTCAAGTATTCATGGATCGAATTACATTAGAATTATTCATGTACTTGAATCCTTTAAGGATTTAACCAGTGATACGCTGATAATGACACTTCACTTTTGGGAATTTGGTTTATCAATGTGTCTTTAAAGACCCTCGTAATATACGATGATAACATGTCATAAGTCTCTCGTCCATGTAACAGTAACATGTAATACTGTACTTATAGAAAATTATCATTCATATAAGGGCAGATTCATAATCTCATGTCTTTTGTAGACATTAAATCATAGTGATTTACTTTCATTGTGGTAAATACCCTTTTGTATCTATAAGGTCAAAGGTCAAAGTATTTCATAACGTTTTAAATATTTAGTTTCATTGGAATTGCATGCCTCTTTCCTATTTGGCCAATAATATGTTTTGTCGACATGCATAATGAAACGTGGTATAACATCGATTAGTATAGTTCTTAATGGTCTTTAGTAGCTACCATTTGTAAATTGTCATAGATGATTATCATTCATAGATCCCACATATTCTTATATGCATGCATTTTTGATATTTGGGTACCCATGCCATTTTTGGGGAAAATATTGTCACTTCTAGGACAAATATTATCTAGCGAATGTGGATCTTTTACTTGTAATATCATGGAGACCATTAGAGGACCTGTATAATCTTTATTTTTCAGGAGCTTAAAACTTTAGACCTGGTAGATACATTCCAATTAAATTCATGCCGTTATTCAAATGACAATAGTCTTATTCTCCCCCTAACGGCGGGAAGACTGTCATGTTATGACCATCTGCAAATATGCGTTTAAAACTCTATCACTTTCTTTCGAGTGAGATGTTCATTAGATGGTGACGAATCTAAACCGAATATGAGATCAAAAATATTATATTCGTTAATATCAACCCATATATCATTCTTTAATTGTGTACCTACAACCTTTGTATGTGTAGCCGTATTTGGAACTCTAACAATGTATCATGACATTCTCTTCAAGAGAACCATGTCACTTGGATAGATGTGCATCCCACAAATCACATGGGGTATAGAGTATTTGAGTTAATATGGATGATCTCATAGACTTAAATCCAAGTTGACGTCTATGCTTTTAGCATATACATTTGTCAAGATATTTTATCAATCACTAACTGAAACATTTCTCAAAATTAAAATGAGAAGGTGGATAAACAACTCACACCACTCTACATTGTTCTTCAGGAACAATCTCTCTCCCCCTCATGACAGGAGGATTGTCTCATGAAAGTGGCAAATAAACGATCGGCTATGAGTAAGGCTAGTTGTCATTAAAACTTGTTATTGATTCCAAGCAACACTATAATCAAAACTTGTTATTGATTCCAGACAACATTATAAATAAAATATGACATAACTTGTTATGCTAAATAAACTTGCATTGCCATGCCAAATAATGTATTTGGTTCAATGAACTTCTGGTTCCTGATATAATTATATGCCACAAGTTATTGTATAAATTTAGCACTCTATATGCTCTTCTGGAGCCATCAATCATATGTGTAATCGAAACTTCAAGTTCGAATATTTACTATTAAAACTTTGGGTTCTACAATGTAATATTTTGAAACTTCTGGTCCAAAAATATGACACTCGAAATTCATATGATCGAGATGTAGGGTTGTTGGCCCGAATGAATAATAATAAAATTTAAAAGATTGTAATAAAAAGAAAATGCATAACAAAATAGGAAATTATAATGAACAAAAATAAGTAAATTGTACATAGGAAACTTCTAGTGTTATGTATAAATAAAATATACAAATCTTCAAGTCTGGTTAACTTTATCAAATATGATAATTGTGATTCCCGATTTCATCTAGTTACACATGCAAGAAACATCATATGAAATAGGTGGGGAACTTCAGGTTCTCATATAACTAGGGATCATAAAATGTCGTTTCGATCTTTATACGACTTTGGAGAAGTTCAAAGACCCTCGTTAATTACATAAGATTTGAGAAGCTTCATGTTGTAACTAATTCTATTTATTTTAATCCTCTCGAGGAACGTCAGGCCCTCCATTTTGATCAAGAAACTTCGATCATGTCACAACTTTGAGTATATTGCTATCAAGAAACTTCAAGCCCTTCACATTTTGGTCAATAGATCTTCAAGTCTAGATGTAAGGTAACATGAGTTAACTGAGTTGATTCTCAATTCATAAAGCTGGACTACATTGTCAAATAACATATTAAAACCAAGTTGATCAAATAGGCAAATATTAATTGGATATATATGTACATGAAAACATTATTAAAGCCATATGAAAAGATTGATGTAGAATCTTTTTACGGAAACAAAACAAAAATACAATAACAATTCAATATAAAACAAAAATATGGATAAACCAAAAGAGTCAAACCATATATGAAAGTAGAGGCTGACAATAATCATGTAGTTATACTTAATACTAGCAAACCAATAGAAGTAGTCTAACAAACCGAAGACACCCACTCGATCACAAGTTGACAATATTAAAATCAAACTAAAATTAACACAATGAAATCGGCAAATAATTAGATGGGTTTCCTAACCGTGCTAATGGATCAAAGTTTAGAACGATTAACATAGACTAAAACAAAATTAAAGTTTCACTGAAAATTAAGACTCATAGATCAAGAGTTAAGGCCAAGCAACAATGTCACCTCCTATGACTCGTGGATCATCATAGAGTATAAGAAGATAAAGAAAACAAATTGAAATACGATGATGTAAAGGGTGAATGGCAAAATCAGTTTTAATAATCTAGGGGTTTAGTCATTATCAACTCAAAGGTAAAGTCGTGCTGATAACGTGTTGCAATGTAAAGAATAAGAGAAGACACAGAGAGAATAGTTGAGAAGATGCATAAGTCTGCTCATTCATTCTCATTAGCCTCTTTATATAGAGGTAGAGTTTACATCAGAGTATATAACTATTGAGTAATTATGTGGACAACCACATAGATTATAATATTTATAACAAAGGCCATATATACATATGAGTTATAAAAGATAAACGTGTTTTGGAAATTTCTTTATAAGCCAAAAGATAAATGGACACCGTAATCAGTTTTTTTTGGATGAATGATATGATTGTGTTGTGGAAAATTCTTTGATTTATTTTGTGAAGAGGCCTATCTTGAAGTTTAATAAACCCCATAGCCCATAGGATGCTAATTTCGTCTTCCTAATGGGAGAAATACAAAACACTACCCGACAACATTTCCGATCCTTTAACAAATCAGTCCACAGACATTTCAAATATACAATTTAGTCCTACTTTTTTTTCTTTTTTTTAGTAAGACTAAGACTTACCATCCTAAGAACTAACCTTCAACATGCTATTTTTCACCTAACGACACTTTGTCTTTCTGGTTACTATCTTGGCGGAATCATTGTTGCCTTAGCAAAGTAAACTTCCTAATACTTACAAGCAAAGTAACAAACATGCAAAATATAGGAATATAAAGTACACATGCAAACTTAAATATAATTGGTCATACCATTTACTAGATATTTTTGTGACGGATTATAGGGCACATGATCGAATTTATTTATTCAAACATGAATATAAATATAAAACCCAGAGCCTCGCTCTCAGGTGTTTGGCTACTCATACTTATAATTACAAGATAAATACTTACTTGTAAATAAGCACTCCACACCAGATGATTGCAGCACACCACACAATAACCACTTCTATTATTCTCACACTATAATAGAGGACTGTACTTTGGCTATCTTACTTGTCAAGACCCATCACGAATTTCACTTTGAAACCCGAAGTAAGTCTTGTGGGGACTACTTCCAAGGAAAATTTACCGAAGAACTCAACAAACCCTCTTGAAAATGGACAACCATAACCTAAAAAATTACAAAACTGCCCTCTTAACAATTATATCATTCTCCAATTCAACCCATAATTATCCAGATAATAAAACACTGATCTTAGCACACCACCGAAAATATTATACAATAATCCCAAGAGTATTTAGAGCTACTAAAACCAACAGAAGCAGGAAAAATACCTTAGTAGGTTAAGTAGGTAACCTTATCACACCCCAATTTTTCGAAGGATAAATTTTTTAAAAATCTGGGCGTGATATAACTCAAAATCTTAATATCCAAAACCTGCCCAACAACTTCCAAACTAACAACAATACTGGAAGTGTACAAGTCAGCAAACTCGTAAATCGAGTTAAACATTTAACCTACTTAATTACATGAACTTAAAACAACAGCCATAACAAAACCATAAAGTACACAGAAACTAAAAACTTGTCACTGTGCCTCCACCTCAACCCTGCTAATCAACACCTGCAGGTCTAACCCCTACACCAGGAAATGGTGCACCGGGTCAGCAAACTCGTAAATCGAGTTAAACATTTAACCTACTTAATTACATGAACTTAAAACAACAGCCATAACAAAACCATAAAGTACACAGAAACTAAAAACTTGTCACTGTGCCTCCACCTCAACCCTGCTGATCAACACCTGCAGGTCTAACCCCTACACAAGGAAATGGTGCACCGGGTTGTAAACAACAAACCCGGTAAGCTAAAAAGCCTGTATGAGTAAATCTCAAAATAACTAAATACTTCTACTAACGAAGTAAAACACAAGAACAAATGAGAACAATAATTAAATCTACCAATCCAACAATTTACTAAAGATAAAAATAGAAATTCCTGCATTGACAGCTTAGTTCAGGAATCGCCCAAAAGTAAGAGAATTCAGAGAATTAATTAAGAAAAACACAACAATTCAGAACACCAAAAACCATAATAAATCCTGCAAAAACATAGTTCAGGAATTCAATTAAAATCACACAATTAAGATTTAAGAATCTCCTGCTGATGAGAATAGTTAGGGAGATACTCAAAACAAAGAATTCAATTAACAACACATAAGAACATTATACAATCATTTCTCTACTCTTACTTATGAGTTCGCCAACACTTAGTCATCTCCCATAAATAACCAAACAAACGTGTACTCATGGATTCGTCAACACGTAGTCATCCCCCATGAAGTACCAACAGACAGACTAGAGCTCTATACTGACCGTAACCAATCACCCGGCCAAGGCTTGGTTCCCGGTCCACCACGAAGGCTCCTAATCTAATACACACAATCACCACTAAGGCACATACATCCACAACTAATGCAATACAATCACCACTAAGGCACCACATCCACAACTAAGACACATTATCACCACTAAGGCACCAATTCACAACAAAAATACACATTCACCACTAAGGCACCAAAGAACAAAAGTCCATTTGAAAGATTATATTTTTAAAAGAAAACTTGTTTTCACTTACCATGAGTCGTTGACGATCAAGCTCATATATTTTAAAACAAACAAAAGGTAAACATAATTTTTAAAACAAAACATCATCGTCATGATTTAATCATCATAATCATCATCATTTAATCATCAACATATAATTACCATGATCATCGTCTAATCATCATCATATAATTACCATGATCATCATCTAATCATCATCATATAATTACCATGATCATTTCATCATCACATAATCACCAACATTTTCATCAACATTATCATCACTAAAATCATCAACATTATAATCATCATCATCACATAATCACCAACATTTTCATCAACATTATCATCACTAAAATCATCAACATTATAATCATCATCATCATCATCATATAATCATCATAACCACCATAAGTAAGAAGTTCACAAAGTGAACCTTGGTGAGATTTTACTCACCTCAGAAATCCCGCTACGTCTTCAACAAAACACAAGAACCAATCCCAATCTCACTTCACAAGTCACCTAAAATTACACAAATAATAACCACTTCAATAAAAGAACAAATCATCCTTAACAAGTCTAAATCCAAGATTTGCCCAAAAAGGGGCAACCTTCCGCCGAGACCTCCCAAGGTCATAGGAACCCTCAAACAACCTATTGAAAAAGGTTAACAAGATTTTCAAAGCTCGAACACCACGGTTTAACAACCTCTCACGATTCTCAACTTAGTCTTAAACCTAGAATGCAAAACTTGATCAAACATAACCTCATGACATGTCAATGTGCTCGTATCGACAAGCACAAGCTAACAGTTACTCCTAACCTCCCAACTCCTGCCGGACGCGCCGCCACTCGCCACCACAGCCGGCGGCGAGTGGGCCCCACACACCTCCCCAAAACGTCCAAAATTGGACAAACTCAAAACATCAAACTTGTAGATCGCAGAGAGGGGAGCATCTTTTATACCTGAGGTTTCACCCCAATCGGCAGGAAAACGCCGAAGAACTCGCCGGAAAGTTGGAATCCGCCACCACCACTCTCTGCCGCGAGTCGTGCTTCAAGACTACCAAAAACGAACCAGGACCCCAAGGGGCTTCTATCCCGATCGTTTTCAAGCCATGTCGCTGCCGCCGGAGGTGAGAATCCCGACCGGTCTCCAAGCCGAAATTCCTAGCTTCAGATCACCACTTCCGGGTCAAAACGGCATGAACCAGCTAGAGAGGGACGAAGGCAAGGAGGAGAGGAAGCGATTCAGGACGGTGGCGCAGTCAGGTGGCGTCGGACGTCGCCAGAAAGTTCGAGACGAGTTCTCGGGTCTGGGTCGGGTCGGCTGGAGGATTTTGATACCGAAGGTATCGCGAGAGAGAAGAAGGAGAGAGGGAAATGGGTTCCGGAGAATGGAATCCTTAACTTCTTTATTTAACCCCAAAAAACATAAAGCCACAAACTTCTAATGACCAAATCTTTCTCATGCGACATCCGTTTTACGCGTGCCACGTGTCTACGAACTCGTATCGACAAATTCTACAACTTTCGTGAAGAAAGTTTCTTGAGAAACCCAACAGAATAAAAATTCAACTCTTGACCCTTCAAAACCATAATACCGCTTCGGTAATTATGCAACCGAACTCTTCCGCTCTTCCTTCGAATCTCGAAACACACTAACTTCTAACTCAAAAATTCTCAAATAATATTAGAAACTAATATTAAATTTCCGGGGTATTACAAACCTACTGGTGACAAGTGACTGAGAGATGTGTAACTATGCCTTGTCGCCTTCTGGTGTCAAGACCCGCCCCGAATTTCACTCCGAAGCCCAAGATGAGTCCTGTGGGGACCACTCCAATGAAAATTTACCAAAGAAGTCAGCAAACCTCCCTCGAAAATGGACAACCCTAACTTGGAGAAATTTAAAGAACCACCTTTTTACTCCAAAATAAATCCTCCGCTACAACCTAAAAGTAGCTAGAATTTAAAATTCACAGAAGAATTCCAACAATATTCAGAGCTACTAAAAATAAAATAATACACAACGGAAGCTAATAAAACCCTAGTAGATTAAACAAGTAACCTAATAGTGAAATGTAGCGGATAGATGGGTGACTTTGCCTCGACGTCTCCTTCTAGACCTCACGCGAACTATGCAGACTGGGCATTATTAAAAACGAAGAGCCCAGGGGAAAATATTCAACACGTCAGAGTGAGTGGACAAAACGATTCCGACAACAAATAAATATTTCCCCAAAATTGCTTTCAAAGAAAACGCTTCAACAGCAGCAAAAACAACAGCTCCACTGGAAAGATTCTGAACTAGGGTCCAGCCTGGCTAAACTCCCAAACTTTAAGAAATTGTCTCTCAGGCTAGGATATTATATATTTTTGTATGTATTTACACTCGCCTAACTCTTTGTACGATATATATAAAAGACTTGAAAAATAGATACCATACAAAGCTACTACGCTTGCGTCTAACGCTCACGTCACCCCACACTGGAATTGTACCTCAGGCTAGGGGAAGCGCCCGAGTGGTATATATACGTGCTTACTCTTTGTACGAAATCTATGAATGAATACGAAAATAGAAAGTCGCATAGCTCGCTTCTAACGCTCACGTTTCCCCATACCGGAATTGTACCTTGGTATGGGGGAAAATCACGTATAGCTAGCTAGCATTTAATCATAAACATACTATTCTCATATAAGAGTATAATCACCGAAATTCTCAATTTCGGGAAATATCCAACAATAGAAAATCATTCAAAACGATAAAGCATTTCGAACATATTAATTAAAACAAAGGTCCACTCACAGGTTAGGCCTAAGCCTGATGTCGGTCGGAGGTCTCTTCCGCTCGAGCCTCCTCACGTTCTGTTCCAAATAAATAAAACCTTAAATAAAACACCGACGCTTAACGTAAAACATGCATAAATAAATATGCTTCGCGCGCTCAACCAAGTCTAACACTCCAAAATCTTGAATCCATTGCCAACCTCAAAACTCCACAAAAATTACTGACATCCTCAAAATCACCTTCCACCAAATAAAATCCAATGGCCGGATTCTAACTTAATAATCCGCCAAAAATACCAAACTTCAACAATTCTCAAACCTATATATCCAAAACTCCTCCAAAAATTCTAAAACTTATTCCATTAAACTCCTCACATTTTTCCCCACCAAAAACATTTTCTCGGTGGCGGCGCCGGCAGCGGCGGCCAGTGACCTCCGATGCTCACCAAAATTTGGCAACATCTTCCTCTCAACCTCCTCTACAACATTCCTAACTATCACAAACTCCAATTCTAAGCCTAAAAAAGTCAATCGAACGAAAACACACATAAAAACCCAAGAATTTCAAATACCGATTTCTCCTTACCTAGCTCGAGATAGAGCGAGCCCTTTGGAGGGATTGAAGCACATGAGGAGAGCTTTCTTTTGAGGTACGGCTCGCCGGCTATGGCGGCCGGAGGAAGGAGTTCTGGCGAGAAAACTCTTCCCGGCAGTCGGACTTTTCGGCAGCCTTTTCTCCCTCACGACAGCGCTAGAAGGGCTGCCACCGGTCTAGAATTGAAGCTCGGACGGAGACCGATCGATCGGGACCGACGCGGCGGTCTGGGGCGACCGGACGGCGGCGGTCGGAAGGATAGAAGAAACGGGCAGAAAACGGGTCAGGGGAGAGGGTAAACCGGGAAGTAGAGAGAGAGAAAGAAGAAGAAAGAAGAAAAAAAACAGGCTTGGGCCTTTAGCCCTCCCGGTCCACCAACTCCACATATACCAAAAACCAAAATTCAACACCCCAAAATAATACCCTAATAAAATTACGTTTTACTAGCAAGAATTACTATTTTTTACCGTCGTCAAAATTTCTTCCTTAAAATAATCCCACAAAATAATCGTCCCCTACACCTCTGTGGGGATCAATTATATTTTACACTTAATGAGGAACACGGTAAAATTCTTATTACCACTATACTAGTAATAAAGGTAAAAATTATGGGTCGGGGCGTGAATTCTGGGCTCCAAATTCAACCGAAAAAAACTTTGGGCTCCAAACGCGCCAAGGTCGCAAAAAAGGGTGCCACATTGAAAAAATTTGGGTATGGCAGCCCATTTTTCGTTCAAAAACGCCATAGATAGTAATGACATGTGACCGCGCGTGTTTGGAAATGCCATTAAAGAATGTCTTGTAAATGGTCATACAATTCAATGGCATTTGTAAAATGCCACTAATATTCAAAACTTTTAATGGCGTTTGAAAAACGCCGTAAAAATAACACATATTTGGCTACCAAAATTTAATGACGTTTTTGCAAAAAAAATGCCACCAAATATACTTTTGATGACGTTTTACATAAAAACGTCATTCTTAAAGTGTCATTAATAGCTATATTTGTAGTAATCATATATATATAGTTCCTATCCAGAGCGAAACTTCACTCTGAAATATTGAAGTGTGAAGTTTTTTATTTGACTCCTATTTTCGTCATATTTCCATATCTCCAATATTCAATTTGTAAAACCTAATGCATAGATCACTTCAGCAAAATTTCATTTAATTTAATGATCGTTTAGTTTTTCGTAATCGTTATTTACACAAACAGTTCTGATTGGACAAATTTATGGTCCGTTCATTGATTTGATCTAATTCAGTACCCAAACGATCATCAATCTTGATGAAATTTTGTATGAATGGTCTATATATTAGTATCAATAATTTGAACGATGGAGATATAAAAATATGATAAAAAAGTGAGTCAAATAAGGAACTTCACATTTGAATTTCAAAGCGAAACTTCGTTTTGGATAGGAACTATACACAAACACACACACGAAAACGATGTAGAGCGCATGTCCGCACAGTCTTTAAAGAGCATAAGTGCCTTAGTTCGCCACCGGGCGACACGCCTCTACCCTAGCGAACTCTAGCAGCGTCCCCGACCATTTTTCCTCCCTGGTGAGTCTGCCGAATTCCAATTTTCCGGCAAGATTGATCTTGTTTGAAATTTTAGGTGATCTCGCCGGAAAACTGAAATTCGGCGAACTCACCGGGGAGGGAAAGTGGTCAGAGATGCTACTGTAGTCCGCTCGGGTGGAGGTGCGCCGTCGTCGGTGCTAGACCGTGGCGAACGGAGGCACGTCTGCACTTTAAGGACAGTGCGGACGTGCGCTCCACATCCCTGTGTGTGTGTGTGTATACAGCCCCGTTTAGAGAAGCGCCACTGTCGACACCCCGAAGGTAGAGAAATCGGTGACGTCCGCACTTTAAGGGTAGTGCAGACGTCCGCTTCTGATCTGGGCTATGTACATATATATATATATTATGAACTAAAGAGACCATTTCCTTAATTCTCATATTACGTCTCCCCCAATATTATTTCTTTAACCACAAAAGTAGTAATGAGTCTATATATCGACTCTTAACACACATATATATCCAGCTTAGTACATAGAGTGGATACATTAAGATATGTAGGAGATGATCGATAACATATTGAATCCTAGCTAGTATAGGCCAGGTATTGTTAGCTTAGCTCTAGCTTTTGTTTCCAGACGGTTATCGATCTCTAGACTGCAGTGATGGCAACTTTCATTCCAGATTGGCAGTGTCCAGGGAAATTGCAGATGAAGAAGTTCTGTCCTTTGGCAAGTCTGATTTTATCATTCCCAGTCTGATACACTCTGGCATTTCCTGGAGTTGTGCTACATTTCTGGTACCCCACATTGTTCACAGCTACAACATTGTGTGCAGCAGACCCATAGTTGAAAACTACAACCACCAAAGAATAATGATCATATATAAGCATACATGGTGAAGGTTGATATCTGCAGTCAATCATCAGCTATATACTGGGAATTGAAGGATTAATTACAAAAACCCATGTGTGAAATGTGCAGCTAGCAAAGCTTAGCTAGCAAAACTAAATTAATTATTGCTCAATAATTTGTAGTAGGAAAACTAAATTATTGCAGTAGGAAATGTGCAGCTAGCAAAGCTTAGAGCTAGTAACTACAAATTACCAAGTGTGTCACCGGCTCGGAAAGTCTTTCCTTTCGGCCACCCAGCAACGTTGAAGGTCCAACCGCCTCTGTCTCCAACAGTGTAGGTTGCCGCATCGGCCCACTCCGAGCTTAGCACCACCAGCACAAACACCACAAGCACCGCCATCGCACTGCCTCTTCCCAAAGCCATATCGTTTCGTTTCTCTCTCTCTCTCTCTCTCTCTCTCTCTCGATCTCAGCTGCTCTCTCACTCTCTAATCAGATCTGTTTTCACAGTAGTAGTGATATAGAGCTACTTGATGAGTGTGAATGAGGAGGTAGCTAGTTACTCCCTTTTAAGAAAGTCAGTAGTGGAGTATTAGGGTCCCATATATTGTCTGCACTCACCAACCAAAAGGCATGGGGAGGATGGGGTCTGCTTGCTAAGAATTGAAAGTCATAACGCCCCTGGACCTATCAACCAAAAAAACTGTGCATAAGGCCAACCCTTGCTTCCTTGACCAGGCTTCACCATAAATATATACGTCCGTAGCAGATAGCACCCAGTCTACAGTCTAGACTAGAACTTGACTCTCTTCTCTTCAAAAAAGAAATGACTAGAACTTGACTCAATCTTAAATTTCGGACTGCTCGTGAGTCGGCAATGTACACCAAATTCATCAAGTATGGAAGAAGATAAACCAAGTATTTATATTTTCAACCAGACCACCATTACGCGATCGATGAAGAAGTCAATTAGGGTCGACTTTGCTGGCCGCATTGTTTGACGTTGGAGTACTAGGGTACAGTATATGCATGGTTCTCTATTAGCTAGGACTAGATAGCTTACCGGCTCTCTGCACAGAGAGAGAGGGGAGAGAGAGAGCATAATCATCATATCAGCGGGTACGATGACAAATTTATGATTCAAAAAAAAAATTTGGACGAATTGGTTAATTCATAGGGGGTTTATAAACAATAATATAGTAAATATCATATGCTATGCTATTACACGATCATTTTTAATTTGTGTATAAGGAAAACAAAATCAATTGGCTATTGACCCGATAACCTGAACCGTACTGAAAAAACGATTCGGTAACCGCACCGAACTAAAACGGTGTCATTTTATGGTCACATCACATCAAAATGTATAAAAACGGCTAGGTTGCGGTTTAAGACTATAATATGACCGACTTAAACATAACCGCACCAAATTACATTTTTTAAAATTTTTTGACCGATCGAATTTGGTTTGTAATATATAAAAAAAATTAATTTATGTTCAAGTTTGTAGTTTGCAAGTTGTTGTGTTTGCATGATAGTTGATAATACTTGATATATGTTTATTTACTAAGTGATCAAATATGGTGTTTTTGTTAGTTATTTGATATTTGACATTTGTAGACTTGTATGGACTCTAAATGCATTCAAAATTTGCTTGTGCCTTATAGAAATTGTTAGACAAAAATTTAGACATCCCTTACTTGTTGAAATAAATAAATCAGCCCACACCGAAGCCGACCCGCAACACACCGAAAAATTGTTAACCGAATTATTCTAAAACTAAAAAAAGTGGTTTGGTTGCGGTTTGAAATACTATAAAACCGAAAAAAGTGGTTCGGTTGCGGTTTGAAATATTATAAAACCGAAAAAATGGTTCGGTTGCGGTTTGAGCCTCAAACAGATCCAAACCGAACCACACCCATCCCTAGTAAGAGCTAGAGATATAGAGATATGTAGAAGTATATATACTGGAAAAAAGCTCTTAGGTGACGGAATTGTTTTAATTTCGTCTCCTAAGTAGAACATAGGCGACGAAATACGATTATGTCTCCTAAGTTACCACCTAGGCGACGGAACACTATTCCGTCGCCTAGGTGGTGACTTAGGAGACGAAAAATGTACTTAGGAGATGAAATCATTTAAAAAAAAATTATTCACTTAATCGACGGAAACGTATTTCATCGTCTAAGATTTATTTAAACGACTGAAAAATTTACTTAGGTGATTGAATAATTTTTTTTATAAAAAATAAAATTTATTCACTTAGGCGACGAAAATGTATTCCATCGTCTAAAATTGATTTAGATGATGGAAAAATTTACATAGATGACGGAATTATTATTTTTAAAAAATAAAATAAAATAATTAATATCTTAAGCGACGAAAGTATAACTTTTCGTCGCCAAAGTACCAAAATTTTTAGCGGCACCTTTTCGGCCAAAAATTTCAGAAAAATTTAAACCAAATTTTTGAAAGTTTCCTTATATATTTTCTCTCCTTCCTCTCCTCTGCCCAGTTTACATGCATAGACTCTAGCTTTCCTCTGCCTCTCCTTCTTCTTCCCTCTGCCTCACCATCTTCTGCCTCTCTTTCTTCTTCCCTTTGCCTCTCCTTCTTCCCTCGCCTCACCTTCTTCTTCCCTTTGCCTCTCATTCTTCCCTCTGCCTCCCCTTCTTCCCTCTGCCTCACCTTCTTCTTCCTTCTACTTCTCCTACTTCTTTGCCTCCTGCCACTCCTTGGCGCCTTCTCTGCCAGCGGATTCCATGCCCTTCACTGCCAGCGGAGTACACGCGCCTTATCAGCCAGCGAAGTCCGCGCGCCTTCTGTGCCAGCGAACTCCGCTCCCTTCTTTGTCAGCGGACTCCGCGCCCTTCTGTGCCAACGGAGTCCGCGTGCCTTCTGTGCCAACGGAGTCCGCGCCCATGTTAATTTTTTTTTTTAAATTTCATTTTAGCAACGGAATCTAGTAATTCCGTCGCCTAGGGGAAAAATAATTTTTTTTGTCAATATTAGTCGCCTACTTGCCAGCAGGCTCCGCGCCCTTCTTTGCCAGCGGACTCCGCGCCCATATTAAATTTTTTTTTTTCATTTTAGCGACGGAATCCAGTAATTCAGTTGCCTAGGGGAAAAATAATATTTTTTGTCATTAAACAATATCAGTCGCCTAAGTAATTTTTATTCAACGGAAATCAATTTTTGTCGCCTAGACACCTACCTTACGCCACTTAAGTGACGGATCTTAGGCGACGGAAGGAGATAAATTGTGTTATTTAAGCGACAAAATAGTTCTGTCACCTAAGAGCTTTTTTCCAATAGTGTGCATGTGTATTTCATTTGATGACTAGGAGAGTAGGAGTCTTTACATATAAGGGAATACAAATATATAATTTTATGGAATCAAGAAAAGTGATACTACTCATAATAATCTATTTTGTAATTTTGTATAAGTTTATTTTTTCTTGTACAATAAGAATACGCATGAAATACTAGGATGGCTAAGCACAATACAATATTCTATAACACTCCTCCTCATGTGTGTCAAACCTAGTTGTTGCTCCTTTCGTTGCCTCATTAAAATCATGTTAGGTAACAGCAACCATGTGGGACGTCCCACATGGTTGCTGTTAATGAAGAGCAATAATTTTTACATGATTAGACGAAGTAGCAACTAAGGTCAGTTTGGTAAACCTCCAAGATATCGTTGTGGTTCCCATGGTAAAGACATAATTAACCACTATGGGAATGACATTTATGAGGGCTAGAGTGATACCTGAAATCATAACCAACACATTAACTGGGGTTTAGCTGTAAGGGTTAAGAAAAGCACGTAAGCTCTATTATACCCCGACTCTTAAATTTTTATCTTATTTACTAGCATGGTATTAATAAGAGTTTTACCGTCTTCGTAAATAAGTTCATAATTTCAAAGGTCCCTAGAGGGGTGTTGAGGGATAATTATTTCGGAAGAATTATTCGTAGTAGAAATAATTATCGAAGGTAAAATGGTAAATTTTAGCTAGTAAAAAAGTAAGTTTTATTAGGGTATTATTTTGGTGTGTTAAATTTTGGAGTTGTTCCCTCTTCGGTCGGCCCTTGTTCCCTCTTCCTTCCTGGACTGGTGGCAGCTTCCCTAATGCCACCATGAAGGAGCAATTGCGCCTGGAAGCTCCGACTGCCAGTAGTTCTCCGTTGCCGGAACTCCCTTTTCTGGCCACCATAGCCGAAGCAGCTTGGCTCGTTTGGAAGCTCTACTCTCGTGCTTCAATCCCTTGGAAGGATTCAGAATAGGTAAGGAGAAATCATTGATTGGAATTCTAGGGTTCTAATTACTATTTTAAGTCAATTGCCTTAGTTAAGTTCAAAATTGGACTTTGTGTTAATTAGAAAAGTTGTAAAGGAGATTGATGGGAAGATGCTGTTAAATTTTGGTAGGCATTGGAGGTCGCCAGAGTCGGCCACTGGCCGCCACTGTTAAGGGGATTTTTATGGTTTTAGATGTGTTTTCTGAAGGGGAGTTTAATGATATGTAGTTTGAAATTTTTGGAGGAGTTTTGGATAGGTTTTGGATTTTTATAGGATTTGTGATTTATGGTGGTTAATGAGTTAAAATGCAGTCGTGGGTTAAATATTATTAGGACGGTGGAGGGTGATTCTGAGGGTGTCGGTAATTGTGGTGAAATATGGTTTATAGCGAATTTAAGAATAAGGATGTTAGACATGGATGAGCGTGCGAAACTTAAATTTAATTCTGTCTATTTTTTTATATAAGCGTTGGTATTTAGTTGAGGATTTAATTATGTTTTTGGAACAGGACATGAGGAGGCTAAAACGGAAGAGGCCTCTGACCGACATCAAGATTAGGCCTAATTTGCGAGTGGACTTTTGTTTTAATTAAAATGCATGCAATTATTTACTGTTGGGTAATTTATTTGGTTGTAGCCTTTGACGTCATTTTTATTTAACGATTTTATTTTTTGTGGAGAGTTAC
Organism: Fragaria x ananassa; assembly: GCA_034370585.1. Lineage (NCBI taxonomy): Eukaryota > Viridiplantae > Streptophyta > Magnoliopsida > Rosales > Rosaceae > Fragaria > Fragaria x ananassa. The sequence continues at coordinate 19,240,547 of CP139757.1, read as the reverse complement.
CGAAAATGGGATTTTCGGTAAATTATAAATATTTTTATGAGGTGAGTATATATATAAATGCTAGCTAGCCAGCCATATGTGTCTGTCCACCTTAATGACATAATATATAACTGCATTATGATGTGACTTGAGCGTTGGACATAAGCGTAGTAGCCCTATATGAGTGTTTAATTCATATAGGGGGTATGTGCAGACATTTATACACATGTATGTCCACCTTAATGACGTAGTGTATCACCGTATTAAGACATGACATGAACGTTGGACGCAAGCATAGTAGTCTTATATAGATTATTTTAAATCTATTAATTTATATTGGGAGTATGGGCATGTGTAAATACATATGTATATTGATATATATTTTTGAGCTGAACAGCCTCGATATTATGAGATAAAGGATTTCTCATTTGAAGCATGCATTCAATTTTTCTATGGAAATTTAATTTGGGAAAACATAAGTGTTGATACTTATTTTTCTTTATTTATTTTTATCCACTTACTCTAACATTTCCGGATATTTTCCCCTAGGCCATTCGTTTTAAAAATGTCCAGTCTACAGAGTTCGTGTTAGAACTAGTAGGAGGTGATGAGGCATAGTTACCCATCTTTCAGCCACTTTTCACCAGTAGGTTACCTGCATAACCTATTAGGGTATTTTTCTGCATCCGCTGATTTTAGTCCCCTTTTAATACTCTTGGGATTATTGTATAATATTTTCGGCGATGTGGTAAGACCAATATTTTATTATCTGGATAATTATGGGTTGAATTGAAGAGTGATATAATGGTTAAAAGAGTAGTTCTTTAATTTTTTGGGTTATGGTTGTCCATTTTCAAGGGAAGTTTGCTGAGTTATTCGGTAAATTTTCATTGGTGGTGGTACCCATAAGACTTGCTTCGGATTTCAGGGTGAAATTCGGGGTGGGTCTTGATAGTTGGTATCAAATCTATAGGTTTTATTTTCTGCCTCCTTATCACTATTATATTTGCCTAAGTAGTACGTAGTGTCTATAGAATGATGATCCGACCGCGGTAGATTTATCAGCAGTTTACGCTTTGGATGCTATGTGTTATTAGGTATGTGTGATAGTTCTGTTAGTCTTGTTTATAGACTACTAAATATCTTCCTCCTCAGGTACTATGCCTCCTAGACGCCAACCCCGTGTGGCTACCTCGACCAACGCCAATGAGGGTGATGAAGTGAGAGGATTAGCTGATTCTATTGGGGACATGCTGAGAGGTGTTTTAGATATGGTTCAGCACCCTCGGTCTGTGAAGAGGAAATATGTTTTCGATGCAAGGGCAGTTGATTTCAAGGGTGCCAGGGACTCCTTGATGCATACACTTAGGTGGATAAGATTGAAAGGGTTTTTGAGAGCACTGAACTGCCAGAAGAAAAGAAGGTGAAGATGGCAGTGTCTTTTCTAGATGATTCAGCTCATCATTGATCGACTCTCGCTAGCAGGAGTAACGGTGGTGCTCAAAATATGACTTGAAAGCAGTTTAAGACGTTCTTTTTGGGTCAGTATTTAAATCATGCGCATCGTAGTAGGATTCAGTAGGATTTTCTGAACATGAAGAAGAGGGATGATGAGGGTGTTATAGAGTTTGAGAAGAGATTCACTACCTTGAGCTATCATATGCCATATCTGGTTCCCTATGTGAGGACCAGGATTGATATGTTCATTGGGGCACTTGGTGGAGTGTATGCAGATAAGATGATAGGTGTTATCTATCCGACCTTTCTTGATGCAATTAGTGTAGCCATGGCCATCGAGACCAGGGGTATATAGTGCTCGGCCTCGAGATTTCAGTGGTCCCTGTCAGGGTCCATCTAAGAAAGTTGCTTCATCATCCGCTTCTAGATCTTTAGCGGGTAGTGGCAATAGTGGGGGATCGGGTTCTAGTTCTCGGTTCAGAGCTAGGGGCGTAACAGGAGACCTTTCAGGAGTCAATTGGGTAGGCAGCAGACTGGTCAGTTTGGTGCTGGTGGCAATTCCCAGGGCGGGTTATCTGGTGGTCAGACTTTTTCTTTTGGTCAACAACAATATTATGGGTGCTTTGAGTGCGGTGGTCAGGATCATTTCAGGAGAGATTGTCCCTTATTGGCTTAGCAGACCATGTCCCCACCCCTACTCAGTCAATCAGTCAGTCTTCAGCCAGAGGCTCCAGTGGTGGTTCTTAGGGCGGTTCAGCAGTAATGGGTGGCTCTCAGCAGGGTAGTGGTCAGCGTGGACATCCCATAACTTGCACTAGACTTCATGCTATGACCTAGCAAGAGGGTCGTACTACTCCAGATGTTATGATTGGTACGTTATTAATTTTTTGTCAGCCAACAATTACTTTAATTGATACCGGAGCCACGCATTTATTTATGTCTAGTAGATTCGCCCTTCACGCCAATGTGCCATCATCGTCTCTTCCAGGCGAGTGACATGTATCTCTACCCTCTGGTGAGGTGATGAGAATAGATTGGGTGTTTAGGGGATGTGAAGTGCTAGTAGAGGGATTTAATTCCTTTAAATATAGTGGAGTTTGATGTAATCTTGGAGATGGACTTTTTGGAGACTTATAGAGCTATGGTAGATTTTTTCTGAAAAGAAGTGGTGCTTCGAAATTCAGATGGATTTGAGGTTGCTTTTCAAGGGGAAAAAGATGTTATTTCGAGTTGCCTGATATCAGCCTTTGCCGCCAGAAAATTGTTGAATAAAGGTTGTCAAGTATACTTAGCTCACATTGTGGATACAAGTGTAGGAGTGTGGGAAGTAAGGGATATTCTTGTAGTAAGAGAGTTTCCAGATGTGTTTCCCAAGCAATTGCCTGGTTTGCCTCCTGTAAGGGAGATAGACTTTTCTATCGAGTTACTTCCTAGAACTAAGCCTATCTCACAAGCACCTTACATAATGGCTTTAGCAGAATTGAAAGAGTTGAAAACTCAACTGCAGAAGCTGGTAGATAAGGGGTTATCCGGCCTAGCATGTCTCTATGCATTGATTATTAAGAAGAAAGATGGCACCATGATACTATGCATTGATTATAGTAAGCTAAATCAAGTCACAGTGAAGAATAAAAATCTAATTACCTTGCATTGATGATTTATTTGATCAGTTGAGGGGTGCTTCTGTTTTCTCAAAGATTGATTTGAGATCTGGTTATCATCAGTTGCGGATCTGGGAGAGTGACATAGCCAAGACTACTTTTCGATCACGTTATGGTCATTATGAGTTTGTGGTGATGCCTTTTGGACTTACTAATGCACCCGCTACGTTCATGGATCTCATGGATAGGGTGTTTAGTCCATATCTTGACTGTTTCGTGATCGTATTCATAGATGATATTTTGGTATACTAAAAAAGTGAGAAGGAGCATGCCAAACATCTAAGATTGATATTGCGGACTTTGAGAAATGCTCAGTTGTATGTCAAGTTTAGCAAGTGTGAATTTTAGCTGGATAAAGTGGGGTTCTTGGGTTATGTAGTTTTGGCAGAAGGTGTTAGTGTGGATCCCCAAAAGGTGGAAGCAGTGTCAAATTGGAGAAGAACCACCACTATGGCAGAGATTCGTAGTTTCTTGGGGCTAGCAGGTTATTATCGACGCTTTGTGGAAGACTTTTCAAAGATTGCTGCTCCATTTAAAAGATTGACCCAGAAAGGAGTTAAGTTCGAATGGTCAGATCAGTGTGAGCAAAGTTTTCAAGAATTAAAGAATCGCCTTACTAGTGCTCCTCTTTTGGCACTTCTGGATGATAGTGGGGAGTATGTGGTTTATTATGATGTTTCTAGACGAGGTCTAGGCGGGGTATTGATGCAGCATGATCGAGTTATTGCCTATGCTTCTAGGCAATTGAAGCTGCATGAGGTGAATTATCTCACTTATGATTTAGTGCTTGCATCAGTAGATTTTACCCTCAAGTTATGGAGACACTCTCTTTATGGAGCCAAGTGTCAGATTTTTATTGATCACAAGAGTCTTCAGTATGTGTTCTTTCAGAGGGAGATAAATATGAGGCAGAGAAGGTGGATGGAGTTGATCAATGTTTATAATTGCACTATTGAGTATCATCCTGGAAATGCTAATGTGGTAGCTGATGCTCTTAGTCGAAATCCCTCCATATCTTTGTCTCACTTCAGATTGGTTCGAGATCCACTTCTTTTTGAGTTGAGAGCTACAGGGGTGGATTTAGCGGTGGATGAAGTGGGTGCCTTGGTAGCAAGTTTCCATGTCAGGCCAGTTTTGGTGGATACAGTGCGGGAGGCGTAGTATAATGATCCTTCCATAGTTCGGTTGATAGAAAGAGCTGCAAATGGAGCCGCCGTAAATTTTTTGGTAAGAAGAGATGGAACTTTATTGTTCAAAAATAGGCTGTGTTCCAAAGAGGAATGAAGAGTTAAAGAATGATATAATGGAGGAAGCCCATAGTTCCGCATATGCTGCTCATCCAGATAGTATAAAGATGTATCAGACTTTGAAGAATTATTATTGGTGGCCAAACATGAAGAGGGAAATTGCAGCTTTTGTGAGTAGGTGTCTGATCTGTCAGTAAGTGAAAGCTAAAAGGTAGAAACCTTCTGAGTTGCTTGAGTCATTGCCTATTCTAGTGTGGAAGTGGGACCACATCACCATGGATTTTGTTTTCAGTTTACCTCGTACCCGTGAAGGGCATGATGGTATTTGGGTGATTGTGGATAGGCTCACTAAATCTGCACATTTCTTGTTGATGGGAAAGAAGTATACAGTGGATAAATTGGCTGAGCTGTATGTGAATGAAATTGTGAGACTTCATGGTATACCTGAATCAATAATGTCAGATCAGGATCCTAGATTTACTTCAAAGTTCTAGAGAGCTCTTCAAGCAGCTTTAGGTACCTGACTACATTTCAACACTACTTTTCATCCTCAAACTGATGGGCAATCAGAGATGACTATTCAGACTTTGGAGAATATGTTGAGATCGTGTGCTTTGCAGTTCAGGGGAAGTTAGGATAAGAACCTATCTTTGATGGAGTTTGCCTATAACAACAACTATCATTTGATTATCGGTATGGCTCCCTATGAGGCACTTTATAGGAAGCAGTGTCGTACACCTTTGTGTTGGAATGAAGCAGGAGAAAGAGAGCTTTGCGGTTTTGAGATTATCCATGATACAAGACCGCTCAAAGTAGGCAGAAGAGTTATTCAGATGTCCATAGGAAGGACCTTGAGTTTCAAATGGGTGATTGGGTGTTTTTGAAACTATCTCCTTGAAATTGGGTATTGCATTTTGGTAAGCATGTGAAGCTTAGTCCGAGGTATATTGGAAAATATGAGATAATAGAGTGAGTTGGCTCACTTGCTTATCTGTTAGTTTTGCCTCCAGAATTATCCAGGATACATAATGTGTTTAATGTATCCATGCTTCGCAAGTATATTGCCGATCCTTCTCATGTGCTGCAAGAGCAGCCGATTAGTTTGCAGAAGGATTTGACCTATGAAGAAGAGCCGGTTCAGATTCTTTACCAAAAGGAGCAAGTGCTTAAGAACAAGACAATCCCACGTGTCAAAGTGCTTTGGAAAAGTCATCAAGTAGAGGAAGCTACTTGGGAATCGGAGGAGAAAATGATGCAGCAGTATCCCTACCTCTTTGATTGACATATACATAAATTTTGAGGAAGAAATTTATATAAGGAGGGGAGAATTGTCACGCCTCGATTCTTAAATATTTACCTTATTTACTAGCATGGTATTAATAAGAGTTTTACCGACTTCGTAAATAAGTTCATATTTTCAAAGGTCCCTAGAGGGGTGTTGAGGGATAGTTATTTCGGATGAATTATTCGTAGAAGAAATAATTATCGACGGTAAAGTGGTAAATTTTAGCTAGTAAAAAGGTTAGTTTTTTAGGGTATTATTTTGGGGTGTTAAATTTTGGAGTTGGGTTATATGTGTGGTATTGGACCGGTTGGGCCAAGCCCAGATTTTTCTCCCTTCTCTCTTTTCTCTCTCCTCCCTCCCGATTTTCTCTCCCTCTCCCTCTGCCCCAAAAAACTTCCCGAGCCCGACCGCCGTCGTCCGGCCACCATAGACCGCCACACCGGTCCCTATTGGTCGGCCCTTGTTCCCTCTTCCTTCTTGGACTGGTGGCAGCTTCCCTAGCACCGCCGTGAAGGAGCAGTCGCGCCTGGAAGCTCCAGCTGCCCGTAGCTCTCCGTCACAGAACTCCCTCGTCTGGCCACCACAGTCATAGCGGCTTGGGTTGTTTGGAAGCTCTCCTTCTGTGCTTCAACCCATCGGAAGGTTTCAATTCGATTCGGCCTAGGTAAGGAGAAATCGTTGATTGAAATTCTAGGGTTCTAATTACTGTTTTAAGTTCATTACCTTAGTTAAGCTCGAAATTGGACTTTGTATTAGTTAGAAAAGTTGTAGAGGAGATTGATGGGAAGATGCAGTTAAATTTTGGTAGGCATTAGAGGTCGCCGGAGTCAGCCGCCGGCCGCCGCTGTTAAGGGGATTTTTATGGTTTTAGATGTGTTTTCTGAAAGGGAGTTTAATGATGTGTAGTTTGAAATTTTTGGAGGAGTTTTGGATAGGTTTTGGACTTTTATAGGATTTGTGATTTATGGTGGTTAATGAGTTAAAATGCAGTCGTGGTTTAAATATTGTTAGGACGGTGCATGGTGATTCTGAGGATGTCGGTAATTGTGATGAAATATGGTTTGCAGCGAATTTAATAATAAGGACGTTAGACATGGATGAACGTGCGAAGCTTATATTTAATTCTGCCTATTTTTTATATAAGCGTTCGTATTTAGTTGAGGATTTAATTATGTTTTTGGGAGTATGGGCATGTGTAAATACATACGTATATTGATATATATTTTTGAGCTGAAGATGCTCGATATTTATGAGATATAGAATTTCTCATTGAAGCATGCATTCGATTTTTCTTTGGAAATTTAATTTCGGAAAGCATAAGTGTTGATACTTATTTTTCTTTATTTATTTTTTTTCCACTCACTCAAATATTTCCCGATGTTTTCCCCTGGGCCCTTTGTTTTAAAAATGCTCAGTTTGCAGAGTTCGGATTGGAACTAGTAGGAAGCGACGAGGTATAGTTACCCATCTTTCAGCCACTTTTCATCAGTAGGTTACCTGCTTAACCTACTTGGGTATTTTTTATGTTTCCTCTTGTTTTAATAGGTCTGAATACTCTAGGAATTATTGTATAATATTTTCGGTGGTGTGCTAAGACTGATGTTTTATTATCTGGATAATTTTGGGTTGAATTGGAGAGTTATAAAATTGTTATAAGAGTAGTTCTTTAATTTTATGGGTTAGAGTTGTCCATTTTCATGGGAGATTTTCCGAATTTTTCGATAAATTTTCCTTGGATATGGTCCCCGCAAGACTTATTTCGGGTTTCAGGGTGAAATTCGGGGTGGGTCTTGACAGTTGGTATCAGAGATCTTGGTTTCGTTTTCTACCTCTTTATCACTATCATATTTGCCTAAGTAGTACGTAGTGTCTATAGAGTGATAATCCGACCGCGGCAGATTTATCAACACTTTATGTTTTGGATACTAAGTGTTATTGGGTATATGTGATAAGTTTGTTAGTCTTGTTTATAGACTACTAAATATCTTCCTCCTCAGGTTTCTTGGTAAAATTCTAGGTGGGTCTTGACAAGCTCTTCAGCATGTGACTAATTAGAGGCAGTAGCCTCGACTATAGTTACCTATAAACACGATCAGAAGTACGTACAACCAGACTTGGCAACTATGGCAATAATTGGAATGGATGCATATCTAGTAGAAAATAACGATTTATATGGTTTGTTATGCTTCAATGTATATTCTTCTCCATATATGAGGTTTATATAGAGATACAATTGTAGTGCTAATAGGAAAATATTTCATACACCTATACATAATATTTAACCTACACATACAAGGAAAGTAAATATTTACAAGTATTCTACACTCCTCCTCAAGGTGATGCATAGATATCAATCATGCCCAACTTGTCAACCGAGTTGTCAAACAATTTCCTTAACACTCCTTTCGTAAGAACATCTGTTAATTGGTCTTCTGTATACACGAAAGGGAAACAGATTCTTTTCATGTCCAAGTTTTCTTTGATAAAATGCCTATCTACCTCCACATGTTTGGTCTGATCATGTTGAACAGGATTATGAGCAATTTTAATTGCATACGTGCTATCAAAATATAATTCTGTTGGTTTCTTAAGTGTGAAACCCAATTCTTTCAAAACATTACAAATCCATAGCATCTCACAAACTCCATGTGCCATACCTCGAAACTCTGCTTCCTCTATAGGAAATTTGGTCTTAGCTGACGGAATCAAAAATATTCCGTCGTCTAAGTAATTTTTCGTCGATGGAAAGATAATTTTCGTATAGGACAACACAACTGTCACCTAAGATCTTCTTAGGCAACGGAAAATAACTGTCGGGAATTTCCGTCGGCTAAAACATTCCTAATAGACGAATACTTTCCATCAGTACATTTTCGTCGGCTTTGTAAATCTTAGGCGATGGAAACTGGCTTCGGACACTATTCGTTGACTAAGATTTTCCTAGGCGACGACATATTTCCATCGATAGGGACAGTTTTAAGTGACAAAAAGTTTTCTTTCGGCTTAGTATGTCTTGGGCAACGAATACTGTTCCGTCGGTGTAGTGGGTCTTGGGCGACGAATTTTCCTTCTTAGCCGACGAATTTTTCCGTCGACTAAGAAAATGCATTATTGCTGCCTGACACAACGCAGAACAAATATTTTCTACCGACCGCTTTTGTATTAGGCAACAGAATATTCTGTTGGCTAAGTAAACACATCATTTATACACCTTCTGCCTAGAAGAGAACGCAGAAGAAACATCACAAAATTCCTCCACCCTCCCCCAGCACATATCCGATCTAAATCTAGTCTTGGAAGCTTTTCTTCATGAATTTGATCGATCTACAAGAGCTGCTTCTCTCCTAATTGGTATGTAATTACTTTAATTCAGCTATTTTCTTCATTTAGACATATTTTCCGACAACTTTACCGGCGTTTCAATTATTGGATTCCTTGATGCATGCATGATATCGATATATATATATATATATATATATATATATATATATATATATATATATATATTCATATGTTAATTTGTATGTATAGTCTGTGTGAATTAATATGTATAATATGTGTGTATAATATTAAGTTTTTGTCTATATATATATGATTAATAATTATTCTGTGAATAATATGTTTATCAATTCAAATTTTTGTTTTCATGGAAATCATTTGTGTATTCAAATGATGATAAAAAATAAAATGATGAATCATGTAATTAAGAATTATAATATTCTTATATGTATATTAATCAATATATTAATTCTACGTTACATTTATAAATCTGGTTCGAAAACCATTATGTTACGGCTATGTCTAAAAAAATGGTTTTCGAATTGTCTCATATTTGGACAATTTGGGAGCATATATGACATTGAGATTCAGTTTGTTGTTGCTGCTTTTCATTTTCGGTTGTAAATATATATATTTCGACAGGATCTTCCTTTATTGTTTCTCGAGTGCAGGTATATAGATATTCGTGCACTTTAGAACTGTAGGGAGATACTGCAGAAATTTTCTCACATACTCGAATTCGAAACGCCCCAACAACAAGCGAAATCACAATGTCATGTGCTCTCAAACGGGATTAGGGCCCTAACCCGAGACATAAGGTGAAGATTATAGGTGTGAACAACGTACATTAATTAATATATCTTATATATATAATAGTTAAGTATATATTTTCCGTTTATTATTAATTAACGATTTTTTGAAAACTATATTTTTGTTTCCTGTTATTATAGTGTACAACATGGACAAGAGCTGGATGCAATTAGGGAGAGGGTCCCTTCTTTAGATGAAAGGCATTTTTGATTTTCATGAGTTCGTGCGTCTACATAGTCCTCCAGACAAAGTTATTCACATATGTTCGTGCAACAAATATCTCAATCAGAAACCAGTAACATATGAAGACAGGTATTCTCACTTGGCACTAAACGGTATTTGTTCTAGTTATATCACATGCACATGGCACGGCGAAAATCAAGTTTAAATGCCTGCACTTGCAGAAATTCAAGCACAACATAATCAACAAGCAAAATCTTCTGATACAAGTTACGGGGACCCTGTTATGATGAACCTCTTAAACGATGTCTTCACGTTCGCCGCCATAGGTTATCAGAAAAATATTGTTTATGACAACACCCCTGACACCTCCCCTAATATCTCCCATGTTGACTACAACAATGATTATGATAAGTACAACAGGCTTCTACTGGAAGTACAAACCCCATTGTATCATGGCAGTAAGCATACTGTGTTGGGTACCGTCATGGAGCAAATGAGGATAAAAAAAAAGAGGGGAAAGAGTAACGTATGTTTCGATGAAGATATGGCACTTATGAAGAAAGTGATTCCCAAAGGTAACAGTTGTCGAGAAAATTTCGACCAGGTAAAAAGCATGTTGGCTGATCTCGGTCTTGATCACCAAAAGATAGACGCTTGCATCAATAACTGAATGTTGTATTACAAAGATAAAATCGATGAAGTTGAGTGCCGACACTGCTACGAGCCAAGGTATAAATTAGCTTCTAGTTCATCTAAACAGAACAACAGGCCCATTCCTCGTCTCAGCGTCTGTACATGTCTTCACATACGACCAAGCATATGAGATGACACTAGGCAAGGCACCAAGGAGAGGAGAGGACAGATCCAGATAATCTCACACATCTTGCAGATGGGGAGGCTTGGAAGCACTTTGACCATTCTTTTCCTGAATTTGCTGGAGACTGTCGAAATGTCAGACTCGGATTTGCAATAGACGGGTTCAATCCTATTGGAAACATGAATTTGTCTTATAGAATTTGGCCTATGATAGTATTTCTGTACAATCTGTCACGCCTCGACCCATAATTTTTACATTTATTACTGGCATAGTGGTAATAAGAATTTTACCGTGTTCGTCATTAAGTGAAAAATATAATTGATCCCCATAGAGGTGTAGGAGATGATTATTTTGTAGGATTATTCCAAGGAAAAATTTTAACGAATGTAAAAAATGGTAATTTTTGCTAGTAAAAGATAATTTTATTGGGGTATTATTTTTGGAGTGTTAAATTGTGGTTTGGGTTTATTAAAGGACTTGGACCTGGATCGGGCCAAGCCCCAGTTTCTCTTTTTTCTTCCTTCTCTCTCCGCGCCCGCGCACCCTCTCTCTCTCCCTCTCCCCGACCCGTTTCTGCTCGGATTTTCCGGCCGTCCATTCGCTGCTGTCCGACCGCCCCAGCCCGCCACACCGGTCCCAAACGGTCGGTCTCTGACCCAGCTGCCGTTCTAGACCGGTGGCAGCCTCCCTAGCGCTGCTGATCGAGAGAAAAGCCGCCCAAAAGCTCCGGCTGCCTGAAGTTTCTTTTCGCCAGAACTCCTTCCTCCAGCCGCCATAGCTGGCGAGCCGTAGCTCAAAAGGAAGTCCTCCTCTCGTGCTTCAATCCCTCCAAAGGGCTCGCCACATATCTAGCTAGGTAAGGAGAAATCGGTTTGTGAAATTTTAGGGTTTTATTGTGTGTTTGTGTTCGATTGGCTTGGTTAGGCTTAGAATTGGAGTTTGTGGTAGTTAGGAATGTTGTAGAGGAGGTTGAGAGGAAGATTCTGCCAAATTTTGATGAGTATCGGAGGTCGCCGGAGTTGGTCGGCGGCCGCCGCCAAGAAAATGTTTTTGGTGGAGAAAAATGTGAGGAGTTTAATGGAAAAAGTTTTAAAATTTTTGGAGGAGTTTTGGATAGGTTTGAGAATTGTTAAAGTTTGGTATTTTTTGGCAGATTATTAATTTAGAATCCGGCCATTGGATTTTATTTGGTGGAAGGTGTTTTTGAGGATGTCGATAAAATTCGTGGAATTTTGAGGTTGGCAGTGGATTTAAGATTTTAGAGTGTTAGGCTTGGTTGAGCGCGCGAAGCATATTTATTTATGCATGTTTTACTTTAAGCGTCGGTGTTTTATTTAAGGTTTTATTTATTTGGAACAGAACGTGAGGAGGCTCGAGCGGAAGAGACCTACGACCGACATCAGGCTTAGGCCTAACTTGTGAGTGGACCTTTGTTTTAAATATTGTGTTCGAAATGCTTTATCGTTTTGAATAATTTTTCTGTTGGATATTTCCTGAAATTGAGAATTTCGGTAATTATACTCTTATATGAGAATAATGTGTATGATTAAATGCTAGCTAGCTATACGTTATTTCCCCCACACCGAGGTACAATTCCGGTATGGGTGACGTGAGCGTTAGACGCGAGCATCGTAGCCCTGTGCGACTTTCTAATTTCGTATTTAATTATTCAAAGATTTCATACAAGGAGTAAACACGTATATATTACCACTCGGCCGCTTTCTCCCAGCCTGAGGTACAATTCCAGTGTGGGGTGATGTGAGCATTAGACGCAAGCGTAGTAGCTTTGTATGATATCTACTTTATTCAAGTTGTTCATAGATATCATACAAAGGGTTAGGCGAGTGTGCATACATACTATATATATAATATCCTGGCCTGAGAGGCAATTTCTTAAAGTTTGGGAGTCTAGTCAGGCTGGACCCCAGTTCAGAATCTTTCCAGTGGAGCTCTTGTTTTTGTCGGTGATGAAGCATTTTCTTGGAAAGCATTTTGGGGAAATATTTATTTGTTGTGGGAATCGTTTTGTCCACTCACTCTGACATGTTGAATATTTTCCACTGGGCTCTTCGTTTTTTTAAAAATGCCCAGTCTGGAGAGTTCGCGTGAGGTCTAGCAGGAAACGTCGAGGCATTGTCACCCATCTATCAGCTACATTTCGCCAGTAGATTACCTGTTTAATCTACTAGGGGTTTGTTAGCTTTCGCTGTGTATTATTTTATTTTTAGTAGCTCTGAATACTTTTGGAATTCTTCTGTGTAAATTTGTATTCTGGCTACTTTTGGGTTGTAGCGGAAGATTTATTTTGGATTAAAAAGGTGGTTCTTAAATTCTTATAAGTTAGGGTTGTCCATTTTCGAGGGAGGTTTGCCAAGTCTTCGGTAAATTTTCGTTAGAGGTGGTCCCTGCAGGACTCATCTCGGGTTTCGGGGTGAAATTCGGGGCGGGCCTTGACACAATCTACCTTCCAACATGTGTATGAGGAAGGAGTACAATTTCTTACGCTTATGATTCCAGGGCCGTATTCTCCAGGAAAATGATTGGATGTGTACATGAGACCATTAATTGACGAGCTGCAGGAGTTATGGGAAAATGGACTCCCTACTTTTGACAGGCATGGTCAAACTTCATTCATGATGAAAGCAGCTGTTATTTGGATCATCAGTGATTATCTAGCTTACGGGATGTTATCTGGCCAACAAACTAAGGGGTACAAGGCTTGCCCGGTATGCTTAGATGATATCAATTGTAGTCGCCGTGCTGACAAATTATGTTTCTTAGGATCTCGTAGGTGGCTTGACGAGGATCATGAATGGCGGTGGGATGCTAAGGAATTTGATTGGACTGAGGAGCATAATATGAAACCCCTAGGAAGGTCTGTAAGTGGATTTTAGAGAGGCTTAACCAGCACTGGTTCAAATATCTGAGCACTAATAAAGATGTAACTGACTTGAATCCTCCCACGCCTGATAAGTTTAAGTATTGGACGCACAAAAATGTATTCTTTGAATTGCCTTACTGGTCGACTTTGAAAATCAAACACAACTTGGACGTCATGCACAGAGAGAAGAATGTTTGTGACAACGTTCTTGGAACAATTCTGAATCTCAAAGATAAGAATAAGGACACCCCCAAAGCCCATGTTGATCTTAAGAAAATAGGTACATGCTCTAAGCTATGGCTAGTAGAGAACAAAAGAACAAAAAAAACCATAATGCCTCAAGCAGGCTACACAATCCGTCTTCAAAAGAAGGCGAAAGTAAAATACCAACGCTTACGAGGCCAAGTCACAAGATTTCCTCCAACAAATGTAAAATACCTAGATGTAGACTGTCTGTCTGTCTTATCACCAGCCCAATCAACATCTGTGTACCCTACAACTTCCAATTCACCTTTCTTTTCAAACAACAATCCTTTTCTAGGTGCCATCTCAAGATACTTCAGAATACGATACACTACATCCATATGCTCTTCGTTGGGACAATGCATAAATGGACTAACCACACTCACTACGAGGTTTCCTATAGTGTTCAGCACTTGATCTTGCAACAACTTTTTCTTTCTTACTAGGCCAAGTCACAAGATTTCCTCCAACAAATGTAAAATACCTAGATGTAGACTATCTGTCAGTCTTATCACCAGCCCAATCAACATCTGTGTACCCTACAACTTCCAATTCACCTTTCTTTTCAAACAACAAGCCTTTTCTAGGTGTCATCTCAAGATACTTCAGAATACGATACACTACATCCATATGCTCTTCGCTGGGACAATGCATAAATTGACTAACCACACTCACTATATAAGCAATATCATGTCTAGTATGAGAAAGATAAATAAGTCTCCATATTAGACGTTGCTACCTTCTTTTATCAATTGGAAGTTAATTCGAATAGATGGCAAGGTCGTGGTTCATCTCAATTGGTGTCTCAACAGGTTTGCAGTCAAGCATTCCGGTTTCAGCTAACAAGTCAAGCACATACTTTCGCTGGGATAAAGAAATCTCATTCTTTGACCTTGCAACTTCAATTCTGAGAAAATATTTCAACTGTCCAAGGTCTTTCATCTCAAACTCCTTTGAAAGATACTATTGTAGAGCCTTCATCTCCTTTAGGTCATCTCCTGTAACAATCATATCATCAACATACACAATCAGGGCGGTGATCTTACCCTTATTACGCTTGATGAACAAAGTGTGATCCGAGTTACTTTGTCTATAACCAAATGTCTTCATTGATTTGGAGAATCTTCCAAGCCAAGCTTTAGGAGACTGCTTCAAACCATACAGAGGCTTCTTCAATTTACAAACTTTTTCGACATCGTAAGGTCTACATTTGGCTCCTGGGGGCATGTCCATATACACCTCTTCTTCCAAGTTTCCATTGGGGAAAGCATTCTTCACATCAAACTGTCGTAGAGGCCAATCTTTAGTTGCTGCAAGTGAAATCAAGATTCGAATAGTGTTGATCTTTGCTATCCCCGCAAACGTTTCTTCTTAATCAATGTCATATTGCTGGGTGTATCCCTTAGCAATCAACCATGCCTTATACTTGTCAATGCTCCTATCTGCTTTCAACTTTACTGTGAATACCCAACGGCATCTAACGGTCTTCATCCCAGCTGGTTTAGGCATAATATCCCAAGTTGAGTTTTTCTGTAATGCCTCTAGTTCTTCGTTCATCGCCTGAGTCCACTTGTGATCCGTCATTGCATCATGTACAGTAATAGGAATAGAAACACTGGATAGTTGATTAATGACAAGAGCATGTAACCCAGCCAACCTATGGTTAGACATTTAATTAGCTATAGATATTTAGTTTTGGCTTTGATGTCTGGTTCATATTGTTTCTTTGGAATACCCTTGGCCTCTATGATTTCCTAGTTACAATATTATCCACCCCATATAACTGGTTTGAGTTTAAAGGTACCTGAGCAGGGACATCCGCAGCAGATTCTTAGGTTGATGGTGTAGAGAAAGGGAAACTATCTGACCCAGAAGAATTTGGAATTACATGGACGACATCTGAAGGCTCAACAGTTAAATTGATGGGTTTGTCATGTGGGTCGCCCTGTAAAGATGTTGTTTCATGTCTACCGACATCATCTGCAACACAAGGCATGTCAACTAGTGGCTGCACGACACGTGACGAGTTCAGAGTGCCTTCCAACTGTGGTCCAACACATGTGCCTCCGTCCTCCTCAAGCTGCATGACACATGGCGCTTGTGTCTCTCCTCTGACACGGCTCTTTTGGTTCGACTGGGCATCACGTGCGCTTACGCCTGCATCAATACGTGGGCCTGTGTTAGTGTCAATAGCTTCTGTCTCTTTGTCTTTCTCTTGCGCTCTTTGTTATTTGTGGTTTCTCCTACTCTAAATCTCAACTCCAACGCTTCTAATTGTTTAAATTCTTCGAATTCAAATAAAATTTGGGGAATTCCCTTCATATGCTCTCTCCCGATGAAAGGAAAACTCTGATACTCCTCTAAGTAGTAAGGCTCAGATTCACGAAAAGAAACATCAAAGGATATATGCATGGTGTGTGTAAGAGGATCATAACATCTATATCCCTTCTGAAAATCTTCATAACCCACAAAAATACAATTCCTTGCACGAGGATCAAGCTTTCTTCGTTGTGGTTTTGGAATATGAACATACATTGTACATCCAAATACATAAGTCTCCAAGTTAGGCAACAAAGGAATCGAGATAAGTTTACAAAATTTCACCACCGTTTGAACTCTACCCATAAGAGAACACAGTCATCTCCTAAGAGGACCATCACTTTTGAAGAAAAGCAACACTTGAATAAGACTTAAACACAAGTTTAAGTCACGAACAAAATACGTACTGACCACATTAACAAAACAACACAGACTTCCACAAACAAAATTTGTGAAGTCAAACAATAGTTCAATCTAAAGGTTCTTATTCCTTAAAGACTAAAACTCAAAACATTCTACTCAAATCTCATGCACTTCACCTACTGAGGCAACCTATGCCCTAGCTATAAAACGCTCAAGACAACACCTTACTCCCGCATACCTAATGACATATCAATACCGAAGAGCATATGATGGTGATCTGCTGCAGTCGGGCTATGACTCCGAAGTATTTATTATCACCAAATATGCATACCTACGCTTTGATACCAAACTGTCACACCTCAATTTTTGAAAGATAAAATTTCAAAAATTTGGGCATGATATATCTCAAAACTTGCTCTACAACTTCCAACTAAAATAAAAAAACTGGAAATGTAAATGTCAATAAACTCATCAACAGAGTTAAACATTATATCTTCTTAATTACATCAACTTCAAGAGTCTCGTAATAATAAAGTCGCTCACACAAGCTAAAAAAAAACAAACTGCCATAATATAATAAAATAAAGTGCACAGAAACTAAAATCCTATCACTATGTGTCCGCCTTAACCCTGTTGATTATCACCTGCAAGTCTAACTCATACACTATGAATTGGTGCATCGGGTTGTAAACAACAAACCCGGTAAGCTAAAAAGTCCGTATGAGTAATTCCCAAAAATAACTCAACCCAACATCACATAAGATAAGACCGGTAATTCCTACTTAGAACTTAGTTTAGGAATTGCCTCAAAACCATAAAATTCAAAAGAGAGTAAATAAGAAAAACACAAAAATTCATAGAGAAATCAAAATCATATATATGTGAATCCTGCAAAAAGAATAGTTTAGGAATTCCACTAAAAATCACACAAATAAGATTAAAGAATCTCCTGCATTAAGCATAGTTCAGGAGATACTCAAAACAAGAAATTTACATGACAACAATTATGAACAATGTTAAAACCACATAACCAATACTTTTACAATATACATGTATACATAAGTCTCAGATACCAATAAGGTATCTCTCATGACTTACAACTAACACATATACACATGAGTCCTAGATATTAAAAAATATGACCTACAACAACAATTTATGTACCCATAGGTCCCAGATACCTTAAGGTACCTCCCATGACCTACATCGACAAACGGACTAGAGCTCTATTCCTAACCGTAACCAATCATCCGGCCAAAAGCTTGGAACCCAGTTTGACTGTTCAATATCAAATCACAAAATTATAATAACATCATAACTGTAACCAATCACCTGATTAAAGGCTTGGAACCAGATTTGACTATCTACACCACATTTTTCCCAAAGAGTATAATTATGATAACCACAACCAAACATCAGATTAAAAGCTTGGAACCCGGTTTGATTATCTAAACCATAAATCACTATATAATAAAATCATCATCAATCAACACAAGGAGCACATCAAAAAATTTATATCCTTCTGCATAGATATATTTATACAAGCAAACATAGATATTCCCACGAGAATAAACTATTAATAGCCAAAAACATTATGATCATCACATGAACCTTCAAAATAATAATAAAATAAGAAAACTTGTTTTAACTTACTTTTGAGCTGTTGGCGATCATGCTCATATATTTTAAAACAAACAAAAAGATAATTTTTTTTTATAATCATCATCAAATTCATCATCATCATTTTAGCATAATCATCATCATCAAAATCATCATCACAATCATCATCATAATCATCCTCATAATAATAAATCCAGTTGAGTCTTCCAAATTCAAAACAGCCAAACCAAGCTAATCACACTTCACAAATCACCTAAAATTACACAATTAATAACCTTAGTAACCAAAGACTATAGGATATCAAACACCCTTAAACTAAACTTTGTCTAAAAGAGGACAACCTTCCAAGGTCATCATATTTAACCACCCAAAACTGTTGCTTCT
This sequence comes from Fragaria x ananassa, assembly GCA_034370585.1. Taxonomy (NCBI): domain Eukaryota; kingdom Viridiplantae; phylum Streptophyta; class Magnoliopsida; order Rosales; family Rosaceae; genus Fragaria; species Fragaria x ananassa. The sequence goes on along the minus strand of CP139757.1, from coordinate 19,222,018 downwards.
TACTCTCAAAACAGAAACTCAAAACCTTGCACAAGTCTAAGATTAAACCTAAAACCTAACATGCAATCTTTGCTCACAACCTAGAATTTCCACAACTCAACATGCTCACAACAATAAGAGTTAGCTAACCAAAGAAACTAAAGCTACAACACTATCGGACGCGTTGCCACGCGCCACCACAGGCGCCGGTGAGTGGGCCCCATGTGCCATCCCATCAACTTCAAAATCTGAGCAAACTCTTAACAACAAACTTGTATGTCATATCAAAAGGAACACTTTTCATACATGTGGCCAAAGCTACTTCAGTTAGAAAGAGGCAGGAAACGTCACTGAAAAGAAACAAGGAGCACTTTGAACTCAAAAACTCCACGCTTCGAATTAGGCTTCAAGGCTGGTATCATCATGCTCAGAAGGACAAGAACTTCCATAAATGGGTAGGCTCAAACCTTGATGTCCCCGAAATCGGTCAGAGCTTCACCGCCGGCGGCAGCAGTAACTTGCAGGCCATGCTGCACCGTGCACAGTGCTCCATAGGGTGTGAGCTGGTATGAATAGAAAGAGAGAAGTGAGAGCTTTCCAACGATACCAAACACGCCCAAATTCGTCGCCAGATGGCCGAGTTATGGCCGGAAGAAGTTTAAGGCTGGAAATGGAAACGGGAGAGAGAGAGAGAGAGAGAGAGAGAGAGACTGCAGGGGTTTTTTTGTAAAATGTAGGGTTTCTAAAATAACCCACACATTTCTTCTATTTATACACCTTCCAAAATTGGAAACTAACTTCTTCTGACCATAACTTTTTCATACGACATCCGTTTCATGCGTGTCATATGTCTATGAACTCGTATCGACAAACACTACAACTTTTATGAAAAAAGTTTTTGAAAATAACTTACGAATAAAAAAGTCAACTTTTAACCACTTAAAACAAGACACCTTATTAATACTTCCGAAACTCCAACTTCACATAAACAAATAAGAATTTCCATAAATAATCCCTCATTAATTTCAGAAAATATACAATGAAATTTATATGAAAATCTAAGATATTACAGAGCTACACTCCGGCCTCACGGATGTATGAGTATTTTTTATTAACTAAACAGACGACATATGTATGTTTATTGCTACTAGACCCCCCCCCTCCCTTAAAGACCAAGTCTAAGTAATGTTTAGAGAGTTTACACCCCCTCATACCCATGTGTTAAGCACGTGATCATCATATATATTATGAATAACAATAAAAGTAGTATTCAATTTACAATCAAAATAATAATTAGTAATAATTCCTCACAATCATTAGCATTTATAGCTTTTCAGTTTTCATTGCTTTGTCTCTATATTAGAATTTGCAGTACTACTTAGGTTACTTCGTGACATATTATTTGTTTTTATGACTTTGTTTTTATTAGTTTGTAGCGAACGAGAAATACATGTCATTTATGTTTTGATTGATTATGTTTGAGTACTCATTATTTATATGAATTTTGTTTTAATTGACCGTTGGTTCATATTATTTCTTTTTCATCTTAAATTATAATAATCGATTGTATAATCGATATTGTATAAACGGACCCTCCCTAAGTTTAAATCCTGACTCCGCCCTTGCACGTCCATGTTTAAAAAAAAAAAACTTAATGTGTATACAGTTAAAATGTGTCTTGGCGTATCCATTATTTTTTCTTCCAATACACGATTAACACGAGTAAATTGCACAGTTAGATAGTAAAATTAATTATAAATTTGCTTTAAAAAATGTTGATAAAATTATGGCTGCATTGATGAGAACAACGTTTATAAGAGAAATTTAGTATGTCAATTTAACAACTTCATTACATAAGTTTCATCCCAATCTTTACTTGTTTCACCGACTAATGCTTGTTTCCTATCCAACTTTTCTAGACGTTTTACTTTGCCATCTATAATATACAAATTATAGAACAGTTGTTAGAGATGTTGTAAGGTAGCTACTATATTTATTAACAGGTATGGGATTTGACAATCTTTTGTTACTGTTGTTTTTATCGTCCATAAGATGAACGCAAATGACACATCACACTATGCATCAACTACATGTAGTTCATACTTCTTATTTTATGATAAGAAAAAACAAAGTATTTGATTGGTAGGGCGGTGTTTTTTTTAGAGAATCTTATCCTTCTGGCCTACTTGTTACGACTATATTTAAGATGAGATTTAAAGCATCAAAGTTGTTCTTGTTTTAAGATATTATATATTTTTTAGATATTTTTTATGTGTGTCTTGTTTATGTCAATAAGATATGTAGTTTGACTAGATATATATATTTTTTATCTTTACTATATTGGTATTGTGTAATTCTCTATATAAATGACTCCTATCAATGAACAAGATATCTATTTTTCACGATTCTTTATTCTCTTGCTATCTCTCTTTGTCTCTACATTTTATATTTAATTACGTTATCATGCACTTTGTTCTAATCCTAGAACAAATAGCCCACCATTTATTTTTTGAAACCCTAAAAAAGCATTTTTCGGATCCTATGTCCGACCGTCGGACATCACCGGCTACCAATCCCTTAGCCTTTGCCCGCCAACGATTCTTGGTTTCCTCCGACTATAATTTTTAACTTCTTCAAGCGTTTAAAGTTTCGAAAGGTATGTGTTGAAATCCTAAATTTTTTCAAGTTCAATAACTCGGGGGAGGATACAAATGTTTCCTCCCTTCTCCATCTCTATTCTATGCTTGTGATTTTGTGCGTGCAGGTACCAAAATCCCGGAATTTTATTCGCGGGTCAAAAGTGTGTTTGATCACTCTTGTTTTCTTGTCAGGATTGTGTATGATCAACCCCGACCTTTCTCCGTTTATATTTGATCAATCCGAGACCTTTTTCTGAATTATGTTTGATCAATTCGTAGCTTTTCCGGATTGTGTGTGATTAATCCGTAGGACAAACCATTAAAAGCATATTTGTGACATCTATCAAGTCTCATAACAGCTTGGTTTTGTATGCAAGAGCAATGTAATATTCTGCTCTTTTGAATTTTGACGTACTCAATGCCTAAAGTGAATCTTTGCTTGGTATCTGTAGAACCTTTCATTGGAAATGATTAAACCACATGTTTTGACCCCTAGGCTAACAAGCCTAGATGCCGAGATTTCACATCTTATGTGCTCAAAGTTTTTGACGCGCCACATCGACAACAACCTTCAACGGCAATCTGTGCAAAAAGTAATGACCACAAAGTATTGTGGAATACACTTATAGAGCATTTCTTGAAACGTCCATCTAACTCAACTTGTTGAGTTATTAGTCACGTGGATTGTTTGCCACCTTTTTATGACTACACATTGTCGGTGAAATTTTATGGCATCATGATCCATAATCTTTTTGCGGATTCGATCATCATCAAGTTCTCTAGACCCCCAAGTTGGTTTTGAATTAACCACTAGACTTGATTTTGATCATACAATTACAAACGGGAATTATACATACGCTAATGCATGCGATAAACGTATTTGGGATTATCCCCTAAAGTGGGGACAACAATATAGGTCACGACAATGGCAGAATGTTGTGCCGATGTCTAGAAAAGAGGGGGAGGTGTCGCCGTCCCTAATGGTGACACTCCCGGTCTAGACACCAATATGTCAAAACTATTCATGTCAGCTTATGACAATGCAACCGTTGTGGATCTCCGAATCACTAGTCCAAGATTGTCAAGATTCATCCTCAAATCCTGAATGCATACAAAAAGGTACGGAAAATCATTATGAGGACAATAACATCATCCTCATGATCGCGGATTTCAAAGATTCGGATCCTGCTCTAGCTACCATGACTTTGACGTCATTAATTAGCTAGACATTGATTTTCTTTCCAATCTATATGTAATAAGACGTCGTATCGATGTCCTTATAGTACTCGAGACCTTGATATACTCATATTAGCAATAATGAATGTCTTAGGAATTTTTTTGAAGTTATGAAACTATTCTCCTCTTATGATTTGTATTGATTTACAAACAAGATGTACATTTTATGATTTGTATTGATTTACAAACAAGATGTACATTTTTACATCGTCCTTAGAAGCATGACATATTTACAATCTACATGGTTAGATTGTGCCATTTTGGTCTCTTCCAAGTGAAGATGACACACGGCCTTGCATCCTCAAGGAGGATAGCCAACGTGTTTCCGGTTAAGTCTTCTACCCTATAACGGATTTTTCATCATCAATTGTTCAACTAGGCTCATTCAAGCTCAGTGTGATGTCTTAGAATTGTCTGAAATTAAGGAGTTAGTGGTTTCAAGTGTGTCTCGCACTACCGACCCTCCACAAACATGCCTAGTCATACTGACTCACAGTTACCGAAAGCTTTCGATTTTGGATCCTCCTACTCTAGTAAACCAATTGTCGTCTTGCAAAAGACATTGAAGACTTATCAAAATCGGACAATCATCATCATGATCGAATCCTCTAGGTCTTTTGAGTTAGTTTATGTTCATATCAGAGAGTTTTTGCTAACTAGTCATGGAGTTTAGGACCTTGGAAAGACCAAAATGACTTGATTTTGATCATATACATGTCATTTTGGCTTCAGTTTATGCCCATATGTCATCCACAAGCTTCAAAGCTGTAACAAAACTGAAGAATGAAGCTATTCATGGACAAGAGTTTGAGAAGGTACAAAGTTTCTGTAATTTTGTTGCTGGACTTCTGTATGATAACTATGCGTTTTGCAGTGAATATCAATAGATGTTGATACTAAATTAGTTGCAGTACATATTATTATGCATTGTGTAATTTTGTCAACTGAACTGACTCTTGGACAGGCTGCACTATTACGTGACGCAGAATTGGACCTTAAGACTCAGATATGTGAGGCATTGGATAATGTTAATGGTGGAAGCACTGTTACTGAATTGGATATTCAACACTGTGTGTCCCGTAGGACTGGTATTCCAGTTGACAAAGTGTCAACAAATGAAGCCGATCACCTCCTCAAGATGGAAGAGACCCTCCATAAGCGGGTTATTGGTCACGATGAAGCAGTCAAGGCTATTAGCAGAGCTATTCGTCGAGCTCGTGTTGGACTAAAGAATCCTAATAGGCCAATTGCCAGTTTCATCTTTTGTGGTCCGACTGGTGTTGGAAAATCTGAGCTCGCAAAAACTTTGGCGAGTAGCTATTTTGGCTCTGAAAAATCAATGGTGAGGCTTGACATGAGTGAGTTCATGGAAAGTCACTCTGTATCCCAGCTTATCGGTTCTCCTCCCGGTTATATTGGTTACTACGAAGGCGGCCAGCTGACTGAAGCTGTTAGACGCCATCCTTACACTCTGGTGCTTTTCGATGAGATTGAGAAGGCTCATCCTTCCATTTTCAACTTGATGCTTCAAATACTAGAGGATGGAAGACTGACTGACAGTAAGGGCAGAACTATAGATTTCAAGAATACACTAATCATTATGACGTCTAATGTTGGAAGTAGTGACATTGAGAACAAGGATGGCAGTTACAAACAAATTAAGGGCTCGGTGACAGCGAAATTGAAACACCACTTTCGACCAGAGTTTTTAAATAGGTTGGATGAAACAATTGTTTTTCAGCAGCTGACTAAGTTGGAGGTAAAGGAAATTGCAGATATAATGCTGAAGGAGTTTCATGATAAGCTCAAGTCTAAAGAGATAAAGCTTCTGGCGACAGAAAGGTTCACAGACAAAGTGGTTGACGAAGGATACGACCCAAGCTATGGAGCAAGGCCTTTAAGAAGAGCCATAACGAGAATTTTGGAGGACACCATGGCTGAGAAGATGCTGGCAAAGGAGATCAAAGAGGGCGACTCAGTTATTCTGGATGTCGATTCTGATAGGAATGTGATTATGTTCATCAATGGCAGCAGCTAACAGAGATAAAGAAATAGGTGACTGAAAAACGTCTAGTGTTGGAAAATCTGTTTTTGATAGATTTATGGTTTTGTGAAATAGTTTTAAATGCGTTCAAGGCATGTTGTAGCACGAAAATTATACAGCGCACCCGGGTGATCTCACCGTTCACTCACCCGTGCCCGGCCCCACCCGGCGTCTCACCGGCGATCTCGCCGTTCAATTTCCGGGTGCGCGGCGCACCCGGGTGCGCCGAATACGCTCTCGTTGTAGCAGGGCTCCCTTTCAGACTTCGTAGTGGGGTACACGTATATACATTAATTCATTCACAAGCTTGCAGAATGAAGTTCACAAGAAAACATATAATTTCAGACCAGATTTTAGTCATTTTACCATTTTCCCAAGAATTAGCTTCTGCCATCATTCACTCGTTGAAAACAAAGCTCAAATATCTTGTAACATAATCATCGTACAAATTCAAATCAAAGTGATCAAACACCAGCTAACAAACCAATGCTAATACCTAACAAAAATAGACAAGCGACCAGCCAAAACATAAGGTAGCACCAAGAAACAGAAATAGAGCTTTTAGAGAAGAGTGTACCTCAAGGTATCAGATTCACGCATATAAGAAAGGCTGTTGGAACAATGACCTTAGAGCACAGGGCAGTATAGCAGCAAAGACTTTGAGTACATTAGAACCGAATGAGCCAGCTGCTGTGTATACTGCCAAAGATGAATGTGCTCCTGTAACTGCACTACTTAACTGAATGCATATGTATGTCACATATGCAATATGCTCGGCAATTAAAGATGATTGTACCACACGATCTACTGAGTTTGTTAAGATGCAGTTAAATTTACACAATATAGAGATAAACAATAACCACAATATGATGTAACTATTTCAAACTTAAAGAAGCATATCTTTGTCGAAATGAACAAATCATGTTTGTACAAACCTGTAATGCCTTCTGGAACAATGAAACCATAAGGTCATGATGCAATAGTAAATGCATGTCAGACAATCAGCCGATTGAACGCACCTACTTAACCCAGTAAAGCCGCAAACTAGCCAAAAAAGCCTCAACACCGAAGATTTCGATCCACTAGACTTCTGACTTCAATCAGTTATGAACTTTAAAGACAAGAGGAGCAGAAACTGCAAACAAGGCATCGTACAAGTAGATCTAACCTCAAAATAACAACTAGTCCTATGACCAATTTTTCTCAGAAATAATGACCATTTTCTCACAGAAAGTCTTATGACCATATTCATTGCCCCAAATTTCATGATGTTGCATGAGGCCCATACAAAATTATGGTCACTGATTGCCTTGGTCCCTAGCATAAAGGACTTTTAATTTCCCTTTGCTGTGAACCAACTCCAAAAGCCTAATTCGCACAAATTTTCAAAGTTGCAAAGATCTCAGGTAGACGGCTCAAGTTTACACCAGAATTCTTCCAATCCACATCATTGTTTTCAGTTGATGATAAAACCTCAAATCTAGAAGGAGACTCAGTATACTTTAAGTAACAGTAACTTCTCGACGAACCATCCCAGTTCCCATCGATCCGTATTACATTAACCATAGCATCCTGTAAAGTGTAAACACATTTTCGAATCTTATTCCCTCGTTTCTTATTGGACACAACGTTCCAAGGTCCCCCGTCAGGCTCAGACCTCCTTTTGATCAAGATCTTAGCTTCATAGGCACATCAATAGGAGCAGATGTTTTTGCCATGTTGACAGCTCCACCCATAGGTTCCTCACGTAGTCATGGACATGGACATGGACACTTACCTTATTAATAAGGCCATACTTATTAACATTCAAATGGATATGAAAAATGCCAAAAGTGTTAAGATTCATAAGATCTGAAACAAAACGCAGGCAGGTTCTCAATTTGCAGACACAGTTTGGCTAATTGTATTTTACCTCGCCATTGTGAAGCAATGTACCCTTTCACTACATATGTCTCACCAAGCAAGTTGCCAATCTAAGTTAGGGCATCGATCTCCTTCAAATGTTTGATCTAATATAAAGAAAGGAGCATCAATTCTACCTATAAAAATAAATATGGCACAAAATGAGGTATAAAAACTACGAATGAATTCAATGTGACAATCAGAGTTTCAGGGAAAGAAAAGCCTGAGATGGTGCGCAAAGATGAGACAAGGCACAGCGATCAAAAGCGAATATATCCCAGAAAGCAGTGATGATCCAAGTCTTAATCATCCTTCGAGCGATCTGTAGCTTTGAAGACCTACATGTGTAAGATTGTCAAAATTGTAGTATCTCGAAAGGAAGAAACACAAGTACACGAAGAACCAAGGAGATAGAACAATGACAGATGAGTCTATAGCTTCGTCCAGCCAAATGTACCCTACTGATTAGGACACTAAATTCCGTCGTTCAGAAAGTACAGTAAATGGTGGTGAGACGCCGGGTGGGGCCGGGCACGGGTGAGTGAACGGTGAGATCACCCGGGTGCGCGGCGCACCCGGGTGCGCTGTATAATTTTCGATAGAAGAAATCATTTAGAACTCTCATTGCTGGAATGCTGGTACAGACAATTTTATGCAGGTTTGAGACATAAAACAATGAGGATGACAAACAATGAAACCGCAAAGTGAAACACGGTCTTTTGATTTCCATATCTCATCACAGATTCACAGGAGTCTCATCAAACGCCTGTCATATTTTTTACCTTTCTGTAACAATTTGATGGAAACCCTATTCGGGTTGTAATAGGAATGAAATGATCACAACAGAGTAAAAAGAAAAACATGATGAGAAGCAAATACTCATGAAAGTGACATGGTACGGTATCTATCACAATAACAATTTGGTGAACTTTACAATACACAGCTTTTCTTTTTCATGATTCATCTACTCTCAGAAATTGAGGCTGACAACCTAATGTTTGCATACAATGAAAAAATTAGCGTCACAAACAAGGACAAGAAATAAGGCAGCCTTTTGATTCTAGTAGGAAGTAGCAAAAAAATTTCAACACCTCTTTGGAAGCCATTAAGTGGGACAAAGGGTTGTTGCTTAGCACATAGAAGTTAACGGAGGGGTAGACGTTCAACTACATTCTCCATGGGCTTGTATATAGAGTAAGGTTGTGAGCAATGGAAGAGTAATGCCATTGAATGATCATTCCCTCTTATCTTCTTCTGTGTCCTCTTCATCAGAATCTCCCGCGCTTCCAACATTCTTCACTTCTTGAATGACTAAACTGATATCACCCTCTGGCTTGCCCTCAGTTAGAGACTGAGATTCATCATCATCAGATTCTTCTCCTAGCTTCTCTGAGTATGCATACCTATGTATAATCGGCAGAACAAATTATCTCAGCGTCATCAAAGTTAACTTGCTAATTTTATAACATGAAGGCTGATCCACCAAATGTATTACACAGCCAAATTTAACATATACCGAATGTAATCCACAAAATAAGACTGCAAAGTATTAAGCCGAGAAATACCATTTGATTTTTGTGGGACTGAAAAATGTTGACTATCAAATTATGGATTTTTTAAAAGAAATATTCCAACATGAACTCTAGCCTTCTGAAAAATCAAGTTATATACCACTGGAGAAGAATCTTTGAAAGGGCATATTACTGGAACAAAAATCCTTCTAAAAGTCCATTTCTCACTCAAATTACTCGATCTAAAATACCTCATCCCAACCCCCTCTACTGCTTCACAAAACCCACTCAATGTGACATTCATATCTCTCTATGAAGTGTGCACCAACTCAATACCACTCTTGTCCATAGATTAGATTCTAAACTGCAACGTACACTTCCAAGTAACATGTTGCATTATGTGTTCACTGGCCAACCAGAGGTTCAGGAAACTTTTCCTCTAATAAAATGGAACAAAAGGTAAGAGCAGAGAATACAAGCATCTTATCGATTGCACAGGAATTAAGGATTATTACGCACCGCTGAGAGTTCTGAGATGGTGCCCAAAGATAGCAGATAACGCACAGCAATGCAAATGCAAGAATATCCCAGAAAGCAGTGATGATCCAAGCACTATGCCACTTCTCGTTGAAGGGATCTGTTGCTTTGAAGTACACCTACACATGCAACAATGTTAAATGGTATTGTTCAAAGCTCGAAGAAATCAAGTATGGAAAGGATGAAACAAAGTACTATTGGCAGATAAAGAGTATTACAATTTAAACAAAAAAGAATTAGGTAAAGGCAGATGAGACCAACAATAGGCATCAAACAAGCAGGTTTCCTCTTAGTGGTTAAACGCGATTAAGCAAGATTGAAACCATTAGATGGATGCTAGTGTTTAGATCCATTTCAAAATACTGTCAAAAGGATTACAGTATCAAGAATAGGTAAATTAAGGATCAGTAGTGAGCCAATATGCTGTCCCATAAACTTTCTTATGAGGCTTCTATTGTCAGCATATGTACATTAATGTAGGAAATAGTATCAGATAATGAACATAAAAATTTCTTTATGGGTGTGTATTAAATGAAAGAGCACACAAGTCTTAAAATAATAAATAGCATCTTTACTGAACAAACTGATAAATATTCACATATCATTTTTAAGATATTCAAATCCACAGTAAAAGGATGGAATCCATTAAGTTAACAAATTGTCATCATCATAAATAAATATATATAGCCCCCCAAACAATACCTCATAAGCAATCCATGCGACTGAGGCAATGACTGTCACTGCTAATGCATTTGAGAACTTCCTATACATATACAACTTGACAGAGCTTCTCTTTGTCTGAAATGAATGTAGATTTTAGCACTTGAAGAAAAAAGAAAACAGAAAGTGATTTAAATAAAAAATAACAATAAGTACAGTTTGATAAAAATGATGTACCTGTAGCTGTTCTAGTGTTTTTGAGAGAGAGGTGAAAATCCACAATATTAAAAATGCATCCAAGAAAGCATCAGGAAGAACAAGAAATAATCTCGCTCTTCCTGATACATCATTGATTGTCCCAACATACTCGGTAATATTAAGCAACTCTGTGGCCAGAAAAAATGTTACTCCAAGCAAAAGCACCTTGGAGGTAAGACCCCCAAGAGTAGGCCGTACTACACCATAGCCCATAGAAACAGTGAGGATAAGGAGACGGGAAACAGTTTTTCTCACAGCTCCAACCGTCACAACCAATGTCGTAAGAAAAACTGGCCTCATCCCTGTATTATTAAAATTGACATAGTCGGCATACCAAAGAATCATCTCAAACAATCCAAGAGCAATTACAGCCGTGATGCAATGCTGAAGTTGCAGAATATCATCCCAGAACCTCACATACTGAATAAGCCAAATTACACCAATCAGCACATAAGCAAGTGCCATGAATACGTAAAACTTCATCAGTGGAGCCATTCGACCAGGTAGATAACCATCAGGACTTCTCCACACCGTCTTCCCACTTATTACCAATTCCTTCAGTTTCGGATCACAGGCCACAAAAAACAAGTTATACATCCCCGTTTTCGTGATCGAAATCTCTTTATAATCCATCTCTTTAGACAGACTCTTCCCTCTGAACTTGACATTCAACACAACAGGCCAATTAGCATCCGTGGCAGAAGGTCTCCTAATGACCTCCCCTTGCTTACAACCTTCCATCTTAGCAAGATCAGGGGTGCAACATATAGATCTCTGTCCTCCATAAGCAGAACCGCCAATATTATTCCGATCCGCAGCTTCAAAAATGATGACCTGTATCAGCCCATTGCTACGCTTCCTGTCAGCTGCAGCCTCATTCCTCCAGAAGGTGATATTCTCAAATCTGTTCCGCAAACATGATATCAGGAGAACAAACAACAGCAGTGACATAAGATTTTCATTCGTGATATTATCAAATGCGATTGAAATGAAGAAAGCTAAAACCCTAAAATTCTCAAATGAAGCAAACAAGGCTCTACCGATCTAGCAATGAGGCGAATATGAGAGAGGGAGAAGAGTACCGTATATAAGAGCGGGCGGAGGGAGAGGCGGCGATTCCTTCGCTGCCGCCGGAGAGGAGGAAGGCGTTGCCGACTTCGCGGAAGACGTCTTTGTGGTAGATATGGATGGAGGCGTTGGCCGGATTGGAATTGAAGAATGATGTCAAGAGGAGGAGGAGGGCAATGTGGGTGGTGGTGGTGATTCTTGTGCTACTTTTCTGAAATGTGAAATCCATAACTGATGGAGTAGCTTTGGAGGGATTGATTTGGGTTATTGAGATAGGAAGAGAGGGGTGGGTGGGACTTGGGGGGAGAGTGAGGAAGAAGCAATGGCACTGTCATTGACCTCACTGCTGCTGTCGGTCTGAGTTGACGTGGATTTTACGGGACGTATTGTTTTTTTTTATTATTATTAATAAGTCACACATCCTACGTGAGGTTTGAACTCATGACCTTAAAGTTGTCAGTTAAACACCTTAATTAACCAAGCCAATCTAGGACCCTTTACTGTTTTTTAATTTTTCTATTTTCTTTTTAAATGATTAACGCTTCAGCTTTTCTTTTTTCAAAACCTAAGAGCTTTTTTCTTATACCAACAATCTAACGGTTTATAAAAAAAACCTAGTTCAATCAAATGGTTATTCGAGTTTTTGTCTTTCTGTTTTTGTATCATTTAATAATCATGATCTGATTTAAATAGCTTTATTCAAAACAGATGGTCCGTCTTGAAACCAACCCAAATATGTAGCCCTAGCTACAGCTTGGGCCAACTCTAATTAACAAGGTTAACTCTCTGTTAACTCTATATATCTCTCTATTATTCCTTTTTTTTTCTCTATTACTCAAGGACTAAAATATCGCTAATCTCGGAAATTTCGACACTCCGAAAAATGGAAATTTCGATGGAAATTTCGGGGAAATATCGATTGTGGTAAAAAAATTAAGGAAATTGACAGAAATTTGAAGAAAAACATGGAAATTTTAAATGAAATTTTAAGAGATGTTTGTTTCCAATATAATGTATTATATTTGAAAATAAAACTTTGAATAAACATTGATTCATATGGAATTATGGTAGTTTAAGGAGAAAATGTAAGTGCTAAACCGTAAATAATGCTTAAACTTTTCTTTAAACATCTTTTTTTTTTATGGCTGGAAACCCAAAAGGAGGCTAGGACATCACGCCTTATATACATATTATACATTTTACATGGAATTAAAATAAGTATATTGAATAGGATTTTAGAATTGTAGATGAAGATTAGACGTTTACCTAAGTTTTTCTTTTTCAGATTTACAAAATAACCTTTTATATATTATAAATTTACTAATATGGACAAGAAAGGGGGTTAGCAGAGTTGGCTTTGTCTTGTTAATATGAAGATCTTGGTTAACACAAACAGGGTTCGATTGCTGGTGGGTGCAATTTTATGTTTGAATTTTAGACTTTTAGTTGGGTGGGTAAGTGGAAGGAAAAACTGACCCGTGAGGGACAGATGGAGAAATTTGGGGGAGTGAGGGGGGTCAGCACGGGAATGGGTGGGCAAGTGGAAGGATGAGGGACAGATGGCGAAATTTGGGAGAGTGAGGGGGGTCAGCACGGGAATTAAGGAATTTGGCGCCAAGTTTCAGAAGAAAATATGTAAGATCGCGATATTTCGCCCGATTTCGGAAAAATCGTAAATTTCGACGAAATATCGAAAAAATCGAGCAAAAAAATCTTGTGGGAAGATAAAATATCGGAGTTGTGGAAAAACGAAAATTTCGGCGAAATTATCGATTTTTAAGTCCTTGCTATTACTTCATTCATACACTCCACTACAAATCACTTCATTCTAACTCCCTATCTGTCTCTTTCTCATACCACACTTCTACTACGAATTCATCTCTTCATCCACTCACACAAAATATCATCTCTTCATCCTTTTTGGCAAATCCATTCTCATCATCTTCTGAACCTTCTTTCTTTACCAAACCCAGAATCTGAAATTGGGAAAATTTTGAAACTCTAGATCATCTAGAGTCGGAACTAGGAATCAAAAGTGGGTTGGGTTAATTTTCACACAGCACATTTACAAAATATTTTTTAAGATTTGGAACCTAGTAGGAGGCTCATCCTTAGGCCTTTATATTAAAAACATATGAGGAGGATATAAAACCAAAACCTTAAAAATTGAAAACTACAATGAAAATGATTGTAAGAAAATAACAAACAATAACATATAACTATCTAAATCGTACCCGCCGGGTTTTACTCTGGGTTCCACTAACTTCAAACTCTTGAATCACATAATCATTATCAACACTATCAGCAAACTCTTTTTCAATGTAGAGAACCATCAAATTGTCAAGAAAATCATCTTCCATCTTATTTCGAAGTGTTTATGATGTTCATAGATGAAATAGTTCTCTCTGTTGTGGTTGTAGAAACTTGTAGAGTCAACACAAGACAAATCAACCTATAAATCATAGGAAAGAATGCAGACTTTCTTGGTTCAACTAACCGCCGAGACAAATCGGACACAGAAGATGTGTTGACAAATCTTGGATCAGCTAGAATATCTGCTACAAAAAAAAAACCCACACTCCATATCTAGAGTTGACAAATCAGATTATGTAAAATCCTCAGGATAAAACTTCAAAGCAAGATTGCAAACATCTTTTGATCTGAATGCAACAAAATTATCACGAGGATCCAATGTAGCACTAAGAACAAGGCGCTCCAATGAATCATCTGGAAATCTATTATCCAACTCTGCCAACTGGAAGTTTATTACAACATTAAGTATGTTGACCCGATAATAATGCTCATTTGTAATATTCTGTTCACAAGGTCTAACACATTTCTTGTAAGGTAATGACATATCAGGCATAATAATATCATTCTCACAACAAAATGATGCAACCCTTGTAATCAAAGCATCCCAACCATTCTCTCTCAACTCTTGAAGTCTTCTTTTTGCTAATTTTAGGAAGTTTAGAGCATTCAAAATATCTATGGCTTTTTTTTTGCAATGATTGACAAAGAAAATCAGTTATCTTCATGACAGATTGCATCAAAAGCAAGCAAAAGACAAAATTAAAACACTTCATAGCTTACCCACATTTTTTGCTTTTGCTTGTATCTTTTTTGGTCCATTTGCAGCCAGTTCTGCAAGAGTTGTTCGGGTAGCTCCAAATAGATTAATCAAACTTATTATAGAGCGAAAATGTGAACCCCAACGAGTTGCCCCTGCTCGTTGCAAAGTGCAAGCCTGATTATCCCCTGTACCTGTCTGAAGTTTGCCAGCAGCCACTAATTCTGCAATCTCTTCTTCTCTGGTAGCTTTCAAAGCTGAATGTCTCTTTGCAGAAGAATCTACACAATTCACAACGAAGTTCAATGTACCAAAAAATGTATAAATATCATCCACCTCTTTGGCAGTGGCATTTAAAGCTAATTGTAAACGATGAGCAAAGCAATGCACATAATATGCATACAGACACTCTTCACAAAACAAAGCTTGTAAACCATTAAATTCACCCCGCGTGTTACTAACACCATCATATCCTTGACCACACATGTTTTTTATTTGAAGATCATTGTGAGTAAGGACTTTAGATATCTCAGAATATAAAGTTTGAGAACAAGTATCTACAACACTAAGAATTTTGAAAAACATTTCTCTAATAAACCCATGACAATCAACAAATCGAAGTATGATAGCCATTTGCTCCTTACTAGATGCATCAACCGCTTCATCAACCAAGATACAAAATTTGGTCTTCTCTCTAACTTGTTGCCCAATATATTTGCAATTTGTTTATGTATTAATGGAGAAGTATACTTGGCATTTCCAGGAGCATTATCAAACACCATTTGAACTTCTAGATTCATTCTTCCAAATGAACTCAAAACTGCATCGAAATTTCCATGATTAGTTGAATCTGCCGACTCATCATTCCCTCTAAAAGCACATCCTTGTTTGGTTAACAACCTTACACCTTCTATAGTAGCAATAAGCCGAAGTTGGTGATTTGCTGCTTCTTAGGATGAATGTGTGCTAATGACTCTCTCAATATGCTTAGTTGGGCTTCTTAGTGTCTCCCACTTGTGCATGGCAGCATTATGTGGTGAATTTATACATCCCATGTGTTTAAGAATGCCAGATTGCTTTGACATAATATTCTTCCAACCTTGAAACTCATACTCAGTGAATGTTGGATGGTGGGATGGATATCAATCAAATAAGAAGCAAGGGAAGTAATATGCTTTGTCTATTTGTATAGAACACTCAAGCCAAGGCCAATCTTTAAACCACTTGTGATTAAATTTTCGACCTTGGCCTGTATAATTAGAAGATGGGTAATTGCTTAACTGAGGTTGACATGGTCCTAAGACCACATAAGCTCTTCTAACATTCTCCTAGTCATTCAAAGGTTACTGACATATTGGACATCTTAATCCTGGATCACACTCAAGAGATGTAATATCAAACCCTCCTACCTTAATTCTTTCACTACGACACTCTTCTACTGGTATAGATATAGAAGAAACTAAAGGGGCATCCCTGGGGACATCATTCACAGAATTTTCAGTCCCACATCTATTCTCACTCACACTCCCAGTCTCACTACCACTTGGAGGAGTATCAGATTGAAACCATGAGAAAAGACTTATATATATATAGGTATTGATATATATAGGTATTGATAATGACTGATCATCGAAAGTCCAAGCGATATATATATATATATATATATATATATGTTCATAAGCAACATTATATTAAATCAAGCCATGTTCTCACATATCACTTCAATTAAACAAAATCAAAGATTCAACGAGTGAAAACTTACAAGAACTGCTCACTTGGAAGGCTGTAATAGAGGCAATCAACCAAAGGTCCAAAGCTTTGAAGACATTGAGGTCTTGATTCTTGAATCCTAAATCGAATTCGTCATTGATCAAAAACAAAAGTGCAGAAGCAGAACTAATTACTTTCAATTTCAATAGAACAAATGGAATCGTTCATACCATGTAGTTCTAGAGTTGGACTTTGAAGTTTCACTTTCTCCCTAAATCTCAATCACCCAAATACGAATTGAAGTTAGACTGTTAGAGAAAGTGAGGAACTAATGATGTCTTGCCGTCTTGGTCTTGACTCTTGACTCCTAATTCCTAAATCAAATTTGTCATTGATCAATCAGGGTAACAAATAAGAAGCAAGCCAGAAATGCAATTAAATCCAAGTTTGGGATTGATTACCTGCGATCGACGGGTGGAGGAGATGAGCAAGGAGGAGTAACGAGTAGGACCAGAGCCTGGAGGAAGTGAGGGATTTAGGAGAAAGATTTGCTTAGGACTTAGGAGTTGCCGAGTTGGGATTTGTAGGAAGGTGAGAAAGATGAGACAGATGGGGGAGATGAGCAATTGAGTAGGAATGCAGGATGAGACTCATGAGAGTCGAGAGAGAAGTTTTCGACGGAGAAGAACTCAAGAAAGTGAGGGACTGTCGGACTGATGTCTGATGAATGATGATGACGCCGGGTTTTTTTTTTCTTTGGGCTTGCTGGCTGGGCTAATATATATATATATATATATATATATATATACCTAGGGGTTTTTTGGCCCAATTTTCGGTTAGGCTGTAGCCCATACAGCCCTTGTTGTGCTTTCGTCCCTGCCTAGATGACACTATCCCAAAAGAAGGCCCTAACGAAGCCCCCGGCAAATGTCCTAGAAAAAAAGCTCCCGACGAAGGCAGCAACAAATCCCTCGGCTAAAGAAGCAGAAAGCCCCCACTTATCCCTCACAAGAATAGGGCAAATTCCATACTGTACTTGGACACCGACGGAGATCCGAGAAAGAGTTCCCGATTGTTGGGCATATCTCCAACCACTAGCTCTTCCATGGTCCCTAATGTATCCCTAGTGCAATTGGCGGAATCTAGATTACTGGAAGAGAAGAAGAATCATAAATTGGACACTGCGGCTAGGGGGGTCGAAGTCGAAGCCTGAAACCACTACGCCAACCTTTGTGGTGGATATCGCGAGGGACGCTGCAGTTGAGGAGTCGAAACCCGATACGGGTGACTCCTCAATGAAAGTGTTGGTGGTTGATAAACATGTGGTGGATAAATCTATAGTTGATGAGAGGATCAAGTCCACAAAGTTCTCAAAGGCAAGAAAAATCAAGTCCTGAATTAAGCTCTAGGTGAAGAAAAACTACACCAAATGGGGGGTCTTTTTTGATTAAATGTAGTATACTTGGTTTACTGTTTCGTTTGTGTTAACTAGTGCAATTGTGTTATTTCGAGTGTCAAATGCATTAAGTTGTGTTTTTATGGTTATTGACTGCATTTTTGCTTAAATGCAATGCTTAAATGAAGTTGTGTTTTTATGGTGTGTATTTCTTCATTGATTGTCAATTTGATGCTTAGTTAGCAATTAGATGTGTGGGTTCCTAGATGTATTTTGCATTTTCCTGCTTGTATGAAGGGAGATAATTGATTTTGTTTCAGTTCCTCTTCAAGGCTTCACAAGAATGGAAGTTGCTTCCATATGAGAAAAAAGAGCACTGCTCATGAAAGCCATCAGAGCCATCACAGACCTCATATTTTTCTGCAAAATCTCAGCATTTGTCTACAATTGAGAGTCGATGCTCTAAAGAACGCTTCAAGGCCTTAGTTGCTAAGTTTAGTGTTGTGAAGAAGGCAACATGTTAAGAGAATGGTTTTAGGGTTTTGATAAAAACTTGTTGGGAAAATAATGTGAAAATTAATGGTGTGCACTCTTGTGAACCTTGTGGACTTGGTACTTGGTAGACCCCGAAAAACTTATTACTAAGCTGCATGGGAAAGAGGTTGAAATTTTTACGGTAGTGTTGCTCAATTGATGGGGTTGAAAAGTGGTAGGGATGAGGTCAGTGAGGTAGGTTCGTACAAAGATCACCTTGAATTTGTCGATATAGTAAGGGAGTTCGTGATGATGGGAAGATCTATGTGAAAGAGGTGGAGAAATATTTGAATGAGCCTCGAACAATAACCGGTGACAAATTCAAGCGGCTCTTTGTTTTGTTCACATTGATCACCATCCTCAAGCCAACTGCCTCGCTCTCCATTCCGAAGAAGTGGTTGTTGCCCCTCAAGGACACTAGCCGCATCTCATCCATTCCATGAAGTAGGTTGCTTTCTCTTTCAAGTGGTTGATGAATGGAATTAAGGAGATCAAGGATCATCAGTCAAACTGCATCGGAAACCTCCTCTTTCTCCAGCTTGTGTACTTTGATTGTGTCAAGGGCCCAACCATAGTGGACAAGTCATTGTACCCTGTTCAACGTTGGGTGGACGCTGAAGCTACCCAGATGGATATACACGAAGGGTGGGTTGCACACAGAGAGTGTTGATGTGTTGAAGCCCAAGAATCGTATATGCAGTGAACGTGAAGCCAACAACAGGTGTCCCATAACAAGTTTGATGAATTGGTTGGCAAAGTGGTTGGACTGGAATAGAGCTTTGTGGATTACAAAGTTGAGGTGTCGGGGAAGCCAAACCAAATGTTGTTTATGATGCAGTTTTTGACTTCTAGTCATTGTAATGCCGACAAAGCTGATAGTTGTGTTAATAACAGTTGATGTACCAATTTAAGTGGGAAGCCCCTCCAAAGCCGCTGACAAAGATGCAGATGAGGAGGCAGACTAAAGTAG
This sequence comes from Fragaria x ananassa, assembly GCA_034370585.1. Classification (NCBI taxonomy): domain Eukaryota; kingdom Viridiplantae; phylum Streptophyta; class Magnoliopsida; order Rosales; family Rosaceae; genus Fragaria; species Fragaria x ananassa. The sequence continues at coordinate 19,202,504 of CP139757.1, read as the reverse complement.
CCCTTTCAAAGCTACACTTGCTAAAGATGGAAGGCGTCAGGAGATCTAAAAAAAAAAAAAAAGGAAAAAAAGTAATAAATGGAATTTATTGAAGTTTTGCTCTCTTTGTTTATGTCATTTGTTTCATGTTGTTGGTTGCTAAATGAATGACAAAATGGAAGGCTCTAACTCTTTTTTTTTTTTTCTAGTTGTTGTAATCTATAACATAATTAATGTATTGACTGCATTTCTTGTATTATTGTAATCTATAGTTATTTGTAAGCTACTATGTTTTGTTGTTTTTATAAATGTGTGTTATTTTGTTGTTGTTTTTCACTATGTTTGTCATGCCCCGACCCTTAATTTTTACCTTATTTACTAGCACGGTGCTAATAAGAATTTTACCGTTTTCGTCAGTAAGTGTTTAATTTAATTGGTCCCTAGAGTGGTGTAAGGGGACGATTATTTGAAATGATTTATTCGAAAGAAGAAAATGTGACGACGGTAAAAATGGTAATTTTTGCTAGTAAAATGAAATTTTTATTGGGGTATAATTTTCGGGGTGTTGAATTTTGGATTTGGGTACATTTAGTGGTGTTGGTCCGGGTTGGGCCGAGCCTATTTTCTTCTCCTCTCTCCTTTCTCTATCCTCCCTCCCGATTCCTTCCCCCGAGCTCCCCTCTGCCGAAACTTTTCGGTGTCCGTTTGCCACCGTCCGGCCGCCCCAGACCGCCGCGCCGGTCCCAATCGATTGACCTCCTTCCCAGCTTCCATTCTAGACCGGTGGCAGCCTCCCTAGCGTCGCTGTGAAGGAGGAATCAACCCCGAAAGTTCCGACTGCCGTGGGGGTTTTCTCACTGGAACTCCCTCCTCCGGCCGCCATAGCTGGCGAGCCTTGGCTCAAAGGAAAGCCCTCCTCCCGTGCAGCAATCCCTCCAAAGAGCTCACTCCATCTCGAGCTAGGTAAGGAGAAATCGGTGAGGGAAATTTCTAGGGCTTTTTTGTGTGTTTTCGTTCGATTGGCCTAGTTAGGATTGGAATTGTGATTTGTGGTAGTTAAGAAAGTTGTAGAGGAGGTTGAGAGGAAGGTGCTGTTAAATTTTGGTGGGCATTGGAAGTCGCCGGAGCTAGCTGCCAGCCGCCGCCGGGAAAAATGTTTTTTTTTTGTAGGGAATCTGTTGAGGAGTTTAATGGAATGAGTTTTATAATTTTTGGAGGAGTTTTGGATAGGTTTGAGAATTTTTAAAGTTTGGTATTTTTGGCGGATTATTAAGTTAAAATCCGACCACGTGATTATTTAAGGTTAGAAAGGTAGAAGGTGTTAAAGGTTGTCGGTTAAAATTTTGTGAAGGTTTATTTGGTTGGTAGTGAAATTAAGAATTTGGGCGATAGGCTTGGTTGAGCGCGCGGGGCTCCTTTTTGATTTCGCCTATTTTCTTGAAGCGTCAGTGTATTAATTGAGGATTTATTTATGTTTTTGAAACAGGACGCGAGGATGCTCGAGCTGACGAGGCCTCCTACCGACATCAGGCTTAGGCCTATTCTGTGAGTGGACCTTTGTTTTAAATAATGTGTTTAAAATGTTTGTCGTTGAATAATTTTTCTGTTGTTGGAAATTTCCCGAAATTAAGAATTTCGGTGATTATACTCATATATAGAGGATTATGAGAATAATATGTATATGATTAAATGTTAGCTAGCTATACGTGATCCTCTCTCATACTGAGGTACAATTCCAGTATAGGGCGACGTGAGCGTTAGACGCCAGCGTCGTAGCCTTGTACGACTTTCTATTCTTTGAATTCATTCATAGAATTCGTACGAGAAATTAACACGTATATATATACCACTCGGATGATTCCTCCATACTGAGGCACAATTCCAGTATGGGGTGACCTGAGCGTTAGTCGCCAGCATCGTAGTCTTGTACGCTTATCTATTTTTCGAGCTTATTCATAGATATCGTACAAGAGATAGTCGAGTATAAATACATACTGATATATATGATATTATAGTCTGAGAGGCATTCTTTCTTAAAGTTTGGGAGTCTAGCGAAGCTAGACACCAGTTCAGAATTTCTGAGTAAAACATTTTCTTGAAAGTATTTTTGGGGAAATATTTATTTGTTGTCAGATTTGCTTTTGTCCACTCACTCTGACGTTTTTGAATATTTTCCCTTGGGCTCTTCGTTTTTTTATTGCCTAGTCTGCAGAATTCGTGTGAGGTCTGAAAGGCGAAGTCGAGGCATAGTCAGTGGCGGAACCAGGATTGTACAATGGGTATGGCTAATTTTGTATGGACACAAGAAATTTTGTTTGAGGTTTGTAACCCAGTGGGAGGCTCATCCTCACGCCTTTACTTTATTTATTCAAACCATACAACAGGGGACACATAAAACCAAAACCCTGTACATTTAAAATGATCGACAACAATAGATACTAAGCAAAGTCTACTCTCCGACGCCCTAACTTTTCAAACTCCTCAATTACAGAATCATTTTCAATACTATCAGCAAGCTCTTTTTCAATGTAAAGAACCATCAAATCATCAAGAAAGTCATCTTCCATCTTGTTTCTAAGTTTGTTTTTCAAGATGTTCATAGATGAAAATGCTCTTTCTGTGGTTGCTGTAGATACTGGTAAAGTTAACACAAGACAAATCAACCTATATATCATAGGAAAAAATGCAGCCTTTCTTGATTCAATTAACCGCCGACACAAATCAGATAAAGAAGCTGTGCACACAAATCTATCATCCCTCTGAACATCTGCAAGAAAGTACCCACACTCCATATCTAAGGCAACCATATCAAATGCTAAAAAATCCATCGGATAAAACTTGGAAGCAAGATTGTGAACACTTTCAGGGTTGAATGCCTGGAAATTATCCCGTGGATCAAGTGTACCACTAAGAATAAGAAGTTCTAAGGACTGATCTGTAAATATACTATCAAGCTCTCTCAACTGAAAGTCTATCACAGAATTAAGTATAGTGACCCGATAATAATGCTCTTTTGTAATACTTTGTGCACAATCTCGCTCTCTACCTTTCTTATAAGGAGCAGACATATCCGGTATTTTAATATCATGTTCACAACAAAATGACTCTACCCTCACAATCAAATCATCCCAGCCATTATCTCTTAGAGCTTGAAGTTTCTCTTTTGCAATATCAAGAAAACGTAGAGCATTTAAGATGTCTATTGCTTTCTTTTGTAAAGATTGACAAAGAAAATCAGTGATCTTCAAGACATCATGCATCAAAAGCAAGCAAAAGACAAAATCAAAACGGTTCATAGCTATACTTACACCTTTTGCTTCTCCTTGGACTTTACTTGGTCCATTTTTTTCCAATTCTGCAAGAGTCTTCTTGGTAGCACCAAATAACTTGATCAAACTTGAAATAGAGCGAAGATGTGAACCCCAACGAGTAGCCCCTGCCCGTTGCAAAGTAGTACTCTGATGAGCCCCTCTACCAGTCTCAAGTGTACCTGCAGCCACTAAATCTGCAATATTTGCTTGTGCAATAACTCTTAACGCTGAATGACGTTTTGCAGAAGAATCAACAAAATTCACAACAAGATTCAGAGAAGAAAAGAATATCCAAATATCATGCACCCCTCTAGCAGCGGCAATTAAAGTCAATTGTAAGCGGTGAGCAAAACAATGCACATAATATGCATACTTACATTCTTTTTGAAACAAAGCTTGTAATCCATTAAATTGACCCCGCATGTTGCTAGCTCCATCATATCCTTGTCCCCTCATATTTTCTACTTGGAGATCATACTTACCAAGGATAGTGCATATCTCATCTTTCAAAGTTTGAGAACAAGTGTCTTTAACACTAATAACTTTGAAATATCGTTCTCTAATATACCCATGACAATCAACAAATCGAAGAATGATAGCCATTTGCTCCTTATTAGACACATCAACTGCTTCATCAACAAGTATACAAAACTTACAATTTCCCACCTCATCACGAATCTTGGCCCTAACTTTGTTACCAAGAATATTTATGATTTGTTTTTGAATGAATGGAGAAGTATACTTCGCATTCCCAGGAGCGTTATCCAAGACTCTCTGAACTTCTATACTCATTCTCCCAAAAGAATTCAAAACCGCATCAAAATTACCAGCATTGGATGAAGTACTACTCTCATCATGACCTCTAAACGCACATCCTTGATGTGCCAACAACCTTGCGCTCTCTATACTAGCAATAAGCCGAAGTCGGTTATCTGCTACTTCTCTTGCGGATTGGGTGCTAATCACTCTCTCAATATGCCTAGTTGGGTTTCTTAGAATAGTCCACTGGTGCATACATGTATTATGTGGAGAATTGAGTAATCCCACATGATGAAAAAAGCCAGACCTTTTTGACTTGGCATTCTTCCAACCATTAAACCCATCCTCTGTGAATGCTGGATGATGGGAAGGATAACTATCAAATAAGAAACAAGGGAAACAATATGCTTTGTCTAACTCAACAGAATACTCAAGCCACTGCCAACTCCTATACCATTTCTTACAAAAGTTTCGGCCTTGAACTCCATCCCAAGAAGAAGGATAGCTTGCTAAAACAGGTTGATACGGTCCTAAAACCATATAAGCTCTTCTAATACAATCACGCAAATTCTGAGGATAACTGCATATTGGTTTTCTTATTCCCATATCACGTTCAAGAGCAGTGATATCAAAATTGTTGTCTATCCCAATTCTATCACTATGACACTCTACAGATGGAGACTCTTCTTGTGGAATAGATGGGGACTCTTCTAACATAACATCATTCACAGAATCAACATCCACATTTCTACTTCCGGTTTCACTTCTAATTCCACTTCCACTTCCACTTCCACTCTCACTAGTTGCATCATTTTTATACCATGAAAGCATATTTTTGAACCGTTTAGGCTTTGGTTTATCTGTCATTATGCTCAATAGGACAATACCTATTACCTATAACAATATATGTATATCAGTACTATAATTCTATAAAAGTATAACACACAAACAAGAGTCAACAAACCCTCAACAAAATAATCCCATATTCCCAATCCTCCACAAAGTTCAATCAACAATTCAACAAACTAATCCCAATCCTTAAGAGATCATACCTGTAGATTTCTCTCGCAGTCGCTTTGAAGTTCCGGCGAAACTCCTTAGGACTGAGATCGGGACGTCGCTTTGAAGACTTGAAGTTCGAGAAGCGAGTCAAGTGACGCTTCGCGAGTCCGTGTGAAGGAGCTCGTCCTCCTCAGCATCGGTTATGGTGGAGGCGACGGCAGAGCCACGGAGGAGAGGAGGAGAAGGAGAGAAAGCAGGAGGATTGGAGGAAGAGTCCCAAAGAGAGCGACAGAGACACAGAGTCACAGAGGTGATGATGAATCATAGGCTGCACTGCTGCAGTTTGGTTTGAGGAATAAATGGGCTAATTTGAGTTGTGGACTTGTGGGCTATTTTCTATGTAGTGGGTTAATTTGGGTTGTGGCATTGTGGGCTTTTTGCCATTTAGTAGGCTAATTTGGGATTTTGGGTATGGCTAATATTCTTATAGGCTAATATTCCTATGTATCAGCTATTGCTTTAGTTAATTGTGGGTATGGCTATAGCCCAGATAGCCACTATAATGCTTCCGCCACAGGGCATAGTGACACATCTATCCGCTACATTTCGCCAGTAGGTTACCTGTTTAATCTACTAGGAGATTGTTAGCTTCTGCTGTATTTTTAAATTTTAGTAGCTCTGAATACTGTTGGGATTTTTGTATATTTTATTTTGGCTACTTTTGGGTTGTAGCGGAGAATGTTTTATTTATTTTAGTTAATTAAGTGGTTCTTTTCTGTTCTTCCGAGTTAGGGTTGTCCATTTTCAAAGGAGGTTTGCCGAGTCCTTCGGTAAATTTTCTTTGGATGTGGTTCCCGCAAGACTCGCCTCTGGTTTCCAGGTGAAATTCGGGGCGGGTCCTGACAATGTTCATCTGATTTATTTTCTGTACATTTAGAGCTTTTATTTGTCTATTCTTTTGGTGTCATCTATACAAAGGAAAAAAGTGACTACATTGTGGATGTACTTTCTAACTCGAATTTTGTAATGTGTCCTCTAAGATTTCTTAAGAAGACTGAGGCAGACCCCAATAGTGTTAAGATAAAGAATGAGAAGGTGAAACATGTTATGAAGAGAATGAGAAGACCAAGCCTGTTATGAAAGAGAGGAAACCTTGAACTGGTACATATTTTAACTTTAGTGCCACAAGTTAGATATAGACCTTCTGTAAACTCTACAATCCCCATTTCTTGGATCAAAAATCAACAACAATAATGTTCGAAACTTTGTAATCATTGGCAAGTATGACCAACATTGATCATTCTAGAATAGTCAGTCATGCAACTTATTGTGTTTAAACATATTCCTAAGGAAATGTTTAAACATAGACCTAAGGAAAGGCATAATAGAGTGTTGGTGAGCCGTGACCTGCAGATTGGTTAAGGAGTTAACTAACAACTTATTGACATATGTAAGACGTGTGAGTTATTTAAAAAAGACACAATAGAGTACATTGATGAAATCACTTAACTTTGTCATCATAAATTGTCTAACACAGATCAAAGGTGGAGTCAACATTAAAGAGACAAAGGTTGATAAAGAAGCATTGAGCTTGTTTATGATTGTTTCTACGTTCATTGCCACATGCTCTTATGTGGTATGTATTTTTGTACCCATGAGCATTGAGCTTGTTTATGATTGTTTCTACGTTCATTGCCACATGCTCTCATGTGGTATGTATTTTTGTACCCATGGATTTCACAGTGATGGAGGATCTGATAAGAATGGTTATGCAATTTTTGCAAGACGTAAAGCTTTCAACCTATTTGCTATTTTGAATGAATTTGCGATGGCTCTATCCTGCAGCTTATTGTTTTCCTACCTAGTTAGCACCATGATAACCACGCTTCTTAACAAATCAAGAAGCGTAGAAGATGTCCGTGCTTTAAGATAAACATAAATAAAAAAATCATTTTTGATGAATTGAAATAAGAAAATTGTTTAAACAGTGTCTTACATCTTAAAGAAGTAAAGTTTTAGTATCTCATATTTAGAAAACTTCAAAACAGTATCACACGTTCTTATGTCAACCGAAGTTTGGTATGTAAAACCATTAGCTCCGTTAAAAAAACTGACGGCAACTATTTTTATTTATAAAATGACTAATTTACCCTTGAGTTTTTATTTTTATTATTTATTTTATATAATAAAAAAAGAAAATTGTCATAACGGTACCTCATCTTTTCTTGCTTATAAACTTTGGTACTTCAAGTTTTGAAAATATCAGAACGGTATCTCAAGTTTTCATCCAGACCCAATTTTAGAACTTTTAGTCGTAACCTCCGATAGGGTAACTGTCAGGTGACCGTTTTTCATGGATATTTTTCGTCTCTTCATATTTCAATTCTTTATTTTTTCTCTAAATATATATTTCATCTTTGCAATAATAAAAAAATTTTCATTTTTTTTTGTAGTGGGAAAATTGTTATCTTCTTCTTTCTTCTATCTTTAGGAAATTAGGAGCTTCATGGCCTTCACGAAAAGAGCTGGATCGAATAAAATTGAAAAAGTGATATTACTTTTCTAGACTATAGCTGAAGAGAAAGATGTTTAAATCTTTTATTAAGTGAGTCTGTACAACAGATTTACTATTGAATGTTTATTATGTTATGACAAACAACATACGAAATGAAAAAAATAAACTCATAAATCTTTATTTTTGTTTATGGATTTCATCAATTGCAAACTCATGAATCTTTGTTTTTGTTTCTAAAGTAAAAAAATGAATGAAGACATGAAGAGATGAAAATAGCCTTTAAAAATTGCCACCTAACCACCGTAGCGGAGCTAACTGTTAAAAGTACTAAAATTAGGTTGGGGTGAAAACTTGAGATACCGTTCTAATGTTATCAAAACTTGAAGTACCAAAGATAAGATATCGTTATGACGAATTTCTCTTTTTTATTATATAAAAAGAATAACAAAAACAAAAACCCAAGGGTATATTGGTCATTTCATAAATAAAAATGTTTGTCGTCAGTTTTTTTAACGAAACTAATTGTTCTAGATACCAAACTTTAGTCGAGGTAAAAAATATTGTTTTGAAGTTTTTTGAAAGTGAGATACCAAAGCTTTACTTCTTCAAAATGTGAAATATTGTTTGAACTATTTTTTCAATTTAAATTGATGCATGTGTAGTTAAAGATATATAAACTAATCAAAGAATACAGTACCATTTACGTTCGAGGTGTTTTGTGAATCATCCTGGATCTGGTGCCTTAATTGCCAAAATAAGTTCTCGGAACAAAACCAATGGTGCTCCAAATGTAATGCAACCAGGTCGACCTCCACATGCATAGTGTCCATATGGAAATCTTGTCCATATTGAAAGACGTACAGTGGAAAAAAAAATTGGATCAATTCGAATTGAGAGAGAGATTCAACAAAACAGACGATCCAAAATTGGAGACAACTCAACCTTTTCACAGCTTAACAAATCTGGTTGTAATACAATGAAATCCCAGATTCGTATGCCAATAAACTGGTCAAATTCAAAATCTCAGTACAACTCTTCAATCAGATCCAGCATGTATGAAAAGTTGCAGTGTTAAAGCAACATCCATAGTGTCGAATTAGTACACATAACTAGGATCGTGAAATGAGAGAAGCAAAGAAGCACAATCAAAGCTTCAAACAGAGAGTCGTATCTTTGTATACCAAATCTTAAACTTGTTATGCCAAATACATAGCTCAAAGGAGCTTCTTTTCTTTATAGTTGGAGTGTTTCAGCAACATCCATTGTTTTGCATTAGTATACATTGCTAGGAATGTGAACTGGGAAAAGCAAAGAAGCATAATTAAAGCTTCAAATAGAAAGGGATATCTTTGTGGGGGATTCATGCTTAAATAAACAACATGAATAATGAGTGAGCACAAAAGAGAAAATATTGTCACAAACGATCTGAAAGCATTTGTCTCCCTTGTGTCTTGTCTTCTATTAGGTGCCAGGCTTAAAAGTATGAATAGAGTTGATATAGCCAGATATGGTAAAACCAGCTTGTCACGATGTAGAAGAGGGAACATCGAGAATAAGCCATAAAGAGTCATCCAGGTATATAGAAAAGGTTCTTCACTTGCCAAAAGACTTGCTGGTAGGAGAGGCAGCAAAATAGACTTCTCGTGCACTGAGAATTCAGAATACCAAACATAAATGCTAGGCTCTACTAGTGTGTACTATGAAGGATAATGAACAGGACTTGAAAAGGGATAAAATCTACTTACCTTGGAAAGAGAACAGATAAAATGATAAAGCACTATTCAGCAACCCATACAGGAAACCTTTTTTACTTGGATCCCATATCTGCTGAATCATTGAAGGCAGGAAAGTAGAAATAGTTGCACCAAGGCTGAGAACCTTCAATTGAGGTGTTGAAAACAATCTCTTCCATTTTACAAGAACGGAGGTGGTGCACCAAAAGTTAGCCACATAGTCCTCATATATCCCTCTCTCAAAAGGAGCAAGACGAGAGAGAACCTATAAGGTTAACCAAGCTCAAGTTAAATCATCTCTTTTTTCTATGCGTGTAAACAAAAACAAGAAATATCCCTTTTTAAATTATTAAACAAGATAACTATAGTATTTCATAACTCCTGTATATCTTTTTATACATTCTGTGCCGAAATACGAAAATAAAACGCAGACAAATAAATCGACATTAATTTATATTTATAGCTCCATTTCTGACAACAAAGTTGTGCATGCTGTTTGTTTTGTGCAGGGGAATGTCACTAATAAAATAATTGGAGATAGTGGCAGCTTAACAAATCCAAGTCTCAAGCGTCTCAATGCTTGAGGTTGAAATACCAGATATGTGCTGCACAGAACTTTGTGAATCCAGCGCATTTTTTGCGACAACAGACATAACCTAAATAAATATCCAGCCCACTGTGCAACAAGCCAACAACATATGAATCCCAACTATATGGGTGTCCTATTTTCGTGATAAAAAAAAAAGAAAAAAAAAAAGCATCAATAGGTGTTTTCCTAAAGGGATTCATCAAAGAATTAAGCTGGATTGAATCGGTGTATACTTTTGGTTTGCTCATCAGTTAAGGGCAAGGGTAGAATTTATCTAGCATCAAATAGCCTGATCTTAGAACCACAGAGATGCATGAGTTTAGTCATTGTAAAAGTTCATACACAAAGAAATTAACTGTGTACTTGTGCTTACCCCAAAGAACGCTTCCATTGAGTGAACATATGGCCACCAGACCACAAGAAACGTAACTGAGACCACAAGGCCAAGTTTAAAGACTTCGAGAAGTGGATACCGGCGCCTTATACATTTACCCAGAAGATGGCTAAAAAATGCAGGAGCAAAGTATGCACTCATCTGCAAAACAGCATATCACATTCAAGTAAACATTACCCAGCAGAGAGAATTTCCAGGTGAATAACAAAGATCAGAGAACATTTAACTGGATTATCAAAAAGCTCACTAGCCTCCTATAAATCTCATTCGAGTTGGCTCTATGGAGATAATATCACACCAACATATCCTTAGTACACTAAGCCGAAATCCCTCCAACCATTTTCTATAAAATTAGTCAGGACATTCTGGATTGACTGCACTTCTAAAACGTACTCAAGCAAGAACATAACTTAGTGAAAACAGTATAAAGCCGTAAATACATCCTATACAACCGGATGAACATGCTTATTATTTTATAGTAAACAAAATTTTATTACATAGATAAAGAATATACACAGCAGTGAGTAAGAATTAAACAGAGAGTTCAGCTGGGAGCAGAAACAAAGCCGACAGAGACTATTCAAAATAGAGAAAACATAAAGTGAAACAGCACTCCAACTTAGAAATTAGCAGAAAAATGGTGAATTTGAATTCCAAAGCCCATACACATAAGGATGCTAAGAAATCGAACACAAGAGCAAGCCATACTCTCTCCCATCTGCCAAAATCCTATTGTTTCTTTCCACCCAAATTTCCCCAATAGACAACCATCATAACGCATCTTCCAGATACAGTTCTTTCTTCTTCTCCCACATAAATATTGATTTTCACTCAATAGAGCCATACAGTTGGCTGCGATGACCAACATAGCTTCTTGAAACAGCCTCTTTAGAAGTGCTAAAGCAATTGAACAACGTAAAATATGGTGACTCTCACTCTCAGCTCCAGCTTTCCAGCTTTACACATCTGACATCAGTAAGGAGACGAACTAAAGATGGCTCTCCTCTGCACCATCTCACATGTATTAAGCTTGCCATGAACAATGCTTCAAGCTAGCTCTGGTACCTTAGGAGGTACCTTGGCGTTCCAGATTACAGAAAAGGGAGTAAATTGTGAGATTCCTGCTAAGAAAGAAAATTTTCCAAAGACTCTAAACATTCACCTTCTCCTATCTGTGCTCTTAGATGGAACCAGCAGTACTCTGATAATATCAATATTAGTGCTACCATTTCCCAGCCATTTAATTTTAGTCCATATTTACTTCTAACATATCTACTTCTAATGACTGCATAGCGCAATGAATTTGAATATTTCCTCCTGCTATCTAAAAGACTCTATTTCACAAGTAGAGCGGTCATTTATTTTCACCAAATCCACCCCTGACCACCTATTACTTGGGTCACCATTCCCAATCTACTACATGATCTTTATTCCCAGTCCATCCCCGCCCATAAGAAGTCTATTTTCAGTCTATCAGTCTTCTTTGCCACAATGCAGGGGTTTAAAACAGATAGAGATAATAGATTGGTAAACTGCTCCACAGCAGTTAAATCAAAGTACTCTGCCCCCTGCTATCTAAAAGACTCTTTCTGCACTGCTGGATCCCAGAAACTCGCCGCCCTAGAATTCCCTCTTACAGGCAGCAGGCACATATATTTCATTGGCGAATTTCCAATAATGGCTGGGTGGCTTTGGAAGAATAATGTAAGAACTTTGCACAAGAACGATGTTTCTATAATTGCTCAGATCCTTTTAGTTTGCTACAATGTGTGGTTTGCTAGAAGAAAGCTTGTTTTTCAAGGGAAAGATATTTGTTGCAATGTGCTTATTCAACTGTTTCAATGGCCTCTTCCTATTGGCAAGTTAATCATTTTCATGTTAAAGAAAGAATATCGTAGTGTCTGCAGATTGATAGTGACATATTTCTACATCTCCTCTCTCCATATTAGACCTGCTATGATAATTCACCATTTTACTTGGACAATCAACAACCAAATTGAATCAGAAAGGACACAAGAGATCTCCCTATCTGACCCAGGGAAGACTCAAATCTGACCCTTGGATATATAAATGTTCTATTTCCTTATTGGTAACAAGTACCACTTCCTTTTGTTTTGCAGTATTAATCATGTGTTCTGTCTTCTGACCCTTCGCATTTCTTCAATAGAGCCATATAGTTAGCTGCAATGGCCCAGCTCAACATAGCTTCTTGAAACAGCCTATTCTAAAGCGCTAAAGCAACTGAACAATGTAAAAATATGTGAATCTCACTCTCATCTCCAGATTTACACATCAGACACCAGTAAGGGGAAAAATTAAAGAAGGCCTCTCCCATTCACCATATCACAGATATAAATCTTGCCATGAACAATATATCAAGCTGGCACTGATACCTTAGGAGGTACCTTAGCATTCCAGAATACAGAGGGAGTGGATTGTGAGAATGCCTTAGATAGGAGATTTTGCCAAAGACAACTTTCACTTTCTCCTATCTGAACTAGAAGGATCTAACAGTACACACTGGTAATTTCAAATATTGGTGCTACAATTTCTCAGTCATTTTATTTTAGTCAATATGTACTTCTAATAACTGCATAGAAACAGTAAAAATATTTCCTCCTGGAATCGAATGTCATCATTCTCAATCTACTACATTATCTCATAAAAAGTCCATTTTCACTCTCTCAATCTTCTATTCCACATTCCAGGGATTTGAAACAGGTAGGCATAAGAAATTGGTAAACTGCTACTTACTCTGATCCCGCTACCCAATAGTGCTTTTTTCCACCCTTCTAACATTCTCTCTACTTTCACCACAACGGGAACTCCACCGCCCAAAGTTCCCTCTGACAGGCAGGCGCAAATTCCTATTCCACGTCTCATAATTTTCGCCCACTCCCCAACTCTTCCTACTTGAGTCTTAATCCCAGCTACTGAGCACTCTTCCCTATTCATTTTCGACCCAAATAATAAGAATTAAAAAAATTAAAAAAAAGCGAGATGATTCAATTACCCTTAAAAGAGTAGCCAAGTTCTGGTTCCCTTGGAGAGAAAGAATATTGTATTGTTTGCAAATTAATAGTGACATATTTCTACATCTTCTCTCCCCATATCAGACCTTCTACCAAATATCCACCATTCTACTTAAACAATCCACAACCAAAGTGAATAAGAAAGGAGACAACAGATCTCCGTCTTACCCGGAAAAGCTCAAACTGACTCTTGGCTACATACATATCTATTTACTAATCGGTTATGAGTATCACTTTCTTTTGTTTTGCAACATCAGTCACCTTTCCTGTCTCCTGACGTTTTATTAACCTTGATTTGTTAACATTCCCATCGCTTTTGTCTTATTAATTTACTTATTTGCACCCTATTTACACCAATGTTTCCTTTCTCTCAGAGGAAAAGTAACAATGAACCAGAACAATTTCAGAAATAGATAAGGTAAGGAAACTTAAGCTATCAGGATCTGGCCCAAAATGTATCAGAAAAATACCTGTTTGTGGTTGAGAGCAAGGCTGTATAGGACACAGGCTAGAAGATCTTTGCCAGATAGAATAGCGGCAATAGCTCCCACAGTCAGACCCAAGCTGATGCAATTGTACTAACAAAAATCATGAAGAAATAAGATTCAAGAGTTCAGAATATTGTATACAGAGAGAGAGAGAGAGAGAGACACGGAGCATGCTACAGATAACTTAATTTTAACCTGGAAATGACCATGGTCAATTAAGATCAGGCATGGATTGAGCAAAATAATTGCAATGTGCCATGCTATGCCACCCATACTACCACTTTGCTTACGGCCACTATAGTAAACAACAATAAAGTAAAACACAGCAGGAAAGAGCACCAAGGCATCAGACGATAACACTGTCCACCTCATAAGAAGCTTCCTGCGAGAAAGACCATTTAGAATGAAGGGAAACTCAATGCATACAGTTACAAACAAAATTCCCTCATTCAAAAATAAATTGGTGAAGATGGGTCAAGGTACAAACCCCAAATAGGACTCATGGCCACGGGAAGTGGTAAGCGCAACTGATTCAGGACTAAAGAATCTGACAAACAGACCATGGACATAACTCTGATACGCAGTGAGAGGAGGGTAGTCCAAACCCCAGTAGCTGAGATCATTGAGTGTACTGTTTCGGTACCATTCCTTAACTGGAAGATTGAGGGTGATTTCCATCCAATGCCGCTGCGCTTCGAAGTCCCCGAACTTGGGAGGAGTTGCAGCACCAGAGTAAGGATGGAGTGACACTGCCACTCGAACCAAAAGTGAAAACAATGCAATGCACAGGAAGGAAGCTGTGATTCCCTTGTGCACCAGCCACCACCAAGCATCATCAGATTCACCATTCTCCTCTTGTTTGCTAATTTTAACCTTCTTTTTCGAGCTCTTGTCCATTTTTGTCTAACCCAAAAGAGATAAAGAGCATAAACAATGAGACATGGAATTGAACAGATGGTACAAGTAAGAATGCTATTGAAATCCATATGAAGGTTCTGGGTATAATTTAAAGAGTGAAACTTTGCTATGTATTTATGATTATCAACACAAATGGTAATGAATTAGAATGAGTATTATCGTCACCAAATCTTCTTACCCGAGACTCAAAGCTCTACGGCCATCCTGAGCTGAGGCTGGTCAAGGGCGCTGCAAGCCCAGATAAGCTGATTCGTCTGGAGGTCGCAAATTGAAATCGGAATTGAAAATTGAAATTGAAGAAAGAGGAGAGTGCAAAGCCTGGTTGATCTGTTATCTTACACGCCAGTTTCTGTATACTTCTTCCTTTTCGTTGCTCAAGCGTCAAGACCACTGCTGCTTTAACGTACACGTGATGACCACGTGATGGAAAAAGGAATGCTTAGTACTTAACCAGCCATGGTTGATAAGTTTTAATTTTTAAAATTTTATTCTCACCAGCAACAAAATCAAAGTTTACGATTCACACACAATTACCTCGATACGCAAATTTTTGAGTTTTTTTTAAGAATTTTATTTTCACTAACAAAATCAAATTTTACGATTCATCCACAACACAATTATAGTGTTAACATTGCGTTCTTAAACTATGTGTGTTCTATGTCAATTGCGTCCCACGGTTTTTTGCTGTTGTGGTGATGTACGTTCTTTTGAAAAGCTAAATTAGTAGAGTAAAAGAATTTCTAGGTTATACTAACAAGTATTTGTGGCGGCATCATTAGTTTCAATTCCTTTTTCTGAGAGAGCATGTCTCTGCTCTGCTAGGGTTTCACGTTTACCAATGATGGATCCTTTCAAGCCCTGCAAACCCTAATTTGGCAAAAGAAGCCGTCTGTGGTTTTTCTGTCAGAAACGAAGATCCATGACCGGAGTTACCTGAACGCTTTACGTCTTTAATTAGGGCTTCGAAAAGGGGAGGTTGTTTATAGCGAAGGGCAGTCTGGTGGCATCGCCTTGTTCTGGGAGGGCGGGCTCGATATCATATTCTTGTCGAAATCAAGCAACCCTATTGATGTGGAGGTGTTCGCGGTGGATGGATCAGGGATCAGATGGAGGTTAACCGGGTTCTATGGCTATCCGGCAGCGGCAGATAGACATCTCTCCTGGGATCTCCTTCTAGAACTGGCTGATCATTCCTCACTGCCATGGGTCGTCATAGGCGACTTCAATGAGATTGTCTTGGATTCAGAGAAGGATGGCGGGGTTCCAAGAAACCCAACGCAGATGAACCGGTTCCAGACTGCATTGGATGACGTCGAGCTCATTGATCTGGCTGACTTCGGAGTGATATTCACCTGGAAAGGAGGGGATGTCCGGTGCAGCTTGTACCGAGCGGTAGCGACACCAACTTGGTTCAATTCCTTTTTCTGAGAGAGCATGTCTCTACTGTGACTCACTTGCCTCCTATACATGGGGATCATGTTCCCATCCTTCTTGGGGTGTATGAGACGGCGCCGGTGAGTAGGGAGCGAGTGAATTCTCGCTTTTGGTTTGAGTCCTCATGTACAGTTCACGAGGAATGTAAGGGTGTGGTGGAGGAGGGTTGGCTTGTTCCAGCACAAGGTTTACCAATGTTTCAAGCTATGTCTGTTGATACCAAAATAATAAATAAATAAATAATAAAAAGAATAATAATTTTTTTCTTGTGTTACATGGACAAGGTTTTTGAGTTTAATCGAAACTCTTGCAAAGAAAGATATCTGGATAGGAATACAATTCGGATATCAAAGTCCAATTGCAAATTAGCCAAGTGCTCTATATAAAGAGACCAAAGCCTCCAATAAAGGAAAAAAAAAAAAAGACAGAAAGGGGGAGCTATAACCTGCAGAGTACTTCTCAAAACTTGCAAATTCATTTACTCAAACAATAAATTTAGGGGTATATACTTCATCTGCTTCCCAACTAATAACATACAAAACCAGTATATAATCTAGTCACTTCTATCAACTTTATTTGCCACTCTCTTTTATTAGCTCTTTTTTTTCTTTTTCTTTTTTTTCCCAGTATCCTCTTCTTATCAATGGATTCT
Organism: Fragaria x ananassa; assembly: GCA_034370585.1. Taxonomy (NCBI): domain Eukaryota; kingdom Viridiplantae; phylum Streptophyta; class Magnoliopsida; order Rosales; family Rosaceae; genus Fragaria; species Fragaria x ananassa. Next base: position 19,185,698 of record CP139757.1, on the reverse strand, counting down.
CAATACTCACAATTTCCCGATTTTTTAGCAGAAGATTCAGAGTGTGAAATTGTTGAAGAGGTGCCCCAAACAACTACCGCAAGGGCTCCAAGAGGTCTCGGCTTCAACGTAGTGGAAGATAACTTTCTTATCAGTGTATGGTTAAATGCTGGTATGGATCCGATACAAGGCAATGAGCAAAAGCTTCAAATATTTTAGGGGAAAATTACAGATATATGGAGTACATTGCTAGTTTTAAGGAATATAGTTTTGTAGTCCTTAACGTGTTGAGTTTTTAAAAGGAGTTAATGTAGAATAACTCTAGTACCAATTTTCAATATTGAACACAATTTAAATGTCACACCCCAATTTTTAAAGGATAAATTTCAAAAATTTGGGCATGATATAACTCACAAATAAGACTACATGACCTGCTCAACAATTCCTTACTAAACTTAATGCTGGAAATGTAAATGTCCATAAGACTCATCGACTGAGTTAAACGTTACATCTCCTTATTTACAACTTCAAAAGTCTAGTAAAAAGAAGATGCTCACACGAGCTTAAAAACAACTTACAGAATATACAAATAAAATGTACATCATCTAAACCACAGCCACTATGCCTCTGCCTTAACCATCTTGATCAATACCTGCAAATCTAACCCCTACACCATGAAATGGTGCACCGGGTTGTAAACAACAAACCCGGTAAGCTAAAAAGTTCGTATGAGTAATTCTCAAAATTTACTCAACATCTCTAACACCACACAAGATAAAACCGGTAATTCCTGTTTTAGAACTTAGTTCAGGAATCACCTCAAAAAATAAAATTCAAAGAGTAAAACAAGAACACGCAACAATTCCCAAAACAATCAAATCATAAGTGAATCCTGCAAAAAGGATAGTTCAGGAAATTCACTCAACATCACACAATTAAATTAGAGAATCTTCTGCATTAAGCATAGTTCAGGAGATACTCAAAACAAAGAATTTCATCGACAACAATTAAGAACAAGGTTAAAAACCACATAACCAATACTCTTACAAACACATGTACCCATGAGTCCCAGATATTAAAAAATACCTCTCATGACCTACAATACAATTTATGTACCCATGGGTCCCAGATACCTTCAGGTACCTCCCATGACCTACACTGACAGACGGACTAGAGCTCTATTCCTAACCGTACCCAATCACCCGGCCAAAGGCTTGGAATCCCGGTTTGACTGTCTAATATCACAACAATAAGAATGATAAATAGCATCAGAACCGCAACCAATCACCCGATTAAAGGCTTGGAACCCGGTTTGGCTATTTAATACCAAAACACAAAAATGATAAATAGCATCTTAACCGCAACCAATCACCCAAAAAGGGCTTGGAACCCGGTATTGGCTATTTATCCAACAATCATAATAAATTTCACAACAATAACCTCACAACACTTTATCACAATTATCCTCATAAAAATCATCATCATCATCATTATCATCACAATTATCCTCATAAAAATCATCATCATCACAATTATCTAAAAAGCATAACATTTAAATCATCATCATTCTTTAATTCAACATCATCGACAACAACATCATCATCATCACAATCATCCTCATGAAAATCATCATCATCATCATCATCATCACAAACATCACAATCATCATCATAATCATCTCCAAAATCAACATCATAATAATTATAATGATTGGTCCGAAAGTGGACCTTAGTGAGATGTTACTCACCTCAAATCCAGCTGTGTCTTCGCACACACAACTCAAGCATATCACACAAAACCACACCACAAGTCACCTATTAACAAAACGTTAACCTTAGTAACTAAGAAAGCAACATTATCCGACTCGAACCGAAACTCAATTCCTAACCCACAAACTTGTCACTCGTGACAAAACCTCTCCCTATACCTCAGAAAGGTCACCTGAACATCCTACACAACCTATAAAACCACAAACCAGATTTCTAAAAATCAGAAATACTAAAAAATGGAAACCGAACGAAACCTAGCATTCGAGAGGGAAACCTTAGCATGCATCAACGGTAACCAAAACCTACAAACCACATATCAACACACTCGTATTGAAGAGTACTATCTAACCAGCACCACAAAACACCCCAGACACTACCGGACGCGCCGCCACGCGCCACCAAAGGCGGCGGCGAGTGGGCCCCACGCGCCACCACGAAACGTCCGAATTAAGACAAACTCCCAACACAAAACTTGAAGATTAAAGAGAGGGGAGCATCTTTTATACCTGAGGTTTCACCACAATAGGCCAGAAACATGCCGGAAACTTGCCGGAAAGATTGGGATCCACCACCGCCACTCTCCGTCGTGAATCGAGCTTCAACACCACCTGGGATCGAACAAGGACGTCCAACACTTCCTATCCCGACCGGTTTCAGCCTAGCCGCCGCCGCTGGAGAAGAGAAAACCGGTCGGGTTGCAATCCGGGTTGCCGCCCTCACTGTTGGCACTCGATCAACACCGATCCGCCCGAGTCGTCTTCCCTCACCAACACAGGGAGCCTTGCGCCGAGAAGAGGAAGATTTTCTGACCGGTGCCGTCGTCTGGGTGGGCCGGAAAATCCGGGTCTGGTCGGGCGGGTTCGGGTCGGGTCGGCTGGGAAACTTGGGCAGTGAAGGTGTCGCGAGAGAGAGAGAGAAAAGAGAGGAGGGATGGTTTCCGGAAAAATGAAGGAGAACCCTATAACTTCTCTTATTTAACCCGTAAAGCCACGAACTTCCGCTTACCATAACTTCCTCATACGAAGTCCATTTTATGCGTGCCACATGCCTACGAACTCGTATCGTCGTGCTCTACAACTTTCGTGAAGAAAGTTTTCCGAGAAACCCAATAGATTAAAAAGTCAACTCTTGACCCTTCAAAATAAAGCATAAAACCCTTTCGGGTAAAATTACGCGTCCGAACACTTCCGCTCTTTCTTCAAACCTCAAAAACACACTAACTTCTAACTCGAAAACTCTCAAATAATATTAGAAACTAATATCAATTTTCCGGGGTATTACATTCTACCCCCCTTAAAGAAATTTCGTCCCCGAAATTTAAACGCACTACTCTACCCAAGAGCTGCTAACTACTCCCCCAAAACAACATCAAACTCTTCCACAACAGCTCTTTACACAAGACACCTCAAGGTCTACTAGGCATCACGAGCAAGAAGTCACCTAAGTGAAAACTCAACATTGAAAACACACATACCCCACACCCCACCTGGTGGTAACTGAGTGATTCACAAACCACATCTCTACAAATTACACCACCACTACATTGCTAATTGTCAAGACTTACCTCGGATTTCCCCTTGAGATCCGGGATAAACTCTACGGGAGCCACCTCAAGGGAAATTCTATTAAAATTTTAGCATAACCTCCCTTGAACTGGTTAACCCAACCTGAAAGAAAAATCACCAAAACCCAAACACTTCGAAAACAAAATAATCCACATCTCCTGGAGCCACCCGCTCCCCCAAATAAACATCCACCACCTCAACAAAAGTAATAATTCAAAATAAATTCATGAATTTAAACTCTCATACTAACCAGTCAAACTTAACACTCCTAAGTTAAGTCGCAAGCCATAACATAACACACAAACTACAGAAGACTGTGAACTCAAAACAAAACAATATCTGCATTGCATCATTGTCAACTCACTATGACACTAAGAGCTCAACAACACCAAAAACACTCATCCCACTAGGATCAAACCTCAACCAACACACATAAGATAAACCATTGAAAGAATAGTAATCCCTGCGCATAGCTTAATTCAGGTGATTACCAGCAACACTAAGATAATCAATTTAGAATCACAAAAATTAAATACGAAACACACCAGAAAGAACATATATACAAGAAGATAATAAGTGAATCTTGTAGGTAAACATAGTTCAGGAATTCACTTCACGAGAAATAAGATAAGAAAAGTATAATCCCTGCAGGAAGTTTAGTTCAGGAGATTACACCACACACAAGAACAATTAGTGATTCGTGAAGAATAGCGTAGTTCAGGAATCACTAAACATACAAACAAGTCTAAGAAAATAAGAAACCTACATCACAACCATTTAACATAGTCCTTAACCATTAACCCTTTTTAAAATCATCTTAATAAATTCCGTTTTACTTACCCATGGACCGTAGTCGATCAAATCCATTTATTTTGAAAACAAAACATATTTTAACAAGATTTAGTTGGCTAAAGGCCTTGGACTATGTTAACACCCTCACTACACATTCCCCACCACAAAACAAATAACACAAAACAACCCCAAATTAACACGGCCCTCCTATCCAACAACCTTCTAAAACATTTAATTAAAATCTTCTTCTTTTTTTTTTACCCATGGACCGTTGAGATTCAAGTCCATATATATAAACAAAACAATTATAATTTTAGAATGTTTTAAAAGTGTTGGATCAAGAACCATGCTAACAGGCTCGTCAACACTATCGCACACCCACACTCATAAACATTTCCCAAATGGCCACCGCCGTGCAAAACAGAAACTCACACGTCATTTGCCAAATGGCCACCGCCAAAGCAAAACACAATAATTAATATGAAACACACCATTAACAAAAGACCATTAGCAATACCAATTGCTTGTCTAAAAATCTCAACATCAAACCACAACAATCTACTCAAGATCATCACATAGATCATCTACACAAATCACCACACAGGTCATCACACAATTTTCATCACACAGATCGTCACTAACACAAATTACTCTTCTCCAAATAAACTTAAGATCCATATCACAAACATTTCCAATTACATGATCTAATAACCCACTGATCCTTAACATTGACACACGCATCAAACAAACCCAAAGACAAGTATCATTCCCAAATCATTTCTTTAAATGATCAAAACATTATACGACAAATATGAACATGTCACATAATTTCACCAAGCACAAAAACTTCCATGAACATATATATAAATGCCATTAACATCAAGATAGCTACAATCGGGAAAGGCTCAAGAAAATTAATAAATACTAAAAGAAACCTTTTTCTTACCTGTGAACCGTGGACGATCAAGTTCACATGATTTTAAAACAAAACATTTCACTTTCGAGAGCACAATACCACAATTTAGCAAGTCAACAAAATATGTAAGGAAGTCGGTTCCTACTTGAACCTGAGGAAAGTTACTCACAAACGTTTTTCTGCCAACACGGCCACCACCAACGTGGACACACTCTCAAACGTTTTGCACACCATATGCCACTCGGGCAACATCACAGAAAATGACACACCAAAATCACTGCTCACTCTCATGAAGAAGAAAGGAGAACAAAGTACCCTTCACTCCTAAACTTTGCTCACTAATCACAAATCTTCCAGCTTACCAAGGGCAGCTGAAAAGAAATTAATCTAGTGATTCTCAATCCTCAAAAGAATAATCCTCAAGAAACGCTACCCAACACTCACACTCTTTACTTACAGAGCAAACCTATGCTCTAGAAACCTAACACTCGAGACAACATCCTTGCCTCCCGCATACCCAATGACAAATCAATACCTAAGAGTGATGGTGATCCGCTGTAGTCGGGCCATCACTCAAAGATATTGATTATCACCAAATATGCAACCATGCTCTGATACCAAACTGTCACACATCAATTTTCAAAGGATAAATTTCAAAAATTTGGGCATGATATAACTCACAAATAAGACTACATGACCTGCTCAACAATTCCTTACTAAACTTAATGTTGGAAATGTAAATGTCCACAAGACTCATCGACTGAGTTAAACGTTACATCTCCTTATTTACAACTTCAAAAGTCTAGTAAAAAGAAGATGCTCACACGAGCTTAAAAACAACTTACAGAATATACAAATAAAATGTACATCATCTAAACCCCAGCCACTATGCCTCTGCCTCAACCTTGTTGATCAATACCTGCAAGTCTAACCCCTACACCATGAAATGGTGCACCGGGTTGTAAACAACAAACCCGGTAAGCTAAAAATTTCGTATGAGTAATTGTCAAAATTTACTCAACATCTCTAACACCACACAAGATAAAACAGGTAATTCCTGCTTTAGAACTTAGTTCAGGAATCACCTCAAAAAATAAAATTCAAAGAGTAAAACAAGAACACGCAACAATTCCCAAAACAATCAAATCATAAGTGAATCCTGCAAAAAGGATAGTTCAGGAAATTCACTCAACATCACACAATTAAATTGGAGAATCTCCTGCATTAAGCATAGTTCAGGAGATACTCAAAACAAAGAATTTCATCGACAACAATTAAGAACAAGGTTAAAAACCACATAACCAATACTCTTACAAACACATGTACCCATGAGTCCCAGATATTAATAAATACCTCTCATGACCTACAACACAATTTATGTACCCATGGGTCCCAGATACCTTCAGGTACCTCCCATGACCTACACTGACAGACGGACTATAGCTCTATTCCTAACCGTACCCAATCACCCGGCCAAAGGCTTGGAATCCCGGTTTGACTGTCTAATATCACAACAATAAGAATGATAAATAGCATCAGAACCGCAACCAATCACCCGATTAAAGGCTTGGAACCCGGTTTGGCTATTTAATACCAAAACAAAAAAATGATAAATAGCATCTTAACCGCAACCAATCACCCAAAAAGGGCTTGGAACCCGGTATTGACTATTTATCCAACAATCATAATAAATTTCACAACAATAACCTCACAACACTTTATCACAATTATCCTCATAAAAATCATCATCATTATCATTATCATCACAATTATCCTAATAAAAATCATCATCATCACAATTATCTAAAAAACATAACATTTAAATCATCATCATTCTTTAATTCAACATCATCGACAACAACATCATCATCATCACAATCATCCTCATGAAAATCATCATCATCATCATCATCACAAACATCACAATCATCATCATAATCATCTCCAAAATGAACATCATAATAATTATAATGATTGGTCCGAAAGTGGACCTTAGTGAGATGTTACTCACCTCAAATCCAGCTGCGTCTTCGTACGCACAACTCAAGCATATCACACAAAACCACACCACAAGTCACCTATTAACAAAACGTTAACCTTAGTAACTAAGAAAGCAACATTATCCGACTCGAACCGAAACTCAATTCCTAACCCACAAACTTGTCACTCGAGACAAAACCTCTCCCTATACCTCAGAAAGGTCGCCTGAACATCCTACACAACCTATAAAACCACAAACCAGATTTCTAAAAATCAGAAATACTAAAAAATGGAAACCGAACGAAACCTAGCATTCGAGAGGGAAACCTTAGCATGCATCAATGGTAACCAAAACCTACAAACCACATATCAACACCCTCGTATTGAAGAGTACTATCTAACCAGCACCACAAAACACCCCAGACACTACCGGACGCGCCGCCACGCGCCACCACAGGCGGTGGCGAGTGGGCCCCACGCGACACCATGAAACGTCTGAATTAAGACAAACTCCCAACACAAAACTTGAAGATTAAAGAGAGGGGAGCATCTTTTATATCTGAGGTTTCACCTCAATCGGCCGGAAACATGCCGGAAACTTGCCGGAAAGATTGGGATCCACCACCGCCACTCTCCGCCCGTGAATCAAGCTTCAACACCACCTGGGATCGAACGAGGACGTCCAACACTTCCTATCCCGACCGGTTTCAGCCTAGCCGCCGCCGCTGGAGAAGAGAAAACCGGTCGGGTTGCAATCCAGGTTGCCGCCCTCACTGTTGGCACTCGATCAACACCGATCCGCCCGAGTCGTCTTCCCTCACCAACACAGGGAGCCTTGCGCCGAGAAGAGGAAGATTTTCCGACCGGTGCCGTCGTCTGGGTCGGCCGGAAAATCCGAGTCGGGTCGGGCGGGTTCGGTTCAGGTCGGCTGGGAAACTTGGGCAGTGAAGGTGTCACGAGAGAGAGAGAGAAAAGAGAAGAGGGATGGTTTCCGGAAAAATGAAGGAGAACCCTATAACTTCTCTTATTTAACCCGTAAAGCCACGAACTTCCGCTTACCATAACTTCCTCATACGAAGTCTATTTTATGCGTGCCACATGCCTACGAACTCGTATCGTCGTGCTCTACAACTTTCGTGAAGAAAGTTTTCCGAGAAACCCAATAGATTAAAAAGTCAACTCTTGACCCTTCAAAATAAAGCATAAAACCCTTTCGGGTAAAATTACGCGTCCGAACACTTCCGCTCTTTCTTCAAACCTCAAAAACACACTAACTTCTAACTCGAAAGCTCCCAAATAATATTAGAAACTAATATCAATTTTCCGAGGTATTACATTAAATCAATATGCACACCAACTTCACTATAGGAGTTGTTATGGGAGTTATGGTGATATTGTTGTGTTTTCACAAATGTATTCTAAACAAGATTTAAATGCTTAAAAGCATTTGAATGGATGATAAAAGTGAGAAAATAAAGACTAAAATAAGAGATAGAGAGAGGGGCCATGACATGTACCTGAGTTGTGTAGTTTCCAGATATGTTAAGAACTAAATTAAGAGATAGTTTCTCATCTGCAAAGTTGCTCAGTAAATGCTCACTCCATTCTTCTCATATGCAAAGTTGCTCTATAAATGCTCACTCTATTCTTCTCATTTGCAAAATTCATGACAAATTTTTAAGCTTGTACATCAATCTGGAAGCAAGTTAAACATAACAAGAATTATTACTACTACATTACACATGAAAAATCTCAAAATACAAAACGTGTACCTGAATGGACATGGCTTTCTTGTTTGCCTTCTGAATGCTTCAAATATCAAGTTCATATGTAAAAGAGAATTAAAGGACCAAACACACTTGGTTCTACTAATATATGGTAGTACTCTGATATAGAGGTATTACTAATACTTTTGGTTCTACTAATGTATATTTGTCTTCTGATATATAGGTATTACTAATACTTTTGGTTCTACTAATGTATATTTGTCTTCTGATATAGAGGTACTACTACTAAAAGGGAATTAAAAGCGGACCAAACACTACTGGTAGTCCTTCTTTCCTCCATTAAACCAAGCAAGTACATAGTGCAATTGTCTCTAACAAGTAACTGGTAGAAAACACATAATGAAGCAACATATTAAACTTTAGCCAATTGATCAAACAGAAAACACATAATGAAGCAACATACTGAACTTTAGCCAATTGATCAAAGAACATATTGATCAACATCTACTTACTGAACTCTAGCTAAGTGACGTTGCCACAAGTGTCCCATGAAGGATATATCTCATCTGCTTGATAATATCCCATTGTATAGTCATGATCATTGATCTTATAATTGACCGGAAGAGCTCGGCCTTCATGAAGATCAGCAAATAAAGGAGAATGCTCCAAGATATTGATATCATTATGAGAGCCAGGTAATCCAAAAAGAAAAGAAAAAGAATGTCATATCCAAAGAACTTGTGAGGCAACAACTTCAAGAATCAAGGAAGGTTCATGATGATCTCCACGAGAAAACATACATTTCCAAGCAACTGAACAATTCTTCCACTTCCAATGCATACAATCAATACCACCAAATATTCCTCTAAACCCACGACTCTCACCCATCAATAACAATATGGAAATATCATTCGAATTTGGTTTTCTCAAGTATTCAACTCCAAACACATCAATAACAGTAAGCACAAACCTTCTCATACCTTTAATATATTGTAGTGCTTTCACTAATTTGGAGATAATCATCTACAACATCTGCCCCAACTCCATAAGCAAGCATATGCATTGCCGTTGTTATCTTTTGTAGAGTGGATGAACCAACTCAGCCGGTTAGAATTCAAAAAAAAAGAAGGCAATGCATCCGAAACCTTCTCTGAAATACAACGTCTCCATGAATTGGATTTTCAGCAAAATAATCGTTGTAAAGCGTTTAGTAGCCTTGACATCGTTGTCTATCTTTAAACTTCTGACCTGGAACTACACCCTGACGTCTTTTTCTTCCATTCTTCCATTTCTCTTCTAGAAGAGCAATAATTTGCCGATTGAATTTTTCATCTGATGACAAATCGACAAGATTCCAGAACTCGTCATCTGTATCATCTGAGGTTGACTCTGAAAAATTAAAATCCATATTCAAGATAAAAACCAATGGAAAGAATGAATATGGCAAATGAATGAATTTTTGGTTTTGGGTTTTGTTGTTGGTGACGAGAATAAAGACATAGAGATAACAAAGAAGACAAAGAAAGCAAGAAGAGAAACGAATAAAAAAAGAAAGACAGTTCGTGAAGAGGCTGTCAAATTTGACAGTCTCTTACCCTAATGTCAAATACATGTGGATATCACATTTGAGTTGGAATAAATTTGAGCTGTCATTTTAGAGTTGTTGAGCTTATGTGGCAAAAAAGGCATCTTCATTAGACTTGTCAAGTTTGTCTTTTCTTTTACTTATAAAATAATCATTTTAAGTAATTTCTTTTTTCTTTGTATATGAAGGGTAATTTAGGCAATCCATAATTTGCTGAATTTAATTTATGGTTTAGCTTAGAGTAGTAGAGATTAGGGGTGGACTTTTAGGCACCGAAAAAATCAAAACCGGTTAAAACAGCACCGAACCGACACCGAGTTACCAAAACCAAATGGAACCGAGACAATTGGTTCCGGAAACCACACAAACTGAGTAGTGCAGTGTCGGTTTGCGGTTCCGTGCATCCAAAAAACAGATTAAACCGAACGAACCAACATATATTCATTATACATATATTAATTATTAATATTTAATTTTACATTACGTGTCATGTTTTTATCGGTTATAGATTACAAATAATAGACTTTCACACACATGATTATGTCTTTAATTAAGTGTTTAAGTCTAACTGAAATCATTCACATGTAGTTTTATCTTTTGTTATATATGAATGTTGGAGGCTTCAAATAAATTATGTATAAATTTTAGTTTCCCATTTCGTTTGGATTACTTTTTTGAACCCATTATATTAACTTATTTGAAGTGTTGATAGTTTACAACTTTGATATTTTTATTTTTTATGTTATTTGGTTAAGTGTAAAAAATATTACGGATAGACTTTGTAACCAAAACCGTACCAAAACCGAACTGATGTTAAGTTAACCAACGAGTGCGGTCTTTTATATATTTTTATTGATTTCAGTTTTATAAAATAAAAAACCGAAGCTTCAGTTTCGGTTTTCAGTTAGTGCTTAAAAACCGAACCGTTGCGACATAGTCCACCCTTAATAGAGATATGAGAGTAAATTCTATTTTCCTAACACAACATTTAGATATTAGATATGTTTTAACATAATTTTTCTTTGTTTTAAGCTAAAAATGGTTTCCGTTTTTATTATCCAAAAAAAAAAAAGAAGCTAAAAATGGCATAGACCGAAAACAAAAAATGGACCGAGACAAATGACAGATCGGATCCGGGTAATTGGATTACCGACAAGTTATTCGTGGGTAGGGAGTTAGGGTATAATAACAAGATTTTGAAACCTAGTGGCAACTAAAGCCCTCTTCCTCTTCCTATTCCTATTCCTATTCCTAGGATTAAAGAAGCAGACAGAGATTGAGTGAAGTAGCTACCTCGCTGTACGGCACAATATCATTTGGGATTGGTTGCGAGATGGCTCATCGCGGAGGAGGAGGAGGAGATCAGGAGCTGAAACTGACGGAGGAGATCGGCAAATCCCTAAAAGAAGGGGAGAGGATTCTAGCGCCAACCCGGAGACCCGACGGCACGCTCCGCAAACCCATCCGCGTTCGGGCAGGGTATGTGCCCCAGGAAGAAGTCGCCCTCTACCAATCCAAAGGTGCCTTGGTATGATTTCATTCCCTTTCACTCTTGATTTCAGGCTTCTGTTTTGGGGAGGGAAGTGAATGTTTCGTGTAATGGCAGTGGAAAAAGGAGATGTCCTCACAGGCAGGCCCACCGGGTTTTGATGATAGTACTCCCGTCATGGCCGATACGAAACCCAAGACCAAGTCTGTAAAAAGGAATGAAAGAAAGAAGGAGAAGCGGCTGCAGGTATGTCTTGTGGCCTTATCCTGTGTTTGCAAATTATCCTGTGTAGATTGGATTAGCTCTCTTGGATTAGTCTTACAAGTAAGCTTATCTCTTAGAAATGGTACATATCCTGGGTTGTCCTAAGTTAGAATACCATTCTGTGGATATTGATTATAAGGGAGGTTTAAATTTTAAAGTCTTGCTATGACGTTTGTGTCATTTCTCTTGTTAGCCAGTCTGGGGAACCCACAATGTGCCATTTTGTATATGAACACTTTTTGAAGGACCTTAACTGTAAACTACGTATCACTCCATTTCAAAGGAAATGGAGATCAGGGGTTTATTTAGTTTTCTTTTTCCTCTCCGGGGTAACTAACTTAAACTGGTAAATAGTTTTATGTTGCGTACTTTAGAATTTAATGTATTTTTAACAGTTCTGTAATGGATGTGCATTGAAGATCACATAATCACTGTTTGTAGCATGTAAAATATCCCAAATAGAAGCTTTCAAATAAACAATCTTACTTCTTCAACTAAGTTTCTGGTATTTTTATCCTAAATTTTTAATAGGTAAGCCCTCCCTTTTTGCTTTGTGATACCGTTAATACTACCCGATAGTCAATCTATACTCCCCTTTTATTTTTTGGTTATTTTATGTAACTTCATAATTTAGTTGCCTCAATACCCTCCCTCATATTAGTTGAATAGAAAAGGAAGGGTTATATGGGAATTGATATGAGAAACTTGTTTCTAAGACTGAAACAAAAGGAAAAAAGTAGTATACTGACTTTTAGGGGACTGTAAATAACAATTCCAATTTACAAACAAGTACCACTATTCCTATTAACATATTTTTCTCTCTTTTTCCCCTATTTTAATTTTTAATTTTTATGAAGCTATAAGGATGTAGGTCATTTTTACCTATAATTCTTATCTTAAGGACCTTTAACTTCACATTTGGTTCTTACTAAGATTTATTAATTACTTAAAGTACGTCAGTAATTAAGAATTAATAGCAAGTTTAATAAGTGGGTGTCAATAAAATATGGTTTAGAGCTGAATCTGAAGCTGATGTTATTGACATTGGTTTTTGGGGTGTCATTGAAGTCAGCTTTTGAATGGTTTTCAATTGAATGCTCGCAGGGATAGATTTTAAATGAACTAGCAAAAAGAGGTTTGATTTGGATTCCAAAAGGATCTGAAAGAACAATGCTTTTTAGAGAATAAAAAGTGTGGATGATAATAATGTGCACGATAAACGAGCAAGAGAAGAAAGGAGAACAAAATGACCCCTTTACTAATTTTCCAGTACTGTTGTGTTTTTGCACGACCATGTGTGCCACTAACAGTTTTGGCATCAGTGGAAATAACAGCTAATCAGATTGTTCATTGGTGGTTGCAAAGTTATTACTTACATTTCAGGCTGCTTTTGTATTTTTATGTATTTTTTATTATTTTTTTATTCTTCCTTCATGTCTTCATGCAGGCTGCTCTTGAGAAGGAGAAAACCTCAGAAGAAGCGGAAACTGGGGATACTAAGGAAGAAGAGCCACCTGCTCAAGGTGTAGGTCATGCATCAACATCAGTCCAGTCATTGACATCTCAGATGAACGAGCTTGGTGTTTCTTCTAATTCTGCTTTAGTTACCCCTTCCTCTGACTCAACAGAGGATTCAAATCTAGGAGCTCCAGTTCAAGATATTGATAAAAAAATCCGAGCTCTTAAAAAAAAGGTACAAATTATGAACAATTTAGCCTTGCCTGGAAACAATATGAGCTTTATGTATTTGGCCTGTGAGAAAATATGTAGCCTTACCTTTTGGATGCCAGAATTATGCCTAACTATCAGTAACAAATCTTATGTATCAATGTTCGATTGAGAATCTTTGGTGTGCTTGTTATTGTTTTAGTATAAACTATCCAACTATTCATTAGTAAGTAGTTAGAATCTAAGATCATAAGGTTTTAAGCTCTTGTTATGAAAAGAATCGGATGCCATAATCTAAAGTCTTGAGCATAAGACAAAGGAATTCTGGGTTCATAACAATGCATGGCTAGCTTTCACTCCCTTTTAATATAGTTGGTCTACTGCATTGGTCAATGTTTTTGCCCACTTGGTAGTCTACAGTTTAGTGTTCAAAACAGCTGAAGTTGCTGTTCTTAACATGGTTTTGACAATTATGCTGTATGTTATTACTTGATGGTTCACTTTTGCAGATTCGACTTGCAGAAGCGCAGCAGCAGAAAACTCAGCAGAAAGATAGTAAGCCAGAGCAGTTGGAAAAGTTAACGAAACTGGAAGGATGGCGTCAGGAGCTAAAGCTTTTGGAAGATAAAAAGAAAGCTGAATCATGAATGAGGGTTTGTGCTAGTATCAAGAGCCCATGTTGTCTCCATTTATGCTTTTCTGAGGAACACATGAATGCCTAATTGTTGAAAGAGGTTCATCTATTAATATATTCTTCTAATCAGCTTACATTATGTGCTTTATATGACCTGATCCACCCCCCTTACATGTGTTGTACCATGTTTTATCCTCTATAGTGCCTTCATCTGCTTGTTTTATTCATTTTTTGGCATTATATCTTTGTTACTGCTGGATATTGAATTAAGTGGGCTCTTAATCCCAAGTTCTAACAACGAAGATATGTAAGATGATACCCATTTTTTGTTTATGAATTTTTCATCTTTGATATAGAAGACTAATTAATGAACTTGAAGGTGTGTGTATCAGTTGTATATCCTCTTCTTTCTTTCTGTTTTTCAGTCAGGAGATGTATAGGTTCTGCTGAATTGACAAGTCCTGAACAATTGGCCTGTGTGGTTTCATCTTTTGTTTTAAGTTCTGGTCAATATTATTAAGACTTTAAGAGGGGTTCTATTTAGATCTCAGAATTTCCTTCTGTACCTCTGATATCATTGAACACCAAGTTTTCAATTTTGCCCATAATTTTTCTCGTTGCACCTCATCTGACTTAACTCTAATTTGTGCCCTTAACTGCTTGACGCTACACAGAAACTCCAATGATGTCTCTCTTCACTTTTATGTTATGAAAATGATGGCAAATTCGTGATGATTCAAATGGGTAAAGTTGAGGAGAACAAAAAAGATGAAGGCTACTTGATCATAAACCACAACGGGTTTACTGGGTTTAAGTGGCGTTGGCTGTCAATAGTAGAGACATCCTCTTTCTGATTAAGAAGCTGGTACTCAAACCCTGACCCCTATATAACTCAGAGGGTGAAATCAAGTCTTTGTTTCTCTTTTTATAAAGCCTTGCTTGAAATGTGCTAGAACGATAACTGTTGGCACTTTGGACTTTGGAGGCATATGCAAATCTTTCATTTGTTTCTATCAATGGGGACTACAATGCTCCTAGAGAGTAAATCCTTATCCTGCTCATCTTCATCAACTATTTGCTTCTCTGATGTGTTCCATAAGTTCCAAACTGGAAATGAAAAAGAGCAATCCATCAGTACGTTACTGTGGAATGCAAAACAACAATGTATTTATTGAGTGGGAAACAATTAGCAACCCTTCACTTCTGAGGTATCAGGTGCTAACTTGGCAAGGTTAGCGGGTACTGTAATTTTCCATCATGCCAGGAATGGGAGGCCATATCTGGTATATGTTCCTACAGATTTACATGTCCAACCAGCAGTGCATAATGTTCATGTCATAGTTTGGATCGATAACGAAACTTGATTTTTCAACTCATTCCACGTAGGACGCGTTGAAATGTCAAAGAGCCACGTATAACTTTTTCAACGCATTTAAACTTTTAACATGCTTGGCATTCTAAGTCTCCAACCTTGGACTCTCACCAAGTGTCTTGGACAACCATTAAGTATCTTGGATGATCACCAAGTGATTACCTCATTTTTAGGCATGGCAAGACTAGAGCATATCATCACCTAACCATTAGGGAAGCCAAGTCCAAATGAATCAAGAGCCTTAACTCTCAGGCCAAAAGTTTGACATCCGAGGCTTAGAAGCCTCGACCCCTGATTGTCATAGTCACAACCACCAAGGTCGATCCTCAACTCTCAGGTCACTCTTAGACATGCAATAGTCAGCTGGAGTGCCAAGGTGAAACTCACCAACTCTTGCACGTGTCATGCTCTAACATCAAGTATGGTTCTCATGACATATGAAAAGTGATTCAAGAGTCAAAGTTATCTTGGATGTGCGACACATATCCTGACACTCCACCAACCTTCCACGTGTCAAGCTCCAACATCAAGCATGTCTTTTAGGTATGGCTTAAGACGGACTCAAGGACAATGAAGCCATAGATATGTGACACTTGACCTGACCCTCCACCAACCATCAGCCCCATCTTGTGTTAGAAGAGCCCATGTTGAGAACAATACTGATGTGTGAGGAATAGACTGATAAGCATGCTTTGAGTACAAAGCCCATACTCCACACAACAACTACAACCACCCCTAGCCCTATAAAAGGAAGTCATCCTTATTCATTTCAGATCTACACATCTCCATTTTCTTCTTCTCTTCTCTCCCAAAAACCATGCCAAAATGCCTAGGAGAGGCTATCATTCCTTCTCCCCCAAAGATTATGCCAAAATGCATAATCTCCCTCTATCTCTACAAATCCATTTCTTCTTCTCTTCTCTCCCAAACCATGCCAAAATGCATATGACTAATATGAGAAGCTATCTCACTTATCCTCCCAAAGATTATGCCAAAGTGCATAATCTCTCTCTATCTCTTTGCTCGCATGCTAGGGATGCATTGGCCCAATGCTAAAGCATCATACACTTCTCATATTTTTATTCATTGTTCAAGCACTCTATTGATTTGGGTGTCGGAGAGTGTTTGGCTGGCCTTAGGCTGGTCCTCCGATGACCTTCCTTCTCTTCACTTTTGTAAATCATCTTCATGGCGAAAGCTGCTCTCATCATCAAATGTAGGAAGCTCAAAGTCGAGTAGAGGAAGTATAAGAGGAGAGTATCAGCATATCATCCAACAGAAGAGCAAGGACACCACCATCACGTGTAGGAAGTCCACAATCCAATGGAGTAAGCTCAACGTCGAGTGGATGAAGTCCAAGAGGAGACTAGCAGTTCCACCCAACAAAGGAGTGTGAAAGCTCAATATCGACTGAAGGAAACCCACCATCAATACTCGAAGCTATACTATTAGTTCCACCCAACAAAGGAGTGGCAGAAGTTCACCATTAAGTGGAGGAAGCTCACCATTGAGTGAATGATGTCAAAGGCTATATGATCACCTCCGCTAAACAACCCCAACCATGCCCTAAGACACCTTACTTTAAGAAGAGGAGAGCTAACATCCATGATCAAGAATCCAATCTCATTCTAGGAAGTTGGATGCACAAGACCGTCAATATCATTCCTCTAGTCACATGCGGTGGACCACCAAGAACCACTGAGGCATACTTTCATTAATCAGAAATGGATAACCAAGACTACGTTTGTGGATAAACTAACCAAGGAGGAAGATAGGCCCACTACAAGAGAACAACTCCACCATTTTACACGTTGGATATTAACGGAACCCTCGTTGATTCGTTGGTGCTAAAAATCGGCATCAACACTGTTAATATATGCCTTGAATCAGTCATCCAATAGTACCAGCTATTCGGGGATCTCGCTGCCCGGTCAGCGAGTTGGGGTCCAGGGGCAACGCGCTCTGGTTTGGGGGCAACGCCCCCGAGACCCAGGAATCCCTGTTATGCTGGGTTATGGTTTCCTGTTGGGCTTAGTATATCGGGTTTAGGGTTTAGTATATAAACGACCTAAACCTAATTGTATTCTGTGGTTGTGTGATTCTGTTTTTTTCTCAAGGTAATAAAACTGTTTTCCTTCTGCCCGTGGACGTAGCTAACACATCGTTAGTGAACCACGTAAATCTGTGTTCTTTCTTATATCTGTTACAACAAACACATAATTTGATTCCTTTTCTAAGTGATGGCAGCAATAGGATTCTATTGTTGTCTTATATTAGAAAAGTTTGTAATAAAATCTGAAAACCCACTTTGCCCCATGGTGTCTGCTTCTTGCATCAAGGCATGATATGTGAAGCTGAGAAAATTCAAATTTGTGTCATGAGTAGCTCAATGTGTTGGGGAGTGTCGCTATCAGCACATTTGGTGGTTATGATGGGAACACGATATCATGATGAACATAAGAGGCCCAACGTTGATTACTCTGCTTGTGATCTGTGGCAGATGGTGGGTCATACTCATTGTCCTGAAGAGGATGGTTCTGCAAAATGTATCATCTTTTTCCATATGGCTAGTCGACCATACTATGGGGATGTTCTTAAGAAGGGAGAGCCATTGTTTGTTGAAAGCCATTTACCGCTTAACCTATATGATATTCTAAGTGCAGAAGTTGTTGCTGGAATCATTACTGACAAGAATGGGGCTTTAGATTTCGTTGTTGCTGGAATCATTACTGACAAGAATGGGGCTTTAGATTTCCTTGCAACCACTTAATTTCATCAAAGGATCGTATCTAATTCAAACTATTATTCTATTGGTTGTGCTGAAGGGGATGGTTTTCGTCACGTCTCAAGGTTGGTTGAAGATACATTAAGGGACTTGATAGATAGAAAATTTATTCAGGATGCCACACCACTTTTGTCTTTGAGTCGTGATGAGATAGCTTCAGATAACTGCATCATTTATAGTACTATAGAGGTTTTCCGTTCTTCCTCGACTCCATAAATAAACATGTGTGATCTTATCAAGATTCTAGATTTACCGGGTGTGCTAGATTATAATCCGGGTGGGCTAGATTTACCATATATTGCCAAACAAAAATTCTTCAAAAGCTTGGCAGAATATTGTGTATTCTAGTATGATGGTACATCGATCAAGTGCATGACACTTTTAACTAGCTACTGCTCATATGAACTTGGAATATTACTCATAACGACAACATTTTTATTAATATAATGAAGACCTATAATGAATTTAGAATTAAATTCAGTTTATCTCTCAAATCTTTAGTGCTAAAATCAGTTTAGTTCTACAACTTTTTTTAAAATCAATTCGCCCCTTTAACTTTCGTAAACACATCAGTCATGTTTAATTTTTTAATTCTCCTCGAAATATGACGTCACCAAAGTTGTTAAAACTTATAAGGAGACTCATAATTCAGTTTTATCTCTCTTTAGAAGAGTAAAATAGTCAATTTGACAAAATATTATTAAAGAATATAAAAAAAACGCATCCATTTGCTAAAATGAATAAAAAACAATAAGAGTATTTCAGACATCTCATTCAAAATGAAGGGATAAAATTGAATTATTGGTCCATTTGTCAATTTCAACGGCTTCGGTAAAGTCTCATTTTGAGTGGAATTCAAAAATTAAACCGACTGATGTGTTTAAGAAAGTTAAAAGGGCAAACTGATTTTAAAAAAAATTGCATGACTGAACTGATTTTGATAGTAAATATTAAAGAGTAAACTGAATTTAATTCTATTCATGAATTTACTTATGAGAACTTTGTTGGCATTAATATTTTGATTTTGATCTATCACTAAAACAGAACTAGTAAAATAAACAACAAAATAAGTGAGGTTGAGTTTCTCAGCATGTGAGAATGTATATATAAGTTTATGAGCAATTGAGCATATATTGATGTGGGCATCTTTTCTTGGTTTAAGTCATACACAAAGGTTAATGAGTTGTTCATTAACCTTGGTAATAACATAAAGAAGAAATCGATATAGGTTGGTGATGAGTATACAAAACTTCAATTCATAAGAGTTGGTAGCGAGTTTTCAAAAAAAAAAAAAAAAAAAAAAAAGAGTTGGTAGCGAAAAGTTCTTTTTTTCAAAGGTTAGATAACAAATGTTTTTGTCTTTTTGAAGGGTGTTGGGTATGGTATATATACACACTGAGTTTTGCAAGTCTAAAACTTGGGGTAGGCTGCAGCAAACCCTAGCCTACCCTGGTTCCGTCCCTGACAAGAGGTAATGGTTGATGTCATTGTTTTCTATTTCAGAAATGGAGGTCTACAAGGAATGTGGAAAGTTAACCAGATGTTGACTCAAGGAATGTGGCATGGTGACTCGCAATTCCTGCAGATTCCTCTATTCACACAAGAGTTGGCAAAAAGATGCAGACGTAATGCTGAAAAAGGATAGAAACAGTTGATGATTTGTTACAACTGAATGAAGCTGAGAGATGCAAGCTACTTATGTTGTCAGATTAAAGGATGTACGATTTTGCTAGAGGTTTCCTAAATACACTCGCAGTCGCAGTGTAGTGCAGGTGTTGAACAGTAAGATAGTGGGGGAAAACAGACAGATTACTCTATCAGTGCATCTTGAGCGCCACCTTGACGGGGGGCCAGATATGGGCCCTGTTGATGCTCTGAGGTACCCTTATGCTAAAGATGAGAAGTGGTGGTTTGTTGGCGATCTAGAGATCAACTCATTGCTTGCGGTTCAGAGAGTTTCCCAGCAAAGCTCAGAATTCCAACTTGAATTTCATGTCTATGCAAAAGCCAGAGAGAAGACATACAACATCTATCACGTGTGTGATGCATATGTGAGACTTGTGAAAGAATTCAGTGTCACTGTTTGATAGCTAAAGTTCTTGTGCTTTTTTGTTTCAGTACAATTGTGCTTAGAGGCGTAGCCACACTAGGGCGAGAGGAGTCAAATGACCTCTCTGAGTTTCTGAAACCAATCCTAATTGGTTCAACTATCTCAAACTCTTCTGGAGAAATTGTTGTTTAATGAAAAAAATGACCATTCTGTCAAGAAACATAAAAGAAAAGTATACAGTAGCTTGACCCATTTACAACTCAAGTCCATCGTGAAACTCTCATTCTTTTAAGTTTTTGTTGTATTTAATTAGTTAATCAATCATTGAACTGTATATATTTTAATTTGTTCTCTTTTTTCATTTACTAATATATTCTCTCTATGTTTTCCCATTATCTTTCTTTTTTGGTTGAAGATGATTTTCCTCTCATCTCTCATCTTCCTCATTTTCTCACATTGTCTACGTTTTCGTATCATCTTTTTATCTTTTTTCGTAGATGAGCTTCCTCTCATCTGTCTTGTTACCTCCATATATTGGTGTACGTGTGATGTTTCTTTTTCAAAATGCTTAATGTCCAGTTTGTAACTGGGTGGATGAGAGATCATATAGGTATTGGTGAAATCGTATAGGTAACTGGGTGGTATTGGTGAAATCCTACATGCGGGTCTCTTTTTGGAAGTTCAAAGATACACAGTGGTCCAAAGCAGCAAATAAGGAGCCAAAGAGCCACCCTAACGTTAATCAATCATGATCCGATTTGCATAATTTTTTCGAAAGCAAGAACCCATTGAAACAGAAGGTTCTTCAAAATAAGCAATATAAGGTATATCTGTCGCATATGAAGAACCAAAAGTGAACATGATACATGCAGTTCACAACAGTAGGGATTAGTCGTCAACTTAATTATAACCAAAATGGATCATCATCCAACCGGTTCAACTCATTTATATTTTTGCTCGCTCACTGCAAGGGTCGACTGAATTACACCAGCAGATCCTATATGGATGGACAGTAGTCTACACGACACCAATATTTCTTGTAATAACTAGCAAATTAAACTTTTACAAGTTCCAAGGTAAATACAATAGGCCAAATCATATTCACCAAAAATTCAAGTGCAAATCGCTACAAAGTACGGCCGAACACAAAAATGATAAACCCAGGGTCAAAAATGGCCAAATGTAGCACACCATTACATATCTCGCAGTAGTGCAAACATAACATTCCCCCCACCCTGCTCCCCTTCGCCTTCCACTAAAATACATGTTGATTTCAGACAGCATCTATGAGGATTCTACACCTGAATCACTTGGTCCAGGAACATAGAGTTCAAATTCACCAGGGCTCCATCTGCAAATTAAATGGAGTCGGAAGCTAGCCGTCTTCGATCCCAACGAACGCTGTATATAAATTACCATTACTGCACATTAGTTTCTCTAAGGGTCCCTTTCTCTAATATCAAATTTCAACAAATTCAAAAACTAGCAGAAAATCATAGCAACAGCCGCAACAAGAGCAGTTATGCACAAAGCCCATCAATAACAAATATAAAGCAAAAATAATGGGAAAAAGTTTGATGTACTTGAAACCCTATCAATAACACAGGCAGCGGTAGGATGAGGCACACACTGAAATTTTACACAGGCCAATCAATCAGAGCAAATCATGGTCGATGGATCAGCCAATGCAAAATATTACAGTGCATACAAAAGCGTTTTCGGGCCAATCCATTCAACACCAATAATGGGCAAGATATGCAAACAAAGTCATACAGGTAAACTAACAAAAAGATATCCACACACACAAGAGCAAGTAGAACTTCAAAGTAAGACTGCTAAGGACATCATTAACTAGTAGGAATAGAAAATCCTTTCGGCGTAGGGAGCAGCACAACACCAAACAATGGAACTTCATAGTCAAGCAATTCGAGCATGAAACGAACCAGTATACGAGCAGACTCAGGTGACAAAGGCTTTCCTTGCTCACAAACAACATAGTCTGCAACAAGCTCCACAACACCTACAAGCAGAAACACAAAGATGGGTAATCATTGCCTTCTGTTACATGCATAAAAGGACTAGCAAATAAATGCAAATAGATACCTTTGTTCAAACGAACAGGCATCCCTTGTTTCCGTAGAAATGGCTCCATCTCATGACTGAACATCTCCAAAGGACCTTCCTGAAGCTCGACCTGAATGATTTGAATTGAGACTCATTTCAAGAGATCATGCGGAGATAATTGAATGCTATCAAGTAGAGTAGTCCCAAGCCAGACACAAGATCAAACTTATACGCCCGCTCTGATCTACATAATTTACACACAAATAAATACCTTCTCTGTTGCAATGCTTCCTGTCCTTGCGAAATCATATTCTTCATATTCATTAAACAGCCTGAAAGAAGAAAAAAATTGATCAAGAAATTTAAATTAGAATACATGGGCACATTTAGACTTGAAGATTTGAGAGTTAAACATGAGCAAATGATGGAATTCTTAAATCTTGATACAGCTTGAGTCTCCCCTACCAGATCAGAAAATCCTTGTGTTGAAAATTAACAGAAGTACTCTAATTCTTCACCATGTCAGCATGTATCTAATTGGACTTAGCTTGTAGTTTTTAAATTGGACCTAGGGGGGCAAGTTCCTCTAATTACAAACAACTCCTCAATCCACATTTTTTAATAATCATTAACAAATTGCTTGAACTGCTAGTAAGTTATTCTTATACAGGAAAGTAATTGACAAAAGGCAAAAGTAACCATTAAGATGGATAACATCAAACATATTCCCAAAGCTTGTGAACATGTATGTCACTGGAATCTACAATACATTCCTCCCAGAATCCTTAAGAAAAAGCTTAAATTCCTACCTCTCAACCTCTTCCTTTGGCAAATTGGTAAAGCAAAGTCCAGCATTTCCATGGAGAAGCTAAGGAAGATCAACAAACTGTTTAAGAAAAGAAATGCAACCAATTTTAAGAGAGGAAACTAAATACATGAGGTGCAAAAAAGTCTCACCTCAGAAACTTTGTGAAGTCCGCTTTTGATCTCATCAGATTCAGATCGGCCAAGAGCAATTTGCATGACTTTGTTGGAACCAAGGAAAAATCTGAGCAAACATAAAACTAATCATGAGACACATGCGCATATTGAAGACTCCATGAATAAGAAATTTTAGACAACATAACTTGGAAAAATTGCTGTTGGCAAAATTGCTTTACAGCAGAGCACTTAAAGTTAGGGAAATAGAACATCCAATTGGATTATGGAGAAACACTGACATGCCATCAGAGTCAAAATACCATTACACATAATGGTGTAGACACATGAATATTAGTGACTCAGAGACAATACATACTACATGATCAACCCAATTGACCTAACTCAGCAGAGACAATTTCAGTATCAAACTGAGCATCTCAGAGGCGACACGAAAATAAAAACTTACCTGCTGGTTGATTTGAGCTGGTCTCTGAACTCCTTGAATTTCAGATTGCGCATGTTCTCAAAAGAGAAGACATATACTGAATTGTAATCTTCGGCAGCTTGTTTGATCGTATTCACCACAGCTTCCTTGTGTTCCCTTCCCTTCCTTTTTGTCTTGGATAATGTAACTGCACCCAAAACCCACCATACCAATCAGACAAATAATAACAAATACCAATCATTTCAGTTGCTGAGCTAAGGAGAAGTTGAGGTGAGCTTATCATTCATATCAAACTCAAGTTCATAAGACCCAAAATAAGTTCTAAGCAATCATATACAATTTCAAATATCTGTGTTTGTAGATGACGATATGGAAGAGGAAGGCATACCAGGCCTATCGCGCTTAGACTTGGGCATGGTAGTTAGGGTTTTGGGCGGCTTCTGCTCTCTGCTTTGCTTCTGGTCTTCTACTACGAGCGGCAAAAAGGAGTTTTGTAGCGACTAGGGTTTTAACTGAAACCCCAACGATGACGGGTCGGGTATTATTGACTTTAGGCCCAAACTATAACGGGTTCTTCTCATATAATATATTTTTATGGGTGTTCTCGTAATTTAAAACGACACTAATTTAAAAAGACACAAAACACTGACTTTAAAGACACTACTCTCTTGAATGAAAATTTGTATAAATGATCTATACATTAGTACAAAAACTAAACCGCTAAAATTGAAAAATGGGATCAAAAAGTTGGTTTAATGTTAATTCCTTGTATAAGTAAAAAAAAAAATTAAGTGGAAGGGCCTTATATACACACACATACATATAAGGTCATTCTATTCAGAGATTTTTTTTTTTGTCAATATAAGGGATCAATTATTAACTCAACTTTTTGATTACATATTAACATCTCCACCATTCAACATCATTCATGCTTAATTATAATTTTAAATAACAATTTTAAATACCTTAATGGTCATGAAATTGACTAAAAATTTACATAAATAGTTTACTTATATAGAGCTACAAAGTGAAAGGTAACTTCGGTAAAATGTGATCAAAAGGTTGATCTACTATCATGTACCTCTTATAAGCCAGATCGAGAGAAGGCATTTGTAAAATAGCTAAAATGCGAACGAACACGTGTCATTCATTCACAAGTTTTTTCATTTTCATGTGGGTCCCTCCACTCATGTCTCCCCCTCACTCTTCTATATCGAACTAAAGAGCTTTTGACTATTTTTGTACACGCTCTCTCTTCTCTCACTCACTTTCCTCCGCTTCTTATCCCTAAATATTTCCCTTGATTGCCTCTGTGTCAAATTCGATCTCAGGCTTTCATGGCTGGATTAATCTATATTCGCTCTCCAATTGAGTGTGGCCAACTGAAATTTGAGGGGTGTTGTGGAGATCTATCTATTTGATATATGGAGAGTTAATATTTTGGGTTTGATCCTGATATTTGTTAAATTGAATGTTGTATTAGATGATGTTGGTGACAAAAAATTCTTTTGAGAATTTTCACGCACCAATAATTATGGACTGGAGCGGGTGATCACCTAAAACATCAAGATGCTTTCTTCAATTGTTGACTGAAGGCTTGACCGTCAAGGAAGAAAAAAAAAGAGGGGGAGGGGGGCGGTAACATGCAAAAAACCCTCCGACGCTTAAGTTAGAAACACTTTTAGCTCAGTAGAGATAACCGGGATGGAATGAGATTTCTTGCCTAGTTATGAAACATTCTATTTATAGGTGAATAGCTACTTGAGATGTAAGTAAACTTGCACAACAAATAGCCCATAACTTGTGCGACAAGTCATCATAATTACCTACTTTTATATCTATATTTACTCACCCACTTATGATGGAGGATTAATGACAATTATAGCTGCACTTAAGACGGTTAATTATTGCACACTATTACTATGCCATGTCACTTCATTGTCAACAATTACCGTCATATTAAGACTAAAATAAGGGTCTTCATTATGGGTCTAGAATAATTTACTACCCCATAGATGATCTTGAAAGTGTTGAGGATTAGAGATATATGCATTTTAAGAGTGTTGAAAGAGATGGCCTTGTGAGAATGGTGGGTGAGTGGAGGATTGAAGGGAATTCGAATTTCGTATATGCCTTCTTTTTCTCGATGAAAATATATGACTATTGAGGGCATAGAGAATGATCTACATGCAAATGTGAATGATCTACATGCCTTCTTTTTCTAGAGGATTCATCTTCACTTCATTTTTCTGGGTTTCAACTTTCTACATAGAAGTGAGGAGGAGACGTAAGTGGAGGGACCTACATGAAAATGAACGACACGTGTTCGTCCGCATTTTAGCTCTTTCATGGACATCCTCTCTTGATCCAAACTGTGTGTGTGTGTTTAAAGAGGGTCATTTTTACTTTAAGAATTTGAGGAGTTTTACTATTTTACAATAGTAGATAACTTCATTTAAAGATTTTAATCGTTGATCCTCTAGATTCATATGCAAGAACCATGTCTACAAAATATCAACTAATTCTATGATCATTTAGTCATTCAAAATAACGTAAACAATTGTAGGTCGTTAAATAAAATAAAACAAATATTGTGCTAATCAAATGGTTAAACATTTTCTATTTTGGCTAATTTTTTTGTAGGATTCATATGTGGGTAGGTAACTAGGGAATGAGTGACTTTGATTGTCAAAATACAAGCTAGAAATAAAAACATTCTCACTTTAAGAATTTAAGAACATCTCTCTCTAGAACCAGACTCTCCCCTTGATTTCGATGTGGGAGCCTTGTTCCCTTCCTTTTGGTGAGCCTTTCTCATTTCCTCTTGTACTTTTATTTATTTCTTTACTTATGTGACACTATTTTTATCATGGGTGAGTCATAAGTGACTCGGTATGAAGCATATTCTAAGGCTTCCTAGCCAATATAATTGTTTAACGATCACCGAAGTTTCTGAAACTTTGCAGAAGTGATGGAGATATGATTTTATGAATGAAAAATTTGTCAAATGATCCCTCATATATGCCACAATAAGAGATCCCTTAACGGAAGGGTCATCTATGTCATTCACTATATAGGTCTATATGAGTAGATCTCTTATGCAAAATTTTATCTAAATTAATGATCTTTAAGGTTTCGAACTAACTTAAATAAATAGATGAATCAAATCTGCCAACCTGAACCGTTTATACAAATTACTGTTTTGAGCACCTTCTTCATCGTGCTTTATTTACTTATTCATTATCTATATTTTGTAAAAACAACCACCAGCAACAAACAGTAATTAAGAACATGATAATGAAACTTTAAACTTCTCAAACAATTACATTTTCACGCATCAAGATCAAGATAACAATTCAAATACTGAAACACATCTTTTGTCATAGACTGACAAGATGAAACAATATAGCATCCAAGAGACAAGAAAAAAAATAATATAATATTTATAAGACAACGACATATATGCCTTATCAAAGAAAAGTTTTTTTTTTCACCACCAAGAAAATGTGGAGCTGTATAAGAAAGTCAAGAACACATGGAATTACGTAAGGAGTTACCGGTTTAAATTACTAAGACAACCTTAAGCAATCCTTCAAAGACTCTTAAAATTCAATAATATAACCTAATCAAATTGTAACATTTTTAATAATTATCATCAACAGAAAAGTTTCAAAAGTAAATAGAAAGCATTTTCTAAAATTTGGAGAAGACTCACATTTTCAAAAGCAAATTAAAAGGTTTAATACATACGTGTTTAAACAAGATGTAATGAAAAATACGAACTTTAAAATACAAATATATATATATATAAGTTTTCTCTGCTACACACGTCCTTATTTATTCTTACAATACATATTTTCACTTTAGACTCACTTTTCAATCGAATTTTCACATCTTCACCACCTAGTCTTTAGATACTAATGTATAGATAATCTTTGTAAAATTTCAGCCAATTTAGTTATCATTAAAGTACTCAAATTAGATTAAACCAATTGACAAACATAATTCTATTGAACTTAATCCGTTCATGTTTATAACAGAAAAACGCAGTTTTGAGTGCCTTAATGTTAACCAAATTAGCTAATGTATTAGTATCTAAAAATTAGATGATGGATATGTGAAAATTCGATTGAAAAGTGAGTTTAAAGTGGAAATATGCACCGTAAGAATAAATAAGGATATTCTTCCCTGAGAAAGAATGTGTGTGTGTGTGTGTGTATATATATTTTATGTCAGGACCCGCCCCGAATTTCACCCTGAAACTCGAGGTGAGTCCTGCGGGGACCACCTCAAAGAAAATTTACCGAAGGACTCGACAAACCTCCCTTGAAAATGGACAACTCTAACCCGGAAGAATTATAGAACCACTATTTTAACCAATAAATTAACATCCTCTGCTACAACTCATAAATATCCATAAAAGCTATACAAAATCCCAACAGTATTCAGATCTACTAAAAAAAAAACAACAGAAGCTAACAATCTCCTAGTAGATTAAACATGTAACCTACTGGCGAAATGTAGTGGAAAGATGAGTGACTATGCCTCGACGTCTCCTTCTAAACTCCACTCGAACGCTGTAGACTTGGCATTTTAAAAAAACGAAGAGCCCAGGAGAAAAATATTCAATTATGTTAGAGTGAGTGGACAAAAGCAATTTCGACAACAAATAAATATTTCCCCAAAAATACTTTCAAAGAAAACGCTTTACCAGCGACAGCTTAAAAGCTTAACTCGAAAATTCTGAACTGGTGTCTAGTCTCGCTAGACTCCCAAACTTTAAGAAAAATGGCCTCTCAGGCTAAAATATTATATATATCAGTATGTATTTATACTCGTCTATCTCTTGTATGATATCTATGAATAAACTCGAAAAATAGATAATCATATAAGACTACAATGCTGGCGTCTAACGCTCACGTCACCCCATACTGGAATTATATATACCTCAGTATGGGGGAAACGCATGAGTGGGTATATATACATGCTGATTCCTTGTACGAATTTTATGAATGAATTCGAAGAATAGAAAGTCGTACAAGGCTACGACGCTGGCGTCTAACGCTCACGTTACTCCATACTGAAATTGTACCTCAGTATGGGAGAAAATCACGTATAGCTAGCTAGCATTTAATTATATACATATTATTCTCATAATCAACTATATATGAGTATAATCACCGAAATTCTCAATTTCAGGAAATTTCCAACAATAGAAAATTATTCAACAATAAAGCATTTTAAGCACATTATTTAAAACAAAGGTTCACTCATAAATTAGGCCTAAACCTGATGTCGGTCGAATGTTTCTTCTGCTCGGGTCTCCTCACGTCATGTTCCAAAAACATAATTAAATCCTTAAGTAAAATATCGACGCTTAAAGAAAATAGACGTACTTAAATATGAGCTCCGCGTGCTCAACCATGCCTATCTCCCTAAATCTTAAATTCTCTGCCAACCAAGAAATCTCCACAAATACCGACATCCTGAAAAACATATTCCACCATAAATACTCCAATAGCCGGATTCTAACTAATTAATCCGCAAAAATATCAAACTTCAAAAATTTCCAAAGCTATCCAAAACTCCTCCAAAAATTCAAGAACTCATTCCATTATACTCCTTATAAAATTCCCTACTAAAAACATTTTTTCAGCGGCGGCCGGCGGCCAGCTCCGGCGACCTCTAATGCCCACAAAAAATTGAGAGCACCTTCCTCTCAACCTTCTCTACAACTTTCCTAACTATCACAAACACCAATTCCAAGCCTAACTATGTCAATTGAACGAAAACACATAAAAAACCATAGAATTTTCATTACCGATTTCTCCTTACCTATCTCGAGATGGAGGGAGCCCTTTATAGAGATTGCTGCACGGGATGAGAGCTTTCCAACGGGCCAAGGATCGCCGGCTATGGCAGCCGGAGGAGGGAGTTCTGGCGACGAAAGCCTTTGGGTAGTCGGACCTCTCGGCGAGTTTTCCTCCCGATCGGCGGCGCTAGGGAGCCTCTCGCCGGTCTAGAATGGAAATTATGTCGGAGGCCGATCGATTGGGACTGGTGCAGCGGCGAACGGAGGCTAGACGGCGGCGGACGGACGACCGGAAGTTCCGGGTGGAGTGACTCGGGGAGAGAGAGAGGGAGGGTGCGCGGGGTGGAGGAGAGAGAGAGAGAGAGAGAGAGAGAGAGAGAGAGTGTGAGAGAGAGATGGGTCTGGGCTTGGCCCAAACCGGTCCACCACCATATACCCATTCCAAAATTCAACACCCTAAAAATAATACCTAAAAAATAATACCCCAATAAAAAT
Organism: Fragaria x ananassa; assembly: GCA_034370585.1. Taxonomy (NCBI): domain Eukaryota; kingdom Viridiplantae; phylum Streptophyta; class Magnoliopsida; order Rosales; family Rosaceae; genus Fragaria; species Fragaria x ananassa. Next base: position 19,155,386 of record CP139757.1, on the reverse strand, counting down.
TACATTTTACTAGCAAAAATTACCATTTTTACCGTCGTCGAAATTTCTTTCTTCGAATAAATCATACGAAATAATCGTCCCCTACAACCTCTATGGGGACCAATTAAATTAAACACTTAATGACGAAGACAGTAAAAATCTTATTACCACTATACTAGTAATTAAGGTATAAAAAATTAAGGGTCAGGGCGTGACATTTTATTCCTAGTAGTTGTACAGTAAAACCTCGACAAATGAATATTTAATAAATTAATAACCTCGATTAAATAAGAAATTTCATAACCCCTATTTCTTTTGTGGTCGGTGTCAAAAGTGGACCGAAGTTGGCTCTAGTGACAACGGGAAAGCATGGCAAAGGGGATGGTGAATTGGAACCGTAGGTATTGGTGCACTATGAGTTAGCCTTTTCACAGGAAATGACTCTCAATCATTTTGGGGGTGGTCATTGTTGTCTCTTCGGCAAAGAAAAGGAAGCTCGGGCGTCCGAAACGATCAAAGAACAAGAAGCGTGTAGAGGAAGCTGGGAAGACATTGGCTAAGTCTGGTCCAAAGAGATCAAGGAAGCGTTCATTCGGAGCTCAGAAAGTGCTGGATTTAGATGCGGTTGATGTGCCAGATTCTAAGGTGAGTCATTTGACTGTTGTTGATGGTGGATCCAATGATTGATGAGTTTTTGCCCATTTCTTCAGGTAGTTCATATGGAGCTACCTCTTCGGAGTAGTATGAGCATAAAAGAGGCTTTTCTAGGTCTTTTTTACTTGTTTTCTATTCGCTGGTTATTCTGGTTGCTTTGGTTACAATGCTTAGGTTTTTCTAGGAGGTGCAATGCCTATGGTTTAATTACAATATAAAAATTAACTAGGATAGCTTCGGTTCTTAGATTTGTTTCATGTTCATGTTGTAATCTGATTCCAAGGAAGCCCTTCTAATGAAGATCATTAAGTTGAGGACCTTTTGGCTTATCTCACCTTTCGATCTTATATACACATCTTGGCTGTTCAATTTATAAGTATTTATGAGTAGATCATTTATCTAAATTTTCAGCTCTATTGAAAATTGTTAAGACATTCATAAATGTGATTTATTAATTATGAACTTGAACGGTTCATATCTAACAGATTTAGTTGATCCATTAATTTGATATAATTTGTTATCTTAACGAACACTAATTTAGCTGAAAATTTGTATAAATGATCTACTCATATAAACCTAAAAACTAAACAGATGAGATGTCAAAATACAATCAAAAAATAAGTTTTTTAAACCATCAACCGAAAAATTCTCGACTAATTATCAACTTAAGAGTCCTCAATAAAAAAGCTCATCTAACTCTAATATATAGTTTTTAAAACTTAAGTATCAAAAGAAGGAAATGCACGATTCCAAAAAATAAAAAATAAAAAATCCAAATAGTATATAAGCAAGGAGAGCAGGAGTCGAGCTAAGGCCGCCAAAGGTTTCGCACAGTTTCACTACTCTCTCTCTCTGTCTCTCTCACTCTCTCAAAGGTAAGTAGGCTCTTCAATTTTGCATGCCTTCCTTCTTTGTTTCTTCAATGATATCATGATTCTTTTTTTGAATTTATGATCCTTTTTTATGTCTTGGAATTTTCTCTTCACAGTCTCAGTTGAAGGGAAATTTTGAGGAAAAACGCAGGAGCTGGCTGAGCTAGACTACCCAGTTTCGAATAATCACTCAGCGGCCAACCAGCTAGGTATCTTCTGAACATGAACTCTTGCTTTTGTACATGAATTCTTCAATAGAAGTTTGGAATCTGACAACCTTAAGTTACTCCTGTCTTTACCAAGTTTAGGATTGAAATAGACAAATGCTTTAGTCCTATGAAACAGAGGACAAGATTTGAATGACTTAACACGAGGAACAATTGAAACCGAAATGACTCATAAACTCTTATTACGAATTTCTGGGTTACATTATATAGATACCAAAATGATTTCCAAGCTCGTTTATGTCTGATTTGGCACTTATTGCACTGCTTATGTTCTTCTTGGAGGCTATTCTAAACAAGGTTCCATATAGATAAATTCACGTTTGTGTTAACCTTTGCTATTTGAGCATACAAAAAAGAAGTTCGGTTGCTGAAATGTGATTTACAGTTGTACAATTATAATATGCATTCTTGTCGGCAGCATGTGTTTGCTTTACCCACAATAAGTTCAATGTATCACTCGGTACCAAGCAGTTGATACAACCCACCTTTTGTGTTCCCTCTTGCAAAGCATGACAATATCTGATATTTGCTCTGGATGTCCAATAGCCCACATTAATATAGTAGGGTTCACATCATTGGTGTTTCTTTCCAACGTTTTAACTTTAACGACTCTAAAGTTATTGATTTTTTTTTTTTTGGACTTTAGGACTCCAGCACACTGCTAATATGAACTGGTTGCATCACCTTTAAGGAAAGCCAGAAAGGAATGTCTTGGAGCATCATTATCCAATAAAAACAGACTGATTCTACGAATCTCCTGCTATGGCACCTGCCCAACCATTTACAGACATTGACCAAGACTGTAAAACATGTATCAATGCAAAACTTGAACTCAATACAGAGAACAGATGTTCCCTAGAAAACTCATCTTTGGAGGACAGAAATTGTGTGACTAATTGTGATGACACATCCATTAGGATGGAAGCTGTCCTGAATGGAAGAGACGAGACTTTGATGTGCATTGCGGATGTGGATGTTGACATAGTTGAATGCAGAAATAATCATAACCACAGCTTGCTGGCTGAAACTGAAGACCCGGATGCAACTGAATATTCAAGCTCCTTTGCAGACACTGAGAATTTTTCTGGATTTAGTGAAGCTGAAGTGGAATCCCAGTTCTTTCCGGAAAATGGTTTGACATCTGCCTTTAATGCATTTCAAATGAGGTGTGTCACAGTTCTTACTGCATTTAGTCATTCTAATTTCTTACTCAGCATCTAGATGATATTTTCATACCAAATTCTGTTTGTTTCGTTCTAGTGTAATATGTACAGTAGTTGTTCTTTTAGTTGTATGTTACAAGCTGTTACATGGCTTGTTGAAGATGGTAGTAAAGACAATTTCCGTGAAGTTTGGCACAAAAAATAGTTCTTTTCATTGTCTTGAAGTGTAGCAATCTACTTTGTACATTAAAACTCTTTTATTAGATGGAAAATTTTATGGGTTGTTCTGACTGTCAAGCACACCTGAAAAACTGAGTGTACACTGAAATGGACACGGCCATCCATTCTCCTTAAGGATTGATGCCTACGCGGATGATTATCATTAGAATAAGAGGGCTGTAAAAGAAAGCAAACTGAATTTCTGTTTCCCATTTATTGAAGATATGAATTTCAAGGCTAGATTTTGCTTTCTACTAAATTGATAATTCAAGTTTTGACTTATTATGACTAAACTAGACATGTAGCAACAGGATCTGTTGACTTACTGTCCCAACTGCTTCTATTTCTATTTCAGGAAGAAGAAGTTGACAAATCACTGGAGGACCTTTATACATCCTGTAATGTGGCGCTGCAAATGGATGGAGTTGAGAATTAAAGAAATTGAATCACAAGAATTGAATTATTCCCGAGCACTTGCAGCATATGATCAGAGAAAACATTCAGCATTTGATCAGTTTATATTAGAAGAATCTGGTTCAAAGTCATTGCCGTTTTCTAGTCAGTGCCTACGATTAAAAGCTACTAAGCGGAGGAAACGCAAGAGAATTGAAAAGACAACTGATATTGGATCTTATATATCACGTCATAACGCGTTTTCCTATTTTGGTGGGTGCTTCACTATATTTTTGTTCATTTGGTCTTATTCAAACTTCCTCCACAAGGATTTCTGACGTAACATTGTATGTGCTACAGAAAATAAGAGATCTGATCCTGATAGGACATCTCTGGCTGATGAATTTAGTAATGCAGGTAATAGTTTTTGTCTCGTGTTCTTTTTCATTGTATAACTTGAACGACATCAAGATATTATGATATACTTTCTGCACTAATATACCAAAAAAAAATGGAAAAAAAATTGCAAGGGAAATAACCAATATGGTCAGTTCAAAAAATATCCCATTTAGTGATTTAGATAAAGCTATTTTCTAATTCTCAAGCGGTTTTCTTCAAAAAAAAAATCCAACTCTCCAGCAGCAATGATCAACATTGGGGAATTTTTTTTACTGAAAAAGATAAAAAGATATCCATTTATTGACTTTAAAAGGAATTAAGCCAATATTCCTTTTGTTTACTCTTGGGTAGCCATAAATCCTTTGGCATGTTAATCTGTATGATTCTTCATTCCTTCCAATCTGATCATTTGAGTATTGCTATGCACCATAATATTTCCTTATTGAGCTACAATGTTTGTGTCTAGTTTTTTTTAATTGGAATCTTCAAGTTTTTCCCCAGTAATTACTCGAAACTTATTTTGCCATTCATATCGGTTAGTAATCACAGAACACAGTGCTGATCACAATGATAAGCTCAGCACAGCCGATGAGTGGTCGCTCCTTGAGTTTCGAGATGGTGATAAGTCCTTGGAGCACGTCCTTTGGAAAATTGAGACGCTGCACTCTTGGGTTCACAAGCTGAAGAATCAAATTGATGTGGTGATGCCCAAAACTGCTGCTATATTTTCTTCCTCCGAGAATTTGAGCATTCTTGTACCCTGTGATGGACAGGCCAGCTCTGCCCATAGTCCGGCTTTCTCTGCTGGCAATGGAGATGGAATTTATGCTACAACTCAGCAAACTTCAGAGTTCAATATTGGGGATCTAGTCATGCCTGAAAGTGTAGTTTCCAGTTTTGGGGAAGCTATGCCTGCTTCTGATATAATAGAAAGCTCTGTGGGACTACTGTCTGCTACTGATGTCATCTTACATCAGCCGCAGTTTAGTGAATCAAGTGAAGATGTAAGCATTCACAACAAAGCGTAATTTATCATTTTCACCCTACCTCATGGCATTTCCGCATTCTTTTCACGGTTCAGATAATTACGTAAGATAAACTGGAAAATGTTTTACTGTTTGAATATGGGTTCATATATAAAGAGAAATCTCTCTATTTACATAAAGTGGGCAAAAATCTGCTTTAGCCATTTATGACCTTATTATATTCATCTGTTACTCTTTCTTACATCATATTACATATATGATCAACTCTGTTAGTTCTCTAGTATGCAATATGGGAGGACTGACATACTGGATGCCATGTCTTAAACCCACTGCATGCCAACCTTTCTTGAACCAAATTAAGATGCCGTTCTTTAAACTGCATTCCTTTTGCATTTCTTATTGATCAGTACCCTCGAGGCGATTTCAGATTCTTTTGGGAAAAATAGAAACTGAAAATTTTTGTTTGCATATGTAGCTACTTCTGGGAATGTCTGGGAATTTAGTATATACCAATTGTGCTGTTTTTCATATCCCCATTGATCAGTTCCCTTGTGGCAACTTCATAGTAATTTCCTTAACATGTTAATTGCATAAATAGCTGTGAGAACACCTTGTATCAGTAACTTATGAAGCCAATAATTAGGTCTTGTTTCTTTGCTTGACAATATTTGAAACCTAGGACCTCTAAGTATTTCCCGACCTTAGCCCTAACATATTAATTAAACTCCGTTATTTGCCTAATTTGAAATCTTGGGTTTGTTAAAATTTACGGATTGTGGATAATGTCTTGATATACAATGCGGCAGAAGGAGAGAAGCTCATGGTCCGAAGGATGGGAGATGAAACCAAAGAGAACCATCAGCAACAACCAGAGGAAGCCAAACAAGGTCCTTGTGCAACTCCTTCATCAACTGTAGAATCATGCTTAGGTTTAGATGTAAACTTTCCAAGAAACAAGAGAAAACGAGGGGAGCGAAAAACCGGTTCAGATGTTTGGAGCAAGAAATGCTCAGGTGAGCCTGGTAGCCAATGAGTTGCATCACCTTTACTGGTTCTGGATATCCATGGAATTGTTCCCTGTAGTTCGTCACATAAGGCAATAGAAATGTTTGTTTTCAGTCATGTCGGATTATTGGTGTCTAGATTTAGGGTGCTAGTGGAGTCTACAAACTGATCGTTATAGCTGACGTTTTCAAAGTGGTCAGCATTTGGGGTTCCATGGAACAAGAAGAAATTTGCAGGCACAAATTGTTCTGTATTATCTCTTCTAACTAAACTTTTTGGTGTTATTTAAAAAAAAAAAAAAAAAAAAAAAAAACAGACACACGGTTTCAGTCTTGCACTAGTTTGAACTATGAAGTTGGCAATATCACCCAACAGCTAAAATCAAGGATTTTGAATGGAGAGATCATCTACTCTCACAAGGTTTTGAATTATATGCTTCTCACTTCAAATTTGGCTTAGTATATGTTTCTTTGACACTTCAATTGCGACCGAGTTGTATTGAAAAATTTCTTATCAGGGTAAAACTCCTACAACCAGCGGCTCCTAGGAGCATTTGCATCATTGGAAAATAAGCTTCCTTCTCTAACTAAAAAATTGAGATTAACAATATGGAACTTCTGAGTTAGCGAATGATATCTTGAATGCGAAATTCTCAAGGGACTTGCATTATGCCTTGCTGTTGTTCATCAATAATTTTGAGTCACTTTCCACTTTTTTATTTGGTCGTACACTTTCCACTTGCAAGAATAGCTTCTCACCGTAGCTTGTTTAATACCCTCCGGAATAGCCATTCCTTAGAGCATATCTCATTTTCTTGAACTTCTTAATTTAGGAGAATATAAAACTGTTTTTAAGTCCAACAGCTTCTTCATCCTATTCTCCAAAATAGGGATAGAGAAGAAAAAAAAGTACTCATTCCCCAAATTTACAGCAAAACCTTCCTCTTCCCCAAATTATCGAAATTAGCATTATCATAAATTCCTCACATGCTTTAATGAGAAGAAAAAAAATATAAATATATTATTAAGTATTTTATTGTTATAATAAGATATAGAATATTTTTTTGTTTATAATTAAAAATGATATAGAATATTTAATTTAGTAATAAATACTAAAATCTCCAAAATAAGGAAGCTATTAGAGTTAGAGCAAATTTTTTTTTTAGAAATTTTGACTTTTACTTTCCTATTTTAGAGAAATTTTAAGAAAGTTGGAGATGCTCTTAACTACCAGAAACTATCAACGTAATTATAATCTGTTGGACATTATAATTCTTTTTAACATGAACAGGATTGAGTTTCCAATAGAAGAGGCCATGGCAACAGTTGAATAAGCACATTGCAAAGAACTAGTCCTTTTTCCTTTGAAAAAGAAGCTTGCTTCTAGCAAATCACACGTAATAGCAAACACGAAAACCTTTGATTCTTAGCAATAATAGTAGCATCATGAATGTGTACAGTTCTTGCATTATCCATCCAAACCCACCAGGCCATTATTGAAATGGAAAGAAATACGATCAGGAGTACAGTCCAAACATTCTGAGGAAAAGTGCAATGGCAGAAAAGATGATCAATACTTCATTTGTTCCACTTCCCGTTTTCGCCTTTTGTTTTATCAATTTCTATTCAATACCATCTTCCTTGCAATACCCAACAACAATGGGCTCTTCCTCAATTTCTCATTCACACCATTTCATGTCCTAAACTCATAAACCAACCTTCAACTTCTTTGTTTTTGGTCGAACCATCTGCTGCTGCTTACTACTACTGGCTACATGAAGGCATATGCATCATACTAACAGGCCTCCTGAAAGTGCTAGTTTTTCGACTGGAGTGAGAGTTTCAGTAGTTCTTCATTTCAATGTCAGTTCTCCTGGTAATTGACTAGCTAACATAAACCAACTGCACATACATAATTGACATTAAGAATCAAATCATACGCAAAAAAGTTAATGATGCATATAATCACATAAGCTATACACTATAGACGTATGAAAATGATACAAAAAGTATTTTTGGTGAAGTATGCTACGCGTATGTGCGTTTCAGAGCAACCATTTTGTTCTATACATTACAATACTTCAATCTCGATTGTCTTTATCCATCTGGGGTGGGGGGTATGAATTATATTTAGTATGAGATCTAAAGAGTTCCCAACTTAATCGAAACTGATAGAGCAAACTTCAAAGTCCTCCAGCTAACTATAAGAGCCTTCTCAGATATCAATACAGTATTCATAGCAACGTAAATCAAATAAATCGTTCAAAGCAACATACAACATGTGAAAGCCATAAAATAATTATTCTCAGGGTCTTAGCAAATCAAGCAATTAACAAAGACACAACTCTTAATCAAGCCGCAAAATGAAAATCAAGAAAATTTACTTAGATAATGTGATGAGAGAAGGGTTGAGGGAGAGAGAGACAGAGCAAGAGAGAGGGAGAGTAAATATGAACCTGAAGGAGAGAGCTGGAGGATTGTGGCGTGCTATGCTGTGTTGATACATTGGACCGTGATTTCATTTATCGGTTATAGGGGAAGGTTCAACACCAAAGTATTCATTTTTCAAGAGTGCATATTGTTGATTGAAGAGATGTTCGCTTGTGCCAAAAGTGGCGCTCACAATGTTACCTAACACAACATTACCTCATGCTATCTAATCCTATGGGAATGAGGCAGAACTCTGAGAAAAGAATAAATGTTCATTACTTCTCCCATTTTAAACTTCATAATGGTACACAGTTACAATTTCCAGTCAATAATGAGTCTCACAGCTGAGCCAATTCTGGATAATGACATTACGTTTAAAGACAGACACGTACAAACACTCATGTAACTAGAAAGATAACTACCATATATGCTACAGGATGATTGTCTAGTGTTCACAGAAAAGATGACTCAAGTCACTCAACACACTACCGAAATTAGAATTACTGAAAACTGGCTTTAGTCAAGCACATAGATCCTAGAGGCAATGTCTTGGACCAACCAATCAAATCCTTCGAGCAGTCCCTCATCCGTGTATGCACTGCAGCCAACATTTTATCCATAGCCTCCAAGTTCAAAACCTAGGCATGAGTATAAGAGAAACTATAGTTGATACTAATGATTGAAAAACTAAAAATTCACATTAATATCTACATATAAATTGGTTTCAACCAGATGAAGAAAAAACATCGAAAGATTTCACACTGCAGTGCTGCATACAAACTACAAGTGGTCTATTGCAATTTTAATTTCCTAAAAGTGAATAGAACAACTGTAACAAACATAGGCAGAAAGGAACAAAAATGTTTGTGAGTCAAGGCATACAAAAGCAAAGATGCATTCTAACAAAAGCTCCATTTACCAACCGATACAAGCTGGCCTAGAGCCTTACCTTGGAAATTTCTTCTTGAGTAAGGGCACCTTTTATGTCCTGCTTATTTGCTAGAATCAATAAGGAGGATCCTGATAGCCTCTGTCATATGAGCAAAACATCCGTGTCTTAGAACAAGTCACTAAAATAGTGGTTACAAATCACAATTTACAAACAGAAGCAAACCACAACACTAATACCCGGATCTCAGACCAGCAACAAATTGAGTTACCATAGGTCAACTGAAGTGGTTAAGGAGATCAAATATTTTTAATGATGCATCTCAATTTAAGAAATTGGTTAAAATTAATAGGTACACTCTAGATAACCTAAGGTTTTGGGATATCCAGCATGAATCCATAAGTCGTCACTCCAAAAAATAAACACTTTCAAAGAAAACCCCTCACAACATACGGAATATGAGACATAGAAGAACACCTAATAAGCATAATAAGAATATGAAAAGCTCCACACAAGCCATATTGTATCCTAGGCATAGCAGTTGATACCATTACGACGCACAGTTAACTAACGAGCAAATATCCACATTGTAGTTACCTCTTCCTTGAGAAGATTATGGAGCTCCATTTTGCAGTCATCTAATCGTCTAAGATCAGAACTGTTCAAAACAGTTTCTCCAAGAAGATCGTATTGTTTTCTGACCCCCTACATCCCATATATTCAGAGTATACCTAGCAAAACCATTATATAAACATAAACTCAATAAAACCCATATACCATTGCTGGTGTTGCATAAAGAAACAAGAGAGTCCAATTAATATAGTTACTTGAGGTAAGTGAGGGTCTTGATGTTGAAGCCGAGGGTGGGAGTGACAAGGCTGGTGTCCTCCCCATTAATCCTCATCACAATTGTAGTCTTGCCCGAATTGTCAAGCCCACTGCATCAAACAATAACAACAACAAGAAATCAAATAAATGAGGCATAGCATTGTATTCCCATATATTATCGAGAGAGATGTAGACTTACACCATGAGTAGACGTATTTGCTTCTCCTTCTTTTTAATCTGTCGAATAATGGTGAGAAGCCCCATTGCAGATACTGTTAGGATGGTGCCATTGTCGTCAAACCACGTGTTATCCAAAATGCATTGTAAGAAAGAAACACCCATGAACCCACCAAGATGCGAATTTAAACATAAGTGATCAAAGAGATGAGTTTGAAAGCGTGAAACTTATAGAGACTGAAACTGAAGTAGAAGAGAGTGAGATACCCGTCTCTGCTTGGCTTTCAAGATGTGGGAGAGAGAGAGAGAGAGAGAGAGAGAGAGAGAGAGAGAGGGAGCAAAACGATTGTCGTTTCTTCTTTCTTCTCGCAGTGAACTGCAAAAATGATTTAATAAGAAATTTTCAGAAATAACCATATTTTGATTACAAAATTGATTTTTGACCTTGTTTTGTAAAAGGATTGAAAAGTAACCATATGAAAGAACATAAAATCTGTTTCACCCTTAATGATTTTGATTCATTGTGCTTCTAAGAATAAGTATTCGTGAGACCATTGTTTAGCATATGTAAACAAGAATACAACATCATTAGTTCACCCAGTATAGAAAGTCACAACTTTTCTATCAAATTACAAGCTAAAATTGAGAAATTCCACATACCTCAAAGATTCAAGATTGCACACACAAAAATTCACAAAAAAATACCGCAGCCTAGGGTCTATATATATATATATATATTAGGGTTAGGGTTTCTCGGCTGAGCGGCAAGTCCCACATCCATGGCAACGACCTCCATGGCGCTCAAAATTGTTGCAGCCTCTACTGCTTCGGTAACGGCGAGCCTCATCTCAAAGCTCTCTCTGAGAAACCAAGAAGAACCGGTGAATCTAGGTAATCTCTGATGCCCTATGAGTGGTATTGTGGCTCCACGTTTCTATCTCGTTGGACGTTTGAACACCACCTGTGCAATTATCTTCGATGCATTTAGGAGCGCAGTCCGCTCCATGTGGAGGCTTCCAACTTCGGTGGAAGTGCAGGCAAGAGGAGACCGATTTTTGTTCACGTTCTCGTCTAAAAAGGATGTGAACAGAGTGAAGAGAGGAGGACCGTGGGTGTACCAGAGAGCTATGATCATCCTCAACGACTATCACGCTGGCTTCTTGAACATCATGTATGTGCCATTAGATTTTGTGTGGATATGGGTTGGGATCGAAGGACTAAAATAAAATAAAACACATTTAAATTTTAAGGAAATGTTTTTTATTTTTATAGCCCCGTAAGCGTCTCGTCGATTGGAAACTATTCTCAGTTGAAGGTCCGGCCAGATTACGTGATTTGGAGGGTCGAATAGCCGTGTCCGTCCGTTTAGGGGTTTGACCGCGCCGATTGACCGGACGGATCGAGCCCTTATCGTTGTCCGATGGAGCTAAATTTTTGTCCACCCACGTAATTAGTTATGTTGGTCATATCTGACGGTAGGTTTTCAGTTCCTCTTCTCCGATCACCAAACTCACTATATATGTACTAATGTTGTATATCTTCTTTGTATAAGTGTTGAGTTTAAGTGTCGTTTTGAAGACAACGTATACGTAGAAGCCTCAAACGCAAAAAATTCTTGAAATAAGATATGACTGGAACGGTGAAATACGTCAACCCGTGAAAAATGAAGATATTCCGGTAAAATTTCTGTGCCGGTTGTTCCGGTCAACGAATTTCTCTTATTTCTACCTAGTGGTAGCCCTATCCCGGGTACTTATTTCTTAAGAAATTTTTACAGCCCCGTAAGCGTCTCGTCGATTGGAAATTATTATCAGTTGAAGGTCTGGCCAAATTACGTGATTTGGAGGGTCGAATAGCCATTTCCGTCCGTTTAGGGGTTTGACCGCGCTGATTGACCGGACGGATCGAGCCCTTATCGTTGTCTGATGGAGCTGAATTTTTTCCCACCCACGTAATTCGTTATGTTGGTCATATCTGACGGTAGGTTTTCAGTTCCTCTTCTCCGATCACCAAACTCACGATATATGTACTAATGTTGTATATCTTTTTTATACAAGTGTTAAGTTTAAGTTTCGTTTTGAAGACAACGTATACGTAGAGGCCTCAAACCCAAAAAAGTCGTGAAATAATATATGACCGGAACGGTGAAATACGTCAACCCGTGAAAAATGAAGATATTTCGGTAAAATTTCGGTGCCGGTTGTTCCGGTCAACGAATTTCTCTTATTTCTACCTAGTGGTAGCCCTATCCCGGGTTTTATTTTTTACCAAATTTTTATAGCCCCGTAAGCGTCTCGTCGATTGGAAACTATTCTCAGTTAAAGGTCCGGCCATATTACGTGATTTGGAGGGTCGAATAGTCGTTTCCGTCCGTTTAGGGGTTTGACCGCGCTGATTGACCGGACGGATCGAACCCTTGTCGTTGTCCGATGGAGCTGAATTTTTTCCCACCCACGTAATTTGTTATGTTGGTCATATCTGACGGTCAGTTTTCAGTTCCTCTTCTCCGATCACCAAAATCACGATATTCTGAATTTTATGATAGAACTCTTGGCCGACGATTTTCTTTATCTTGGGCGACGAAATTTATAGTGAAGAAAATCGTCACCCAAGTAGAGTATCTTAGGCGACGACTTCAAAAATCGTCGCCCAAGATAACTCTTGGTCAACGATTTTTTTATCTTGGGCGACGAGATTTATAGTGAAGAAAATCGTCGTCCAAGTATAGTATCTTAGGCGACGACTTCAAAAATCGTCGGCCAAGATTTTCTTGGCCGACGATTTTCAAAAAACAGGGCGACGATTTTTATAGAATTGTCACCCAAGAACGCCATTATAAAAGGCAGAAATTCGGAACCAACACCCAATATTTCCGATCTCTCTCTCTCTCTCTGCTTTTCTGCTTTTCCGATATCTCTCTCTCTCTCTCTGTCTCTCGATCGACTCTGCTTCCCCGATCCGACGCCGAATCCATTTCGCTCTCAATCTGTTTCTATTTTTGTTTGCAGGTTAAAAGCCCCTTGATTTGATTCAAAGAAAGTTTGCATCTTTGATTTGATTCAAACAAGATTGTATCTTTGAGAAACAATGTGTTTATGTAATGATTCAACATCAATGAAAAATATTATTGTCATTTCCTCCAAAATTCTGTCTTTGAGAAACAATGTGTTTATGTTATGAAACTGTTGCCATTTTTGTGGCATATTGTGTTCAAGGTTACGTACCGCTATCGGTTATCAAAAAAAAGAAAAAAAATAAAGGAAAAGTTAAAAAATTTAAATATATCTTAGGTGACGAAATTGCTAAATCGTCGGGCAAGGACTTACCATATAAAACGACGAAAAAAAATTATCGTCGCCCAAGTTCTTGGTCGACGCACTTCTGGCGACGACGTCTTGGCCGACGAAAAAAAATTTCGTCGCCCCAGGTTATAACATCTTAAGCGACGAAAAAAAATTTCGTCGGCCAAGGTTTATCTTGGGCGACGAGAAGTAGATTTTAGGCGACGAAATTTTTATCGTCGCCTAAGAATTACTCTTAGGCGACGACGGAATGAATTTTCGTCGCCCAAGTTCTTGGCCGACGCACTTCTGGCGACGACGTCTTGGCCGACGAAATTTGTTAACAGGCCGACGCACTTCTGGCGACGACGTCTTGGCGGGCCGTTGCTGGGTGAGTAAGTCCGCGCTAGTTGGCGAGACGCTCGGGTGGCGGGCCGTTGCTAGGCAAGTAAGTCCGCGCTAGTTGGCGAGACTCTCGCGGCGTAGCGGGCCGCTGCTGGGCGAGTAAGTCTGCGCTAGTTGGCGAGACTCTCAGGTGGCGGGCCGCTGATGGGCGAGTAAGTTCGCGCTAGGTGGCAAGACTCTCGGGTGGCGGGCCGCTGCTGGGCGAGTAAGTCCACGCTAGTTGGCGAGCCTCTCGTGGCGTGGCGGGCCGCTGCTGGGCGAGTATGTCCGCGTTAGTTGGCGAAACTCTCGCGGCGTGGCGGACCGCTGTTGGGCGAGTAAGTCTGCGCTAGTTGGCGAGACTCTCGGGTGGCGGGCCGCTGCTGGGCGAGTAAGTTCGCGCTAGGTGGCGACTCTCGCGCTCATGGCTTGGCGGGCCGCTGATAGGCGAGTAAGTTCGCTCTAGGTGGTGAGACTCTCGGGTGGCGGGCCGCTGCTGGGCGAGTAAGTCAACGCTAGGTGGCGACTCTCGCGCTCATGGCGTGGCGGGCCGCTGATGGTCTAGGGGAATGTTTATATATAGGGTTGGGGAGAATTGGAGGGGAGAGTTCGTACTTTCGAACCTAAAAATTGGGTGAGCCGCAATTTGCGTTTTAGCGTTTCGGCGATTCTACAAACTTCAGACTGGGAAACGTCCAATTTCATCCTCGATCGAGTGGGCGAGCACTCGGCTGTTTGCAACCAGCTTCACTGCCACCTCGCGGATCCGTTGTTTCAAGGTATGAATTTGTCGCTTTCTTTGTCTTTGGATTTGTATGTGGTGGTGTTTTTGTTTTGGGTTATTTGGGGTGAGTGGATTGTTCACATTTTTGTGACGTTTGTGGGAATTCTAGGGTGAGAGATTTGTTGTCGGGCCAGTTAGGGTTTAGGTAGCGGGGCAGGTCGCGCTAGTGGCGTGTGTAGCTCGAGAATGCATGTTTGAATGATGGTTGTTTACACATGCTGTGTGTGTAGCCTGATATTGATATAGATAGATGTACATCAATGTTTGGCTTGTAATCATGTGGAGCAAGTGTCATATGGTTTGCACATGGTTTACAAGTATGTGTTTAGCATGTACATGAGAATATATTATGATGCATGAGGTATGTTATTTGTATGATAACAACTCAATTGAATAGTGTGAAATGAGACTTATCTGGTGCCGTGTTGAGCCGCTATAGTCATTGTAGAAAAATTAGAGTTGCGCGGGGACTCTGGCGAGACCAGTGGAGTCCGCGAGGAATGGCGAGACAAGAGTCCGCGAAGTCTACCGTGGCAAGCGGTGTCCGCGGTGAGAAATGGATGGTCCCAGGAGGGAGGAAGAGAGGAATGGCCTTGGGAGAGGCACTGAGACCCGGGAAGGGGCCCCCCAGGAGAGGGGTGTGAAGTGGGTCACTTGTGCTGGCACGTTCTGAGAGCATGGTAAGCAAGGGAGGGGTCTCGGGAGCTCGGGATGGAGCCATGTGTTTCCTGCCATGGGACCACGGGTCGGGACAATATCCCGTGTCAGGACTAGACTCCGTGTCGGGAGGGCGGATTCTTGGTTCCGGGTTCTGTAGGAGGGTTCCGAAGGTGAATCCTGCCGGGACAGTGTGGTCACCACGATTGGTCTCGCTACTCTGATGGGCGTCCAGAATTTGTATCCTTCAACCGGGGGAGAGGCGTCCCAGGAGGTTGTGGAGGTTTTGGGTGTCCAGATCAATTCTAGGCGGAGGGCTGCTCAAGCGGTCTCGGAGAGAAGCATTCAGCCAGAGCCCAGAGTCATAGATATATAAATGCATGTAGCCCAGAATATATGTGGCTGCTTGTGAGCTCTGCATTCAACCCTTGGTTGATTGTGGAGGGCGTGTAACTCAATCTCAGGAAGGGGAGGTGCCGGGGGTAGGCTGTTGGGTTGTTGAGTTTTTGTGGCGGGAACCAGGAAGGGGAGGTGCCGGGGCAAGCTGAGTTTTTTTTTTCGCGAATGGATGGCGGGACCTGCGGAGTCCGCGAAGGGTTGGCGGGATCTGCGGATTCCGCGAAGGGATGGCTGGACCTGCGAAGTCCGTGAATGGATGGCGGGACCTGCGGAGTCTACGAATGGGGTCGCGACAATGTGAGTCCGCGAAGGTTTTCGGGAGAGTGGCACCGAGACATGGGTGGGCGTCCCCGGGAGAGAAATATCAAGTGGGTGCTAAAAGCGAAGGCATGTCCCGGGGGGAGGGTGTCGAGGCTAGGGTAGCGAGACCGAGAGCTGGGTGTCCAGATCAGTTTTTCTGGGCGCTGCTCTCCGGCGCGTGGGCCTTGGCCGGAGGTTGGGGTGGCCACGCTGGATTCATTGGAAGACAATGTGCATGATGGCTGGGAAGGTGAGCTACCTTGTTATGGCACGCCCAAGCGAAGGAGAAAGAGAAAGTCATATCTACTTTATCTCTCCTCGGGATTTCTGGGCAGAAGATGGCCATGGTGAGCGACGTGAAGGTTTTCACTTGAGGGTCGCCCTCCTTCTAGCGCCAATTGTTTCTACTTGTCTATTCCGAGGTCCCGAACCGTGGAGGGCTGACGAGTCGGGGAACGGTAGACTCCTTTGGTCCTGCATTTGGTACCTGCACAAGTAACATCATAAGGAAGTCGGGACTAGGGTGGCACAGTCTTCGACTCTCCGATGCTTAAGTTAGCTTTGGGCTACTTGCGTGTACGAGAGAGCGGGAATGAGTTGTCCCTTTTTGATGGGAGCTTGTGCCTGTTTTATAGGCCAAGGTTGGGCACTTTAGCCTTAGTCTCCGATGTGTGACTACTTGTTAGTCTTTGTAGAGTCTTCCCTTTTGAGGGTGTTTTGCCGCTAGAGTGATTTTGGCAAGCGGTTTATTACCGGCCCTTCACTCCTTGGATATTCATGAAGGGCTTACCAGGGCTATCTTGTCTGGAATGACCTTCGGTGACCGGGTAAGTGCACCTTATTCTCGGCTCAGCCAAGTATTTTGGCTATGTACTAACATACATATTATATCTTATTTTTTCTAAATTTTACACAATTTTCATCATTCAACTATAACATATAAACATAATAAATAAGTTTAATTGATGTTGTCATAAATACCTTGATTATGAGTTTTTCTTCTAACACTAAAATTTTTCAATCAATTTACAATAATCATGTAGTTTTCTTTATTTTTTATGAAAAAATCTAGGTAAAATGAATTCATTATCTAATCTATACATTATGTAGAATATAATATAAATAAGATATCTGGTTATTAGAGTAAAATGAAGAAATTTTACATTGTTCGTAGAACCATGTGGCTTCTAACGTGGTACTTCATTTTATTTAAATTTTGACATGTGGATTTCTATGATGAAAAACCATTTTAGCTATTTTGATTTTTAAACCCTAAACCATATACCCTATACCCTAACCCTATACCTTAACCCTAGCTATACCCTAAACCCAATTTTGGGTTTCTTCTTTTTAGGTATATTATCATATCATACCCTACTTATTAGGTACATTAGAAATGTAAATAGTTGAGAGTAAAATGTTCTCTCGATCAGGATTGGAAATAATATAATAATATACCTAAAAAAAGGAAAATTAATTAAAAAACAAGAACGTGTACCTTATAATTAAACATTTTTCGACTATAAAGAGACATCAAATATGAGCTTTAGAATAAAAAAAATCATTCTATTACAAATGACATATTTCTGTATATAACATATATATACACTAAAGTTAGTAATAACAAGGTAAGAACCAGTGAGACCATGCTGACTTAAGCATAAACAGTAACAAATCGGCAACTCCAGTCGTGACGTCTGACTTTTGTTACTTGTGCAGGATTCAAGGAGAAAGCTTAAACTAAGATTATGTATGTTATCAGGACCCAGAACTCAACATAAACACAAATTTGTAAATAGTTCTTCCCTTAAATATTGAAGTAAGATAGAGATGATGAGAAAGCCATACCATTATAAATATGTAGATTGTAGAGAGTCGTTCCGTTTCTCATTCTTGTTGATTTGATATATTGTCGTTAGAGTACGTAAATTATTTGTTTGCCGAAGGAAATATAAGGATGGGTATTTTGGTTTTTATGTTTATTTTTCTTTTTATTTATTCGCTTGTTTCCAAAAAACTTGAAAAAATAAAACCTGAATTAAAAAACCCTGTATAAAACCCTAGTATTTATTCACTCATTTCTCTCAGATACTCAGAAGCTCTGTCACCACACTATGGCTCAGTGGAACTCCATGTCCGCTTGCTTGCCTACCAACTTCGCCTTCCACGCTCCAAAATCAGGTACATTGTTTTTCTCCCGAAACAAAATTGTGGGTTTAACAATGGGCTGATGGAGTTCAAGAAGATCATCAAAGACCGAAACTTTTTTCTCAACTTGTTTTCTGTGAAACCAGAATCAGTTCGGATGCTTAAAGTTTTTTTCTTTTTGACATTTTGAGGAGAAATTAATAACACCCAGAAAAGTAGATGCTTGAGTTTTGAAAGAAAAGTGCTTGGATTGCGGTGTGATTATATGTCCTGATATCCATCCATTGCTGTTTTATGTTTTCGAATGAGCATGGTTGAATTTATGCCATCATGGAGTTGCTTGTCAAAGGAGCGAATCGTTTCAAGAGGTAGAGCTCTCTTTTAGTAATGCCTTGTGTTATATATAGTCATATGGATTTTCGCTTTGCTTTGTAGTAGTATTCGGATATTTCTGTATTGTTGGCCTTGAAAGATAATTTTATTACTTGTTTCTGCGGTTGGGGGCGAGAAAGAGTGAGTTACAGGGCAAGGCATTTGCTGGTTTGAGTACTAATGGAGGTGTAACTAGAGCTCGCAACCAAGGTGAATCATGCATGTCACTGTTTCTCTAACAAATTTATAATGAGATCCACGCATTCCTGCGTTCGAGTAATTGATGCCGGAAGTAGCTGCCTAGTTACATCAAGACAGAAGTAGCTGGATCTATAAATGGAAGAGGATTGCGTGGCAAATTGAACAAGGTTCTTCTGGCCTATAGTGGTGGTTTAGACACATCAGTCATTGTCCCATGGCTAAAGTATGGTCTTTGTTTTTGCAAGCACATCGGCACCTATATTAGACATCAGCCATGCATTTGATACTTGTATAAGTGTTCAAATTCAGCAACAACCATCTTTCTTTTCTGTTTCACTATGCAATGTTTTCAATAAGTTCTGGATGGTATGATTGTACTGAAACATATGACTGTGTGTGGTGGGGGGTTGTTAACATAGAATTGAAAAACAAAATGGGTTGTTTTCAATAAGCTGATTACAATGTGATAATCATTATAAATGTAGAAATGAAAAACGAAAAGCTGTCTCCACTACCCATCTCTCATCCCAAAACCTCTCCATTTACCTATTAACCACCAAAGCATTAACACAGCAATAGTGTAGTAATACCAAGAATGGACTTTTTATTTGGGTCTTTCTTATGTTACCTCCTCCCCTCTACTAAATTTCTTGGAATTTCTAAACACTATTACCTTACACTCAGTGTTAATGCTTTATTGTAACACATTTCATATGTTGTTTCACATATTTTCTCAATACAAGCTTATACTTCTGAGTCAATAGTATGCCATTATTGATCTGTTCAATTACTTTATATTTGCAGGGAGAACTATGGTTGTGAAGTTGTTGTCGGTCAATTAAGTTTGGCATAGCAACATCTATTTCAGATCTAGCTCATGTTGTTTCAAGCAATGAATTTAAGGTGGTAATTGTTGGTTCGGACTTTTATGCACTCCCTTTTCTAAAATTTTAGGGTATAAAAGAATTGGACGGTCTGGAACAGAAGGCCAAGGCGAGTGGGGCTTGTCAGTTAGTAGTGAAGGATCTCAAGCAGAATTATGTGATTGGAGCGTGCAGCTCCCCTGATTGAACAACTCATCACCGTGTCCTCAGCGGTGGAACAACTCTTTACCATCTTCTTCCTGGTCAGAACAACCATTGGAAAAGGAAATATGGGCCATCTTTTCCAGAACGTCTTTCTTCCTTATATGGCCATCACTCTGGTGCCATGAGCCTGAAGAAATATCACCCATTGCACTCAAGTCATCTTTGTACACCAAGTTATGTACAAGGAACACAGACCTCCTCTAGCAACCTCCAATGACGCATTAATAAGCTTCCATTTTCCATCACCAATATACTGGTGAAAACCTTGTCTGTCAAGAGCACTTGCAGACAATATGTTGACACGCAAATCAGAAACGTGCCTCACATCCTTCAATGTCATATGGTAACCAAGATAAGTCTCAATGCAAATGTCTCCCATTCCCGAAATCTTGGACCAGCCTTTATTACCTATCTTCAATATCCTAAAGTCGCTTGCTTCGTATGTAGTAAAGAGCTCCAAGTTGGAAGTAACATGCCAACTTGCACCGGTATTCACGAACCAATCATGACCTTTGTCGCCAACATACAGACATTCTTGAACAGTGAGAAGCTCCCCCGAGATAGTAGCAGTAAAGCCATTATCCTCATCATCTTCGTAGTTGCCCTTCTTTTTGTCTTGTTTCCACTTTCGACACATCCGCTTTATGTGGTCATTCTCACCACAGTAGTGACATGTGCCACTAAACCTTAGACATGAATTCTTGTCTCTACCCTTTACAACAAGGGCTCTACCATGCCCATCGTCTATGCCAACAACTTTTCTCTTTGTTTCTTCGTTAAGCATGTTGTTCTTAACGGTATCCATAGACAAGACACCATCAAACGCATAATTAGTCAAGGTCATCACGAAAGTCTCCCAACTGTCCGGCAAAGTCCCTAGCAAGAAAAATGCTAGTATCTCATCACCAATCTTCATATGCATTGTCGCCAACTGATTGGCCACATTCTGGAAATCATTCAAGTGTACAACAACACTTTTATCCTCATTGAACTTCATGTTGATCATCTTTTTGAAAATGAAAGCTTTCTTCGCAGCAGTCTTCTTCTCAAAGAGGGATTCCAATTTCTTTCAGAGTTCTTCCGCATCAGTTTCTTCCGACACATGGTGAAAGACGGAATCATCTACCCATTGTCTTATCGTGCCAACAGTTTTCCGATGCAACTTTCGCCACTTGACATCCGCCATATCTGCAGGCTTGCCAGCCACACCTTCCATTGGCTCATGCATATCCTTACAATAAAGGATATCCTCCATTCTTGGCTTCCACGTCACCCAATTCGTGTGGGTGAGTTTGATCATTGTGCCTTTGTCTTCACTCATCTTGACAACACCAAACCTGTCGAATCAAACCTTGGGTCTACAGGCTAACCCCACTCTGATACCACTTTTGAGACATTGACTAATTATGTATGTCAAGGAACCCCAAAAGAACACAGTAAATCAAGAGAAACAACCATAGAGATAAGACACAAAGAACACAAATTTAAGGTGGTTCAGCAAAACTTTTGCCTACATCCACCGGCAAAAAACACTCCACTATATTAATAATGGATACACCAGAAAGTATAAGAAAACAAGAACTCTCTCTTCTCTTCCTATCTCTCTCCTCTCTGCCCTCTCTCACCCTCTAACCGACAATGAAACACACTTTGCTCTTTGTCTCTGTGATACAAAACCCTAGAGCTGAACCCCTCCTTATATAGCCATAAGGATCTTCAGATCTCTTCACCAAATAGGAAATCCTATTCCTATTAGTGATAGGCAATAATGCCTCCTTCCTTCTCTGTAATCAACTAAGATTACAGGTATACCATCATCAATAAGGATATCCTTTCCTTATTGGAATACCATACTCTAAGACGAAACATCTTAAGAAAAACACATGGGCTGAAAACCCAACAGCACTCACCCAGTTGTACCCTGTACAATGACAATAGTACACCAAAAAATAAGGAACATAATTTCTCAAGACATTAAGCTAACAACTTAAGACAAAACATACAATGTGCGCACAGTCACATAGCCACAATTGTTTATTTATAAGCACATCAACTGTGGTAGCCTAAACAGTACTCAAAATAAATAGCAAGCAAAGTACCTTAACTATAGGGGAACCTGTCTAAGTGTCTAACAAAGACAAGAACATGCTCCCTTACCAGCTCCCTTTCTGATTTCTTAAAATATGTTTTTTAGCAATTATTTTCTATCAGTATAACCATTATTTCAGAAAGGTGAGCCACTGCACGTCAAAATCCTTCAGAATGGGCAGCCGATAGGTTGTTTTGATAATGATTTGAATCACTCAAAAGATTAACAAGAAGAGGACTGAATGGCCGATAACATACGCATCAAATCAAGTATAACCTCTCTCAATCACTCAAACACATCCATTTTTGGCTTCCACTGATGTGTACCAACTTATCTATGCAGCTATGCAGTAGGTGAGGTATAAAAGATCATACAGCTCTAAAACCAAAACAGTCTACCAGAGATATTCTTATGGTTCACAAATAACATCAATTTGACTAGAACTGGATGTATTCTTTATTTGTTTTCAGAACCAAAATCAAGTATACATGGCATATTTTTGTAAGTCTGTAGAATTTCAAGCTTATAAGGATCCATAGTAGAAAATAAGGGAAGCAATAGCAGATTAGCAGTACCTTAGAAGAAAACTAAATCTGGTTCTGTTGTTTACTGCTGGACTGTCTCTAGCTCTTCTGTTTGTTACAACAAATTAACAAAGAGATGCTTAGCCTTCTGCTGATTGCGGGAGTAGATTTTGGTGAGCTGCATAAGGATACTACAGTAACCAGAGGCTTAGGCTGTGAAAGTTGGAGCACATTTGTTAGGCTTCAACAAATATAAAAATGGCATGTAATCACAGTTCTCATACTCAGATGAAGTACTTGTCAGTATGGAACACTATTATAAAATCAAATAAGAAAGAATGGATGAAAGCATAAAGTAATCCCATTTCTCATGCTCATGAACTACAACAATCAACTGTGATTTGATCTTGGAGAAAAAAAAACCATGAGTTAATGTTACAAAATCAAATACCAATTCCTATGGTACACAGCACTACTAATTGCTTCATACCACATTTTGTTAGAACTTACTTAGAGCCTTATCCCTTGCGCCTCACCTTCCCTTTCTTAGGCTTCACATCATCCTCAGACTTTTTCTCACCAGTAATCTCCATCACAGCATTACAAATAGTATGCACAATCATTTTCTTAACCTCCAGCTTATCCTCACTAGCCCTGTGGTTTGTTGGAAGGGTGCGAAACTCTTCCGTCAAACGAAAGCACTCCCCCACATTGTCAGGGGAAACGAAGTCCAGTGCAACTTTGATACAGGACTTCAAATTCCTCACCTGATGAGGACAGCCTGCAGGAATGAAAACGGCGTCGCCAAGTTTCTGGACAAATGTCCATGGCTGAATTCCGAATTCCTCCTTGAGCTTCCTCTTGTGCTCCGCAGTGAGATATACAGTCTGATCATGTATAGCATGAGTAACACTCTTCAATGGATTACAGTGCAAGTGCCTGAATTCATTAATGTGCTTCTGGATGTACTTCTCCAGCTGTGGAACATCCTGGCATCGGAAAATGTCCCATAATGCACCCCCATCTTCATACACTTCAGCTGTTTCTTCCTGAGCCACACTACCATTTTCAGCAAATGTGCCACAACTTCCAAACATCTCCCTTTGGCCTTGCTCCCTGTGTTTCTTCTTCAACTCATCTATAGTTGCAAGTTTTTCAGGAGCAAGGGTCACTTCAGCTGTATGTGTCAAAATATTGACCGCATCTGACATATCACAGTGAAGCTTGGTTACAGAATCTCCCCGTCCAAGCTCCTGCACAACACCATAGGCAATATATGTTTTCGGACCCATATCCGGCTTTACTGACTCCTTTGGCAAGAACATAGCAAGGTTCAGACTTCCCTTGGGGTGCGTGTACTCCTTGAAAGGCAGACAACATAAAAATTCCTTACCATGCCGAGGAAGACGATTGTCAAACTCAGTAGATGGAGGAAAGTCTTTGAGCTTCAGAATCTCAGGCCAATCCAATTTATCAAAACGGCCTTTGGAATATCCAGTAAAGAAGTCACAGTTGTTGATTTCGATGAAATTCCAATCCAAGCAATCAATGGCATCGACTGCCAATTCCCTATCATGGTTGAGATTCTTTATCTGTCTAAATGCCCGCCACATGACAGATGGTTCCCAGCTTAGACCTGATCCATTTTCAAGGGCATTGCTCACAATTACAGGCTCACCCCTCATCCAGTGCCACTGGAAATGGCCAAAATCCTCATCTTGGATTTGTCTAACCCTTGGACAGAACAAATAGTTATCATCAGAACCATCTCTAGATGCTGCTTTCCTTATCTTACAGCTAATGCTACTTAAGCTAACAGCATTATCCACAGGTTTAACACATGAACACTTCTGTGCAGGAGTCTCACTACTAGCATGCAAAAGATTGTAACTTTCATCAATTTTTCCTGCTTTCTCCACCAACTCTATGACGTGATTCTGAGAAAAATTGCATCTCAATTCTAAAGTATGCTTACCACAACCTTTCATGTGCTTTGGGGGGCAGAGGATGCTTCCATCTTCACTTGCTCTCCACTCAAATGTGGCCACTTCAGCAGATTCAGAATCATCCTGCTCCACTCCCACATCATCATTCCTCTTCAGCTCTCCCTCTCCATCCAAATGCTCCCCCGAGTTGACAAATTTCTCATCTGGAATATTTCCATCTTCACTTGCTCTTGTGGACTCTTCAGCAGATTCCAACTTGTCCGGCTTCACTCCCACATCAACATTCCGCTTCTTCCATTCTCTTCTTCCCGTTCTGACATTTTCTCTGTTCTTTTTTAGCAAGCTGTTGAACTCTCCCTCTCCATGCAAATACTCACGCCCCAAATCAACATACTTCTGCCCCACTTCCTCCTCTCTCTTCTTCCACTTGCCATCTCGAATCTCCCGGCAGCAAACAAGGCACAGATCATACTCACAGTCAGGACAGCTCCTATGAAAATCGAAAATCGAAGTATTGCAGTGATTGCAAAACATACGCTCATCCTCAAGGCAGTTAGACTTTTGAACTTGGAGCTGCGAAACATCAGATAAGCCTTGCCTCTTGGCTTCCACAACCATCTCACTGACCTGCTCATCTTTGATCCTCTTCAAATAAGGAAGCAGGCTATGAACCAAATACTTACAGTGCTCCAACTTAGTCTCCTCATCATCGATTTTCGGGTCCACATTGTCCAAACACCTGACAGGCACATCCAAACGAAGGCAGGATTTGCAGTTGCAGTTGCCACGGCACACGGGGCAAGCCTCAGCAAATGATTTCACCGAGGTGTTGGGATACCAAGTCTGAATACAATGGAGACAATATCTCTTCCTCTCTCTTCTTTTCCAACAACCCGTGCACCGCACCACTTCCCCCTTATCATTCCTCTGACACTGATGGCACATAGTCGACACGTCAGGCCTCTCCTCCTTGGCCGCCGCCGCTACCTTTCTCTGCCTTTTCTTCCGAGTCTCCGCCTCCTCCGCCGCCTTCAACGCCCTCTCCCTCAGTGTATAACGCCTCTGTCCTCCTCCGCCGTCTTCTTCCTCTTCTTTCCTCGGCCGCTTGCCGCCTCGGCCTCCGCCCCTACCTCTCTTTCTCCCCACCATCGCCAAGATTCAATTTGCTCTGTTTAGGGTTTTGTTCTAGATTTAGGGTTTGGGAAAAAGGAGTTGTTATATATAAGGGTGACTGCGAGTGAGTGGGTAACGTGTACTGGGTTTTCGGATAAAACTGGGGTCCGTGAACAGTGGGAGTTTTTGAAATTCAAAACTAGCGCCCAATAGTTTCGGCTGGAATTGAAATCTGAATCTGGTTTTGGGATATGGGATGAAGATGATAGACGATGGAGTAATATATAGAAACAAAAGTACACACCTTACGGATTCCTAAATATAGTGGGGAAAGGAATAGTCGGAATTGGTCCTCTTCTCTCTAACTCGTGAGTTGACACAGATTATAACGTAACATAATAAATGGTAATTTATTTACTATATATCTATTCGTTGTCGAACTGTTCACGGGAACAGTTTAGGAACAGGGCATTTCCGTCTTTTGCCCCTACTTTTTCCTCTGTTATTCCGACTTTGCCCTTTGTTTTTGGCTCGCCGTCTCTTGAACCTTCCGGACCGTTCTTATTTTTTTCCCTCTGCTGTTTTTCCCTGATGAAGAATCGAGAGAGATCTTGAGACCTTCTCTTTTTTTTCTTCTCTCTTATCCTTTTGCGTTCTCTCTCTCTGTCTTTTGTTGGTTGTCTCCTCTGAAAAAGCGTGATCGAAGCCATCTCTCTCCTCTACACAATTTACAGTACAATATAAGAGAGAGCAGACAGAGTAGAAGAACACGGAAGGACAGGTTGTTTCGGAGCTCAAATTCGTTGCAATAGTGTGATCCAAAGACGTGTAAGCCTCGATCTTGATCTTCTTTCTTCTTCTTCTTCGTTATATATGCATGTGTCGATCTTCTTCTCTTTTCTTCTCATCTTAATCTCTGTCAAATTTCATCTTCCTCAGAAACCTCCTGAAGCCAGCATCATCTACAAAATACAGTTGTTGGTTGATTTTGGGTGCTTTCCAATTCGTCAGTGCTTCAGGTAAGCTTAGTGTCCTCAAATTTTACTCTTCTTTTTTGTTTTTGTTCGGGTTTTGGCATCGTTGTTGCTTTAGTTCGATTTGTGAATTGGTTATTGTTTTTGTTCTGAGATTTGAGCTTCCTTTGATGTCAATTCGGATTCTTGACAACATCATCATCTCAAGTTCAAAATCAGTGAATTGCTGATCGATTTCAAGTGAATTGCTGGCTGATTTGAGTTTGATTCTTGATCAGCTTTTCAGGTGATGTTACAAACCTTTGAAAATTTTCTTCATTCATGTAAATGATATTACTCAAATACTGAAGTTTGAAGTTCCCCAATACTTTCTGGGATCAACCCCCTTTTTCATTGTTGCTTTTGCAAACAGTTGATGTTTTTTTTTCTTCTCCCAAATATTTGATGTTTTGATTTATAAAAAATAAAAAATCGATGGAGGTTATTTTGACTTAGAGAGGAAGGGGACGAATTTGCGTTTTATAACTAATGATATGTATATTACTCCAATGAAAGACTATGAATGTTTCTATTCATTTGCATATATAATTACATATAGATATTGTGCTCCTAGAATTGAATATTCAGACATCTTAATTATATTTTCTCTGTTTAAGATTTGATCGTGTAGATGGAACATACAAGTGGTATGTCTTCTCAATTTTTTTTCCCTATGCGTTTGTGCTTTTGTGGATTTAGTTTTGATTTTCTTTTCTGTTTGTAGAAAGGTTTCGTGATGACGTCCTGAATGCAGAGAAGAGAGCACAAGGTAAGTTCCCTACCTGTTTCTGTAATTCCTCTTATCAGTTAAAGCTTTCTTAGATAGTTTAGTACTGATACGCTTTCTACTTATTTTAGCCCCAAAGCCACCAAATGGCGCTTACTTGAATCCAGATTCTTATTACACTACTTCCACTTTGTCTGTTTTGAAGGTCTGGCTATTCCTATTTTTTTCTCCAGTTCGATTTACAAATCGCTCTTAAGTACTCAACTTTTCTTTCTCTAGGTTTCGTGTTAGCAAGAACAAAGGGCCAACTTTTTTTTTATTTCCTGAATTTAAGCTTCGATTGCTCTTTGGTCTGAGGTTGTGTTTGATAAAGAAGAGGAGATAATAGTTTTCCTATTTGTGCAGCAAAGCCCTGCTGCAACCCTAAACTGATTTGGTGTTTATGTGGTGTAGGCTTTGTGTTTGTGATCCGGAGCAAGAAGAAACATGATTCGGAGTTTCTGTGGCTACAGGTATGTGTCTTTGGTATCATTTGCTTCCGACAAAAACACTAAAACTGTCATACTGGGTTGTCGAACAAAATGGAAGGGCCATTAGTGGTAGAAAAATAAAATAGGATGAGAAAAATATGCATACCAATTCTTACCATGATAAGGTATTATTGTTCAGTTGCAATTAGGCCATACGTTTTCTTAACTTTCTGAGATTTAAATTAATTTGAAAGATTTGATTGTCCTTTTCACTAATTTTAATCTTTATTTCCATTATGATTATGTGAATGTGATTGGTTCTACTATAAATAGAAAAAGGATAGAATATAAAAAAGATACTTTCTTACTTTACAGTGTGTTGTTTCTTCGCACTGTTTCAGTTTTTCCTTTTTTCAACTTTTGGTAGACTTTGAATAATTGGTTTAGTGTGCTATGAATTTGATTGTAGAATCTTCATTCCACAGACCTATCTACTATGAATTTGATTGTAGAATCTTCATTCCACAGACTAATATGAAACTAAATTTTTTTCCCCAGATTTCACTTTTACTCTAATACTATTTAGTGACTGCTTATTATTTATTGTAGAAGGGACAAAATCATTCATTAATAAGCTTATATCATTTTGCAGGTTCCAGTAAGAGAGATCTATTACACTATTCAGGGAACTGTAAGTTGTTGGATTCAGGTATATGACTATCTCATTTTTTTTTGGCAATGAACTTTTATCCTATATGTTTCAGTTTTAAGTGACTGGTAGTTTATTTGGTTTAAGTGTGTTTTGAGGGTTTTGATTAGGAGAGAATAGTTTTTCTGCTGTATTCTTTACAATGAATTCTATCAATTTGTTTGCTTTTTTTTTTTAAATATAAGTAGGGGTGCATGAACTTAACTATTTTCGCACACTGAAGAGTAGCAAAATAGACATTTTTCAATAAAATTGGTGTTTGTTTTTCCAATTTTTGTGATTGATTAATCAGATTCTGAAAGTTCTAATCTTTAGTTTCTCTTGGTTTTAATTGCAGGACCTTTGTGAAGCCAATTGGAGCAACTTTGGAGTTAAGAATACTCTCTGTAATATTCATAATCTTGGTCGAGGCAAGTATTAATCCGTGTGCATATGTTTTAGTGGTTGGAGATGGTGAATTTCCTACAAGTTATAGGTCCGGTTTGAATACAATTAATTTGAAACTGAGATTTTAGTTTCTTTATATCATGGCCTTCACATGGAAGCAGTATCTTGCCTAACGGTATAATAGAACTGAAAATCAAAAGTTTCAATATAAGCCTTTAGGTGAATTACTTTGATCAACAAGTATAAGCTTTTGAGTCACCAACCATTAGCTGAAAATGTTGTGGCTTTTGATTCTTCATTTACTGACCAACAGACATGATAACTAATTTCGCCTCTACTAAAACAAACTTCATTGATCTTAATTTAGTGAATGTTGGTGAAAATTGGATCCATTCTTTCTTTCCAGTTTCCTCCTACAATTTGATGTTCATTTCGTGGATGATTCACCTACATAGGATGACAATAATCCTTCATTTGACACACTTCGATCATGAAAATAGAAACTTTGAGATCTTATGGGAGTGTTGGCTACGTACAGTTGTGATGTATGTGTAAATTTTTCGATCCTCACAATCTCTTTCTTCTTAGAAAATATTCCAATGCATGTAGACTTTTGATGCATAGTTGCATACACATATTGTTCAATCCTCAGATTAACAATGTAGATAGAACTTATTTAATCTTTCACACAGTTCTCTGCATACACCTCTTCCTTTGCATTAAAAAAGTTATGCATTTTTGGTTTAGCAAGATCTTTCAGGGATTATTGTCTTCTCATAGTTTCTAGAACAAGATCTTCATCTCTGTTCTTAGATTTTTTAATTTATTTTTAATTTTGAAAGGGATATAGGTATTCAAATTCATCTTAACCATCTCCTTAGTGGTCTATGCTTTTTAGAACAAGATATGACATACTTTTGTTCTGCATTACTTATATATTACGGGTCTCTATTGACAAAAGTGAAAGCTCGGGTTTGTTGAACAAGAATGAGAGAGCTTGGTATATAAGACTGTCTATTTGGACCAAACAAACAGAGGTAAGTAACCAAACTTCGATGAGACCAAGGGAAAAGGAACAACCATGATTCAGCTCTTTTTCTATTATTGAATTTAATACGATGTTACCAATGTATCCTCCAAAGTATTAAAGACCTTAAGGTTTAAACATGTATATGGCTGTAACTGCATTACAAACAACTTCTATCAAAAGAAAAGAGTGCATATGAAATTTGTGAAAGAAAAAAAAGAAAGTGAAGCAGCAGCAAAACCCGCAGCAAAGCGCGGGGATGATATCTAGTTACAATCCTACTCTATGTCAGTCACGTTTGGTAACAACATCCCGAATCTCGTGTTTAAGTTCTGAAAATTCGGTACTTTTGCTGTGATCCTCTAAAAGTTGGTTAAAAATCGTATATTCTAACGCATTTAATAAGGATTTGGTTTTTCTATTTGAATTTATGTTGCTTAAATTGGATTTCATTGGATTAAGTACAATCCAAGACTACTATGTCATATTTACTTCATCTAATGATTATAAGACATCCAAGCAAATCCAAACAACTTAAATCCAATCTGAGAATCCTGATCCATTTAATAAACATGCTAATAGAGCGTATAAGATTATTCGCTACTAAAAACAGTTTTTTGAATTTCGGATTAATAAACATTTGTTTTGATCAATCGGTTATTTACATAAAAAAATAATAATACATATTCATATCTGCTATAATAAAATCAGGTAGTCACGAAATTCATCAAATTGTAAACTGTCATAATTACCTTTAATGAGTCAATTGAAACAAATAAAATAGAGGTCATTATAGTAGACAACAAAATAAATAAATAAATAAATAAATAAAATAGAGATAATTGAGGAAAACTAATTTAGTGAGACATACTAATTGTATAATACAGTATAGTTCTCTACTATGGCTAGATCATGTTCCAGTCTTTGCCACCTACATTAGTCAATTTAGGTCGACCATCTACTCAATTTGGATGTCGTTGTCGGATGCATTGACGTGTCAGTCTCTTCTCTTTAGAGTGAGGATATGTATTGTGAGGATAGAATTATTTGTCTTTAGTTATAATTTTTTGTTAGGTGTTGTGTGTCACGCCTCAAACCGCACCTCTTCAATTTAGGCACGTCACAGTACCGCGAGTCTCTAAATAAAAACAAGAGAAACAGAATGCAGTTAATATAAGAAAACATTTAAGAAAACACAACAGAAACGTAAAAATATTTTGAGGTGTAAGACCTTTAGTTTGCTCAAAACTCTTTGTTTCGCTTACACCTAACACAATGAACAACTATGAAATGACGAACAAAGTAATATAGATTCCAATGAAAACGGCATAAGACAAACTCGTAAGAAGTTTGGAAATAAGCTAATGAAAGAATATTAATAATTAAATACATGAAGCAAGATACCAATCACAAATTCGCACATCCAACTCCTCGCAACTATCTCGTTTTAGTGCACAATACATGCAACCAAAACTGTTGTAAGGGTGAGCTTTCGTCTTCGCTATTCAAGAAACTTTATTATTAATTAGGTTTGAAAACCAATAAATAATATGGGCTGCCCAATATGAAAACAGACATAAACCAATTTTATAAAGAACGACAAACTTTAGAAAAATATTTTCAATATCAAATAAATGTGGCGCCATAAACTATACCTGATGGCCGGTCCTCTTCTAGACCCACTATCAAACTTACCTCACTATATAAGTGTACAACACATCACTACCAGAAAATGAGTCTTGGGCGACGAAACAAAAAAAATCGGGCGACAATTTTTTTTTTTCGTCGCCTAAGAGAAAACTTGGCTGACGAAAAAAAAAATCGTCGCCTAAAGTTGCCGAAGCCTAAATTTCGTCTCCTAATATAGAAACTAGGGCGACAAACAATATTTCGTCGCCTAAGATATTTATATCGTCGCCTAAGTTTTTTAATCCTTAGGCGACGAAGCTCAAATATATCGTCGCCTAAGTTTTTTATTTTTTTATTTTTACTTGGCCGACAAAATAAAAGAATTTTGTCAGCCAAGAGTAATCCGAATAATTAAAATAAAATAAAACACATTTAAATTTCATTGTACAGGATTTTTTATTTTTACTCTTGGGCGACGAATTTAACAAATATCGTCGCCCAAGTATTATCTTGGCCGACGAATTACCCTATTTTCGTCGGCCAAGAGTAATCCGAATAATTAAAATAAAATAAAACACATTTAAATTTCATTGTACAGGATTTTTTATTTTACTCTTGGGCGACGAATTTAACAAATATCGTCGCCCAAGTATTATCTTGGCCGACGAATTACTCTAATTTCGTCGGCCAAGATAATCCGAATAATTAAAATAAATAAAGCACATTTAAATTGTAAGGTAATGTTTTTTATTTTTATAGTTCCGTCAGCGTCTCGTCGATTGGAAACTATTCTAAGTTGAAGGTCCGGCCAGATTACGTGATTTGGAGGGTCGAATAGCCGTTTCCGTCCGTTTAGGGGTTTGACCGCGCCGATTGACCGGACGGATCGAGCCCTTATCTTTGTCCGATGGAGCTAAATTTTTTCCCACCTATGTAATTCATTATGCTGGTCATATCTAACAGTAGGTTTTCAGTTCCTCTTCTCCGATCACCAAACTCACGTTATATGTACTAATGTTGTATAACTTTTTTATATAAGTGTTGAGTTTAAGTGTCGTTTTGAAGACAACGTATACGTAGAGGCCTCAAACGCAAAAAAGTCGTGAAATAAGATATGACCGAAACAGTGAAATACGTCAACCCGTGAAAAATGAAGATATTCCGGTAAAATTTCGGTGCCGGTTGTTCCGGTCAACGAAATTCTCTTATTTCTACCTAGTGGTAGCCCTATCCCGGGTATTTATGTTTTACCAAATTTTTATAGCCCCATAAGCGTCTTGTCGATTGGAAACTATTCTCAGTTGAAGGTCCGGCCAGATTACATGATTTGGAGGGTCGAATAGCCATTTCCGTCCGTTTAAGGGTTTGACTGCGCTGATTGACCGGACGGATCGAGCCCTTATCGTTGTCCGATGGAGCTGAATTTTTCCCCACCCATGTAATTAGTTATGCTGGTCATATCTGACGGTAGTTTTTCAGTTCGTCTTCTCCGATCACCAAACTCATGATATATGTACTAATGTTGTATATCTTTTTTATACAAGTGTTGTGTTTAAGTGTCGTTTTGAAGATAACGTATACGTAGAAGCCTCAAACACAAAAAAGTTGTGAAATAAGATATGACCGGAACAGTGAAATACGTCAATCCGTGAAAAATGAAGATATTCCGGTAAAATTTCGGTGCCGGTTGTTCCGGTCAACGAAATTCTCTTATTTCTACCTAGTGGTAGCCCTATCCCGGGTATTTATTTTTTACCAAATTTTTATAGCCCCGTAAGCGTCTTGTCGATTGGAAACTATTCTCAGTTGAAGGTCCGGCCAGATTCGTGATTTGGAGGGTCGAATAGCCGTTTCCGTCCGTTTAGGGGTTTGACCGCGTCGATTGACCGGACGGATCAAGCCCTTATCTTTGTCAGATGGAGCTGAATTTTTTCCCACCCACGTAATTTGTTATGCTGGTCATATCTGACGGTCGGTTTTCAGTTCCTCTTCTCCGATCAGCAAAATCACGATATTCTGAATTTTATGATAGAACTCTTGGCCGACGATTTTCTTCATCTTGGGCGACGATACTTATAGTGAAGAACATCGTCGCCCAAGTAGAGTACCTTAGGCGAGGACTTGAAAAATCATCGCCCAAGATTATCTTGGCCGACGATTTTCTTGATCTTGGGCGACGAGATTTATAGTGAAGAACATCGTCGCCCAAGTAGAGTATCTTAGGCGACGATTTGAAAAAATCGTCGCCCATGATTATCTTGGCCGACGATTTTCAAAAAACAGGGCGACGATTTTTCAAGAATCGTCGCCCAAGAACTCCAATATAAAAGGCAAAAATTCGGAACCCTAACCATTCGCACTGCAAAAACACAAATCCAAGCCGCCCTCTCTCTCTCTCTCTCCGAAAATCCACCGAAGCCCTCTCTCTCCCTCTCTCCGACCCCGACCCCGCAACCCGACGACGACCCCGACCCCGACCCCGACCCCGGCCCCGACCCCGGCCCCGACCCCGACCCACGGTTTAAGGTATAACCCTAAAACCCTAAATTGGTTATGTTGATGAAAATTTTAATTGTTGTTGTTGTTGTTTGAAATTGTTGAAATTGTTTGAAATTGTTGAAATTGTTTGAAATTGTGAAATTGTTTGAAATTATTGTTTGAAATTGTTTGAAATTATTTGAAATTGTTGGTGAAATTATTGTTGTGTTGTGAAATTGTTGGTGAAATTATTGTTGTTGTTGTTGTAATTTAGGAAATTAATGATAAATTAGGGTAAATTTGTGTAAATTATGGTAGGATTTTAGGGTAAATTATGGTAAATTGTGATGTAAATGATAATTGTAAAATATTAGGGTTTACGGTTTAGGGTTTAAGGTTTAGGATTTGTGGAAATAATTTGTAAATATATTGTAAATGATTAAATAATTTTTGATTAAATAATATAAATTATAATTGGAAATATATTGTGGAAATTTTGTAAAAAATAATGGATTATTTTTTAGTAAGGATGTAAATATTTGTAAATTAATTTTTGTGATTTAATAATTACGAATTAATGTAAATAATTTGTTATGTGAATTAAAAAAATAATAAATCCTATAATAACTATTAATTTTTATTTGTGTTATTATTGTTGATAAATTTTTCGAAATTTATGGTTATTTTTTGTTAAATTAATTATAAGACGGTAAAATATTTTTAATAAATTTATGGTTATTTTAAACAGGATGGGCATGAGGAGAACTTCTGGACAACGTTCGGGTGCGAGGAGCCAATATTCCTTGGACGGTACCTCAAACAACCCGTCGGAATCACCGTCGATCGGGTTTCCGTGGCAGCTGACGGCCCGACATGCGGCGCTTAGGGGTGGCGAGAGCGGCTCGCGTTCTGCTGGGCAGTAGGGTCCCGCAGCGACGGCCCCTCGTCATCTAGAGATACTTCCCCGGTCGCGATCTAACACCGCCCCCACACAGTCCTCCCCGACCGACGGTGATGGCGGGTAATCCGGGGTCCCTACGGTGCCGTCCGGCCTCTTCCTGCCTCCGACGATACCGGCGATACCTCGCGTCGATGAGGAGGGTCGACCGATTCGGGAGCAGCTCCCGCATGTGGCACCGCACGAGGCCTATATCTACCGGGAGTTTCCCACGCCTCTTCATCCCGTGAGGGTCTCCGAGCAGGCGGACGGAGACGAATCCGTCGGCTCAGCCTCATCCTTAGGTAATTTATTATTATTGTTTTGTTGATTTAAAATTTTTTTTTTTGTAAAAATCTATTATTAATATTAAATTTGATTCACAATGTCACAGTCGCCGGAACGAGAAGGCGGAACAGGAGAGGCACCGTCAGCAACAAGGGACTCGATATGGCGGTCGAGTCCGCTGGACGGATCGCCATCCCGTTTTCCAACGGGAAACCGGTGGACGCCGTGTTGGGAAACCGGTACAAGCGCGCCGCGGGAGGCACCATCCGCTCCAGACTCCCTATGTTGTGGGGAGTCTGGAGCCAGGTTCCTGATGGAGTGAAGGAGATGCTCCATCAGTCGATGTCGGTGAGTTTACTCGATCAATTACTATTTTTTTAACTAATAAATTATTTAATTATCGAAAAAAATACTAACAAGTGGTAATGCAACAATGGTTTGGGGTTCCCGAGGAGGGACGTGACTGGGCTGACAAGGCCCATAGGGAGAGGTACCTCTATTTAATAATTTATTAAAATTTTTATTTTAATAACATATTTAATATTTTTTTTGTATATGTAGGTTCAAGGAGTGAAAGCACGTCCTCCGGAAACACTGGAAGCAGTACGGGAGCGACCGTTCGGGTACCCCGAAGGAGTTCGAGTATCGGGAGTACGAGTGGCGGTGGCTTCTTGTCACGCAGTTTAACGACCCTCACAAACAGGTAATTCGTAAACAAATTTGAATATTTAATTAGTGAATTAATTATAATTGTATGTTTTTAAATATTTACTAACGATAATTTTTTTTTGAAGCACCTCGCCCGGGTGAACGCTGAGAACCGGCAACAGAACACAACCAACCATCGTGCCGGTTCGAGGCCGTTTTCGGCCATCATGGACGACGTGCGGCGAGAGCGGCCAGAGGAGAACCCCTATGTGGGGACCTTTCAGAGGGCATATCCTCATTCTGAGGAGGATCTTGTAAGTTCCTTATATTTTCTAATTTTTAATTTTAATTACATTTTATTAAATGTATATTAATATATTTTTTAATATATCCAATTAGGCGAGGGTGAGGGAGGCGGAGCAAGAGGTCATGAGAGGCATGGTGAACGACACATGGCCGGGCACGGCAGAGGATGACATGTCAGAGGCCATGTCCAGGATCGACACTTCAGATCCTACCGTTGGGGCGCGGATTATGGCCACTGCCTTCGCTCAGCGTTCCAACACCTACTACTGCCGGGGTATGGGAGGCGCTGGAAAGAGGAATCCTGAAGACGACGCCAGGATTTCAGCGCAAGGGAGCCGCCAGAGCCTCAAGCAGCAACAGTCGGCTACATGATCAGTTTGAATGTCTACAGTCTGAGCTGGAAGCCCAAAGAGCGAGGGACATGGCGGTGGCTGCGCATATGGAGCGGGTGAATGAAGTCACCAATGCCAACCAGGCGGCTATGGGATAGTGGATGACTGCCTGCATCGCTGCACATGCGGCCGGACTTGATATTCCGCCCATGCCTACGCCTATACCATTACCTCAGTGGCCCCAGCCTCCTCAGCCTGACCAGCCGCCGCCTCAGGACCCTCCGAACGAGAATGATGAGTTAGATTTCGAGATATTCCGTAGGCAGATGGACTGAATTTTTGTAATAAATTATTTATAAATTTATAAATTTGTGTTATTTTTAATTAAATTTTAGTACTAGAAAAATTTAAAAAAATGTAAAAAAAAAATTTCAGCAAAAATAAAAAAACATTATTTATATATTTAAAAAAATTATTTAAATATTTTAAAAAAAAATTTAAATATATCTTAGGCGACGAAATTGCTAAATCGTCGGGAAAAGACTTACCATATAAGACGACGAAAAAAAAGTATCGTCGCCCAAGTTCTTGGCCGACGCACTTCTGGCGACGACTTCTTGGCCGACGAAAAAAAATTTCGTCGCCCCAGGTTATAACATCTTAAGCGACGAAACAATTTTTCGTCGGCCAAGGTGTTAAATCTTGGGCGACGAATATTTTTGGGCGAC
The DNA here is from genome assembly GCA_034370585.1 of Fragaria x ananassa. Lineage (NCBI taxonomy): Eukaryota > Viridiplantae > Streptophyta > Magnoliopsida > Rosales > Rosaceae > Fragaria > Fragaria x ananassa. The sequence goes on along the minus strand of CP139757.1, from coordinate 19,118,201 downwards.
GAGAAGTATATTTTAGGTGACGAAATTAGTATCGTCGCCTAAGAATTACTCTTAGGCGACGACGGAATGAATTTTCGTCGCCCAAGTTCTTGGCCGACGCACTTCTGGCGACGACGTCTTGGCCGACGACCTGTCGTCGCCCAAGTTCTTGGCCGACGAAATTTGTTAACAGGGCGACGATTTTTTTTCGTCGCTCAAAGTGAAATTTCTGGTAGTCCATGTAAGTGTAGCGAGAGTGTCCACTTACGCCGTGTCGCCTAGAAACAGTGCCACACCTCAAAAGATGTCAGACACTCTTCAGTACATATAGCCCCTCCGGAGGGTTAGGGTATCGAAACTCAAGGAAGTCGTTATGCCCCACTTACTCTCAAGCAATCAAAATCTCATAACACCAGTTACCATTTTTATGATAACCACATCATGCAATATCTCATATGCATAAACATTTTATATAAAAATGAAAATTCATTAATCAAGAGAGTTTCGGATCCCCTATCTGGAATCCGAAGCTTTTCTCACGAACTCCGATAATCACGAGCATTCCGCTCCACGAACAGATGCCACCTTAACCTCGGCTTCCATTTCATTTGCCATCCAGACTCCACCGTTTCAACATGCATATAAACATACCAACATCAAATCTTCAAACATTGTCATTCTCTGTTCATAATTTCAAGGTTGTCGCAACTTACCTTAATATCAATTGGAAGCCAGGAAACTAGCTCCATTGATGATGAAGACAGTAAGCTGGAATCATTAGCTTCTCCTCACTTCCACCTTAATTCACCCACTCTGTCTCACCACAACTATCACTTACCAATCCAATACAGTTTAAACTCAAGTTTAAACCCTAAACTGGCATTTGAATTCATCATATTCAAATGCCCAGCTCACCTTGAATACAAGTTCAAGATTAAACCGTAACTGACTAACTGCTGCTCTCTTTTTCGACTTGCCAGTTTTTGGCTCCCTCCTTTTCATGCAATGATATCAAACTCGTCCTACTGCCAACTAGTGTTTCCAGATGTCGAAGGAGAAGCAAGAAGTCCCACAACGACTGCCATGGAGAATTAGTTACGGCGAAGCCCGGAAGCGGCAAAAGTCACAAATTAATCAAAGTTCAACCGATTTTCAAAAAATAATTATACAAACGTGTAGAGCTTGACAGGAGGATTGATTTCGATACCTCATACAACCCAAATGATGATCGGAGTCATTGGGAAACGCGTTGGAAACACCATACTACAAAACATCACTTCCTCCAAAGCCGGCGAATACCTTAACCATGACCTCAGAGAGGCCGGCGACGGCGAGACGAACCGAATGGATCCGACGCATGGTTCAGAGAAGCCCAATCGATGGAGCACTACCAGAAAAAAAGGCTTTAGCCGACGAAAAAAAAAAACAGGTCGACGAAGCATTTTTTCGTCGGCTAAAGTGGACTTTAGCCGACGAAATTTTCTTTCGTCGGCTAAGTTAATTTTTCGTCAGCTATGAAGTTCACTTTAGCCGACGAAAGAAAATTTCGTCGGCTAAGTTAAATTTTCGTCGGCTATGGTAAACTTTAGCCGACGAAAACAACTTTCGTCGGCTGAAGAATTTATTTCGTCGGCTAAAGTTCACAAACTATGGCCGACGAAATATTTAAAAGTTTAGCCGACGAAATTAATAGTCGTTGGCTAAAGTGCTTTATATTTGCGGATCTGTGCAGCAGCAGCTCATCTGAAAAAAAAAACGGGAGAAGAAAAAAGGGGAGAAAAAGTTTGGGTGTTGTCGAAATCTGTCCATAATCAGTTTGTGGAGCCATATATAGGTACGTATATGTATATATGTTGATTAATTGAGTTTTATTTGAGTTGATCGATTTTAAGTGTGATTAATTGAGTTTATTGATTTTGATTGTGATTGAGTTGATTAATTTTGAGTACGTTGGATGTATATATATATATGTGTTGATCGATTTGGTTGATGATTTGAATTGATAATATATATGAATTAATTTGTTGTTAATAAATAGTAGATATATATATATATATATATATATATATGTTAATTAATTTATAATATTATTGTGTTGATATGGTATGAAGTTGTTGATGATATATATGAGTTCATGATGATTTTGTGATGATGTTGATATATGATTTTGATTGTGATCGAGTTAATTGATTAATTTTGAGTACGTATGTTGGATGTATATATATATATACATATATGTTGATCGATTTGGTTTATGATTTGATATAATATATATAAAGTTGTTTATAATTAAGTAGTAGATATATATATATATATAATATTGTGTTGATGGTATATACCACAATGATTATTTTGTGATGATGTAGATATATATATATATATATGTATAATATTGTTCTGTAACTATTAAGTATATATATATATGTGTGTGTGTGTTAATTAATTTGTTATTAATTAGTCGTAGTACGTAGAATATATACTAAATGAATTGAGATTTTATACATGACATGAAATTTTATTAATAATTAGCTAGCAGCGTTATAAATATATATATATTTTGTTATATTTTCAGGATATGTATAAGAGTTGGATTTCGCTTTCAAAATGGGACAAAAGATACGGTGCAAGAGTTATGAGTTTTATAGAATATGCGCTGGCTAATGCTAACGGGAATACAATTTTTTATTGTCCGTGCACGAAATGTCAGTGTCGCAGCGATATGCATCGATTTCCCATTGAGAAAGTATGACAGCACCTGAGGAGTAACGAGTTTTGGGAGAAGTACAGATGTTGGTTATATCACGGTGAAACATCATCAGGGTTTGGGAGAAGTACATATATTTTTTAACAGACCGACGAAAATTTTTCGTCGGCTAAAGTACTTGTCCTGATAGTGGAGGTGTAGTCGCCTAATTAGTCGGCTAGTCTCCAAAATGAGTCGGCAGTGGTGAAGCTTCTAAAAGAATCTTGAATATTTAGCTAATCCAAGGCTATTTATAGTCTTCCCTTAATTAAACTTTAACGACTAATAATGCGGTGAAGAATCTAGACGGCTCAAATTGCACCGCAAAAGTTTCTTTCCATTATAAATGATCTAAATAATTTCTAATCTTTTGAAATTTTTGGAAATTAGCTCGAGTGTCCAAAATAACCCTGAAAATACTCACGAACTCGTCTTACTCTGTATTTTATTACCCAAGTCTTAAATTATGGACTTGACATTAAGTTTCTGAACATTTTCTCAAGCACTCTTAAACTCATTGAAGTCGATAAGTTATTTACCGAAGAATCTCAAATTAAGCAGGTTAAATATTCCAGTTGTTACACTGTGATTGTGATGTAATTACTGTTTATTTGAATTAAAGTTTTATTTGATAAAAAAAATTTGTATACACTCAGGTTTTTTTTCAGGTTATCGTGATTCTTATACAAATGAATCGGTAAAAGGCTAATATATGAGAATATCAACCCCCTCCTGCCATATTTACATTTGATAAGTGAAGATATCATCTTCTTTCATTGTTACGTAATTCTTCATTCTAATCAAATACGCATAGGTGTTGGGTTCCTTTTTTAATAGCAATAGGTGTTGAGAGAAATGACTATTTAAAAAGACAATCGTAACTTTAAGGACTATTCAGATTAAAATGAAACCATAAAGACTGAACAGATGTCGACTTCAAACTACATGGACTATACAATATTTAACCCTTCGTAATTTGATATTTTATGTTTAATAAAACATAAGCCAAACAGTATATAAAGGCATTTGCGTTGATTATTTTTTACAAAAGTGATGTCTATGACTCTAATCAACTTTGTTTGTTTTTTTGTTGTTGTTGAAGTTTACACATCTTGAAAAAGGGCAGGGAATTTTTCTAGGATTACTAACATTTTCTTCAGCAAAAATCAAGAAATGTTTAACACCCGATTGATACTTTAGAGTGTTTTTTTTTTATCAAAATGTCATTCCATTTAAATCAGAGTAAGCAATACAAAAACAACGCACTCTTAGGGGTCGTCAGAAAACATAGTCTTACAGAATTGCAAGTCCTACACTAGCTAAAGCATAAGCTATGAAATTCTATGTACACCCACTTTGTAGTTCCAACCTAGTAGCTCCAACCTAAGCCCATTCGAGCCTAAATCTTAAGGGAGCCAAGAAAGAAACCCTAGTGATAGGAGCATAAATATGCGACGATATAATGGTTAATTCTTCTCTTTACTTTGTTAGTTTATCATATTTTCCATTTGATTTAGTTATTTTATGTTTATTAGGTGTTTTGGAGCAAAGAAGGGAATATGAAGCAAGAGAGGAGAAATCTTGAAGGAAAAGGAATCCATGTCATGCAAGGAAAGAATTACGAAGATCTGCCAGAAATTAACATCTAACTTAAACAGAGGATTGTGTTCAGCTCACAATAATTCAGATGATGAGTTATATATCAATAGAAAGCTACAAGAGTCTATTTTCTAGACCTTTTTACGGATCGTCAATACCTATTTTGGAGAAGAAGTTATGATCATTTTAGTGTCTGAATATCAGTCTACCCGAATTTCTGGTTTGGACCGAAACTTCAATTTCAAGGCCCAATCCAAATCAGCTAGCCCAAGGACAGAAATTGAGGGTTATCTAACCCTAATATCATCAAATACACGGGGGAAGAAGGAGAAGAGGAAGGAGGGAAGAAAGAGAACGCAAGAATCAGATATCGCTCTCTTCTCAGGGATTCTCCAAGCTCGGTTATTGTTGTCTTCCTCTTTCATGAACTCTTTTGTGTTTTCAATTTTCATTATGTGTAACTAAACTCATAGTAACTAGGGGGCTGTTGAAGCCCCTAGACATGATTCATAACATGCTTTCATTTTCAGTTTGTTTTTCCAATTAATAAGATTAAGGTTTTGTTTACCGATTGTTCATCAACGAATTCTTTGTGTGTGTGCTTTGGAGGCCTACTTAGTATACATGCTAGGGTTCTAACACTTTGATTATTTGATGCCTGGGTCAATATCGGATCCCTCAAATTGTCTAGAGAAGTAATCGGTAGTTTTCACAAGTGAGTAGACGAAACCCTAGGTTTAGCAAGGTGCTAAGTTTATTGTGATGCCTAGTGATTGCTCAAACTCTTTTCATGCTTATTGATCTCTGCTTGTTTGACCTAATAAACGGTACATTTAGGTTACAATATTTGAGAAAAGTTTAGGTGTAGAGCATTTCCTGCCTAACGTACACAGTAAGAAAGAGTAATAGATTGTGCTCAAGCGTACCGAGTCATTGAGCTTCTTTAATTGAGTTAGTTGGTCACAAATTGGACAAAGTAAGTTGTGTCTGATTGTCAGGGGTGGATACTTCCTCCCTAGCTAGTCTCATTATCTTGGTTCTCAACTACTTTGAAATCAGTTTTCAATTTTCTTATCTTCTGTCTGTCATCTTCCCATATTTTATTTCCCTATCAAATCAATTTCAAATCATCTCATATTTTGTGTGCTAGACACTCTGTGTGTCTAGTACACCTCTGTAAATTTTCGTGTTTTTCTGAGTAATCTAGGTTACGTTTTTATTTTATTCTTCAACTGTTGTTCAATAGGAGCTGCAGTCACGTTTTGTGACATTTGTTGAAGCTTTTGGTTTAATTTAATCCTCTGCGGGAGAACCTTATTTCTGCAGGAGAATAAGGAAAATAAAGAGCTTTTAATTTAGCTATCACCTAACATCCTCCACCCTTTTGCCGTCGTCATCACCACTAGAAGCCAACAACGCCAGGATAGCCATTTTCAGAATCAGAGTTGCATCAGTGTCACCGACTCCTTCCACATCACTACTGTTCTCTCCAATAACACAAAGAGAAGGAAGAACATATGCACAACCGTAAGGTAAGATCTAAAACCCACCGACCAGAAAAACCTCCAAGCCGCCGCCGCCGCCGCTAGAAATCATTCCCAAACCATCCGGATCTAAGATCGGATCAAATTCTGATTAAGTCTTGTTCACGGAATGGCGTCGTGCAAGCCCGCCGTCATCACCACCGATTTGATGAGAAAGAGAGGGAAGAGATCCCCCTTTGAATCAAAAGTGCAAGGCTGCCACCAGTGGAGAACCACCGCCGCCAAGTTTCCCCTCTTGCGAGAGGCCAGAGAAAGAAAGCTTTTTTTTAACAATCCAAGCAATGACTACTATTTCTGCATAAACCCGTAGGATCTGCAAAAGTACGGTGGAACATGAATAATATACAACACAAGGGCATATAGTGGTTCACCATGTCTCGGGAGACATGGCTACGTCCACTTAGAATCAATTATCATGCTTTTGGTGTTACAATGGTATCCATCCCGCGCGGGGTACAAGAGCATTCATCCTGTGCGGGGTGGAGTGTTACAAATAGGTGAGGGGTGGGCTACCCATCCCGCAGGGTGGGGAGTATATAAGGCATATATATCCCGTGGGGTGGAGTACAAATCTCTCTCTATCTGCGGGGTGGGCTACAGTAGATCTCCTCTATCTCTCTCTCTCGCGGGGTGGAGTATTATTGATCCCTATATCTAAAGGGGAAGCATTCCTTTTATAGCTAAGGAAGGTTCCCTCACATAGTACATTTCTGATGTGGGACAAAATGCACATTTATACTCTCATGATGTCTTCTTGTGGAGCTTAGAGAAGCACCTTCCTGATGTGGTACCGATGATCTTTCACCATGGCGAGGTAGCTTGGACGTCAGTCTACAAGTTTAATGACTGGTCTATGGGCGGGGAATGTAGTTTCCTGACTACCGACTACAAGTCCCCCCAAGTTCCCGTTCAAGACACTTCTTGAGTGGGGACTTAATACAAAATGCCCATAGACCAGTCAATGTTGTCTGGTCCCAGTCCCAGTCCCCCCAAGTCCGCACTCAAGACGTGTGGAGACGGGTCTTGCTTTTCTTGATATCTTTAAGTCCACCGGGTCGCTCCCGACCCCTAGCCTCAAAACTGATTCGGCTGTGCGGGGTCTTCTAACAAAGCATGCGAGCTGTGGAGTCCGCCTCGCACAGAAAGGCAACAACATCGGGCGAGCTGTGGGGTCCGCCTCGCATAGATGGACTGACATTATCAGGCGAGCCGAGTTCGCTCAGCGTATAATGTCTACAGGCGAGCTGAGGAGTTCGCTCCGCGCACAAGAACTACATGCGAGCTGAGGGGTGCGCCTCACACAGATGAGCTGACATTATCAGGCGAGCTGAGTTCGCTCCGCGCATAATGAGTACACGTGAACTGAGGAGTTCGCTCCGTGCACAAGGACAACGCGCGAGCTGAGGAATTCTCTTTGTGGAGGACAATCACGCGAGCTGAGGAATTCGCTTCGCGCTGGGCTACTTTACCGGGCGAGCTGTGGGGTCTGCTTTATGCACATGGACTATCATGCGAGCTGAGGAGTTTGCTCCGCGCACAAGGACAACGCGCGAGCTGAGGAATTCGCTCCGTGCACAAGGAATGTTACACGGACTGAGGAGTTTGCTCCACGAACAAGGACAATGGGCGAGCTGAGGAATTCGCTCCGCAGAGGACTATCACACGAGCTGAGGACTTCGTTCCGCGCACAAGGAATGTCACGCGAGCTGAGTTTGCTTCGCGCCTTATTGGAATTCGCTTCGCACAATACTACATTACCAGGCGAGCTGAGGACTTCGCTCCGCGCACAAGGAATGTAACGCGAGCTGAGTTCGTTTCGCGCCTTATTGGAGTTCGCTTCGCACAAGACTACATTACCGGGCGAGCTGAGGACTTCGCTGCGCGCACAAGGAATGTCACGCGAGCTGAGTTCGCTTCGCGCCTTATTGGAGTTCGCTTCGCACATGACTACATTACCAGGCGAGCTGTGCAGTCCGCCTAGAAGATAAGAAATGCCCCTCCCAATCCCCGGCCTCAAAACTTATTCAGTTGGGCGAGGATTGTTGTACCTTCACAATGAACAAATGATCGACAAGCATTGGATAAACACAATTTATGGGACCAACCAAGCATGGTTATGGCATAATGATTATAGAAAAGAAAAATGGTTCAAATACAGAACGTTGAATGCCACTCTCTCGGTCGAATTTTAATCTTGGTGGAATGCCAATGTTCTTTCTGTCGCGAGATGTGGATCTCGCTCTGCACTGATCGGGCAACCGCGCACTACCGTGAGAGATGGGTCTTAAAACTGGGCAATACACACGAGGTAGATCTTGTACCTGGCGAACTAGGTGTTATGATATTGGTGACACGCGAGGTGGATCTTGAACCTGGGTGTTACCTCCTGTGTTACTACTCGAGTGACGGGGTGTTAATGTCGTCTGTGGGTTATCAATCCACTTCCTCCGTTTTTAAAAGGGAAGATAAGTTTTATGACTTACGACGGTATGCCTATCCCGCTAGGTGTTACCTGGGAACTCAATGACTTGTGCCTCTTGGTCGAATACCTATCTCGCTTGATCTTAATTGGGATTTTAATGTATTATCCATCCCGCTTGGTGTTACTGGTATTTCAATGACATGTCTTTCGGTAGATTACCCATCCCGCTTGGTTTAATAGGGGAAAAACTTATGTCTCTCGATGGAATGCCGATCTCGGTCGAATGCTAATCTCTCGGTGGAATGTCAATCTCTCAGTGGAATGCCAATCTCGGTGGAATGCCAGTCTCAGTGGAATGTCAATCTCTCGGTGGAATGTCAATCTCTCGGTGGGATGCCAGTCTCTTGATGGTTTCTCAGTCTAATCATGAAGACTAAGACTTCCATATCCAACCCATTTTTCACCCTGCTACTTGTGGATTAGTCCGTGAGGCATCTATCCTTCCCCTTTCGGTTCCCGAAGAGGAAAGTGGTGGAGCCTTGACTTGCTCTTGGAGTCCTTTCTCTACTTTCTTAAATTTCTTTTCTGCTTCCAGAGGCTGAATATGCTTTCAGACGAGAAACCCGGGGTCATGACTGTTCCTGACCAGTGGGTAAGGCCATGGTTGTTCCCGGTGAATCACTCCACTCGGATGATTGGCAAGCTAGGCCCCGTCGGGAGTTTATCGGTTCATGTCTGATTTTCTTCTGGTGTCCATAGAAATTTTATACTGGGTACCACATCCAACACAGTTTCTTTGTCAGATGAATGATGCTAGTTGAACAATTGACCCACTCCAAGTCGGGAGTTGATTCAAGATATAGATGCTTGATCGAGCTTCCCAAAGATAACCACTGGTAGGTGAGGCTGTTTCATGGAGGCGTGGGTGCCGAATTTGAGTTTCCGTGTGTCCCCCGAGTCCTTGGCTTGCTTTAAATGACTCTTTTTTATACGCGCTACATGATTATTAGACATGCTTTCAAATGCAATTTGTTATTAGCATATCACTCCAAGCACACGCTACATACATACTTATAATTGCAAACCAATTCCGCGCACATTGATGTGCACACTTATGCTCATGACACTTGTTACACATAATCGCAAGTCATACATTGCTATATATCTATGTATGATTTTATTCTCTCACATAAGAGACGTGATCATGGCACGACACCTCCCCCCCCCCCCAGCCGAGAGCCATGCAACTTACACCAACAAAACATAAGTGAAACATCATTGACACTTCATTTCACATGGCACACAATCATGCCGACCTCTCGACTACGCCATAAACGGCTACACACACAACATATGTAAACAGCCAGCACCCAAATGTGCAATCTCAGGCTAAACACAACATGTGTAAACAGCCAGCACCCAAATGTGCAATCTCAGGCTACACACACAACATGTGTAAACATGTGTAAACAGCCAGCACCCAAATGTGCAATCTCAGGCTATACACACCACGAGCGTACATAACCAGCATACAAACATGCAATTACAACTACACACGCCACAAGCATATATAACAACCTCACCTCGAGGAAATGTACCTCATCACGATCTTTCAGTGCACTACTCCCGCCATGATAACATCTCATGAAACAACGCCATAAGATCCATATCGTACCACCATGATGTTACAACGTCCTCCAATACAGTCGCGACATATTCTCAAAAGTCTCACTTGTCAATCACTCCACGCAGCGACTCTCGTCAATTGCTCTCTATGACAAAGGACTATACTCTCCATGAACTTTCAACGGTCTCCTTATGGATTCTCCTTAGTTCTTTTTTGTTTCCTTTTCTTTTTTCTTTATATATAGCATACTCTCAATGGTTACATGTCGGTCACTCACGTATGGCTAGTCTCTGTGGCCGCTTCCCATGGTTATTTTATCTGCCTGACTTTGTGCTTTCATAGTTACGTTAAGGTTTTTGGTTATTCCACCACCATTCTCTATGGTAACAATTTACAGTCACGCCACACGGTCACGCCTCATAGCTACACTTACTAGCTGTACCTAATGACTAAACCTCATAGTCACACCTCTCGCTGCACCATTTATGATCAGCCCTTTTATGATTGCTCTCCAGAATCTCTTCTCTAAGTGTGAGGTTCTGACACCTTGTTACTCCAAATACACAAGGTTACAACGCCCATCAACAATATCACCATAGATAAGCCAACTGTGGCGGCACACTCCCCGGTATATGGTGTCTATCAGCTAACCGTGATGAGCAGCACTCTCGGCAAACGACATCTATCATCTATCAACCACTCGGGACAAGTCAATAAACACTTCCCGGCGTGTGACACCTACAAGTCACCAACGTGTTTAAGACACTTCATGACACATGATATTATCCTCACCTCTCGAACACGCCATATGATATCCCTTATGCCAACTCAGTTCTCGTTTTGGTGCCCCGCCACCATAATATCCCCCGGCACTAGAGGACTTGGGCAACAGCCTCATATGCCGGCATTTACCACGCATCATAATGTGCTCTCGGTACACTTTGGCACCACCCCCCTTGCCCTATCGGGAGCTCTCGATATCCTTGCCACGCTTCTTAGTGTGCTCTCACTATGTCACATCGATAGTCACCCATTGACAGCTCTACACATGCCCTATCGGCAACAACATTATGCCCTACTGGCACCTCTCGACATGCCTCAGCGACACTTTCCTCCTTGCCTCAACGGCACCCTAGCCATGCCCAATGACACCATCGTCATGCCTCAACGGCCCTCCTCGCCACACCTTGATGGCACATTTTCCTTAATGATGAAATGGTGAACTACGTTTGGTTTGATCTCATAAATGGGTACGTAGGCACTCTAGCACTCACCTAGAGGCAACCACAAAATATGTCACCACAATCTCCCCTTGGAATAGCTCAGCTAGCTAGAACATATAGCTGGTACAAATCAAAGGCTACTAAACGCCTAAGGCATACAAACATGCTGGTACCCGTTACCCACGCGAGATGCTCGCCAGCATTCCCATACCTAGCACCAAGTGGTACCTCAACTTAGAACCTCGATCGCCCTGCAATCTCCAAACACTACATGAGAGCAACGACCCTAGTGTCTCACAATCATATGTCTACCTTCGGGCAAGATAACATGACATCACAATTCCTCATAATGTGACAGAGCTATAGCAACACAGGACATACCCCACTTAGTGGGAGCCGGTCCGAGCTATAGCAGCGGACCGTCCTACCACTAACGCGAACCGTTACGCCACCAGCACGAACCGTTATGCCCACTAGCGCGGAATGTTCCGCCACCAACGCGAAACGTTACGTCCACTAGCGCGAACCTTTACGCCACCAACGAGAACCATTACACCCAGCAATGCGAAAAGTTACGCGACCACCGCGAACCGTTACGACCTTAACACTCGGTGTGAATGACCACGTGCCCCTCATAAACTGGCCATTTATGACACACGTGCGACATGGCGAGATGGTCCACCTCGGATTCTCAGAACTGTCCCCAGCCACCTCACGATCCTCGCATGGGGACTTGGGGACTCGACCCCATGCCTCCAGCACCCAGGTAAGACACATTCTCGGCATCTGGGAAATAACTCCCCACCCAAGATCTCTCTCGGACTGGGGACTTGGGGACTTGTTAGTACATAGCCAAAATACTTGGCCATGCCTAGAATATGGCACAACCATCCGGTCGCCGGAGATCATTCCGGGCAAGGCAGTACCGGCGAGCCCTTGGCGGGTATCCAAAGAGTGAAGGGCCAGCAGCAATACACATGCCAGACCCACTCTCCGGCGGCTAAACACCCCCAAAAGGGGAGATGCCGCAGAGGACCCCAAACAATCCTACATCGGGGACTGAGGCCACAACGCCCAGCATTAGCCTATAAAACATGCGCAAACTCCCAAAAGAGGTAAGTCCACAATCTCTTTCCATACTCCCGTACTATACAAGTAGCGATCGAACGCTGACTTAAGCATCAGAGAGTCAAAAACTGGGCCACACTAGTCCCAACTCCTGACACAGTGTTACTTGTGTAGTTGCAGGACTCGGACTCAAGAATTCGACCTCCCTGTAAACACGAAAATATCTGCGACAAATAACAGAATAACACATGTACAAAGAATAATTTAATTTAATCAGTGCGAATGCGGGTTACAATCTTTGTGTATTCCTCTGATTCTATCTCCGAATGTAGGTTTAACTCAAGGGTGACAAGCACTTGTTCTTGAGGGTTACGAGGGTTGATCACGTAACGAATATCTAGGATTTTAGATTTGATGAAGAATTGGCTATGAGCTTGATAGTTCTTCAAGGGGAGACCTGGATTTGATGAAGAACTGGCTAGGAGCTTGATAGTTCTTCAAGGATTTAGGATTTGATGAAGAACTGGCTATGAGCTTGATAGTTCTTCAAGGATTTAGGATTTGATGAAGAACTGGCTATGAGCTTGTTAGTTCTTCCAGGATTTAGGGGGAGACTTCTGAGCTCGCGGGAGGGATTTTTTCTCTCTCTCTCTAGTCCGCTGCTTTCTGCTTCTCTATTTTCTTCTGCCTTTAGTCTCCGCCCTCTCTTGATATGAGAGGGGGTATTTATAGTGTTAACATGCCTCCACTTAAGGCAAGTAATGAGGATTCTCAATCAATAATATTTCCTTAACCGAAGCAATAAATCGTGAATGATTGATTTACCTGCTGATTTTCACATAATCAAATCAATCAAATCTTAAGATTTAGATATGCCCAGATCGCTTTAGATTAAATGTCCTATTTTGATCAAGATCTTCAGTAAAGGGGCGAGCCATCTCGCGGGTAAGGAAAGTATCCCATGAGAAACCTTGATTTCCAAGCAAACGGTGATTTCTGGTTCCACCTCACGGACTTACATCCAGGCATACATGTGAACTCTGTCATCTATGTCACGCCCCGAACCTTAATTTTTACTTTAATTACTAGCATAGTGGTAATAAGAGTTTTTACCGTGTTCATCACTAAGTGTGTAATTTAATTAGTCCCCAGAGGGTGTTGAGGAACTAATATTTTGAAGGAATTATTTGAAGGAAGAAAATGTAACGACGGTAAAAATTGTAAATTTTAGCCAGTAAAAGGTAATTTTTATTGGGGTATTATTTTGGGGTGTTGAATTATTGGATTTTGGGTTTAAAAAGGGGACTTGGACCCGGATCGGGCCCAAGCCCAGTTTTTCTTTTCTTTTCTTTTTTCTCTCTCTTCCTCCCGGTTTCTCTCCCCGAGCCTCACTGCCCAGAAATTTTCCGTCGCCAGCCCGCTGCCGTCCGGCCTCTGTTCGCAGACGCACAGGTCCCAAAAGGTCGGTCTCCAACCCAGCTGCAATCCTAGACCGGTGGCAGCCTCCCTAGCACCGCCGTGAGGGAGAAAAGCTCGCCAGAAAGTCCGACTGCCCGAAACTTCATTTCATCGGAACTCCTTCCTCCGGCCGCCATAGCCGGCGAGCCTTAGCTCAAAAGGAAGCCCTCCTCCCGTGCTTCAATCCCTCCAAAGGGCTCGCTCCGTCTCGAACTAGGTAAGGAGAAATTAGAATTTGAATTTTCTAAGGCTTATTGTGTTTTTGCGTTCGATTGATGTGTTTAGGCTTAGAATTGGAGTTTGTGGTAGTTAGGAATGTTGTAGAGGAGGTTGAGAGGAAGATGCTGCCAAATTTTGGTGACCATCGGAGGTCGCCGGCCGCCGAGAAAATGTTTTTGGTGGAGAAAAATGTGAGGAGTTTAATGGAATAAGTTTTAGAATTTTTGGAGGAGTTTTGGATAGGTTTGAGATTTGTTGAAGTTGGTATTTTTGGCGGATTATTAATTTATAATCCGAACATTGGATTTTATTTGATGGAAGGTGGTTTTGAGAAAGTTGGTTTTTTATGGAGATTTGTGGTTGGCAGTGGAGTTAAGATTTAGGACGATAGGCGTGGTTAAGCGCTAGAAGTTCATAGTTAATTATGCCTATTTTATTTAAGCGTCGGTGTTTTATTTTAAGGAATTAATTATATTTGGAACAGGACGCGAGGAGGCTCGAGCAGAGGAGACCTCCGACCGACGTCAGGCTTAGGCCTAAGTTGTGAGTGGACTTTTGTTTTAAATAATGTGTTTGAATTGCTTTATTGTTGAGTAATTTCCTTGGTTGGATTTTTATCCGGAAATTGAAAATTTTGGAGTTTGTACTCATTTATTGACGTTTTCGAGAATAATATGTATGAGAGAGAATGCTAGCTAGCTATACGTGGTAGCCCCCGTTCTGAGGACGAATGCCAGTATGGGGTGATGTGAGTGTTAGAAGCGAGCGTAGTAGCCTTGTACGATTTTCTACTTTTTGAGATTATTCTATGTTTTACATTCATTTATAGAAATTGTACAATGAGGCACGTATTTATATCCACTCGGTCATTACCCCCATTCTGAGGAAAAATGTCAGTATGGGGCGACGTGAGCGTTAGACGCGATCGTATTAGCCTGGTGTGACTATCTATTTTAAATCTTATTCATAGATAGCATACATGGAGTAGACGAGTGGTTAATACATACTGATAGATATTTATAATTTGAGCCTGAGAGGCTGTTTTGTTTATGATTTCGAGACTAGCCAGAACTAGTCATTTTCATTGTTAAATTTCTTGGGGAAATATTATTGTTGTTGAGATTATTTTGTCCACTCATTCTGACGTGATGAAATATTTTCCCCTGGGCTTTTCCTTTGTTTTTAAATGCCCAGTCTGCAGAGTCCGGGTGGAGTCTAGAAGGATGCGACGAGGTATAGTCACTCATTTCTCCACTACTGTTCATCAGTAGGTCATCTGTTTAACCACTAGGATTTCTAGTAGCTTCCGTTGTATTTCTTGTAGTAGCTCTAAATACTTTCGGAAAAATAATTGTGTATTATTTTATTTGGTTATTTGGATTAAGTTGAAGAATTTATAATATTGGTTAAAAGTGTTCTTTAAATTTTTCCGGGTTAGGGTTGTCCATTTTCAAGAGAGGTTTGCCGAGTCCTTCGGTAAGTTTTTCTTGGAGGTGGTCACCGCATGACTCACCTCGGGTTTCAGGGTAAAATTCGGGGCGGGTCTTGACAATCTAGCTTCTTTGCGAAGTGCCTTTCGCGGGACATCTCGGCTCGTCTTTATGTAAATCTACTCGCGCGGAGCCATCGAGCCTCGCATTCATGTAATTCTACCCGCGCGAAGTTATTTCGCCTCGCCACTGTTTATTTCTATGCGAAGTCATTTCACCTCGCCACTGTTTACTTCTATGCAAAGTCATTTTACCTAGCGAAGTTCAGTTCGCCTCGCGAAGTGTTTTCGCCTCACGATGTCCACTTTGCCTCGCCTTCATTTATTTCTATGCGAAATGCGGTTCGCCTCGCAAAATACGGCTCACTTCTCCTTTATTTATGTCTATGTGAAATGCATTTCGCCTCTCCTTTATTTATGTCTATGCGAGATGTGGTTCGCCTCGCGAAGTCCACTGTCCGCCAACGAACCATCACCAATTAATTTAATTGATACATGGTCATCAATCAACACTTGATAATTGATTTCAATCGGGATTTAAGGTTTCGTTGTCGGCCGACTATTTCCACGTTGCCACGTGTTATTTCCGACGGCTTTCCAATCTTGTTGACTCACAAGCCACGTATTTGCTTGGATTATTCAACGACTATTACTATCGTTAAATTTTATATGTCTACAAAATGCCCCCACTTCAAGGGGCGTCGTAGCCATGCTGTCGTCATGTGCCAGAGGCGCGTCTTGAAGTCTATGTCGATGTGATAATTTTGTCGGGGGGGGGGGGGGGTTCCCAAATTGATAAGGATTCCTAATTTTGTAAGGATTCCCTATTTTCTTGTAGAGATTCCTTGAATTTATAGGATATCCAAATTTTGTAGGGATTCTTTAATTCGTAAGGATTCCCACCCAAATTTGATCTGGTAAAGTTTCCAAGTAGTGGGCGGAACTCTTTGATGTATTTCTTTCTCGATTCACTGGATTCTCCATGCTTTTCCAGTTTCAATGAGGAAAGACGGCACTACTATAAATTTGAGCTTCCGGTTGAACATTATTCATCACAAAGTTACAACCATCTTGCTGCAAGATCAGCAATATACTCTTCTCTCCCTTTGATTTGATTGCTATGGCGTAGAGTTATATAATTCGCTGACCCCTCTCTCTGTTTTTTTTATCTTGTAGGTCGCGAAGTATTTCTGAGTTGTATACCTTCAATAACTGGAGAAACTCTACTCGGCGAAGCGCAGCAGAAAGTTCAAGGCCGTGAGGCGCAGCAGAAAGTTCAAGGCCGCGAGGCGCAGCAGAAAGTTCAAGGCCGCGAGGCGCAATAGAAGTTCAGGGCAGCGAGGTACAACAGAAAGTTCAAGGCCGCGAGGCAAAAAGAAAGTTCAAGGCTACGAGGCAGAAAGTTCAAGGCCGCGAGGTGTAGCAGAAATCAATTCTCTACGTGGACGTGAAAACGTATGTTGCTATGCATGGCTTTTTTCAAGAGTTTCAAGAGAGGCACAATCACTATCCTGGAAGATGCCAACGACGACCAAAGCGATGGCACCACTTTGTATACTTATCCTTCATTGACTGGACTGTGCGCCCTCGAGTCTCCGTCTTATGATGGTTCAGGTCATATACCTCGGTGGACCTTCCATCAATCACGTCAGCTGGCCACCTTTCAATCAACCAAATCCACCAGCGAGAAGCAAAGCGCAGATGTATGGATGTTGAAGTCTGCCCATCATGATCGTAATGCTCCTCAAACACCGTTCATGCTTCTCAACGACCGTACGTGCAATGGTTCAGTGCAATGGAGCGGGTTTCGTGCCAACGGAGCCTTCTCCTACACGGAACATTACTAGGAGTGATTAGAAGATATCTTAAGCCGAAGCGGAGATATCATCCACAAAACAGGCCTCTACCGAGCGGTGTTTGCGTCGCTCTTCAGCTATGATCGTGTTGTACCTGTGATGCGGGCCTTCTGTGAGTATTGGTGGCCTAGCACGAATACTCTTCACACATCGCGCGGCGAAATGTCTATTTCTTTGAGAGATTTGACGTTTATTTGTGGTTTGCCCTTAACTGGGAGGTTTTACGATGAAGTTGTTCCATCGATCGAAGAATTTTCAGCCAAGGGTAAAGGTGGCGAATCAATCATCCCGAAGAGTTACAGGTTTTTATTTCTTGCGTACCACAAGCTTTGCAATAAAGGGCAAAGAGTGAAGATCGCGTCATGGATCCAGTACTAGTTCAAAGGGAGTTTGAGATACAAGAGACCGCCCGCCAAGAATGTACGGAACAAGAAAGACGCACCTCAGAACACGTACAACCCGTCTGGTGAAATCCACGAGGTTCAAGCCCGGACTGATGACGACTCCGCACCATTTGATGACTTGGGCGTGGATGACGAAGATGTAGAGTCTACTTACTTGGCGGCATTTTACGCATGCTGGTTGTGTTTATTTGTCTTTCCTATGGACGACACAGGCTTGATCCGACCTAGTGTGTTTAAAATTGCCAGCAAAATGTCCTAAGGCTATCAGTTTTGTCTAGCTATACCTGTGTTAGCTAGTATTTATCAAGGCTTGAACGAGATTTCTGCTTCCAAAGACCCAGGGAACTGTTCGGCAACATTGCCCTTTCACTACGTGTATACATGGCTGGCGGAGTACTTCGGCACCCATTTTTATGCTCCTCTTCCTGACGACTTTAAACCGCGCATGGTTCACTTTTCAGGGGCATTTTCGGCCAAACACTTTGCAGACGATCAAGCTCGTTCTTTATTCAATGCATGCAGTAATGTGGTAATGGACATCTTAGCCATAGCCCCTAAAGAATGCAAAGTGATCGTTGACCGTGAAAACATTAGCCGCTCAGACATTGTTTACCTCACTTGTCTTCGATCTGAATTTCTTACTCTTAGGCAGGACAACCGACGAGTCGTTCAACCTTACAGTCCTTATCGTTTCAGACGTCAGTTCTGCTATGTTCAAGATGTCCCAGGAAGCCTTCAAAAAGATATTAGGACGAGAGCATTATCTTTGATGTACTGGCATTGGGAAAGCTTTACTAAACGTGGGACAGGGAGTACAGTGACATTGCCAAAGCCAAAGACTCTGTTCCAGAGTTACCGCCCCAAAACCCACCATCCGTTAATATCTCTCGCTGCTCTCACTTGTATATTTTCCATATCTCTTTATTTTTATTGTTAATATTATAATCTTTTTAATAGCTGGGCAAGGTATGGAGAACATACTGAGTATTTAATCTATTTTAACAACTCGATCACAACGGTGATCAGAACGTACTTGGTTTTTCTACTTCGAACGAATTTGGGGTTGGATTTATGTTGTTCGAATTTGTTTAGATAACAATCTGATGTCGTCACGTTATTCATATCCTTATCTTATCTGATCGATGACTTCTAGAATGACAACAATATTGTTTGCGCTTTCATGCATGCTTTGTTTTTCTTAAATCACGTGTTCTTATGCCTTTAAGATCGATTACGCTTGGACAAAATTTCAAATTTTCTCAAACCATGACGTAAATAGACGTGAAAGGGACATGCATGACCCACTTATCAATGGGTTTAATCCATGATTAGACTACTTTAACATTGACTGAACTTCACCAAGTAATGCAAATGCTTACACAATTTAGGTTGCAGATCGAGGTACTGCCAACCTAAGAAATGTACAGAACTCATTTTCTCTACAATTATGAATTATCCAAAGCATCATTGGACTGGTCCTTTTTATAGTTAACAAAAAAGTTCACGCAGTTGTTAGCTAAGTAAGACCGAACATATTGTATGTCAGTAGATACTGAAGGTTAACTAGAATTCATGAATCAATTATGATCTATACATTACATAGAATCACTAACATGACCACGAAGAATCAAAATTTCACACACCACAAAAATGAATGATTCAAGATCTTTGGAGTAAACAACAATCCAATCCAATCCAATCCAATGATTGACAAGTCACATATAGCCTCACTTCAACGTTTAAAACGGAAACCCACTTTAGCGAATCAACTCCTCCCTTCAATTGCATAGACCAACAAGTTTGTACATGAAAAAAAGAATCCACACCAGAGACGAAGTGGTCGAGTAGTCGAGTTCCTGTCTTCGTGACCATATGCAAATGGCATCTATTTATTTATTAATTCAATTTCAATTTGGATAGGGGTAAAATCGGCAGTGCAGAAAAAGGATTATAGTTGGGGAAGTGCTAAAGCCCTGAGGTTAAACCCTTGTGCCGCTTTCTTTGTCGACTTGGGAGCTCTCTGAACTTGCAGATTCTTCTTCCGCAGATAACCTAAGGTATGTTGTTTCGTCAACCCTATCTTTCACTTGGGTTCTTCTTATTCTTCACTTTATGACTTCTTGAATCTTTTGACTGATATTCAATTGGGTAAACGGTTGTGGGTATTCACCCAATGCTTTATAGGTTCGATTTTCAATCTTAATAACCTTGGTTTAGGGCTTTGAGCAGATGAATGGAACAGGGTTTTAAGCAGTTTCATTTAGTTATAATCAATCTGTTCAACAAAAGTGTTGTTGGGTTTCTTGAAGCTCGTATGATTGTACATTAGGTTCACCAAAACTAGTTTATTTTGAGGGGAATTTCAGTTCCTGCGGTGAAGACATATATGTGTGCAAATGCTGCATCCCTTGGAGTTTAACATATCAGTTTTGGCTTTCCAAATTTTTGTTATTTGGTTTTTACATGGCATGTATGTTTTTTGTTTTTGTTTTTGTTTTTTTGTTATGTTGACATGTAATGTTTTAGTTTTTGGTAGAGTCTTCTTTTACTTCTACCGAAACAATAGAAAGGTGTGCAATCAATCTTTGCTTTGGTGCTAGAAATGAGTAGTACCAAGTATTATTCATTCTCTCATTTGTCAAAACCTGTGATGGATCTGTTTCTAGTATCAATTGCCTTTATGTTTGAATAATTTTCAAATGCTTTCATGTCTGTGGCCATTAGTGTGAGCGGTGCATCTGTACAGTGAAGATTTATCAAGTTTTTTGAGGCAATGAATTTTATTTTCGTAGATAAGTTTGTGTTTAGGGTATTGAGGTTAAGGAGCTGGTACAGAGTTGTGGCTTATGGTTTTTCTGAATGGTGTTCATAGTTTTCTCAAAGGTAATTGTGACTGTGTTAATTTTAATATTCAGATTGCATTGGATCCTTATCCTCATTCTGGTCTGGTCCATTCACCAAACCACAATAGAGAATGGCTGACGTAGTCCAGTATCGACTTGAGCGTATGACCAATGAGCTCAATGATCTCGAGCAACGTGGAATTTTTACGCGCAGAGAGATATCTGAGATTGTCAAGAAGCGTACCAAGTTTGAGTACCGGCTCAAACGCCCGAGCCCACTCAAGCAGGATTACCTTTCCTATATTGAGTATGAAACTCAGCTTGACTCACTCCGTCGTCTCAGAAAAAAATCAGTGACGCGTGAGCTGCAAAAGCAGGGCCTCAAGACCACTAAGAAGATGAAGAAGTCAGTTTCAGACTTTGCCGGAATCATGAGGATTATTG
The DNA here is from genome assembly GCA_034370585.1 of Fragaria x ananassa. Taxonomy (NCBI): domain Eukaryota; kingdom Viridiplantae; phylum Streptophyta; class Magnoliopsida; order Rosales; family Rosaceae; genus Fragaria; species Fragaria x ananassa. The sequence goes on along the minus strand of CP139757.1, from coordinate 19,097,283 downwards.
ATATTTATAGGCTTGCAGTCATGAGGTTTAAGGGAGATATTGAACTGTGGTTTCGGTACCTTGAGTTTTGTCGACATAAAAGGAATGGTAGAATGAAGAAGGTAATACTCACACCCTTAAAATTGGTTCCTGTTTCTTAGCTATGGTGTTAATTTAAGTCTACGCTTCATTACTGCGTTCTAAGAACAAGTGAATTGCATTTGGTGCTGATTGCACTCTCCTATTACAATTTATAATCAAATACATATAACTGTGTTTCAGATATATTTTTTATCTGTTGCATTAGATTTACTTTGGAAAGTTTGAAATTGCTGAAGGGGGAATGTCTTTCTGCAGGTCCTGGCTGATGTAATCAAATTTCACCCAAAGGTCCCCGGTGTCTGGATTTATGCTGCAGCTTGGGAATTTGACCATAACTTGAATGTTGAAGCTGCCCGTGCTATCATGCAGAACGGGTTAAGAGTTTGCACAACATCAGAAGACCTCTGGATAGAGTATCTTCGAATGGAACTCACATTCCTCAATAAATTAAAGGCTCGGAAGGTTGCGCTTGGAGAGGATGAGGGTACTTTTACCCGTGATCAGATAAGTTCGGATAAGAAACAGTGGAGAGATGAAAACAAAGACTTATTCATGTCCCTCAATGACGAAGGAGAAAATAATGAAGGGTCTGATGACGAAAATGAAAAGTCAATCAAGAAAATTAGCAAGTTTCAAGAGCAAGGTTTTAGCATAATAAGAACCATATACGCTGGAGCAGTAGAAGCTCTTCCCTCTAGTTTTAGTCTGAGAAAACGTTTTTTGGAGATCCTGGAAGCTACTGACTTGGTTAATTCGGAAGAAATACATAGGGAAATACTACGTGATATGAAGAGAGACTTCTCAACAGAACCAGGGTATTGGGATTGGCTTGCAAGACTCGAATATAATCCTGGAAGTAAGGAAGATATCAGTGAAGAAGTTGCACTTTCTCAAATAGACAAAGCAATTCAGGTATAGATGCATTTAAACTGCTTACTATCTAAACTAGCAACTTCATTTATATAGTCTCTTAGAAGAATAAAAACCTTCATTTATGTGGTGTCTGACATGTATCTGACATAAACTTATGCGTTGTTGATCATATTTGACTTATGTGCATATAATTGTTTGATGAAATCCTTGGACAGTTTTATGAGGAGGCTATAGAAGTTTTACCTACAGCTACGATGCTAAACCAGTATGCGAAATTTTTGAATGGTGTTGTCACTCTTCCAAAGCTAGAAAACAAGCCTTCTGGGATATCTACTCCATCTGACAGTTATATTCCTCTTCTTTTGAGGGCTTACGAAAAGGTTAAAACAATGGGCTATATTGATGAGGATCTTGCTTGTCAGCATATTTCATTTCTTTTGCAACTTGGAAGACTAGAGGAAGCCCTAAAACTGGCAGATAATCTTTGTTCTGGGATATTTTCAAATTCAGTGAAGTTATGGCAGTTAAGAATCTCTATCAGCATCAGACACTTAACAAGGGATTCCATGTTGCCGAGTAAAGCTGAGCTACTATCCATCTATGAACATTTTCAAGATGTTTTGACAAGAGTGCCCATTTCAGAAGCTGAGAGCCTGTGGTTAATGGTATGGTGGCTATACCTTCCAACTTTTCTCTATCTCGTGTACTCTGATTATGATTACACATAAATAACATTTTGTTGCAGAAAATTTTAACATTTCTTTGATATTACAGGCCCTTAAATTCTTTGCAAATCAAAAGCATTATTTTGGCAAGTTGGTGGAGATTTCTATCAGATCATTGACAAAAGATGGCGGCAGTGAACATGGATTTTCCCTCTCTGCTGCTATTGTGAATTTTGTTCTTCAAAAAGATGGACTTTCACATGCTAGAGAGATGTATAAACGGTAGGTCATTTCATTATGAGCTAGATTCTATACCCCCAGTGATTCATTAGTAGGTTAACTTATAGTTCAACCAGAATTGTATGGTGCATTGTTTAGGGTTTATTAGCTTATGCAGTTCTCATTGAGACGTTTCTGCTTCTGTTATGTTTCAATTGCAGCTTCATTGCTTTACCACACCCTGGGCTTGCTCTTTATAGAGCATGCATTGAATTGGAATCAAACCTTGCATCCATTGGGGACAGAGATAGCCTTGTCCATGCCAGGAAATTATATGAATCTGCACTTAAAACATATGACCAAGATTTGAGCTTATGGCGAGATTACTATCTGATGGAGACTAAGGTAAGCTTTCTCTAGCATTTTACAAGCATCTAAAGAACTACAAATTTCCATTTTCAATAACAATTGTATCTTTCCAATTTTCAGTTGTCTGGTAGTTTAACATTGATTAAATGGATGTATTGTTGTTCTTACACTCTTATACCACTTTCCTGTTGGGCAACTTTGTTTTTACCAGTGTACCATTTCTGTGCTACTTTGTTCAGTAGTGGTCATACCAATTTTTGTGCCACTTTGTTCAATATTGCCATTTTTTTGCTACTTCGATAACACTAGATGTTCATTATCCTTTTCCTAATCTTATTTCTTATTGTAACAACTTGCTACCCAAACTAATTGATTAAATTAATCCTCACAGCTACAAGAAAAATTCCTGCTGCTACAGTTGTTTGTCATCATGTTATGTTTTTTCATTTTTATCTATCAAGTAATTTAGTACCTGATGTAATTCCATTACTTGTACAGATGGGAACATCAGAAACAGCTTCTGCTGTACATTGGAAAGCACGCAAGATTCTAGAAGACACAACTGCTCTTGTTACACCAGATTTGTAATCGCCATGTGAAATGCTATTCAGTTTTGACCTCGTGTTTTAGATTAAAGGAAATTGAGTAATAGTTATAAATTCTGTTCCCTTTTTCTTTCGGTCTTGTTTTTCTTTCATTAATAACAAACATATTGGACAATTGTGGACAATTGCTTGGGACATTTTTGCGCCAAGAGTTGCTGGATTTGCTTGAAATACTAATGCCACAGTTTGCTTGGGACATAAGCTTCTTGATACCTTTCTCCTATTCTGACCTGTTATTATGGAAGAACCACCCCCAAATCTAGCTTGCACATCATCATCAATAATCCAACTTCGTATATGACTCTGGATCAAACAACTGGCTACTATTGCCCTCCCTCTTGATCTTGAGCCATGTTTCTGCATCTCTTAGCTCCGCTTTTGATGCCTTTTCCATATCTTTGATGGGCAATTTGAACTTCATTCTCCATTGCCATTGGTTATTCACACGACCAATTTTGACACCATCTGACCTATTTATAGCTCTAAATCTCTATTCACCATGTCGTGTTGTCTAAACTCCAAAATAACAAACTATTTTTTAGTCATAAATATATCTAGTGTGGAAGGTTTTAGTGTTTATTATTTATCGAGTTTCCAAGGCTAGGTGATACATTTATTATGTAACTTTTTGGCAGATTTTACTCTAAAAACGAACTTCACCAACTAAAATCTTATTGAAGCTCATTCTGACTAACATGAATACAAGACCTACCTCCCAACCTCCCACCAAAGTCAGAGTGAGGCATAGGTGAAGAGACACTGGCATGAAAAACCTCTCAAGACAAACATAGTAAACATAGGTTAGGAACCTTATCACTCCATTGTAAAGGTCCTAGAGGCCGGGCGGGGGGGGGGGGGTGGGAGGAACAGGCCATTAACAACTTTTTTTGTATAAATTCGTTCTTAGGGATAACAAGGGTTGTACCTATCATGAATAACAAATATACAATGACAATAAATAAAAGTTGTAGTCAAATAACAATGAACACCAAGATGTTTTTTACTAGCAGAAACCCTGCAACCAGGGAGAAAAACTGCGTGACCCTAACTCTTGAGGGACAAACCTTTCCACTATGTAAAACTCACTTCTTACAAGATTATAGTCTAGGGATACATAAACGACTTGCTATCCTGCCTAAACTACCTACTAGTCTAGATCTATATTTTCTCTCTTGTTTCTGAGTACTTCACTCCTTACAAGATTACAGTATAGGATACAGCAACGACTTGCTATCCTACCTAGTCTCAAACTAGTCTAGATCTACCTCTCTTGTCTCTAAGTGGCTACACATGAAGGTATAAGAAGTTTCAACTTAGAACTCAGCTATCACTTAACTGATTTTTCTTGAACACTTCTCAGAAGTTTCACTCTCAGAAACTCAGCTATCCTAAACTGATTCCTTCATGAACCCAGCTACCTCAGCGGGATACATCAGAACTTAGTTATCATCAGCTGCTTCTTTCAGGAACACTTCCGGGGTTGCTGCACTACCAACTAATCTCATGGTATGCATAATGCAATAAGTTTATGAGAAAATGTTTTGTTCAGCTCTAAGGTTTATAATCACAAGAGGAAGACTTAGAGTCTAATGAACAATACAAAGGATAACCAAAACCCAACCAAGCAAATGTAAAAACTACATTTTGACAGCCATTGAGCAAAGACAACATTGCTTAATATATATATATATATATATATATATATATATATATATATATATAGGCTGATGGAGTGCTCCACAAGAGAGAGAGACAAGCCAAAGAGGTGTCACAAAAAGGCAGGCACGAGGGCTAAAACAAGGAAGGAGTTTTGGACTTTTGTCTTTGGCCAAACTCTGAAAGTGAGAGGTCATATGCAGTTGTCAGACAGTTGGAAATATTGGTTTGTGTATCACAAACACAGAAAACCACAGCTGGAGCCTAAGATCTAAAACATGGGTCACGGGTTGAGATAAAGGCATCAAAGGGATGACACAACTCAAGCTGCCAACTTATTTCAAAAATGTTTTGGACAAAAGCGATTTTTTGTAGATCCAACAGAGTTGTCACTAGCCAACTCAAGGACACAATGATACCTTTCCTAAAACTAAATTGAACACAAAGGCAAAACCTTTAAATATTCTAGTTGTCAATTTGAAATTCAAATTAAGATCTTTTCCAGACATAAAATTAATGTCACAAGGGTAAAGAAACTTAAATATAAAACAACATACAAAAGATCAAAAAGCTGGAAACCCAGATTTTTAGGATAGCAAGTGATACTAATATCCTTTATGAAAAATCATGAAATGCACATGCATGATTTTACCTGAGTTCCATGAGATCATGTTGGTTCTTCTACTTCTTCAACTTGTTCTTCAAATGTGCAAGACTAATCTCTCAATTGTTTTAGGCTTCATAGATTGAATTTTGTTCTATATAAAGATCGCCAACAACCTTATACCTTCACATTGAGTACCTGAACCGCTTGAAATATAAACAATACAGCTTTCTCTTTTACATGTCGTCATACTATCATACTAAATTCTATGATTCACATTTGCATCCAAAAGGGAAGAAACAAAAAGAAAACGGACAATCTTGACAAGGAAAAAAGAAAAAGAAAAAGACAAACAGATTAGATTAGCTTTGGCATTTTTCTCATGGTTATAAATATTGTGGCGGCCATATGCCACCAAAGATAAAGGCTGAAGTGGCTAGGTTGACTTGGTGATGTGCATCCACGTTTTTAATTCAACCAACATAATATGTATGAACCATGAAAGCTTGTTCATTTGGATCACTTGCTCACTATCTTTGTTTCTTTGCCATGGTACAAGAAGAACCTATACAACCAAAATGGGAAAGCCGAGCTTCTGCCGTGCTCAAAGGCTCAAAAGCACAAGATGTTTGGCCTCTCGTGGCCGACTTCTGCAACATAGACAAGTGGTTCCCCAACCTCCACACTTGTTACCAGGTCGAAGGAGTTTCCGGCCAACCTGGTCTTGTTCGGTACTGCGAAATGGGGAGAGAAAAGACTACCTTGTGGGCAAAAGAGAAGCTACTCATGATCGATCCAACCAACCAATCTATCACCTACGAGGTTGGTGACAACAACTTGGGTCTCAAGTCATATGTTGCAACAATGCAAGTAGTCCCCATCAATAACAACAACAACAATGGCTGCAAGATCGTGTGGTCCTATAGTTGTAATCCGATTGAGGGCTCGAGCTTGGAAGAATTCCAATCCTTCGTTGAGTATTCCCTCCAAGGGATAGCAAACAAGATGGAGCTTGCTCTTGTGTCTAATACCACTACTAGCATGGGTGATGAACCTCGACCTTCATGTAATAGCAACTAGTATTTTCAGTTAATGAACATATTTCATTACTAGAAAAAAAAAAATAGTAGCAGACGAGTAGTGTATTTTCTCTATGACCATATAATAGAGGTGGTTTGGTTATTTTTTCGATTTTACACTTACATTTTTTTTCTGATAATTTTATTATGTATTATGGGCGCTTCAATATTTGGTGAAGCACTTGACATTGGAGACTCTCCATTGATCCTAGTAGAGATGATAACCTTGGACTTGTATTACAAATCCCTCAGTTTCCTCATTTTGAAATTTAACTTGACCAAAACTGATTAATGAACTCAGACTCGCAGCTCAAGCTGCGATTAGTACTATTCTAGCATGAATACGGTGTTGCTAAATCAAACTAATATCCTCACAGCAGACTTGATGGCAAGTATTTCTTCCTCCCCAACTTTCTTCCAGACACCACCAATCATGAGATGGCCACTCACATCTTCTGAGGACAAAACATCTACCATGTCTGATACACAATCATCTACCACTGTCCCCCTCATCTTTTTAGCACATGGGTTATCAAATAGCTGCATATCAGAATTAGCTCGTTTCTTGCCGGTACACGAGTTCAGTTCCCACTTCTTGTTTTCTCCAAGTACTTCAGGATCCTGTTCAGATGCACAATTATAGTCCAGAATAGGCAGGCTGCCGGAATGCCCAACAGCACAAGGCAACGTTCCAATAGGGCACCGGGTCCATGATTTTGCCACAACCCATCTTTTAGAACTTCCAACATCAGCATCTCTTGTTCCCTTTACTGCTTCGTGCTTCATTTGATGACGTTTAATCAACTCTAGCTTCTTTGCTGCTTGACTTAAAGATTTTTCTTGCTGGACAAATATACTATTTGAACTTGCAAGACGAGTGTTTTCTTTAGTAGCATCCAAATTTGATGAAACTAAGAAAGAGAGTTTATTGAGTTTTTGCACTAGGTACTCGTCTCCTGTAAGCTTTGCAAGATGGAGGGCAGACTTCATGAGATGGTTATTAGCAGAAGCTGATACAAGAAGACATTTATGCAGGACATCCATCAGAACTGCTTTCGAGATAGTTTTTTCCGCTGAAGAAACTTTAACCTCGTCAGCAGAATCTTCTTCAGGAGGCTTTAATCCTTTGAAACTTCTAACAAGCCATGTAAACAGAGAAGAGAGATGTTCAACTTGGTATATCTTTGCCCCACAGTCCGATGATGTGTTCAAACCTCTTCCTAAAACAAAATAAAAAACAGCAAGTAATATGAGGAGAAGTAAACATAACATGTGAAATCAACATAAGCAATTATGCGGAGCACACAACTAGGTTTGTCTAGCTAAACCCTCACAGTGTTGAACACAAGTGAAATCACTCGGTTAAGATGAAAACTACTACTTCAAGTTGGAAACTATACACAATAGACGAACATTATGAATACATATGCAGTGCTCATGCCATGCATACCCAAAACTTATATCCAAACTTGGAACTCAGACTCTAAGATCATTAACTATCACTTAAGCTGCCCAGTATCAAAAGGCATCCCAGTTTTAGTCAAGTGAATATAAATACATGTACTCATCATAGATTTACCAGTATGATAACAGAGAAAAAAAATTCAAAGAAACAGGAAAAGTGATTACCCATCATTTCTTCCTGAGTCTCAATCATATCAAGAACTGCATTAAGAAGAGCTAGACATAACTCTGGTTTCTTATTTGAAAATTTTGTTATCACAAGCTTCCACTCATTCAATGACATATATACGCTTGGGTCCTTTTGGGTGTTTTCTGGAAGGTCCAATGAATCTGAAGAACTCTTAGTGTTCAACAAAAGCTCCAACAGTACAGATACAACTTCTGACGAGAAAGACGAATACAACCCAACAAGACCTTTCAATATCTTGGTAACATCTTTTTTATAACCTGAAAAGTAAATTGCATCCCTTAACAACCATACATATAAAACATGCATAAAGTTAAAGAGATAATCAAAAGAACCAGCCTTTAAAAACAGACGGCCTCTAATTATGGGAAACATGAAGATGGCAGCAAGTAAAGCATATTATAAAAGACTAAGTAACTTACTCTGAAACATACTTTTAAAGAATCAAATCACAGATACATAGAATGCATGCAAGTATTTAAAGATGTCAATCTTAGCGGGAAGACCAGGTTCCTTCCAAACCAAGGTCTAATTGCCTGTAGAAATACACACACATCAAACACAACCTTTCAAACATTCTAACTAACTTATGACTGACAGCAACAGTGAAAGACCAAGTCCACTCTGTTCAAAAGGCACAGGAAAGAAACCCAGTTCTGAGCTTATTAATAAAGTAAGAGTGCCCTCACAATTCTAGTAATGACTAAGGACAAAAGGTAGCAAAAGATTGAAGGAAATATGACATTATGTTTTGACTAAAACATGGAAAAGGGAGGGGTTTGGGGTAACAGGTCCTGCTGCATTTGTTCTATTGTTTTGAAAGTATGCACTCCAACAATTACTATAAGTGACAAAACACATTACTTTGCATAAGAGAGCTTATAAGTGTCTCCAATTGGTTTTGAACTGGTGAATAGTGGTTAACTCCCTATGTGAGACTCAATGGCCACAAATGCTTCACACCATCCAGTTTGGGTGATGTTTGGCTTGAGCCCACCACACTGAAAGCAGACATGGTCGATTGGTATCCCCCTTTGGAAAAACAAGACTTTGCATAATAGAGCTTATAAGGGTCTTGGTTTCATCAATCAGTTTTGGATTAGATGCCCACAGTAATATAGACAACCAAATCCTTGTTTTCATAACATAAATGATTGTATCATTACTTAATACTAGCAATTTATCAACGTAAGAACATAGAATAGATTTCGACTCAGTAAAACCCAAATTAACTGTGATTGACTATTCGTCCACCCTGGAAATACTTAAAGCCGTGACAGTATTCTATCCAAGCATGATATCTTCTCCAATAAACATGTTATTCTCACTATAGTAGAACCAAGAGCTAAGCCTAGAACGTTTCAACATAAGGTTGAGTGGTCAACACCAGACAGGTTTTGAAAGGGCCCCAACCTACGGTCAATGATGCAGTTTAGAAGGAACATAAAATATTGGGTTTTTGTGATTGTTGGCCTGAGGTACTAATGATTCCAAATGGAATACCCACACAACGTTGCTAAGCATTCTGGTTGACACATTTGTGAGATGTAACTGGTTTAACACGGATTATGATAGAATGCTAACCAGAATCACATAAAATTGTATGGATTCATGATTCGTTGTAAATGATAGTTTAGCAAATTAATCAAATATTACAAGCCTGCAGATTCAACTATAGGACAAAACATTTCTGATTAATTCCAAACAATAGCTGGATTTCAGTCCATATCATTCTCAAAACTATTTTAGTCCAATTACATAGACAACATAAGAGAAAGTTGTAATATTTCCAGCTTTTAGTTACGGAGAGATAGAATGAACCACAAGGAAAAAAAAAAAGTAACTACAGTACTCTACAAGCAAACCTTCACTCCAGGTCTCATTTTACTTACTTTTCTTTCTTTCTTATTTTATGACCAAATGGCAACAAGTGAAATCAATAAAACTAGTGATTGCTCTTACATCTAGATTTTGATGAACAGGTCTCACCAGCCATTATTGAGAAAAATGTACTACGCCCACAAAGCCATTTACTATGTTTGCCACCTATAGAAAAAGCGAAATTCAACACAATAAAAAGCACTATAAAACAATAGTAAATATCATAAAACTACACATTAACATGTAATCCCCACTTTTACAGAACTTCTGCCCGTGACATTAATGCTTATATGGCTTTTCATGCATACAACCTTTTAGTAGGCAATTTGTAATGCAAATTCTAGGCCGTGGCAGAAGACAGTTGTTTTCTCATATCAAAAAGTGACTCTTTGCATCACAGAAGTTTTAACTCTTATGATTCCATTACTTCAGCTAAGTACATGATGTCAATTTGCATCATCCTAATCCGAAGCACCGACTCCATACTTTGGTGGAGTGTCGAGTGTCAGATACCTGCCAACACAGCCCAACTCAGCGAGCCACAATACATGGCAGTTACAATATGTGTACAGGGCTGTGAGAGAGCCTATATGGCATGCACAACACAAACACCAATCGGTATAGTACAACTAATTTAGAGTCAGCTTAGTTGGAATAACTTATAAATAGAAATACAAGAATTCATGCCTTTTTCAATCCCTAGTTTGCTGACTATAAAAAAGGCAAGTTATATTCCATTCTCATAAACCATAAAGAATGAATGTTCTCCAAAATGTACCAAACCAAGGAACATTCTGAGCATGCATTTAAGCAATTTGGAAACACAGCTCCCTGAAGAATAGATGCATGCCGTGCTTTTGTCTGTTTGCACAGCATAACCAAAAATATACTTCACAAAGTTTGATACATGGTAAAGTGAAATTTTACAAGGTCAGACAAACAACAAATACTGCTAGAAATCAAGTGCTAAGGTCCCGACAAGTATATTTCTCATTTTCATGAAACCATTGTTGCCGCATTTTAGCAAGAATAGTTTTGTCATTGGTGCAACAGCAAATTGCACTCTGTGCAAAAGCAACAGAAAATTGCACTCTGTGCAAAAGGAACAGCAAATTGCACTTTGTGCAAAATAGATCTTGTAAAGCATTAGAAGGATATATACTCCGGTCAAAATTTAGGCAGTATGAACAAACTTGCAGAAGAAAAGATCATCGTACCACGTTTTTCTTTGACTTGAGAAGATCGCGTCATTTTAGCTCTCAAGCAGAAAGCCAATTCATGAAACTTTGAGTTTATTTCATTTTTGATGTTAGCATTTCCAGTACCTTGGAATGGAATTGCATTCTTCTGAGGTTCCCAATAATAATACTTCAACCAATCAAGGGCCTGCAAACACCAACCATAGACATAGTTGCAATTCCCGAACTCAAACCAAATCAATGCATTCCAAATTTACATCAAGTTTTAAGTTAGCAGAAGAAAAAAGTTTGTCATTATTGCTAGGGGAAGCTGGGAAGATGAATGAACATGAAATTGTGGTTGTGGAACTATGCAAGGATAACTGTTTAGGCTTATCTTTAAAAATAATAATATTCCATAGGTAAAAGTTTGGTAATGTTCATGAATTCAGAACGCAAAACTATATTATATTTATAAAAAGAATATCTGGAACTATGTTAAGAGACTTAACTTTATAAAAATACGGTACAAGTATAAATTGCCTATGTAAGATTTGAATGTTCTACCCCACACAGAGTGGAAAACAGATATATTTGTATCAACAATATTATATTTCAGAGCAGAACTACATATTGTGATCAGGAAATGAGAAGGGAAGAGAGGTAACATTTTCCCTTCTAAAATTTGACATTCATCGTTAAGGAAAGTCCAAAACCAGGAAAGTCATAGGTGAATGGGAAGGGAAGAGAGATAACATTTGCCCTTCCAAAAACTTGCGATTTCATTGTTAAAGAAAATCCAAAACCAGGAAGTCCTTTTCTTTCACCTAAGGAAATGGGAAGAGGGAAGAGAGATAACATGTGATTCATTGTTAAGACAGGACAACAAATAAGACAATTTGTTCCTGTTGTATTGTTAATCTACTATGGAATAAAAAAAAATTCACAAATTTATAGTTTCCGTCCTATGAGGATGTGAGCAACTGTTCTCTCAAGATGGAATGGATATGTATAGCCAACTGTCATGAATCTATCCAGCACTCACAACTTGGTAAATCACCCAGCAGTCTTAGTACCATTACATATAAGTATCTGTAAAGTAGATGTGTCGAGAGGAACTAAAGGGCTACACCATTAGAGCATCTCCAACAGCTCTTGCACTAATTTTCTATTCTAGAGGAGGAAATCACAAAATCTCTAAAAGAAAAGGAGCTCAACTCCAACAGCTCTTTTATTCTATTGTACAAAATTAGATGTTTTTCTGTATAATTATGAATCTATATAATTATTATATATTTATTCAAATTAAACCCTAAAACTCATGTTAAATGTTGTAATTTTATGACTTTTTTTTTTAGGAGAGATAATGAATTCTAAAAGGAAAGCAATAAATTTTAGAGATTTCTTCATGTATATACAAATTTTGAGAATTCTATAGATATAGAGGATCTGTTTCTGTCTCTTCCCATGTTTTGTATAATAGAGGATGCTTTACATGAACTGTTGGAGCCAAAAAATTGTATTTTTCCTCTAAAATAAAGATAAATCTAGTTTTACATTAGCTGTTAGAGATGCTCTTATTTGTTTAAATTCAAAATAGCATACCTTCATGGAAGCACTACGAACAACCTCAAGAGCAGGAAGTTCACGGTGAGATCCCTCTGGAAATCAAAGCAATGACAGAGATAAACAAGAAAATTTTAATCCACAATTCCACACTATCACAAGCGTTAAAAAGTTATGTATAAATCCGACAAGAGTATGTAAAGGCTGATTTCCTATGGTTAATATGGTTTATGCTACAGAAAAGCTGAAATGCCTAATAAGCTAACAATAGATAAATTATGGCAACCAAAAAAAGTTGCTGAGATAGAATTGCTTACCATGACGAATATCAATTAGTGATCGTGGAATGCCAATTGCATCAGCAGCCTCAGCAATTGAAATCTCATTTTTCTTGCGTGTCTTCTCAACAACACAATTCACAAGCCTTCAGAAAAGGGAAAAATAGTGTGAAACAAATACGTTTATCCATGCATGGAATCCATGTACACATTCCCAGCAGTAGTCAACTAATACTTTGAGTAATAATTAGTCGATATACAAATATAAAAATGAAGCCCAACTTTTTGAATGGCCAATGAATTACAAATGCATAAGGCTGTATGTCTGGCCATGTAAAATCTTAAACAAGAATATCCAAAAAGAGCTGTACTAAGACGTTAGTTTTATTAGTTTCAGACACGCACTGGATCAAAATGAATTATAAATACTGCATATACATACATGTATCCAGAACTTCACCTTGAAATGAATGATACTTTCTTCAAATTTTTTTACTAGATTATATAACGTCACTTAGTCTTTTTCTTCAAAACGATTAGCAATCATTACCTCCCTAACATCATGTTGGAGCTTTTTCCAAGACCTATCAATTTCATTAGTAGTCTTTTTCTTCGGCACAAATTTAACCGAGTAACAGGACTCCTGGATCGCTAAATTCTAATGTGAACAAGAAAAAGTGATAGACTCAAAAGTTTCCTAGCTCAAAAATTAATTTCGACTATTTCTTGACCAGCCATTCAACTCAATCCAATACACTACAAGATACTAAATGCAGAAACCAATAAATTATTGCAAGGGGAGCTCACCTCATGATAGCCATGCAATATAGCATGGCCAGCATTTCCTCAGAAAGTTCTGAATCAGCGGATTGATCTGCTCTGCAATTATCCACAGCATCATCTGACTGGTCCTTTCTAAAATTCACATTAATTTTCGGTATACAAATTCAACCAATGTAAAACAAAACTTCACACCAAGTAACCCAAAACAAGAAAGAAAAAATACAAAGGTCGAAGGTACCTAACGTGAGGATCTTTTTGATGAATTTCGATAATAGAAGCAGTAACTTCGATAACAGCAGGAACACATCCTCTGCTTTTCCATGCCGATATCTGTAAAACAACATCCCAACCAATCATTCGAGTCTAATCATTCACTGCCTGACTTCACTTGGAATCAAACTTAACTCCTTACATTTTTGTTCAAAAAATCAAAAGCTATTAAACAGAGATAGGCAAAAGAAGGTTACTCTTCTCAAAGCGGAGGCGACGGAATCAGGTGAATTGGAAAAGAGAGCTTGGGAGACCAAGAGCCACTCGTCCCAGCTCAACCACGCCACCAGTTTGTGGCTGTAAGGAGACAAAGACGACGACGTTTCCACCGGGTCTTCTTCTTCCATAAACCCTAGAATCGATTCCATCGGAACACTAGTCACTTCTCAAGGAGGCGCCGCGCCAAATACAAGTCTCTCTGTGTTTTCACTGTTGTGTTTTCTCTATAAGGGTGTTTTTGTCTATTTATTTAGGGCATTTGCTAATTCACACACTTCTCTTGTTTTAAACTTAAAAAACAATGCAACGACTTTTTTATTTTAAAAGATTTCAGCATTTAATACAATAATAAAATTTATTATATTTGTTAAAAAACAAAAGATAATGAAAATAACAATTTACTCATTTATTGATAGAAAAATTTATTTATAGATATTACATAAAGTCTCCCGAATGATTTAGAAGTTCTATCAACTATAATATATTCTAATAAGGAAACCAGATTAACTAATTCTGCATGTATTAAGGCAAGACACATAACAGAATAACGGAAATATAATTTCCTTAAATACTCTCCTTTGTGTTGCGTCTCTAATACATCATGGTGATTATGGTGTTGTCTCGGTAAAAACTTTGTCAAGTAAAACAAAAACCTCATGGGTAAAATAAAAGGAAAAAAAACACAACGCATCAACTACAATTGAAGATAACATGTGATGTAGACTTCATCTGATGTCTACACAACGACTCCCCATGATTAGAAACTCAATCTCAGAGTTCAGATAAACGATGCAAGCTAATGCACTTCTATGCTTCAAAAGTAGAGTTGGGCAACGATTTAGTTATTAAATCTAGCAACATTATCCTTAGATCATACATGCTACACTTAGTATTATTTTGATCTTTATGAAGAAGGTTGTCTAACAACTCAAAACATAAGTTCGCGTTGAAAATCAAATTCACGCATGGCATGACCTTCGTGTACTTAAATTGGCATGAACTGTAAAAAAATCTAAAAACTAAACACTTGTAGCTTTCCAACCATATAAGGTCTATAACCTAGTTCCTCTTGAGCTGATCACAAAGCTCTGTCGAAATTTATTGTTCTGCCAAAGCAGATTCTCGGACAAATTCGTCCAACAAGTTGGCTATCATGTAGGTCTCGTGGAATTTAACCTACGAAACTGGACAGATTCTGATTTTGGCTTTAATGTGTCTTTCTGTAGGGATGAATAAGCCTAAACCTTTCATAAATGAAATTACTACCATTACATTGGCGTTTCGTGGGTGCATCTCGCCATTACATTGATATTTCTTCATACTCATTGAAGAGGGAGCTAAGCTGCTCGACCGCTAGAAAGAGAGTCGAAAGACTAAGGAGAACTTGGTCTTACAAGTTTATAGTGAATAAGATATCGAGTTGAGCATATTGTGACAAGTACATGAATGTGCTACCGTACTTAGATGGAGAATGTCTCCCAAGACTTCTTCACCATATGGACGAAACGAGTCTTCTCAAGACTTCGACTGCTCAAGGGATACATATAGGCATAACTTCATCATCATTTAGATTGCCTTAAGTCGACAAATGAATAAGCATCATCAATAACGGTCCTCACTTTCGAGACCAAGTGTTCCTAAGATCTTTCATTCTTAATTTTTGATCAGTGGCATCTCTTAGTTTAACAAGAGTTCATCACTATTCATCCAGAATTTATATGCAAAGAGGCATAATTCTTCATATCCCTTCCCTAATCAAATAGATATTTAGCAAATAACTTGCAAACGCGCTCTGTGGTCAGGAGCGACTTGATTTGGATGAAAACTGATCTATTTAAGATCTTTATGTACATCTTAGTTCCCAACAGAGATAAGTTGTGACAACAAACTGCATGTTCAGTTTTCTGAAAACTACATAACTGACAAGGTAGTGGAGTGCAATGACATCTATTACGAGTGCATATCTCATCGTAGTCGATTCCAAGGCGTTTGTGAGAGACCTTGCGCTAAAAACTGAGTCTAAACTATTTTTCTCACTACGTTTTCTAACAAAGACATAACTGATAGTGTTTACACTTAAGGTGTCGGCGTCACCTAACAAAAGCATTATCTCTTTGTTTAAACTAGATCGCATCTTTCCATTTATACCAATATACAACATTGGTATTTACTCAACAAAATATGGTTCGATATCAAACTCATTAAACCAAGTCATCATATACACCGGTGTAATTTCTAAGTGTAGAGATCTCTATATGGATTGGTATTGACATTGAGGCGTCTCTCAATGATGACCATATTCTAGAAATAACAGATGAATTAGTATCATTGATCAAATGATCAAGTTGTGCCAAACTTGCATTCCTCCTTGGCGAGTATTTATCGAACCAAGTGGCCTCCCCCTAAACCATAGGAGTCATGGCCTAGTGACACAATCTACCACTTTTGAGGCGTCAACATGCCACCATCTATGGGTGACGACATGTCATGTTATCCTGACATTGACATGTCCTCTTATTCGAACATCAACATGCCCTCTTATCCGGACATCATTCCTTGCAGGCATGTTTGCAGCATGTATATATGATCTTGTCACTTTAGAGAACTTGATGAGACATAATAGAGACAAACCACGACAATTCTAAGTCGTTATTCTTGAACATTTTTGTTCTTATCTCCCCCTAATGACGGGAAGACTGGCTCATCAAAGTGACATAAAAAAGATCATCTATCAAGGTCCTTATATAAGCGGACTATAGTAGGAAGCTTATGTCTTATTCAAACACAATATTCATCAACTCATCATTATGCGCTTGTTGAGGCGCAATTTGACACATACAACATATGGACGATATGTTAACAAAGTAAACAATGACATACTGTTAACTCAATCTGTTAACAAATATGCATACTGTTGCAACTGTAGCACAAAGAACGATGGTAGGTAAAGATGAATAAGTAAAACTATGACCCTGCTACAACCCGTAGTCATTGGTCTTACAAGTTTAAAAAAAAACCGCTGGCCTCACAGCGGGGACCGGCCAAAAAGAAACCTGTTGAACCGACTGCCAGCATGACCGACCTCTGTTTTACGCTTCTTTTAATAGTTTACTATCTTGCAGAGTTTCAAACGCTACCAAATTTTGTAAGAAGATATACATAGGAGTTAGAATTGCACAACCGCCGGCCTCAACCAAAGAACCGGCCGAAAAGGTGCCAAACCGGCTGTTGGAATCGCCAGACATTGGTGAACACCTCTTTTGAGCTGTTTACCACCTTCCGGTCTCTAAGTGCTACCAACTTTTTTTGAATAGGTAAGCTTAGATGTTAGGAATCAGTGGCCACAAACAAAAACCTCAGGAACCGGTCTAAAAGTTGTTGAACCAGTCCTCACAATGACTGGTCCGCAAGCTGAAAAACCAGAAATTTTAGGTTTTTTTCAACTTTTCAATCATTGTTAAGGTTCCCCATAACATCTAATTGTTATGGTTTGAGTTAAACCAATTGTGAACATCATCATAGCATTATTATGTCTCAAAGTGAACAATGAGAAGTCATCTAGGCCAACATCTTATGTATCATTCTTGTAGAATCACTCATAGACATTGTAATGTTTTATTTAGTGAAACACATTGTCTCTCCTAACCTTTGCTAAAGAATAGACTTTATAAAACAAGTAACGAGCATGGCCAATGTGAGATCATAGGGGGTTCTTTTGCATTATATTACGTTATATTTGCTTATGAAAGCATACGTATGACGTGGACGGCTTTAATGCCATATATAGGATGTGAGCATTGCTCATGGTTTCATCAAAATGTATTTTGGTGATCTTTGATCCCAATGGCTTTATTGCTCAAATACAGATCATCAAATCACATCCAAAATTATCCCGAACGATTTATGTATCTACATGAGTCAATATCTAAATTCTCACTCATTGGTCACAACAACCGATTCAAATAACTGAATTATAGTGACTCATGAATGTTATGCATTCATTATAGTGAAACATAAGAAATTCTCATCAATTCACATCAATTCTCATAATATGTTTCCGGGTGATAAACGTTGGCATGAATACCATTAAGTCATAGCATGGTTCGATGCTTCTTATGCATAAAGAGCATATGTGACTTAAAACATAACGCTATTAGGTATTAAAACTTGATCTGCTGGAGATTGAAAAAATGTATTGGAATCCTTTAAAGTGCATAACATGACGTGTAATACTATTAAAATTGACAACAAGGCTTAGAACATGTCAAAATTAGCAAAATAGGTTGTGAGCTCTATATAAGGGAGGCGCCGTCACCAATGGCTCACTATTGGATCTTGTAGAGAAAAAAGATGATTTTTCAATATCCAATTTTGGATGACATTTACCATAACACAGTTTCCTTTTTGCAACTTTATAAATCCGTTAAAGAGTGTAGAAAACGACTCTTGTTTGTAATGTCTTTGCAGAAAAATTGTATATGTGTGCATTGTGTCACATTTGACATTACAAATCTTCTTTGATCTAAAAACGATGTGCATTGTGCTACATCATGATATGCCAACTATGCATTGCGCCATACTTGATGCGATTTCAGCCTTTAAAAACGTCATATTATAATAAATGGTGATCCAATGTAGTCTAATGTAGTGTCATGTTGTAATGTAATATATTGCATTAACATATAACTTATGTAGATCAAATCATATGTGCTAGACAAAATCTGAATAATTATGGCAACAATTATAACGAGGTATTGACCATGAATTTAATTCAAAATATAACGACTAAGTAACTTTAGTCAAATAAGTGAGGTGTTTGCCTTCACAAAACTTGGAAAAATAAACGGATTTGTGGTCACTTAAACTATTAAACCAAAGTCTTGCGTTTCATATTTTCTGCAATGTATCTTTTGCTTTTAAATCCATAAATATGAGAATAATATTTTTATCTTCTTCCATATAGTGAGTTTCGTGTTTCAATAACTCCATATATTTTTTGCATACATTGACCATATTATTGTTTTCTTTGCAATTAGTGAACCGATGTAGAACCACATCAATAACATGATTTTTCTTTTACTAGCCCAATCTTTATATGACATGTGGGGTTCGAGGCGTTGCCTCCTCTTCCTTTTACGAACGGGTGACACAAATTTCGTCACTTTTTTTATGTCAAATATGAGGCTCATGTTTTGGTTAATTATCTCAAAACAACAAAATGGAAGATTAACAATTATCGATATACGATAATTAATTCTAAGTATTAAATTAAGTCAAGACCATGGTTTATGGTAACTCAATTCGATGTGAACCATGACAAATTTTGTCACAAATTGATGTAACCGTGACAATTTCTGTCACAAATCGATATTAACCATGACAATTTTCGTTGCAAATCGATGTTTGTCCCTTGATTAATCAAGACAATATTTCATCGTAATACCGTGACTTGTCAAACCGTCACAAATTGATATGAGGGGTCCCAATTCCTCATATCAACCCACGTTATAAGAGGAGAAGGCTACGAAGTCTGGCAATGAAATTAAAATTCAAAAGCGGCAACTTTTATAAAAGCTTACTTGCTAGTTTGCCAAATAAATTGCGTGTAAGCGAAGTTGTCCTTGCAATTTTCATACGTACTTTCACGTGCGTGCAGACAAGTTGCTTGTGTATGCAATTTCATTGCGATCAGTCACGTGATAAATTTCATGAAATGAAAACATATTATTAGTAATATTCACCATGTATATATAAATAGTAAAACTAATTAAATATTTACTATTGTAAAAAAACTGTTTTTACTTATGGATAAAAACTTTTTACTTGAAGGGGAAAGTTTTACTGTTTTACCCCTCGTAAATAACATGATTTCCCAATAGGGTAAAATCCCTTATTTTCTGGGTCGGATCCGGGTTGGTATCTTTTGGGATCAAAGGAGATCCGATCGCTGAAATTGAAGGAGCGGATTTGGGTTGCCGGACGTGCCTGCGACGGTACTTCAAGGCTAGGAGCACGGGGGTGGCTCGGCGACGGGCTGGGTATGAGGCCGCAGTGCAAGTTCTCGAGTCGTCTAAGGTGGCTGGGCTGGGTAGAGCGTTGAGGGGTGTCAGTTCCGCCATTCTGGGCTAGGGCTCAGCTAGTAAGGAGGCTGGTGCGCTTCATAGTCGGAGCTAGGCTGCCGGATCAGTGAAGGTGGGTGTTTAGAGCAATTTTCTGGGTGCCCAGAACAAAATCGATGGTAGGGTTTTTCCTGTTTAGGGTTAGAGTTTCGTTATCAAGTTTGGGTTTAGAGCACAGTGCTGATAATGTGTTGAAAGATAAAATATAACGAAAATAACGGTCTACTCATTCATTGATAGAAAAACTTATTTATAGGCATTACATAGAGTCTCTCGAATGATCTAGAAGTTATATTAACTGTAATATATTCTAATAAGGAAACTTGATTAACCAATCATGCATGTATTAGGGTAAGACACATAACAGAAAGATGGAAATATAATTTCCTAAAACAATATCATCATTAATTATAGAAAAAACATTATATATTTTATTGTAATAATAAAATACCTAATAAAATATTTTATTGTTGTCTTTTTCTCGTTGGAGCACGTGAAAAAACTAATTTTGAGAAATGAAGGCTTTGCTTCAAATTTGGGGAATGAAGGCTTCTCATTCTCTAAAATTCTTTATCCCCATTTTAGAGAATGAGATGGGAAAACTGTTAGAGATGCTCTAACTCAAACCTAAATTCAAATTTTAGGCCAACTAAGAGCATATTTAGCAATGCTAGCCATTTTAAGTTAAATTTTAGACAAATTAGCTAAAATGTCATTTTGGCTAGCCACTTTAGAAATGTGGCTGCATCAATGCTCTCTATTTTAGTTAGCATTACATCAACATTATTCTTCAAATATAAATTAAATAGTTTAAATATATTTATATATCACATAAAATATCTTACAAGGAATGTATTAAATTATAGCTAGCCTCATTTGAGTCATCTCACTCTCTATATTTAGCTAACGAGATAGCTAAAAGTCATAATAGCTAAACTTTGTCTAGTCTGTTGGAGCTCCGAAAATATCAAAAAAAACTAAACACGCTCTGTAAAATAGTTAAAACACGCTCTCTAAAATAGCTAAAAGATAAAATAGATAGTCTGTTAAAATTGCTCTAAACCTATAAATATTCATATGAGTTTTGTATCTCTACCCCATGGAGTTAAGACTCAAACCTATTTTAATTTTTATATTATTGTTTAATCATAAATGGAATAAAAACTCAAACATATTTTAATCATAAACTATGACACTAGCCCACTCACACTCATTAATTATAGATTTTGGTCCTATTTAATTAAGTCAAAATAAGACACATTTTAGGTAAATCATATTTTAACTCAACTTAGATAGTGGATTGTAGATTAAAGGAGTAAATACTTGTGACACCCTGTAGTTTACACCTAAAATCAGTTTTGTCCCTCACTTTTTTTTAAACTGGTATACCCCTATGCTTTGAATTCTCGACTGATTTGCCATTTTTCCAACTGATTATGACTGTGACATGCTCATTAACAGTCTAAATAACTTTTCACTCTTATCTCTTCTAGCATAGTAATAGGGGGCTTAGACCTTGCTCTCAAAACCCAACCATTGAAGCTCTCACAAGCATTGTTAATGAGCATGTCACAGTCATAACCAGCTGAGAAAAGGGTAAATCAGTCGAGAATTCAAAGTATAGGGGTATACCAGTTTAAAATAAAAGTGAGGGACAAAACTGATTTTAGGTGTAAACTACAGGATGTCACAAACATTTACTCCTAGATTAAATTTTAGCTCAGCTTTGGTTACATAGCACACCCAATTTCACTCCAAGTCCATGAATGTACATGCCTTCATCAACAGCTCCTATGACAGCACAACCTGAGACTACATATATAAGCGTAACCTCATGGGTTCTATTCCCAATTTCCCATTTCAAACTTTGGGTCCCTTTCATGATCCCACCTTCGCAAAATCAAATGAACGTCTGATAAGATCTTTTCTGCACAAACACTCTCTCACGGAATACCCTTAAGAAAATGAGACCTTAAAACAAGTCCACAAAAACGAGGGATACAAGAGCACTGATCATGTTGTTAACTGAAAATAAAAGATAGCAATCCATATTCATCAGCAAAATCAAGCTTATATAAAGGACAGACAATTATCATAAACTCTCTCTTATGTATCAACAGTTGCTTGCTGAGATCATAACATGCATAACGAAGGTATTAATCACAAGAATCATAAAGTTAAACATTTGGATTGAAGACCATCAATTTCTTATAAGGTTTCATGTAATTTGATGACCCACATGATCAAATCAAACACATTGCTAATTGCTCCGTGGTCACAGTACTTCCCCACTAATACTCCAGTCAGAGTGATTACTTACCAAGTTACTATACCCAGCACCATTAGTACTATCGTCTTTCTGGTTTACCAAACAAGAACCAAAAGGAATGATGCTACTTGTTGCTGGAACAGTTATGAGAATATGAGTGCAATGAACCAAGGGAAGGGTATTGTTGCTGCATCTATCAAATTGTTTAGTAAATATTATTCTGTTCCCTAAAACACTACACCTTAAGCACCAACTGGGTATGAGCCAGGATCAGGATAAGAGTACTAGTATGGTTTTGAGAGAGTGCAAACTAAGTTAAAATCATCACATAAGCATTGCATCATATGAAATATCATTATTGTTACTTTGTCAGCACCTCTACAATCAATTGGCTAAGGCCATAGCTAAAGCCAAAAGGGAAAGATATAATATTTATGCTTACCTTGATAGATGATAATAAACTTTCAACAATCTTTCAACAATCTACCGGTGACCTGCCCCTCTCACAAACTCAATAAACAAAAAGAGAGCAAGCTCCAACAATTAGTGCTCATCATACAACAAGAATCGAAAGAAGAAAAATTGAGAACCAATTACCATTAATCATGATAAAAATTCCATTACATGATAAGAAACTGTTGTCGCCGCTAGAACAAAACCTAAGATTTCATCATCATCAACTACTGCATCACTGAAACAAACTGATGCTCTAGCTAGAAAAACCTTGTTCAAACATCTCATTGAAGCCCATGATCAAACACAATTATAAACCATAGGTGCTTCAAGGATGATACAAACCAACAATCCCTGAAAAAACAATTCCCGAAAAAAAAAAAAAAGGAAATCAAGTTTGGCTGCCACCCATGTACAATTAAGTCCCTAACATCACTAAAAAACAAAAGGCATTTGGATCGATTCAATTCAATTCAATCAGAACCCTAAAAAACCTGAGAGAAGAATCTGTCAAACCCTAGCTTCCTGCAACAGAGGAGAGAACGATGCGGCGGCCGCCGCCTTGCAAGAATCGAATCCCACCGCATCAGTCACCATCTTCAAGAACTCATCCAGCGACAACTTGCCGAACCTCCTCTCGTCCTTCTCCAGAAACCTCAGGATCTCCTTGAAAAACGAAACCTCGCAAGGCAAGACGAGGCCGCCGGTGGTTTCGAAGCCGAACTCCTCGGCGGTCTTCTCCAGCAAGTCGACGAAGACCGGGAGGTTGACGAACCGGGCCGGAATGACGAAGCGCCTCCGCACCGGTCCGACGTAGACGGCTAGGAACCCGGAGGGGGTGCGGCGGGCGGAGTCGGAGGAGGTGGAATCGTCGTCGTTGTAAAAAGAGAGAGCGGGACGGAGGCGGAGGCTGGTGAGCTTCCAGCGCATCATGATTTGCTTGAGCCGTACTATCTGGCGGATCTTCTCGACCTTCTTCAACGCCTTGGCGACCGCCATTGTTGGGAGGAGGAGAGAGAAAGAGAGAGAGAGCTCAGAGAGAGAGAGAGAGAGTGGAGTATTGGAATCAGGAGTCTGTGTGATGTGGAATAAGAGGAGTGTGCTGTGGATTAACAGATATGCCCTTGTCTGTGGATTTTGTTTGGTATTTCGTACCGGAGGGCGTACTTTAAATTTTGAATTTTTGTACTGTATGGGAGTTTGGTCTTTTGTCTTTTTATTTAATTGCGTTTAGTCGTTGCGGTTGGTTTGGGAGCCCGGACTAGGAACTGAAACGGTCAGTCCAAGACATTTTTTTATTTAGAAATTTTTTTTAGAATAGTACATGAAGGATGAGTCAAGTACATAACAATGGTGTTTGAGGTTATAATTCCGACACACTTTTGATACACGCGGTTAATAATACTGTTAATCACTGTGTCATGAAGGACTAGAGAAGTTTGTTTGTTTAATCTTTATCGCATTTCATAAACCAACTCAAAGTAACACAACTTTCCAACAATTATACTTGGTGTTTCTGCACAATCCCGAATGGGGTTAGCAGAAGCTGATGGTAGGTTATCCTCCTCTCGGCCTGCAATAACAAAAATGACCGGGATGTTCCGGTCTTTCCTCCTCTAAAGCTTAAGTCAAGATATTGATGACTAGGGTGAAATAGTTAATGAACATACCTGATAAGTTGGTGGTTGGGCCATATTTATGGCCCAGGGTGGGTTCTTTTTACTTGAAAACCGATATGGGACAATGTCTTTGCTGCTATTTTAAATACCCAGCTCCCTTATGCCTTCTGGAATCGTTCCCGGCCCAATGCTGCTACCGAGGTTGGGTCTGGCCCATCCTACACACGAACGAGAACCCTAGGCCGGCCTCGACTGTCTTGGCCGTGGTGGGATGCTTGCTGGTTTACGGGTTTGGGAGGTTGTTTTATGCACAACCGACTACAAGTCCCCCAAGTTCCCGTTCAAGACACATCTTGAGTGGAGACTTTACTAAAATAAGCCCGTAGACCAGTGTACTATTTTGGATGGGTCCCACCATAGTCCCTCCAAGTCCGAACTCATGAGGTGGGTTGAATTAGTCTTCATTTCTAGATATCTTCGCACAAGACTGACATTACCGGGCGAGCTGTGGAGTCCGCCTATCTCAGAAGGGCTGACACTATCGGGCGAGATTGAAATTGTTAGCCAGCTGAGATCGTTCCGCGCACAAGGACTATAACGCGAGCTGAGGAGTTCGCTCCGCGCAAGGACTGAAATTGTCACGCGAGCTGGGGAGTTCTCTCCGCGTAAAGACTAAAATTGTCACATGAGCTGAGGAGTTCGCTCAGCGCACAAAGACTATAACGCGAGCTGGGTCTTGTACCTGGGTGTTACATCATGTGTTACTACTTTAGTGACGGAGTGTTAACGCCGTTCGTGGTTTATCAAGCCACTTGCTCCTTTTTTAAAAGGATGATATAAAATTTGTCTTTCGGTTCATTACCTATCTAGGTGGAATGTCAATCTTGGTGGAATGTCTATCTCGGTCAAATGTCAATTTTGGTCAAATGCCAATCTCTCGGTCAAATGTCAATCTCGGTTGAATGCCAATCTCTCGGTGGAATGCCAATCTCTTGGTCGAATGCCTCTCGGGTGGAATGAATATATTGGTGGTACTCAGCCTAGGTGGGTTTTGCTTCGTACAATCTCGGTGAGTCTCACTCGGTATGGATCGTATACTGGTCTTATGATCTCGGTGACTTTCACCCGAGATGGGTCTTGCACTTGTGATCTTGGTGACACACATCCGAGATGGGTTTTGTACATGTGATCTCGGTGAATCACCTGAGATGGGTTTTGTACTTCGAAGTTTGTGCAGTGGTGGCAGGTGCATTAAATGCATGTTCGCCGGATGTCGCAATAATGCTGGATAACTATCAAGCATTTAATGCACGTCGCTTCATTCTTTCCTTCTTTAAGAAGCTGCGTCAGTTGTGCCACGTGACACCATTCTGCGGTTTGATCGGGCGGCTAAGGGTGCCTCTTTTTTTGTTATTGGTTTTTGTGTTGGCTCGTGGATCGAGGCGAGTGTTTACTGACTGAATATAACTCTGCCCGCCCCCCCCTTTTGCTTTTCGTCTTCATCTCGTCTTCGTTCTCTTGCTCACTCTTCTCTGATCGCTTTGGTGTTTCCCTTTTTTCTGCTTCTGTGTTTCTCTGCTGCCGAGCCCTGTGATTGTGAGGTGTCGGTTATATATATATATATATATATAGAGAGAGAGAGAGAGAGAGCTTAAACCATTTATTGTGGAATTATTTTGTTTTTATTAAAAAATATTATACATTCAGACCCTTACTTATTACTACTAAAGCACTAGCAATCTAGTAGGAGGTCAAATGATGCAACTATAGTTCATTTTTACTTGCACGGTAAGGGCAAGAGAATGAAATGAAACAACACTAGAAGGTAGCCTCACCTGCAGAGTTTTCAGGGTTACTGAAATCGATTGCGAAGGAAATTTGGAGATTATTCTTCAGTTACACTTTGCAAAAGACAGAGCATGATAGTTTAACTTTAAAGTGAAACATGAAAAAAAATATAGGATATAATTAAATAGGAGTTTAGCAAGAAGCTATGCTACGACTTGTTTTAGTATGGATAGCGGTTAGGGTAGAAGATACCGATGAGTGTAAATTTCATATATGGTTGTACTTATATATAGTCCTAGAGTTTGATTTTTTATGTTTATGATATGAATCTTACATATATGAAAAAATATAAGAAAATACTAATATATAAGTTGTAAACTTATGAAATAAATTCCGGGAAAACAAATTACTTTGCCTGAAATTGGCAAATTAATTCAATAGTAATAGGGTGCGGCTATTTCCACCCCACTAGATGTTCAGTTCACCCCACGTCTTATATTTTTTACCTTTAATATTCCAGTTATGCCATTAAAATTTTGAAAAAATCTGTTTTTTATTTTATTTTTTTATTTTTCTTAAAACTGATAAAATCTAAAAATGTATACAAATATCTCATCAATATATTTGACGCAGATCTCAATTCTTCTCAAACCACATCCTATATATGTTCTCTCAGATCTTTTTTCTTGATTTCCATCTTTATTACTATTATGAATATATATATATATATATATTTAAAGCTATTAATAAAATAAAAATAAGAACGAATAATCCTACCACATTGTATAACCACCGTGTTGAAGAATAAAGTGGTTATCAAATCTGATTTGAAAGATGTAGAGAATTTTTTTTTTTCAATGTAAAGATGTAGAGAATTGTTGTTGTTTGAATTTTATAGATTTTAGTTTAATATTATATTTTCAAAAAAATTCTTGATTATGAGGTATTTAATTTAAAATTAAAATATAGAGTGAACAAAGCATTTGGTGGGGTGACAATAACCGCACCTTAGTAATATTGCTTACATTTGAAACACCGGGACAACCCATATTGAAAATCTAATAGTCTTCTTTAGCAAGGTAGAAAGATGTGAAGACATTTTATGTTGAACATTATACAAACCAACATGAAACCTTTTATTTCCCAATCATGAATCCTAAATTCATCAACTTTACGTCTTAAGTTAATGAAATCAACAACCTGGGTGAGGAGTATGGTCGAAGAACTTGGGAGGCATTAAGGGTTTTCAGTTTGATTGGGTTTTACTGTAAGTCAATTTTTTTTAGTCGCAAACCCCGTTTGGTTTATCTGTTAGTATTGGTGGGACCCACGTGGGTGGTTCATCCGCTTCGCGCAGCCCACGTTTTAACTTTCAACAAACCTAGCTAGAAACATGGTAACGAGTCAAACAAGCAATAGGGATCATTATCTAGAGCAGTAAAAAGCGTAGAAAAGAGCGAGGACACGTATGAAACGACGCAGTATCGTAGACCGGGTATAAGTAGGCACTTCCCTTCTCTCTTGTTTCCTGTTAGCATTATCACTGATCAGTGGGAAGAAGAAGTCGTTGGATTTCCGATGAAGCTGAAGTCGCTCTCTTTCCCGGTGGAGAACCCTCCGCTTTCAGTAATCGTGGCAGCCAAGCTCGCTGGGGTTTCGGTTCCCGCCGACGCCTCTCTCGCTCCCGGCTCTCCTCCCGTTCTTCACTTCTCCGATGGGTAAAAAAACCCTAAACCCTAACTCCTCCCTTAAAATGCTTTCGTTTCGTTTCTTATCTTCAAGGTTCTCATATGCTTCGTTTCTTAGGCGAAAACTGCGCGGCGTTTTGCCTCTTCTTTGTTATTTCGGTCGTATCTCCGATCTCTGCGGCGGCGATGCGTTTCAAGATGCTCATATTTCTGAGTGGCTTGAGTACGCTCCGGTGCTCTCAGTTGGCTCTGCTTTCGAGAATGCCTGCAAGCATTTGGATGAGTATTTGGGAAGCCGAACCTTCTTGGTTGATCATTCGTTTTCGGTTGCCGATATTGCTATCTGGTCTGGCCTTGCAGGTTTGTAGCTCACCTAGTATTGTTAGGTCATAGTTGTAAGGTGCATTCTTGATTCGAAATGCTAGGCATATTTGGATGTTTAAATAGTTAAACTCTATGCTTGGCAGGAGCTGGGCTTAGATGGGAGAGTTTGAGGAAGTCGAAGAAGTACAGGAATTTAAGTAGGTGGTATGCTTCAATATTGAAGCAGCATGGTGATGCATTGAACCAAGTAACATCTGCGTATGTTGGAAAGAAAGGCGCGGCGAAATCGAAAGAGAACCCAGCCAGTCAGCAATCGAATGGCGTGAATCGAGACGTGGCGAAAGCGCGAGGAACATCCGAGGTGGATCTTCCGGAGGCTGAGGTTGGAAAGGTGAAGTTGAGGTTTGCGCCGGAGCCCAGTGGTTATCTTCACATTGGGCACACCAAGGCAGCTTTGATGAATAAGTATTTTGCTCAGCGGTATCAAGGTCAGGTGATTCTGCGGTTTGATGATACAAATCCTGCTAAAGAAAGCAATGAGTTTGTGGATAATATTCTCAAGGACATTGAAACTTTGGGCATTGAGTATGAGATGGTTACCTATACTTCAGATTACTTCCCCGAGTTAATGAAAATGGCCGAGAAGCTGATTATCCAAGGTAAAGCATATGTTGATGATACACCAAGAGAGTTGATGCAAAAAGAACGAATGGATGGGATTGAGTCAAAGTGTAGAAACCACAGCAAAGAGGAAAATTTGAAATTGTGGGAGCAGATGATCGCAGGCACAGAGAGGGGTCTGCAGTGTTGTGTTAGAGGGAAGCTAGATATGCAGGACCCTAATAAATCACTCAGAGATCCAGTTTATTATCGTTGCAATCCAATGCCACATCATAGGATTGGGTCCAAGTACAAGGTCTACCCAACTTATGATTTCGCTTGTCCATTTGTTGATTCCATTGAAGGTATAACTCATGCACTTCGTTCTAGTGAGTATCATGATCGCAACGCCCAGTACTATTGGATTCAAGGGGATATGGAACTGAGAAGAGTGCATCTATATGAGTTCAGTAGGTTGAACATGGTCTATACACTCCTCAGCAAGCGCAAGCTTTTGTGGTTTGTTCAAAATGAGAAGGTCAATGGATGGGATGATCCTCGATTTCCCACTGTTCAGGGAATTGTGCGTAGAGGTCTCAAAGTCGAAGCATTGTTACAGTTCATTCTTGAGATGGTAAGTCACTAATATGTCATACCATGATTAACAACAGTAAATGTTTATCTTAGTATCTTACAAAAACTGAACTGCTAAACGCCAATTGTACGGATTACCTATTGGAGAGCATTAATTGGTCATGAAATATAGTACCTGTTTACTGCTTCTTATGTCCTCTGTTTCATAGTTGTACTAGTTTATCTTTACGGTATGGAGACTTTTTAATATATCTAAACTTTGAAAGTTGAACTGAAAACTGATTTTTTTTGTATTTTATGAATTAGGGATCTTATGGAATGGGACAAACTGTGGACAATTAACAAGAAGATTATTGATCCTGTATGCCCAAGACACACTGCTGTCATTGAAGAGGGACGAGTGTTGTTGACCCTCATCAATGGGCCTGAGAAACCATTTGTTCGCATAATACCTAGGCATAAGAAGTGCGAAAATGCTGGAGAGAAGGCAACAACATTCACAAGGAGCATATGGATAGATCGAGCTGATGCAGAGTTGATTTCAGTTGACGAGGAAGTGACGCTCATGGATTGGGGGAATGCCGTTGTTAAGAAGATTGAGAAAGACGAAGATGGAAATCTTGCGCTCACAGGGGTTTTGCATCTTGAAGGATCTGTGAAAACGACCAAATTGAAGCTTACCTGGCTGCCTGAAATAGATGAACTGGTTAAACTCTCATTGATGGAGTTTGATTATCTGATAACAAAGAAGAAGGTATGTGCCATTCAATAATTTTGAAGCTTTCTATGCCACAAAAATGGTTAATCCGCGGATTTAGTTATTGTATGTGCGATGATTTATTGCTAGCTTCATGTGTAATTGAGTTGGTTGTTTTAATTTGTAATTGCAGCTTGAGGAAGGCGAGGATTTCCTCGATGCGGTTAACCCATGTACCGAAAAGGAGACAGCAGCCCTTGGGGATGCCAACATGCGAAATCTGAAGCGTGGAGATGTATTGCAACTTGAGAGGAAAGGATACTTCAGATGTGATGTTCCCTACGTCCGGCCTTCAAAGCCTATTGTTCTCTTTGCAATCCCCGACGGCAGGCAGCAGACTGGGTTAAAGTGAAAAACTTCATCAAGAATTTTCGCCTTCAGTTAGTGATTTAATACTTGTTATTTCAAATTGAATGGTAGAACTTTTAACTAGTTCATATCAGAATATTGGCAATGTTTTGATGGAATAAGATTCCTTTACTTATTTTGTGCTGAATCTTTGGTTGTAAATGACCATCAACCAAGTGATTTCCTGTTGTATCAACATTTCTTGTTGGAAGTTACAAGCTGGTTAATTTTTCATAAAAAAAAGTTACAACCTGGTCTGATTTATCCGTATTAGATATTATTAGTTTCCATTTTCATATAACACTATCTGTCTGTTTGTAATGTTCTTTCATGCTATTTATATTGTTTCTATACTAACAAGTAGAGGAATTCATAACGTGTTATAGAACACTAGGATAGCAAATATAATCTATGGTTGATAAAAAACTGTATCTGTATACACCTCGGTGGAGGTGAGTTTTTGCTGGATGAGTTGGGTCACCTGGATTTCAGATGAATTTCTTTATTCTTCAATTTACCTCTCCAGTAGTGCTAACTGGAACAGAAACCAAATGAACCAAAATATTGATGAATTCTGCCTCAAATGGGTTTGGCTGGTCGAAATTTGGGTTTTGCTGCCCAAAATAAGATGTTTTTCACAGGTTGATTAACCGGAGAATTCCACTGGATTCATTTTAATTTTTTAATTTTAAATATTAAATAATTTCTTTTCCTGGCGAATTTTTTTTCAATTTTGTTGGTTTGAAATAAGCGCTTCTCTCTTCGCGCCTTTAAGACCTAAAACCTTTAGATATTCCAAAAGCCCCATTCACTCTCTCTCCTCACCGCCATGGCCTCCGCCGCGGAGACCTCCGAAACTCTCCTCTCCAAGCTCGAATCCGCCCGGACTCACCGCCTCATCTCCGACTACCTAAACCCCTTCGCCGACCTTCACAACAAAAAGAAGAAGAAGACCTCCGCCGACCTCCAAACCCTACAACGCTCTCTCGCCAAAACATTCACCCCCTTCCTCAACCTTGCCTTAGCCATCCTCGCCGATCCTTTAAACCTCGATGCCGATTCCCCCCCCCCCCCCCCGAATTGTTCGACATTTACCGCCTCTGCCTCGACTCCATGGACGCCGTGTCGTCGCAATTCTCCGGCAAGCCGTACAAGTTCCACATCCAGAGGATCCGGTTGGTTTGCGCCTTCGAGAAGTGGGGCCGCCACTGGGACGCCGAGTCCGAGGCGCTTAGGGTTTTGAAGAGCTTCAAGGCGATTCAATTAGGGAAGGAGCGGGTGGATTTAGACAGTCGATTTGTGCCAGGTGTCGAGCAGGGCGGCGCCGATAAGGAGTTCGGGGCTCTGATCGGAGAAGTGGTGTATATTCTAGCGAGGTGTGCTTCTGCGATTCGAAGCAAGGAAGAGGAGGTGTATGAGCGGCTGCTTTGTATGGTTGAGGAGTTGGCTCCTTAGTTTAGGTCAGTCAATGTGACATTTCTATTTTCAATTCTTCTGTGTTTGGTTGCTGTGGAATTGAGAAACTAGAATTCTTAGGTTTGAAATTGCGAGTTCATTCCCGAAATGATTAACCATGAGCTTTGTTCTGGACCATTAAAGATAGATACTTTGCTGTGATAATGTTAGTAGTTTTCTCATTTGTTTATCTGATATCAACTTATTGTAGGGTGTTAGATGAAACTGCAGGTGACAAAGTGCACAGGCAGCTTGCCATTTATCTCGGGAGGTGTACTCTTTTTTTAGTCGAGGAGCTTTCATCTTTTGGACAAAATCTCGTATGCAAGTTCTGCTGCATAACAGTGAGCGAGTATGCAAAGTCGCCCATCAAGGATCATATGTTCCAGGTTACGAAAGCTTTGTTTTTAGTCGTCTATTTTCCTTTGTTGTGTGGTAATTAGAAAATAATTTGCTTTGCATGTTCAACCTTTGAATTTGATTCTAAGGCTTTATGCTACTGGTTTGTACTACGGTGATTGTAGTTTAAAGTCAAAGGATGATGATCTTACATCTTCTGGGGGTGCAATGAGAATGTTGCTTGATGATGGGGGAACAACTGATTTGTCCGGTTGTCTTGATTCTTTAGAAAGTTATTTCCAAATTGGTACAAATGATTTTTCCAAAAGGGGGTCTTCCATGAGTCACGTGCAGAAGAATTTAAAGGATTATCTTCTGCCTTATTATAATGCATTGGAGTTCTTATGCCTTCCACTTATTGACATAGTTTATTCGGGAAGGAAGCAGATCATTGCTGATAATGGAGCTGCCTTTGTTTCTAATGGACTGCGGGTTATCCAGGGTGCCTTTCATCAGTTATATGATGTGTTCCTTTCTTCACAAACGTGAGTGAATTTTAAAGTTCAGTAGTGTTGTATCATTGCTATAATATATCAATTATAAGAGCATATCTGTAGACAAGTTCTATATTCTGATTGTCTTCAAACTGAGCTTGGTGTTCTGTTAGATTCCTTTTTCTATTTTACTCTTAAAGGGGGGGGGGGTGAACTTTTTTAATTTCATATTTATTATTTCGTGTATTATTTTATCGTTCCGGGGAGAAATGTTTTAAATTTTATTTTTCATTGTATAATTGGGAGTTTGCTATTTACATGTTAGATTCATCTTTTTCCTTCCTTTTTTTTTTGTGCTTAACTGTTACATACAATGAATAACTACTCCTGAGAGCGATTTCAAAAATTTGGGGCCTAGTAATTTTAGACATATTTGTTGGCTTTATTCTTTTCAAAAACTTATGTAATTTTCATTGTATTATTGGGAATTAGTTATTTGCATATTAGATGTATCTGTTTGCTTTATTCTTTTCGTATTTTTTTTTTGTCCTGCTTAGCCTTTAAGAAGGTGAGTTGTTTGAAATTTTAATTCATGAACTTCGTGTGCATTTATCATGATTTGTTGTCTGATTGTATCGTGATGCTTAAATATCACAGTTTTAGTTTGTAATGATGTTACACTAATATATGCTCGTCTCTGGGTACAGAATTACTTGTGATATAGATATAGATGGATTTAGGCTGAACATCATCCTTCGTGCTTCTGTGGCTGCTTGTATACTTACCACCTGAACGAAGCTTAACACGCAGGTTCTCATTCTTATAACGTACTAGGATACTGATAAAATTCTTTTCTCTCAACAGTAGTATATTTAGTTTACTTCTAAATATATGATACTAAATGTTATATTTTTCTTTTGGTTTTAACCTCGGTCCTTTCGAAAAGTTGGTTCTTAAACTCTTTTTGACTCGTTAGATATGTTCACATATGAATGAGTGTAACCAGATTCGTTGTTTCCACTGATAGAAGTAATCTTTGGGGCGATTTGAAGGTTTTCATAAGCATTTTTGGTTCTTGAGAATTTTTTGGGGAAGTAGTTTCTTTTGCATCACTTTGTAATCTACTTCTGCAGGCTTCAGAGGCTTTGAAGCTATCCTGCAAGGCATCTTGGGCTCATGTTATACGTCTTTGTGAACTATTTGCAGGCAAATTAAAGGTCTCCAGTGCTGATCTTTCCAAAGATACTATTTTAGATGTCTTGAATGATTCATTTACAGTAAGCGCTTTTTTATTGGATATTCTTAACCAAGTTGATCATCATGGGGTGAAAATAGCTATGGTAGAGTGCCTTGGAACTGTTGTGATATCAGCCAATTATGTATGTCAAGGAACCCCAAAAGAACACAGCAAACCAAGAGAAACAACCACCGAGATAAGACACAAAGAACACAGATTTAAGGTGGTTCAGCAAAACTTTTGTCTACATCCACCAGCAAAAAACACTTCCACTATGTTAATAATGGGTACACCAGAAAGAATCAGAAAACAAGGACTCTCTCACTTCTTTTCCTGTCTCTCTCCTCTCTGCCCTCTCTCACCCTCTAACCGAGAATGGAACACACTTTGCTCTTTGTCTCTGCGATACAAAACCCTAGAGTTGAACCCCTCCTTATATAGCCATAAGGATCTTCAGATCTCTTCACCAAATAGGAAATCCTATTCCTATTAGTGGTAGGCAATAATGTCTCCTTCCTTCTCTGTAATCAACCAAGATTACAGGTATACCATCATCAACAAAGATATCCTTTCCTTATTGGAATACCATACTCTAAGACGAAACATCTTAGGAAAAACACATGGGCTGGAAACCCAACAATCTCCCCCTCCAGACCATGAGGGAGGAACACTGGCACGACTCCATTACCAGGAGTCCGCCTAAGCTGACTTGATGCAAAATTATGTGGTTGGAGCGTGCAGCTCCCCCTGATCGAACAACTCATCACCATGTCCCCAGTGGTGGAACAACTCTTGACCATCTCCTTCCTGGTCAGAACAACCATTGGCAAAGGAAATATGGGACATCTTTTCCAGAACGCCTTTCTTCCTTATATGGCCATCACTCTAGTGCCATGCGCTCGAAGAAGTATCACCCATTGCACTCAAGTCATCTTTGTATACCAAGCTATGTGTCTTGTACAAGGAACAACACAGACCTCCTCTAGCAACCTCCAACGACCCATTAATAAGCTTCCAATTTCCATCACCAATATACTGGTGAAAACCTTGTCTGTCAAGAGCACTTGCAGACAATATGTTGACAAGTAAATTAGAAACATGCCTCACATCCTTCAATGTCATATGGTAACCAAGATCAGTCTCAATGCAAATGTCTCCCATTCCCGAAATCTTGGACCAGCCTCTATTACCCATCTTCAATATCCCAAAGTCGCTTGCTTCGTATGTAGTAAAGAGCTCCAAGTTGGAAGTAACATGACAACTTGCACCGGTATCCACGAATCAATCATGACCCTTGTCACCAACATACAGACATTCTTGAACAGTGAGAAGCTCCCCCGAGACAGTAGCAATAAAGCCATTATCTTCATCATCTTGGTAGTTGCCCTTCTTTTTGTCTTGTTTCCACTTTCGACACATCCGCTTTATGTGCCAACATGGTTACACACATGGTGAAAGATGGAATCATCTACCCATTATCTTATTGTGCCAACAGTTTTCTGATGCAACTTTCGCCACTTGTCATCCGCCATATCTGCAGGCTTGCCAGCCACACCTTCAATAGGCTCATGCATATCCTTACAATAAAGGATATTCTCCATTCTTGGCTTCCATGTCACCCAATTCGTGTGGGTGAGTTTGATTATTGTGCCTTTGTCTTCACTCATCTTGACAACACCAAACCTGCCGAATCAAACCTTGGATCTACAGGCTAACCCCGCTCTTGATACCACTGTTGAGATATCAGCCAATTATGTATGTCAAGGAACCCAAAAACACATCAAACCAAGAGAAACAACCACAAAGATAAGACACAAATAACACAGATTTAAGGTGGTTCAGCAAAAGTTTTGCCTACATCCACCGGCAAAAAACACTTCCACTATGTTAATAATGGGTACACCAGAAAGAATCAGAAAACAAGGACTCTCTCACTTCTTTTCCTGTCTCTCTCCTCTCTGCCCTCTCTCACCCTCTAACCGAGAATGGAACACACTTTGCTCTTTGTCTCTGCGATACAAAACCCTAGAGCTGAACCCCTCCTTATATAGCCATAAAGATCTTCAGATCTCTTCACCAAATAGGAAATCCTATTCCTATTAGTGGTAGGCAATAATGCCTCCTTCTTTCTCTGTAATCAACCAAGATTACAGGTATACCATCATCAATAAGGATATCCTTTCCTTATTGGAATACCATACTCTAAGACGAAACATCTTAGGAAAAACACATGGGCTGGAAACCCAACAGAAACATGGTCTACTGCAGCAAATTTTTTTGGGAAGCTGCCAGGTCCAATGTCTGTGGTGAAGCACTGGGTTAAGTTAGCCAATTTGTTTAGGAGTGTGTCTGAATGTTATGTAATGTGCTTACGTACCATGCTTTTTATGCTAGCTAATTTTTTCTGTCATATCCAGATGGAATGTAAGTGCTGTAACAATGTGCATATTGAGGATAGCTGTCCAACCTTATAGAGTCTGCTGTCATCTTTTAAGAATTTATCAAAGAAGACGACCGAGATATTATTGGAGCAGGTTAGAATATTTTATGGGTTTTTCTTGTCACTTTGAGCTCAGGCTTATCCATAGAGTTTGCAAACTAACAGTGAGTAATATAGTTTTCATCTACTTTTCCATCTTGAATCTTATAGGGACTTCTTGCTTATGAGCAAATGTATGCTGTGAACCCTGAGTTTTGTCAGAAGATGCAAATGCAAATTATAAACATACTACTGCAAGATGTGTATGTCATTACCAGATAGTTGGTTGCAAAAAGCAAGAATATTAGTGAGAAAGGGAAGATGGTTAAAACTCTATGGAATCAATGGTCTAAAGGACTCTATCTGTTGTTTAACAGAAGCAATAACTTTACTTGTAAGCAATCAGATAATTTTTTTTCTTATGATTTCTCAGTACCTTTTATTTGGATTAGAGTGAGTATTTTAAATTTCGGAGTTGAATTTTTGACTGACATGAATTAGTTACTGATGCAGAGTAAGACGCACGCTAACACCAGTATCCATGAAACATCTACTCGACATGAATTATGCTGTGGCATATTGCTTACTAGCGCTTTGTACTCAGGAGGATGAACCACAATCAGAGGTGTTATTGCATAAACTAGTCTCCAGAATTGAATACTTAATGCTCAAATTCTTCTATCTCATCTAAATGTTTTCATCCAACTGTTGGACTGATTTTTTTGTTACAAACAGAAAATGTTTCAAGATATCCGTGCTGCCCTTGATGCATGGTTGGGAATTTCTACTACAGAGATGTGCTCTCCAGATGAAAAATGCTTCATGGTGTCTGAAAGTACGATCACACTTCTAGATAATATTTTGATTTGTTATCTATCAAGGTTCGTCTTTCTACCTTTAGTGGTGCTCTAGGTTCTACAGAAAAGATATGTTTTAGTTTTTTGTTTTGATTTTGGGAAAGCATGTGAGAATAATTTGCAATAACATCCATCAAGGTTTGCTTATTGACTTGCTGCTTTCATTGTTTTTATTTTTTCAGGGTCACATGGATTATTATCATGATATACATAGGATTTTGATTAAATTATATAAATGGAAAAATATCCCGTTAGAGAAGTGCTTGGTCAGATTGTGGGAGTGCAGGAGAGTTAGTCATGCCCTTTGTAGTTCACCTGTTTTTGATTCACTCGTCATGAACTTATCAGATCATTTTGCTGAACTTTCAAAATCTATTGAGTTTTGGATAGACTCTCTTAAAGGATCTCGACAATTGGTAATAGGGTTCCAACATAATTTCTCATTTCTATTTGCAAATGCAACTCGGAGCACATGCATTCCTAAAAGCTTGTTATGATGTGAAATCACAGTTGATGAAGTAAAAGAAGCTGCTCTTGAACTTATTTCAAGTGTAAGTTCCTCTCTATAGGTTCTACCACGAACTGATATGCCGTAATGACGCTACGTAACCACTGTAACTTGCTACTTTTATAGGTTCCTGTGTCGAGTCAGTTGTCTTATGTAACTGCATATCTCTACTATGATTTATGTGAAAGACTAGTTTCAAATGGCCAGTTAGTTGAGGTAACTTCAATCAATCTTGATTTCAGTTTTACGATTAAAGTTAGATATGATTGGCATTGAAGTTGGAAGTCTTGCGTTTAACTTTGTTGTTTTTCTCTTCAATAAATCTAGGCTCTGTCATATGCAATGGAAGCTCATGAGTTACGCCGTGAACTATTCCAAAAGAAGTTTGCGTACTGTTTTGTACAAAAGACTGAAAAGTACAACGAAACTGGGGATACCTATCAGAAGTTTACACTGAAAGATCATAATCCAGTATTGCAAAGATCAGTTTCCCGTGAAGTTTGGTCCTTTGACACTAGTTCATGTAACTTGGAAAAGTGTTATCTTAGTACCTATAATGTACTTCAATGTTATCTTGAAAGCACTCTTCAGGTATTTCTTCCTAATCTTATTAAGTCTTCTAATTTAGGATATATGGGTGACCTATTTTTTATTAAAATCATATTTGGAATTTGATGTCTCACATGAACTGCAGGTAGGGGTTATCCATGAAATTATTGGTAATGGAGCTGAGGCTGAGGTATATTTACAGTGGGGAAAGACTATTTCCTGCTCACAATGCTTGCCACTATTTACAGTCTCATTTTGTTCGGTCTTGGGTATAATAACTTACTTTGCTTTGGTCTTTGTTCTATTGTCATGTGATGATTTCGTCACTCCCTTGTGGGGCCAGAAGGAGGTTAATTGTTTGCTTTTGAACATCTTCAGGAAAACTGTATCTTAAGAAGCAGCTTTGGGATTTGGCGGAAGAGGAACTTCAAAGTGCCAAGCAATATTTGAAGGCTAGTAAAAAAGAAAGTTCTTGCTTAAAGTGCTGATTGATGCAGAAAGCAACTGTTAAACTGATTCTTGCTGATTTATACCAAAGGAAATTTTATAGTTCAAAGAATGCACCTTTAGAGAAATCATCTTGTCCTGAAAGTTTGTACAAATCAGCACTTACCAAGCTAATGCTTCCT
Organism: Fragaria x ananassa; assembly: GCA_034370585.1. NCBI lineage: Eukaryota > Viridiplantae > Streptophyta > Magnoliopsida > Rosales > Rosaceae > Fragaria > Fragaria x ananassa. The sequence goes on along the minus strand of CP139757.1, from coordinate 19,058,200 downwards.
GAGTGGAAAAACTCTGTTAGTTGCCCTGGACTAACTGTACTTAAAGAAGTTGGAAATTTTGCTGGCAGTGCTTATAGTCATTTTGCAGAAACCAAGATGGATCCAAAAGGCAAGAGAGAAGCTAAAAAGTATAGATCCCAATCTTCTCATAACCAGAGTGTAAAGGGTACTGGTGTCCAAGTTGGTGATTCAAAACATTTGAAATGAAGCACTGAGTTTGATTCTTCTGATAACTCAAGTAACAGGAACTTTCTTTTGGATTTGAAAAGTTGTGAGGTTTCATATGGGTGTGACCAAACATGCATTTGCGACAAAATGAGGTGTTGGCATTGTCTTCCAATGGAAGTTATGGAATCTGGGCTACTGAAAAACTTTGTAGATTGAAATGGGAGTATGTCCGCAGGCGTCTCACTCTCAGGCTTCTGACAGGATTAGGGATGGTCCATCTGCATGTTCTGGTCTTTTACTTATTAATTTCAGCTTGCTAAGGTAATTAGGAGTCCAAAGATACTTATGGCACCATTGTGTAATGTTTATTACTGTTTCATCCTTCAAATTATATATAAGTACATTTATTTAAATCATTAAAAATGAAATTCAAGCGTTGACAATATTCAGGACCTTATATTTGACACAACTGTGGACTGAGAATTGTAGGTCAGTGCGAATGGCACTGTTCATGGTATTGGAGCCCTCATGTGTTACTGTTTTTCTTTTACATACAGGAAACTTTTTGGAGCATCAAGGTCAAATTCCTGAAGCAAATGATTTTATCTTACAAAGCGTATCAATTTTAGTCAGCAGGAACCCATACGTTCCGCCAACTTGCTTTCTTGATCTAATGGCAAAGGAAATCCCTGGTGATGTGTTTAGTGTTGAGCGTGCTGAAATACTGTACAGCATATGTTGGCTGTCTTTGAAGATTCGTTCCAACAGGTAATTGTAGTAGTATGTTTATGCAGGTTTGTGTTTACGTCTGAACTTTTTCCTATAATATATTTGGTTCAAATGTTAACTGGGGCAAATATTTTGATTGCAAATGACCTGGTATATACTGGTATTAGAATTTCAGAGGCAAGTTTACTTTAGTTACCATGTTTAACTTGTAAGCTACTATGCTATTTAACTAGCTTGTAATCTTGTAAAAGAATTCGCTTATACAGTTCAAGGTGTAGCATGTAGGGTGCTACTTTTGCGTTTCTTATATTTATGACCAAATCAAAGAACACAGGCTTTTATGAAAAATCCATAACAGCTTCCCGGCAAGAATTACCAAGCGGGTTGTGCATTTAGTATATGTTTAGGCAATATGATCTGAGCTACATAGCCACACACACATTTCAATGTAGAAAATTATATGAAGTAGAGGGGCCATGTAGAAAGTGAGAAACCACACATTATAATCGTTCAATGGATGCTGATGTACACACCCTAATTTGAATTCCAATTGCCAGATAGAAGATCACAATGTCAATATAGGTGCATTTTTCACTGTTGTAATGGTACTGAGTGCTGCTTTCTAGCCCTATTAACTTCCTGTTTTTTTTTTCTTTTCTTTTTTCTTTTTTTCTGGCTTATTCGGTTCACCAGGATTCTTTTCTCTGATCTGCCTTATATCCATCTACCAAAACTAGTGTCATGGTTGATGTTAGCTTTTGTTCTCTGCAGTGAGGTTCCTGTACTTTTCCAGAAGGTCAAAATTTTCTTTCCTTCTATTCTTATTCTAGCAAATTATTTCTTGAAGTTCTGTGCATCCTGTGTAGATGTGTTGTAGTATTATCAGTGTTGTTATACTGTATGTCTTAGTCAGTAACATTGCCTTTGCTTGTGATATTTTAAGGGTGATTTCATGTGATGATTATGAGGAGTATAGTGTTAAACGTGCATTTGCTTGAGGTGCATTTCTCTGAGCACTTAGGTTGAAAGTAAATAACCTTGTTTTGAAACATGTATTGTTCCAAAGAAATTGTCATTTTCAACTCAAATGTACCTAGCTTTTCTTTTCAAAAGGCATGCAAGGGATCTTTCCTATGGTGAAAGTCTCAGGGTCAGCTGCTCTCAGTATGGATAGTGTCTAGAAGATTACAATGTCATCCTGCCTATGGGGACTTTAATAACAAGTTTATGATTGCTTCTCTTACTTGAAGAATCCTTATTATCAATTTTTTTTCCCTTTTACTTTGTACTCTTACCTTGCACCTCTTATTTTTCCATTATTTTCTGTATTCTTGTGACCGTTTCACTTTTACTATTTGTAGAATAATCTGTTTATTTTGAATGTAAAAGTTGTAAGTGGTAGTTTTGGAAGATAAGATAATATCAAAGAAAAGGAGGCATTCATGAGATCCAATTATTTTTCTTGTGTTCATTTGCGATGCCATGTTATTGTTGAAGGTGATATTGACTTTTGGAAGTCAACAGGTTTCTAGACTGCTTGCTGCTATATTTTTACTTTCTGCCTCGAGTGAATCTTTTTCTCTGTCATCTTCTTGCAAAAAGCTCCACAAAAATCATTGGGCTTCTTATTTTCATCAAGCTTCAATTGGCACGCATCTCAATTACCATTTTTTCACTAAAATATCTGGGAGTTGTAAACTCCAACACCCTGTAAACAGTGAGGTAAGTCCATACTCTTCTTTTCTCATTATTAGTCTATTTAGTATTTATACGAGCAACTAATCAACCTACATGCATTCAGTCAATTTATATGATAGACTTTGAACAATCACATGTCCCATGGTAGTTATCCCCTAAGAATAATGCAGCTGATAATTTTTGAGAATTGAGGATAATTTCTTACACCACTCAAATATGTTGTTCACTAATGAAATGAACAATCATTTTCATACCTCAGTATAAGTTGACATTCTTTAACTGGTTTCTAAGTTTCTAAATGTTTATTCTTTGCATGTTTATTCTTTGCTGTACTGCGTTTGATGTCTTATTCGGATTGTCACAATTAGAAATCAAGCCAAGTGTTACTTTGGTTTATGTGTAACGACATCTTTATTCCAGGGGGCACATGTTGCTGGTTCATGCTTGGTACCAGAAAAACAGAATTTACATAGGTTATTCTGGTCACTTTTGAGATTATGGTTTATCACTTGGTGAAACCTTTTTTAACACGATTTTTCCTTCCCTTCTGTTCTTACCTCGATGCAGGGTCGCTCCAGAGTCGATTCAAGTCCTTGAAAAATTTATGACTAAGTTCTTTTTAGACCTTCCATGCACCACAATCATCTGTATAAGTGTGCTTGGAGGCCCTTATGGTAGTTTGTTACAAGAATTGTTGTATTTTCCATCACTTGTGCATGCATGGATTGTGGTTTCACGCTTCAATTCTAAGAAGCAACGCTCGAACTCTAAGAATCAATCTATCAGTGTGCTTCTTGTCTGTGGATTCAGTATTAAAAGGTAATTTGTTTTGATAGACAGAAATTGATGACATATCTCATAGTATTTAATACTTGATGTATTAGTTCTGTACTGCTGAATATTTTTCCCAATTTTAACAGGAGATTCAGATGACGATAGTTTTTCTGAAATAAAGAATTGGCACTGTCCATGGGGTTCCACTGTGGTTGATGATGTAGCTCTGGAGTTTAGATTGATATTGGAGGGGACTTATTCATCATCTGTGAAACATCCTGTACAAGATACAAACGAGAAAAAGCTTTACTGGTGGGTGCAGAGGAAGAATTTTGATCGCCGCCTTGGTGAATTTTTGAAGTAGGTTATACTCCTTCCTCTCTGTCTGCAGCCTTCCATGGGTTTAATTGGGTGACTTGCCGTTATGCCACTCGTTATTTGTTAAAATTAGTTATAATTCATTAGTATGTAAAACTACATCATTTGACACCCCTGAGGTATGTATTCATGCACCAGGAAGTTGGAAGATTCAGGGTTTGGTACTTGGAAACTTATGCTACTAGGTGAATGGTCAGACCACAAGAAGTTAGACTTGGTACATAAGAAGCTAGTGAGCAGTTTGAAATCCAAATGCAAAATGGAGATAGATGAGTCTTTTGAAAGTCATCCATGACTTTAAAGGAGGTCCACTTCTTACACAGCTTTGTTGTAAGAAAGGTTCCTACATTAGTAAAGATGGATGTTTAGAGGAAGAAAAGTGTATGGCATCATGTAATGATTCTAATGGGGGTGATAACTTGTCTGAGTGGGCCTACAAAATAGTATCAGAAGCAGTGAATGAGCTTAGAGGGTTACATTCTTCTGTTAATATAAAGCCAACAATATTAGTTCTGGACTACAAGGTGCAGGTATGTGCTCCATTTCCTACATTTTCTCTTATATTTAGAGATTAGTTTTCCTAAAATTTAAGCCAAGTCCTTTTCTTGTTTGAATGGTATGATGGGAAAGTGAATGAAGTACTACTATGAGTTATTTTCTAAACAAGTCCTCATTCTACCTTTCAAAAATCATAAGCTAGATGACTTATGCATGCATGGAAGTAGAGTTGGTATTTCAACTCATGAGAGTGCTCTACAATTGTTGGCATGTACACATGCATTAGGCTAGGTTTTTGTGTTCCTCTTTGCTAGCAAGGGACTATACAAACTGCAGCTTACATATTGGGACATTTACTTGTTACTTTGCCATTATTTACTCATAGTTGGTACACCTCATTCACATATAATTTGATTGATAACTTTTTGCAAAATGAATTTAAGTCTACTCTCATTGATTCTCTTTATTGTAAATTCGTTTTAACAAGCTGATCAGCTGAATGGTTACCGTAGATGCTTCCTTGGGAGAACTTACCAATCCTTAAAAACCAGGAGGTGTACTATCGCATGCCCTCTGTTGCGAGCATTTTGGCAACAGCCAATAGAAACTACCAGAATCAAGATCAACTTCAGAGTATACCAACCCCCTTATTTCCTTGGATTGATCCCTTGGATACCTTTTATCTTCTGAATCCCAGTGATCTAAATTATACGCAAAATGAATTTGAGACATGGTTCAGAGATCAAAACTTGGAGGTAATAGCTCTTTCTATACATGAAAGATTATATCCTGTACAAACATGCAGATTTTTAGTCATGAATAGAAGTTCTGTTGTGGGGATCAGTGTCTTACCCCTACTTGCACACTAAATTGAATTTCACACCAATTTATGTTTTAAATTAGATGCACTTGTATTTGAGATTCAATCAGGCAGAGATATGTCACATAGAGTAATGTTTCACTTGAATTACTGTATAGGGGAAGGCTGGATGTGCACCTCCTGCTGAAGAATTGGCAGTAGCGTTGAAAAGCCATGATCTATTTATGTATTTTGGCCATGGATGTGGTATGTTTTGGTTGTACATATTGCTTGGCAATATTATTTTGCATAACAGGTTTCCCAATCATCTGTTCTGAACTTTATTTGTGTACGTGCTGTTGTGCAGGGACACAATATATTCCTAGATGTGAGATTCAGAAACTGAAACGCTGTGCCGCAACTCTTCTGATGGGATGTAGTAGTGGTTCTCTGAAACTGAATGGATGTTATGTTCCACAAGGTACTCCATTATCCTATTTGCTGGCCGGTTCTCTTGTCGTTGCCACCAATTTGTGGGATGTGACGGACAGGGATATTGACCGATTTGCGAAGTCCATGCTTGATTCTTGGTTGAAAGCAAGGTCGAGTCCCTGTGTGGGTTGTGCCCAATGCAACAAAAACCTGTCTTGTGAGCATAAGCCGACGGTTGGATCATTCATGAGTGAAGCATGTAAAACTTGCCAGTTACCTTTCTTGATTGGAACAGCTCCTGTATGCTATGGTGTCCCAACTGGCATATGGAAAAAAAGAGTTGTAGTACCATCATTGGTGAGAAATGCAAATGTATATGAAAGATGTAAATTGTATAGCTTTTCCTCCAAATTTTGTAAATATCTTAGCGAATGAGTATGTTCTAAGCAAAGAAGGGAAAATCTGAAGTAGCACTAACAGATATATGCAGATGCAATCCTTATGTGTCTTCCCCTACGCTTCTCAAGCTTTCCAATGTCAATAGCTGGTCATGTTTTGTTTTTGCGAAGTACATATTTTGGCTTAACGAGTTGCTTCTAATACTGACCTTACCCTTGGAAATCAAAGTTCTCCACCTTTCTCCCCTCATGGTCTAACCGTTTACCAACATTAATTGAAGCCACTTCTTTTGCTTCACCTGTTCATCGTGCTTTTTCCTTTTGCCACCTAGTGTATCAGGAAATTGATGAACACTAGGATTGGTGTTACTAACTGAAAGCATGAGGTGTTTCTTGGGAGGTGGAGATGGCTGCTAATAGTGGTTAAGCTAATGATTCTGTCTCTCCCCTTTGATGGATTAGCAGAGAGAGGACGTCCAAACAGAATCACAGAAATGTAAACATGGCTCAGGTAGTGTTTTTGGCAGAAGATTTTCTAGCTGCTACCGAGACTACATGATGCGATTTCAAACTTTGGTCACCTATCAAGTGCGACCCTCTTTGTTATGGGCAGGGATATCCAAGAGTTTGTGTCACCGTATCTTATCCCCAAGGCTTTGGAAATAGCAAAGACGTCAGGTAGAGCAACTGCTCTGAATGGTAACAATGGATCCGGAATCAGAGAAAGAGAAAAATAATAATGGAAGTCTTGATTGGGAATAACAAAGGAATAGAAAATCTTGAATATAATCACAAAATACAAATGTAAGCTTTTAATCCAGTGCCAAATACATACGGAAGAAGTTATATGCATAGGTTAAGGGGCGGATTATGGGTAACTAAGGAAAAGTTACATATGAAAATATATTACACAACACAGGGAAAAGGAACACCATTATCTCCATTTTCCGTTTTCCCTTGCTATTCAAATGAGAATTAAATCAATGCAAATGTGAGAAAGTAAAATCATACCTTCTTTTTTTAATTTGCTTTGTGCAGTCCCTCCTAAAATTTGTGTGCCTACGCAATTTTCCTAATTCCCCTCTTAACCATTTTCAGTCTATTGTTACTCACTATTTGCTTCTCTATGTCTATGTCTCCTCCCAGAGCGTCCCAACAAGACCCTGCCACGACGCCGGAGTCGGCTCACCAATGACATGCCGCCATCATCATTATCGTTACTCTCATTGTTGTCATCTTGATCAGAGGAATCCAAACCACCAATAGGAGTTGTGTGCCGGATGCCAACACTACCATCTGATGCCTGGTGAAATGCCCTCTCATGCTGCCTCATCCGTCTGGAGGATCCAAATGCATGCCATAGAAGAACTACATCCAAACCAAGCCCGAACGCTGCATTCCTTCCTGCAGCATCTCCTGCGTCAAACCCACCATCCTCTTCGTCCGAATCAAATCCATAACTGTTTCCTTCTATTACATAGTCTCCGAAAAACATTGCCCCTGGCATGGACGACTGTATTGTGCTGATCACATCATCCTGTTCTCGCTCACGTTCAAGGCTTCTCCATTTCTGTTCTACTATAGGATCCACTTCACGTGGCCGAGCTGAAGGGTGTTCTGCCTTAACATGCTTCCTAAGCTCCTTGTAGTTTCCAACAAATGAGCAGTTTTCTTGCATGCAGCTTCTCTTTTTAGCATCTAGATATTCTCGTGCTGGTTCAAGAACAGTCCAGCCTTTCACCAGGCCCCTACAGAGGGGACATGCAAGCTCTGTAGCTTCACACTTATCAACTGGCAATCCAGAATCTGGTACCACAATTGGATTAGTGGCAGAGCCATGCAATGACTGTCCGTGAACAGATGACACTATTTTTGTGTAAGCTTTCTTGTACTGGTCAAGACAGTTGGAATGTCGAAAACTAGTTCCACACATGTAAGGACGACAACCTTTGTAATGGGAGGAACATAGGAGAAGAACGGCATTGTGAGGGTACTCCATGCACACAGAACATGTTGCATCCTCCCAGTCTTTTTTCTCCAAATTTTTGGAGCATTTCTTAGGGCACAGACCCTCAAAGATATCTTGATTAGACCGCAATGGGTATGGAGCTGACCTGTATTGCCGGGAAGCAAACCTGCGTCGTCCCCTGCTACCTTTTGCCATTTTCCGGGTATACCTGAAAACCATATTGCACATATACAAATACATGAACCTTTAAAATTTTGAGCTATATGTATTTATTGAAGAATGTCATAAAATACACATGCACATATATGCCAATCTGGTCACAGATTAATGAGAGCAAATAAGAAATCAGAACCTCAGGTCAGAAAACAAATCATATGCAGTTTTAATCATCAATAATTCCAGGAACAAAACTTACAATGGATGCAGATCACAAAACATAAATTTGCTGAGAAACTTTAAAACTCAACTTTTGCTGACAAACTTTATTGTCTAGATAGTTATTTAGAAAAAAGATTTCCCCATAAGCAGTCCTTCAGCAAAATGCCAAGCAAGCATTAGACATCAAGTTAGAGGCACTTACAAACTTCACGAATCTTACTATCAAACTCCTTTGGGAACTTTGCTCCATAATCTCCCATCCTAGAGATATTTGGATCATGTACTTAACTAATTAACTAACTTTATCCATTCTCAATTAAAGACGAAGCTCAGAATATTATACTATAAACAACCAAGGCTTGCTATATCAACAAAAAAACATAATAATATCGAGAGTAACTAAACACAAACTAATAAAAGAGAAGTGCTGCTTAAGTCTTACCTGCCACAAACAGGGGACACATGCCTTCATATAGTTCAAGAGATGTGATAACTTAGGGCCATCTAGACCATCCAGAACAGTTGTTCCGATCATGTAATTAAACAGACGCATTCTTGCTTGAAACATTTGAAATTACACTGGTTAAGGACAGTAGCCTCCTGACTTAGGTTGGTGTAAACTAGGCTGCTTAATTAAATACAGAATTCTGCAATCCAGGAAAAGACGCATATCCAAAATTAACATTTCAAACAGACTTTTGGAGCCCGTAGATGTTGCAAAATATTAATATCAAAAGATAAAGGGTTCTACAAAGATGAGCAAAAGGAGGGCAATGATGTGACTAATCCTAAACAATAACATTTAAATCATAGACGACCACTTCTATTCTGGCACCATTTCCTTCCCAAGTATTTCCCATGATTAATGTTTCAATAAAAGCCAGAGGATTTCAAGAGCCAAAAATTTTGCAGCATTCTAATCACAAAAGATTCAAAGTATTGCAGAAAGAGGAAGGTGATAAAAATTGCTGAAACTGTACGACTGTTCTAAACGTCATAAGACACTAAACTGCAGAGTTTGGAAGTATTTTGTAAAAAGTATGACTAGCTTCTGTTTTCAAACTTTTGATGGACTTACTGAAGAAGGTCCTATGTTTGCACCGAGGTTTTATGCAAACATTCGACACGGGGGTCAGACTTAAACGGTTATATAAGTATCATCACTGCCAGTGAGGACCAGCATAATTGATTTAACTTGGTCAACAGATTAAATTTAAATGCTGGATTTAGACTTCACTTCCAATGCGGCATAAACTTCAATCCAAAAATCTTTTGGAAAAACAGTTTTTCTCAAGATCACCCAAAGAGCAAAATCTCAGCACACAGCGTCTTTCAGCTATCGAAAGCAGGCATCATAATATATAACATAAAAAGACAATTATTGGGTTCCTACAATTTTCAGCCATCAACCCTTCTCCATTTGATACACCAAGGAACATCTAGTTTCCACCTCTGATGATACCATCTGATCTCACTTCCGCACAATACCTAAACTCTCATGTTTAGGTTCTGTTTTTCTCCTGTGAAGCCTTATAGCCTCAGTTGACATCCCCACATATACATTCAACTCACCTAAATGACTCTAGAATATACAATCAGATTATAGAAAGTCCTTCAGAAATTCAAAGACTCACTGTCTGTGGTCTTGTACTGGAAGAACTGCAAAACTACAAAGCAATGTGCTATGCTATCATCACAAAGAAAACAAGTACGTCCTTCACAAATCAAATTGCAAACATGCATTGAAACAAGCTATTGAGTGCAATGCAAGATGATAACCCAACTAATTTCAGGAAAGAGAAAACAACCCTTAAGACACAACTTTTCAAATCAGTAAAATTGTGAGGCAATTCAGCCCAGAAATGTGAGTTATAGTCAGGAAATTCAAAAATTGAGAACGAAGAGCCTAACCTGGCTGCAGTAGGAGCAATTCTGGATCCGAGATAAGTTAGTTGCAGAGACAAAAGTGCATCTGAATCGAATCATAAGCCAAACAATACACCGGGTCAGAGATTTATGCAGGATAACGTGTTTAGTTAATGAACCACGCAAGAAGACAGCTTCAGAGATTAACTAAACAAACAATAATGAGAACATGAAGTCACATGGCTCCTAGACCTCTACCCATCTCAGAGAAGAGATCCACAATACAAATATTCAATTTCAGAATCCTACAAATCAAAAGTTAAAGTAAAAATGTAAAAAAGAAAAAAAGAATCATGATTTCAACTTCTGGGCACCATTTGTTTAACCCCAAATCTTAAAATTTATCCCAAAAGTGAAGGTCCTACCCCAATTCCGAACTTGGGTTTGCTCAGCTTACAAGCAAAGCAAAAACCCAGCACCAAATTTTCCACCTTTACACCAATAAATTAAATATCCGGAATTTGTTCTCGCAACCAATCACATAATAAAGAAAGAACAATGAACACATATGAAAACAAACCCAAACAGGATCGCACCAGAGATATAAGAAAAAAAAGAAGCTTGAAACCTGAAGACGCTGCGATTCGATGAAGGGGATTAGGGTTTGGTGAGAGGGGGATGAATTGGGCGAAGGAATCGAAGCGAGGTAAAGGGCGGGAGAGAGAGAGAGGGATTGGGTGTACGGGAGTGTTTTAGATGGTTCGACTCATTTCTACGCAATCTACCTTATTCTCTCTTCCTCTCTAAATTTGAGACCTTTTCTTTTTCTTTTTTTTTGGAGAAGAAGAAAAGAAATGAGAAAGAGGCGACGCGAGGGATGGGAGCGTGGGGAAGACGCGGCGGGGTTAGTGGCTTAAGTGGCGTCACGTTGTCACGTGCCAGTTATTGCAAAAGACGCACGTTGTGGCGTGGGGCTTTGTAACTAATTTCACATGCCTAACTATTTATGAGCAGATCAGCCTATTCAACTCCACGGGAAACTTCATCTCGAAGGTCAACAAATTTGAGATTTTTTTTGAACTCAAAGATAATTTTATCATTAGTATTAAAGTAGAAGGTATAATACGAATCGATCTGTTACCATACGTACATAGAACAAATAAGATCATTTGATTCGTATGAGGGTTGCATCCTCCTTATAAATTTCGGCTCACAAGGAGCCTATAATCTAATAACATATAGATCATAGACAATTGTTTCTAACAAACTAAAAGCAAGAAAATAAAAGCTCCCCCATGTGAAAAACATGGACCAAGAGTAATTGTTCTGAAATAAACAAAAAACAACTGAAATTGCAGAAAGGGAAATAGAAAAAAAGATTTCAAAGAACCTCCTTGCCATTCAATCTAGGGCTTCGAGGAAGGAGTCGAATCGTCCTGATTGGCATCTCTTTTGGGTTTCTGGAGCCGACAGGACGTCCCCGCTTCTTCTTTTGACCTTTCAGTTGCAACCAATGCCATCTTAACTAGCTCATGGGTGATGGTAGGAGACTTCTCTTCCTCTTGCATCTTCTTTTGACCCATTCTGTTCCTTGAACCCATAGGGCGTATTCTCTTCTTTTTAGGAGAAGAAAAGACACAATCTGAGAGTTCGATAACCTTCGAGTTAGCGAAGGCCAAGGAGGCGGCATATGCTTGACTAGGGTTTTGAATACCCAAAGAGGATGATGATGCTAGCATATTGGCTATGCTAGGGTTTTTGCCAATAGATGGCGATGGAGTGGTGGAAAACTTGCTCTTTGATCCTTTAGAAGAGGGTGAGAGATCTAGATTTGGGTGCAAAGAGGCTATCAGAATGATTGAAAATAAGGAGAACCGATGAAAGATAGAGCTTTTTAGGTTTGGTGGCCGTGCTCTGGGAGGGAGAGAACGGCTTAAGATTTGGGTTTAGGTGGGGCAAAACTTCTATTTTGAGGCCCAGACCACATTGGCAAACTCATGGACAAGTTTTGATAGTTTCATAACCCTAATCATAACATAAAAGAAAAGCAAAGGAGGCCAGCAATCTCACATCATCAGAACCCCCATAGTTGCGGACTCGCACAAGGAAGCCGCCAAACCATCATCGATCTCTCAATCATCCACGGTTTACCTTTCCTTTGTTATCTTTTATTTTCCTTGTGTGATTTTGCAGTCATGTGTGACTGAATTCTCTTAGTTAGAGGCAAGGTTTGAAGCCCCAAGAATGTTTTAGATATTCTTTTAAACCTTGGTTTCAAATTATTGAGTCTTTCAAATTGTTTATTTGGTTTTGGGAACTCTTGGTTGTTTATGTTCATGTATGTGTAACATAGAACATTATGAACTTGTGAGTGGGGCTAGAATTAGGTTGTTTAATCTCCTAAACGGTTAAAATGTCTGTTTTAAAGTAGTGAAGCCTATATGACAATAGGTGAAACCAAATAGAGAGACTTGCATGCTAGGTAGGCGTTCCACACTAGTTTTGCATACTTGTTCAATCAAACTTTCATTGTTCTTAATGCTTAGAATAATTTGTTTATAGGATAACATCTATACCTTGATTGGTTGTTCTAAAGGCTTACTAATGGTGCGTTCATCTTACTTAAGTATTCAAGAGAAGTAATAAGGACTTACGCAGTGCATTCATGGTCTGTTCTTGATTGATACCGATTTGCGACTTAATGATTGAAGCTTTGGTTGTTAACATGTCTTGAAACATACTTGGTGGTGGATTTCCAAGTCTCTAACGTCTCATCCATCTAATATTTTCTACTTTATTTTGTTTTTTTGTTTTCTCTTGTTTATAATCATAAAACCCCATATCTCTAGTATTATCATCTTTTATTTTGTAATTAACGTAAATTGTAAAGGTACCCTCAATTCTCGATTTTTATAACGATACCCTAATTTGCTATATACTACAATTGACACAAAAGCTTGTTGAATTAGCTTCAACTTTGATCTAAAGCAATTTTACATTCCAGCATTGGAACTCACCGGAAATCTGGTTTGAAACAGTAATGGTCATTTTCTCATTTTTTCTATGCAAACTATGTTTTTCTTCTAACTTTGCAGGGCTGCCATTTTTGATCCACTTGGAGTTAGGAAACGTGCAACATATGCACATAAAGCTAGAAATGCCATCTTTCATCTCCAATTAGAATCTCGGACATTTAATGTTGCAACAAAGACTTATATTAGCTAGAAGTTGGCTGCAGATCACACAATGGGGGAGCTTTTCTCACTTTTTAACTTTTTTTTTTTTCAATTTCCTCTATACATCTATTATGCATTGCATGGTCTATATTGTTCTCAAATTGAGGACAATGCGTAGTTTAACCGTGAGGGAAGGGAATGCATGCATTTTGTGTTTTGTTAGAGTTGGAAATTTGAAAGAAAAAAAAATTGTGTTTGTTTTTCTATGAGTCATCATGTATTTTAACTGTCTAGGATGAGTAAGTAATCTCTAAAATTATGGCTAAAAGAGGATCACACTATTGAGATGATGTTAAATGAATTCTTCGGTTAATTACGATATATACTAAGCACATGATTGTGTAGTAGATATGGTTTTTCGTTGACATTGATACAAAATTTTGAGCATGTTGATGATGAGTTTTGATTCATAATTACCCTGGTGAGAATTTGAGATATATTATGCTATTGTTTCTGAGTGCTTATTGGATAAATCATCATCTATTATCTTCGTAATTCTTAGCGATCTCATTATCTTTCTTCTTGATTGACTGCTTGCCGCATATTAAGTTTAATGGACTCTAGTGCTAGAACTCATTTTTATGCTAATCAAGACTTTTATCGATATAGGCTATGATTTTGGAAGAGATTAAAAGGATTTAAGATTTCCACCATTGCCAAATTGTCATATGTCCCTATTTGTATGCGTTGCACACCCTTAGCCCCTTAGTTAACCCATTTGAGCCTACGTTAAACATTTCTGTCATCACTCATGTAATCCTCACCTTGAGCTTAGTGTAGTGATATATCTACATTTGTCTTTAGGGCCTAGTACATATTTTGTTATGATGTATTGTATGTGTGGAAGGATGATGAATAACAAGTGTATGGGGAAAGACTTGTCCATTAAAAAGAAAAGAAAAAATGTGTTATTAAAAAAAATGTGGCGGCACTGAAAAAAATGATGAAAGTATGGATTAAGTCTCCCTTTGTGATGGAGGAGTTTGTTTTAAATTGAAGACTTAATGATGTAATATATGGTCTTTGTCCTTATTCATGAATGTTTAAAGGTGATCTTATGACTCTACTAAGTTTTAAGGATGATTCGCAATTCGTTATCCTTTATTTCATTAAACCCTAGCCTTGGCTAAATTTTAACCTTGATAAAGTTATTTTATGATCCAAAAGACGGGCAACCATCAATCTGTGGAGATTGGTTACAAAAGTTGAGCGTATGGGTTGGTCCGTTTGACAAGTAGTTGATATCTTTCATGAGATCTTTTTAATTTCACAAAGTGTGTTTCTTTCTTTATATGTGTTTCTACCTGCTTCGTCCCGAGTTGGGAAGAGGTCGCGGGGCGGAGCGAAGTAGAATTCTTGAGGGTCTTTCACTCGGTACCTGCACAAATGACAGCGTCACGGGGTCGGGACTGGGGTGGCCCAGTCTTCGACTCTCCGATGCTTAAGTTAGCTTTGAGCATTTGTACGGGTAGAGGAATGAAAGAGAGAGAGAGTATATGTGAGTGTGTATGTACCTTTTATGGTAGGTTGAACTTGTTTTGTATGCTAAGTTTGGGTACATTTGCCTTAGTCTCCAATGTGGGACTTCTTGCCCTCCTTTGGAGTGTCTCCCCTTTTGGGGGTGTTTTGCCGCTAGAGTGACTTTGGCAAGCGGTTTGTTACCGGCCCTTCATTCTTTAGATGCCTCTGAAGGGCTCAGCAGGGCTATCTCGACCAGGTAATTATACCTTATTCTCGGCTTAGCCAGTATTTTGGCTATGTACTAACAATATGTGAGCTTACTTGTTTGCTTATTCTCTCACATATATACATTGAGTGAAAAAGCTTTTAAGCTTCAACCTTGATTCTGAGAGAAGAAAGAGCGGTAATCATATGAGGTTCAATCATACTTGTTGGATACATGCTGAGCTCCACCGATCACCATTGTCACCCCCGTGTCTTACATGTTTATACGCGGAGTATATGTTTTAATTAACTATAGAATTACTCATAATTGATTCTTTATTGAGTGATACTCTTGATGCTATGAAAGTAAAAGATTTTTGAGACAATAATGTTGAAGACATAGTTTGTTTTGAGTATTTGTTTTATTTTCTTTGTTTTACATTTTGCTAAGGGACTAGCAAAAGCTAAGTGTGAGGGAATTTGATAGGAACACAAAGTGTTACGTTTATAATGTATTTCTGACTCTATTTAGCTATGTAATTCCTTTAACAATATACATATTAACTAAGTTTGTGTTTTTAGGTTATAAATAAATCCAAGGAGTCCAAAAGAGACAAAAGAGGAGAAATCTTGAAAGAAAAAGAATTCATGTTGTGCAAGGAAATAAATCAGAAAATATGTCAGAAATTATCAGTCAACTTCGACAGAAGATTGTGATTAGCTCACAACGATTCATGATATGTTCTATATATCAATGGAAAGCAACAAAAGTCTATTTTTCAGAACATTTTACAGATCATCAATACTTATTTTGGAGAAGAAGTTATGACCATTTGAGTGACCAAATGTCAGTCTGTCTGAATTTCTGATTTGGACCAAAACTTCTATTTTGAGGCCCAGACCACATTGACAAGCCCATGGACGAGTTTTTAGGGTTTCATAACCCTAATCATAGTAGAAAAGAAGAGGAAAGGAGGCCAGCGATCTCACATCATCATAACCTCCATAGTTGCGGACTCACACAAGGAAGCCTCCAAGCCATCATCGATCTCTCAATCATCCACGGTTTACCTTTTCTTTGTCATCTTTTATTCTCCTTGTGTGATTTTGCAGCCATGTGTTGCTTAATTCTCTTAGTTAGGGGCAAGGTTTGAAGCCCCAAGAATGTTTTAGATATTGTTTTAAACCTTGGTTTCAAATTATTGAGTCTTTCAAATTGTTTATTTGGTTTTAGTTTATGAGGAACTCTTGCTTGTTTAAGTTCATGTATGCGCAACATAGAACATCATGAACTTGTTAGTGAGGCTAGAATTAGGTTGTTTAATCTCCTAAACGGTTAAAAAGTATGTTTCAAAGTAGTGAAACCTATATGACAATAGGTGAAACCAAATAGAGAGACTTGCATGCTAGGTAGGCGTTCCGCACTAGTTTTGCATACTTGTTCAATCAAACTTTCATTGATCTTAATGCTTAGAATAATTTGTTGATAGGATAACGCCTATACCTTGAGTGGTTGTTCTAAAGGCTTAGTAATAGTGCGTTCATCTTGCTTAAGTATTGAAGAGAAGTAATAAGGACTTACGCAGTGCGTTCATGGTTTGTTCTTGATTGATACCGATTTGCGACTTAATAATTGAAGCTTTGGTTGTTAACATGTCTTAAAACATACTTGGTGGTGGATTTTCAAGTCTCTAACATCTCATCCATATGATATTTTTTACTTTATTTTGTTTATTTGTTTTCTCTTGTTTATAATCATAAAACCTTATATCTCTAGTATTATCATCTTTTATTTTGTAATTAACGTAAATTGTAAAGGTACTCTCAATCCCTGGCTTTTATAACGATACACATATTTGCTATATACTACAATTGACACAATGGTTTTTAATTGAAACGCCCGGTTTTGGTCGTTATCACTTCGCATACGGTTATTTAAGTACTTACACATTAATTGTACAAGTGCACTCTGTTGCATAGAATCCGCTCCGCGATTTGACACAATCAACCCATTGACAGCCCTAACGAGACATTTATATAATTATATACTGAATTTCGAGATTCGACTGTATCTAGATTGTAGACGATAATTAATGACCACTACTAATATCCTCTTACTGCCTAATTTGGATTTACATAAAATTCAATTTGTTAATTTTTTATTTTTGGAAAGAAATTAATCATCTGTTTAGAAAGAAAAGTTAATGCTTATTTGGAAAGAATAATTATAGGAAAAAGTTTAATCAAAATTGAGAAAAATATTGTCAAAAGAATCCATGGACAAATCTCTTACTAAGTGAGAGGTCGTGAGTTCGACTCATAGTATTATAGTTTAATTGTGCACTTGATAAAAAAAATCTTTTAAATTAATTCTTAATTATTATTTTCATCACCATGTTCTCTTAAATTGATCAATTTATGTTATGAGTAAAATATTGTATAACCCTTGTGGTTTGAATTTTGAAGTCAACATATGTTCAGTCATTGTGGTTTTATTTTAATCTGAATGGTTCTTAAACTTACAATTTTTCATCCAAATGATCATTTCGTCAATTTTCTTAGTTAAATTGCTGACATGGCCATTAAAAATTACAATGTCTTTAACAGCCACGTCAGTATTCTAACAGAAAAAATTGACGGAAAAACCATTTTGATAAGAAATTATGACTTTAAAGATCATTCAGATTAAAATAAAACCATAAAGACTGAACAAATTCAAACCAGAAAGGCCAAACAAATTTCAATTCATATGTTATTGATTCATTCACTCTTTAAAAGTCGCATACAGTGTTGAAGATGATGATGATGAGGTCACATATTTTAGACCTTATTGAGACACACTATCATTGTCGTCCTCATTGAATCCAACAATGTAACACTTGTAAACAAATCAAACCGATTACAATAACACAAAAGATGAGAGATGATTAATTAGTACTTCTTTTTTCTGCCACTTACGGGGGCTGTCCATAATGTAGTAAGACCCTGAAAAAAAAAATAAACGATTTATTGCGTAGATCCAATCAAAACACGACTTGGGAGGTTTTCATAATTTTTTACCATAAAAGGGTAAAAGAAGTAGATCGAGAAGATGAGGATATTACGGTATAGGGTTTAGAAACAATGTCTCCCCTTTTTGTATTCTGAGGTTTCATTAATAGTTATGACGTGCGGGTTGCCCTTCTTACACGTCGTTAAATGGAAATATATCTGATTTGAATTGAATAGAACATCTTCAGTTTTCAATGAATTGATGAATGTAATATAGGACATAAAAGTTTATTATCTATTGTACGAAACTTGGTTTGGTAGTGTTCCAAATTGAATCGTAGACATTAATTGTATACTTCCCACATATTAACTATTTTAGATATGGGGAATATTAATGTAATGATCAAAATTCAAACAATGGTTGTATGTCAACTATAAATTTCCTTTTTCAAAATATGCGCGCAGTATAATTTCCATTTTGATGTAACCATCATCATCATCTGCATCAGTATATTAAGTTGCATATCTTAATCACTTTCCCACACATATTGACATATTGTAGAAGATCTCGTTCATCTTGTTTGGTTGCAACAGAAAAATCAGTCATGGCAGTGTCCACCTTTTCTATTGTCATGCTTAGTTTTCTTTTTGTTATGATTGTTGCAGAATGCACTAGTAAAGTTCTTTAATCTTTCTTTTATTGTAAATCAATAGAATGTCTTCAAATTCAAAGTAATATAACGCTACTTTGTTTTATCTAAAATGTAAGCGGAAAAGACTGATCATAACTTTTCTTTTTTGTTTTCAGAAAATACATCTATATGTGCTCAATTAGTAGAAGAAACTTAGTTTTGCTTTTTTATACAAGAATCTATGGTTTTATACTTTGAAAATGAAATTATAGATTCTTATACGCTAACTCTTATTTTATTTTTGATTGGTGTAAATGTGTAATCCAGAAATGAGAAAGGGTTTTGTTCCTACTCCAACACCTTCGGAAGGCATGGATTTGAAATGTGGTCCAAACAATTGGCCTTGCAACGCATTTGAAGACTGCCTTAGCGGGCTTCCAAGATTTAGATGTCAAACTATTAGACAAGAGATTGTATCTATAGCTTGTTACTTGAATTGTTGTGAAATTAAATGTGCTCCTAGACAAAGAAGAAAAAATCGAAAGTTTCGGCAATATTTCCAAAATTTTTGTTTTTGATTTCACCTAGCGATATATCTTTCCCCTCTCAATCATTTCTCATCTGAAACTCCCGATATTTTTTGATATTTCTCGATATTTCTGAAAAATCCAGATATTTCTGATATTTCCAACCAATACTAGTGAAAATTTTGTACCTCATAGGTCTTCTATGTGGTTTTAAAGCACTCGTGTAATTCCATATGAAATGTATCATATGTATATAAAGCGTGATGACTTAGCCTCCATTTGAATTTCCGGCCATAAAAAAAAAAGATGTTTAAAATAAACTTTTAAGAATTATTAACGGTTCAGCACTAATATTTTCACTTTAACTTACTACAACTCCTTATAGATCAATGTTTATTCAATGTTTTCATTTCAAATATAGTACATAATATAGAAAATAAACATATCTTACAGTTTGGTTTAAAATTTCCTTGTTTTTCTTCAAATTTCCGTCAATTTTCTCATTTTTTTACTACAATTGATATTTCCCTGAAATTTCTGTTGAAATTTCCATATTTTGAAGGGTTCAAATTTTCGTAATCACCGAAATTTTCTTCCTTGCTCATAGAGTTCCTCCTTCATGTAGATGAAGGAATCAAATTGAGAAAACAATAACAATAATATACAATAGTATTTAAGACATTTCTTTAATTTAAGTCATTTCATTTGTGTAAGAGATGATACTTCTTAGAATGAGCTAGTGCTTTGAAGGTCTCATTTAGTTCGTGGAAAAGAAAGTAATTCTCTTTTTTTTCTCACTAGAAGGGAAATAGAAGAAAAATGAAAGAGTGCGAATATTGGAACCTTCAAATTTGCTCAGTTGACCTCACTCTATTATGAATTATTAAATGACATATATATATATATATCCTCATACATAATGACTATTAAAGACACTAATTAAACAAAAAATAATATTACTAAACTTTTTAATTCAATAATAATGAATTGCATTTTATTATTTTCTGTATTGATTTTTATTTTATAGTTTTACCACATACTTATTAAAGCATTTATATATTTCTATTATCATACATGTCATATGCATATACAAAGTGAAAAAATATTTTTACAAAAATTATGATCTATCAATTATTAAAAATAAATAAGTATTAAAATAATTTATGATCATGAGGTATAAAAACAAAACAAAAAATATAAACTTACAAAAAAAATTGTATGTGTAAAATAGAAAGACAAAAGAAAAAAAATATATAGAATAATTCATGTAAGAACATTCTTTTGATGATCAATAAATAAAAGTTGAGACACAACCCTTGTTTTTTTTATTTTTTAAGAGTATAGTATTCTACATGATTCAAATGAACTTTTCTCCAAAATTGATGTCATTGAAAATTATTTATTACAATTTGATAAAAAAAATGAATGTCTAGTGACATCTTTTGCAAAAAATAAAAAAAAAATCAAGAGATCAAGGTCGGGAATGGATGTTAGCATGCAAAAACAAAAAAGAAAAAAAAATTGGAGGTATAGTGAGTGAATATGTGATGTAATGAGTAATATATTAAAAAATATATAAATTACATAAACAAGGCTATTTTAGGAATTTGAAATGAGGTCTAATGAGTAAAAGCTTGTATTTAAAAGTAAAACGAAGATGTAGAAAAAATGAGAGGTATACTGAGCAAATTTGGATGTCCCAATAGTCGCACTCAAAATGAAAATTGGGTTCCTTGACGACTTTCCGTTATGTTTGGTAATTAATAAAAATAATAAAAATAATATATCGTGAGTAATCAATGTAAGGAAAAAAAATATAAGAAAGTGGTTCATTCAAAAATCCTTTATATTTTTCAATATTCAGTGTTCCCAAACACAAAAAAGGAACAACTTTCTTTTACTAAGAGGCCGAGTACGCATTGCTAAATGAACACATATATCATATCACCAACTTAATCAAATGGATTGCAAACGTAATTACAAGATCTATTACAGGTGGAAAGTAGGGAAGAGAGATTGAGAGACAATTACAATCAAATATAACTTTAACTATAAATATATATACTACATCTTTTCTTTTGCAAGTAAGGTGCCCCTTATTGTCCAATTTTGCTTCTCTGGTACCGTGTGGCTTTGCTTTCAAGACATTCTTATAGGAGCAAGTAAAATCAAAACGAGATTGTACGTACATGAATGTCGTCTAATTTAAGCTAGAGTCGACTATACGTTAGAGGTAGACTGACCCTCTGAATCATAAACTAGTTCGAAGTCATTTCGATCTAGTCTTATCAATCATGAAGCCATGAAACATTAACATATATCGACTTCTAAAGGCACACGAGACCTCCCATAAAGTAATAGTTGAAGAGAAGCAAACGGCAAAGAGAGCAATGCAAGAGATGAGAAAACAAGCAGTTGACATTGTTTCCTAAACTTCCCGCTAAGCACTTTGTAATTGAATGATCTCTATATTATTTTATTCTATCTCCAGCAGTCCAGCCATTTCCTAATTCCTTGGTTGACACGTTCACCTTTCTCTACATAGAAATCATATCCAACGGCATATTCTTACGAATCCACTGTACAGATGCCATAGACCTTATCACTATCTCCACATTCTGAACCAAACGTACCCATGATCAGAACTCAGTTCTGTCTCTCTCTACTCGAAGCAGAGAGATAGAGCCTTGCACAAGTACCGTAAGCTATGGATGATCATCACTTCACTGGTTCTGTTCCTGGTAACAAAGATGGTGCTTGGTAGTGATCATGCTCATGATCATCGCATACCCACAACTCTAGAAGGCCCATTTAAGCCTGCAACTCGGCGCTTTGACCCATCACTCCGCAGAGGCAGTGATGACTTGCCTATGGACCATCCCCGGCTCAAGAAGAATGTCACCCTCAATTTCCCCGAACAAATATCTCTTGCAATATCTTCACCTACTGCAATGTGGGTTTCTTGGGTTACTGGTACGCTCTTGTCATGTCCTCTCTATTCTCAGTGTCTTATGAGATTGAATTGCTGAATTGGGTTTGCTCTTTGTTGGGGCAGGGGATGCCCAGATTGGGAAAAATGTGACTCCACATGATCCTTCAAAGGTTGGGAGTGAGGTGTGGTATGGCAAAAAGAGTGGCAAGTATAAGAGTGTGAAGAAAGGGGTTGCTGTGGTTTACAATCAATTGTACCCTTTCGAAGGCCTCTTGAATTACACTTCCGGCATCATTCATCATGTCAGGATTGATGGTATTGAAACTTTCTGATTCTGGTTATCAATGTGCAATTATCTTTTCCATCAAACTCTATAATGTTAATGCAGTTGTTCTGTGGAGGAACATGGTTCTTAGGATGAGTATTAGTGGCCAAATGATGCTTAGCTGAGTCGATTGCACAATGACATTGTCTGTGCTCAGTTATAATCATATAAGTAAAAACTCATTAGATTGAACACTGTAAGTGTTGACCATTTGATTGAGAATGGTAAACTTTGGTTTCATAGTTAAAGTTGAAACTGGATGTCTTATCAGAGGATGGACAATAGGTTACATAATTGAACACCTGGAAGAAAATAAAGTAGAAATACACTAATAGTTCCTATACGATTGAACAGCTCACTTCTTTGTTGTAGGTCTTAAACCAGGAACAAAATATTATTACAAGTGTGGGGATAGCTCCATCCCTGCCATGAGTGAAGAGCAGGCCTTTGAAACATTACCATTGCCTAGCCCAAACACATATCCTCGTCGAATAGCCGTTGTTGGAGATTTAGGTCTCACAAGCAATACCACTACAACCATTGATCATTTGATTCAGAATGAGCCTTCAATGATTGTAATGGTTGGAGACTTAAGTTATGCAAATCAGTACCTTACAACAGGTGGTAAAGGAGCTTCATGCTATTCATGTGCATTCCCTGATGCACCTATCAGAGAAACATACCAACCGCGCTGGGATGGGTGGGGAAGGTAATATTTCTGACAATTCTGATTAGGAATGAAATGTTAATACAGAATTACAGATGATTTATCCTATTACTACATTCTATTGTTGCATCAGAAGTCCATATAGCTATGCTTCTAAGATTATCCGCTGAAAAATCTGCCTATAACATGGGAACATGAAAACTGATATGAAGTAAATGGTTCTCAAAGAAACGAGGTGTTTAATGTATGGTCACTTTTTCATTTTATTAGATGTTATAGTTATTGTTTGAATGTCTTTATATTCCATGCCATGAGTCTCGATGAAGTAGTATGTTCATTGTTTAGTTTTGTTAGAGACATTTTGGGTAGCCTGAACTGTTTCTTTTTAAATATGGTTGAGATGGCTGTTCAGATTCATGCAGCCATTAACCTCACGAGTTCCAATGATGGTTATTGAGGGAAACCATGAGATTGAGCCTCAAGTTGCTGGAATCACTTTTGCATCCTATTTGGCAAGGTTTGCAGTTCCATCTGAGGAATCTGGCTCAAATACCAACTTATACTACTCTTTTGATGCTGGAGGAGTGCATTTCACCATGTTGGGAGCATATGTTGATTACAATGCTACAGGTAACTGATGCCCTTTTTCTTTTTCTCTTAATCGTATTTTTTAAAGAACAAAGTTATGATATTAAATGTTCTGATGTGGTGCCAACTGCTGTATTATGTTTTTTTCTTTTTGCTTCTTTTTTGACAGTGTAAGCGCTTCTTCAACTGGACACTTTGTGACATCATTTGTTCTTTTAGTTGCACATTCTCACATCAATGTTCATTTTAGGTTCACAGTATGCTTGGCTTAAAGACGATCTACATCAAGTAGACCGGTCGGTGACCCCATGGCTGGTAGCTGCATGGCATTCACCTTGGTATAATAGCTACTCTTCTCATTATCAGGAATTCGAGTGCATGAGACAGGAAATGGAAGCCCTTCTTTATCAATATGGTGTTGATATTGTTTTCTCTGGTCATGTAAGTTTGAGCTGATAAATTTTGTAGATATTAGTTATTGATATCCTTACTGTTGGGGTTATCCTTTTGATTGTCTTTGACATATCTTGTCTCCTTCAATTTATTCTCCAGAATCTATCAAGTTATTTCCAATGTCACTGATAAGGTTCCTTCTCTTCCCAGAACCTGAAGATGTGAGCATTGCAATATGATAATCTGCTTTTCTGTAGATGGACTATAACTTGTAGATGGACTATAACTTAACTGATGTTTGTCTTTTGGAAGTTGTATCATTTCTCATAAAGAAAAATTACAGATTCTTTGTCCTGAAATCGGTTTTATGGTTATTAATCATATAGGGTTTTGAAACATATTGCTCCTGAATGGAAGCAACTTAGACTATAAATTAGGATCTAATCCATTAGATTTGTGAAACTTAAAATCCACCATCAGAGTTGAAATCTCTTTTATTACATGTGTTTCATGGCATTAAAAGTTTGTATATGGATGGTATATAAGTATGATTATATATGCCTGTGAATATATCTCAGTATTGTGTGCTGCCAACGTTATTTATAGTTTGTCCAATGAAACTATAAATTATAGTTCCTTTGGCTATTCTCCACTAACAGTGTAATTTTATTTACCAAATTTGTTCCGGTTTTATTACTTTGGTACCAATTTATCCCTTGATTTTGAGTTCTTTTCTTTTTTGAGAAGACCCTTGACATACAGTTCAGGTACCATAGGTGATAAAATCCACCAACTTTTTATAGTTCCTTTTGATTAATCTCCAAAGTAGGACTTGCTTATCAGTCATACTTATACGAAAGAGAATATTCTGCATTTTATATTATGCTGATACAAGTTCTTCAACACCACATGATTGGGTTGAAGTTTTTACTTTTTGAAACTGAATGGGAAGTTCCAAAGTTAACCAGGGATATCAGACTCATATATAAGTGAGAATAACATTGATGAGATGTCAGTCCTTTCCATAATAGCTTTAACAGGTAGGCCTGTACCTTAAAATTTCTTAATTTGTATAGTCTGGTTGTCTGTCAAATTGTTTGAACTGATGGTTTCGTGTTATATCTATTAGTGAAGCTGATTGGGTGATAAAATAGTACTATCTTAAGGTGGATATTGTAGGCTAGACAAAAAATGCAATTGTAGGCAATCCAAAGAAGATAATGTGTCTGGTTGAAGAAGGTTTCTTCTTTGCTGTACTTTGCAGGTGCATGCTTATGAGCGGAAGAATCGAGTTTATAACTATACGTTAGATCCATGTGGACCTGTTTATATAACAGTCGGAGATGGTGGCAATATTGAGAAAGTTGATGTTGATTTCGCTGATGACCCTGGGAAGTGTCCGTCAGCGGGAGACAACATACCGGAATTTGGAGGGGTATGTCATCTGAACTTTTCTTCTGGGCCTGCTAAAGGGAAGTTTTGTTGGAACGAACAGCCAGAGTGGAGTGCTTTTAGAGAAAGCAGCTTTGGTCATGGAATACTTGAGGTACAATTTAACCTTAGTTTGTAATATTCCCAACTTCAAGGTTTATGAATAGGTTTTTTCCTCTTTTAATTTTGTAGCATTCAAGAGTATGAAACTTGATTAGGAGGTGTAAATAATGATGAAACTATAAATAAACATGCATTACCTAAGAGTGATCTCTCTCTTCATTATCCGTTTCATATCTAAATTGCAGGTTCTAAATTCTACTTATGCTCTATGGACTTGGCACAGGAATCAGGATACTTATAAGGAAAATAGCCATGGAGATCAAATCTACATTGTTCGACAACCTGAATTGTGCACTCAGATTTAAATGTGACTTCTCAATTTTAACATCGCACCTTTTTACACTGAGATTTGACAGCAGTTTCTAGCCTCTTCCAGTCTTACAAACAGAAAGGAATAATCCTCTGACGCCTACTTAAATCAGGCGAACAATTGCAAATAATTTGCCCCTCTCAGAGCATGATTGATCATATATGTGGCCAAATTGTCATTGACTCGTTGGAAATGCACAATACGACTGGTTTGGCTTTTGCAGTTTTGCAGCTGGTAGTTTTGTGCCAGAAAGAGCAAAAAGACCATGTTCCTCAATGCCTTGTTCACTTGTAGTCCAGCATAATAGACTTCACCACATCAGAATGTTCGCTAAAATCTATGAAAATAATGCAACAGATATACGTATACTTTCGTGCTTCAAACAAAGGTTGGTAGATGTAGATCATCGGATCCAAAACTTAATCGAAGAGTAACTGATTGGTTTGGCGTTCCATTTTTATTGTTTCTGCAGTAGTAACAAGAAGCTCAAATTCAGGACATTTTCAAACAAGGATTCTGAATGCACTTTTCATTCTGCTTGTTTGGTATGTTGTTTTAGTTTGTTTTTGGAATGATTTTGGCTTAATCTCCATTCCTCACCTCATGTAATTTCTTTTTATTATTAATAAAAAAAATCTAATAAAGGACGGGCGGTGATTCCCAGTTGTAGCGATCCCTAAAGTGGGTGTTTTATCATCCAACAGACTACTACAGAGGAATTGATATCGCTTAATACTTGTCAGAATAACTATAAAACAATAAAAATTCTTAATGCACATGCTCAGTCAATTACTATCTTTCACGGCGCCTCGATCAAGAAGCAATAGGTGTTCATGAGACATGTTCATTCGTGACTACATCTGCTGATGCTTTTGGATCTAGCCGGAAGTCGTTTTCCGGTGTAATCCAGGAACTACAACAATCTGGTACACCTAGTGAGTATGAAAAGCATTCGTGTCTGAAGGTTCTTAAGTATACCCGGATAACAACTATCAATCAGTTCCTTTCGACCAAAAAAAAAAAACTATCAACCAGTTCCTGAACTAAGTTTTCACATTGAAGCCAAAACTCTCCAGAGTTCACTTCTTCCTTTGCTTGATCAAATGTAGCCCGAATCACAGCCAATATTTCATGCAAATATTCATTAATTATTTAGCATTTACACACATTGCAGGAAAACTCAAATTTCAGAAAGCATGTCGGGGAAAGCTTTTCAAAACCACCGTTTAGGATCTAAAATTTTAATAAATACGCATAAGAAACAAAAGTTCTCAATAGTCAAGGGAACAAACAATTCGACTAGCAATTGAAAATCAACTTAAAATAATCCAGGTTTGGATTAATGTTATACCGATATATATATACACACACACATGAAAACGATTCGAGCCTCCACCCTAACAAACTCCAGCAGTGTCCCTGATCACTTTCCTTCCCCGGCGAGTCCGCCGAATTCCATATTTCAGGCGAGATCACCCAAAACTTCAAACAAGATCGATCTCGCCGGAAAACTGGAATTCGGCGGACTCGCCGGGGAGGGAAATTGATCGGGGACGCTGCTAGAGTCCGCTCGGGTGGAGGCGCGCCGGACGGTGGTGAACGGAGGGATGTGCGCACTTTAAGGACAATGCGCACGTGTGCTCCACATCCAGCCTCTATATATATATCCAGCCTCTTCAACTCTCTAGTCATCATCCTCCTCCGGTTCCAATTTCTTCTTACCTTTCTTTGCTGTTTTGACAGTTGAAATGTGAAGCCTTTCATGAAGTGGTTCAGGCGTACATGTTCTTTGATTGAATGCTCTCACACAAATAAAACCTGAAATGAAATTTAATAATTTAATATAATAATTCTCTCTTTCTTTCTTAGAGTTATTAATGTACATGAAAACAATAAAACCAAATTTGATATATGGTTAAATTTTCCATACAGTGAATTATAAATGATAATAACAAAGTAATATACAAAAACACTACAAAGTTCGCCAAGTAAACAAAAGACATATATATCCGTTGTCATTATATGGGCAATCAATATAGAATTTTTATAATTTTTATAGAAGTTTACAATTTGTTCAAACCAATTTATGTTCAAACAACTAACTAATCAATAATAATTTGGTTTTGAGCTACTTTTATAGCATTAGCTATGAAGTTATTAACTAAGTAATATAAAAGTTATGAAGTAGTAGATTACATACCATCCTTAAAGCACTCACTAAGTTCATCTCTTGATAGGCCTGTAATAAAATATGTTTAGTCATTCATTGTCATCATAACTAGTGATATAATTACATGACAAAATCTCTTAAATACATTTTTATAACAGATTATACAGAGATCTTTACATAATATTTAATTACCTTTGAGAATATGACTTGCTGAGGTTCCACAGTATACATCTCTTGTCATCTGATTCCATAACAAGTCTCTATGAACTTTAATGGGGTTTATGCTAGACTCGTGATCTGCAAAAACCTATAAAACAATAAAGTTAATGTATTAGCATATAGTAGCTTAAACTAAAAATACTATTGATTTAATGGTCTGCAATACATATAAAATATCAACTGCTAGAAAAAGACCAAGTAAACTCACCTCATTAATTTGAAAATATGTACCATTTAAAGGAAAACTTCCCCTCGTTGCTGTTCTACCTCGTTCATGCAATAATGAGAAAATTTATAAAATTGTTTAAAAAACACAGATTAAAAAATTGATCAGACATGGCTCATGTGATTACTAACCAAAATTGTTCCTTGAATAGTATCAGTGTCATCTTGTGTTGAGAGACTGCTACAAGAAAAACATGTCTTCTCACCATCACATGATGAATCTTTAGACCCATTGCAACTGCATCTGTCTTCATGTGGTTAAGATACTTTTGACATTTTCACAAATAATTCATTAGCAAACACATTCATACATAGACAGTCATAACTAAGGATTTTTCATTTGTGAATATATATTTCAAAGTATTTTGTATGTTTTTAAAGTCATACCTGGTGTTGGTTTGCACATCGCAAAAAGGTAAGGATATTTATCTCTAGGGTGTCGTCTCTCTAGTTTCAGCTGCAATATACATATTGACAATAAATAAGTTGAGATGTAACTCATGTCGGTGCAAACTTTGAGTTTGGAAGAGAAAAATAATGAACTTTATCTCTTTGAATAAAATGCTTTCTTTTTCGATCTTGTATCTGCATAATAGTTATAGTTAACTATATATAAATACACACACACACACACACACACACACACACACAACAATATAGCATTTTACAAATAAAGTGAAACTAAACTTACACCGAGTGTTTTGTCCTCAAACGCTCAACTTCTTTTAGTCTGCGAGCTGGGATTGAAAAAGCTTCTTCACGGGTCATAAAGGGTACTAGTGATGAAATATCACTTCCTCCAAATGCATTCATATGTGGACTTCTTGTTACAGACTCGTCAGTGAATAAGTGTTTGATGTCTCTTTCCACAGATTCTGGTTCCGGTGATGACCTTCTGGGTGATGCTGGTTCTTCAATTATTGGTTCACATTCTCTCATTTTATTTTCTAATTTGGTAGCGTCCTCAATAAATGTATGTGATGTTGGATTTGGTGGCTCGCATCTAGAAGAAAGATGACTAGCGCAAATGATTTCATTATTTTCATCTCTTTTCATTTGCCTTTGTGTCTCCGTTGACTTTGGTAACACAGCATGTTTTGCACTACATCAAATATATATATTAGACTTAAACCACTCAAAAAAAAAATAATCCAAATAAACAATTGCAAAGTTATTGTTTAGAGTTTGTTTCAAAGTTACTCAACTGTCGCTTCACTCCACTCAAGTTTTCCTTTTTCAGAAATTACCCTACTTACCGTCTCAACAGTTTCTACAGCAATCGAGATTTCAACAAGAAAAAGAAAGAGAGAAAATGGAAAAAAGATGCAGACAATGACGAAATCATCGGAGGGAAACAAACTTTTTTGGGTTTCCAGCCCATGTGTTTTTCCTAAGATGTTTCGTCTTAGAGTATGGTATTCCAATAAGGAAAGGATATCCTTATTGATTTTGGTATACCTGTAATCTTGGTTGATTACAGAGAAGGGAGGAGGCATTATTGCCTACCACTAACAGGAATATTGCCTACCACTAACAGGAATAGGATTTCCTATTTGGTGAAGAGATCTGAAGATCCTTATGGCTATATAAGGAGGGGTTCAGCTCTAGGGTTTTGTATCGCAGAGACAGCAAAGTGTGTTCCATTCTCGGTTAGAGGGTGAGAGAGGGCAGAGAGGAGAGAGACAGGAAGAGAAGAGAGTGTCCTTGTTTTCTTATACTTTCTGGTGTACCCATTATTAATATAGTGGAGAGTGTTTTCTGTCGGTGGACGTAGGCAAAAGTTTTGCTGAACCACCTTAAATCTGTGTTCTTTGTGTCTTATCTCTGTGGTTGTTTCTCTTGGTTTGCTGTGTTCTTTTGGGGTTCCTTGACATACATAATTGGCCAATATCACAACAAACTTCTGCCGGACTGCCCACCAGTAACGGCCAAAACAAAGTTTACCTCGTAATTTAATACCAAAGCGAGCAATAGTATGGTGACTGTGACCGGTTTTCTCAACGCTCGTCACGGTGGACATTGAATTGAAGGAAAGGAAGTATGGATGGGAACTTTCATCATGTCTTCATTGGGGCTCACTCTAGGTGCATGTTCACAAATTGCCACGGGTTAAGATGACATATCTTATGACAAAACTGGAAACTTTTGTTGATGTGGAGGGTGATAATGAATTTGGTTGTATTGTTGGCACTATGAAACCTTGAACTTGCGGCTTCACTCAGGGAAAGTTGTGTTAGCTGGGAACAAGGCAGGATAACTTGAGATTTTGAGTTACATGCTTAATTTGATAATAAGATTCGGAAATTTATGCTTAATTTCATTCAAGGGTGAAAGGAAGAGAAGTCGGTGGTTTACTTTGTTTAGGATCTACAAAACTAGCAGGTTGGAATTAATTATGATGAATATGGGATCTGAGGGAGAGGCATTTGAAGGAAAGAAGGGTGTGTACGTAATGGGGGAACCAATCTGACAAAAGTTAGAAGACAAATGAGGAGGAAGAAGGTAGGAACGAAGAAAGGTTTTTATCATGGTAATTTACCTGTCTTTTAATCTTCTCATCCTTACAACAATTTCTAATTAAAACATGGTTCATTGATAATTTTCATGTGTTTGAGAGTTTGAGGTAAAGAAAATGGATAGATGTTCAAAAGTTGCAGATTGAATTTGTGTATGATACGTGTCTACACCAGAGTTAATCCAGCCGCCTTTTAATTCCTTTAATTGTACTATCTTAGTGAATTATTTCAAAATTCATCATATGATATCAATTACAAGCTAAAGCTCTAAACTTGAACAAACCTTGCGTACGCGCTGAGATAATACTTGCCCTCGTTCTTCATTGGACATGAGTGACAGTTAGGCTTACGTTTGGTACAATATACCTGCATGAAAATTAAAATGCTAGTTCCATATACTTAAAGAGTCAATAAGAAACATCACAATTTTGGAGTAAAAAGTTTTCAAGATACATACCTTTCCAAAAGTTATCAAGTATGATTAAAGTACTTATTGACTATGGTTATATATATATATATATATATATATATATATATATATATATATACAAGTAACTTCAAAATAGAAAATTTTGAGGCTTACAATTCCTTGAAGCTCCGCAACTTCTTTAGCCGTGGCCAAAGATACTTTTGAATATCGTCTACGACCGGCATCCTACAAAAAGTATCCATTGATTAAATTTACTAAAACTATGAAATATGCTGATAAGTAATTTTTGTATAGCACGTAATGTTAATATATTGTTTACACTGTTGTTTGTATAATATGAACTCACTTTTCTAATACGTGTATCTGAACATCTTCAGGTAATGGTTGCATAGGAACCCACCCTAAACGAATGGCTATCCTGGCAACATTAACGTCCACCTAATAGAAAAAATAGACAAGTATTTAAATCTTGTAAGAATATAACATGACTTGATACTTGCTTATGTAACTCTTACTGGGAATGCAATCTGCTTGAGTGCTAAAAGGCGCACACACTCTACACTCTTTAAACCGATTCCCTTGATATTAGTCAAGTATGTCCTACAAATGTAGATAAATAAATAATAAAAATATTAGATGCAACAAAATAGAATCAAATATTAAATATCAAGAAGTTAAAATCACGCATGTAAAATAATTTACATACCTTGCTAGTTCTGCCGGAGCCCATCGTAGCCACTCAAGGTTTATTTCTTTATGGTCTTCATTCACTTCATTAAGAAATTGCTACAAAACAAATTTAAACAAGTTAATTAGTTCATGTGACAGCAGAATTTCCTGAAACAGAGCTGAGCTAGCTAGCATACAATTTTAGAGAGCAATCAATTAATCAATTTATACATCAAAATTCAGACAACAATTGGACAAAGCATTACAAGGTTACTCATCATGGTCTACCGTACTGAATCATCAAGTTCCATGTACATATAAACTTGAGCGACTACAACTCTATTTCTCTCCACCAGGTCATTCAAGAGGAACTAAATATGACAGTGAGGTCAACCGCTGACCAGCCCATCATGCATACACCACAAAATACCTCTTATATCATATGAAAACCATGATAAGGAGTTACCTAACGTTCATATTTGACACACAAGATGAACCCTAAAATCGCTTCAATATGATATGAGTGTGTGTGTGTGTGTGTGATCTCCCCTAGAAACTAGTTGAAAACCCTCCCTATAACCTAGAGCAGATAGTCTTTCAAGTAATAGAGAAACATAGATGAAAGTTGTTCACAGTTTTCATTGGCACATACAATTAGGTAGATATAAGGCAATCAGTTTATACATCAAATTTATACAACAACTGAACAAAAGAAACTCCAGAGTGCAGACTCCTATACAAGTTTGAGATTTCAACGTCAATATTATAAAACATATTTAATTTTCTTCATCGGAAAATTATTATAAAACAGATAAACAGAGCTAGGTAGCACACTATTGAATGAGCAATCAAACAATCAATGACCCAATCAAGTAAAGAGAACAACTGATCCAATGAAGCATCAGAGCAGTTAAATCAAGTCATAGATGTACATGAAAGATTATAAGGACTATGCTGGGGTCCTATAAAAGATTATACTACATTATTGCAAGTAGGTTTCCCATGAGTCCATGACTAGTATGATAAACCCTAAACCCTAAACCCTAAAACCCTAGCTGTTCATCATGACAGAAGTCACAGAACAGAACTAGGCTCAGAGTACATACTATTTGTTCACGGAGAGGGATGAACTCTAAATCTTTTGCTTTTAGTCTACTGATGACAAAAATGGATTTTACCTACCCATGGACTATATATAAATTAGAAATAATATGTATTTTCTATATATAAATCAGAAATTATTACAGAAATGATAGATAATTTTTTTATACCTTTCTTCGATCTGCGATGTTATGTTGTTGTCCATGTCCCTTTATGACTTCAGCAATATCATCAACATCTGCTTGTCTAATGGCCTGCCAATTCACTGAATCTCTGGGCTGCAACATTCTTTTGTCCACACAATTAAGCTCTATTTTTTTTTTTTTTTTTATAATAATCCCAACCAGGTGTTTCATTCACCATAGCACCCTCAATATTATTTATTTCTTGAGCATCCGCCTTCAACTTCTTTCCTTTTTGTTTTATCGCATTGAAGTGAGTCTGTGAGTTGTTACTTATAATATCATCCGAGCACTCAGACTCATCATATAACACCAAGTTACTTGTAGAGCTGGCAATATTTATATCTCACCATATGTTTGGTCATTTGATGGTTCACAGCTTGACTTCGAGGTTCCACCCTCTGCGTACTCCTCAATTTTAACAATTTTTGATTGCTTATCACAACTGGACCTTAAAGTGGGCTGGCATGGGAAGGCTGCAACTAGTGAAATAAACGCAGAGCTGTAGAAAAGAAAATCAAACTTTCAACCTCTTTCTCTGTCCAGGCTCTTTCTCACTTAGCTTTCTGTTAGGTCACTACTCTCACTTAGCTTTCAGGCACAGTTTTTACTGCTCAGGTTTTGTGTTTTAGAGAAATACTAAATTTTTAACACTGCCAAGTTTTTTTTCAAAAGCCAACTTGTACCACCATGGGTGAGTAAACTGTGAGTTTCTTTCATCACCATTGTATTACTACAAACGTTTTTCTTAGAGTTGTTTCAGTTCAAATGTTTCTCTACTCTTTGTTTCTGGCTATTTCGTCTATTATCCCTCGTTTTCTTTTCATCAAGACCACGACACCTCTCTTCTTCTTTTCTCACTCTCTTAGTCTCTCTTCTCCACAGAAACACGTTCTGATTCACCAAAAACTATCGATCCTGTACGGCTATACTCCATGAAGAGTACCTACTTGTGGAATATGTTGAGGCCAACCAGAAGGAATTGATTCAAGGATTTGCCGAACTCATCTGATCTCATCTGATCCTATATCAAATTTCTAAAGTAAGGTTCGATTTTGAATGATTATTTTCAGATTTCTGTCAAAATTTATGGTTTATTCTTCTTAAATTGGTATGGGCTTTGTTCAATTTGACTCGTTTATGATGATATTGAAAAATAGTGTTCTACCTAGATTCGAATTTGATTGCTTACCTTTATATTTTCCCATTTTTGATTGCTCAAATTAGTTGATTGTAAAAGTAATATCCCTATTGTAAAGTTTCTTCTTTTGTTAGAATGTCTTGAGAATCTTAAATAAAATAAAATTTCATTGATCAGATAGTAGGTTAGGATGTGATTCAATAAGGCCAACGATTAAAATTATCATAGATATGGTGCAACATTTGTACAAATACAGAAGCTGATCAAACAACAAGGCCAACAAGAAAGACCCTTACTGAAGATTGGTCATTCTGAATACTTTCGAAATGAACCCTCTTCTTGAATCTTCAAACTTCACCTCTACTAACTAGACTATAGACTTTTCTAGTAACGAATTAACTGCAATAAATTTGTATATTGTAGCTTGCTAGCGCTAGTTTCCCGGTTTTTATTTGTTTACCCTGTCCTGATTCATATATTATTTTCTTCTTTTATAGGGTTCAAGGAAGGAGAAACGGTTTGGAATAGTTGCTGAAATTAAAAGAAAGTCTTGTTAGTGACGACAAGAATGAAAAATGGTGTATTTATATATATTTCTCTTCTAATCGGTATCTGGTTTTCTCTAGTTCGCTTTCATATTATTCTTTTACGAATCCCCTTCTAGTTCTTTGATTTCTCAACTTAGTTTTTCAACTAGCAGCTCTTTGGACGTATATGGATATGTAATTAACTTACTATGCTTTCTTCAGTTTTTTGGATTCCCTTTTTTCTATCCAATTTGCAGTTTGTACTTTGTTCCAGATACATTAAACGAAATTATGTTCTTCTCCCCCTAGCAATGCCAGAAGAGTCCATAGCTGTTCTACTTGCAAATACACTAAACTTTTGTGTTCTGTCATTGTTTGCAGCTCCCTTTCTTATTAGCTTGGTTTATTTTTCTTGGACATCAGGTATTCATATATTTCTTTTGAGTACTCTGAAATTGAATGTTTAATGTGGTCATTGTACTAAAATACGGGTTTTGTTTTGGTTTTTGCAGACTAAATTTGTTTGTGTGTGTTAAAGAGACCTAAAGTAGGGCATAGGAGGCATTAATTTGCTTTGAATCAAGAAGGCTTGGCTTAGAAGCTTTTTTTACTTTGAAAATGAAGACATGACTGTATTGTTATGTATCTCTCACATCAGATGAGAATTTTGTATATGACTTTCTATTGAGGTTAAGAGAATATCTGAGACTCTAGTTTTTATGTGTGCATAATTTGTCTGTAGATGAAAAAGTTTCATAGTGCATGATTGGAATTCATTCTGAAATACAGGCAAAGTCAAAATGTCTCGCTAAATTTCACTAGATTTCTGAAAAGTAAACAAAAAAAAATAAAAAAAATATGTCTGACTGACAACCAGAAACAGAGAGAAAAAAAATCTGACATAAGGGCATTTTAGGTAGTGGAGTGTGAGTGGTGGAATTATATTATTAAAAAAGTGAAAGAGAGTGTGTGGATTGTAATTCTTGGAGTGTAATTCTTTTGGTCAAAAGGTACAATCCATAAACAAGGAACATGGCCGTACTAAGTATACGAGACACAATTCTCTTCCGATAAGAACAAGCAAGACTACAGAATTACCTTTTGAGTTGTGAATCAGAAGTTCCATTGATCAATTTCGAAGTGAGAAAATTGAGGGATTTGGCAACACAAAATCATAGATAATACGTATAGTGCCGACGGACCTTAGTTTCAAAGTTTCAAGTCAATTAAATTCAATGATCTATATATATACGGTAGTTATTCATAACCAAGTAATATGTATAAAATAATTGTAGTAGTGAAGAACATACCTTGAATATCGCGCATATGAATCAGAAATAAGTCAATCCGACCAAGAAATAATTCTCTCTCCTTCTCCCAAAACTGAGAATGCTCCTCATCGTGTTTATCTCCCTCCTTAACTATATTTTGCAATTGAAGCTTCCATGGATGAACAAGTTCACCGTGTTCTAATTTCTCAAGCTTTTCTTGCCAGCGTCCTTTTTTCTTTGTCATGGCCACCATACCTCGTTCACCATTTGCATGAGCTACAATACCGAGCTCAACATGAGGACTGTGTTTCTCATTTTCTTGGTAACAAACTCGTATCCCATGGTTACTTTTATGACTTATATTCTCTATGTATCTGTATTAAATTCAAAGATATAATTGAGCTTATAAAAAATAAAGAACTTAAAAGACAAAAAAATAATACAGTCCTTTACTTATTTTTCTGAAATGATGAATAAAGAATAACTCTACCACATACCTATATTTTTGACTAACAGCTCCAAATCATCACTTTCCAGTAGGCTTACTATTCCGGTTAAGCTTTCTTCAATGTTCAAATCTATGAAAAAAAAAAAAACACAGTCATGTTTGTTCATAAAGTTTCCTTCAAAAAAAAGTGAACAAAATATAATACTTGAAATTACCTCCTGATTGGGTGATTAACCATGGAGACAACTGCTGTTTGTTGTCAAAAAATTTCTGCAATTCCTTTTGACTGATTCCGGGGGCAGCTCTTCTCTTATTATATTTCTGTTTAAGATAGTTCGCTTGAAACTTGATAGCTATCTTCTGCTACCTCTCTACTTCCATTCTCCTCCTGCCCAGCCTTTTTTTCTTTTGTACTTTTTGCAGATTTGGTTCCATTATTCTACTATAATCTTTGAGTTCCCATTTCTTTTCCATCGTCGTAATTGGGACATGATTGAGATCGATTGTACTTGAACTCTTCTTCAATGACACATTATTCTTCCTTTTTGGCGTCTTGAGCTTCAACCTTTTATTCTTTTTGGTGGGAGTCTTCGGTTCCATTCTAGGTACAGACATTCCTAGATTAGGTACCACTTTTGGCCAGTAAACTTTTTTGTTTGGTCTCCTGAGTTTCTTTCGTGGCGTTTGAAGTGTAGCATCATGTAGTTTTCTTTTTAATATACTAATATTGCTTGTATCACCAATTCAGAACTTGCCATCAACCAATTCTCCATTCTTCAAGTTATCTGCAATCACATACATGCTCTAATTTAGTATATGGACAACACTATCTCAAATCATGCTTACATACAAACATATATAAATAAAAAAGAACACGAAAGTTCACAACGAATGCCTAATAAAGATGTGGAACTCAATATGCACCTAGGCTTGCTGCATGATTAGCTTTTCAAGCAATCACTGTAATGCTGTCTAGTACCAAAACTCTCCACATATAAAAGATGTATTTAATTCCTATTGATAAGAAGTTCAGGCTCTTTTATTCAAAAATGAGAAACCAATGCTGCTCAAGCTATATATATTTTCCTAATCACTTACATTGTGACATGGATTCAGGTTGTGAAGGTACTGGCATGAAAGAACCCTCAATGCTGCCACTTTTGGGGATTACGGTGTCGGAAGACGAACTCATCAGATTAAAAGCCAACGCTTCACGGTTTTCTCTGGGAGCCGAAAAATCATTAGCAAATTGATCCTCAATGTCACACTCCTCCGCAACAGGCTGTTTGTTCAAACCAAACAAACCAATGGAATCCAAATTCATGTCACTGTAATCCTCTACCTTCTCATCCACATCCACTGGCTTCTCTTTGTTTTTTCTCTTGTAAAACCTGATAGTTTGAGTCTTTACAGGAGCAGGAGTATCACGGCCTACCTTCCTTCTGTTTTTTCTCTCGTAAAACCTAGTCTGAGTCTTTACGGGAGCGGGAGTATCACGGCCTACCTTTTCTCTGTTTTTTCTCTCGTAAAACCTGATAGCCCAAGTCTTTACCGGAATATCATGGCCTACCTTCGATTTGTTTTTCCTCTGGTAAACCTTCATAGTCTGAGTCTTTACAGGGGTATTAAGGATTTGAACAACCACCTCAACAGAGGAGTCCATGACAATGTCGTCGTTTGCTCTGTTTTTTCTGCGGTACACCCAGAAAGAAAACAGAGAGAAAAGATAAAGTTGTTGTCAAACTATCAGAAAACAAAAACAAAAGATACAATAAAAAGATCGGAGATAGAAATAAAGATATTCCTAACCTGAACATGGGTGCCTTCGTCATCTTCCCGTATCCCGTATAGCTTCTTCTTCTATGCAGAAATATAAGTGTCTTCTTCCATGCAGAACTGGTGTAAAGTGGTATGTGAAGAGGGAGAAGTGGTTAGGAGAAAGTGGTATGTGAATATAAGCCTAATAAACGGATGAATTCGAATTTGTTTCGGATTGGATTACGTTGTATGTTTTACACCGGAGTAAAGTCCTCCTTCCTCGTTTACACGTGGGTACAATGCAACGGTGCAGATTCTCCGCCTTTTACGTTTGCGCCTCTCCGCTTTTTTCTGTGCAATTTCAAAAAAAAAAAAATTCAAAATAGTAAAAAAGATAGTAAAGACAACCCTTGACTCGGGTCAAGATTGAAATTTCACAAACAAATTTGATGATCCTTGCAGCAGCTTCCTTACCTGTTGGCATCTTGATATGGTTTGTGTGCAAGTCCCAATCATATAAGGGATAATTGTGGAGCTCATCATTAATCAATTCTAAGAAGCAACTTCTTCTGAAGAAGCAAAACCCTGCGAGATATAAATATTTCATTACTGACTCACAGACAAAATGTCAACAGTGTTATATGAAACTGGCTCCAGTCTCTTGCTTAATTTTCCTTTTAATGCTTTGATAGACGGGGAAAGAAGGGTATAAATAAAAAAAAAGGCAGACATAGGGCATATAACACGCTAGAGACATGGAGAAGGAGTCGCCGCCGGAGGACCTTTGAAGAGATTTGACAGCAACACAAACAAAAAAAAGAAAAAAAAATGAAGTTTTGGCCACATGTCCATTGACTCTACTATTTACTGGTATCCAACTAATTAGAGATAGCAACAGTCTAGT
Organism: Fragaria x ananassa; assembly: GCA_034370585.1. Taxonomy (NCBI): domain Eukaryota; kingdom Viridiplantae; phylum Streptophyta; class Magnoliopsida; order Rosales; family Rosaceae; genus Fragaria; species Fragaria x ananassa. The sequence goes on along the minus strand of CP139757.1, from coordinate 19,018,732 downwards.
GAAATGAGTCATGATAGGGAGATCTGTCGCCTGTAGGAAAAGAAGTTTCACTAGACTGCAGGAGCTTGACATGAATTAATACAATCATGGAGAATCTAAAGGGGAGAGAAGAATGGGGATCAAAAAGACTCCAATTATTGAAACTTTAGAAGAAAAAAAAGAAAAAAAAAAAAAAAGGAATCCACCAAAAAGCGAAAATTGAACTACGTACTGACATTGTTTAAACCAAGCAAAGTAACCCTCTTTTAAACTATCACTACTTGAACATATGTGGTTTTCTTATGTTCCACTCATGTGACAAAGTCCGACAAAGTGGAAAGAAGCATCATATAAGTATGCGCCTGTTAACTGTAACATGGAAGTTGTGATATCATCTTGTCATGAGCCTTAGGATCTTATCTAGTGAAGTCAAAAACCAACATTGCAATATTATTCTGAAAACTGCAACCTAGATATCGTTTAATGCTCACCACTTTGATAACACTATATATTCAACCTCGACAACTGGACGGGTGAAACGTACCGTTTGTTTCCATACCCAATTTTCTACTATAACCATGTGCTATGATGTAACTCTACATAGGAACATAAGTGACTGCCTCGATAAGGGGATCAACTAAACAAGTGCAAACAGAGGAATTTAAGTAGATAAAAGAAAACACCATCAAGAATGTAATCTGAAATACATCATGCAATAATGCACCAATGCCGTTAATACTACACTTCCCAGTCAGCTTGTTTAAATGTCAATTTTCTGCGCCCCTAATTTTTAACTAACATATTAATCACTAAACATGAAGAAACTGTATCCACTCTTTTCAGGCAGTGGATTCCATGCTAACTCAAGCATATCAGACTTGACAGATGGAACGCTCATTCTGACAACATGTTTGTTCTACACAATGCAACACCAACATCATTGTAATTCTGGTTGAAGATATAAATCTATCAAGACAGGAATGGAAAGGACATCAACTTATTATTGCAAAAAATATTGGAGGAAACTATAATAAAATGTATATGCACTGTCTAAATATAGAAGGAAAACTTTGTAAGGCGATCACACTGGACTTGATAAAGATGAGCAAGAGACCATGTGAGAATTTACTACTCGAAACAGCAATATGTGGTACGGTCCTACACCCTAACTAAATGAATGCAAAGAGCAACCAACACTAGCAAGAAAGGGTTGACTGCAAGAATATTTTGAACAAGCAAAAACATTTTTATAACTCTACAACCCACAACAGAGAGGGAGAATTCAGTCAAATACCACTTCAAAATTAAAAACTGAGCCTAGAGGTGATACAGTTATTGGTGAGACTTTCAAGTGTTTTTGGAGGCACCTTACTTATTGGGACTTGAAGTGTTTTATGAGGTATCTTTTCATCTGTTATTCAGGAAAGCGCTGGTGGATAAGTTTCCTCATGCACAGTGCATCAATTATCTAGTTTGCCTCCTAGAAATATAAAGATAACCCTCAGTCTTAAATCCAGAAATGCCTGGCCCTAAACCAATTTTCCAGATTGAATCAGAGTAAAACACAGGCTACAGCTATAGATGTGGAGCATAGATATCGGAGGCAACAGATGAAATCTGAGAAACCAACATTACACCAAATCCTGAATTGAATTGAGACCCTGAATTATATTGGGGGGAAAAAAACGATTTACACCAAACTCTTAGTTTGAACCCCAAACGAGGACAAACTGTTTGTCTAATTAAGAAGTGAGGGAAGAGAAACCTGGTTTTCAGTTGATGCGGCTGTTAGCTATCAGAGAATCAAATGCAGGTTTAGAAGGTATTTCTCAAAATATAGCTGCGAGGTCATTACTGGAATAATGTTATAATAACAACTTTTCAAGTAGAGTGACATAGCTTTCACAGTTTCACATGTAGTCATAGCTTCTTCATGAAATCTTCAATGTTGTCAGCAGCTGCAGACATATTCTTCAGTTTAACTTCATCCCAAAGTAAACGACAAGTCCTATATCTAGGCTTCATATCTTGAGCAATCATCTCCTCGAAAAGACTATAAGCCCACTCACATTTACCTGATCTGCATAGACCGTGAATTAGTAATGTATATGTTGAGAGATCAAAACTGAGATGATGTCCATTGACCATGTCATTCACCAACTTATTCAAAAAATTGTCTGTTTTGCCAGTTTTGAAGCACATTTTAAGCAAAGGATAGTATGTCTGAACATCAGGCTTACAGAGCCCAGACCTTTCCATCTTCTGGAGGATTTTCAAGGCTTCTTCCTCTTGAGCATGATTGCAAAACATGGCAATCAACGTATTGTAAGTTGATGTATTATGAGGAACCTCATTCTCAGGCATCTCAACCTCGAAAACACGAATAGCTTCAGGCACTCGTCCAGCTCTTCCTAGTGTGTGGATCAGTGAGTTGTAGAACAGGGTGTCAGGCTTACATCCAGCTGATTTCATTCTCTCATATAATTGCATAGCTTCCTCAAATTCCCCAGAGTTTGTAAGATAACACATGACAGTAGTGAAAGTGACAACATTTGGAGGGCAGCCTTGAGCTTCCATTTCATCAAACAGTTCATAGACCTTTCCAAAGTTGCATTTGTGGCAATAAAAGAGGGTAATGGTTGAGTAGCTGAAGGCACAAGGGCGACAGCCATGACCCTTCATTTCTTGGATTGTCCAATGTGCCTCATCAACGCGATTGACCTTGCACCAGCCGTGGATGAAAATGTTAAACGTATGAGCATTTGGTGAGATATGTGATTTTAGTTCTAAAAAGATATAGCGGGCGACCTCAACTTTTTTCTCTTTGCAGAGTGTGTCAAGCAACAAGTTCATTGATTCGGTGTTCTTATCTAATCCAAATCTTCCTAACCCATCAAATATCCTCACGGCATCCTCCCATTTCCCTGCACCAGCAAATCTTCTCAAAACCTTACCTACAGTTTTGAGCGTTACGAGACGATCCTGATGCATTCTCTCTAACAAATCCATAGTCTGATCCATCTGCCTCATTTTTCCTAGAATGTCGATGATCATATCATACGCATCTGGGGGGAGTTCATAGCCAGGCCGTGACTCAGCCCATCTGAATACACCCAATGCCGACTTCCAATCATTCTTAAATCGATGAAGCAATTGATGAACGAGGACATGCGTGAGCTGAATGCTGTTACATGCTTGATCATTTTGAAGAGACAATAGTATTTGATCATCACTATTTCCAACAGGAACTCTAGTTATGATAATGTCAAGATCCGATAGTCTTGTTGGGCGTTCCAATTGTGACGACCCCAGTGGAGACACAGCAGATGAGCAAGTATGCAAAAAGGCAGAAGAGTTTGAAGAACTGCCTAGGAAGCAGACCCTTTGAAAGCATTTCTGAACACGGAAGATCATGAACATCGATTCTAGTTCCTACACACAATAAACAAAGCCTCAGCTTGTTTATTACAAATACAACGTTCTGGGAGAAGGAAGAGATGTATTTTAACATAGAAACAAGAAACGGGTATTAAAGGAGAAAAAATGATATCCGCAGCAATGATAGTCGACAAGAAGTTGCAAACAATTGCCTGGCCAGCCACAGAAGCACAACAGTATATACTCGAAATATCACCATTATTCTTGCAGAAATGATTGCAGGAAACTACAATATGATTAATCTAAAAAAAGGAGCATGATCAGATTGGAGTCTATCGAGGTAATGAAAAGTAAATCATACCAGTCCTACTAAATGAATGCAAAGATGACGCGACAAAAAGAACAATACAGACAAGTCTGAAACACAGAGAAAGAATGAACTCTCAAGTCCAATACAAGTTCAAACTTACTGAGAGTGTTCAAATAGAGTCAAAGCATGCAAAGCCCAATAGATGGGTTTATTCAAAAGAAGCTCTCTGAATTCAATTGGAGCACAAGTATTGCATATTTATATCAACGTGAAGCGAGGATGCGAATGAACAAGACACAGTAAAAGGCGAAGCAGTGAGAACCTACCTGACTTAACTTGGATGACAAACGCTCGAGCCACCGGTCACAGCGTTAGGGAGAAGCCGGCGAGGAACGTCGCGGCGGAGACAAGCTTGGCGACGATCGTAGAGGCTGGCTGGTCTGTTTAGCTTTCTACAAATTGAACCCTTCATTTGTTTTGAATTTTCAATTAGACCCTACTAGAGAGTTGCGGTGCACTTCTTTGCGAAAAAGTCATTTTGGCTGACTATTAAAAACCATTTGGAGGATTAAAGTACAAGATAAAAAGTTTTGATATATCTTTTGTACACTAGAGACATATCTTTTGTTTGGTAACTCATGTGGATCACAGTTGCAGCATTAGTAGTTATGAAGGTCTAGTGTTCCGTTGACAGATTTTTGGATTAGATATTAAAGCATCATGATTCTCTATGTTGTAGACTTTATCATTAGTTTACATCTACTATCGAGGGAATTATGAGACTTTAAACCGAAATGTTTTATTTCGGCAGCTTCAGCAACAAGCTCAGGAAGGTGCATAAACAATCTCATTACAGAAGTTTTACAGCGAAAATGTAAGCTATCTTATTCAGGCAAATGCAGGAAAAAAAACTTTCGAAAAACAAACATCACAAAATAAAGACCCCTTTTTTTTTTTTCTATCAGCTATTGCCATTTTGCAGATCCACGGTTTATATTAGTCTAACACTACAGCACCTTCTGCTTGCAGAAATGAAGCCACCACACAATATTTAAAGTGGCATGTAAACATTGGTTTATAATCAATAGACTGCTAGTGTCGGTATAACCAGCATGAAAGTGTAATCTGGCCAAACAAGCACAATCAGTAATCAAGCTTCCTCACACATTGTCTTACTACTTGATACACACATACACAACAAAATCGACATGGATTACAAATTAATACAAATAATCTGTTGCAGAATTGCAAAATTCATTTCATTAACGTCACTATCCACTTCAAAGGCATTGGCAATAATTTCATGCAGAAAAGGCTATACAACATTGTCAGTTCGTATAGCAACAAGGGGAAACGCCAGAGGAAAGAACATACAACGAGAGAAATGTTAATACTTAATACAAGAAGCTACATTAATAGAGATGCATAAGGTCTGATCATTCACCAGCTGAAAAAGTTACAAACATGTTCCAGAAAACACAGTTCAGATCATCCCCCAGCCAAAAAAAGATAAGATATTCATAGTGGCTCCAGTGCAAATTAGTCACTACTCATGCCCTCTCATCAAACTATCAAAGATAACATGAGCATCACCAAATGAGCCTGCCCTAAAAGGTCACTACAACATTCATAAGATGAACATAACCTAATCTGATTAAGCAGATGAAGAACCATCTGTGGAGCTCACCTTCTGTAAGAGGCCTTTTATTTTACACTCCAGATTGGCTCACATCATTTGAGAAAGATTATCGCCTGACCTCTCCAGCATTGATGTCATAGACTGAAGATTCTGCCTTACAACGTCAAGGCAAGTCCCCTTGGCAAGCTATTGTATGGGAGTCAGCAATCTCAGCAATCTCTTTTTAGGCGGAGAGGCTAGGCTGGTGGCTAAAACCTAGGAAACTGATGGAAGATTAAAGCGCTTGTAACCAACAAGATTTGTGCCAAATGGGTTGTCTTTCTCTAAACTCTGAAATGCTTCTCCAGCATCAGAGCCTTCCATGAATACAACCTGTGCACTACTAGACTCTTTTAACAATAGTGTGTCTGATTCTTTCAAGGGTCCAAACCTACAAAATGTTGAAATTAAATCATCTTTCGAAGGCATCAGGATTCCTGGGGCAAAGGTCAAGAGGAGAGCAGTTGCTAAAGCTTCTTCTTTTCTCCTCCTCTTCCTCCTCTCGGGTTTAAGGCGTTCAGCAACATTTCCATTCAAATCAGGAATGCCGTTAGCTAGAACAGAAATTCCCAGATCTACCTTCCCCTTTCTCTTTCTCTTCGGAGCAGGTTTACTTTCAGCTGATAGCAGGCTGGTAACCTGGTTAGAGTCCAGGCATGGAAAAGCCTGAGCAGGAATCCCCAGATCAACAACCAATGTACCAGGTTTCAAATTGTTTCCATTGGCATCTACGAAGCCAGGAGCCACATTGGATTTTGAATGCTCTGAAGCAGCTTCAGTCCCCAATCTCTTTTCACGCTCAACATTACCTTCAATAGCGGCATGGCCAATGCTCTGTTGATTATTAACCAGAACGGTAGGTATAACACTGTTACCATTCAAATCAGGTATACCAATTGTTTGTTTAATCTGCAAACTCGCTTGACTTGTGTGTTCCGCCTTCTCTCTTTTCTTTCGTTTAGGCTTATCACAGGGCACCGCAGGGCCAACAGCTAAAGAATCTTGTGCCATTTGCCGATCAGGGGAAATGCTGGTATTGACATCTGACATCCCAAAAAGAAATTTAGTTTTGGATTTCCCTAACTTTGGTCGTCCCCTTTTCTTGCCAACGTTTACATTCACACCCTGTACAGCAGTTCCAGGGCTTTGAACTAAACTTGACTTGTTGGCAGGGTCTTCATCCTCTGCATTCTTCAAAGTAGCCTTTTTATTTCTTTTCTTTGGCACAGATTTACCCTCAATCTGGTCAACATTTTCCAACAGGCAAGATTCAGCATATGTATCCTCATCCTGACCAGCCATGTTCTTACTATAGGTTTCACAAATAGGCTCGTCATGAAATACAGATATCCTGAAGTTAGATACAAACCAAGCAACTGAATCAAATGCTTTATTTTCGAATGGATACTGGCAGTTGATGGCAGCAGAGCAGAATTCAGAAAGCAACTCAGCAGAAGATGTATTTTTCAAATATGAATTACCAGATGTGTTACCCACACTGGTAAACCTCCTATACCATTTCCACCAGAACTTATCACCATTGCTTTTAAAATTTGAAGGTGGTCCATCAACAATAGTTGCAGCAATTCCTTCCGTAGATGATCCTATCTGCCCCAAGTTTACGTATGGGTAAGACAAGTACCTACTCCTTTTCCGCTCTCTAGACTCTGCGCCTGTTTCAGTCACTCCTTCATTTCCGCTATCACCATATCCTATACCGGAAGCATTTCCCTCTTTCACTGTTGGTGATATTAAGAGGCCAGTCTTTTCAATTTCAGAACTCCTCTTCATCTTTCTCTTCCTGACCTTTGAACTTGAGATGGAGGTTCTATCGGCACTACCCCCACCAGAAACCTTTGCAAAACCTTCACCATCATCATTCTTTTCTTGATGAAAAATAATTTCCTCTGTTTGCTTCAGCATGGTTCCATCTGCACCGCTTTCGGCATCACTTCCTTCCTGAAGTAGATGCATAGGAAGCTGACAATGCCCTGTGGAGCTATAGAAGGCAGATAATCGACTCTGCATAACAATAAAATCAAGTATGCCAACTTTGGAAACAACCCGGGCAAGACTTTTCAGATATGACAGGAACTCTACAGAATCAAAATGTGTAACTGAAATTTCACCAAGTCCACCACAGTTGCGGTCAGGAACTGTAACTCCTCCCTCAGACGCTGCATCATCAACTGACAGTCGATTTCGTTCCAAAACACAGGCACAAGTCATATTCAATCTAACACGGCCACCAAACTCTTCAAGGGCTTTCTCTACAGCTCTAACAAAAATCCTAGCCTTGCTTTGCCCTGAAATCTGCTCAAACAACTGTGCGAAAGGCTTCAGTTGACGTCGACGGCACCAAGCAACATGCCCCATCCCAAAGTATCCGACTAGTAAACAGCCTTCTTGATGACTAACCATCCCCAGCTTCGATGCATCTACAGGATCATGAATTCTACCAGGCCACCATGTCTTTATTTTTGTCTCAACCCATACAATGTCACCCACACAAAACTCATAATCTCCACCATCTTCGCCCTTCTCCAGCTCATCATTGCCAAATTCTTCTCTCCGACTCGATTCGAATGCATCTTCGAACTTATTCTCAACCCCACCATCTTGAAACATGTTTCCAATTCCCTCATCTTTTCTCTGGGCACCCACAGTCACAGCTAATTCCGAAGCCTTAGCTTCGTTCCTAAAATCTTCAACCATTTTCTCAACTCCAACATCTTCAGCCATCTTCTCAACTCTAAAATAAGTAAATCTTCAACTACCCAATATAAGAAACTAAATTTGCAAAAAGAAAACCCAAAATTGCAGAAATACCCAAAGTAGTAAGCAAGGAGTGGAATTGAAACCTCAGAACATGGAAGGGAGGTAGAATTACCGTAGCCCAGCGAAACCCTAACCCGAAACGAAGAATATCCCAGAGAAGCCACGGGAGGCGAGCTTCAGTGCAGAGATATGGGGAAAGTGATAGAGAATATTGCTGGGACCAGATTGGCGGCTGAGGAGAGTTGAGATGTTGGTGAGCTAGCTAGCAGAAGAAGAAGAAGAGTAGCTCTTTCTCAGTCTTTTGGTTCGCATCCAGAGCTTGTAAAAATCATCTTCAGATTCTTTACCCAATTACCCAGGAAACCTGTTTAACCACATCCACACCATAACCCGACCCGAAGAGAGGAATTAATAATTTATTAATCAATGGACCAAACTCAATTATAGGACCAGCAAACGCGAGGTCGAGAAACTACAAATAACGCAGAACATGGGTCTCTAACTCCAACTTTTGTAGTTCTACTTCTGTGGCATATATATAATCATTTTATATTTTCAAAGAGCTAAAGAAATTACAATCGAAAATCTCTACTACAACTCAAACTGAAAATATTAAAACTAACAACTGTGATATATTAAACGTGGTTGAACTGTTTAATATGAAGGGTTGAGCTGCTTAGTATTGAATCTCTATATTAAGAGTTGGAGCCCCAGCTCCCACTAGTCTGTGGATATATAGGTAGGACAGCAGTTTAAGAGACCTCCAAGTTCGTGCGCCTGCAACGATAGATTAGCCTAGTTTTGTTGGGATACTCTCGTGAACCTCAGTCTGGATATTGTTTAAATGAATGTGTTACTAATTTATTAATGTAACTTAAATGACTTATTATCTCACTCTTAATTGTAAAGAGCACATGCACATGCGGTGGTAGATTTTTAATCCAAGTATCTAAATTCCCTTTGTTGTCGATGCAATTACGAATACACATTTTTTGGTCATCTCTTTCGTCTATGAAGTCTTTTACTTTTCTTGTCACGCCCCGACCCTTAATTTTTACCTTAATTACTAGCACGGTGGTAATAAGAATTTTACCGTCTTCATCAGTAAGTGTTTAATTTAATTGGTCCCCAGAGTAGTGTTAGGGGACGATTATTTAGAATGTTTATTCGAAAGAAGAAAAAAATGACGACGGTAAAAATAGTAATTTTTGCTAGTAAAAGGTAATTTTTATTGGGGTATTATTTTCGGGGTGTTGAATTTTGGAGTGGGTATTAGTTTTTGGGTTGGCCCGGTTTTGGGCCAAGCCCAGTCCACTCTTTCTTCTCTCTCTTCCGCGCGTCTCCCTTTCTCTCCCTCTCCCTGACCCATTCTCTGCCCATAAATTTCGGCCGTTAGCAATCCCTCCAAAAGGCTCCCTCCATCTCGAGCTAGGTAAGGAGAAATCGGTAATATAAATTCTAGGGCTTTTTATGTGTTTTCGTTCGATTGGCATAATTAGGCTTGGAATTGGTGTTTGTGTAGTTAGGAAAGTTGCAGAGGAGGTTGAGATGAAGGTGCTGTCAAATTTTGATGGGCATTGGAGGTAGCCGGAGCTGGCCGCCGGCACCGGGAAAAATGTTTTTGTAGGGAATTTTATGAGGAGTTTATTAGAATGAGTTTTATATTTTTTGGAGAAGTTTTGGATAGGTTTGGGAATTTTTGAAGTTTAGTATTTTTGGTGGATTATTAAGTTAAAATCCGGCCACATGATTATTTAAGGTTAGAAAGGTGAAAGGTGTTAGAGGATGTCGGTTTAGAGTTTGTGGAGGTTTATTGGTTGGTAGTGAAATTAATATTTTTGGGCGATAGGCTTGGTTGAGCGCGCAGAGCTCCTTTTTAATTTCGCCTATGTTTTTGGAACAGGACGCGAGGAGGCTCGAGCTGACGAGGCCTCCGACCGACATCAAGCTTAGGCCTATTATGCGAGTGGACATTTGTTTTAAATAATGTGCTTAAATGCTTTTTGTTGAATAATGATTTTTATGTTGTTGGAAATTTCCCGAAATTGAGAATATCGGTGATTATACTCATATATAGTGGATTATGAGAATAGTATGTATATGATTAAATGCTAGCTAGCTATACGTGATTTTCCCTCATACTGAGGTACAGTTCCAGTATGGGGTGACGTGAGCGTTAGACGCCAGCGTCGTAGCCTTGTACGACTTTCTATTCTTTGAATTCATTCATAAAATTCGTACAAGGAATCAGCACGTATATATACCACTCGGACGATTCCCCCATACTGAGACACAATTCCAGTATGGGATGACGTGAGCGTTAGACGCCAGCGTCGTAGTCTTGTACGCTTATCTATTTTTCGAGTTGATTCATAAATATCGTACAAGAGATAGTCGAGTGTGAATACATACTGATATATATGATATTCTAGCCTGAGAGACATTCTTTCTTAAAGTTTGGGAGTCTAGCGAGGCTAGACACCAGTTCAGCATTTTTGTGTTAAGCTTTTAAGCTATCGCTAGTAAAGTGTTTTCTTTGAAAGTATTTTTGGGGAAATATTTATTTGTTATCGGATTTGCTTTTGTCCACTCACTCTGACGTTTTTGAATATTTTCCCCTGGGCTCTTCGTTTTTAAAATGCTCAGTCTGCAACATTCGCGTGAGGTCTAGAAGGCAACATCGAGGTATAGTGACCCATCTATCCGCTACATTTCGCCAGTAGGTTACCTGTTTAATCTACTAGGAGATTGTTAGCTTCCGCTGTGTTTTTAATTTTTAGTAGCTCTGAATACTGTTGGGATTTCTGTATAATTTATTCCGGCTACTTTTTGGGTTGTAGCGGAGAATGTTATTTTATTTTAGGTAATTAAGTGGTTCTTTTCTGTTCTTCCGAGTTAGAATTGTCCATTTTCAAGAGAGGTTTGCCGAGTCATTCAGTAAATTTTCCTTGGAGGTAGTCTCCGCAGGACTCACCTCTGGTTTCAGGGTGAAATTCGGGGCGGGTCTTGACACTTCTCCTCTATTTACTTTGTGGGAAACCCTTCTAATGAGGACCCTTCGGCTTATCCCACTTTTTGACCTTGTATCCACATCTTAACTGTTTAGTTTATAGACATTTATGAGTAAATTATTTCTGTAAATTTTCAGCCATATTGAAAATTGTTAAGACATTCATAAGTGTGATTTACCAATTTTGAACTTGAACGGTTCATATTTGATAGATTTGGTTCGTCTATTAATTTGATCTAATTTTTTATCTTAACGATCACCGATTTGGCTGAAAATTTGTAGGCTAATCTACACATATAGACCTAAAAATTGAACGGATGAGATACCAAGATGTGATCGAAAAATATATATTTTAAACTATAAACTGAAAAGTCATCAACTTAAGGGTCCTCACTAAAATGGCTAAATTACTTGTGTACCAATGTAGCCGAAATTTAACTAGAGATTATGCCTTACTGTTCCTGGGAATTGAGCTTAGGCCGTTTTCTTTCTCTTCCTCTCTCTCGATCTCTAAACCCACCACCCACCTCAGTTTCCAGAGCTCTCTACACTCCACCTCTCTTAACCTCTCCTTCCCTCTCTTTCGTCGCTTCCTTCATCAGTCTCTGCGCTCCTTCTCCTTTTTTTTCAAACAGAAATAGAGAGAGGGAAAGACTACAATTGGTTGATCGATCGAAGATCAAAGAGTATACTGATCGATCCAACTTTTGATTCGTTGTCGTCAGTCTTGCGCACCTCTGCAAGAATCTAGGCTCCTTCTCCTTTTTTCCAAACAGAAGCAGAGAGAGGGAGAGACTATAGTTCGTTGATCGATCAAAGATCAAAGAGTTGACTGATCGATCCAAGATCAAATTTGTTACCTTGTAAGCCTCCCGATCTTCTTTCTTCTTCTTCGTTAATTACTCTTGTGTTGGTTCAGTTTTAGTTCTTTGTTGTCGTTTTCATCGATTTGTTCTCCAATCCGTTTTAGCTTAAAACTTCTTTCTTTATATGGCGGTATATGACTATGTTCTATATCAAAACTTCGATATAGGCATTTCATCATCAAACAATAAACCTTCAAAAATATTTATTTAAAAAAAAACTTCAAAAACATTGTTAGTGTCATTGCTTTGTGCATGTCAAATTTCTCCTGTCACCCTGAAGTTAGGCTAAACTGGTAATACCCTAGATTTTCATTTTTTTTCCTTGTATGATTTCCATATTTAATGAAGGAATATTTATGGAAATTCTTTTTGGATTATGCGAAGTTGAAGTTCGGGAGTTTATTTTAGGTGCTTTGACGTTTAAGGGACCAAAAAAATTGACTTTATTTTCCGTAAGTTATCTTCGAAAACTTCCTTCATGAAAGTTGTAGAGCTCGTCAATACGAGTTTGTAGACATACGGCACGCATGAAACGGACGTTGTATGAAGAAGTTATGGTCAGAGGAAGTTTGTTTCCAGGTATGGAAAATGTTTAAGTAGAGAATTGTGTGGGAGCTGATTTTAGAAACCTAAAATCAGTTTTCTCCTCTCTCTCCCGAGCTCTCCCACACTCTCTCTTCTCCAACTGATTTCTCTCTCGTCCGGCCACCAAATTGGACGCCGTCAGTTCTGTTGGGTCGGCACGGGTCTCCTCTCCACTGCTGGGGCAGCCTTGCTCGCCGTCGCACTGCCTGGAAGCCACCACGAGGCGGCGGAGCTGCTGCTGTTTTGCCAGAAAGTCGGCGATTTTGACGCCAATTCCGGCCAAGTCTAGGTGAGTCTTGCTCTCCTCTCTCTTCTAGAGATGGTTTTACAACTTTGGTAATCTAGGAGTCAAGTTTTGGGGCTGATTTTGTAGGTTTGGATTTTGTTTCCGGGTTGGTATTGCGGGGCGTTTTCCGGCCGATCCCGGCCGAACGGGTTGAACCACCAGGTATTAAAGTTACTCACCTTGCTTCAATCTACAAGTTTCATGTTTTGAGTTTCCTCAAATTTTGAAGTTTGGTGGAGGCGTGTGAGGCTCACTCACCGCCACTTGTGGCGGCGCATGGGAGCTTGTCCGGGCAGGGTAGAGGCCTTGTTTTCTGCATTGGCTAGTCCTTGTAGTTGTTGTGTGTGAGGATTGAGTGTTGATTAGGTTTTTGCATTGTAGGTGCTAAGTTGTTTCTAAGTGGTTGTTAGATGGGAAACTTGGAAATTTTTGGATCTTGGAGAGTGGTAGTATTGTTGTTGAGAGTCCGATGACTTTGGGAGGTCTTGGAGGAAGGATTGCCCTTCTTTGGGCAACCTTTAAGTAAAGAGGTATTTTAATCCTTGTGGTGTTTGTGTTTTTTTTACTAAGGTTTTAATTGTGTAATTTTAGGTGGTTAGTGAGATTGTGGTTAGCTTGACTCGTGCGTTTTTGTGAAGACGCAGCGGGAGTATTTAGGTGAGTAAATCTCACCAGGTAATTTTTGCTAGTAAAATGTAATTTTATTGGGGTATTATTTTTTGGGGTGTTAAAATTGTGGAGTGGGTTGTGTATAAGTTGGACCGGGCCTTGTTTTTGGTCAAAGCCTGAAAGCCTTTTTCTTCCTCTCTCTCTCTCTCTCTCTCTCTCTCTCTCTCTCTCTCCCGCTCCCGATTTCCTCTCTCTGTCAGATTTTCCGGCCGTCTATTCGCCGCCGTCTGGCCACCCTAGATCGCCGCGCCAGTCCCGATTGATTGGTCTCCATCCCAGCTGCCGTTATAGACCCGTGGCAGCCTCCCTAGCGCCGCCGTGAAGGAGAAAAAGCCGCCGAAGTTTTCGACTGCCGGAAAGGTTTTCTCGCCGGAACTCCTTCCTCCGGCCGCCATAATCGGCGAGCCTTGGCTCAAAAGAAAACCCTCCTCCCGTGCTTCAATCCTCCAAAAGGCTCGCTCCATCTCGAGCTAGGTAAAGAGAAATCGGTATTTGAAATTCTAGGGTTTTTTATGTGTGTTTTCATTCGATTGACTTGGTTAGGCTTAGAATTGGAGTTTGTGATAGTTAGGAATGTTGTATAGGAGGTTGAGAGGAAGATGCTACCAAATTTTGGTGAGCATCGGAGGTCGCCGGAGTTGGTCACCGGCCGCTGCCGAGAAAATGCTTTTGGTGGGAAAAATGTAAGGAGTTTAATGGAATAAGTTTTAGAATTTTTGGAGGAGTTTTGGATAGGTTTAAGAATTGTTCACGTTTGATATTTTTGGCGGATTATTAAGTTAGAATCTGGTTATTGGATTTTATTTGGTGGAAGGTGATTTTGAGGATGTCGGTAATTTTTGTAAAGTTTTGAGGTTGGCAGTAGATTCAAGTTTTTGGAGTGTTAGGCTTGGTTGAGCGCGCGATGCATATTTATTTATGTTTGTTTTGCTGTAAGCGTCGGTGTTTTATTTAAGGTTTTATTTATTTGGATCAGGACGTGAGGAGGCTCGAGCGGAAGAGACCTCCGACCAACATCAGGCTTAGGCCTAATCTGTGAGTGGACCATTGTTTTAATTAATGTGTTCGAAATGCTTTATCATTTTGAATGATTTTCTGTTGTTGGATATTGCCCGAAATTGAGAATTTCGGTGATTATACTCTTATATGAGAGTAGTATGTATATGATTAAATGCTAGCTAGCTATACGTGATTTCCCCCATACCGAGGTACAATTCCGGCATGGGGTGACGTGAGCGTTAGACGCGTGCGTCGTAGCCCTGTGCGACTTTCTATTTTCATATTCATTCATATATTTCGTACAAGGAGTAAGCACGTATATATACCACTCGAGCGCTTCCCCCAGCCTGAGGTACAATTCTAGTATGGGGTGACGTGAGCGTTAGACGCAAGCGTAGTAGCTTTGTATTATATCTATTTTTCAAGTTGTTCATAGATATCGTACGTGGCAAGAGTGTACATACATACTAATATATATAATATCCTAACTTGAGAGGCAACTTCTTAAAGTTTGGGAGTCTAGCCAGGCTAGACCCCAGTTCAGAATCTTTCCAATGGAGTTTTTGTTTTTGCCGCTGATGAAGCATTTTCTTTGAAAGCATTTTGGGGAAATATTTATTTGTTGTCGGAATCGTTTTGTCCACTCACTCTGATGTGTTGAATATTTTCCCCTGAGCACTTCGTTTTTAAAAATGCCCAGTCTGCAGAGTTCGCGTGAGGTCTAGCAGGAGATGTCGAGACATAGTCACCCATCTATCAGCTACATTTCGCCAGTAGGTTACCTGTTTAATCTACTAGAGGTTTGTTAGCTTCCGCTGTGTATTATTTTATTTTTAGTAGCTCTGAATATTGTTGGAATTCTCGTGTATTATTTTCTGGCTACTTTTGGGTTGTAGCGGAGGATTTATTTTGGAGTAAAAAGGTGGTTCTTAAATTCTTATAAGTTAGGGTTGTCCATTTTCGAGGGAGGTTTGCCGAGTCTTCGGTAAATTTTCCTTTGAGGTGGTCCCCGCATGACTCATCTCGGGTTTCGGGGTGAAATTCGGAGCGGGCCCTGACAGCATAAACTTGTTGTATTGATTTAATATGATGTTCACTTTTGAATGAAGAAAGACTCCATTTTTTCTTATAAATTTCATAACTAGGAACTCTTGGAATATTCTAATCATTCATGTCTATGTTATCATTTGACTGAAATTCTATTTGTTCTTCATTAACTATATTTGGGATTCTATTGAGGGAGGACTTAGATGAACTAGAAGTAACTGAGTTGGATCTAAAAAGTCGACTCATTTTGAGAAGTGAAAAGATAACTGGACCAAAACTAAAAGGATAGGAGGTTTTAAGAACCTTGACTTAGGACCCTAAAGACTAAAACTCACTCTACTCCGCTCATGTCTCACCTGTGACTTAATGTTTGGTTGTAGAGAAAAACAATCTTAAAGAAGGTAAGAAAAGGTGAATAAAACCAAAATCCTTGAAATTAAGGGAAAAGAAACAAAAACGCTTCACAAAATAAGTAGAGAAAATAGATCAACTCAAGATCCACTTCTAGGCGGTAGTCCGCCACCTGGGGATTGAGAAGTGTTAATGAAAGAACATTTAATAATCTCCAAAGCCAATCCTAGGCGGTAGTCTGCCACTTGGGGTTAGAGACTTGTAATGATTAACTATATCAGGCCGTTTTGGCTCTGATACCAAAAAAACGGAAGCATAACTAAAGAATTATAAAATAAAACATTTGATTAATGAACTTGAATAATATATATATATATATATATATACATACACGGTCGTTATCAGGTGCGGACCTCTGGATGGGTTTTCCGTCTGGATTTCTGCCATTTCTCCACAATTCCAGTGCCGGTGACGCCTTTTCTTCTCCCCGGCGTGATCCCAATCCTCCCCCGACGGTGTTGGAATGAAGAAGAAGGCCGGAGAGATCGTGATCAAAGGTCCACCATGATCGATCGTGAAGTTCTGAGTGAGATTGCGGCACAGACATCCGATCGCGATCTCTCCGGCCTTCTTCTTCATTCTAACACCGTCGGGGAATGTCTGGATCACGCCGGAGAGAAGAAACGGTGTCACCGGCACTGGAATGGTGGAGAAACGGCGGAAATCAGGAAGGAAAACCCGTCTGCACGTCCGCACCAGAAACGGACTATATATATACTGTCTTCCTTTTTCTTTCTTCTTCATTCTCTTTCTCTATACTGAGCCAATGCCAGCCGTTGATGATTTCTCTTTTATGAATTATATTATATGGTCTTATTTCTGATATATATATATATATATATATAGTGTTTTCCTTTTTCTTTCTTCTTCTTTCTCTTTCTTTATATTGAGCCAATGCCAGCCGTTGATGATTTCTCTGTTATGAATTATATTATATGGTCTTATTTCTGATACTTTTCATTCTCTTACTTCTTATGCTCACGTACAGCCGAGAGATTGTTTCCTAGATCCGCAACAAGCTGTGTCCCGCTCATAACGAGATAGGCTAGTCCAACCTCCAGTCCTACACCGACTTCATAAGCCGGATGGAAGAACCGACGTCGGAGCTCGACCGTCTGATTTGCCTATCCTAGGTTCTCTCCAGACGAAATGATTCAGTACGTTGCTTCATTGCAACCACGCATTCCTCGCCTACTGCATCAATAACTGGCTTGCTCGCAACCAGACATGCCTAATATGCCGTGTAATTTGCAGATGAGTGTTGTACTTAGATTTCCGTTTTTTCCACATTATTGTTTCTTTGTTTCATCATGTAAGAAATATTTGAATGATTTCTCTCTCTTATTGTTAAGTTCGTAACTTTATTGTGAGGAACAGAGCTTATTATATATTGTGAGGAACGTCATAACAGTGCTGGGGAAGAAAAAGGTTCAAAGAGTAAATTGACCGTTAAAGTTTTGTGTGCTTTAGACCTGTTTTGTTTGGGCCTTCACTCACAAAACTTATGATCGACCCAAGAAACTGGTCCTTAATATGTTCCTTTTTTTTTGGTGAATTAATATTTTCCCATAGAGAACCAAAGAGAGCAAGGGCGAATGTACTAGTAATTGAAAAAAAAAAATAGCACATCCTAATATGTATACATGTTTATATTTTAAAACGACTGCTAGTGGTTTAGCATTCTTATCGAAAATCCTCTTACTCACCTTTGACTCACGAATATGCCAAAACGCAATGCACAGTCACATTATGGAGCTTGATCAAACTGTCAATATGGTAAGGCACTGTGATGCTCGAGTTATGACACTATTATGTAATGCATTGTATACTGTCAGTAGGATTATTTCACATGCGGTGTGATTATATTTTTATGTTAAAAAAAATAGAAACAATAGTGAAAGTAAAATTTGCATTTTATTACGTTGGTAACAACCTAAAATGGTAGTGTATGAATCATTGCGAAAGACACATTAATATCTGGTATCTACAAATATTTATTACTTGAAATGTACATCAACTATTGCACCATTACCAAATATGGTACCTCCCGTTATTTTTTCTGCTAAATGGATGATGTGACATATGTTTAGATTTTTTTTAGTAAAATATTGTATAGTCCTTGTAGTTTAAAATTGAAATCTGTTTAGTCCTTATGGTTTTATTTTAATGTGAATAGTCGTTAAAGTCACAATTTTTTATTAAATAGTCCTTATGGTTTTATTTTAATCTAAATAGTCCTTAAAGTCATGAATTTTCATCTAAATAATCTTTATGGCTTTTAACTGAGAAAATTGTCCGAAAAACTATTTGGATAAAAAATCATGACTTTAAGGACTATTTAGATTAAAATAAAACCATAAGGACTATTTAGATGAAAAAATGTAACTTTAAGGACTATTTAAATTAAAATAAAACCACAAGGGCTAAAAAGATGTCGACTTCAAACCATAAGGACTAAACAATTTTTTTTTTGCTCAATACATAATTGCTATGGGCAAAATAGTTGTTTTAAAAATTAATTTTGTCATTAATGCTAAACATACTATATATTTTAGTTTTTTCATCTAATTGTTTTTATCACAATATATATACTTTAGTTTTAATATTATGTTTTTTTTACAAACAAAAAAACTAATATGCTATATTAGATTAGACCAAACAGTAATGGGCAATATTAAGTTTGTTACTAATATATTTGTATCATATGTTTTGTAGCTTATTTTTATACTAAAAAAAATATTTATGAACAAATATATTTTTTGATAAAAAGAGAGCAGCAACCCTAGAATTTCATTGATAGAAGGCCAAAATGGCTTAGTACAATCCCCAAAGATGATCCTCAAGATGAGGTGGGATGGATCGAACCATTACATTGTAAAATTTTCGCCCAAGAAATATGATCCTAACAATACTAGGAAAAATTATCCTACACAAAAATAACATTAAAAATAAAACTTTCTTCGCCAAAGCGCTCAATTACGGTACTCACAGAAGCTTCCCATTTTTGAGGCGTAAGAGAACCTCCTAGATGGCAGGCAAAAGCTCCTACCCTAGAATTTCCCTAACAACATAGAGAATTAGAAGAAAAAAAAACTAGAAACGAAAAAAGCTAACTATACCTAAAACAACTAAAGGGTCTAGTGTAATAATTCTAAAACCATATACAAAACCAAGAGGAGCCCAAAGAGATGCATGACCCAAGCCCAACAAGCAAACCTGACGCAGCCATGTGAGACGTCGTCTTCACAGAGTTTCGGGATCAACTCGGCCATAAACTCCACCCGCCCACGCCACAGCAAGCGTTGCCACATAGCGTCCTCAGAAAACCCAGAACCAAAGCAAAAGACATGTGAGACCAAAGCTACCGCCAAGACCCAAGCTAGTCAAATTACACCTCCATGAAGCTGCCTTGGCATCAATATATAGAAATCACCTATCCGGCAATAAACCCATGTTGCCAACAAGACCAAAGGTCACGTCGGAATCTGGGTCGCCGCCAAACGAGTTAGATCTTGAAGTTTTGAAACTCTTGGGTTAGAGACGGCTAGGGTTTTTAGCGTATGTCCTTGGCTATACTTTCACGTTTTCATTATAATAAATACAATCTTTGTGAACAAATATATTTTAATCATATGTTTTGTAGCTTATTTTATATAAACAAAAAATGTTTATGAAAAATATGTAAATAAGTGAAGATGTACTAATTTACAAATTATCCTCGACTAGAAGCGTTGTACAATATGGTGGGTTTGTGAGAATTTTAGAGAAAAATCCATTTTAGAGGGTAAATATTCTATATATAGACCATTTTGCCCCTCCATATACATGTCACATCATCCGTTTAATAGAAAAACTAACATAGGTATCATATATGGTTACGGTGTGATAGTTGAGGTTCCATTTCATCAGATTAATAAAAATTTGTAGATGTCAAAATGTACCTTTCGCAATACAAGAGGGGGGGGGCATATATTTTTACAAGCATCTACTAGTAAAATATACTGCTTTAATGGCAACTCTATTTATTTTGTCACAATGGTGATATAATGGAAACATCACATGATATGTGACATGATTACATATCTTAATGTCCAATAAGGGTGAGACATGTATTTTAACAAGCACCTACCAGCAAAATATAATACTCTAACGACAATTCTATTTGCTTTGTCATAGCAGTGATATAATTATGGAAACATCACATGATATGTGACACGATTACATATCTTAATGTCCAATAATGCAGCTTTCTTACTATGTTGCTGCCGAAAAGTAATCTCAACCACTTTTAGTTTCATCATGTCATTAGGAAGTTGCGACCATCTGACCATGCAAAAGATACACCACCTACATAGAGCAGTTAAGGCACATAAAGTTCATAGATCAGCACAACGCCCTTCGCTCCTTATTACTATGTAATGACAAGAAATTATTGGCGGCATAACACCGATTATTACAAAAAATAAACTGCAATAAAGCATATAAGGCAGAATTAAATTGCAAAAATATAAAATAGAATGGGCTCATAACTAAAACCAATGCCTAATAATCATCAAACCTAGCCCAAGCTAGAAGATCTAGGACCCAGGCCCATATTCAAAACCCATCTAGCCCAACCAGAGAAAAAAAAAAAATAGAGTACGTGCTCGACGTCCCCTACCTCCCGGCCACCAGCAGCACCACTGATCGTGCCATCCCCTAGCAAGCTAGCCGCACCTTCCTTGACTAGACTAGAGGCACACTTTCTAGTGATCCCCGAGCTCGCCCCACCACTTGGGAGACACCTCTTGGCCTTCTGCACTCTCTCTTGAAGCAAAGCCACCACAACCCCACCTCCCAGCCATCATGCCGCCACTGTCGATTACCGAGGAAACCTGCAAGCACTAGAGATAACAACGCTAACAACACCCTCTTTGCTCTTCAAATATATTAAAATTTAACTCCAATCAATATCGGCAGAATTCGAATCTAGATATGGAACACTCTTACCCGTTTAATGACATGTGAACTGTTATGGCTCATTGTAATCATATTAAACACCGCAAAAATAATAAATAGAAAAGGTTGATCCCATCAAGGTCTAGGGTTACCACATGGAATGGTCCCGATTTATGAGTAGATTATGTTTATGGATCCCCATGTCCAAACAAACGTATTGACTCGTAACGATTTTAATTTAGTAATCCACTCATGACTCATGTTAGGACATGTGCACTTGAACAAACGCATCAATTTCTTAAATTCCCATAGACAATACTATATGTATATTAGACTTTACTAAAACTAAAAACTAATAGAAGATAATATGATCCTTAGACCTAGCAAATCATGGGTGAAATTTCCTTGCTATTTGCACGAGTCTCCTCTTTAGTCTCCACTGACACTGGTCTCATGGATCTCGATTAAACTTTTGAAATGCAAGTGTGATATGTTTATGGGGTTTTGTTCATTAATGGTCACTTAAAAATAAAAGGTACATGACCGATCATGAAGAAGGCTCGAGTATTATAAACGATAGTTGAAATGTACAAGGCACTTCAAAAATTAACAAGTAATTTGGGATATTTTTCCAGCCTGCCTGTGTTCTTATAAAACTGAATTTGAGAATTGATACTTTCCCTACATAGCTCTTTAAGTATACTATTTTCTAGGATGTGAAAACTACTGTTCGAAGTGTTGATGGGGCTCCTCTTAATAGTAGTTTTAAATCCCAAAAAAATACTGAAATTGAAATGATAGTCATCTTCAATGATTGATACGTACGTAAATCATTAGTTAGAATTATCTTAATATGCAACTCTAGATCGAATAGAAGATATCTCATCTAAGTGTCCTAAGATTAGAGTTTCGAAATATGCTTACAACTTCATAGTTCTGAAAGAGAATTGCATTTAAGAAGTCCGCAGGATTAGTTTGGTTACTAGCTAGGGAGTTGACACTGAAGCGAACAACTATGACATCGATCGTTCCTTACTAGCTAATAATTAAGGAACGAGAAGAGAGGCAGGCACGATCAATTTAATTGAATCTTAGGTTGTTTTTGTAAGTTCAATCCGTGCATGGATCCAACTTTGGTGTATCTCATCGAAGAAAAGCCACTGTTGATTTGGAACCTCGGATTGAACGTTGGCCACGCACCTATGGGGATCAGGGAGTGATGATGAAATTAAGTACCTCGATACGATCCGTCTGTACGTAACAATTTGTATAAACATGCAGTTACAATTTGGGATCAAACTGCCACCAAGCTAGCTAGCTAGAGTGACTGAGTGAGAAGATCCAATGCAAGATTCGAAGTATATACGTATACATCTGTGTGCGATTGTGAACTGAATGAGCTATCTAGGTCTAGATGCATGATTTGATTCTACCTTAATCCTTAAATTATAAGAGCAATCTCATTCCTAGCTTTCTACACTTCCATTATTCTTCATATATACTTGAATCCAGGGGACGGGAGAAACAAATTAGATGATGACACACGGAGGAATGAATTGCGTTATATATTAAGTCTCTATATATGGTTAACGTGGAAGGTTGTGGAATTAGGATACATTAATTAAGAAACATATATATAGAGTGCACAAGTATAAATTATTCATAGACATACGAGTCTGTCTATCGGGAGAAGTGGAGAGGTCTAGCTCTTGTAGTTGACAAATTCCAGATCTGATCCCAAGGTTCTCTCTTGTTATAATCATTTCGCACAGGCTTATTCATCATTACCCCAAATTCTTTACTTCACTTGTTGTCATGTCCGAGAGTTGTTATGATTTTGGATAGAACAGTGCCACCCCTAAGGTGCTCATACGTACCAAAGCATGTACACTAGCTTGAATTAGGACTCCAAACAGGTCGGCACGAGCACGACACGAGGACGTACAATTTTTGAGTAAATAGCATGGGTCGGCACGAACATGGCACGAAGCAATTTGTTACACCCTTAAGTCGTTCATACATACCAAAGCATGTATACTTGCTTGAAGGACTATCTCATATTAGTTAACAAAGAGTATACTTGGGAAAGGGAGTTTAGGGTTCGCATAGAGAGGCATAGACTTTGCGCCCCTACCTTAACGAGCGCCAATTTTATGTTTTCCTTGTACATGGAGTGTCCAAGTGAGTAGGACGTCTTATTAAACTGCTAATAGGGATTTAATAATGGAACTGAATTAAGGGCCAAATTAAAGTCAAAGCATTAGATGCGTCCTTGTGTGTCTAATGATAATTCGGTTTTGAGACGAGAGAATTGACTGATAAAGTAGTCTGGGGTTCACATCCAAAACCAATTAACAATTAATAGAGTGACCCAAACCCTTATAAACCACAGGCAAGGTCTCATTTTTCCCGATGTGGGATATATCTCAACACGCCCCCGCACGTGTGGCGAATCTTCAAGCCTAACACGTGAACAATATTTGGGGTTGACGTGGAGTTCGTGTGGCCTTTAAGACTTCACACGTGCACGTGGGTAACCCGCTCTGATACCATGATAAAGTAGTCTTGGGTTCACATCCAAAACCAATTGGCAATGGATGTAGTGGCCCAAACCCTTATAAACCACAGGCAAGGTCTCATTTTTCCCGATGTGAGATATATCTCAACATTGACTTCGGTGCCTCAAAAGAAGCAGTTAAACTTAACAAGAAAAAGAAGAGATCAGAGCTCTAGCTAGCTAGAGAGAGAGAGAGAGAGAGAGATTCTGCAACTTTGTCTTATACTAGCTAGCTTCAATGGGGATCAGCAGAGAGAATGATCAGAAAGCAGACCTGGAAATTGGTCTTTCACTGGAGATTGATCATCCTTCTAAATCAGAACAAGAAGAAGATGACGACGTTCTCGACGAAGACGAAGACGAGAATATCCAAGAAGCATCAGCATCAGCAGCAGCAGCAGAAGAAGAAGAAGAAGAAGAAGAAGATATCAAAGAGGATGATATTGAAGAAGAACAGAAAGCGGCTGCAGGTGAAGTGGATGATGATGCCTCAATAGTACTGGAGTCTTTGCATGAGAATAACATGAAGACAGATCAGGAGGTACGTATATATATACCTGCTATGAGATTATGCACCATTTTGATTGCTCAATCTTTTTGATATATATAATTGCTTGTACTAGTTTTTCGCTTTGCAAATGGAAATGAGTCGCATGAAAGAAGAAAACAAGGTTTTGAGGAAGGTCGTGGAGCAAACCAAGAAGGATTATTACGATCTTCAAATGAAATTCACTGCTGTCCATCAGAATAGCCAAACCAATAAGGTACTCTACCAATTATATATGTTTATTTCTTGTTGTATTAATTTCAGATCATGAATCAATTTTTTTTTAAAATTTTTTCGATACATGATTATAAATTGAACTGTGGTGGTTAATTAATCTTTTCTGTAAAATATCTGAATGATTCGATTCAGGATCCTCAGACGTTTCTATCGCTTCATGGCAATGATCATGAAGAAGCTGATCCTCCAAAAAGTAGTATTCCCAAGATGTTGGATCTTCGTCGTCATAGATCTCCATCACCGCCGGCACGTGAGGCTGATGATATTATCAGAGATAGTCAACTAGGGTTGTCACTGAGGCTACAAACCAATGAATTTAGGGATCAAAGAGAAGATCACGATGATATCCAAGAACGTAACAAGGAAGAATTGACGAGTAGTAGTCTCACACCATCAGTGCAACACAAGCTGCAGCGGACCGATTTGGCCGGAATTACTAACCATGCCGCCCAAGCCAACAGAAAAGCTAGGGTTTCGGTTAGAGCAAGATGTGAATCTGCCACAGTGAGTTATTTGTTGTTTCCTTATGTGAATTTCTATAGATGCATATGGTTAATCAGTAATGGTCTTATATATGCTTCACTGCTTCAGATGAATGATGGGTGTCAATGGAGGAAATATGGGCAGAAAATCGCGAAAGGAAATCCTTGCCCCAGAGCCTATTACCGTTGCACAGTAGCTCCTGGATGCCCTGTTAGAAAACAGGTAATTAGTTTAATTAACTCATAATGTTCTACTGTGGTTTTGGACCAGCCCTAAAACTCGTACATCTATGCTATATTTGATTCTTACGGCAATTTTTTGGTCTAATTAATCGAATTTCTTTCATCAGTCTTGCATGTCCATACCTAGTTATAATTGAGACGATAATCAAATTATCTGTTAGAATATTTCTTACTTTGATATGAAAGGTTTAATTTATCAATTACGTCGTTGTTTATTCTAGAAGAGACGATATAAGACGCATTATTTGCAAATGACTATATTTATCAGCCTCACATGCTTGTTTATGTCATTTTCTAGTTATTTTGAGATTTATCAGATTAACTGCAGGCATCCAAATACACACCTTGTATGTAAAATTAATTTAAACAATTGCATGACACATAGAAATTGAGGCCACAAATTTTAGGCCTCATTAAAGCCCTACATCAATGCTCTTTGTGAAATAATTGAACAAAATACAATTGTTTGAATTGATGCTACTGTATATATATGTATAGGTTCAAAGATGCCTAGAGGACATGTCCATTCTGATAACAACCTACGAAGGAACACATAATCATCCACTTCGTTGGTGCAACTGCCATGGCTTCCACAGCTTCTGCAGCAGCTGCTTCCTTTATGTTACTAGATTCAAGCAACCACCATCTCTCAGATGGAACATTACCCTCCTCTAATTTCATGACCCAAGCCTCCCTCCCTTCCAATAATTACTACAATACTCCTCACCCCATGTTAAACAACCAATACCCCTCTTCAATATCTCATCAATTTTCCTCCCCATCCAACTTCAGAACCCTAAGTTCCCTACATCATCAGCCTCATCATCATGACCCTTCGAAAGGAATTGTGCTTGACCTCACGAACAACTTCACCGATACTAGTACTAGTACTACTGCTATGGCTTCAGCTGGCTCTTGCTCCCACTCATCTGCACCGCCTGGGTTTAACAATTGGATGAGTAGCAAACCTGCAAAATATAACGCTGGTAACAGTACCACGATGATGATGGGCAACGATCATCTGCTGGGTAACAGTAGGAGGACGCCTGGGGAAGAAAATAATATGACGTCCTCCAGCTCGGCATTAATGGCTGAAAATGTGAGTGCCATTGCTTCAGATCCAAAATTTAGGGTTGCTGTTGCAGCTGCTATTACATCTCTCATTAATAATAAAGAGAATAATACAACTCATCATCCTACTCCTAACAATCATAACAATTTTGGTCCAAAGCAGGGATAACGGAGAGAAATGTGCATGGTAGCTCCTATCTAATTTGGGGCATTGACTCTCTCTTTCTCTCTAGATCAAACTCTTTCACTTTAGAATAATCGTAGTTATAATACCCTCTTCTTCTTGTAATATTCTGAAATAATACCCCCTTGTGCAAAGAGAAATACTCAATTTCAAAGGGTACGTACAACAAGTTATCTATGTACCATCTTTTACAGATTGGTTGTCTACTCATCATTCAACTAATACTATGTAATCTCAGTTTTTTACTCTACTTTTCTTTCGTTATTATTATTATTATTTTTTGTCAAGGCAACCATCTTATTTTCCCTTTATTTTTCCTTTAATGATCAAGAAGATCCAAGATACTTGGTTGCAAAAGCTTCATTCTTTTTTCTTTTTTTTTAAATACAAATAAAAAATACAAAGGCTAGAACGTAGCTCTCACACCGTAATCATTAATGGAACGCAAAGTACAAAAAACATCTCAAAATAATATCAAGAGTCTCAACATAACCTATACATTCTAAAAACCATGAAGTAAAGAGCGCATTATTGGCTACACCATCTGCTTTACAATTTTGACGACATATCGAAAATATAATGCAATAGAGGCATAAATTCCATGTCTATCAACTTTTCCACTATGTTGCTACCGGAAAGTATTACCAATAACACTAAATTTCATTATGCCAGTAGGAGGCACTACAGGAAAATCGATCTTAGTCGACGGAACATATTGGTCGTCTAAGACAGAATATTCGTCGCCTACGATCTTGACAGACGAACAGTCCATCATTTAAGTTCTGTCGCCTAAGTAGCGTGAGGTAGATACTTGGGCGACGGAAATTAACCAGATCGTCGACTAGCAACTATCCTAGCCGACGGAGATATTTCTACCTCATCGACAACAAGAATCGTCGACAGGAATTATTTTCGAAGGAAAATATTTGTCGGAATGTTGCCTACACGATGAATCAGAATGTTTCCTAGTCGACGGAATATTCGTCGGTAAGTATGTTTGCCGACGAATATTGTTCTGTTCTTAGGCGACGAATAGTTCGTCGGTAAGTATATTTACAGACGAATCTTGTTCCGTTCTTAAGCGACGGAATATTCGTTGGTATATATCTAAACCGACGTATTTATATCATTTCTTAATCGACGGATATTTCTGTGTCCGTCGGTTAGGTGTTAAATCTTAGGCGATAGAATATGAGTTTTCCGTCGCGTGAGTGTGTTTTTATTTCTAACTGCTACAAAAATGTTATTTTTGTGTAAATTATCTTATTTACTATTTCAAAAATCACATATCAGTAATTCTAATCAAACACGTACATATACATATATACCAGAAGCATTGGATTTGGAAAAAATATTTATATATATATATATATATATATATATTGATCATGATAACTAGGTAAACAGAAAAATTACAGCAATGTCCAAATATTTCTAATTACATTAATGTTCATACATACATAATCAATAATGCCAAACGGTATTCTCGTCTACTCCTATGTCGCCTAGATCATCGTTGTTTTGTGGAGAAACATGTGGAGGAGGAAAAACAACTGGAGGATGAGGAGGAGGAAAAACAACTGGAGGAGGAGGAGGAGGTGGCATACCTAGGTGCTCATATATGGCGGAAAACTGGGGCTGCATAGTGGTATACATAGACTCCGCTTGTAGGGCACGCTGTTCAGCCGCTTGATATTTTTGTTGGGCACGCTCCTCTGATTCTTTTAGTCTCTGCTCATAGCGCTCCTGCAGCTCTAGGAGTTGCTGCTCATCAACTCTAGTGGGACGACTATGTGAAGTGGAGCCATTTGAAGAATGGTTCAAGTCTCGCTCTCCTGCTCGTTCCATCCCTTAAATCTCCTTTCCTTTCCGAGTTTTCAGCACCGTACCTAACACCTCAATTTGTTGGGACTGAACACTCTCCACAATCTCCTCCTCCTTCGTCGCGTCAGGGTGTTGTTTTTTAAATACATCATTTCACCTATTGACCTCATCAACCATGTCAATCTACATTTAAAATACATCAATTAAGCGTTAACTTGACATTATGCAGAAACAAGAACCTATAACCAAATATAACTATTTACAGATAGCTCATTTTATGTGTACCTAATAAACTTTACATTTTGCATAATAAACTTCATAAGTGCATGTATCAAACAATAAAATAGTAAAAGGAAAGACACTTACATAGTGCTTGGTCGTAGCTTCATCACCGGCCCTGACATAGGTCTTCTCAAAACTTTTGATAATTGAAAGTTTCTTCCTTTGTATTCTGAGTTCCTCCACTGTGTAGATGATAGGAGAAGACCCCGTGTGGTGGTGCATAGTCTTCTCCCCACGGTTCCACTTGTTTTCTAAGGAGAGTCTCTAATACACGAAAAAATATTAAATAGATTAGTAAAATACAAAGGAAACAATGAATGTATTTTTTTTAAAATTGAAGGTAATTTAAAAAATCACCTTGATCGACGTATCTGACTCGAACTAAGAGCATAGAAACTCTCACTGATCCTCTCTCCCAATGAAATCTAAAGGCATCCCAGATGCCCCTTCCCTCAGATAAACTTTGTGGCACTAGTACTTCTAGTCTTTGTACCTCTCTTGTGCCCTCTTCAGTATCCAATTGAACATTGGCTCATTATTTTCATCACACTCGTACTTCGTCTAAGTAACAAATATAAAAAAACATCATCGAGAAGAACTGAAAAATAAAATAAACTTATGTAATTAAGTAAATTTACTTTTCAAACTGTTTTCAGTGTTACTTACCGACATTGCATTCCACACCTTCCACTTCTCCTCCTGATCAAGGTCGTAAAACGTCCTTGCCCTCATTCCCACCAGACTCCGTATGGC
Organism: Fragaria x ananassa; assembly: GCA_034370585.1. Taxonomy (NCBI): domain Eukaryota; kingdom Viridiplantae; phylum Streptophyta; class Magnoliopsida; order Rosales; family Rosaceae; genus Fragaria; species Fragaria x ananassa. The sequence continues at coordinate 18,989,618 of CP139757.1, read as the reverse complement.
GGAACCGATATCATGTGTCACCAAGCTGTTTACCCCCTCACGCTAGAGCCTTTTACACGGGGGCAATACTCCAGCTTGATCTTCTGCCCCGTTGCTGCAACGATATCCTCCGTCTTCTTTCCAGAACATAAACCCCGCTTTTTCTTCGGGACCGGAACTATAATTAATATACATACAAAACATAAGCACTTGAAATGTCAAAAAATCCGAAAATTCATAATAATTAAGCAGGCACCGTGGGGCGCGCATGCTTAATTTACCTGTTGGGTTTCTAACTTTCAACCGAGCGATGTCGACGATGCGTCTTAAAGATTCGGGCGTCAGTGTAGATGATGGAGATCCCGCTGAACTACTGTCAACGGGAGGGGGCTGCAAAATCAAAGGGGGAGCCCCTGGTGGTACTGTCCCAGCCGGAATTGAGGTAGGTTCGCTGGTACTACCCGCTAAGCTGACGCTCTACTGTATAGACTCCATCAAGGCACTGGCCTTAGTGGCTTGATCCTTCCTCTTCACAAAAAACATGGTCTTGCACATGAATAACACACAATTGTTATAGCTACACTAACAAGAAACTATAACAGGGAAAACAACATGTATATATTAACCCGTATGCGGAACAAAAACCCCTACAATGCTAGCAGCCTAACAATCTACTTAAAATCAATTTAAGCATGTGTTAAACCAGCTCCATTATTCATCACAGAAACACCTCGATCTCATTGCATCAACAATTGAAACTAATTTCTAATTTCAATAAACATACGGACATATATACATCATGTATTTAGTCAATTATGAATGCATACAACAGGGGATATAAGGCCTAAACTCATTCATACCAAAATTCAACCCGGTTCTTCCCAAAATTCATCACAACAGGGGGTATAAGGCCTAAGAAATTCATACCAAAATTCAACTCAGTTCTTCCCAAAATTCAATCCGACGAGATTACCAGCGAGGTCGGCGACAGACGGTGGGAGAAGCAGTGGAGTCGATGTGGCGAGATAGGAGGGATGAGTGGAGGAGAAAGACGTAGTGGAGTCAATGCGGCTGTGGTCGGGACGATACCGTTGCGGCTTCGGTCGGGACGATGCGGCTGCGGTCGGGTCGATGGTTTTTGCGGTCCAATCGCTGCGACTGCGGTCAGCAGATGGCGGGGGTCTCCGACGGGCTCTACGGCGATCATAGGGGCGTAGTCGGGTATTGTGTTTCTGGCGATGAGTGTGAGTGAGGAGGAGGCGCGGAATAGTTGTTTATTGTCAGACGGGATATAAGGATCCATTTTATCTTAGCCGACAGAAATATAGAATTTTTGTCGCCCTAAACCAACTTAAGCGATGAAAACATCAAAGTCCGTCTCCTAAGTCTTAATCGACGGAATATATTTTTTCAGCTAGAACAATTAATTTGTCGCCTAAAAAAAATCAATTTTCGGCCAAAAATATGGCGGAAAATATACCCGCCCAATCTTTTGGATCCCTAAGCGACGGAAAATTCACATATCTGTCACCTTAGAAAGCCTAACCGACTATTTATTATATTTCCGTCGCTTTAGAGATCCAAACCGATGGAACTAATGTACTCCTTCGCTTATGTTAAAAGTAAATTGTATTTGCCGCCTAATATTTTGGGGATACTACACGACGCAAACGTGTTGTCCGTCGCTTAGGAAATATTTAAGCGACGGAATGGTCATTGTTTTGCACAAAAGAAGGCTAAAACGTTAGTGTTGAGAGAAATCCTAATCAAAGAAAGATTCCTGGTGCAGCAAGGAGTCTCATTAAGTCAGAATATGATAGGAGCACTAAAGGGACAAAGAGCTTAGTAGAGAAGTGAAGGCCCAAGTCCAAGGATGGAAGAGAAAAATGCAGAAAGCCCAAAAGAAGACCCATGTAGTGCAAGGAAAGAAGGCCCAAGCCCAAAATGGAAGGAGAAAAGTCAAAGCATTTCAGCTATCCCACATCAGTTTTGGAGAGAAATTCCACCAAGGTTTCCTCTATATAAAGACAGCCTTGGGTGCTTTTAAGAGTATCATTCATTCACGTTAAAACCAGAGAGATACGAGAGCAGCAGCAGGCCTTCTTTTCCTCTTTTGCCGAGTTCATCCTCTCTTGCCAGACCTCGAAGGACTTCTCCATGAAAGTAGTAGAGTTGGAGACTTGAAGCACTGAAGCCAAGAATCCCTTTTTACGTCTCCAAGCTTCCTTGGAAACTGAAAAAGTGTAAACACTGCCTTTACTTTGTTTTGATTTTCTTTACAACTTGAAAGCATGTTTCAGATGTTAACCTTTGGATTTGTAAGCATGTTTTGCTTGTTCTTGTGTTCAATAGATTCAGAATTTTATAAAATGTATTAATGTTCTGTTAACGATTTTCTGGCAATCTGTTTTCATGAGTTTTAATGATTGAAAGTTTGCGTTTATGTTTAAATAAAAGAGTTAGAATGCATGCTAACTATTGCCATGATTCGTGCTAAGCTTCTTCAAGTAAGTATGTTTCTCTAAGTGGTGAAAACTATGTAATAATAGTTGAAAACGTAAACTGCAGTAAATACATATCACGACTTCTCGGGTGTGCCTTGCTGTTCAATCTCAATTCTTTATTTCTTAATGATTTGTGTTTATTTTGGACAAGTAGTCTTCAGTATTGAATGCAGCAATTTACATGAAATAATCAAAGTTCTAGACTTCTCTGTGCTTTGGTGATAAAGTAAGTAGAATTAAATGAATTCATGTCCTCTTCAGGCTTGTGTTCCGAGATTGTTTCTCTTGTTAAAAACTTGCATGATAATCAAATTGCTGGAATGAGATTCGGTAAAATTCGAGTTGTCTCTGTTTGTGATTTTGAATGAATCGATCACTTGTATATATTTTATTTTCTGTTTTAGTAGGAACGTAGAACAAACATTCAAAATCCCCCCTGAAATCATGTAAATATAATTGCTGTTTTTATTCTGTAATTAACTTTTCTAGTTTTGTAAACGCAGGAGCACCCTAAAGTCCCTGGATTGATCGAACCTTATTTACCAATACTACAATTGTCAGAAAAGGGTTCATAATTGTCGCACCCCGGTTTCGGAGCACGTCAATTTTTGGCGCCATTGCCGGGGACTTGATAATTCTCTAATGGGTTTCGGTTACTTTTATTTGTAAATATTTATTCTACTTTAACAAATCTGACTAATTGTTTGTTGTTTTATTTATTTTCAGGTACTTATCTTGTTTTTTAAACCATTGGAGGTTACTTTAGTTAATAAGATCCTAAACCCTTCACTAGTACCTTATCAAAGGTCTTTTGGAGTTGAGGGCAGACCTTATTAACTCTTGTACGACTATCTTCGCTCTCACATTTTTTGCAGGTTTGGAATGCCGCGAGTTGTCATAAGCGATGTAGGATCCCATTTCTACAACAAATCAATTGAGGCTCTGCTGAAGAAGTACAATGTGTCACACAGGGTTTCCACACCTTACCATCCTCAGACCAGTGGACAAGCATAGATCTCTAACCGTGAGATTAAGAGAATTTTGGAGAAGACAGTGGGGCCAACACGGGAGGATTGGAGCCAAAAGCTAAACGATGCATTGTGGGCTTACCGCACAGCTTACAAGACCCCTATTGAGACATCCCCTTTTCGGCTGGTCTATGGGAAGGCATGTCACCTTCCAGTGGAGCTTGAACATGGAGCTTGAACATAGAGCTTGGTGGGCAGTAAAGACTTTCAACATGAACCTTGATGATGCTAGCCTACATAGGAAGCTCCAATTAAATGAACTTGAAGAAATCAGAAACGATGCCTACGACAATGCATGGATCTACAAAGAGAGGACTAAAGCTTACCATGATAAAATGATCCGTGGCAAATCTTTTGTTGTTGGCCAGAAAGTAGGGGTGAGCATTTGGTCCCGAAATCCCGGTCCCGTCCCGATCCCGTCCCTAAATTTACAGGGACGAGGACGGGATTCAGTTTTGAAAAATGCATGTCCCATCCCATCCCGTCCCGTCGTAAAAACAACGGGACCGGACCGGGATCAGCTAATTAAGTCCCGTCCCGTCCCGTCCCGTCCCGTCCCGTCCCGTCCCGTCCCGTCCCGTCCCGTCCCGTCCCGTCCCGTCCCGTCCCGTCCCGTCCCGTCCCGTATTAAAAAATAAAATAAAATAATTATATTATATATATATACTAATATATATATATAAGTGATATAACCCTAATTTGAGTAATTTCCCTTCTTCACTATTCCCTTCTTCACTTCTGCTCCAGCCGCTCCCCCTCCCAAATCCTAATTTCCCAAAGCTTCTTGGCCTCTCCCTCCCAAGCTTCTCAATCCCACTTTCTCTCTCGGCCTCTCCCTCCCAAGCTTCCTGCCTTCTTCGTTCTTCCAATCAATGGCTAGGGGGAAGAAGCTTGCTCGACGAAATGAAGAAGCTCCAGGCCTTGAAGATTCAAACGATGGGGTCTTCTCAGCTACATCACCTCCTGAGTCCCTTCAAATTGAACAAGCTATGGTGCAAGAAGCTCCTTCAACCCAGCAGGATAGTGAGCAAATTGCTTCCAGCCATCAAACTCCTTCGACCGAACAAACTCCTACGACCCAGCAAGCTCACTCGGCAACTCCAGGTGATTCTGATGCAACCAATACTGCTTTGATTAAACGTAGTAGCTTTGTTTGGGATCACTTCAAAGAATATAAGAAAATTATAAAGAGTAAGGATGCGGAGGGGAACCCAGTAAACATCGAGCAACGTCGAGCCCACTGTATCCATTGTCCGAAAGGGAAAATAGGAGATTTTAATGTGGAAAATAATAGTGGGACTTCGGGTATGATTAGGCATATTAACCAGTTTTGTAGGTATTTTCCAGCAAGACTTAATAAGAATCAAAAAGTTCTTACTGGTGATAAGTCTACTTCAAACAACCTAGCTGCAGTAGGTTACAATGATATGATGATTATGTTGTGGCTACAATAGAAATGATTGTCACAGATGAGTTGCCTTTTAGCTTTGTTGAGAAGACAGGATTTAAGAGGTTTTGTGCTAGAGTGTGTCCTCTGTATAATCCTTTACCCTCTCGTAAGAAGTTGGTTACACGTTTTCACAAGTTGTATGATGGTGGTAAAATGGAGTTAAAGAAAACTTTGAAGGGTTATAGGGTGAGTCTCACTACCGACACTTGGACTAGTGTGCAAAACATTAACTATATGGTACTTACTGCTCACTTTATTGATCAAGATTGGAAAATGCACAAGAGGATTTTAAACTTCTGTGTTATCCAAAATCACCAAGGAGCAACCATCGGCCGGCTTATAGAGTCTTGTTTACTGCAATGGGAGATTGAGCGAGTTCTAACCATCACCATGGACAATGCTGCTGCCAATAAGTCAGCTATAGAGTGGCTGAAAGCGAAGATGAATGATTCTGATGCTTACAAGTCTGTTTTGGGATGTAAGTACATGCATGTGAGATGCACAGCACACATATGCAATCTGGTTGTAGGGCATGGCTTGAAGAAGCTGCAAACGAGTGTTTTAGCCATTAGGAATGCTGTCAAGTATGTTAGGTCTTCCCCTAATCGACTTGAAAGTTTTCGGAAAGCTGTTGCAGCTGAAAAGCTTGGGAATACTGGTCTGGTTTGTCTAGATGTCCCAACAAGATGGAATTCCACTTTTCTTATGTTGGAGGTAGCTATCAAGTTCAAGAAAGCTTTTGCGAGGATGTTAGAAGATGAGGATCAGCTTTTTGTGAATTATTTCAAGGAACCAGAAGAGGAGATTGATGAGGACGGCTTTGTCATTGTTCCCCCAGCTGCACTTAGTCGGAAAGATAGAGTTGGACCTCCTGGAAAAGATGATTGGGAAAAGGCTGCTGTATTTGTTGAGCTGCTAGGTGTGTTTTATGATGTCACACTACGAGTTAGTGCAAGCTTGACTCCAACGGTCCATACAACATTTCATGATGTTGTTTTAATGGAGAATAATATCAACAACCTCTTCATTGAACCTGAAATGGCAACCGGATCTGAAATAGAGAAGATTATAACTGAAATGGCTGCAAATATGAGATCTAGGTTCTTGAAATACTTTGGCAGCTTTACAAACATTAATCACTTGATTATTTTCGGACTTGTACTTGATGCAAGATTCAAGCTCAGGAACTACACACATACTTTGATGGAGGAAGATATGGATGAAGATATTGTAGAACACAAAACAAATGAAGTCAAATCTCTATTGATGGCACTCTACAATGAGGTACAACTCTTAGATCTCTATAATAAATCTCTATTGATTATATATGCTACATATGCTTTAATATTTGCTACATATGCTTTAATAAATCTCTATTGATTATCTCTATTGATTATATATGCTACATATGCTTTAATAAATCTCTATTGATTATATATGCTACATATGCTTAGATCTCTATAACAATGAGGTTTAATACTTTAATATGTTTGTGTCTTTCTTACTTAATTTTCAGTATGCACCGCATGTTGATGGTGGAAGACATATCCGCAGACCCGGAAGTCCCACAAGTTCAAGTAGCACAATCACTACTTCTAACTCTAATATGAAGAGAGGTGTGAGGGGTAGGATGTTGTACAATTGGAGAAGTAAAGTCCAAGAGACTGATGAGGCAGTGGTAACTCATGAAGTGGATCAATATTTGAATGCTCCTCTTGAACCTATTGATGAGAAGGATGATAATTTTGATATATTATGTTGGTGGAAGATAAACGGCCCTAAGTATCCGGTTATAGCAGCAATAGCAAGAGATGTACTTGCCATTCAAACATCGACAGTTGCATCAGAATCATGTTTTAGCACTGGAGGTAGAGTGATTTCTCCATTTAGGAGTTCATTGACTCCTAAATCAGTGGAGGCTTTAGTCTGCATGCAAAATTGGTTGCTGGGAGATGACATTGCTAAAGTTAAAGTTGAAGATGAGGTGCCTTCGATTGAGAACACAGAGTTCTACGAAAAAGCTGAATTAGGTACAATATCAATTTGCTTCTTTCTTTCTTTCTTATTTTGTGTTCTTTTTCCTAGTAGTTTAATTATTTTTAATTCTTGTGTTTGGTTTGTTGGTTACTTGGTCAGATCATGAAAGCACTGCCTCAAGTGTTTCTATATTCCCAAAATTGAAGGGGAAGGCCAAGGCTGTGGTGCATGTTGTTGATTAGTTAATTATGTTAGGTATTAACTATTAAGACATTAAGTTGTTGATGATGTTGTGTTGGACACTTGAACTCTTAGAGTGAACTTTTAATTATGTAATTCAGTATGTGAGACTTTGTTTTCAATTCATTATGAGACTTTGTTATGTAATTTAATATGTGATTTTAAAAGTTTAGTTTTATGAGTTTTTTTTCTATGAAATTATTGCTTAAATTGATGCTCGGGATCCCGTTTTGGTCCCGTCCCGTCCCGGTCTCGAACGGGATCCCGGGCTCTGCGGGATCACTTTTCAAAAACTTTAATCCCGTCCCGTCCCGTCCCGTCTTTTACATCCACGGGATAGGCCGGGATCGGGACGGGACCGGGATCAAGTGAATCCCGGCCTGTCCCGTCCCATGCCCACCCCTACCAGAAAGTGTTGTTGTTTCATTCTAGACTTAAGCTTTTTCCAGATAAGTTACGTTCTAGATGGATTGGTCCTTTCATAGTTACTTATGTTTTTCCACATGGTGCTGTGTAGATTAAAAGTGAAAAGGCCGGAGAAAAATTCAAGGTGAATGGACATCGGTTGAAGCCATATTTTGAGGCGTTCAAGGAATACAATGTGGAGGAAGTACCCCTCCAAGAGGCACCATTCACACAGAACTGATGTGTGCTACAATCGTCTAACTCATGGACGATAAACGAGGCTCTAATGGGAAGGCAACCCAACTCAGATGTGGCGGAATCGTCAAAGCAGATTAGTTATGGGCATTAGAGTTTAAGTTTGTTGTTTTATGAATTTTCGTTTGTGTTTGTTTATGTTAGAGTCTATTTGTTAGTTTGGTTTTGCAAAGGGATTAGCAAAAGCTAAGTATGGGGGAATTTGCTCTACGAATAGTAAGCCTACTTCTCCCAAAAGGATTGGGAATGCTTTAATTTCCATTTCGCTCATGTCATTCTCCTTAGCTTTGTTTTCGATTTTTTTTTGAATGAAACACTACTGATTTTATTCAAGAGATTAAGGAGAATAGTTATATAATACAGCTTGAATACAAGCCAATTGAAACACACTCACATCCAGATAACATGTTAGGAGCATGCTCGCAATTTGAGAAATTTGTAAAAGATTAAGGCCATAGTAATCATTACATAGCCTTCCGCTGCCATTCTTTGTTCATTTGCACCTAAATACAAAACAGAGAGATAAAATGATATTATTAAGGAAATAACTTTGCAAAATGGGGGTACTATGCCATTTATATCATCAGACGACAGTTTTCAGACGACATATTTTGGACGATTTTGAGTTTGTGTCGTCTGATTAATTTTTCGACCATTCAGACGACATTTATAAAGTATAAGTCGTATGAGTGTCATGCTCCCTTCATACTTCTGGATGATGCTCAATTTGGCTGTCATATACAAAAATTCAGACGACATATATATGCAGTGTAAAAAAGCAACATTTAGCAACTTTATGGTAATACGTCAGACAACATATAAAAGTTGTCTGTGAAAGAATGTGAAATCTACTTTTAATCCCCTTTTTATATACTTCGTCCAACAACATATTAATGTCGTCTGAAACAACCATAAATCTTTGATTTATACCTCCATTTTGAACCCTTAAATTCAATTATTCAGACGACAAACAAATGACGTATAACAAACCCATAAAATTGAGTGTACGAACCTTGTAATGTATAACTTCAAACGACATATGAAAGTGGTCTTTCTGACCCTAAAATACTCAATTTATTATAATTAAATATTGAGTTTGGTTACCTTTTATTGTATTTAATAAGATGACATATAAACGTCGTCTGAGGGAACTGAAATATAAGTTTGAAAAATGGCTCAACCTTTTAATTTATTCATCAGACGAGGTTAATATGTCGTTTGTATGAACTTAAAATAGTCAATTCATTTGAGTTTGGGAGAGGGCGCCAACCTTAATGTATTCATCGCACAACATAAAAATGTCGTCTAGACCTGAAATATTTGAATTTGGGCGCTAGAGTTTTCCCTCACTTTTTTTCAACGTGAGACGGCGATTATATGTCGTCTGAGGTTGTAAATAAGTGGTCAACATAAAATGTGCATATTTTCCAAACGGAAACGCCCTTATCTCCTCCGACCAAAACTTATATTTTTGATTAATCGGTTTTTAAACTCCCGTTAAGAGTAGGAAAATAGTTCTATGTAATAGTTTGGACACTTTGATGAAACGATGATGTACTTCTCCTTGTGGAAGCTATAAGAAAGTTTATGTATATATGAAGTTGACTCTAATGATCGAGACCTATAAGTTATTGAAAATGGGTAAATTTTCATCCACATAGATATTTAAGTACTGCGATCATATCCAACGGTCAGATTAGGTAAATTTTGTCTCTTGTATATAGTTGCCTTATAAAGATGTATGTTTACAAAGAACTTAGTAAACATGTTATAGCACATTAGTACGCATGTTGTGATTCAAATGACGGAAAAAGATTTTTTTCAAGTTTGAGTGTCAGATGTCATCATGATAGTGAATTATGGATGTAGAACAAAATTCATGCATTTTCGATAAAGTTCGTGTCTCGGTCGATGCGGTCAACGTTAATCGAATCTTCCTTAGTAACTTCAGACGACATATATATGTCGTCTGAGCAATACTTTTAAAAGTCAACACTTTTATCTAAATGAAAACGCTCTTATCTAGACCGACCAATACTTAAAGTTGGGATTCGTCAATTCTTATACCATCATCTGGTGTCAACGAAACTATTTTATGCGAACATTCAGACCCGTTTATCGACCGATCATATGCGATATAACTTCAGACGACATATGAAAGTGGTCTCTCTGACCCTAAAATACTCAATTTATAATTAAATATTGAGTTTGGTTACCTTTTATTGTATTTAATAAGACAACATATAAATGTCGTCTGTGGGAACCTGATATATAAGTTTGAAAAATGGCTCAACCTATTAATCTATTCATCAGACGAGATTAATATGTCGTCTGTATGAACTTGAAATATTCAAATTTATTTGAGTTTGGGAGAGGGCGCCAACCTTAATGTATTCATCGCACAACATAAAAATGTCGTCTGGACCTAAAATATTTGAATTTGGGCTCCGAAATTTTCCCTCGCTTTTCTTCAATGTGAGGCGGCGATTATATGTCGTCTGAGGTTGTAAATAAGTGGTCAACATAAATTGTGCATATTTTCCAAAAGGAAACGCTCTTATCTCCTCCGACCAAAACTTATATTTTTGATTAATCGGTTTTTAAACTCCCGTTAAGAGTAGGAAAATAGTTCTATGTAATAGTTTGGACACTTTGATGAAACGATGATGTACTTCTCCTTGTGGAAGCTATAAGAAAGTTTATGTATATATGAAGTTGACTCTAATGATCGAGACCTATAAGTTATTGAAAATGGGTAAATTTTCATCCACATAGATATTTAAGTACTGCGATCATATCCAACGGTCAGATTAGGTAAATTTTGCCTCTTGTATATAGTTGCCTTATAAAGATTTATGTTTACAAAGAACTTAGTAAACATGTTATAGCACATTAGTACGCATATTGTGATTCAAATGACGTAAAAAGATTTTTTTTCAAGTTTGAGTGTCAGATGTCATCATGACAGTGAATTATGGATGTAGAACAAAATTCATGCATTTTCGATAAAGTTCGTGTCTCGGTCGATGCGGTCAACGTTAATCGAATCTTCCTTAGTAACTTCAGACGACATATATATGTCCTCTGAGCAATACTTATAAAAAAATTTACAGACAAGTCTTGAAACTTAGTCATGGGGTAATTTTATCATTTCACGCGCATAAGTATACAAAAGATGTAAAGAAACCTAACACCCCAAAACTCTCCCTTCTCCCTCTCAGCCGCATCCCTCTTTTCTATCTCTCTCTCTCTCTCTCGATCTCTCTCTCTGTGCGCGCATGCTTTCCTCTGCCCGCATCGGAAATGGTAGCTCCGGTCACCGTCTCACCCAATCACCTCCACCAATCGATTCACTACTTAAACTAAGCCATACCCAACCCAAATCAACAACCTATGCAACTACCCCAATGTCGGTCCTCAATCCCTAGGCCACTGCCTTGCCGATCGGGGGACGGTCTCCGGCCAACTCCTCAGTCCACCGCTACCCCCGTTCCACTTAGCTACTGACAAGGAGCAAAACCCAGAAGCCTTGAAGCCCGACTACGCCGTACGCGCCGCCGCTGGAGCGTCGGCAGCCTTAGCTCCGCCGTGAGCTACGTCGGTTCTAACTCCTCACTTGGTAAGCTACGTTTCACTCTTTACTCCTAGTAGAGTCCACTGTTTTGGAATCGATTGAGATAGCTAACTATGCTGTTTTATGTGAGGTTTGGTGTTAATCGGTTTGAGTATGGTAAATGCATGACTTGCAGAGTTTTCCATTGAAGATATGGGTAGGGGAATTCGTACAAGCGTGAAGGGTTACCTCCTTTCGCAGCGGATCACTATGGCTTCGGATACAGTGCATGAAAACGAGAGCAGAAATCGCAGTTTCACTGTGCCCTTAGCAGCCGAAGCTGCTGATACAGAACAAGAGACGAGGATGGAGTTGGATACAACTAACTCATATCGGTTCGGTAGGTCTAGTGGTGTAATCCGTTGCTTGCCAATAATGAGCTTTGCTTCAAAGGTATATTAATCAAAGTCACACCTATATGGTATATGCTGCTAGAAAAAGTGAATTTGTACATGTATGATTAGCATGCTTGCCATTGTGTGCATATATATGTTCTTAATGCTTGCCGAACTCGTTAGCTAGTATTTATTTTCTTCTCCCCACTTATATAGTTTAGTGGAATTGCAGAGCAGGGTATCAAATGGAACTAGCATCAGAGCTGAGAGCCTGCCTTACAGAGGTATGTTTGCTATTTATCCTCTATTTTTACTGGTTTGTTATATTAAATGTTCGTAGATGATTTTCCGGCCTTGTCCTTTCATATATGACTAATGAGGGTATATCAAAAAGGTGGACTGTTCGTAGATACTAGTTTTTGTGAAACATGGTTTCTGTATTTTCTGGACTGTATGCAGATCTAAAGAAGCATTTTCTTTTAAGAAAAAAGTTTTAGTGGATAGAACGATAGATACTTAGATGTACCATTGCCTCTGTCATTGTCGTTGATTGTTAGGTCTTTCATCTTTGGGCTCATTTCTTTAAATTTTCTCTTTTTCTAAACAGCTGAATGGTGGTCTACATATGGCAGTGGTTGCCCAAATATGGCGCGCTTGGCAGTTCATATTCTCAGTCAAACTTGCAGCTTAATTCAATGCAAGGAGAATCAGATTCCTTTTGACCAGTTGCACAAGACAAGGAACAGTTTAGAGCATCAACGTCTCAGTGATTTTGTATTTCTTCAGTACAACCTACAACTAAGGCAGATGTAAGGAAACCAATAACTCTATTGCTGTGTTTTGTAAATGTTATTTTTTTGCTAATCGATTTTCTTATAGGGTTCATAAGAACAAAGAGCATGCATATGTGGATCCTATATCATTTGAAAACACTGGCGTTGTGGAAGACTGGGTAACGGAGCCAGAAATGTACCAAGAAAACGATGAAAATACTTATTGGAAGGCACTTGATCCACCCTCTTATAATTCAAGGCTTTTGGAACTTTCTGTTGACGAAGGTGAAGACTTGGGTTCAGGTAACCAAGATTGTATGAATTGTGAATTATATCAATCTAGAGTTATGATTTCTTTTCTGTTTGATGTTAACTAGAATGTTGATCAATGTACAAGATTTGATGATTACGAGATTTTCTTTAATGGAGACAACATATATTTTTGTTTATATATGTTGTGCATGTACTTGGAAATGGCTAGAAGGCTTTTGTTTAATTTAAGTAGTATGATCTACAAGTTTAATGCAGCTTGATTTCCTTATGGTTCATAATGTGTGAGGTTTGATTGGCATATATGGTGTAGAATGCATAGGTTTTTGTACTAAATTGAGGCTGTTTTACCATATGAACAGTACTTTTTGAGCTAAAATAGACAGGCAACATCATGCAACCAAAGACACAAATGTGTCGTCTCGTACTAGATCAAACAACATATGTAAACTCCCAAAAAACATGATAATGTAGTGCAATTGAGCATTAGACGACATATTTTACAGAATCAAACTCTATTAAAATGTCAACTTAGGATAGGAAAAACTTACTTGCTATCCCTCAACCTACATATATATGTGGTCCAAATGTCGTGTAACAACATAAAACAAAAAAAAGTGTCAATGGATATAAGCTACCTCAACACATATATGTGGACTGAGAAGGACTCACAAGATTAAATTTTGTAATTCTTCAATCAGACGGCATATATATGTCAAGTAAAGGACCTCGGCATGACAAAATCATAACAAACTATGATAATGTTTCATTCAGTCAACAGTTAACTGTGGTAAGACCAAGTCGAAAAGTAAAAATATGTGGTATGAATACAAATGCAACTACAACTAAATGTCATATGACAGAAGCACCAAATTTTTTTTTAATAGTTTACAATGTGAAACGACAGATAAGTGAGGTTAGATCTTCTATATAACCACATATATTACAAGTTTTTGACGTTGTAAGCTCACACACTCAACACTTAATTGAAGTGTGATTTGATAGAAAAATCCAATAAATCAAATTATTCTCCAATCAGTCCACACTTACATGTGGTAGGTATACAAAACAGACGACATTTGATGTGTCTTGTGATATGATATTATAGTTTTTGGATGCTTATTTAGTCCACACTTAACTGTGGTGTGTTTATTGAAATTTTTCAATCTCCACTCTTCTCAGACGGCATAAGATATGTCGTGTGATAGCATTTCAGAAGACGGCTATTCTCCGTCGTCTGAGACTATCACCCGACAGCTCCTCAGACGACATAAAAAAAACGTCAGACGACGGACTTGGACCGTCGTCTGATGATGAAAATGGCATAGTAGACAAGTTTTAATAATATGTTTATTTTGACTTCGATTTTACGGCCCAGCCTAGTTCAATCACAACCAAGACCAACCTATTGTTTTTGTCCCACCACCAGTGCCAACCATCAAGTGCGTCAGGATTCTACACCACGGACGCTCTCCTATCCCTGCTACACCACCGTCACAGCTCCATAGATCTTGTGTCCATCAAAGCTTCATGATATGTGTCCATCTGATCCAAGTTGGATATGGATCCATAATTGAAGAATGCAGGTTGGCTGTCACCAAATCAAGACAGTGTTCCAGCAACCAACCATGTAGAACTCAACGACTCAGATATAACGACGACGACACCAATCTCTAGTCCGGCCAACGAGAATCGGACCACCACTTGATAATGACCTCGACCTCCATCATTGTCCTCAAATCACAAAAGCGTAGGTCGAAATTTTGACGACTAAGTAAAACACTACTACACAGAAAAACTAGAGAACACAACCCATCTGACGGTGGAGCCTCTAAGGCGTAAAATCATACTGTGAGAAGGATGAGATTGATATGCCTGATATGCATGCTAGTACTTCTCGTCATTAATTCCCAACAAAGAGATTGTATCACTAATTAGCATGATTATCATGTTGACATATTCAATGCTCTAATTGATTTCCAGCTAAGTAAGTTAGATGGAAGATTCTCTGAGCAAACGTAAGATATTCTAACTCTTGCTTCAACCTTGGATCCTCATTCTAATTTCAGTAAGTTTAAAACTGAATGTGTTCTTGATTTTCCAAGAAAGTTTTATCTTGAAGATTTTGATGATTGTGAGATGCTTTCTCTTGAGTGAGATGCTTTCTCTTGAAAAAGACATGCTTAATGATGCTAAATTTCACAATTTAACATCTATTTGTGAGCTATGTCCATTGTTGGTTTAAATAAAGTCAAAAAAATTTCTCATGCTTTATAGATTAATCTACCTAGCTTTGACTCTTCCGGTATCTACAACAACAACTGAAAGAGCAAACTTAGCCATGAACATCGTCAAGAACAAACTTAGAAATAAGATGGAAGGAAAATTTCTAAGTGATTGTATGGTCCTTCACATTAAGAAGGAACATGCTGATTCTATTAAAAACGACTTTAAGATAAACAAATTTGAAGTTTTAAGTACTCGTAAGGTTATATTTGGTTACTTGAGCTAGGTTTTACATCTATGAATTTTGTATTGCATTGACATGTTTATTTAGCTTTTGTTGTGTTACCTAGAGTTTTTGTTCTGCATAAACATGCATTCGAGGGGTAAGGCTCACTATGTCCCTCTTGTCTAGGTGTATCTCTCTTTTTAATCTATAGTATTGCTCTCGCACCATCGAGTTTTTATTTTTCTATAGTGGAAAATCCAAATCCCACTCGGTTTCAGTTGCTACATCCGCCCTTGTTCAACCCTAAATAAGCAAATTTCTAAACTCTTATCTTCAACCACTCTATCCATCCAGCACAACAGCTTCTATGTCGACTCATCCTTCCCTCAGCCTTCGGTTTGTCAACCTATTCGACAACCAATTCACCGAACTATAGATGTAGTATTGGTCACCGGCAGTATTGAGAGTGACGTTGGTCGAGCTGGTGTTGCCGATTGGGTTGGTAGAGCTACATGAATTGAACATACTTTTGGGTACTTTCATAACATCATGTGTATCCGTGGGAAAGTTGAAAACTGCAAAATAGGAGGAAAGCTGCGACAAAGCAAGCGAAAGTGGGATTCACGCTAGTGGCAATTGAGATCAGAGATGAGTGGTTTTTTGGTCTTGAGTATCTGAGAATATGACTTAGTTGAGATTAGACGGAGACGAGCACTATGCTCAAGTTGACTAAGGCAAGTAACAAAGGGATTAAAGGCATATGAACATAAATGAATTAAATATGAAGGAGGCTGGTTGAGGATCAAGGATTGAGAATTGTAAAACTCTAATTTAGGTTTTTGAGATGGAAATGAAGATATAGCACGAGCGAGTGTAGTAACACCATCAGGAGTACGTAGTAGCAAGATATGTAATAACAGTCGGCAATAGCAAGAGAATGAGTAGTAGCAATCGGCAGTAGCAACCAGATGAGTAGTAGCAATTGGCAATTGTAGTAGGATGAGTAGTTAGAAATCGCCAATAGCAAGGGGACGAGTAGTAGCAATCGCCAGTAGCAACGGGATGGGTGGTAACTGTCAGGACCCGTCCTGAATTTCACCCCAAAACCCGAGATGAGTCCTGCTGGGACCACCTCCAAGGAAAATTTACCGAAGACTCGGCAAACCTCCCTCGAAAATGGACAACCCTAACTTAAGAATTTAAGAACCACCTTTTTATTCCAAAAAATAAATCGTCAGCTACAAACCAAAAGTAGCCAGAATACAAACACAAGAATTTCAATAGTATTCAGAGCTACTAAAAATAAAAATAAAATACAACGGAAGCTAACAAACCCCTAGTAGATTAAACAGGTAACCTACTGGCGAAATGTAGCTGACAGATGGGTCACTATGCCTCGACGTCTCCTGCTAGACCTCATGCGAACTCTGCAGACTGGGCATTTTAAAAAAAACGAAGAGCCCAGAGGAAAATATTTAACACGTTAGAGTGAGTGGACAAAACTGATCCGACAACAAATAAATATTTCCCCAAAAGAAATGCTATCAACAGTGGCAAAAACACAAGCTCCACTGGAACGACTCTGAACTGGGGTCCAGCCTGGCTAGACTCCCAAACTTTAAGAAATTGCCTCTCAGGCCTGGATATTATATATATAGTATGTATGCACACTCGCCTGACCCTTGCTACGATATCTTTGAACAACTTGAATAAAGTAGATATCATACGAAGCAACTATGCTTACGTCTAACGCTCACATCACCCCACACCGGAATTGTACCTCGCATATGAGGGAAAGCGGCCGAGTGGTAATATATATGTGCTTACTCCTTGTACGAAATCTTTGAATAAATAAATACAAAATTAGAAAGTCGTACAGGGCTACGACACTTGCGTCTAACGCTCATGTCACCCATACCGGAATTGTACCTCGTGTATGGGGGAAATCACGTATAGCTAGCTAGCATTTAATCATATATACTATTCTCATATAAGAATATAATCCACCGAAATTCTCAATTTCGGGAAAATATCCAACAACAGAAAAATCATTCAAACGACAAAGCATTTCGAAACACAATATTTAAAACAAAGGTCCACTCATAGGTTAGGCCTAAGCCTGATGTCGGTCGGAGGTCTCTTCCGCTCGAGTCTCCTCACGTCCTGTTCCATATAAATAAAACCTTAAATAAAACACCGATGCTTAAAGCAAAACATGCATAATTAAATATGCTACGCGTTCAACCAAGACTAACACTCCAAAATCTTAAATCCACTGCCAACCTCAAAACTCCACCAATTTTACCGACATCCTCAAAAATCACTTTCCACCAAATAAAATCCAATGGCCGGATTATAAATTAATAATCCGCCAAAAATACTTAACTTCAACAAATCTTAAACTGTTAGTACATAGCCAAAATACTTGGCTAAGCTGAGAATAAGTTACAATTACCCGGTCGAGATAGCCCTGGTGAGCCCTTCACAAGCATCCAAAGAATGAAGGGCCGGTAACAAACCGCTTGCCAAAGTCACTCTAGCGGCAAAACACCCCCAAAAGGGGAGACGCTCCAAAGGATAGCAATCAGTCCCACATTGGAGACTAAGGCAAAGGTACGCAAGCTTGGCCTATAAACCAAACTCAATCTACCATAAAAGGTACACACTCATATATACTCTCTCTCTCTTTCATTCCTCTACCCGTACAAGTGCTCAAAGCTAACTTAAGCATCGGAGAGTCGAAGACTGGGCCACCCCAGTCCCGACCCCGTGACATCGTCATTTGTGCAGGTACCGAGTGAAAGACCTAAGAATTCTACTTCGCTCCGCCTCGCGACTCCTTCCCGGCTCGGGACGAAGCAGGTAGAAACATAAACCTATCCAAAACTCCTCCAAAAATTCTAAAACTTATTCCATTAAACTCCTCACAATTTTCTCCACCAAAAACGTTTTCTCGGCAGCGGCCGGCGACCAACTCTGGTGACCTCTGATGGTCACCAAATTTTGGCAGGATCTTCCCCTCAACCTCCTCTACAACATTCCTAACTACCACAAACTCCAATTCTAAGCCTAACCAAGCCAATCGAACACAAAAACACAATAAGCCCTAAAAATTTTAAATTCCGATTTCTCCTTACCTAGCTCACGACGGAGCGAGCCCTTTGGAGGGATTGAAGCACGGGAGGAGGGCTTCCTTTTGAGCCAAAGCTCGCCGGCTATGGCGGCCGGAGGAAGGAGTTCCGACGAAAAGATGATTTCGGCAGCCGGGGCTCTCGGCGTCGATTCCTCCTTCACGGCGGCGCTAGGGGGGCTGCCACCGGTCTAGAACTGTTGTTGGCTTGGAGACCGACCGAACGGAGGCCGGACGGCGGTGAACGGCGGCCGGGAAATTTCTGGTTGGGAGGGAGAGGGAGAGCAGATCGGGAGGGAGGAGAGAGAAAGAAAAGAGGAGAAACGGGTTGGGCTCGGCCCCAGCCGACCCAACACTACTTTTAACCTATTTTCCAAAATTCAACACCCCCAAAATAATACCCCAATAAAATTACCTTTTACTAGCAAAAATTATCATTTTTTACCGTCGTCAAAATTTCTTCTATAGAATAATTCCACTAAATAATCGTCCCCCACACCTTTCTGGAGATCAATTATACTTTACACTTAATGACGAACACGGTAAAATTCTTATTACCACTATGCCAGTAATAAAGGTAAAAATTATGGGTCGGGGCGTGACAGTAACAGTCAGCACTCAGTAGTAGCAATGAGACGGTTGCAAATTGTAACAGCAATTTTTTGTTTAATTGACATTTTAATAGTTTTTTTTATCTTTAAAAGGGTATAATTGTAAATATGTTATTGACACATGAGAACAACATAACAACATATCTTTATTTGTAAGTTATGATCCTTATATGTTTATTTACATTTGTTTTTTTTAATAGGAGCTTAACGACAGATCTTTACATTTTTTTTTATTTGAATAGGGGCTAAATGGCCGCTCTCATGCCTTAACCGTTAATGAAACTGCAGAATACAAAGAGAGGGGGGACATAAAGCTTAAACCCGAAATTACCTAAACATCCCAAAATAATAACAGGAGTTTTCAATCATATGTATTCTAACAAGCACCATTTAACAAGAAGTGAATCATTGGCTATTTTGTTTTACACTTTTGGCGACATACCGGAAAGATAATACTTATTCAGAGCCATAAGTTGCTATGTCTATCAGCTTTCCTACTATGTTGTCACTGAAAACTGTTACCAGTGACACTGAGTTTTATCTTGCTACTAAGAGGCTGCGACCATTTGACGAAGCAAGTAACTCACTGCCTACCTAGAGCAAACATGGCACGCAAGACACGCAAGCCAAGACCTAGCCCACAGGTCCAGACCAAATAAAGACCCTTACTTATTGAAAGCGTAAAGAAACAAACCACCCCTCCGACCAGGCATGTTGCCCCCTCGCCCCAAAGATCTAACAACCATTGATCTGCCGTAACGACCCCAGATCTGATCCATGAGATCTGACCAGATCAGAGCAAGGTCGCGCCACCGTGACCACTCCACCCAGCCGCTGCTGGAGTCGTGTCTCTGAATCCCTCCATCGGCCTACCCAACGACAAGTCTCCCAATGCCCAGCCATATCTGCACCTTCACCCTTCAACACCTTGCAAACTGCCAACCAAGACTTCCCTACATGGTCAAGGACCACGATCAGAGAGCTCAACTTATTCCAGACCCATAAAAGGCCGACTAGGCCTGGCAACGGGCCGGGTTCTTAACGGGTTGAACATGTTAAAACCCGTTAGCTAAGGGGTCAAACCGGGCCGAACACGACGGGTTTACGGGTTTTTGTTAGAACCTGTTAGAACCCGTAATTTTTTTCCTAAACGTCTAAACCCCCTTGCTTGAAAGTTAAACCTATGAAGTTTTTTTTTTAAATGAGATAAAAAAAAATTTATCATAAACCAAGTCAAATTGCTCACACCCTGCAACAACATAGCATTATATCAGTCAAATTTACCTCTATAAACCATTAACATCAACTCTCTCAAACCAAATACTAGCTTAAGAGATAAAAAGATAATTTAACAAATATTCATTGAAAAAATACATAATTCAAAATTTTCTGCTTAAGAGAAGCTTTCTTGTTCCTCCAATGCATCATAACGGTCAAACAATGTCATAGGAAAAATATCCTCAGTAAGATCATCCACGCTAACACTATCCTTCTCTAAAAGAATAAAAAAGTTCTTATTAATAAGATGAAACAAAACTAAATTGATATTTATTTTACCTTTCTTGCCGAAAATCTAATCACGAGTACACAACAAAGCTTGAACAATATTAGGCAATAACGAACTCTGATACTGGTCTAGAACTCGACCACCAATGCTGAAAGCCGACTCAGATGCAACAGTAGAGATAGGGATAGTCAACACATCACGAGCCATATGGAAAGGATAGGATATCGATGTTACTCCATCTTCCACCACGCAAGTATATCCAACTCCATCGATCTATCTAGCCTTGCTTCGTCCAAATATTTGCTCAATTCACTCCTCAAGCTTGAACTAGGACCGCTTTTATAACAAACATCAAAATCCTGCAAATATAGAAATAGCTTAACAATAAGCAAATAAGTATACAACAACATACTACAAGACAAATATATAGCAGTTTTATTTACCTCTAATATACTATGCTTGCCTTGTGCTTGAGACGAGCTCTGATGAGTCGGATAGCTTGAACTATAGAGAATAAAGCTCTCCACATAAGCACCGTATAACGATGACAATATGTCACTAAAATCCTTCAACTGTGAAGAATCTCGACCATAAAGTATGTCATAAGCCCACTCCACAAACTCCATCTTAAACGGTGGATCCAACACAACTGCAATCCCCAAGATAGTGCAATAATCCGACCAATACTTCTTGAACTTCAAATCTATCTCCTTCCCCATTCGTTTCATAAATGAATCAACATCTTTCATGGCTTGCTCTATACTATGCTGAATATTAAGCACCTTTGGGAAGAACAAGTTTGATGTAGGATATTTTGTTCCAGAAAACAACTCTGATACATCAAAAAACTCCCCTAGAAACTTGTTTATCGTCTCCATCTTATCCCACTCTTCAACATTAGGACATAACTTAAAGTTAGTGTCACTCACCCCCAAGTTCTCCAAGGCATGTTGGTAGAAGAGTGCACTGTCAAGCATCAAATAAGTTGAATTCCAACTTGTAGGCACATCCTGCCTCAATCCTTTTCTACTACCACCCAATCTAACTTCTGAAACACACACCAAAAATTTATCTTTTCTTGTTTTTAAATCCTTTATATACTTGATACATTCCCGTATTTTTGCAACAGATGGATCAATCTATTTTAGTCCATCTTGAACTATCAAGTTCAAGATGTGTGCACAACATCTACATGAAAGAATCTACCATCCATTAACAGCAAGCCTCTAAAATTCAACTTTATCTTCAATTTCTCAACAAAAGAATCCATGGCTGATGCATTATCTAAGGTAATTGAAAACAACTTGTTTTCAATTCCCCACTCTCATATCAAGGTAAAAACCTTATCAGCTAATGCAACACCATTATGAGGAGGAGAGATATGACAAAAACTTATTATCTTTTTCTGCAATATCCATTCTGAATCAACAAAATGTGCAGTAACAGTCAAGTATCCATCAGTGGCTACAAATTGCCACAAATCAGCAGTCAAATTTATTCTACCCTTAACTAAACTCAACAAAGTCTGAAGCTTCACCTTTTCACTCTCAGACATATCTAAGACACGAGCCTTAACAATATTTCTACAGGGGAGCCTAAGTGAAGAACAAATATAAGAAAACACGGCTCTAATCTCTTCATACTCAACAAAGGCAAACAAAGGCAAAAGGTAGATCATGTCTAACTATTGCCTCAATCATTAACTCAACAAATATTGCATGACTAAACATACATGTTTACGCCCAAATTAATATTTTACTGGACAATAAATGTCTAAGTGAATATTAATTACATTCTTGGTCCATCCAGCGAGCCCAAATTCTTTAGGTTTACAAGTAATGGCTCGCCAGTTAGATCATGCGAGCTAGATAGCAGAGGTTTCATGCAGAATGGACTTTGCATGGAAACAAGGAACAAACTTCGCGTAAGCAAGGCGAGACGAAGTACATTGAGACGAGGCGAAGTACATTTAGGTTGGGCGAGGCAAAATGGCTCCGCATATAGGAGACTTTGCGAAGAACCAACAGGCCAAGTCTGTATGCACCTGATCACCTACATTTATCGTTGAATACTTTTACAAGTCTTTGACATGATTTGGGCCAATCCTTGTGGCCCTTTTAATGAGAAAGTCTTTTAAGGCTCACCGGCTTCAAGGGCCTGCGAGATGAAAACAAGATTTTAGGAGAACGCGAGATAATTTTCTACAAGGACTGTGACACCTCGCGAGATAAATATATTCTTAAGTGTGAGTCCGCATAGGAGTCTATAGTTAAGCAGCGGGTGAAACAGTGTCCTTGTAGTACTCAATTACATCCCTCCTAGCGAGGCAAGCCACTATATAAAGGAGGTCAAAGGTTTACAGAAAGCTCTCTCTCACAACTTACTCAAACAAAATACAATACAACTTTCAACTCAGTTGAACTTCTAGACGCTCCTCGGAGCTTTTCTTTAGCTTCCCTGTTGAAGCTCGCTCTCTACAATCTCTCTCCACATAATCTTTATCAAATCTTACAACAAACAAACCTTCAACCTAGTTGAACATTCGAGCCTCTTGAAAACCCTAGTTCTAAGTGCGTCTGCATCTTAGTTCAGAGCCTTCTCAGACTCGTCTCTGATTACCCTGATCTCTATTATTGCTCTGCTCGTGATATATCATGAGTATCAAGAAGTCATATTTTAGGTGGCACCTGAAACCCTCCGCCTGATCAAGAAGTCAAGATCTCGCGCATCACTCTTTCCTCGTCCGTGAGGTGGCATGCCCGCAATCTCTCTCTTTTCTTTGCTCACTATTGACATCTCAACACCTTGCTGAGGATCGTTGGCCAAAACAATACCAGAGCATGTGGCAAACCATGGTGAGGCTACAGTAGTGTCACTAGATGAGCATTTACTTTGGTGTCGCAATAAGATGCTTGTTCCTAATGACGAACCAAATTTGAGTACAACTCCACACTTTCTGCATTTGGCATGCTGTACTAAATCAGGACCTCGAGGAAGCTCCTCTAATGATCTCCAACATGCAGACGTCTTCCTTCTCTTATTAATTATACCTCCCGCCTGACTTCTGCTAGGTAAAGAACCTCCTTCTATATTTTCTTTTTCACCCAAAGATAAACCATGAGACTCATCATGTAAACTCATCTGCAAAAACAAATATATAGACCAGCAAATAAGCAAATAAAGATTGAAACTGGATATGCATGAATACAATAATGTCAACAACAAATCATTTTGGTAATACAACATAACCAGAGATGGAATCAGAGATGCTGCTACTCTTGACTGTACAATTCATAAAGCCATATTTGATAGTCTAATGCTATGGTACAATTAAAACTGTTTTTAGCACGAATCAAAAGTATATAAGATACCTGTAACTCAAACAACTGACACTATTTAGCAGAAGATAATGGCAAGTTGGCAGAATTTAGATGATGTTGGTAATATATAGGAACAACTTTACACTTCTAAATGCAATACAAAATCACATTTCTCATTCTTTATTTGGTTCACTGGCCTAAAAATTACAGTACTAAAAAAGAAACTGAAGTCTATTGGAGTATGCTAACTTAGTTTTGTACGTAGAAGCTGCAATGTCCAATCCCAAACAAACTGAAATTTGGCGAAATCAGTTAGTTCACCTGTTTCGAAGTTCTGATTTAGACTTGCATTTTGCTGATTTTTCTTTTTTTTGTGTGGCAATGATAAGGAGGATTACCATTTCTATTGTTAGATTAGATTGATCAAGAGAACAATTATACTACGGAAATGAAAGTTCCTTAATTTGTAGCAAAACTGTAAACAATATATGAATAGCATAACATGTTTCCAGAGAAACTACAATCAGTGATAGAAAGTAGCAAGACAATGCTGTACAAATGGAATCACATTCACTAAACATCTGAACTGTTCTAACTCTATCACTCAAATGACAACACGTGTTACAAACAAACATTATCAAATCACGGCTCGACAAACAAACATATACCAGTAAACATAATGTGTGCAGATTACAGGACCAAAACACAATGCAATCAAATTCAAGTGAAACGAGGGCCTCCAATAGAATTCACCACCCCTCCTCCTCTTCCCTCCCTCCACTTCCCCCACCTCCACCACCACACATACAATAAACCCAGAACGTTAAAACACAATAGAAAAACAAGATTCTTAGCTTTGTTAAGAGAAAACAAAGCATGCATGATCATTGGAATTAAAAGTTCCAACTTTAATCTCGTACTCATCTACTGAGACTTAACAATAGAATTTCGAAAACGAAAACCAAATACCCAACTCGAATTCACAAAAAAAAGTAGAACAAAGAAGAGAGTGGTTTTACCTTATCAAAGTCGAAGTGTTGAATCCAATTTATTCGATCTCAAAGACTTTCGAGGAGGAGATCGATCAGTTTCTGAACCAACCCATTCTTATCTCTTGTTTTTCGATAAAAAGTTAGAAACACCAGACTGAGTCGAATACCAACACGGCAAACACAGACTCATTCTAACCTAACCTCTTCCTTCAGTTTTTTTTTGTTGCTTAACGGGTCCCAACGGGTTCCAGCGAGTTCAGCGCGCACGGTCTGTTAACTAACGGGGTTCTGACGTGCGGGCTTTTTCAGCCCGTTTCGTAAACGGGTGGGTTTTTAACGGGTTTTAGCGGGCAGGTTTCGAGCGGGTTTACAACCCGCGTGCCAAATTGCCAGGCCTAGGGCCGACTACGGCCTGAGGGCATGGCGTCGTACAAGGAAGGGCGCTTGAGTTTTTCTCTCAGAGTATCGCTCTCTAGGTTTTTCTCTACTGCTTTTTTTACAGTATATTTTTACAGTATTTATTGACACGAGTCCATGTTTAGTTACATCTTTAATGAACTTAATTGTAAGATGATCTTTTGTCAATAACTAAACTGTAGATTGCTGATCAAGTTAAGAAGAGGAACATCAAAGATCAAACAAACAAATAACGGAAGAGGAAGCACTCGCCGTCAATGTGCGGCTGTTTTTTGTTTTTTGTTTCATTATTTAATAGTATTAATATAAAGGGTAATACTGAAAATTAGTACCCTTATTTAGGTCTTATTTGGTACATCTTTGCTTTAAAAAAAATTAGTTTTTATCTAAACTTCTAAATTTTATTGTGTCTGGTAAATTAAAAAAAATATTTTTTAAAAAATAATAATTACAGAACAATGACATCATATCTTAGAAACTGTCTTGAGGTTGCTTGTAGAAACTGATGTCAATAAAAACACAAGAAAATAATATTTTATGTATATTTTATGTCTTGATAACACTGTTAAAAGTAACATATATATATATATATATATATTTTTTAAAAGATGGATAAATTTCATTGATCGAAAAGATTATACACGAGCTCTTTCGCTCAAGCTAAGGGATCCAAAGATCACATAATACATATCGATGCTTAGGCAGTACGCTGATTGTACGTGTAACTATGACTCCTAACAAAATTTCCTAGCCTTGACTACTACACCTTAAACAAAAGAAGTTACAAGATTTAACCCAACCAGTATAACCTCCTAAGACCCTTATGATGTACATCAATACTAGCTAGAATCGAGTAAAACCGTGTGATGACTATATGAACAAGGGACACAGAACTGAGGCCCACTACACCCTAAAATAGAAGGCATTATTAAAAAAGAAAAATTAAACAAGAAGCTAGCCCAATCAACAAGGTCCACAAGGCCCAAAGATAAGCAAACCAAAAGTTGACCTAACTATGTTACCACCTTCACCCCGCTCGCCTAGTTGAAAAAAGCCGTGTCACCAATCCACAGCCAGGAACACCTTAATCTCCCGCCCCAGTACCCACCAAGCATCGCCATCTTGAGAGTGACATAACAAACTAGAGAATCACAAGAACCAAACCAAAAGGAGAGAATCCATGTGTCCCAAGAACGTCGCGTCACCCTAACGCTATCGTCGCCTAAAGTCAAAACACCATCTCTTGCCGCGCCAAAACCAACCACACAACAGCCCAGCTACAAAAAAGTTGTGATCCCAACCAAAACCCGATCAACATGTGTCACACCCCAATTTTCGAAAGATAAATTTCAAAAATTGTGGCATGATCTAACTTAATTAAATAACCCAACCGTTTTTAAACAAAACCAAACAACTAGAACTCAATAACAGAAAAGTAATATTATACAACCTATCACTGAGTTAAATATTACACTTCCATAATTATATAAACTTGAAATACAAGAACATGAGAACAACCTCATGAGCTTAAAATTATCGACCCGATTTACAAAACTATACAGAGCACATACAACAAAAGCCAAAATTGAACCCTGGTGCTATGTCTCCTCCTCAACCCTGCTGATCAACACCTGCAAGTCTAACCCTTACACCAATAATTGGTGTACCGGGATTGTAAAATAACAAACCCAGTAAGCTAAAAACCCCGTATGAGTAAACTCAAAATTAAAACAAAATTTTTCACATCTAGAAATTTCACAAAAGCAATTACATCAATGAATATATCCATAATTCCAACATTTTTTCACATAACGTGTACCCATGAGTCTCTGTATTGATGTAATACCCCTCATGACCTACAACATCACAATGGTGTACCCATGGGAACCAGATACGATAAGGTATCCCCTATGCCGTACACTGACAAACGGACTATAGCTCTATTCCTAACCGCAACCAATCACCCGGCCAAAGGCTTGGAACCCGGTTTGACTGTCTGATATCAAAACACAAAATAATAAATAGCATCAGAACCGCAACCAATCACCCGATTAAAAGCTTGGAACCCGGCTTTGCTATTTATCCAACAATCATCATAACACATGATCACATCTTATGATTATATCCTTCACAAGGATATAATTATATGAACAATAAAAATATTATTTCACATGAATAACTTAATAATAATTAGAAAAACTTGTTTTATTTTACCTATGAGTCGTTGACGAACAAGCTCATATATTTTAAAACAATTAAAAACATAGTATTAATTTAAACATGATAATCATTATCATCATCACATAACCATAATAAAATTTGGTTCAAACATGAACCTCGGTGAGCTTTACTCACCTTGAAATCCCGCTGCGAAGCCCCCAACACAATGAAGGCAAGCCAACACAAAATCACAATTCACCTAAAATCGCACAATTAAAAACCTTAGAAACCAAAATACTAGAGGATAACACAATACCCTTTAACTAACCCTTAGCTCAAGGGAGAACAATTTCCCAAGGTCATTGAACTCAACGACACAATTGAACTGCCTCAAATCTTCAAAACCTAAACTCAAACTCAACTAAGCCAAAACAAATAAACCTAAGTCCTAACATGCAAACCTTGCTCAAAACTTAACCAAACTATCACTCAACATGATCACAGTAGCAATGACTAGCTAACCACAGGAAACTAAGACCACAATTCAGTCGGACGTGCCACAACAAGCGGCAGCGAGTGAGTCCCACACGTCGCTCCAAAACTTCCTGATTAAGAGAAACTCACAACATGAAATTTGTAGAATGAAGTATGGTGAACAACTTTAATACCTGGGGTTTTGACTGGTTCGGTCGGAAAACGGCCTGAAACTTTGAAACGGAATCAAAAACAAAAGCTGCAAGACCGGCAACAAAACTTGATTTTCAGATCACCAAACACGTACATCACTAGAGGAAGGAAAGGAGCGAGACTCACCTAACTCTTGCCCGAAACGCCGCCAAATCGCTGGTTTTCTAGCTATACCGCAGCAGCTCCGCCGCCCCGTTGAGGTTTCCAGGTGGGCGGGACTGCTCCAGAAATGGAGATGAGGTCCATGCGGTCCCGAAATTCAAAAATACTAACCTAAAAACAATCTAGGGTACTTAGCCCTCATATCCGACTCTAACTCCCAAGATGCATCTCCCTCATCATGGTGACTCCAACACACCTTAACCAAATCGACTTCCTTCCTTTGAAGCCTCTTGGTTGATCTATCCAAGATTCGAACCTGTTCAACAACGAAGGTTGCATCCGCAGTCACCTTGATAGTTCCATAGTCAATCACATGTGATGCATCTGAAACATACATCCTCAACAAGGACACATGAAACACATTGTGTACCCCTGATATGATAGGAGGTAAGGCAAGCCGATAAGCCAAATCTCCTACTCTCTCCAAAATCTCAAAAGGCCACATACCTGGGAGCCAACTTCCCCTTCTTGCCAAATCTCACCACCCCTTTAGTAGGTGAGACCTTCAAGAATACATGATCCACAACATCAAACTCTATTTGCCTCCTCTTCAAGTCGGCATAGCTCTTTTGCCTGCTTTGCGCCGTTCGGATCCTATCAAAATAATAGAGACCTTTTCAGTTGTCTCTTGAACAATATCAGGACCCAACAGCTCCTTATCACCCACCTTTGCCCAGCAAATAAGAGATCTACATGGCCTACCATAGAGTGCCTCATATGGTGCCATGCCGATACTAGAGTGATAACTATTATTGTAGGCAAACTCAATCAATTGGAGGTGATCCTCCAAACTTCCCTTGAAGTCTATGATACAAGCTCTCAACATATCTTCTAACATCTGATTCACCCGCTCCGTCTGCCCATCAGTTTGAGGGTGAAATGTTGTACTCATGTCTAAGGTAGTACCCATGGCTTTCTGAAACCCTCCCCAAAACTTTGAAGTGAATCGGGGGTCTCGATCAGAAACAATCGAAGTAGGCACTCCATGAAGTCTCACTATTTCCTTCACATACAACTTGCACAAGGCATCAACTGTGTAAGTCACTGTGTAAGTCATTGACACCGGAAGGAAATGTGCTGACTTCGTCAAACAGTCCACAATCACCCATATAACATCATGTCCAAGCTTGGACTTAGGCAGTCCAGTCACAAAATCCATGGAAATTTGTTCCCACTTCCAAGAAGGAATAGGTAATGGCTTCAACATACCTCCAGGCCTCTGATGCTCTGCCTTCACCTGCTGACAAGTGAGGCACTTAGACACATACTATGTTACATCCTTCTTCATCCCATTCCACCAAAACTGCCTACGCAAATCTTTATACATCTTGGTACTCCCTTGGTG
The DNA here is from genome assembly GCA_034370585.1 of Fragaria x ananassa. NCBI lineage: Eukaryota > Viridiplantae > Streptophyta > Magnoliopsida > Rosales > Rosaceae > Fragaria > Fragaria x ananassa. The sequence continues at coordinate 18,960,006 of CP139757.1, read as the reverse complement.
CACTGTATATCGAGATCGATGTGCCTCCCAAAGGATCTCCCCTTTGAGATCAATAAAGTCTGGAACACACAATCTCAATCTAAAGTTCAAACTACCATCTAACCCAACCGACCACTCGGAAGGACAATCTTCCAAAAAGTCCACTACTAACTCTGTCAGCTTCGCACGTGAGAACTCGTCATATGCTTGGCCCTGAATGATCCTAGAAATCAAGGTGGGTTTCACAGATGCGCTTCCAAGGAAAATCCTCGACTCCCTGCCAGATGGCTGAATGCCAAACTCAGATACAGACTCCAACATGAGCCACTCATGCACCATGATAGAGGGGACTATACCCCTAGGCTTCCTGCTCAAAACATCCGCCACTACATTGGCTTTCCTAGGGTGATATTCCAAAGTGAAGTCATACTCCTTAAGGAGTTCCATCCACCTCCTTTGCCTCATGTTCAAATCTTTCTGAGGGAATAAATACTTCAAACTCTTATGATCAGAAAAGAGTTCGAACTTCTCTCCATACAAGTAATGCTTCCAAATCTTATAGGCAAATACTACTGCAGCTAGCTCTAGGTCATGAGTGGGGTCATTCTTCTCATAAACCTTCAATTGTCTAGAACCATAAGCCACAACTACGCCAAGTTGCATCAACACACAACCCAAACCCCGATGAGATGCATCGCTATAGACGACAAAGTCAACACCACTACTAGGAATTACCAACACTGGGGTTGAAGTCAACCTAATCTTCAACTCCTCAAATGTCTTCTCACACTCATTGGTCCACACAAACTTGGCATTCTTCTTTGTCAACTTGGTCAAGGAAGAGGCAATACTAGAAAATCCCTCAATAAATCTCCGGTAGTATCCTGCCAACCCAAGGAAACTAAGAATCTTCATGGGAGTAGTAGGACGACTCCAATTCAACACTGCCTCCACCTTAGAAGGATCCACCGAAATCCCCTTCTTTGATACCACATGACCAAGGAACTTCACATCTTCCTTCCAAAACTCACACTTCTCAAACTTTGCATACAACCTGGCCTCCCTAAGAACCTATAGTACAATCCGTAGATGCCTATCATGATCTTCCAAAGTCTTGGAGTAAATCAAAATATCATCCACAAATACTACCACAAACACATTCAGATAAGAAATGAACATGCGGTTCATCAAATCCATAAAAGCAGTAGGCGCATTGGTTAGACCAAATGGCATAACAACAAACTCATAATGCCCATACCTAGTCCTGAAAGCGGTCTTCGGAATATCCACCTCCTTCACCCTCATCTGGTGATAACCGGACCTCAGGTCAATCTTAGAGAATACCGTAGCATCTCTAAGCTGATCAAACAAATCATCAATCCTAGGCAAGGGATACCTATTCTTGATGGTCACCTTGTTCAACTCCCGATAGTCCACACACAACCGGAGAGTATCATCCTTCTTCCTCACAAACAACACTGGTGCACCCCAAGGCGAGGTGCTAGGTTTAATGAACCCCGGCTCGAGAAGACCCTCAATCTAAACCTTCAACTCCTGAAGTTCAGTTCTCCTCATCTGATAAGGAGTCTTTGATACCGATGAAGTGCCTGGTACCACATCTATAGCAAACTCAACTACCCTCTTAGGAGGTAATCTTGGAATCTCCTAGAACACATCACTAAACTCAGAGACTATTGAAATATCCGTAATACACACGGTACAACTTGCAGCCTCTATGTGAGCTAACACTCCTTCCCACATGGCAGTGTCCGACCTATGACAACGATAGCGAAAGCTCTGCTGTCCAAGAACGTGAAATGACGCTACCATATCAAAACAGTCAATCACAACATGGTTTGGTCGTAGTCAATCCACTCCCAAAATCACATCATAGGAGCGGTCTGGAATCACAATCAGAGATGCAAGGAACTCTCTCCCACTAATCATTAAAGAGCAAGCTCCACACAAAGTGTCAAGCTCGATAGAAACACCGAGAGGTGATGAAACACACAATGATCTAGTAAGCGGTGTCGAAGTCAAACCTAATGACCTCACCATCGAGCTAGATATGAAGGAATGGGTTACCCCCGTATCAAACAAAACTGTAGCAAGCAGGTCATAAACGAGGATGACACCTTCCACTCCTGCACCATGCTGACCAATGGCATACACTCTGGCTGGTGTTGGAAGTAACGGCCTCTGCTGACTACCCTGCCCTCCAACCTAAGGTCGGGTGCAATCCCTAGCAAAATGACATGTCTGTCCACAATTGAAGCATCCCTGTCTCCTGGGCTTCTTGCATGCCGAAGAGTAATGGCCCAGCTCACCACAATTAAAACACTTCAAGGGTGCTGCCTGCCTTATAGGTATAGCCTTAATAGCTGCTCTAGCTGGAGCCAGCTGATGAAATCTCTGCCTCTTCCCATAACCACCTTTGTGGTCTGCTGAACTGCTACTCCCTGCCAGGGCCTTGCCCTTCCCTTGAACATCTCTCAGTCTCTCAGTCTCATGCATAGCCTCTTCTTGCTTAACTGCAAGGGCACTCTCAACTGCTTCTACTAGAGTAGCAAATCGATAGGAAATCACAGCCTGCCGGAGCGCATGCCTCAAACCACGCACGAACTTCCGTGACAATTCTACTACATCCATCTCTCTAGCAAAACGATACAGCTGAGAAAACCGAGCTTCATAATCTCTAACACTCATCAAGCCCTGCACTAGAGCTATGAACTCAAGCTCCAACTGCTCCCTCACTGTGTCAGGAAAATACTTCTCCCGAAAGAGCTGAACAAACCCCTCCCAAGTCAAGGCGGTCACATCTCTAGCTCTCTCTACCCCGCTCCACCATACCCGTGCCTCATCCTTGAGAAGAAACGTGACAATACACATCTTCTCAATCTCCGTACACATGATCATGGTGAAGTATGTCTCAATACCCTCTATCCAATGATCAGCCACAAGGTACTCTATACCTCCCAGAAAGGAAGGCGCTCCTAACCTGATAATACCATGAGCTAGCCTGGCCAGACGTAGACCATCATCTACCACAACTAGCACCGGCATCTCTAACACCACATCCTCCTCAAAGACATCATCCACAGGTGGAGCCCTACCTGTCCCTCTGGCCCTACCTCGGCCTCTACCTCTTCCTCGCGGAAGATCCATCACCTAAGGAGCAAATAAACCTTGGTTAATTTATGCATAAAACTTAAACCAAGGTATAAGTCTAATACAATAATTCTTAACCAACACACCAACTCAAGATGAAACACAAAATTTGAAATACAGAGTATTCTCTACTCTGACATCCTATTGACCTAGAGGAGACACCTAACCCTGCACATACCCAATGACATATCAATACCGAAGAGCTTATGATGGTGATCCGCTGCAGTCGGGCCATCACTTCGAAGTATTGATTATCACCAAATATGTAAACCTAAGCTCTGATACCAAAACTGTCACACCCCAATATCCGAAAGATAAATTTCAAAAATTGTGGCATGATCTAACTTAATTAAATAACCCAACCGGTTTTAAACAAAACCAAACAACTAGAACTCAATAACGGAAAAGTAATATTATACAACCCATCACTGAGTTAAATATTACACTTCCATAATTACATAAACTTGAAATACAACAACATGAGAACAACCTCATGAGCTTAAAATTATCTACCCGATTTACAAAACTATACAGAGCACATAACAAAAACCAAAATTGAACCCTGGTTCTATGTCTCCTCCTCAACCCTGCTGATCAACACCTGCAGGTCTAACCCCTACATCAATAATTGATGTACCGGGATTGTAAAATAACAAACTCGGTAAGCTAAAAAGCCCGTATGAGTAAACTCAAAATTAAAACAACATTTTTTACATCTAGAAATTTCACAAAAGCAATTACATCAATGAATATATCCACAATTCCAACACTTTTTCAGATAACGTGTACCCATGAGACCCAGATATGATAAGGTATCCCCCATGCCGTACACTGACAAACGGATTAGAGCTCTATTCCTAACCGCAACCAATCACCCGGCCAAAGGCTTAGAACCCGGTTTGACTGTCTGATATCAAAACACAAAATAATAAATAGCATCAGAACCGCAACCAATCACCCGATTAAAGGCTTGGAACCCGGTTTGGCTATTTAATATCAAAACATAAAAATGATAAATAACATCTTAACCGCAACCAATCACCCGATTAAAGGCTTAGAACCCGGCTATGCTATTTATCCAACAATTATCATAACACATGATCACATCTTATGATTATATCCTTCACAAGGATATAATTATATGAACAATAAAAATATTATTTCACATGAATAACTTAATTAATAATAATTAGAAAAACTATGAGCCGTTGACGATCAAGCTCATATATTTTAAAACAATTAAAAGCATAGTATTAATTTAAACATGATAATCATTATCATCATCATATAACCATAATAAAATTTGGTTCAAACATGAACCTTGGTGAGATTTACTCACCTTAAAATCCCACTGCGAATCCCCCAACACAATGAAGGCAAGCCAACACAAAATCACAATTCACCTAAAATCGCACAATTAAAAACCTTAGAAACCAAAATACTAAAGGATAACACAATACCCTTTAACTTACCCTTAGCTCAAGGGAGAACAATTTCCCATGGTCATTGAACTCAACGACACAATTGAACTGCCTCAAATCTTCAAAACCTAAACTCAAACTCAACTAAGCCAAAACAAATAAACCTAAGTCCTAACATGCAAACCTTGCTCAAAACTTAACCAATCTATCAATCAACATGATCACAGTAGCAAGGACTAGCTAACCATAGGAAACTAAGGCCACAACTCAGTCGGACGCGCTGCCGCCCCACGCTCCACTCCAAAACTCACGAATTAGAAGAAACTCACAACATGAAACTTGTAGAATGAAGTATGGTGAACAACTTTAATACTTAGGGTTTTGACTGGTTCAGCCGGGATCGGCCGGAAAACGACCCAAAATTTGAAATGGAATCAAAAACAAAAGCTGCAAAACCGGCACAAAAACTTGATTTTCAGATCACCAAACACGTATAAACATCACTAGAGGAAGGAAAGGAGCAAGACTCACCTAACTCTTGCTCGAAACGCCGTCGAAATCACCGATTTTCTGGCGATACCGCAGCTGCTCCGCCGCCCGGTGGCGGCTTCCAAGTGGCATGACGACGGGCGGGACTGCTTCAGAAATGGAAAGGAGGTCTGTGCGGTCTAAACGGGACCGGTGGCGACCAGTTTGGTAGCTGGACGGCAGAGAAATCTGCTGGAGAAAATGGGAGTGCGGGAGGAGGTCGGGAGAGAGGAGAGAGAGTGAATCCGATTTTAGGTTTCCAAAAATAACTCCCCCACACTTTTCTATTTATACAGTTTTCAAACCGAAAACTAACTTCTTCTGACTGTAACTTTCTCATACTACCTCCGTTTTGGGCGTGCCGCATGTCTACAAACTCGTATCGATGAGCTCTACAACTTTTATGAAGGAAGTTTTCAAAGATAACTTACAGAAAATAAAGTCAACTTTTGGGCCTCTTAAAAGTCAAAGTACCTTAAAAATACTTCCGAAATTTCAACTTCGCTCAAACTAGAGAATTTCCATAAATAATCCTTCATTAAATATGTAAATAATACAAGGAAAATAAAATGAAAACCTAGGGTATTACAACATGATCAAACATCGGTCATTACGAATCCACGAAACCAGGAGACCCAAGATTAAAAATAACACCCGTCAGGCAACCTCACATCAACGGTGAGGCAAACCTCATCGCGTGGAGCACCGCCGGACGAGATAGCCACGACAATGGGTGCGCTTGCGATGCTGGTGGCGTTTTTTGCATGTAACCACATACTTATGGGTATATGTGACTTGATACATATGAGCTTCTGAACTAGTTATTACTGTTAAAAGAATATTTACCAAACATAAAGTTGTTTTAATTCACATCTAACTATATTCACAATACAATAAACAAGTAGATTTTCTTTAAAGTCACAACAATCTCAAACTGGAATTTATATTCGTGGTTGAAAGTAGAAATTTACTCTGTATATTAATAATAACTAGCTTTTGGTGTTTTACTGAATTAACCATGTTTTGATTTGTTTTGTTTTAAATCACATGTTTACTGTTGTGGGTATTATTGGAAGTTTAAACTCTTTGGTGAAGCCTTGACACCAAAGAGGCGCCTGGCCTGAAATTTTTTTTTTGTTTTTCTCTTTTTCTTCTTTTCGTTATTATTGTAATAGCCCTTGTTTAAGTTTGGCACAGTATAGCGTTGGAATGGCAAACTTGACAGTTCATAGTTTGGTGAAGCTTTTGAGGCCTGGCTTTACAGTAGTAGAGATAGTAAAAATAAAAATAAAAATAAAAATAAACACTTTAGTAACTGCCTTACAAAAAAAACAGAGGAAAGCTTTTAAAACATTTCCATCAAAAAACGCTTTTAAAAAATTAATAAAAATTATTTATAAAAAGAAAACAGAAGCATATTCGCTATACATATCGAGTAGACGCAGTAGCGGTGAGGGGTTTTGTTTTTTGGAGTCATGGCAAGCGCCGCAGTTGAGAAAACAGAGGAGGTGCTCCGCAAGGAGATCGATGAGCTCCAACGCCAACAGCGCGAGGTCCGCTATCTCTCTCTCTCTCACTCTCCATATACTTATGCTGATTTCCTCTCAATTTTTTATTGCTATATATGTCTTCAGATTACAGAACGCCTACGAGACCCTAGGGGACTTCGCAAGGGAGGAGGTGGAGGAGGCTCGGCCGCTGCCGCTCCCCGCAACTTCGCCGCCAATGGCGCTCGCCCGCGAGGCTTCACTCGACCTGTAATAGACCAACTTGCCTTGTTCAATTTCAATTCCATTGCCTGTCAATACTTGTTTTTGATTTGTTTAAATTCGATTTTCAGGCAGATAGGGCTGATGTGGAGGATCAACCTCCTGGAAAACGCCGGCTTTCGTCAGCTGTTGTCAAGGTGAGAGCCGAAAGCCCTAATCTTTACCATATGTGCCTCGAATAAGCTGAGTGTTGTGTTTAAAGTACTGTATATCATGATTTGAATATTAGCTGGAGGATGGAGAGATAGTTGAGAGTGCTGAAGGAGCCAAGGATGCGAAGAAGAAGGATTCAAGCGAGGCGGTGATAGCTGATCGCAGTGATAGGAGGTTGTCAAATTTGCAACAAGGTAGCTGGTTAAGGAGAGATGGCAATCATGGTGCAGCCAAGAAGGTAACTTGGAGTCTTATCTCCCACACTGAGTGCTACTGTTGGACTGTAAATCTTCATTGAGTTTTGATGTTGTGTTTTATGTTTTGTTAGGACTTTGACATTCCGGCAACGGAGCATGTTCCGAGGGTATTGCCAAAGCAAGAAGACCCCAGCGTGGTTAACAGGAACAAAAGAATGCTTGGGCATGTTTTGGGCACTTTAGAGGTACGTTGTACTTAAGGTGTTGGTTTTTATTAGAAGCTCATGATGAACTGGTTTATGTAGCTATGATGCAAACTTTTGATATATATAGTTTACGACATTTTCATTATGTTGTCTGTAATAGTTCTGAAGGTTAAGTAACTTGCTAAGAAATGAAAAGAAAACGCGTTCATCACAATTTGTCCTGCATTCTTTTTATTTTCTGTGAAGTCACGTATGCTTATGTGAAATTGTTGCAGAAATTCAGGAAAGAAGACATGCAACTCTCAGGAACAGAGGCTTTCATGCGGAGATCAAACTCTTTACAAAGAGTGAGTGAATATATGATTTTTCCTTTCTTAGTTTTCTACTTTTCTTTAAATATTTAAATGCTATCCTTATTCTAAGTTCCTAAGTACATCCTCTAAGATTTTTTATTGGCTTTGGACCAAATTTTTGGAATATAATTTTGTTGTGCTTTTTGAATGATCATGTCCATTTATGTAAAATTAGATGAACCTGCATCTCTAGATTTTGAATGCCTAGACATTTGTTTTTCTTTCCATTCTACATTTGATTTCAATTCAATGACGAATCATTGTTTTCTGATATCTAGGCTGAGCAAAGAGCACGTGAAGAAAGTGAAAGACTTCGGATACAAGAGCGAGAACATATTGCGGAAAAGCGGAGAAGAGATCTGGTTTGTCATTACTTACTCAGTATAATTCTTTGACCTCCATTTGTAAAGTCTCAGATGAACTTTCTGTTTGAGGAACAGGGTGATTCTTAGCCTATAATAACTGTATTTATATGTTGTTAGACTCTGCGGGCACGTGTTGCTGCCAAGACTGAAGAAAAGAAATTGGAACTGCTTTTTCTTCAGTGGAGTGATCATCATAAGAAACTTAGCAATTTCATAAGGTACAGGGTTTCCAACCATCAGTTTTTTGGTGTTATCTCTAGTGCCAATTTTATTTGCAGTCTACCATCGTTACAATCAGAAATTTTCATATAGTTTTCTAACTATCTCTTCCCCCCTTTTTCCAGGTTATTTTTTATTTTGGTCCAAAAAAGTGTCCATATTCACATTTTATTGAGACGAAGATAAGTTTCTATTCATGTGAATAGTATATTGCTGCAGCTTGAGGAGTGATCTTTCCTACTTTATTGTGGGTTTTAGGTAGAATTATATTTGAACCTTCCTTTATGATATAAATTTCATTTTTTTAATTTGCCGTGGGATTTGTCCAATTTTCAGGACCAAGGCAGAGCCTCCAATATATTATCTACCCAAGAAACCATTGGATGAGGATGCTACCTTGGCTGAGCAGCAAAAAGAAAAGGTGAGCTTCCTTTGACTTGCATACACATGGATCGTTATAGATATCTTGATATATGGGATCATTATATCAATATATGCCATCTATGTTTGCTACATTCTCGGATGATACAAGTTATTAATACCTCCTCTGCATCTGTATTTAAATCACCCTCCTGAATTTATGGATGCTAGTCCAACCTAGGCCTTGTGGATTTAGCATTAGCCTTTAGGCCTAGTTACTGATACCCATATTCATAAAGCATGGTATATGTGGTAATTTCCGCTTACCAGTCATTATGGCATATGCCAGGTTCCCTTATCTCACTAACTGATTAGTGGAATTATGTTGGAGTTGAGCCTTGAATTATTGTCTATTATTTGGTGTGCCAGATATGTATAAAAATTACTCCAATACTGGTTTTTGGTCTTTTGAGTGTGTGTGTGTGTGTGTTGGTCAGAAAGCCTTATTCATCTTATGTAAATTTGGGTATCAGGAGTTCCTAGGATGGAAAGCAGCACGAAGGGAGGAACTGAGTGATTATCAGAAGCAGATTGGGGAGCAGTATCTAGCAAATGTTGAAAAGGAGTTGGAGAGGTGGCAAAATGCAAGGAAAGCAAGGAACGCCAACAATGATACGATGAACTTACAGGAAACAATGGACAAAGAGTTGGACACACATAGGCTTGAGCATGGTCCCAAGAAAAGAAAGATCCCTGATGGAAGCAACAATGAAGATGAGGATGATGTAGAAGATATCAACGTAGTGGAGGATGACATGATGGATGATGTGTTGGATGTTGATGATAACAGTAGAATGGTTGATGAAACAGCTAAATCAGATGCAGGTAATGCCAGTCCAAATGCGGATAATATTGATTAGTGAGTAATTAAAGCCACTTATCCCACCCCTTTGTCCAGCTGAACTTTACTAGGAATAGAGGAATTACTTGCCGTATGTCGGGCAGTTGTCATCTTGGTTTGTTTTATTGTCTTTTATGTAATGTGTTTTCTAGAGTTATTTATATTATGTGCTTTAGAGTTTATCTTTCTCCCCTTTTCCATGTACCTGTGTATTACAGTACTTTTGAATGTACAAGTGTTGGTGTTACGAGAAACCTAGTAACAGAGTTGTTTGCCATGGGAATGAAGTCAGATGATACGTGATGGCTGAGTTTAATGATCAATTTGGACATGTTTTAAGGACTTGCAATAATAGACATCCATGAAGCATATTAGTTGAAATTACTGTTGAACCGAAATAATCACACGGCGCAACAAGCCCGAAAGCTACTGTCCCGCCAATGGCGTTGCTCCGGTATTTTCTGACGACTTTAGGGCTCGATACATAATATGCTAAATGTTGAATTGCGAGCATGCTTGGGAAGTGTTTTATGAACTTTAGAAGGTTGAACTGCGCATGTAGTGACTAAAAATGGGAAGTGTTTTATGAACTTTAAAAGGTTGAACTGCGCATGTAGTTACTAAAAATGTTGTGTCAAAGCATATGTGTATTCTTGTTCATAGAAGCAAGACATTCAAATGGAAAGAAGAAAAAACCTCCCGTTTTTGGTGGGAGAAATTGCTGGATTGTATAGGTTAGAACTGCTGCATATGTTTTCTGAAAGGGAAAATAACAGGGAAGGTTATAAAAGTTGAACTGACTGATTTACCCCTCAAAGTATGGCACTTAACTTACCACTGAACGGATAAGTTAATGACGTTTACAAAATTGACATCGGGATTTATAGTACATGTACCAATATACTATTTCGAAAAATTAAGAAACCTTAATTATCAGTGAAACAAAATTGGTGTATTATTCTTAAAATTTTCCCTTTCGGTAAAATACTTCAATTGTCCAAGATCCTTTATCTCAAACTCCCTATAATTTTTTTTCATACAGCCTCCATCTCCTTTGGATCATCCATGTGACAATCATATCATCAATATATACTATCAAAACGGTAATCTTACCCTGACTATGCTTGATAAACAAGGTGTGATTCAAGTTGCTCCGCCCCTATACCTAAACATCCTTATGGACTTGGAGAATCTTCCAAACAAAACTCTAGGAGACTACTTCAAACCATACAAAGACTTCTTCAACTTATAAAACTTACCGGCATCGCCAGATCTACTTATGACTCATAGGCCCTCATGATTAGCACCGAAATTAGGGCTAAAATTTAACCTCATGACTATTTTTAGCCATTTGGACCTAAGTTGTAAAAAGTCGAAACTTTTAGTTCCACGTAAATATAAGTCTACAAATCGATGATATAGCAGACGCATTAGCCCGTACAACAGTTAGTTCGGATCATTAGAATCACCTCGTTGGTGAACTCACAATCCACATACTAGTTCTCCCTACCATCATTCACCACCTTCACGTTCACAGGTTAGGGAGGGAGAAACTGTCACTTAAACTAAAAGATCATAGTCTAAGTGAGGATTTCTCCTAAAGAATAGGAACATGCATCGTCATGGTGAAAAGGTTTTCGCTCCTAAAGATGTTTTTTTTTTTTTTTTTTTTTGTGGCTGGTGATTTGCAAGCTTAGTATTCTTGTTGTCAGAGTTCCCTTCCTCCACCCTCTTACCTTCCCACTTTAATTTTGTTTGGTCTCCTCCTGCCTAGGTTTGTCTTAAGTTAAATTTTGATGGTGCTAATGATTCAAAATATGGGATGTGTGGTTTTGGTGTTGTTTTCCAGATGACAAAGGTGATATCCAAGCTGCCGTTGCTGTACCTCATACAATATTATCCCTCCTCGGATAGTTGAAGTGCTTGCCTCGTTATCCTGCCCTCAAGTTGATTTCCATCATTTGGAAATTGAAGGTGATGCCTCACCTATTATTCAAGCTCTTAATAGTACTACTGAAGATCTCGGTTGGGAAGGTCACTTCTTGGATGAAATCAAGATCCTAATTAGTTTTCTTTCTTTTTGTGGTCGCTGTTCTGTTCCTCGTCCTTGTCATTTTGTTGCTCATAGGTTAGCTAAGTTTGCTCCTGTTGGCTTACTGAGTCATGTCATGATGGGCATCATCTGTGATGTTTTGGGATATGCTGTTTTGTTTCTCAACGTCCCACACCCTCTATATTCTTCGTTTTTCAATGAGTCTTATTTGATATAAACAAAAGATTAATTACAAAACATTACCTGAACTGTGATGTTATTTTTATTTTCATATCTAACTATCAAAAACTTGCATTTTCATACTCAAAGTTTCATTCTGTTAGCATTTTGATATCCTGACCACTAACACCATTAAATTTTAAGGTCATTTTCATCAATTCAATAAATATATCATTTTTTCCATTTACTTTAATAAAATAATTTATTTTTTGAGGTTATCAAATACAAATAAAACAATTTACTTTAGCAAAAATATTCAAAAAAACTTTAAAATTAAATATTTATTTTTGCAACAAGAGTGATAAAATTTAGTAAAACCCTTGTATGTATATATATTTTTGGAGTTACATGTTAAGCAAAACAAAATAAAATAAATTAACATATATAATTAAAATAAATTATATCGAATATCGATGAAAATTTTATCAAATTTTATATAAACATGTTTAATCTATTTTTGATTAAATATATCACGTTTATATAAAATATGATAAAATTTCTATCGATATTCGACATTTTCTCGATATAATTTATTTTAATTATATATGTTAATTTGTTTTATTTTGTTTTACTTAACATGTAATTCCAAAAATATACATACATCAAAGAGTTCTACTAACTTTTATAACTATTGTTGCAAAAATAAATATTTAATTTTGGAATTTTTTTTGAATATTTTTGCTAAAGTAAATTGTTTTATTTGTATTTGATAACCTCAAAAAATAAATTATTATGTTAAAGTAAATTAAAAAATGATATATTTATTGAAATGACCGAAAATGCCCTCAAAATTTAACAATGTTAGTGGTCAGGGTACCAAAATGCTAACAGAATGAAATTTCATGTATGAAAATGTAAGTTTTTGATAGTTAGGTATGAAAATGAAAATGAAAATAGCATCATAATTCGGGTGATGTTTTGTAATTAATCCTAAAAAACAAAAAAAAACAAAAAGCCCAAGTCTAACAAAGTCTAAAAGTTGATGAGGTATACAATTTCAGCACCTCTTGATGATTGTTACCGAGTACATGAATTATTACCATATAGTATTTGTTATCCTTATACCAAACAAATGACATATTGTCGGGTTAATATTATTGAAGTAAAACTTCAAAGTTCTTTTAAATGAAATGAGGTGAGACGATTTTATTTAATATAAGCACAAGTCATATTACACAGTGACCCGCCCTTACAGGGTCGTAAAAAAGACACTTTTAAAACGTAATACAACTCACCTATTGAGTGAAGCTCATGAGGAAGTAAACTAATAAAATACCAACAATAAATTTTTTCGTAGCATCCATAGAATACTCGCTCACAACTTTTGATCAATAATCCCAGCAGTTTCTCGCATGTATTGATCATAAGAAAAAAATTGGTACCGAACTAAAAAAAGTCCTGTGTATCTCAAACTTTTATCGTGAAACCTCCTGGATCCCAAATTTGAACCCAAAACTTTAGAGGCCTAAGTGTTTATGCTCTAGGTCTCACATTAGGACTTAAGCCCAAAGTTCAAAGAAAAAACTTGAGCCCAACTCCTTCTAGGTCAACTCCAAACAACTAGCATGCTTGTGCAGCTGCCGTCAATGTCAACCCAGCGCCTCTGCCAAGTACGTCACCGTCACTTCCAACTAGGCTTTCGTTGCCCTCAAGCCGAACCACACCATCACGCACACACACGGTCGGCAACAACAAAAACAGCTTTTCCATTTAGCTTCAAGAAGTTTGGTTCAATAACCAAAAGCTCTTTCCATTAGGAGCAAAATCACCGCCGTGGAAGATCTGAGATTTTCCACCGAGCAAGCGCAACAACACGTTGAACCACCACCCAGAAGGGTTGAGCGATGCCAACGACATGCATCTTCACGGACCATGGATCCCAAATTTGATTCGGATCTGCCAGAGAAAACCTATGTCGTCCTTTATAAAACCTGCAAAAAGAAACGGCAACAAGACATCTCCAGGAGGAACGAAAGAGGTTGCAGCAGGCCGAGGCTTGCGCTAGAGAGGTTCGCGAGACTGAGAGGCTTGTCAGCCGAGAACTAGGATCAGGAACGACACAGTTCAAGGAATCCAGAAGTGAAAACCCTAAGAAGGGTCGCCGCCAAAGTGAAAGAGCGAGAACTCTCATCATAATTATGGTCGAAGATGGTTGGGGTCGACAATAAACAAGTCCTAGCAAAGCGCTAGGGTCAAGGGAAGAAGGATGTAGAGCAGCTAGTAGAATAGCAGTAAAAATTCAGAGTTAGAAATACAAGAAGATGAAATGTGTTACTCCTTGTTTTGTATAGCTTCGTTTAAAAAATAAATCATCTTCTATCATGACTTTTAGATTTAATAGTGTTTAGTAAACTAAGAAAAATCAGCTTTTTATTGAAAATTAAAAGTTGTTGGCAGCAACTTTTACTTGCTTTTAGAAGATTTAGAAGCTATTGTCATTAAAAACAGTGAAAATTAATATATTTTGTCTTGACAACACTTTCAAAACTAATATTTATCAAACACAAAATTATTTTAAATCACAGTTAATTATTTTTAAAGTACAGCAACAACAATTTCTTTTTAAAGTCATATCAATACCAAACTAACCTGCAACCTAGTGGCCCTCACATGTTTGATCAGACATGAAGATTTTCCCCTAATGCTGCCAACTTAAAGGTTTTTGACAAAAGAAGAAGAAGAATGAAAACGAGATAAGCTCTCACGATTTTGTCTTATATAATTCAAACGTGTCTTAGTTCTTGCATACTATATAGATTGTATCTATATTACAAATATCTTTTAAGTAATTTTATTCGCAATTATAAATAATTTCTCAAAAGAAAAGCAGTTGTGGAATTAGACAATATAATTTTCACAATGAAATTCCAAAATCTCAACTCTGCAACTATGTTGCACGAACACTTATGAGGGCAGAGATCTGAGTGTCAGACACTCCCCGACGCGGTGTCCAACATGCCACATGGCGTGTTAGAAAGTATTGACTTTTCTGACACGGCCCTACACTTTGACTGATATACATGTCATCATTCGACACATCATGTCAGCTATTTTAATTAAAAAAAAAACATAAACTCTAAAGAAAAACTATTACAACCTCTAGGCAGAAAAAAAATAAGAGTGTTAATATATGATATATCCCTCCTAGCCAATGTTTAAACTCTAATAGTATGATCTAGTTTGTATACTGCAACTTAATCTCTCTTTTTCACTCTTTCCCTCTTCCTTCATCTCCCTTTTCAACTTCAAATTAGTTACCGAGTTTCCTAATCTCTATTCAATTACAACGTCTCTTTGCTGATAACCGTATATGGTCTCGGGTTCATATTTTTAGTATGTATTATATATATTAAAATATATAAATATATTAATTATTTATTATGTTCAAAATGTGTGAGATCTTAAATTTATTAGATTTATCGTGTGATATAGTTATGGGCCAATTACATATAAGTCCACTTTGAGACATTTTTTCCCACATAGGTCCACCCCAACATTTTTACCCACATAAGTCCACCCAAGTCTAAATAAGGTTTTATATTAAGTATTGAAGTTCAACGTAATTACAGACTGCCATTCAACAAAAAAAATTAGATTTTCTCTTTTATATTTACAAGAATGCCACTAGTATAAAAAGTCAACAACCACTCTTATTTCAGAATAGTCTCCGGCCGACCTCCGGCCAGATTTCCAGCTGACCTCCGGCGAGGTTTCCGGCCGACCTCCGATGAGGTTTTCGGCTAACCTCCGGCGAGGTTTCCGACCGACCTCCGGCGAGATTTCCGACTGACCTCCGGTGAGGTTTCCGGCCGACCTCCGACGATGACAAAAATTACTACTACCAGCTATAAAAGCTACTACCACCAGCTACAAAAGCTACTACCACCAGCTACAAAAGCTACTACCACCGCCTACAAAAGCTACTACTATGAGGTTTCCGATGAACACAAAAGCTACTACCACCAGCCACAAAAGCTACTAACACCGTCTACAAAAGCTACTACCACCGCCTACAAAAGCTACTACTGTGAGGTTTCTGACGAACACAAACTACTACCACCAGCCATAATAGCTACTACCACCAGCTACAAAAACTACTACCACCGCCTACAAAAGCTACTATTGTGAGGTTTCTGACGAACACAAAAACTACTACCACCAGCCACAAAAGCTACTATCACCAGCTACAAAAGCTACTACTACCAAATGCTACTACACAATACCACAAAAGCTACTGCTAAGGAAGTAGAAAGCTACTACCAAGGAACATGAAAGCTACTGCCAAAGTACAAGAAAGCTACGAACACGAAAGCTACGAATATGAAAGTTACTGCCAAGGAACAAGAAAGCTACTACTACCAAATGCTACTACACAATCCACAAAAGCTACTGTCAAGGAACACGAAAGCTACTACCAAAGTACAAGAAAGCTACTACCAAGGAACACGAAAGCTACTACCAAAGGACAAGAAAGCTACTACATAATACCACAAAAGCTAGTACCAAGGAAGTAGAAAGCTACTACACAATACCACAAAAACTACTGCCAAAGAAGTAGAAAGCAGTAATCGTCGATCTGAGAGCTCTGCCATGACCTTCGATCTGAGATCCTAGAGAGCTCTGCCATGACCTTCGATCTGAGATCCTTGACGAGCGTCGAGCACCGCGCGCTCCTCGACGGTCAGCTCCGACTTCCGATGAGATGGTGTCGGGGATGGAGAGAGACGAGGATGAGACTGTGGAAGGCCGAGGAGGTTGTGGAAGGCCGTGGAGGCCCCAAGGCTTAGGGCTCCTGCTAGGGCTGAAATTCTAGTTGGTTTCTCGCCGGCAAGAGAAGAGAGAGAGAGAGAGAGAGAGAGAGAGAGAGAGAGAGAGAGAGAGAGAGAGAGAGAGAGAGAGAGAGAAATGATTTTGAACGGTATCAGATTCTTTGCATAGAGAGAGAAGAGGGTAATTTAGGTATAAAATAAAAGTAAGATGACCAATTTGGATTATAAAGTGGACCTATATGGGTAAAAAGATTAAGATGGACTTATAAGGAAGAAAATGTTGAGAATGTGACTTAGATAAAATTTTCTATATAGTTATATCAATATCCGTGTCCGTGCAGCATAGCTCTGGATACTGCAAGTACCTTCTCTTTTGGTAATGAACCTTAATTCTGAAGGAAATTCTTTGCCATATTATTCTCTTTACAAAAAGTGAAGAACAAAACAAAAATCAAAAACCGATAATTTCCACCTCATCATCCTCACCATCAAACTGTAAATAATGCCCCCCCGTCCATTATTTGCGCCTTTTCCTCTCTCTCTCTCTCTCTCTCTCTCTCTCTCTCTCTCTCTCTCTCTCTCTTCAATAGCAAGCAAGCAAGCATACACTTGCAGAGGCCCACGGAGGAGGAGGAGGAGGGAGGGGAAAGTCTCTGTGAATTTCAACCCAAACGGCCAATGGCGTCATCATCGTCATCCAGACCCATCGCCAACGGAGACCACAGGCCGCGTCCGCCGCCGTCAAACCCCATCAACAGCAACCGCCACCAGCACTACTACCCAACGACGTCGTATCATTCTTCCTCCTCCGCTTCCTTCAAAGGCTGCTGCTGCTGCCTCTTCCTCCTCTTCTCCTTCCTCGCCCTCCTCGTCCTCGCTGTCGTCCTCGTCATCATCCTCGCCGTCAAGCCCAAGAAGCCCCAGTTCGATCTCCAACAAGTCGGCGTCCAGTACATGGGCATCAACTCCCCCGACCCGAACCCGAACCCGACTTCGGCCTCCCTCTCCCTCAACATCCGCATGCTCTTCTCCGCCGAGAACCCCAATAAGGTCGGAATCAAGTACGGCGAGTCCAGGTTCACTGTCATGTACCGCGGCATCCCATTGGGCAAGGCCTCCGTCGCTGGCTTCTTCCAGCAGGCCCACAGTGTCAGGGAGGTCGTCGCCACCATCGCCGTCGATCGCGCCAATCTCATTCAGGCCGACGCCGCCGATTTAATCCGCGACGCTAATCTCAACGACCGAGTCGAGCTCCGGGTCCTGGGTGACGTCGGCGCCAAGATCCGCGTCTTGAACATCGACTCTCCTGGCGTTCAGGTCAGTCCCTCCCTCACCATTGTTGTCATTTATCTGAACCAAAATGTTCCGGTTTCCGCTTTCAGTATCCTGTTTTGGTTTCAATTCTGTTTGGGGGTTTTTGGGTTTTTCGTACTTTGCTTTTGTGCGTATGAGAATTGAGGAGGTTGCTGCCGGAGAAGGGCTCACTGAAACTGGGAAGCCCACCACCACCACTTCTGTCACACTCACTTTGCTTTTACTTTTTTTTTTTTCCTCCTAGAATCAAATTAATCGATTAATACAACTATTTTTTTTTCCTTTTCTGGGCTAACCTGCAATGCAGCATTTCGGTATCTTCGATATTTTTGTTTGGTAAATTGGTGATAAACTAATAATGGTATATAAAAGAGGAGGATGAACCCAGATACGTTTTTTGTTCTTCCTTTTTTGTTTTTGTATCAATGCTCTTCAATTTCTCTGCATTCTATTTGCTTCATTTTCCATGGTTTTGCTCTCAAATTTTTTCAGAACTTCGCTTTGCATGTGATTTAGTTTCTGGGTCATGGTGTGTTTGGGTGGAAAATGGAAAAGCATGTTTGAAAAGGTAGGGAGAAATGACATTAAAGCTTGGTCTTTGCTTTTGTTGATGAGCAGAAGGGATTGTGGTAATTGCGTTGTTTTTACGCCCTCTTTTTAGAGACGCACCAATAACCTCATAGCTACATGCCAATATGCCATTACCCTTTTCTTCTCTAGGGTCATCGCACACACAATCACATGCTGGAAGTACCTACCAGTTTGCCCATATTGGTGGTTGATTTGCAAGATTTTGGCGTGCCGTTTGGGTTCTAGATTCGAGTCAAGTGAAGGCATGTTGCTGGATATTTGGGTCTCTGTCCACATTTGTGACATTTCTTCCCATTTCTTACTGTGATTTTTCTGTGCGTGAATGGAAATATATATATATATATATATATATATTGTGTGAAATGGGTGAAGTAAGTTTTCAATATACGTGGGTCCCACCGGGAGCCGCTGGATATAAAATCCAGACTCCAGAGAGCTAACCACTAGTTTATATGCATTGTTATTTTGTTTTTGCTTTTATTATAGTGGGAACATTAGTATTATTATTTCTTCTGTTGAGCTTCAAAAATTCTTCTTCCATGGCATGTATGTCTGCTTCTGTTTCTTTTCTGCTTTTATTTTTTATATATATATTTTCTGTTTGGAGCACGTAGGTACACGTACAATAATTCTTACATACATAATTGCAGTTCCCAAACTGTGACAGATTTTCTATGGTAATTTAACATAAACATTTGGGTGTATACCCTTACATTGGAACATGTTTCCTTATCTCTAGGTAAAAGTAGTAGTTATTCATTAAACCCAGTGATCCTTAGGGTTTGATCCTTTGCTAGCGTCTACATTCTTAAACACCCCACTATGAATGTTTTTTTTTTCATTTTTTTTTCCATTAAAGAATACGAAATTTGATTACCAACAATTTGGATTGATAATAAGGAGAAAGAAATCAAATAGTGAGAATAAGGGGGGAGCAGAATAGAGAAAATGATCGAGAGGGGGATTCAAGTGTGAAGAACAAGAAAAGAAGGGAACAGAGAGTGGCTGTGATACGGCTGTGACTGTGACTAATTTGGCCTTTCTGGGTGGTAAAAAGCCTTGTGGCCCCGCCATGTGACTACTTCGTCTGTTGTGGTCCTCATGTGGCCGGTCCTAGTTTAGCGGTGATGACTATGAGCTCCAGATTTTAAATTATGAATTACTCCCCCTTTCCAATTTCCTTCTTCTATTATTATCTTTGTCAATTTGCTTTGCCTTTGCTCTGGTATCACATGCCTTTGCACTGGCATGCATTGCATTTGCAAGCTTGGGCTTGAAGAAATCTTGCTAGCTTTCTTGCTGCTCCAAAGCTGAGTAACCCTGAGTTCATATTATTATTAGGGCTGTAGATAAGCCTGGTTAGCCGGTTTAGATCATGGTGTTTGGTTAAGGTTATCAGATTGCCAACCTGTTCATAACGAGTAGGAGAGGACTGCCTTTTAGAGTTTTAGTTGGACTCCACTAGTGCATTTGGTGGAGCATGTTGGTTCGTTCATGCTGATATTGGCTTCTACCCAGTACCCTTCTCCTTTATGATTGTTTTCTTGTCCCTTTTTTCTTTGTTTGTGATGTGCTTTTGTAATTTTCTTTGCCTAATCAGTAGCTAAAATTCTTTGTGTTGATGGGCAGGTTTCCGTGGATTGTGCGATAGTTATAAGTCCAAGGAAGCAGTCTCTCACTTACAAGCAGTGTGGATTTGATGGATTGAGTGTTTAGCCCCATTCACCTAACAGTAAAAAATCCTCACTCTCTGGGGTTTTTTTTTTCTTTTCTTTCTTTTAATTTTAACTCTTCAAATTGGGAAGGGAACTGAAAAGGTAAAAAGAAGGGGAGTAAAACACTAATAGTTTTAACAGCAAAGAGGAAAAGGAAGGAGAAGAAGATTCGCAAATTTGAAAATTCCAAAATCCTTGCTCCCAACATTTTGTCCAACTCTTACTTTTAGAGTTTTAGGTTCGATATTGGTTTTGTTTCCTGCCCTATTTTCTTCAATTGTTCATCTTCGAGGGTACCAAAGCTGCTAACTGCGTGTGAAGTGTAAAAACTCGAGCATTTGTGCATTCCCATGCCCCAATTGCCAGTTCTCTCTCTCTCTCTCTCTCTCTCTCTCTCTCTCTCTCTCTCTCTCTCTCTCTCTTTTGTTTCTATTTTCTTGCAATGCACCAAGATCTGTGACTATCCAAATGTGGGCTTGCACAGCAATGCTTTTGGAAATTTTAAGGAAAAGGATATATGGCTCTAGACAGTATGGCTTTCATTGATAGCGCTGTAGTTCAAGTCCTGCAAATTGGAGCTGCTTCTGCTTGTTTGAAAAGCACAATAAAGTAAATACGAGATAAAATCAAAAGGGTAAGTACTAGATATTAGCATTCTTATATTTCATTGTGCTCGTCATCCCATGTAAACCATGACCTCCAAATAAAAAACGAATGAAATCTATTTATAGCCAAATTAGAGAAATAAATAAGCAACACTAGCTTTGAGTTTTGTAAAAAAGAAGAAGAAGATATATATATTAGCCTCCTTCTATTGAGAGATCTCTATTTTTGGTTACTTTCTAGGGATAGGGCATTACACCACTTTCCAATTGAATTTTTACATCTCCACCGTTCATATCTTAGGTCTATATGAGTAGATTACCTCTACAAAATTTCATATTTGTTGATCGTTAAGGTTTTCAAAAGTTTGATTTAGTTTTAATGATCTTGAACGGTCTAGCTTATGTCAAACTAAAACCGTTAAAGGTCATTAAAACTAAATTGAACTTTTGAAAGCCTTAACGATCACCAAATCATATGAAATTTTGTAAAGGTGATCTACTCATATAGACCTAAGATATGAACGGTGGAGATGTAAAATTATAATCGGGAAGTTGGTGTAATGCTATATCCCTATAAATGGCTTAAAATAGGGATCCCTCGTTGGAAAGGCCCTGATATATATATATATATATAAATATATATATAAATATAAATGTTAAAGAAGAAAAGATAACGAGAATAACAATTTACCCATTTAATGATAGAAAGATCTATTTATAACCTAATAGAGTCTCTCAAATGATCTAAGAGATCTATTAACTATAATATATTTTAATAAATAAACCGAATTAACCGATCGTATTTACCTTCGACATGATTATTATATTTTATTTATGTACGAATATCTCCGATACTAAACTTTGCAGAAGTTTACTGAGAGGAAAAACAGTGAGAAGAAGAGCAGCGATGGAGTTCTCTCCCCTCTCCTCGGCCTTGGCTTCCAAATCGTATGAAAGGTTCGCCGACATCTGCGACGATATCATGCTTCAGGTTCCGATTTCGCTCTCAAACCCTAAATCATCCCCCAATTTTTGTTTTTTGTTTTGCTTGGATTCTCATTCGAACCTCTCTCTGATGGTACAGGTCGCAGCGGAGGGCGTCTCTTTCCAGGACTGGCCCTACGCCATTCATCTTCTCGGTCACATTTACGCCGGCGATATGTATGTTAATTTCGATTCTCTTTCCAGTTTTCAACAGTAATCGCTTTGTAATTTTGGAGATTTACAGCATCAGCTCTCAAACCCTAGACCTCTGTGCTTTACGATATTTGATGAAACCAAACCTTTAAGTTTTAGCTTGGCTATTTTGTTTTTCTAATTGCATGATGTTTCGCTTTGGAATTAGTGTGGCTTTTCCGGTTTCTCCTGGTGTATATTTTGGTATTGTTTAGAGTTTTGATTGTGTGTGGTGATAATGCAGTAACAGTATGAGGTTTCTTTGGAAGTCTATGCCTTCTGCGGTCAAGGAGAACAATCCCGAAGTGCAGGCTGCTTGGAGAATTGGTCAGAAGCTCTGGGTGCGGGACTATGTGGGTGTGTATGAAGCTATTCGTGGATTTAACTGGAGTCAGGAAGCTCAGGGTCTTGTTGCGGCCTTTTCAGGTAAGTTTCTCAAGATCACGACCTGTGCTTTAGTTTTGCTTGCTTTTTTACCTGTGTCATAAATCGTATTTTTGATATTGTTTGTTTAATGATTCGTAACTGTAAAATGATAATGACTGACACTCGAAAGATTATTGAAGAATCGACTGTATTAAGGATATGTGAACTTCACTTGACATTGGATATAGCTTTTTATGGCCGTTAGAACGTTATAATGATTTGACTATTAGTTTGCGTTTTTATAATATTCATTGCCAGAGTTGAGAAAGTTTGTTATGATCAATGATAATTTTAACTTTTGAGACATTGGAGTTGTCAATTCTTTCACTTCTTTGCCTGCTCAACCTCTTTTACTGAAGAAGAAATAATAAGGATTTTTTTTTGTTCCTTTGCCTTCCCTCTTCAGCTGCTATTGTTGTGAATAGGAAGCAGTATTTTTATGTTGATTATGATGTTAAATATATGGTTTGAATAGGCAGCATCGCAGCGTCATTTGTTCTTTTGATTTGTCTTGGAACTTCAAATCACTCTAGAATATATGGGGCTAAAGTGCGTTTAAGAAGTCACCAATACATATAATGTTATTGTAGTTGTAGCCTTATGTGTGATGCTCTTCTTTCTGTTAAAGCAATAAGGCACAACCTGTGCTGATGAATATCAAAACTTTCAAACCTCTGGCGACGACAGAGTCTATCTTGCATTAAATTTATGTAATTTGGGGTCTATTTCTTCAGCGATCTCAAATATGTACTTAGTTGTATTTTGACGCAAGCTTGAGGGAAAAACGAATATGGCTAGCTTTGTATCATCACTATTATCATTACTACCATTGTTAATTTCAATTTCACGTGGAAAGGTCAGATTATCAAATCATAACTGTATTTTGATTCGATGGCAATTAGACATGAATAACTTTCAATGACTCATTACAATTGCCATGTCGAGATGGGGAACTTTAATTCAAAATTAAGTTGATTCAGTTTCACTGGAAAATGAGTGTTCTTCTCCTGTTTTTTTTTTTTTCTTTTTTTCTTTTTTAACTTATATGGGTTGATGATGAATCTCTTCCCTATCTTGAAGCTGACACAAGGAGGTGTGACTTATTCTCTTTTTTGGTGGATCCCTTTCAACTCACTATCCATAAAATCTCTTCTCTTTTTGTTGGCCCTTTTTATAGCTAGTAAAGAAGTACTTGTCAAATCAGACATGTTATTTTACAAAATTCTTGCAATATTACATGACATCATTCTTAAAGTCAGATGTCAAGTCTCGACTTTTCTGAACGAACAGATAAAAAAAGCAAGAAAGTAATACTTAAAGTGGACTTCAGTTCAGTTGTGTAATACTCTGCACCTATATAGCGTTTTAGAAGTTTCTTAGTAAGATATTGACTTCTGGTGTATCATTGTGTTGGACTCTGGTGGCCTGAGATATTTATCTTTTTGTGTGACTCCATGAGCTGTAGAGTATGCCTCTTTGTATGTGAGATGCTATATTATGCATTCAGAAAAGGAGGTTTATGAGACTGTTGGAGAGTTGATGTGTGCCTTATTTGGACTCTGTCGGGTTGGATAATAGATCAGAGGTTTTCTTGTATCTGCTGGATAAAATTTGTAGAGAATGAAGCCTTATTTGGATGCAAGAGTTTAGATTTGAATGTTTTGAGGTCATAATGAGATAAGAATTGGGTGTTATTCTTGAATTTATGCTCACCTTAGGACATGTCATCCTTTATAACATGTTTCTATTGTTATTATGGTGATGCACTGGTCCTAAATGTGTCTTTTGAATTCTACTATCTTGTTTTAAATTTTCAACGGCAAGATTATTGTTTATGTGTTTTGCTCTATATGTAATAGTCTGTGAAAAACTCGGGCACACTTGACTGGAATGTCATTTCACACCCTGCAGTGGAGTGTTTTCTTTTCTTTGTTTTCTTTTACATATGAATCTTTTCTTCCCCTGAGAGGGTATGTGTTTTGTATTGAGGTTTACCGCACTCCTAAAAAATTGAGAATATGTAGCTGTATCTGAAGATTCGCACAAGTAAAAGTACAAACAACATGGCACCTCTTAATATTTTTTGCTACAAAGAAATATCTTCAGCATAGTTAGTTATGTCATGGGATTTTGCTTTATCAGTCAGAATGCCGGCTCTTTTTCTTTGGTCCTATTTTCCTTATGAATGATAAATGACACCCTTTGACACACCCTTTGTCACAAGTACTTTTCATTTTTGACAATAATGTCAGACTCTCAATGTATTTTATCGTACTTAAAAGATCTATAGGTCAGCTTGCATAATGCAGCCTTGAATCTCTCATTTCAAGTTATACAGAGTTGACTTGCGTAATGCAATCTCAAGTTACATTTAGCACAAATAACAATTAATATAATATGTATGGTCTTCTAATTATTGATGTAATACCTGCATATCAATATCTGAAGTCGTGTTTATGGTAACTTATAGTGCAATGTTAATATGTTTTATGAATTTCATGTCATCATTGTTTCTCTTCTGAACTTCTTGCAGATCATTACACCAAGAAGATGTTTCAGCTGCTGCAGTCTGCTTATTCTACAATAAGCATCCAAGACACATCTCTCTTTCTGAACATGAATGAGGATGATGTGAAAAATTGTAAGCTCTAATTTTTTAATTTTTTTCTATCGAATATATCTGTTATCAAATTTCTCTGGCTGAAGCTTGAAACAAGAAAAACATCTAAAAAGATAATAGGTTGTTAGAGTTTGGTTATCTATGGGAATTGATTCATGACTGTTTGAAGCTACGTGCTTTTGGATTTCAGATTCTATTTTCCCAAAGTCCTAAGCAAGCTCTTGATCAGAGGCAGTCATATAGTTGGCTCTACTATAGTATTAAAATTCAGTTGCGTCCCAAAACAAAGTATCCCTGATCATGCTGCCTTGAATGAACCCCATATATCATTGTGGGGTGATATTATAAAGGCCTACTTTTGGTGGGTTTGATTGCTCTGTTATCTTTTATACAAGTCTGCTGCGTACATACAGGAATCTTCTTCAAGAAAACCAGAGAAGTATAGGAACCTAGATTGACACTAGTTTTTGGTACTTGGTCTTGTTGACTCTTTAAAAGCAGTTACTTTGGCTAGAAAGGTTGCTAGTGTTTGATGCCTGGTTATGATGATGACAATCTTATCATGATTACCGACTTGTTCTTTCTATAAAACCAAAAATCATGTTTTGATTACTTTCCACTTAATTGCATGATTACTCTTAGGCCTGTTACACAAATGAAAAGTTTATGGCTCGTTCTTTGGTTAAATCATTGAGGTCTCATTTTCATATGCAGACGTACAACAGCAAGGATGGATTGTGGACCCTGCTTCTCAAATGATCACTGTGAAGAAGTGGCCTATTGTTACTGAGCAGAAACTGAATCCCAGTAAACTGCATAGCTTGACTGAATATGTGTTCCATCTAGAGCATTAATGCGGTTTTTCAGGCAACTGAAGATGTGAATTGTCCATGTTATGCCGCTGTGTACTTAGATTATGATTTTGTAGGAGAAAAGCTTCAAGGATTTTAGATTGTGTATCTATGGAAGCTTTTGAGCATATTATTTTTCAATAGGCTACTATATAATACAGGTTCGGAACTAGGGTTTATTATAAGAAGTGCCACTACCTAATTTTCGTGTATCTTTGCCTAATCCTAATTATACTGCTTTTTAATTAGTAGTTAATTATCTTTACCTTGATAATTTGAGTTCATTGATTACAGTACATCTTTCATATGAGATTCATAAAATGGATAAGTTCATCTTGTACCAGCTGAACATGCAATACTTACCCAAAGCTTGGTATGGTCTCCCTTTGTGAAAACTCAAACCCTGTATCGTAACAAGCTCAAAGCCCCAGGAAAGAATGTATTTCGCTACATTTATGTGTTGATGTATGATACATTGTCTTTATTTTTTAGAAAAGTAGGTTCGTCTCAAATTAGTATAACGAAGTATGTAGTATGCGTATGAGATTTAAAAATTGATATATTTAACAATAATTTTAAAATTTAGGTATCGATTTAACAATGTTGCTCAATTATGTAATTGTTATTTTTTAAGTTTTAACAAATTGTAAAATGACATGTGGACAAGAGAGGAAAGATAAAAAGATTTAACAATTGTTTTAGTTATGCATGTATCATTGACAAATTTATCAATTTCATTTAACAATTATTAGATTTAATAATGGTTTATGTATATTCTACTGGAACATCAATTTACCTAAAAAATTTATCAGTTTAACAATACCGGAGATGGTCTTATAGTTGATCATGGGTTTAGACGAGTTTGATTTGGAGTTATTCCTGGCCTGAGATTTTTCTCCTCAGAAGTTGGTCAAAAAGGGTTGCTTTCCAAGAAAGACATAGTTCCCCCAACATCCTCTATTAGTCTATTCCGTATCATTTCTGGATAATTAGAATTTCGTAAAATGAAAATTTGAAAGCTGGGTGATCGTGTCACTTGAAACATCCACAACTAGAAGAAAAATCAAGAAATTGTCACAAATTACTTGCTTGGGATGCTGCTTAACGAAGAAGTTATAACTTGAACGACACCACCAAGATGGTGTTGATATTTCAGCGAAATCGAACCATGTTTTCATCGATCAATCTTTCCCTATGTGCCCATGAATTACGACGACGAGGGCGATTGAATCACGCCTGAAATTGTAGCCAAATTTCGAAACCCAGATACGTACAAACCAGAAAATAAAACGAGTCTTGATATATATTTACAGAAACACGTACATCAAAAATTCTCCATTACAACAATAACACGAACTACACCATCATCCTCCTTTTCTTTCTATTTACAACACCACCATTTCTGACAGGCTTGGTCTGCTCGTACAGATCCGAAACCAACCGAAATCGTTTCTTCCCAATTCGCCTACCGAAACCCAATTCATTTTCATCTTCCTCTTCCTCTGCAAACACGCTGTATTTCAAGGTAGAAGAAGACACCTGATCATGATCATCACGATGAATATCAGCAGTGGTTGGCGTTGTTTTCCCAACGCTGTCTTCTTCTTCCGCGTCGTAGTAAATCGTATCGGAGCTTCCGCTGAGTTGTATGAGCAGATTTGCTGCCTCTATGATTTCCGAATCCGAAATGCTTAAACTCTTCCTCTTCCTCTTCCTCCCTGCTGCTGCTGATTTCGCCATTTCTATAACTTAAAATAATTTAGCTGAGTTAACAAGGAAGGAGTCTCAAGACTCTCGAACTTTCTTTTTTCTCGTTTTGGTTTTGTTGATGGGAGTGGTGGTTTGTGGCTTCAGCAAGTTTCCGTTTCCTTGCTTGCTTTATATACAAGGCGTAAGTCGGTTGCGACATATTTCTTTATTATTATTTTTCATATCAAGACCTAGTCCTTGTAGGATACGGAAATGCTTTCTTTTATTCTTGATTTTCCTTCCCCTACACTCATGACTCGTGCATGACCACGGACTGGGCCGGGTCTTTAAGGCTGAGGTTTGTTTTATTGGCCCATCTCGTGAGTAGAATTTCTTAAAACCTCCAAATTTACTCACCTCTCATTCTTTCTGTATCTCTGTTTTACTTTTCAATATAAGTATTTTTTTACTATACCTCATTTTAAATTTCTAAACTAATCTTAGTTATTTATTGATATACATTTCAATCAATTAATTACTTCTTATTCACTCAATAGAACTCTTATTCTCTGTTTTTTTTTCTTTTTTGTTTTTCAACATCTATCATCCCTACCTTCATTTTTTGATTATTTTTTTCATGCAAGAAAATGTCTATCATGAACTATTCTATATATCTTGTTCATTGTTTTTCTCTTTTGTACATATTATTTTTTCTCCTTTTTTTTCTTTTGAATAATTTGATCTTTATTTTGTACCTCATAATAAATTATTTCAATAAATATATATTTTCTATAATAGACATATATTAAATTTTTATTTTTATAAAAATATTTATGCACCTTGCAAGTATATGCATTCAACATGTATGATAATACAAAGTTTTATACCACATGATCGATATTGATTATTTTTTAGCTCTTATAAACTATATGTATGCTTTAATAAAAAAAATTGAAAAACAAAAATATATACGAAAAATAATAAAGAATGAAATCAATTATTATTAAATTGGAAAGTCCAAAGAAAATAAATATAATATTTCATTTTGTATAATTATTGTTTTTAATAGTCATTGTGTATGAGGATGTATATGTCATATAATAATTCACAATAGAGAGAAGTTTAATGAACAAATTTGGAGGTCCCAATAACCGCATTCATTTCTAAGGTTGTAGATTAGTTTTTTTTAGGTGATGTGCATGATGTTTTTAAGTATATTGGTGTCCGAATACATTACTAGGTGATGTGCATGATGTTTTTATATCTTCATTAGAAACCCTAATGTCAACTACTTACATGTTGAGACCAAACTCATACCTAGGCCCAATTTACGTCAGCAGCCCATTAACTCCACAAATATCTCAAGACAGCTCATGCTAAATAGTACTGATGCTCAACAACCATAACACCGTTCCAGCTATAGACTTGTCTTCTTCTCTCTTCTGAAGCTCCAAGTTGTAACATTTGAACTAGTTTGTCTTATCTATGGTAGTGGCGGCCCTTGTGCCATGTGTTTACCTGTTGTTGCAAGAGAGAACTCTATATATGTTGTAGTTTCCTTCCCAGTTGAGTATCAATGAATATGAAAACTCTTTAATTTCTCTATTTTCCCATTTTCCTATAGTTGTAGCCTATTATCTGGTATCAGAGACCAGCTTCGATCCGTGGCAACCAAGTTTAGCAACCACAGGTGGTGCTGTGCCTCCCCTACCCACCACCCCAAACCCAACCCACCCACCCCAAAACAGCTCACAACCATTACAACAGACCACCTCACAACCTTTCAAGCAACCATTGATGACCTCCAATCCCAGAATGAAACCCTCCAATGTCAAAACGAGGTGCTCCACAACACCATCGATGCCATCCACCGTAGCCAAACTCTCATAAGCCATCAATTTGCCGCCTTCCAAAACCATGTCTTGAACCATTGGGGCTCTCAACCACCTGCTTCTACACCATCACACAACACTGCTGCAGGCCCCTCCACCACCCGCAACCTATCTCAACAATCCTTGGGTCCTCATTACTCTTCCCGTGGTTCTCCTAACACCAACTTTCTTGGCCCTCTCACACTCTATGAGCCTCATTACCCCCCGCCACCCTCACCAATCTAGTTCGGGTTCTTTCCACCACTACAAAACCCCACACCACACTCTCAGCCTTCATTCCACATACAGCCCAACTCATCACCACCACTCACGAACCACAGAGGCCAGCCTCCTTACCAACCACCACCACCACAAAACCACCATTATTATTACCCACCCCTACTTGAACCACCACACTATAGACCCCCCAAGCTTGACTTACCTCGATTTAATGGAGAGGATATCATGGGTTGGCTAGTCATGGCCGAGAGGTACTTGTGTGCCAATCACGTGTCATTCCATGACAGTTCAAACAACAGCCACACACTTCGGGCCCGATGCATTAGTGTGGATGAACGCCTTGAGATGCGCCAACCCAATCCTACTTGGGATGAATTTGTCACCACCCTCCTCGCTAGCTTCGGCGTCGGCAGCAACTCTGACTTCAAAGGCATGCTCGCCCATCTCCAGCAAACATCATCACTGGAAGAGTTCATCATAGCCTTCACCAAGTTCTCATGTCGCACCCCAGACTGGCCTGAGAGCAAACTGGTGCACATTTTTGTGGATGGCCTGCACCCAGAGCTTCTCCATGATGTCAAAGCCATGCGGCCAACCACTCTCGCTGAAGCACAATGCTTGGCTCAGTGTTACGAGACCCGCAACACAGCACTCCGACCTTCCAACCCCTTTCAACCCCGCACATTCCACTACTCCTCTAACTGACCCACCCTTCCTCACACCCCTTCTGCAAACTCACCCTCTATCCGACCTCCACCAACAAACACCACCCCTTCACGCCCTTACCCACCTCCTACCTCGGCCATTCAACCCTCACGCTCCAATCCCTTTAGGCACTTATCCACGCCAGAGCAACGCGAGCGCCGTGCCAAAGGTCTCTGTTTTAATTGCGATGACAAATAGGATGAAAACCATGTATACCGCCGTCCTTTCATGGCCATCCTCGATTGTCAATTTCCCACTGCC
Organism: Fragaria x ananassa; assembly: GCA_034370585.1. Lineage (NCBI taxonomy): Eukaryota > Viridiplantae > Streptophyta > Magnoliopsida > Rosales > Rosaceae > Fragaria > Fragaria x ananassa. The sequence continues at coordinate 18,929,282 of CP139757.1, read as the reverse complement.
GAGACCCAACCAGAGAATCCCAACTCCGACACATTTTATGACACCACTAAAGAACCCCAAGAAGAACAAACCCATATGTACCCACTTCACACCATCACCAATACAAACCTCAGTGAGATGATGCGAGTAAAGGGGACCATTGGGGACATACCCATTGAGATTTTCATCGACTGTGGCTCCACGATGAACTTTTTGAACCCAGTGGTTGTATCCCAATTAAGGCTTCCCATCGCTCCACCTCCGGCAGTGCAATTCACGGCAGCATCGAGTCACATTCTCAAACCTTTCGGCTTGACTCACAATATCACGGTCACCGCCCAAGGCTACAGTTTCACAAGCTCCTTCCTTTTCTTACCAGTCATTGGCTGTGACTTGGTTCTTGGTGCTCAATGGTTAGACACTCTGTGATTCATAGGCTAGCACTTGACAAGATTATGGTCTTTATCGCCAATGGGAAGCAACATGTGCTGTGCGGCATCACTAATCACCCACCTAGGCAGATTTCTGATTCAGACATCCTCAATCTCATTCATGCTGCCGATATGAATACTACTGGATTTCTGTGTTCTATCGAGCTCAACATCTCGCACATAGTTAAGCACCCCCAAATAGCTGCCCTTTTACAGAGGTACTCCCATTTATTTAAGCAACCTATAGGCCTTCCCCCTTCTCGAGCCGTGGATCATCGCATTCCTCTACTGCCTAACTATAGCCCAATCAGCGTGAGGCCTTACCGCTATGCTCATTCCCAGAAAACCGAGTTAGAGGCCCAAGTCGCTGAACTGTTGTAGCAAGGTCTGATACAGCCTAGTTCTGGTCGTTTTTCTTCACCAGTCTTGCTAGTGCGTAAGAAAGACGGCAGTTGGCGATTTTGCGTCGATTATCAGGACTTGAATGCGGTTACTATCAAACACCGTTTTCCAATTCCCGTGGTTGACAAATTGTTGGACGAGCTACATGGTGCAACAATATTCTCCAAGCTCGACCTCCACTCCGGCTATCACCAAATCTGGATGTGTGCCGAAGATGTTCCCAAAACTGCCTTCCGCACCCATGAGGGCCATTACGAGTTCTTGGTAATGGCATTCGGACTTTCCAATGCCCCTGCCACCTTTCAAGCCCTTATGAATTATATTTTTCATGATTTGCTTCGAAAATGTGTGTTAGTATTCTTTGACGATATCTTGGTTTATAGCAATGATCTAGAGTCCCATTTGATTCATCTGGAGGAAGTGCTCAACTTGTTACACTTACATCAGTTGTATGTGAAGCTCTCAAAGTGTATGTTTGCTCAACCTACTGTCCAATACTTAGGCCATACTATCTCAGCACAAGGTGTTGCTATGGATGCTAGCAAAGTTCAATGCATATTGGATTAGCCACAACCCAAGTCAACAAAGGCTCTTCGTGGCTTCTTAGGTCTCACTGGGTACTACCGACGCTTTGTGAAGCATTATGGGATGATTGCTAAGCCTTTGAATGACATGCTCAAATATGGGAATTTCATCTGGACACCCGAGTCTAAGTCTGCCTTCTTGAAATTGAAGCAAGCCATTACTTCTGCTCCTATCCTTGCTCTTCCTAATTTTGATGAAGAGTTTTTCATTGAAATCGACGCCAACGGTTTGGGAATCGGAGCAGTACTCACACAAAGCAAACATCCTGTGGCATTTCTTAGCAAATGTTTGTCACCCAAGAATCAAGCCTTGTCAACATATGAAAAAGAAATGTTGGCGATACTTTTTACCGTGGAAAAATGGAGACCATACCTGCTTGGGCACCAATTCACCATCCTCACCGATCACCAGCCACTCCAACACATGTTTAACCAACGCATCAGCACACTAGCCCAACATAAATGGGTCTCCAAGCTCTTGGGATACAATTACCGAGTTCAGTACCGCGCCGGCCATCTCAACACTGTGCCCAACATTCTCTCCCGGCGACATGATTTCCTCTCCATCCAGTCATTCTCTTCCACATTATTCAATAGCATTACACTCATCACCAAAGCCTGCCATAGTGATCTAGAGGCTCTTCTAATTATCACAGCCTTACAGAAGAATGAACAAACCAAAAAAGGGTTTAGCTTACTTGATGGCCACTTTTTATACAAGAACCGAATCTTTGCTCCACGAAGCACTGACTGGAAGGCCAAAATTCTTCATGAGTTACACTCAACCTTGGCAGCAGGCCATTCTAGTTACCTCAAAATCCTTAACCGCCTTACCCGCAAATTTTTCAGGATTTTGGGTTGCAATTGAATATTGCTTTGAAGATAATATCTTGTTTTGTGTCTTTTGCTCCATTTCTCTCATAGTTTTCTTTAGAAGACGTTTTAGCTTTAGGCTTTAGGACCATGCTATCAATCTTCATATACGTGTTAATGTGTTATATTAAATAAGATGATCTTTGATAACGGCTGCATACTCTCTTTATACTGATTAAGGACTGCAATTACACTTCTGGAAAAAGTCACTTAAGAGACGAAACTTAGGGGACAGAATAGTTTCGTCTCCTAAGTAACAAAATTCGTCTCCTAAGTACTTATGCGACAGAATATCCGTCGCCTAAGTGGCATGAGGTAGGTGTTTGGGCGACGCAAAATTGAGTTTTGTCGACTGAAAATTACATAGGCGACAAAAATTTTTCCGTCTCCTAAGTACTTAGGCGACGGATATTATTTAATGATAAAAAAATTATTTTTCCCCTAAGCGACGGAATTATTGGATTCCATCGCTAAACTGAAAAAAAAAATTAACATGGGCGCGGAGTCCAATGGAGGAGGAAAATTAGTCCTTCCATGAAAACGGTTGCCAAGGAGAGGCAGGAGGTGAAGAAGAAGAAGAGGCAGAGGAAATAAGAAGGAGAGGCAGAGGGAAGAAGAAAGAGAGGCGACGGTGGCGAAGAAGAATGAGAGGTAGAGAGAAAATGGCTGCCAACGATGAAGGAGGAGGCGACGGTGGCGAAGAAGAAGGAGAGGCAGAGGGAAAGCTAGAGTCTAGGGGTCTCTCAGTGCGTCGAAACTAGGGCAGAGGAGAGGAGGGAGAGAGAAGAGAGAGTTCAAAGAAAAAAAAATAGAGAAATGAAAAGTGAGTCACAGCATATATAAGGAAACTTTTAAAAATTTGGTTCAAATTTTTCTGAAATTTTTGACGGAAAATGTGCCGCTAAAAATTTCAGTACTTAGGCGACGAAAAGTTATACTTCGGTCGTTTAAGAGATTAATAATTTTTTTTAAATAATAATTTCGTCGTCTAAGTAAATTTTTCCATCATCTAAATGAATCTTAGACCACGAAATACATTTTTGTCGCCTAAGTGGATAAATTTTATTTTTTTATAAAAAATAATAAGTCTATCGCCTAAGTAAATTTTTCCTTCATCTAAGCAAATCATAAATGACCGAATATGTTTCCGTGGCCTAAGTGAATTATTTTTTTATTTTTTTTATAAAAATGATTTCGTCTCATATGTATATTTTTCGTCTCCTAAGTTACCACCTAGGTGACGGAAGGCGACGGAACAGTATTCTGTCACCTAGGTGGTAACTTAGGCTACGGAATCATATTCCGTCGCCAAGAGTTTTTTTTCCAGTAATGTTAGCAGTACATTACATAGCTATATACCTAATTAAGTATATCATCGGCTGCTCTCTGCTTGCATTAAGATTAAGGCTTTAAAGCTTCTCAATCAAAATACCTAATTTTTCCATGTGGAACTCTGGTTGAAATAATGTTACTCCAAATCTCCTATTTCCTTTGACCCATAAAAAAAATTTCCTATTTCCCCACCCCCAAAAAAATTGTACTACAACTTTCTTCAAATTTTACTAATTGCATATTTTGACCTTGAAACTTTATTTACAAGAAGAGTTTGCCCCTGGCATTAGAATCCCAATCTTTATTTCAAGTTAAAAGGTCAAATTAATACTTGTAACAACAATCTGATTCTGTGATCAAATTGGGGTCTCATGACCACTTTGAAGGTACTAAACCATTTAACTTGTGCAACAACAAAACCTATAGATGCGAATTAATGTAGACTCTTCATGTAGTTGAAGTGAAACGGATGGATCATTTCCTCTGCTAATTCATATCATCTACATCTCAAGTAGCAGCAATTTAACCCATATGATCGACCAAATAGGCAAATAGATGAAGAACATATGCAACTCTATAAGAAGGTGCTATGAAATCCCAATATCAATTTGCACTATTTCCAGACCAAGAAATTGGCACTATTAATTTTTCTGCATATATGATACGTTCTTGAATATTCTTGATACAAAATCCCAATACAAACTGGACAGAATATCATATATTGTTGACCCAAAACAAACAAACTGGACAGAAACTGAAACACTCTTCATCAGGCACAGTCAAGATTTTACCAAAATTAAAAAGTTGTTGAAACGCAGCGTTTTACGCCAAGGCTCGAACCAGACGCTGAAGGCTGAGCTGTTCTAATCCATCCCCGTCTTCATCAGCCACAAAGCAGTCAATGTTCATCTCATCCGACGCTCCACATTTCTTTACCTTCCCAACCGCTCTCGCTTCCATCCTCTCAGAGATTTCATCACCGACGTCGGAGTCCGAATTGCCCTCCGTAGTCTCCATCAGCAAAACCCTAGCTCTCTCCGGCACTGAATTGGCCGACGGCGGAGATGCCGAGGGACTCTGATCCGTAGCCGGCGAGATGTTTTCTCTCGGAGTCGGAGATGGAGGTCCAGCAGTGCTCACCGGCGACTCTGCTCCCGCCGGAGAAAGATCCACGCCGGCAGTCTTGGAATGATTAGTCGACGGCGCCTCAGCTACGGACGGTGGTGAGGCCGCCGGAGAGAGATCTGAGCGTTTGGAGACAGTTTTCAAGGGCGCGACAGTGTCGGCGCCTCCGCTTGCGACGGGAGCAGTGGCCTGGAGATGAGAACCGTAGGAAACGACAGAGCTGAGGCTGACGATTCCGGCGAGGCCGTGGACGGCGACGCGGCGAGAGTAGAAAATGCCTGGCAAGGCGACGTCGACTCCGGCGACTTGGAGGGGGTCGGTGGTGAGGCGGAGGGCGGAGTAGGGGAGGAGAGTGGGGAGGATGGAGCCGGAGGAGATGAATCGGAGGTCGGAGAGGGAGAGGCGGAGAGGGACGAAGTGGAGGCGGAGCGTTTCGGTGTAGGACGACGCCGTTTGGATCATGTCGAGGGCGAAGAGGGAGGCGTCAGTGGGAGCGAAGATGGTGAAGGAGGCGTTGGGAGGAAGCGTGAGGATCTCGTACTGGAGGTCAGAGGTGGCCATGGCGTTGCAGATGAGATTGTAGCCGTGGTTGCGAAGCACGCGCTGGATCGATTCGTACTCGCGGGAGGAGATCGACGCCGCGCAAGTCGGGAAACTGAGGAAGACGGCGACGACGAGGAGAAGGAGGAGTAATGGAACCGGCGAGAGTGACCGGACGGTGAACGCCGCCATGGAAGGAGCAGAGAGAGAGAGAATCTAGGTATCAAGAATGGAGAGGTTTTGGCGCGCTTTGATTCTTGGAAAATGGGAGTTGTAACAAACCCGGTGCAGTGGGGCCTGGATTGTATACTACCCGAGTATGGAATCCAGATGACGGTAATACCCTATCTTATAGTCTCTAACTCCTGAGTCTATTCATGGCAGAAGGAGGATAGTAATGTCATTTTCGTTTTGTTTTTGTTACGGGTTTGCCCTTTATTACGAAATTGCCACATCGCTCAACCGATTTGAAGTTTTGGACCATCACGCATTCACGCACAACCCGTTTTTACTCTGTTTTACTTTCTTACGTTCATTTTATCTCACTTTTATGGTTGGTTAAGATGGTTAACTAATAACTTTGAGGTTATGGATTCAAATCTCATATCTCATTCACATATGTAGGGTGTGTGAGTTATTAATAAAAAATTAAAAAAATGGAAAATGTCCATTTGTTTTTCGGTGAAACTTGCCCCGGGGGAAGTCCAATCGAAGAGCATTTTGTGCAAAAAAGGTCACGGAATGCAACCAACTGCCTGCTCCAATTCGAGGTCTATAATTTGCCAAAGAGTCTACAACAAAATTCATCTTCCTCCGAACGTGCTTAAAAGAAACATAAATGAATTGTTGCGTCAGAATATGAATGTCATGAACCAAAGCAGTTATCCTCCCAGAAGTTCTAGAATTGCGAATAATAATATCGATAAGTAAACTGCTTCAACTTGAATGTCACAAAGCATGTGGAGTAAACTGCTTGTAAACCACCTTGGAGCGCACAAGCTTCTAAAACGAGAACATCAATCTTGCCAAGACTTTGGATTTAAGATGCGAATATGGATGGCCATTCGTGTAGCTTAATTAGACATCGCAAGTAACATTTTACATCTTGAAAGCATTTTTATTTTAAAAGGAACATCTGCCAAACACGAAACTGTTATAACGGACAGCTGATTATCTTTGCACAAGAGTAATTTTGTTTCAAAAATCACAACAATTCAAACTAGCCTTAACAGCTTGACTGCTTTAACCATAACATATCATAAAAATCCCGAAAAGATATAGACGCATGTCATACAATGGTATAAGATCGAAACATTGGCATGAAGTTATTACAAGGTTGAACAATCAAAACTTTGAAATTCTCATTTACCACCAACAGTTACTGGAATCATAAATGAATGAACAAAACGTAGTATATAAATATTCTGTGCGGGGTAATAAACCACAGGTTACCAAAATAAAATAACTCTAAGGAGTTTTAAATCAATGCCTCTACAAAATTGATCTGATGATGCATGTTCTGGTCAAAGAGTTAAAATTTATGCTCAGCAGTGATGAGTTCAACATCTATTTCCATCTTTGTTTTCAGGTCCACATTACATTTTAATTGTTGTTCAGATTCTGACTTCTATGCCTTCCTTCAGCAAGTGCTCCTTTACAGAACAAATTGGTACCTGCAAAAATCATCGTCAGCGTGTTCATATGCAAACAATCATCATTCCTTTGAACACAAAGTCCTGTAAAAACACTGTATTACCTCCTTGCGATGGAAAATGCCAGCGGCAAGGGCAGCAGACGCATTTGTTTTCGTGAAAACCTCCGAGAAGTGTTCAACAGCACCAGCACCACTACTTGCAATCACGGGAATGGTCACAGCATCAGAGATCAGCTTTACTAAATCTATATCAAATCCCTTCCCTTGACCTGAAAAGCATAATGATATATATATCCAGCACAGACCAACTTATTTGAATAACGAATGGAGAAAACAACAAAGGATTTCAATGCTTTTCCCCAACACAGTAAAGTTGTCAATTTACAATAATACGTTTTGCATTATCTCAGACTCTGATGATTGATACAGTACAGATTACATGGCGTGACAATTAGATCAATTAAATGCATTGACAACTGTCTCTTTGCAGTTCTCATATGAGTGCTTTGCATAAGGAATGAAAACAGTAAGCTTTACCATCACAATCAATGCAATTGAGCAGAATTTCTCCAGCTCCAAGCTCCTCAACTGCTTTTGCTAGCTCATAAGCTCCAATTGGTCTGCCTTCCCGCCCACCACTAACCTTAAGAACAAGCATCAGATAAGATGTTAAAATACGCTAATAAAAACCTTGAAATGGAGACATGCCAGAGCAAATATCTCAAAATATATCCTAGCAAACTTCCTAAACATGGAGAAAGCATGTTTCCCTCATGGGCATGAGCCGAACAAGTTGCACAAAGTAAATTCATGTTATGAGTATACTCCAAAATTCAAAATATATGTGCTTACACCAGATGATTTCTTTTAATTATTTTTACCTTCAGGTCCCGAAAATAAACAATATATATGATATTTTACTTTGAATGGTAAAAACAGGTTTAGAAAGCAAAGAATACTTACTGTACACTGATACCAAGCATATTCTTCACCATTTGGACCTGAAATTAATAATAAACAAAATTCAAAACTTTCCATGAAAGACAGCCACCCAGAAAGAAGTTTATACATGCATAAACAGAAAAACGGCCAATGCAGCAAAGAGAAGGACAAAATCACAATTGTCTCCTTACCTGGGTTTGTTACTCTTATAGTCTTGAACTTAACATCATTTTGATTTTTGACGTACACTCTGCGAGGATCAATGCTAACAACCACAGCCTGTACACATAGTACAATAACCAAAATTAGAATTCAATCCAGTTTACAGTAAAAAACAGAGGCACTTTGGCAGATTGACATCTACAACCATCCAAGCACAAAGATATCATTGGCAACAGGACCTCTGCTCATGAGTTAAAAAAAAAATTTGAAAACACAAAAAAGTTGGAAATTTTAAAGCTACAGTTATTATATTCTAGTTTCCAAGTCATTTGCTAGACTGAAATGAATGCTCAAACTAGTCACATGAACCAGAAGCCAAGGTAATGATTAACAATGAAAGTGATGAATAAAAATTGCACAAAAATGATTTTTAATTAATTGGAACCACAAAACGTTATCAAAGGACGTGGAACTGTGCAGATCATCTCAACAGTATATAAATGAATTGAACCATAATGGGAATGCATACATTCAAAACTAGACAGAGATATTACCTGATTTCCGTAAACTCTAGATATCTGCTCTAAGCTACTTTTTCCACTTTTCACCTAAGAAAACAGTTGAGAACTATCAGGGAGGCATCCAACAGGTTTGGGCATACATGCATATCCAAATATAATTTAAAAATTACATACGCCAGTTCTTAGATATTCTTCTGCAGCATAAACTGCATCACTTCCAATGGAGATCTTATCAGCCCCACATCTAAAATATTCTGAAGCAACTTCCAAGCTCGAATAGTGCCTGTAAAAGAAGTACTAACTTATAAAATCCATGTCCATACCACACTACATTTGACTAGTCATGTAAATTTTGAGTCAAAGATAGAATTATCTCTGGATAACAAAACGGAAGATGGTTGCAAACATGTAAACCAAAACGGGTCAAACAAATTAGAGCACCCGTGAGAATACCTGCCAGTTGCATCGGTAAAATCTCTAATGCCACCTCCAACTGTCAATGGCACAAAAACATTTTCTGATGCATATCTTAATACCTACAAAGCATGGCAAGTAAACAATAAGTATGAAGATACTTGATGTATAAGATCAGACCATCAAAATTACAATATTCTCTCCAGAGATAAATGAAAACTTTCGTTAAGTATTTGCAAATACAAACCTTAAGCATAGGCAAGTCACCCAAAGGGAAGTCCCGAAAACCGGTAATATTCAGAAATCTGACCTGCAATTCACGACCAAGACTTCAATAACAGTACAATAGCTATTTTAACATACATTATCATCACTTATTTGGTGTAGGACCACAACAGCTATTTTGATGACGAATAGCAGTGAAATATGTCTCAGCTCAGGGAGGCATGCTATACCTCATCAGCTCCATCTGTGTAATACTGCCCAGCAAGCTCCACAGGCTTGCCAAGTTCTCTCACCTATCAAAGATTCTGTTAGCAAATATAGAGCTACTTTCATGGCATAATGAATAATTTGAACCATATCCAGACTGTAAACAGATGTCGAATAGGACCTCCACAGGCTTGATATTATCAGAACAACAACAACAACATTGCAAAAGTAAGCATTTTTCATTTCAAGTGACATCATTAATCCATCAACTCGTTGAGCTTTTTGTTTATGACACTTAGGGCCCTTTAGGTCTTGTGCACAAGAGGGAGAAAGATATCAAAGTAGATGTGTTTGAAGAAAATAAAGAATGAGCAGTATGCTCCTTGAGTCGGGTTATAGGACTAGTTTATGATATCAAACTTGTAAGTTCTTTTTGGAACTGTGACAGTTTGTGCCCACAGATCAGGTTCAAAGAACCATCCAAATGATATAAGAATGCAGTCAATAGAACCAGTTTATGATATCAAACTATATTATTTTTTAATTGTGAAAGATGGCGCAGACAAATCGGGTTTAGAGAACCACCCAAATGATACAAGAATGCAGTCAAGAGTACTTGGAATACCTCATTCTCCTTTGTATGCTCTCTTACATCGTACTGGTCTCCTTTGGTTACAACTAGATCTCCTTTGTCATTCGTCCTCACATCCAGACAAGCAATAACCTAGCAATAGTAACAGAATTCAGGGCGAATCTTCACAGTATGTAAAAACATTGAGTTAAAGAATTATCAGAGCTATGATAAAACTTGGACCTACCCTCTTTGCAAGTTTGGAACCCTTCCCTTCAGTGGGCTTCTGTCTTCACAAGAACTTTCATATTGTTAGATGGTTGATCAACTTGTCAATGTATAATAAGTTTCAGAGGTAGAGGTTACCTTCTCCAAGGGTGAGTTTGGGTAGAGAAATCTTCTCAATATGGAAAGGCCAATATCTACAAAACCATTTTCACAAAGTGATGTTAATAATTCTATGTTTTAACAAAAAATAAAATAAAAATCAAAGACCTTCTTTACATCTGATTGTGCCATGAATTTAAGAGTTAACTAAATCAGATCACACGACTTAAAGGTCAGTCTTTTATCTCAACTCTTAAATGGAGAAAAGACTTATAAAAAGTAAGATTTTAACTCATGTTCAAAAATTCAAGAGTTCAGTTTTATTCTTTCAGTATTTAGAGAGTTGATTACATTTTAAATTTGTTCTTCAATTTCTTCTTTGATATACATAATCAAAATTCCAGAAGGAACTTGAAGGTCAAAAAGTCCTATTAATATTATATGCTCCCAAGCAACAAAAGAAACAAGACATGGAAGATTACTCTAATTCTGGAACATTTTGAACAATCATTAACAAACGAGAGAGAGCAAATGATATCTTGCCTCCGCTCTTTTCAGGGTGGAATTGAACTGCATGCACATTTCCCCTCCTAACAGATGCAATGAAATTGTCACCATAGTTGCAGGTAGATGAAACCCATTCTTTGTTTTCATCCGACTGCAAATTTATATAGAAGCATGTCAGCCCCAATAAAACAAATTATGTATAGTATAAATTTGCAGCAGAAACATTTCTTAGAACTCTTCATTTTCTAGAGAAAAAATACAACAAAAATTTGACCAAGACATACTGGCATCGCTCTGTAAGAGTGAACAAAATAGACGTGATGGGCTCCAACATCATCCAAAATTAATGAGTCTTTTTTAATCTGCAAAGCATTCCACCCGATATGTGGCACTATGACACCATTTGATGAGTCAAAACGCCCAACCACTCCAGGTATCAAGCCAAGACCACTCACTGAGATATTAGGCATTTTGTTAGTCCAACTTTAAATAAAATCAAGAACATAAACAATATAACATCTTTGCGTATAGATAACGCAGAATTATAAGTATAATCATCAAAGAGTCGAAGAGGGATCTGTACCCTTGTAATATAAGAGTCATAACACCTAATAATAATTACTTTATCATCAAAGAAAATATTGTTATCTCCATGAAACATCTTTCACCCTCAATCATAAATAATATAAGTACTTGAGAATGTCATTCCCGGCCATTATGCCAATTTGACAGAGAAGCAATTCAACTGTGGCGATCCTTAAAAAGTAGTGTTTAAAATAATTATATCTGGTGTTCTTACAGTTTTCATAACTATTTTACCCTTATTGTCAAATCCAAATCATTTCTTCTAAGATCCTTAAAGATTCCATGCATATGATAGTTTTTAAAAATTGAAACAGATTTACTGAAAAGTTGAGGCATCTAGCACTGACCTCGTCCCTTTTCCTCACTGGATTCAAAAAGGAGCTGAAGTCCAAGACAAATGCCTAGAAACGGCCGATCATTCTCAATATATTCACAGAGAGCTTCTGCCAGCCTGATAAACATTAAAGGGCTGAGAACATTTTCCACAATATAAAAATAAAAAATAGTAAAGGCTTCTTGTATCATTGTAATTAATTAAATCCCATGATTAACCGAAGAAAATGAGATGCTTATTACCATTTGATTTTCTAAAACAGCCAATACTGTCATAGTGCTTAATTGCCACATTCAAAGATTTTCATTTCTTATTAGCAATCGATTTCAAAGAACTAAAACAAGTGATTGATCGGCATAGAATCAGCATAAATAAGTGAGCCAAAATAGAGAAAGGAAACACACACCCATTCTTGCTCAGCACATCCATAGCGGCAGCAAAAGCCCCCACACCAGGAAAGATCAGGCGGTTGGCATTCAGAATATCTTTCGGAGTTTGAACCTACATTTTGATTTTTCATTTAAATTGAATAGGCGAAATCATCAATTACACAGAAGCTGCTATATTCTTTGCTAAAAATTAGGAATTCAAACACAAAATGATCCAAAAATTGAGAAACTTAATCGGCACACATTCAATATTGAACAGATGAGAATACAAATGTAAGGAATTCAAAGTAAAATAAACAAAATCAAAGAAAACTTACATCCCTGACTTCGAAGCCGAGGCGGCGGATGGCATTCCTGACACTACGAACATTTCCGGCGCCGTAATCAAGCAAAGTCACCACTGAAACCAATTCAATCATCAGAAAATAAAAAAGGAAGACGAAAATGACGAACATAGACAGTGATATAGAGAGAGAGAGATGACCTGAATCGCTAGCAGCGGAGGCGCGGACGGCGAAGCTTCTGGAAGGTCTGCGGCAATTGAGAGAATGCTTGCGGAGAAAGAGAAGAGAGGAGGAAGAGGAGGCTGACCGCAACGTCGGCGTCTTGGTAGGAGAAACCAATGGCGGCGCCTCCATCATTCTTATTGCCACTAACAAACTCAGAGAGAGAGAGAGGGAGAGAGACTAATGGAGGCTGCTTCTCGGGTTAACGGGTTCAACCGGGTAAGCACCGCCCCGGCCCGTTAACTTCTAAGAACCGAACACCGTTGGATTTGAAGGAGCGTCGGATTTTAGTTAGGGTATTTTGTGTATAGTGAAGTAATAAAGTCCTCTCAGTCTCTCGTTCTATGGGGAACGTAGAACGACCCAAGTCACAAATTGGTCTCAAGCGACCCAGTTTCTGGTAAGCAGTTTAAGCTTTGCCTCTCTCTCTCTCTCTCTCTCTCTCTCTCTCTCTCTCTCTGAGAGATTGACCCAATTTCTTATTCCTAATCTCTAATTCATTCGCTTCAGTTTTAGACTTTTAGTTTCTGATTTTCCCTATAAAACTACATTCAAACTTTGATGTTGGTTACTGGGAATTGCAGTTACTTACTGCATTGAGACTCTAATGAGACTTTGATGTTGGATTGTTGGTTACTAGAAATTGCAGTTAGTTACTGCATTCAGGCTTTGATGTTCTTTTTTTTATATATATATTCTGTTTGCTGAGACTTTGATGTTGGTTACCGGAAATTACAGTTAGTTAATAGTTACTGCATTGAGACCTTGATGTTTTATCTGATGAGACTTTGATTTTGGTACCTGGGAGGCAGTAACTTGGCAGCTATATGCAGCTGAGATGTACTTTTCAAATTTTTACTGGAACTAGATTTTGAAGCTCATTTTTTGCAAGTTTGTTATGGCAGTAACTTTGCAGCGTTGTAGCTTCACCCTACAGACTTTTTAACTTTGCAGCTTTGATATTTTACTTTGCAGCTTTCTCATTTGAATTGTCATGACAGTACTGCATGAGTTGCTTATTTTGAAGATTTGTCATTTTGTCTCTTTCAGGATTTAAGTTTAGTTCTAATTTCACTTGAAGGGCATGGCAAGGCAGAGGCCGAATATATTGGTAACCGGCACACCAGGTACAGGGAAGACAACAATGTCATCAGTCTTAGCAGAAGAGACACAGCTTTGCCACATCAACATAGGGGACTTGGTCAAGGAAAAGAGCCTCCATGATGGCTGGGACAACAAGCTTGACTGTTACGTCATCAATGAAGACCTCGTGTGTGATGAGCTTGAAGATATGATGGAACAAGGAGGGAACATAGTGGACTACCATGGCTGTGATTTTTTCCCGGAGAGATGGTTTGATCTTGTGGTTGTGCTTCAGACTGACAACACTGTCTTGTATGACCGTTTGGCTCAGAGGTGATTGTTATTCTCTGTTTACGATTTTTGACTTACTTGAGAGTTTTGAAAGTTGGAGTAATGTGTTTTTTTTGGGTTTTTGGATGTAACAGAGGGTACTCCGGCTCGAAGCTTTCAAACAATGTTGAATGTGAAATATTTCAAACTCTGCTGGAGGAGGCGAAAGAGAGCTACCCGGAAGATATTGTACGACCTTTGAAGAGTGATAGCATTGAAGACATTTCTGCAAACCTCGCTTCTTTGACTGATTGGGTGAGGAGGTGGCAACCATCGACTTAGTCTGCACGGTGTAGTTTTGCATGAAGCAGGCTTTTGGTTGGTAGTTTCTTTTTGTTAAACATTTAAGAGGTTTCTTGAACTAATATTATAAACATTTATATGATGCGAGTATTTTGTGAAATCAAATTTCTAATGAAGGTTATTCGCATAAGACCGAATTACTGAATTGGATACAAGATTTTGTTTGGGCTAATAGTTAATGTATTGTCTTGTGCTTGTTGCAGTATTGAGGTATGTGGTTTCGACTAGAAGTCCTAGTTCAAGCCAATTATAAAGTATATGAATCTGACAATCATTTCTTAGTAGTGATAAACTGATAATGGATAAGACTGAATTATTTTCTTGGATTGTACAAGGATTTGTTTGTATTAATGCTTGTTGTATTTATGTTTATACTTCTAATTATTCCGTATCTTTTAGAATTTCATATGTATGATGTTCAATTCAGTTATCACAATACTAACTTGACTGAGACTAACTAGAATTGTGTACTCTGCCTACACCTACACAGTAGGAAAGTAATACAAGTCTTTCTACAGGTCACTGGACTGAGACTAACTAGAATTGCACTGACTTGCTTCTTCATTATCCTTTATTGATGCCTTTGAGTGAGTTTATAGTTTTTACTTGGGAAAAGAAGCTTGTATGTTGTCCTGTAATGCGTTGACTAGAGTTAATCATTTCAGAGTCCCTGTATTTTGAACATTTACTTCATGATAGGTAGCATTTAGACTTAAAGGAGATTCAATTGTCTGTGAAAAAGGCATTTTTGTCATCCTTTTGGTAATATGCTGTTTTTATGATTTGTAACTGTAAAACATAAAACCTGATGTGAGAACGTTTTCCTTTTTATAGTGACTTAGCAGGTCTAAAACCATACGCCAATTTGAAGGCTTGATATTGTGATAGATAATAGTTTGCTAGGTCAAATTGCTATGACTTTTACCAAGTTGGATGGTAAAAGGAGTTGTGGCTGGTCTGTCTCTATAGATTTCTTGAGCATGGAACTTCAATGGAATTTAGGTAATGTAGATACAAAATCTGCTCAGTTATGTCATTATATGCGCTCACTGGCATAGGTTCCTTGAGTCATAGGGTTTGATGGGGTAGCAATTCTCTCTATTTTCTTGTTGTAAGGACCACTAGATTTTCTATTGAGAAAAGTAACCATTTTTTAATATCATAAAATTTCCATATTATTCTATAGATGCTTATCATTGAAACGATTAACGTACTCTGAAAGAACTCTTGAAAGGTACGACTATCCCTTTAACTTTGACCTGCACCTTAAACAGGACTGCAGCTAATGATGCACTGCTGCCGTGTAAGGGTGAACAAGATTTCAATGTTCCTTTTTTGTTTTTGCTTTTTTCCCTTGGTGAATATTTCCCAGTCATATGTATACTTTCTGGTAATTTCTCATTCCTTCTAAAACTATCTTTAAATGTGGTTAATTGGTTTATATCTGTTTTCTTGTAGGTTTTAGCCATGTTTTTATGATATTGTATCCAAGTTTGCATCTGCTTTATTTGTTGAAAAAGAAGTATTGCAGTCTATAATTTGAAAAGGAAATATCATTTTGATAAACAGGTTACGATGCAATACTTTGGTAGAAATGGTTTATTCTACACTGATCTATGTTAGGGTATTAGCCCTATCTAGAGAGAAAAACAAAGAAATACAGAAACGAAAGAAATTAAAATGCTGATATTTTCATTGACACTGAGCAAAAGCTCTCAAAAAAGTGTATATAGACTTATTTGGCTGATCACGTAAGTAAAATATCATAACAATTCATCCCCCTATCAAAACTTGACCTCAAGTTTCATTCAGAATCAAAGTCCAACATACTGAAGGTTGTCCACAACTTCAATTATGGAAGACAGTGCATGCAAGCACAGCAACACAATATATGAGAAGTACCATTCCAGAATTTTGGAGCTCCACCAACTCCAAACCTCATACATGTTCCACTTATCACATTTCTCACAAGCTGCAACAATGAAATAAAACTATACACCAAAAGGTTTGGTTTGAACAATGGCTTTTGATGCACCTAATGTAGTTGTTGCGCTTCCTATATCAAATTTCTTTAGTTCAATTGAACAGCCAGACCCTGTCATGATGTTGTAGCCTCCGCTATCATTTACAATATACTATTTTCGAGTGACCTACTTGCACTGTTCCTACACAGTTCATCAGCAAAGAGACAAAAAAAGGCGAGGCGCGTGTTCCTACACTGTTCATCAGCAAAGAGACAAAAAAGGGTGAGGCGTGTGAGGTGGGTGAGACGAGAAGAGGGAGGCGAGGCGAAGGGAGCGAAGCGGGGCAAGATGAGTGTGGCGGGGTGAGGTGAGGTGTGTGAAGAGGCAGGCGAGGCGAAGCGCGTTAAACGGGGCGAGGCCAGATTACTAAGGCGGGGCGAGGCCAGTGTGATGCTTAGCGCGAGGCGTGTTAGGTGAGTCACGCAAGGTGAGTTAGCAGAGATGAGGCAAAGTACGTGAAGTAGGGCGAGGCCAGATTACTAAGGCGGGGCAGAAAAGAGACAAAAAAGGGTAAGGCGCGTGAGGTGGGTGAGACAAGAAGAGGGAGGCGAGACGAGTGTGGCGGGTAAGGCGAGGTGTGTGAAGAGGCAGGCGAGGCGAAGCTCGTCAAGTGGGGCGAGGTCAGATTATTGAGGTGGGGCGAGGCAATTGAGATGCGTGGCGCGAGGCGTGTTAGGTGAGTCACGCGAGGTAGGTTAGTAGGGGCGAGGCGAGGAACCCGTGGGGTGATGCGAGGCAAGGCCGAGCCGGGGTGAATGCGAGTGAGATGAGGAGGCCTCGAAATGATACAAGTAAGGCAAGATGATGCGAGGCGAGTAGCACGCGAGGTACCGTGAGGTCATGCGAGGCAGAGCGAGGTGAAAACGAGTGAGGTGAGATAATGCGAAGTAAGCTAATGACGTGGAGTAAGTTAATGAGGCGGGACGAGGAGGGAAGTGGGTGAAGCGAGACAAGTAAAGCGTGTGAGACGAGGTAAGTGAAGCAGGGCGCCTGAAGGGAGGGAAGCAAGGCACGTGAGAAGAAGGAGGCGAGGCGGGGTGAAGTGAGTTGGTCGAGTGAGGCGGGGTAATGTGAAGTGTGTGAAGCGAGGTGGGGCGAGGAGACCACTGGTGATGCGGGGTGAACTGAGTGGGAGGTGGAGCGAGACGAACCGAGTGGGAGGCGAGGAGACTACGAAGTGATGTGTGGCGTGGAGGCTGCAAGGTGTTGCGAGGCCAGGAGGTCATTTTTTTAAAAAGCTCCAGCTTTCTCTATTTTCTATTCTTACCGTATAGACAATATTGTCTGTTAGCTATTCTGATCAATACGTATCAGCAGCTCATACCCATATGTGCCAACATCAATTTCACATAGCTGTGTGATTCTCGTTCATATATGCGAGCATTAGATAAGAACAATTTCTTTTGATCATCACCTAGAAATTCGAATTCAACCGACTCACGCCTGTAAAAAGAATATTCAGCCATATGGCTTTCCATTTATTTGCCACCATCTTCATCCACATCTATATGAATCTAGAGATAGAAATACAAAACATCATAATGAGGTGATTTTCTTTACATATTTTCCTCAATATTTTATGCTATTATAACAAAAAATACATCTCTATGACTGATGCCCGAAAATCAACTATTTGAACAATTATTTTCCGCTGGTCTCCCCTTATTGCATCCTTGGAAAACTCATTCTTCAAATGGTTGTTTTTCTGGGCAGCTATTACTGTGGTACGTACTCTCTACAGCCATACAACCCATGTATGCCGATCCATACTTTTTTTGCATTTACATTACTATACCATTTTCCCTTACTTTTCAGTGTGAAACAAGGCGAGAAGGAAGCGTGGCATGGTGAGGCGAGTGAGGCGGGGCGAGCAAGGCTAGGTGAGCTAATGAGGCGCGGGACGCAGTAGGAAGAAGCTAGGTGAGGTGAAGTCGGGGCAAGGCGAAGTGAAGCGAGGAGTACGCGGAATGAGACGAGGTGAGTTCAGTTAGTCAAGTGAGGCGGGGTGAGTGAAGAGGCGCGGAAAGGTGTGGCGAGGCGAATCGAGTTAGGCATGGCAATGTGAACCGAGTTTAGAGACAAAGTGAGGTGAAGTGTATGAGGTGGGACGAGGAGGGGCGAAGTTATGCGAGACGAGTGAGGCAGGGTGATGCGAGGCGCGTGAATAATGGCGAGCTCAAAAAAAACCAACTTTGTTCGCAACCTTCAGCCAAAGACTTTTACAGATGTTGACCCGAGCTCCTCTTCTTCTCTCTTCTCTCCTCCTGTCACTGTTGTCCCCTGAATTTCGCTGCAGCCTTCCGCCACACCTAGCCATAAAATCATCCTCAATCTCTTCCCCTCCTTCTCTTCTCCTTGATGCACTTCATAAAACTCGATTCCAGTCCGATCCAGCCCTACATTTTTTGGCAGGAAAGAGTCGCTCTCATTCTACCGCTTATGCCCATTGACATCCAATCGGTCTAGCCCTCTAGATGTTGCATGAACATTCATTCTTTTCACTCAAACATGCCACGTGTTCTTCTCACCCACCGACTCAGCAATTATTGTTTTGCCCTCCCTACATAACTTGATTCTTTCCATCTCGTTGTTCTCTTCTCTCTCTTTCTTTTCCTGCTATCTCTTCTACTCAGCTCTTTGCTTTTTCTTATCTCACTGTGTTAATGATAGAGGCATAAAATGCCATGTTCTTAGTATATTTTCCTACCCTATTTAGCTATGTTATTTCCTTAATAATGCCATTTTTAACATGTTTTATCTTATAGGAGTCATTTGCGCACAAACAAAGAAAAGGAGCTTAAGTCGCAGAAATTACGAAGAATTCTATTTGCTCGAGGAATCCTACTTCAACTAGGATTCCCATTTCATCATGGAGATCCTGTGTCGACATGGAAACCTCTTTCAAATAGGAAATCCTGTTTCTACAAGGAATCGAAGAAGAAAAAGTCAAATCCTAATCCAACTAGGAGAGCTTGTTGCCGCGCAAATAAGAGCCCAATCCATGGACTTCTTGGCCGATTTTGGAGTCCATAATTCAAGGGAAAATAGGTCCAAGTCCAACTCAGAAATTAATAGAAGAATGTGGAAGAATCAAGAAGATAAAAATCAGAAAATTAAGGAAGGAGAATCCCATTCTAACTAGAAGAGAATCCCACCGATTTTGTGGCTTCCTCTTGTGTAACTAGGACTTGTTTTCAGCCACAAGATCAAGAGAGATCCAAGGGCTGCGGCAATGCTAGGGGTTCACCAATTCAATATAAATAGGAGGGACTAGAAGAGAGGAATGCACCACTTCACAATCCAGAAAAATTCTGAAAAGTTCTCTCTCTCTTTCTCTTGTCGTCGCACCACCTTAGGAGCCCTAAGGAGTCAAGACCTCTGCCCCAAGGCCGAGCCAAGGAGGAGAGTAGCAGCCGAGTCCAAAGCCTTGCAATCGACAACTAGTTGGCCTCTCTTTGCCGATTCCAATTTGTAATGGTTCTTTGTTGTTTTTTGTTTTGTTTTCTTTGGTTTCGAATTCGTGCATGAACTCCTATGTTTTCTTTATAAATTCGAATGATGTTTGAGTCATGAGGGTTTGAATTTCCAGAATATTTGAATGCGTAGTTTAATTATTTATGATCTTGTGTTTTCGGTTCTAATATTATGGTTTGTGTTAAAAGCTTTATCTAGTGCGTAAGTGATTACTAACTCTGCAGGTTGGTAGTGCTAGAGGTTTATTTCGTGTTTAGAAGTATTCCGTTGTGGTGAAGGCCATGTTGTAGTGGCCGAGATAAGTGCTTTGCATGTGAAAAGTTAGGCAACGTTTGTAAACTTAGTAATTTGTTTAAGTCCGTTTTCATCTTAATGACTTGTAGATTTTGCATGTAAGTTGCTCGTGGCATTATGTGTTTAATTTATGAGATGCTCTAGGCCTAGACGTTCTGACCTAGTAACTATTAAGGAAAACCGATTAAGTGCATGTCCTCGACGGGTGTATCTTAGGACTTAGTTTCGCAAAGCATGATAATATTTCCGTTACGCATTTGAAGTAATTAATTGCATGTTCATTATTCTGGAATGATTTATTTGGATGGATTGGTTGAAGTCGGTCACGTGTATATAGTGTGTGTGCGTGTGTTTATTTATCGTTTTAGGATGTTAGAAACCCCAAATCAAAACCCCCGTTAAATGATTTGTGCCAAGTGTATATTTGTTAATATTTATTTCTGTTTTGTTTACTAACATCTCTTTTAAGCGACTCTAGATGCAGAGACCCCTCCACGAGTCTCCGGACTGAACGATACCCCATTTACTTTATGCTACATCTACACAAAAGAGGGTTTAATTGCGTCGGGCCCCTGTTGCTCGTGTATCTCGTATATATGCGCCCCGGAGGCTCGCGTCAGTTAACAGGTTAGATCTTCTATTCCGGTTTTCCAACTGTTGTTGCCCTTCTTTGCTCACCGTATTACCCAACATTTTTTGTAAAATTGATTGAGTTGCTTTTGGTAGGTTCTTTCGAAATCGAAATCAACCAATTTCAATTGGGGTTTTCCCAATTATGTCAGTTTGTTAACCTGTTAGTTCAATTTTTGTTTTGTAATTCTCATCTGTTTGTTATGTTGTGATTAATCAAGTCAATCTAGGCGTTTTGGTTTAGTCGACGGCCAACCGAAGACGTTGTGCAGGAATAGAAATTTTGATTGTCTGTATGTTACATGACAATGTTACATGACAATGTTTTCATGCTTCTCATTGTAAAATTGTATAGTTTGTCCTGCTGTCGTCTTCAGCTTTGCAAATCTTTTGTTTGTTTACAATTGATTGATAATTAGCCAAGCATATAGTCACAACTACTTTTGTGGCAATAAAATAAGTTAAATAGAAGTAGGATGTAATCAGTTTAGTTCATGTTTTCCAACAGTTGGATATTCTTGATGAGTTACATTATGTTTTGTTAAACAACAGTGTTTAGATAGATATATTGTTCATGATATAAACAAAACTTTACGTATCCCACAAGCTCAGCCATTTTCAAGCCAATTTGAATTGAACCTAAGTTTGCTTATTTCCATTCCCAAATATTTTCTAGAATTCCCATTGAAATAATCCGCACCTTCAATTTCAAGTTACAAAACACTAATATTAATATTAAGATTCGCCAAATCAATCCAAATGCCTTACATTCATAGAAAATTATAACAGCAGCTATCTGTCAAATTGAGACCATATTATTCGTTCTAATATGCAGGTTATGCAAACTGTTGTTTCCTTCAAATTTCTATTGTTGTTCCTCACTTTGTTGTTCTGCATTAGCTCTTGCATATGTTCCGTCTTTTAGCTGCAAATTATTCTTAATGATTCAACATAGTAAAAAGTGGGAGAATGAATTTGCAGCCAAAATTATAATGATTATACTTTATGTATGTTGTCGTTTTGAATGGCACAGAATCATTAAGCTTTGTGCTTGGTGCTAGCATAGTAGATTTGGAAAATCTCGACCTCTTATTAATATCGACTCTACCTTTAGGTATGCAGCAAATGTTGTGTTTAACTTTTTATTGTTTCCTATTGTTTACGTCATTTTTAAAATCGTAACCATAATTTACAATAATCAACTTCAAAGAAATTGAACTATTTTTGTGATCCACAATTTTTTTTTGGTTCAGTTATTTAGAACTGTGAGAATTTTGTTGGTTACGCCATTCTAAAGTTGTTTGATATAGAATCTATTTTAAACTATTAAAATATGTTGTATTTGGTTTTGTATTGCTTCATTTAGTTTACCTCATTACTTTTTATTCTTTAGCTATTTATTCTATGTTTTGATTATTAGCAAATGTTACATTAGATTATATTTTATAGTTTAGTACGAAACGCTCTGTTGCATGCATCCAATTAAAAATAGAGGGGTTTCGGATTTAGAAGTATTAGCTGCCAAAATCTTATTATAGAAATGGTAAATTGCTTTGAACGCCTGTTTTTTCTTAAGATTGTCAACTGGGACAAAAGGGGTTGCGTTTTAATACCTTCGCATTGTTTGTGACCCTATTTTAAAACAAAATAAATATATTGCTATTATTAAACGACATCATTCTTCCTGAAATTTTAACTTCTTAAATGTGGCTAGCATAATGAAAGAAAAGTAAAATATGTAAATATGTGATTGCAAGCTTTTCATATTCTAATATTTTTGTTGCATTTGAGCTAGATAGGAGTGATATATTCATGTCTACCTACATAGTCTTACTGACATAATAATTTTATGTTTCCAACGGTAATTCTCTCATTTTATGTTATATACGATCAATAATTTAGTCAATATATTTATTCTTAGATATGTCGCCTAAGAAAAGAATATATATGAGAAAAAGGTTGTTTCAAAATATGCACAATGAGGTCACATCAGACATCCAACAATCTACCAGTTTCCAAGATCCACAAGAAAATTTAGCAAATGAGTTGCAGCAGTTTGGTGGAACAATTAGAAACCGAAAACGACTTGCTAAGAACATAGTCTCCAAAAGAACGGCCTTCTTTGCGGATTTAGAAGATGAAGGAACATCAACAGATTTACAATCTTTGAGTTATGAACATGTCGATGCTGAAACAATGATGAATCTAATTAGTATGTAACATATTTGTATACTCAATTTTCAGTAGACATCTTGACTATTAGGTTCAATACATTCAATAATGTAGTTAGGCAGAAGGTTTTTTTTTTGCATATTTAAAATATAAGACAAGATTAACGGAAGGGAAATTCTTAACATGTACTTTTGATAATCCAATATTTAACTGTTAGTATCATTGTCAATGTAAATCTTTTATTCTTTATAAATTGCAGCTAAGAACGACGTTCAAAATCCAATTTCAATCGGCAGGCTTCATATCAAAAGACCATTAAATGTATATAACACCTGCGAGTTTCTTTTTGGGTATATTTAATTATAGTGAATTCTATTTAAATAAATTACAGTTACAAGTGTGGGTTACACAGTACAAAGACGATGGTGAAGATGAGTTTCGATGTGTTCATTGTTATGCATGGTTTTGGCTAGCTGAGGCAAATCAGTGGACTTCAGCAACTGCACCTATTATATATACAAGTTGTTGCCAGAAAGGGCAAGTAGAGCTCCCAAAATTAGCACAAACACTAGATTTACTTGAACAATTGTTAAATCCAAATAATGGTCACCAAAGCTTAATCTTTAGAGACAACATCCGAGTATACAATTCGATGTTTGCATTTACTTCCATGGGTGTAAAAATTGACAAAGATGTAAATAATGGATCTAGACCTTGTATTTTCAAATTATGTGGACAAGTGCATCATCTAAAGGGTTCCATGCTGTCGTCTGATGGTGAACATCCCAAATATGCTCAATTATATGTTTCTGATAATCGCAATGAAATTAGAAATCGCATCAAAGCTGTAGTGTCTGATGATATAGGAAAGATCAAACCAAAAATTGTGTAGGGCCTTATGCATATGTTTGACGAGATCAATGAGTTAGTAAAACTGTATCGAACTGTTAGAGAAAAATTTAAAAACAGTTCTTTACCTTCATATAATATTACCATGATGGATCGACAACCGAATGACAATAAACAATATGAGGAACCAATCAGCAATGAAATTGGCAGTTTGATTGTTGGTGATATAGGGGGGTTCAATTCAAATAAAGATATTATAATTCAATCAAATGAAGGACATTTACAGCGAATTTCGAGAATACATCTAAAATATATGTCATTACAATATCTCATACTTTTTCCTTATGGTGAAAACGGGTATATACTTGGTTTGACATTAAAGTTAACGAATGAGATGCGTTAGGCAAATGAGATGCGTGTTAGATAGGGTGAGGCGAGGGGTGTGAAGAGGTGGGCTAGGGGAGAAGGACGCAGGTGAAACGAGGCGCGGAAGTCTCTGATCCCTTGAACAATAACAACCTCATTAAAAAAAAGGCTCAACTTTCTTTGCTACCTCCAGGCGAAGGCTATCACGAGCGTTGGTCCGAGTTCTTCTTCTTCTCTCCTCTCTCCGCCTGTCTCCGACGTTCTCCGAATTTCGCCCTAGTCTTTAGCCACACTTAGTCATAAAACTACCCCCAATCTTTTCCTCTCCTTCTCTTCTCCTTGCCCCAGTTTATAAACCTTGATTTCAATATGATTCAGTCGTACACTGTTTACTATGAAAGAACCGCTCACATTCTGCCGCTTATGTTGATTGTTGTGCATTCGGTGCAGCCCTCCAGGTGCTGCATGTCATACACTCTTCTCACCCATGCATGCCACATGTTTTTCTCGCCCACTAACTTCATTGATCCACTGCCGCTCCAACTTTTATCCGACTTCAGCCACACTGCCCTGCCAAAATGTTTCAGATATGTAAAGAAAGCTTACCCAACATCGTTTACCTACCGCCACACACATATATATATCTTTTATCAAAAACCCAGTAAGATGCTCAACTGAAATTCACGATTGATATCTATGCACGAGTTAATCAGTATAATCATTTTTTCCGCTCTATCTTTGATTTACAGCTACCTGATAAGATGCCAACTTGGACACCACTCAAAAAGATAAGGGCTCATGACCATAATTTCCAAATCAAAGTTCGGGCAATGAGGGTGTGGCACCCCAAGGTATACAACAGTGAACTGTATGATGGAAAACACTATATTTTAGTCGACAAATAGGTAATTTTATCACTAATGGCATCTGCTTTATTAATAAATGAATAGCATAAGTATATGAGGTGTTGTACAATACATAAAAGTAAATATCATGACAAGTCAAGAATTTTGAAATCAACCTGTGTTCCAGTTTTTCCTTGATAGAACTTCGTTTTTTATTTGATTCAGCCGACAGACTGTTGTATCTTTTGAGCATCTATAGAGGCATAGACCAATTTTCTAGATTAAATCAAGGGAAAACGATGAGTTCTTCTTTGAAATGTGTTTTGATTTAATTTTTTATTTCTTACTTTACAATTCCTATTATTAGATTTGATATTTATTTGTTGTTTTAAATAAACAAAATCAAACTGTTTCAACTGTGCTAATGTGGAATCTATGTATATGTATTTGTGTTTATAAATATATATATATATATATATATATGCACAGATCTACAGCCCATCTATTTAGTTGGTTTTCATGTATCTGATTTGTTTATACTTTGTATGATTGGAGCGGTTGTAGCTCCTGACTATATCAAAATAAATTGAGGTCGAATGATTGTGATGCAAAGAGTTGCAAACATAAAGTTGTTATCTCTGTCTTTGCCTTCTGCTGCTGCTCTTACAGCTTTATGTTCAGTTTTCTCCCCTTTAATTTAGACAGTGTCCCAATGCTTCTTAGATCATCTTTATGATTTGGTTACTCATTCTTATGCAGGGAGATGCACTTCACACTAAACTAGATGAAAATAGCTATAAGTATGTTCCTCAAAGAATGGAAAAAGGGGAAGTGTATGATATATTTGGTTTTTCAACACCAATGGGTCCAGAAAGACACAGACTAATGGATGACCAAATGATGCTGAAATTTACTGCGTCGACTGTCTTCAGGAAAGTGACGTCACCGTGCCCCCAAATCCCACAACACTCATTCCGCCTGATCCAATTTAGCGACTTAATTACTGAGATCAAAAATAGGTTGCCCATCCTTGGAGGCAAGTTTTACAACCACCAATCTATACCTCTTTCATTTAAATTCAATTGTTATTTAAACTAAAATTACTATTATTCTTTTTTCAACAAGATGTTTATGGCTGCATCAAGAAAGTCATACCAGTGCACAGAACATCAATCAAGGACAATACGGCGTTTGAGTCAAAATGCGAAATCACTATCGAAAATTTAAGGTCTAGTTCTCCCTATTCTTTTCTTACACCAAACATGTTTATGTTCATAATATGATAATAACATCTTAGTTCTTGCATTCTATTTTCAGGAGAGTAAAACTCAGGATAACTTTTTGGGCACATATTGCAAAATTATTTGATTTAAGCTATGTGGTGAATTCAACTCCACCGACACTCGCTGTTTTCACAAGTCTCAGACTCAGTGAATTCAGAGGTAAATGTTATACAAAATACTAAACTTATATTCAATAACGATGAATTACAACTAACATATTCTACTTTTGACTTGCAAAAGTTCATGTTGCATCAAATAGCGACCACATATATGTCATCATGGATCCGAGCATCCCTGACAGAGAAAGTTACAAAGCCGAGTAAGCACTCAAAGTCATGACTTTTCTTTCTCTTAGTTTCTTTTCAATATGATAATCTAAATATATGTAAAACTTTTTTGTTCATTTCCCAAAACTATATTTGATTTGCTTGCACATATTTTATTCTACAAACTTCGTATTACACCTAAAAAGAATGAGAACATGTATTTTACATATATGAAAGTTAATAAACCAAAGTATGTTCATATATATGTGTCTGTATATTGTTTTGCAAAATTATAACTGAATAGTTTAGGAAATAATAATGTAGAAAATCCGTACTCAAGCTAATATGTGATTGTCATTTTTAAATTATTTCTCAACTATTGAAATTCTACCATCACTGTCGAGCATTATATAACAAACTACTTGTTCAGGTTTTGCAAACTAGGAGACCGGGTAGAAATTCAACCGCCTCATTCACAGTGCCAAACCAGCAAAGAACGAAATAAACAAGCTAAAACAGTAGCTGAACTGAATGCAATCAATTCGGAAGATTACAAGGTAATTAACCAGTTAATATAAAACCATATATATACATATATAATTGAAATACAAATGAGACTTTTATGCATTGCAGAGCAAAACTGTCTTCTGCAAAGCTTCCATTCTTCGATTCCCGGACCACAACGGCTGGTGGTACAGAGGTTTTTCACACTCTTATTGTTACAGACAGCTGATCGACCAAGATGATTCTAGTAAGTATATATGCAAGCAACATGGCCTTCAAACACCGACACCATAGTAAGACAACTTTGTCATAAATGTTTTTTTCAAAATCCTTCTGCTTCAAATACTTATTAAAACAATAAATGACAAATAGGGTTTAGTTAGAATCAAACAATTTTGAAGTAGTTTTCTCCACCCCTAGATTTGTTTAATAACTAAAATGTGATTACCATATTTTTTTATATTCATCCACTCTTTAACAAGCGAGGCGAGATGAGGAACTCTTCATATTCGATCAATTAGGTATTTTTAAAAAAATTATGTGCATCCTGATTAAGGCGAGGCAAGGTGAGCGAAACCGTGGAGTGAGATAAAGCGGAATCAGGGCAAGTGAAGTGAGCAAACCACGAGGTGAGGCGAGTAAAGCGAAACAAGTGAGGCAGGGTGAAACCAGAAGAGTAAAGAAGCGGGTGATGCAAGGTGAGGTGCCCGCGGAGTGAAGTTAGATGAGGAACCTGCGGGGTGAGGTGGGATGAGCCCAAATGGGTGAAGCGAGACGAGGCGAACCAAGGAGGAGGCGAGAGAGGCGAGACGGAGTCGGGAGGAAGCGGGTGAAGCAAATACAATGTTTAGCACTAACCTTTTTCTTTTTCTCTTCCATATCTGTTTTTGGAAACAAAGCTTGAGTTTATTGTGCTTGATTTTCTGGTTCTTAACTCTAGTAGAATTACTTAGAACTTCATTTTGCATCAAATTTTGCATTCATTTGCACTGTTCTTAGAATTTTTGTCTTTCATACCTATCACTACCAGAACAGGCATTTTAGCCGACGAAAAATTTTCGTCGGCCTGTTAAAAAAATTCGTCGGCTACAACCTTAGCCGACGAAGGTTCGTCGGCTATAGTGTCGTCGGGAAAGGGTCGTCTGTAATGACTTTAGCCGACGAGAAAAAAAATTTCGTCGGCTATAGTCATACTATAGCCGACGAAATAATATCGTCTGCTATAGTCCAACCTTTAGCCGACGACATTATTTCGTCTGCTAAAGGTTGGACTATAGCCGACGAATAATGTCGTCGGCTATAGTCCATACCTTAGCCGACGACATTTTGTGTCGTCGGTTATATTCCAAACTTTAGCCGACGAATAATTTAAAATATTCGTCGGCTAAAGTTTGTAATAAATAAATATAAAACATCTATGGCCGACGAAATATTGTATTTTTCGTCGGCTTTATAGGCATTTAGCCGACGAATTAAAGCTTATTTCGTCGGCTAAACTTTTTTTTTTTTTTAAAAAACTTTAGCCGACGAATTATGGCTTTTTCGTCGGCTATAAGTGCATTCCAGTAAAAAAAAAAACCCCGAAATTTCTGAATTACCATTCCATGCAAGCTGCAAAAGACATATTTAACAATTTCATATAACCAACAACAAACACATAAAAGAATATATGAACTACATAAAAGTATCAATTTACATAAAAGTATATATCAACTATGTAAAGTCTATATCGTCTAAATTGAAGTCATCTTCTGGGGGCTGCTGCGGAGGTTGCGGCATGGGCGGAGGCGGAAGTCCCTGACTCTGGGCAGCTGCAAAGTCCTGCATGTACTGCAACATCTGCTGCTGCTGGGCCTGCTGGATGGCATATATCTCGGTAACATAGGCTGCCTGCGCGGTATTAAAGGCTGCCAACGAGGCAATATAGGCAGCCTGCGAGGCAGCCTGAGCAGCTTGAGCAGCTTGCTGTTCTCGTAGTCTCTGAACTTCCGACTCTAGCTGAGTCGTCCTGTTGATCGTGGACGTGGTGTTGGTACTGGTCGAGGTTGCCTTTCGTTGAAATCCTGGAGTGGTCTTCAGGACCCCCTCGCCTCTCTTTCCTAGACCTCGGCAGTAGAAGTTGTTTCCTCTCGGTGGGAAGGCTGTGCCCATGATCTTCGCCCCAATCGTCGGATCCGAATTGTCGATCCGGGACATGGCTTCGGACATCTCGAAATCCTGCGTGTCCGGCCATGCCTCCCTCACTAAGGTACTCAGGACCTCGTCACTAGCCTCCCTCACCCTCGCCTATATGGATAGGAAAAAAATTATTAATTAAAATTTTTACATAAATTTAAAAATTTAAAAACGTAAAGTGACTTACAATATCCTCCTGGGAGTCAGGATATGTCTTCTCGTACGTATAGACGTAGGGGTTGACTTCTGGATGTTCCTTCGCCGCCTCGTCCATGAAGACACCGAACGGTCTAGAACCGGCATGATGGTTCCTTGTGTTGCGTTGCCGGTTCTGAGCGTTCACCCGGGAAACCGCCTTCAAAGAAAAAAGTAAACTATTAGTAGAATATTTTAAAACGCACGTATTTATTTTTAAATTAACTAACTAATTTATTTAAATACCTGTTTACGAGGGTTGTTGAATTCTGATGTCAGAAGCCAACGCCACTCGTACTCCCTGTACTGGAACTCAGTAGGGGTACCAGAACGTGCGTTCCCGTGCTTAGTCCAATGGGTCCGCAGCTCGTTCTTCCACTCCTTGTACCTACAGATACAACAAAAATATTAGAAATATTATTAATATCACATACAAAATTGTTTTTCATTAACTTCCCAACGTACCTTCCCCCATGCACAACGTCGGCCCAGCTGTCCCTCAGGTGCTCGGGAACCTCAAACCACACCTGCATTTAACCGATTATTATTAGTTTAGCTTTTCGAGAAATCAACAATTTAATACATAATATTATTTTGTAAACTCACCGACATCGCGTTGTGGACCATGTCCTTAACCTCCTGCGGGACCTCGCCCCAGTCGGAGCACAACATAGGGACTCTATCCCTAATGAGAGCACCCACGCGGCCGGAGTACATCCTCGACTTCCCGCCCGATACTGCGTGGCCATCCCCGTCAGTATCGATGGGGATCCTCCCCATGGTACTCACCATCTTCTCGAGAGCTTTCCCTGTGACGGGGCCTCTCTTCTTCTTTGTGCCTATGACATGATTCGGCCAAATTGATTATTAAAATATATATGACCCTTTAAAAGTAATCATGCATAACTGATTACCTGAGGAGCTCGCGACGGATTCCGGCTCTGTCGCCGATGATGATACCCTCGCATAAATAAGAGGCGTATCAAAAGGCAGGAACCGGTACGCCGCTGATGGAGCCACTGGCGGGGGCAGTGGATAAATCGGCGTCCCTGAGCCATCGACTACAGGTATCGCCGGTATCATCCGCGGAAGGAACAGATGAGGCGGCGGCATCTGTACCCCAGATGACCCACTATCCGAAGAAGTAGGACCCGGAGTGGGCGCCCGGTGTATCTCGGGCATACGAGGTGCAGACACCTCCGTCAAGGGCCTCGGGGAACGAGGGACGGCCGCCTGCCTCGATGAAACGGGCACCTCCGGCGCCGTCTCCAGAAGGCTCGCACGTCTGGCTGTCATGTGGCCCTGAAACGTCGTTTGAGGGTTGCTAGAGGTTCCCTCAGACGATTCGGACCTTTGGCCCTTTGAACTCTTCTTCGATCGAAAAAAGCCGCTCATCCTATTTATAATATTAATTAAAGACTTTAGATTATTTTGTCTTTGTTTTATAAAAAATTATACATTTTTAAAATTATACTTATTCAATAAATAGATACACATACCAATATATATATAGATATATATATATATATATATATATATATATATATATATTTTACTTACATAACAATATTATATATATCAACATCATCATAAATTAACTAACATATCGTAAAACTAAATTCGAAATCAAAAATAAATTAACACATATATTCAAAAATAAACACATATATTCAAAAATAAACACATAAACTAACATAATTAAATTAACACAAATTAAATTAACACAAATTTAATTAACACAAATTAAATTAACAAAAATTAAATTATAAGTTTTATTCCTTTCTTCAACTTCGCGTTTTCATCCCGATTCTCTAGTTAATCTAGTGTTAAATTTTTAATAATATTAAAAATTACAAAACAACAATTCAATAATATTAAAACAACAATTCAATAATATTAAAAATTACAGAAATGTTAAAATTTAAAATGTTACAATAATTTTAAAATTTTGTAATGTTAAAAATTACAGAAATGTTAAAATTACAGAAATCTCTACACCTACAAACACTGGATTCCGCAAATTGTTTGAGGAGAGTAACGACCTCAACTCCATCATTTCAAAAAGATTATGACTCCTAGTTAACCCTGATATCAAAATCGTTCTATGTAACTAGTTTTTGAATTGTTTCTTTAGATCAAAACAAGATAATTGGTACTACAAATCGAAACCCAACACGTACAAGTTACGGTCATTCTCAGTTTTATACAACCAAAATGGCAAAACGCAGAAGCAATCATCAATCCATATATTTTGCAGAAAAGAAATCGATGAATTTGGCGTTTATGGGAGCGTACCTTGAGCAGACAAACAGCACCACTAGCGTTTTTGGATCGTTGAGGGAGGAGGGAGGAGACCGGGAGGGAGGAGGGAGGAGACCGGGAGGGAGGAGGCTAGGGTTGAAAAACTGCAGAAATGAGGGAGGAGGCTAGGGTTCGCAATTAAAACCCGAGGACTTTAGCTGACGAAATAATTTGTTCGTCGGCAAAAGAACAAAATTTCGTCGGCTATACATATATTCGTCGGCTAAACCTTTGAAATTCGTCGGCTAAACCTTTGAAATTCGTCAGCTAAACCTTTGAAATTCGTCGGCTAAACATTTGAAATTCGTCGGCTAAACCTTTGAAATTCGTCGGCTAAACCTTTGAAATTCGTCGGCTAAACATTTGAAATTCGTCGGCTAAACCTTTATACATTTGGCATGTTGTGATCGTGATGACCAAACTTGAGAAACACAAATCCAGCTGTCAGATCTGACTATCATGATAAAATACATGTATGGGAAAAAATTCAACTTGATCCGAAAAGAATAAGGGCTCGATCCGGACGGTCAATCTCGTAAGTCAAACCCCTAAACGCACGGAAAAGGTCGTTCGACCGTCTAAATTACGTATTTTGGCCGGACCTCCAACTGAAAATAGTTTTAAACCGATGACACGCAACAAGTCGTATAAAAATTTTACGCAAAATAACCATCGAACCCGGGGCTACCCATAGGGAGAAAGAATGGAAAATTGCATTGACCGCAACTATCGGCACCGAGACATGACCGGAATACCGTGATTTTTCAACCGTAGACGTATTTCACCATTCTAGTCATGTCTTATTTCACGACTTTTTTACGTTTGAAGGATCTACGTATAGTTTGTTTTTGAAACGGAACATTTACATAACACTTGGTAAACAAGTTATACAACATTAGTACACATGTTGTGATCGTGATGATCAAACTTGAGAAACACAAATCCAGCCGTCAGATTTGACCATCATGATAAAATACATGTATGGGAAAAAATTCAACTTGATCCGAAAAGAATAAGAGCTCGATCCGGACGGTCAATCTCGTAAGTCAAACCCCTAAACGCACGGAAAAGGTCGTTCGACCGTCTAAATTACGTATTTTGGCCGGACCTCCAACTGAAAATAGTTTTAAACCGATGACAAGCAACAAGTCGTATAAAAATTTTACGCAAAATAACCACCGAACATAGGGCTATAGTAGGTAATAGAAATATTTTAGGGTTTAGCCGACGAATACCCTAACATATTCGTCGGCTATAGTATGTAATTAAAAAATTAAAAAAATAACTATAGCCGACGAATTATTAGGTTATTCGTCGGCAAAAACCATATTAGCCGACGAATTACCGTGTATTTCGTCGGCTAAAGTGAGTAATTAAAAAAAATAAAAAAACAAGTTTAGCCGACGAAATTAAGGTTTTTTTCGTCGCCTAAGGTAGTTTAGCCGACGAATCACAGTTTATTTCGTCGGCTAAAGTGTGTAATAAAAATAAATAAAAAACATCTATGGCCGACGAATTAAGGCTTTTTTCGTCGGCAAAAAACATCTTAGCCGACGAATTATAGTATATTTCGTCGGCTAAAGTAAAAAAACAGGGAAAAAAAACAGACGATATTCATAAACCATACATTAAAAAAACCCTGTTCATCATGTATCACCAAAATCTCATATATTCATAACTGAAATATGAATTCAACATGTGTAAACTATAAAGGAAAAAGTCTTTGAAAAATTATACAAATTAATCGGAATCATACATTAAAACTAAGGCTCGTAATCGGAATCATCCGATGAGTCTTCTTCGGTGTCAGAATTAATTTCTGGTAATATATGTATTTCCTCATCGCCAGAGTCTTCGTCTGACTCTTAATTTGGATCAACATCAACAAGCCTTGGCTCTTCATCACGAATTCGCACCGAACAACCCGCTTTAAAATTATTAAGGCGAATGGTAGAGGAGTTAGGAATACCTATTGCGTTGGGCTCTTGATACGCAACATCTTCTTCCTCGTCTTCGGCCTCTCCAAGTGTAGCCGCCCGATAAATGTTTCGAGGGTGCACAAGGTTGACTACTTTCCACGCGTCACCCTTAGCAAGGTCATCAAGATAAAACACTTGTTTTACCGATGTGGCAAAAACAAAGGGGTCATCCTCGTAAGAACTTGTAGCAGTGTTCACCGATAATATTCCGTACTGATCGGTCTTCATGCTCTGCGGCCTAGTATCAAACCATCTACACTTGAAGAGGTGCACTGTCATGCCTTCACCGTAAACGAGTTCCACCACTGAATCAAGAACACCGTAATAGTCAACTCCATTCCGCACACCATGTGCCATGACCCCAGAATTCTGTGTTCTCTTTCTGCTGTCTCTTTGTTCGCATATAAATTGCAAGCCATTCACCTTGCACATCGGATAAACTCTTGAGACTATCGGCTTCATGGCTAGAAGTCTTAGTTCGTGCGACCAATTTGGGTGACCATCAGATTGAATATGGTTCATCTGCAACCAACCATCTCAACTATAAATATGGATAATTATGCAATAAACATAAACCCGTAGAGAAAAATTAAATTACGTACCCAACAAATAATCTGTGAACTCCCTGTTGTGGTACTCGAGATCACCTTGAATGTTGGGATGATTGAGATGGATGTCTTTCCAGTATTCAACTTCTGGACAGTTAATCAATACCCACCAGTGGGCAATGACTAGCTCATGTGGTTGCAACTTGTAGGAGTTTGGCAAAATTCCATACACTTCAACATCACTAAAGACTATGGAAAGATTGAACTTCGGTACATCTACCGACATGGTTTGCGGAGTTTCCTTCAACGCTCCTAAATACAACTTCATGTAGGTGACGCACTCGTGCACAATATATGCTTTAGCTATACATCCTTCAGGAGCGGATTTATTAGCCACATAATCTTTGTAGTCTCCAAGTTGCCTGTAAATCAAGTTGCAAAATGTTATGATTATTGAACATGTATATGTATTGAGGAATTCGTGAAAGTAAAAAACGTACCTTTCCATGGGATACATCCAAGTGTAGTGTACTGGACCGGTAAGCAACAATTGCTCGGGAAGATGGATCATCAGGTGAGGCATGATGTCAAAAAAATTTGGAGGAAATATCCTCTCAAATTTACACATGATATAAATGATGTCCATTTGCATTTCCCGGAGGTCACATCGAGACACTTCCCGTGTGCATAACTTCTGGAAAAATCTTCCCAACGCTACTAACGGCTCCATCACCTGACGGGGAAGGAACGGTCGAATGAAAACAGGGAAGAGACGTTGTAGCAGGATATGACAGTCATGACTCTTCAACCCGTACATCTTATTGTCCCGGAAGTTCACACACCGGGCAATATTTCCTGCATAGCCTGAAGGATACTTCACACAACTCATCCACCTGAAAATTAGGTTCTTCTGGTCAGGCTTCACGGTGTAAGGAGCTTGAGGCATTTTTTTCTTCCCTTCTTTCAACCACAAATGTCTTCTTATTCCGCATTTTTTTAGATCAATGCGTGCCTTAGGACCGTCTTTCGTCTTCCCCTCCAAGTTCAGCACTGTGCCCACCACACTGTCGCACACATTCTTTTCTATGTGCATCACATCCAGGTAGTGTCTGATCAACAACTTACTCCAGTATGGGAGTTCCCAGAATATGCTCTTATGTGTCCAGAATTTGTACCTGTCGGGTCTTTCAGGTATTGCCGCCACAATGTTGGGATGATTGCTGAGCTGCCCAAAATCGTACTCATTAAGCACCGCTAAAATGTCTTCCCCCGTCCATCTTCTGGGAGGCACGCCGTGTTCTACGGTCCCATCAAATGCCTTTTCATCGAACCGCCATTCGTGATCATATGGAAGGAAAGCACGGTGACCCAATCTGCATATCTTGTTGCAATGACTGCTGCTCCCCTCATCGCTAAGGCACTCTGGACAAGCCTTGTATCCCCTAACAACGTTGCCCGACAACATCCCACGGGCAGGAAAATCACTGATGGTGCCAACAACCATGACATGCATCTGGAACATCTCGTGCGTGTACTTGTCATAAGTGGGATGACCAACGTCCCACAAAAATTTAAGCTCTTCAATCAAAGGTCTCAAGTACACATCGAGACACTTCCCCGGATAACCGGGCCCCGGAATCAACAAACTCAACATATTGTACTCCTTCTTCATGCACATCCATGGGGGAAGGTTGTACGGTACCAAAATCACCGGCCATATACTATATTGCAGACTCATGTTCCCAAAAGGGTTGAACCCGTCGGATGAGAGCCCGAGCCTCACATTTCGGACCTCTGACGCAAATTGAGGAAACTCCCTGTCTATATGCTTCCAAGCCTCCCCGTCAGCAGGGAGTATAAGGGTATCTTCGTCATGCAATTCCCTATCAGCGTGCCATCTCATCGCTTCGGCCGTGTGTGAAGACATGTACAACCGCTCCAACCTATCCGTCAAAGGGAAATACCGAAGTACCTTTACAGGTTTCCTGTTGCCTGCAGGAGTCAGCTTATATCTGTCAGTGTGACATACCGGACATGCGTCAAGGCCACCAAGGTCATTCTCTTCTGGATCTTTACCCCAAAAGAGAACGCAGTCATATCTGCATGCATGGATCTTGATGTAGGAAAGCCCAAGATCTTTCAGGATACATCGGACCTTCCGATGAGTGGTAGGAAGACGATGACCGTTGGGCAGCATCGAAGCAGTGTACTGTAGATACTCATCAACAGCCTTCACGGTCGATTTTGTCTCAACTTTAATCCTCATTACGTCCATCACACTTTCAAGAACGGTCTTCTGACAACCGAGGTACACATGGGTCTGTTGGAAAGCAAGCAGTTTGTTGTACTTTTCAATACCAGCAGTGTTCACAGCTCTAGGGAAGGGCTGCACCGGGTTAGGCATATACTGTCCTTGAGCGCATACACCGCTCTCATAAGGAAACATGTCGTTGATGAATGTCGTTGTTGGATCGTTGGATGTACTAGCACTGCCCGTCTCGGAAAATTGGCCATGATCATGCGGACCCCCTGATGATGTTTCACCGTGATATAACCAACATGTGTACTTCTCCCAAAACCCGTTACTCCTCAGGTGCTGCCATACTTTGTCAATGGGAAATCGATACATATCGCTGCGACACTGACATTTCGTGCACGGGCAATAGAAAATTGTATTCCCGTTAGCATTATCCATCGCATATTCTAGAAAACTCATAACTCCTGCACCGTATCTTTTGTCCCATTTTGGAAGCGAAATCCAACTCTTATCCATATCCTGAAAATATAACAAAATATATATATATTTATAACACTGCTAGCTAATTATTAATAAAATTTCATGCCATATATAAAATCTCAATTCATTTAGTATATATATATATATTCTTCGTACGTACTACAACTAATTAATTACAAAATTATCATTATGAACTCATATATATCATCAACAACTTCATACCATATCAACACAATAATATTATAAATTAATATTAACATATATATATTTACTATTTATTAACAATAAATTAATTCATATATATTATCAATTCAAATCATCAACCAAATCGATCAACACATATATATACATCCAACGTACTCAAAATTAATCAACTCAATCACAATCAAAATCAATAAACTCAATTAATCACACTAATTAAAATCGATCAACTCAAATAAAACTCAATTAATCAACATATATATACATATACGTACCTATATATGGCTCCACAAACTGATTATGGACAGATTTCGACAACACCCAAACTTTTTCTCCCCTTTTTTCTTCTCCCGTTTTTTTTTCCGTTTTTTCCGAAATGAGCTGCTGCTGCCCAGATCTGCAAATATAAAGCACTTTAGCCGACGACTATGAATTTCGTCGGCTAAACCTTTAAATATTTCGTCGGCCATGGTTTGTGAACTTTAGCCGACGACATAAATTCTTTAGCCGACGAAAAAAAATTTCGTCGGCTAAAGTTTGTCATAGCCGACGAAAATTTAAAATAGCCGGCGAAATAAAATTTCGTCGGCTAAAGTGGACATCATAGCCGACGAAAATTTACCTTAGCCGACGAAAGAAAATTTCGTCGGCTAAAGCCCACTATAGCCGACGAAAAAATGCTTCGTCGGCCTGGTTTTTTTTTTTCGTCGGCTATAACCTTTCTTCTGGTAGTGTATGTGTCAGTTATTACTACTGATTATCTAGGCACTGTCTTTTAAATGTGAATTCTAAAATTATGAATTCTTCTTTATCTGTGAAACTCTATACAATCTTAACTCTTGTGTGCTAAAAGCTATAGAGTCTTCATGACTATCAAACAAGATGATGATGAGACCACTGTGACCTTAATGGGAAAACAAGCCATTCAACTGTTCAACAACAACTGCAAGGAATTAGTTGAAAAAAGATTTTACCCCACTGAGCAAACAATCCCAGAAGAAATTAACAACACAATAGGAGGGACATACCTGTTTGAGGTAAAAGTCAAATGGGACAGCGAATTAGTTGTGGCAAACATATTTCCTGACCCTGATTCAGCATAATTTCCAATAGCTCAGCCTTCAATCATGGAAACTCCAACTTGCCTTCAGTCTGAAAAGAAAAGAAGATCAGAAAGAAATTGGAAAGTATCAGTTCAATCAGAACCACACAAAAAAACCAAAAGGTAAATTATCATGACCTTCATGTTTTCTTTATTAACTTTAAGAGCAGAAATTGGATAAAATATAAAAAAAACGTCTTCTCTGTTCCAAAACATATTTGATGAATATATGTTTATGAAACAAACTATGTTTAAACATGTATATGTGTTTTGGTTGTGCTGCACCATTACCGGTCTTTAAAACTTATGATTTTTCAATGAAAGCCAAATCAATATATAAACAGCTGCTACGTATAAACATAATTACCATAGCTGTTAAATAGTCATAACACAATAAATGAATCAGTAACCCACTTACTAAAATTTATAGTCAACAGTGAATTAATTATTATGTTATATAATAGAATCTGTAATCAACTATAAATTATAATTGCATATATGATTAAATATATATACATGAATTTGTACACATTACACAATTAAGCCATGAAATGATAAGTTGTATCTACAAACTCAGAAAACTGGGATATTACAAATCTATATTACTCATGTACACAACAATTAACTGACTATATCGTTTGTAGATAATACATTAATATTATTTACACAAACCTACATTCTAGATCAAATGATCTGTGCTTTGTTAACAAAATTTTTAAAACATATCCTCTATTAATAAGTTAGCATAGGTTGATTCTCATTTGATTCTACAAAACTAATTCTTTGTTTTCCAATGCAGCAAAGCAGTAGACACAACAACATCATCACCACTGCAGCAAGAAGAAGACAAACACAAGATTGATTAAACATCAATCATGCAACTCTTTTTGACTACTGATATGAACCTGTTATTTTTTTGATGTGCAAAAGCGGCTTATCGTCAAGTAGGAATTTTTGTATACAGCTGACCCAAAGTAAAAAACCTCTGTAAAATAGCTCAAGATTAGCCTCCGCTTGACTAAGTAATCCTTTTTTTGATCAACTGGAACTACTCTTTAGAGACCTTCATGTACATAGAAACAATAGTACTCTTGCTAGCCTAGATGTATCATGTATGATAGAATGTAATATCAAATATTTGGTATAGTATATATCAAAATATGTAAAATATAATATAATATCAAATATGTATGCTCTAATTGTGTGATGTATCATAGAATGTAATAGATACCACAATTTCTATGTTCTGTATCATGTATTCTCTCTATTTCTCATCTTTATCATATAGACAATATTGTCTGTTAGCTAATCTAATCAATATGTATCAGCAGCTCACACTCATATGTGTCAACATCAAGTTCACATAGCTATGTAATTTTTGTCCATACATGCGAGCATTAGATCAGAACAACTTCTTTTGATTATCACCTAGAAATTCAAAATCAACTGACTCTGTACCTGCAAAAAAAAAATTTCAGCCATATGACTTTTCATTTATTTGCCACCACCTTCATCCACCTCTATATGAATCTAGAGATAGAAATACAAAACACCATAGTGAGGTGCTCTTCTCTACATATTTTCATCAATATTTAATGCTACTATAATAAAAAAAACATTTCTGTCACAGATGCCCGAAAATCAACTATTTGAACAATCATTTTTCACTGGTCTCCTCTTATTGCATCCTTGGAAAACGCATTCTTCAAATGATTGTATTTTAGGACAATTCTTACCGTGGTACTCTCTGCAGCCATACAACCCATGTATGCTGATCCATGCTTTTTTTTTGCATTTACATTTCTATACCAATTTCCCTTACTTTTCAGTGTGAAGCGAGGCGAGTGAGGTGGGGCGAGCGAAGCCAGGTGAGCTAATGAGACGCGAGACATAGTAGGAAGAAGTGGGGCAAGACGAAGCCGGGGTGCGGTAAGGACGACACGGAGTGAAGCGAGGCAAGGAGGTCATTTTTTAAAAAAGACCCAACTTTCTTCACCGCTTCTTTCGCCGACTTAGTTTTTTTTTTTTTTTTAAATGTAGGCATCATGATTGAAGCGAAACGGGTGAGGAAACCGCGGTGTGAGGCGAGGCGAAGAAGACGCGAGGTAAGGTGAGTGAGCCGGGGTGAGACGAGGTGAAACGAATGAGGCGGGGCGATGTGAGACGAGGATATCGCGAGATAATGCGAGGCGCGAGACAAGACAAGTGCGGCGAGAAGGCGCAGAATGATACAAGTAAGGCAAGATGATGCGAGGTGAGTAGCACGCGGGGTGATGCTAGGTGAAAACGAGTGAGGCGAGATAATGTGACCCAAGCTAATGAGACGGGACGAGGAGGGAAGCGGGTGAACCGAGACGAGTAAAGCGTGTGAGGCGAGGCAAGTGAAGCAGGGGACGTGAAGGGAGGGAAGCGAGGTGCATGAGAAGAAGGAGGCGAGACGAGGCGACGCGAGTGGGACGGGGTGATGCGCGGCGTGTGAAGCGAGGTGGAGGCGAGGAGACCGCGGGGTTATGCGAGGCGAACTGGGGTGAAGGCGAACCGAGGCGAGGTGAATGAGAAGCGTGATAGGCAAATGTGATGCGTGTTAGGCGAATGAGATGCTTGTTAGGCGAATGTGAGGTGTGTTAGGCAAATGAGAGGCGTTTAAGCGAATGAGAGGTGTGTTAGGCGAATATGTTGCTTGTTCGGCGAATCAGAGGCGTGTTAGGCGAATGTGTTGCCTGTTCGGCGAATGAGAGGCGTGTTAGGCGAATGTGAGGCGTGTAGGCAAATGTAAGGCGTGTTAGGAGAATGTGGTGCGTGTTAGGCGAATGTGAGGCTTGTTAGGCGAATGTGGTGTGTGTTAGGTGAATGTGATGTGTGTTAGCTGAGTAACTCGAGGTGGATTAGTATGGGCGAGGCGAAGAGCGTCAAGCGGGGTGAGATGAGTGAGCCAAGTAACAGAAAGGAGGTTAGTAGAGGCGAGGCGACGAACTCGCGGGTTGATGCGAGGCAAGACGAATGAGGCGGGGGGAGGCGAACTGAAGTGAGGTCAAATGATGTGAGGAGGCCGTGCAATGATACAAATAAGGCAATATGATGTGAGGTGAGTAGCACGCGGGGTGATACGAGGCGGGGCGAGTTGAACATAAGTGAGGTGAGATAATGCGAAGTAAGCTAATGATGCGGAGTAAGTAAATGAGATAGGACAAGGAGGAAGGCGGGTAAAGCGTGAGGCGAGGCAAGTGAGGCATGACGCATGTTAGGAGAGAAATAAGGCGCGTGACGGAGGGAAGTGAGACGCGTGAGAAGAAGGAGGCGAGGCCAAGCAAGTGAAGCGGGACGAAGACAAATTAGTGAAACAAAGCAAGGTGCGGAGGAGGCAGAATGAGACGAAACACGAGCCGTGGGAAGTGAAGAGGCGAGCTAGATGACTGACGCAAGGCGAGTTTAACGGGGCGAAGCGAGACGGGTTAGTCTGCGGGATGAGGTGTGACGAAGCGATGCGGGGCAAGTGAGGAGGGGTGGTGCAAGGCGGAATGTTGCGATCCATGTGAAGCGAGACGAGAGAATCTGTTCACGTAAACAGTGACAGGCTTAATATCAATTCCTCATACTTTTCAGTCTCCCTTCATTAATATCTTATTCTGTGATCAATAACCAAATCAACCGCGCCTACACCAGGCGCGAGCACATATTCTAGTATGTATTATTCTCAGGTATTATCCCAGCCAGCACAATAGCAATATCTCTCACTTTAGCAGTCTTTGTTGCCGCTGTTGCAGCCTCCCAAAGACCTTTGAAAGCTATTGTCGACAGAATAGATTGCACTACCTGAAATAAGCACTTGCAAACTAGCTTACAATCAAAAGTGATCATAAATGTTATAGTCTGCCCATGGAAATATGATGACTATTGCACTTGCTGTCAAACTCAAACCTTAGGCATCTTTGCACAATACAGCTATGATTTCAGCTTTTGGGTCTTCTTTAACAACCTTACTCCAATCCCAAGTGATAGAAACAGAGAATCTTTTTTGCCCCTTGTATCACAAATTTTTATTCAAAACATATTGGTATGAAACCTATTAATGTTGTAATCTAAAAATAAAAATAACCTTTATATGTAAAAATATATGCTCCTTATTTATATTTTTCTTAATTATGTATAATAATTTTTTTTGAGGGGGACTTTATGTATAATAATTGTATATATAATATATAAATAAAAAAAAATTCAGTTTACCCTCTAAATTTTTGGTCACAAAATCAGTTTAGTTATATACAACTTTAAAAAAAATTTATTCGCCCCTTTAACTTTCATAAACATATCAGTCGTGTCTAATTTTTGAATTCCTCTAATAATATGATGTTACAAAAGCTGTTGGAATTGACAAAATGACCCATAATTCAGCTTTTTCTCTATTTTGAAGAGTAAAATAACAATTTGATAAAATATTATTAAAGAAGATAGAAAAAAAATGCATTTATTTGACAAAATGAATAAAAATTAATAAGGGTATTTAAGACATTTCGTTAAAAATGAGGGGAAATTAGTTCCAAGAGTTTTGATGACGTCACATTTTAACGGGAAATCAAAAATTAGACCGACTGATATATTTATGAAAGTTGAAGGGACGAACTGATTTACAAAAAATTTATAGGACTGAAACTCAATTTACGAAAGTCGAAGGGGCAAATTGATTTACAAAAAAATTATAGGACTGAACTTATTTTGACACCAAAAATTTGGAAAGAAAACTAAATTTAAATCCTATATAAATATATATACATAAATTGGTTCATACAAATTTATCAATAACACAAAGTACAAAAATGTTTTAAGGGCCCTCTTAATCGCACTTTTTTAAAATGAAGAAAAATTACACCAATTTTTTTTATTTAATTTTTTTTAAGCCAAACTTGCAAAAATGTATCCCAAAGCTGCATTACAACATCTGCCCAAAAAAAAAAAGAGCCATCAAAAGCCTCAACGGAACTCTTCATTCTCAAGAGAGAGAGAGAGAGAGAGAGAGAGAGAGAGAGAAGCGAAGAAGAGCAAAACCCTCCAGATTTCCTCCTCATCGGTATGTCCTGGGTTTTCTGCGTTTTGGGGTTTCAACTGGATATGGGGATCTTTAATGGCTTCAGGTTCTCATTTGGGGTTTTCTGATTCTCAGAGTGATAATGCGTGTTTTTCTGCTGCTCAATTCGTCTTTGTAAATGTTTGTTCTTGCTTTTATACATGATCTTTCTTCTCTCCTCCATTCCTTCTCATGAATTGTAAACCTTTTTGTTTAACTCTTAGCTAATGTTTTGTGCTTTCAGTCGCACTTGCAAAAAATCAGTCTACAGATTATTCCTTGGAACTGTCCAATCATTTCCCTTAGCTCTTAAAACTATGTAATCATTGTTGTGTAAAATGAGTCGAGATGTATGATACACATTTCTCTTAGATTGCATTTCCATTTCTATATACTTAGACACAGCTATATCCTTTCATTCTTCACTTCACTTCCATATTGACATGATTATTTCTGTCTTCAGTGACATCCTCAACTGTGATTCCCTGCTGCGAATATGTATAGATCAGCTTATTATTGTATAATGTATTATTCCAAATTTGGGTC
The DNA here is from genome assembly GCA_034370585.1 of Fragaria x ananassa. Classification (NCBI taxonomy): domain Eukaryota; kingdom Viridiplantae; phylum Streptophyta; class Magnoliopsida; order Rosales; family Rosaceae; genus Fragaria; species Fragaria x ananassa. Next base: position 18,885,403 of record CP139757.1, on the reverse strand, counting down.
AAATCTAGAAAATGAGTTGTGCATCTTGGTCTTCTTGCTAGTTTTGTTAATCTCTGTGTTTGCTTTATTTGTCGTCTGAAAACGAGCAGTGTAATATTAATGTACCCTAAGTTTACATAAATTATTTGTATTTTATTTCATTCAGATTTCGGAGTGTAGAAACAATATAATCAAAATGGAGGGGAAGGAAAAGCTGGGCAAAGATCTGGAGAATGGTTCTGATGCCAAAGAGGAACCTACTGGGCTCAAGCCACCTCAAACAGAAACCGATGCTGGCAGGAATCCAGGTGATGACCAAATTATGAGGGACATGTTTGAGGATCACATGGCTGTTGATGAGCTGAAGGTTGGTGATGTCAAAGATAATGACCCAATGCTTACTGAGGTGAGTGTAGGAAGAAAGGCCAATGGCAGTAGTGCCAGAGTCGCAAACAAACTCAAAACTGTTGATAAGCTTGTGGGGGAGTCGAAGAGTTGGTTGTCTGATTCCGAGGTACCTTACTTCCAGACACAATGTTTTTTATATATGAATGAAATGAATACTGTTTCTCACGGACTAAATTTCTCAATTTGATTTCTTCCTTTTCATTAACTTTTTTCTTATAAATCTTTACTGTTTCAATTCAGGGTGAAGATTCGGAGGATGGGACACCATTGCAGCAGGCAGCGTTTATGAGGGAGCTCAAGAGTTTCCATAAGGAGAGGTCCTTGGAATTTAAGGCCCCGAAGTTTTATGGAGAACCACTTAATTGCCTCAAGTAAGTTTATATGGATAAGAATTATATTACTGTTGGAACTACGTGTCTGAAATGAGGAGTGGACTGAATTTCTGCCCCTTCTCTTTGGCGACATAGGTTATGGAGAGCTGTTATTAAAGCTGGTGGTTACGATGTGGTATGTATTCATCTAACTAATTTGGGAAGAATTGAACTTGGTACTTGGTAAAATCAATCTTCCTCCTGTTCTTGGCCGTAGTGAACATATTTACGCCATTGCAGCTTGCACCAAGTATCATATATAAATAAAGATAAAAAAGAAGCTTGCTATTGAAGTAGGACCAACTGACATTTTGTTGTTCACTGTATTATTAATAGAATTGTCCACCAAACTATGAATAACTTTTCAAAAATGTTAGGCAATTAAAATAGTTGTCTTCTGACATAATGCATTTAGTTGATGGCAATGTTGAAAGGTACATGCTAATGAATTCATTATTTTTGCTCTTGATCTAATCAGTTAAGGCTATATTGGTGACAGTAGGAATGTAATAAGTCATTCATTGTAAATTAAATGTTGTCTAAATGTATATATGTGGGAAACTTTTTTCAACTGTATTCAGTGTTTTTGGTAGCTTTGAACAAATCAGAATACTATTTCAATACTTTTAACTTCCAGACTTCCAGTCATGTTGATGAAAGAAGCATAGGAACTAGGAAGAAAGAGTGAACAATGATTGTCTATGTGTTACATTATGGTGCCTTTTCTGTATTTCTATCTGGTGTCTGTAGGTTTTGACTCGAAATTTTTACTCAAACTTCAAACGCTTCATGTTGATAGCGAAAGAGACAGAAGAACAAACTTTTGATGTGATTTTGGGAAAAGTAGAAGGCCATTAACGTTCCAACTCTTATTGGTTAATTTTGTAGTGTTGGCTTACAGCTTCACTAACCAACAAGCTGGGCTTTACATTAGAGGATATTAATTACATCTTCACAAGCACTTTCTTCAACCAAAATAATTTGAGATAACAAATATGGTTTAAGCAGTTTCCTTCTTTCTTTTTATTATTTTTAAGTTTGGGTAAAATATTGTATAGTCTTTGTGGTTTGAAGTCGACATCTGTTTAGTTTTTGTGGTTTTATTTTAATCTGAATAGTCCTTAAAGTCACGATTTTCATCCAAATAACCCTTATGGTTTTATTTTAATCTGAATAGTCCTTAAAGTCATGATTTTTCATCCAAATAGTCCTTATGGCCTTTATCCGAGAAAATAAATCAGAATGACTATTTGGATGAAGACTTTAAGGACTATTCAGATTAAAATAAAACCACAAAGACTAAACAAATGTCGACTTCAAACTACAAGGACTAAACAAATTTTAATTCTTTAATTTTTTAATAAATAAAGCTAGTATTTAGTCTCTTAAATTGAAGGAAGCTTCCTTCAATGTGTTTGATCCTAGATATTGATCCTGGATAGTAATGGGGTGTTCATTGAAGTAGGTTTTGTTGTGGTGAAGTTCTTGTTATAGGTGGTTTGGTGGTTTCAATTTATTCTCTAGTTCTTGAGGGGATATTTACTCAAAATTGTTGCTACCCCTTGTCTTGGTCGTCTTTCGTGCATGGATTTTTGATGGAGGTGGTTGGCAGTTTCCTAATTCTTTTCAAGAAAAACTGGGTTCAGGTTATTACATTCATGTGTGTGCTGAAGTGCTAAAAAATATTCAAAGTATTTGACAGTTCAAATTCACCGAACAAATGCGACAAAATTCATTTTATTTTTGCTTTTAGTCTGTTTAATATGTATTGCTGTGATCTGGTCACCTAGGGATGGAAAAAAAACTCAGCCAATCACCATTAATCTCTCCCCTCCCTATAGGGAGGAAGCCAGGTGAGACGTGTGTTGTTGGGTTTTGTTGCTTCCTTTAATTTGTTTGGGTTTCATGATTCTAGTCTTTAGCCTTCTTGTAACTTTTTAGAGTAGTCAATTTGTAGTTTGTTCTTGGTTAAAATTGTCGATGTTCACCCTCTCCATCAATTCCAATGGTCGAAATTCTCTTTTGTGTCTTAATATCCCCCTTTTATTTTGGCCAGCTTGCCTCTCAAGAGCAGAGTCTTGGATACTAGACTCCATTGAATCTAAAACATATTGAATTTGATTTATAACTTTGCCTTATAAACTAGTCGGTCATACTCTACATTACCTTATTCCTCATTAGTAGCCTTTTACCCATGCACGGACTCACAAAAGTGGCTCATTTTGGTTTACCAGTTCTCTCTCTCTCTCTCTCTCTCTCTCTCTCTCTCTCTATTTTAACAAGAGAAGAATCAGTTCATGTAGGAATTTGGAAGGTTAAATGCATTCAATCCTATACTTCCCACTACCCACCTCTCTCTTCCACAATTATCTCTCTATTTTTTTTTTACTTATTTTTTTTTCTTACTATAATAACCCTTTCATTTATTTGTTTCAACTATAATTATGGAAGTTCACAATTTGGTGAAGCTTATTGTTGTTGAGATAGAAACTCAAGCTTAAATTGAAAAATGCTTAGGCCTATATGAAACTGAGAACTGAGCTCCTAACTCTTTGGTTCACACTAAAACCTTGTTATGTACCACGTACATATGTCCTGTTTAATTGGCCTTCTTTACAAAGTTGTGCCTAGGCTTGATTACTTGACTAACCTTGGCCTTGATGTTGTGTGAAAATGTTCTGAATTCTGTGATTCCTTCCCTTAATTCCTCATGCAGGTATAAGGAACTTGTCCTTTGGCCATGAATGATATATTGATATACTGCCAGGAATATATATATATATATATATATATATATATATATATACAGTCCCTATCCAGAGCGAAGCTTCGCTCTGGAATTAACGTGCGAAGGTCCTTATTTGACTCACTTTTCGGTCATATTTTTCGATCATACCCGGTCAGTGTCTAGATACATATCGTATGATCATCCTTACAAAGTTTCATCCAATTTGGTGACCGTTTAAGCCTCCATAATCATGATTTACTCCAACGGTTCTACTTGGACAGATTTTGTTCTATTGATTTATTTTATCTGATTCGGTGTGCAAACGATCACCAAACTGGATGAAACTTTGTAAGGATGATCATACGATATGTATCTAGACACTGACCGGGTATGATCGAAAAATATGACCGAAAAGTGAGTCAAATAAGGACCTTCGCACGTTAATTCCAGAGCGAAGCTTCGCTCTGGATAGAGACTGTATATATATATATATATATATATATATATATATATTAGGAGTGGACGTCTGCACGGCCCTTAAAGTGCGGACGTCCCTCCGTTCTCCACCGTTCAGCGCTGACGACGGCGCGTCTCCACCTGAGGCGTCCCCGACCACTTTCCCTTTCCGGCGAGATTGATTTGAAGGTTTGGGCAGCAACCTCCACCCAGAACTTAAACAAGATCGATCTCGCCGGAAGACTAGAATTCGGCGGACTCGCCGGGAAGGGAAAGTGGTCGGGGACACCTCTGGTGTCTGCTCGGGTGGAGGCACGTCGTTGTTGGCACCGGACGGTGGAGAACGGAGGGATGTTCGCACTTAAAGGACTGTGTGGACGTCTGCTTTTGAACGGCTCCATATATATATATTGTTTTTTTCATTCCTTTGATAATGTGATATTCGAGCAGATTTATTATGAATAAAAATTCTGAACTGGATATCTATGGGTGAATGTAGGTGACAACATCAAAGTTATGGCGGCAAGTAGGAGAGTCCTTTCATCCCCCCAAGTAAGGAACTCATTGTGACGGTTGCTTATAGCAGTTGTCCAGAACCTGCTTTCCTCAATAATATATATGTGTGTGTGTGTGTGCGTTTTTTTTTTTTTTTTTTCTTTTCAATTTGCATTATTTTCTACCAATCATTCAGAACAGAAAGGAAGTTGCAAACAACTAACATTGTTCCTGTCACTCACCTGTTTCTCTTTCGTTCCTTCAGGACGTGCACAACTGTATCTTGGACATTCCGCATATTTTATGAGAAGGTAAAAATTGTCCAGGAATGAGATGATCTTGTTGGTTTGCTTTGATGATTATTGTCACCACACATGTGCTTCTATTTCTCTTTGATGAAAAACAAACTTACAAAATAAAGTGAGAAGTTAACAACATAGGGGACCAGGGTTCTGCTCAAATCTATCGTAAACTGCTAAAATCTATCGTAAATCATCAGACTAATACAATGAAATGGAGAAGAGCCATCTTTGTAGTCTGAAGAAATCAATGCACAAAGCTGTGTTAAGCTCAGCCAAAGGAACACAGCTTTCCAGTTTGAAAAAATATAGCTTGGAAAGACCAACCTTTGTATCCTGAAGAAACCAATGCAAAAATCAGAGCCAAAATATAGAAGTCTATGCCGCAAGTGTTGTACCTCCTCACTCTAGATCCCTCAACGATTCTCCAATTTGGTTCATCGGCACCCCAAAAATTTTCCAACAGCATGTCTTTCCATCTTCATTCCCCTCTTCTTTTCCAAAGTAGAATAAGGCATTACAAGAAACCCGAACATCCATCTACTGTAGACCCCATAAACAATAATTGTCATTGCAATGAGGCAATGAAACGGTACATAATCTCAACTTTCACCACCCTAAATCTTAAACTTTCACCAGCCTTTTGCTTCTATTTTTCTTCAGGTATGGGGAATGCTTACTCCAAAGTGGTTAAGTTGCACAGTAGTTGCTTAAATAGGCTCTTCATGTCAACGACGTTAAAACTTAGAGAAAAACTGGATTCGTCCTTCATATGATTCTTGTATTTTGTCCCATAGGCAACGTGACGTGAGCCCACTGAAACTGAGTTGCAAACATCTTTTCTTATCAGACCCTCTTTTCTAGCTATGTAGTTGTATCGTGTTTCAGTTGTATCACTAAATTTTCTATTATTTTGCTGCGCCTTCTATTCTCTATTGACATCAACTTGTGCAGGCACTTTTGGAATATGAAAAGCATAAGAGGAAAACTGGGGAAATTCAGACAGCCATTGCATCACTCACTCAGTGTACAACTCCTGTGAAGGAGGTTAAATCTCTTTATTCATAGTTTAGTTCTTCAATGTGTAGGTTCTTGCATATTTTACCAACACAGATTTTTTTCATTGTTGCTCTTATGATTAGTCAGAATATGGCTGTACTTGCAGAGCTATATACATGAGACCTCTCCTTCCCCCCGCTCTCTGATCAATTGTTTATGTTCAGGCAAGTAGTCATCAAGCACCTGGATCAGGTAGGGCACGAAGAGATGCTGCAGCGCGTGCTATGCAGGGTTGGCATGCACAGCGTCTTGTTGGATATGGTGAGAATGCTGAGCCAATTGTTAAGGTCTGTTGAAACTGTTCCTCACTATTCTGACTACTTATTTTGAGATTTGTATGTTTGAAAAATTTGTACATCATTCAGTTCAGTTGAACGTTTCCTTTTCATTTACTTGGATAGGACAAGAACTTGAGAACTACGCCAAAGCGTGAAAAGAATCTTAAAAGCATTGGTATGTTCCCCTGTAATTAAAGATTGCCATTTATGTTTAATGTCGAGATGCATTTACTCTCTCTGTATTCTCTTGCCAGGTTCTATTAAACACAAAACACCAACTTTCTTGGATCATGCTGAGAAAACTGCATTTGTTGAGGCAGATAAGCAGTTAAGATTGCTACTTGCCACTTCTATATCCCAGATAATATTTATTTTTTCCACTAGTGTCAGTTCATTAATATTGCTTTAACTCATCACACACTGCTACAAAGGTAATTATGTCAGCGGTGTTCAGTTCTTTTGGAGGTCTCGTTATTCCTGAATTTGGAATAAATGTCGAGAAAAAGTCATGCATAGATTTGAATGTAAATCCCCATTTGCCAAAAACAGCACATAACCTTGGTAAGAAATAAAGATTTTTTTTTCTTTTTCCCATTGGCATTGACTATCCTTTGTCTTGAGTGCTGATTAGATGACAAAATAATATTAGTTCACCTTTCAGAAGGTTGTAATATGTAACACTTCCTGCTTGCCTCAAACATCGTCTCTACTAATAAGGTTAAGGTTTGTTCCAAAAAAAAAAAAATATCAAACAACAAGTCCGTATACACATTTAGAACTCATTTTCTTTCTCTATGATTTTCTGATCAAGGCAAGGCTACATTGTTTGCATCACGTAGGGTAGTCACAAATATTGTGGATCTTGGACCTCCAGCTGATTGGGTGAAGGTCAGTGTGCGAGAAACTGTAAGTGCATTTTATTCCCTGTTCCAGCTCTCAATTCCCTCTACAGTAAATTATATGGGTCCTTATTACTTTCACTGGCTATATGCTCAGAAAGATTGCTTTGAGGTATATGCTTTGGTACCAGGTCTTCTGCGTGAGGAGGTGAGTCCTTGTGAAACCATCTTCGTTTTACCTTTATACTCACCTCTCCTTTGTGCTGATTTATACAGGAATTATATGTCAATTTCTCCCCTGAACTTGGTGTGCCAATTTATCCTTGCACAGTTGCAGTGGTTAATTTGCACCCAAAAGTATACTGATATAGCCACTTTACCTCATATCATAAGTTACTTTTCTCTACTTTCTGTCAAAATGTTGCACAGCCCCACAAATGACTCATTTTTTGAGTGCAAATTGGTCAGCCTACGCCTAACATAACTATTTAGCTAAATCAAAGAGATAGATCATCTCTATTCCTTCTCTGAATGGAAAAGACCTAATGGAGTAATTCCTTATCATTGGAGATGCTAATGGAAATCGGATAGAGCTGGTTTTAGTTTAGCTAAATGTACTCTAGGGGTTGGCCAACAAATCTGCCTTCACAAAGTTAGTCATGTGACTCACAAATAATCAACTTTAAATTTGATAATATATAGTTGCTGATATTAAATAATTGGAGTCATGTGGAGCTTGTATCTGAGGCTGCATCTACTTAGTATGCTTATATCTGTGTATTTGAAAATGCTTGTTCAACACATATTTCTTTGTATACCTCTAATATCTCTCAAGTATTTATGCATTTATGTAAGGTATGCCTTAATGTGTGAGGCTACAAAAACCATGAATGGCAATGTAGATAATTTCTCATTGCTTGATTTATTGGATATTCTTGCATCTTCTGATTGAATAATGTAATTTGTGGTGCTCATGTCTAGGTGCGAGTACAATCAGATCCTGCTGGACGTCTGGTTATAACAGGTCAGCCAGAGCATCCTGATAATCCTTGGGGCATTACACCATTTAAAAAGGTATCTCTTCAACATTGACTGGTCTAAACTTACTGATTGCATAAGGTCTGTGCATAGCCAGTGGAAAGGCATGGGTTTGGCTTTGAGATAAGAAGTACCTGTACCCCACTAGTTAAAAAAAAATGATGTCCACTGTTGGGAGTTCAATGTCAAACCCCCATAGGCAAAACTATGGGATTAGTTGGGCAATGGAGAACCCTTAATTTGTTCATAAGTCCCACCATAATAAAAAATTGTGTATCCCTCAACAAAACTTCTATTTCTACTTTACTTCAGTTTTCTTTAGTTTTCTCCTAAAACCAGTGATAGAGCGCAAGAAAGGCTCTATTGCCCCTTTGAAAAATAGAGGAATAAGTGCCTTTGTTTGATGCTCCTTCTGAACCAGGGGCTTATAAATGAAGATCTGATAGATAATAAGGGTTAAGACTGAAGAGAAAAAGGATAGCCAAGATTGGTCAGAAGAGAGGAAGATTAGGGTGAGCATGAGGAAGTAGAAGTAGTAGGCTAGGCAAATTAAGTGGTTTAAACCAAGGCTTCCTTTGATACATTTTCTAAGCATTTGTGGTCTAAATTAGGCAAATTAAGTGGTTTAAAGCAAGGCTTCTTTTGATACATTTTCTAAGCATTTGTGGTCTTTAGACCATTCATTCTGTAGGCCCGCCATGAGTGTTTGAGCTTCTTATAAAATCTTTAGAATATCAAATTTTATTATTATGACCATATATTCCTTTCAAGCGTTTAAAACAATCAAAGAACAAAATTTATAATTACAGTCGGTTATATGATTTCAGGTTGTGAGCTTACCTGGAAGGATTGATCCAATACAGACATCAGCTGTGGTTAGCCTACACGGCCGGTTAGTCGTGCGTGTTCCATTTGAACAGGGATCATTTTGAAAAGGGATCGTGTTGGAAAAATCCTCTCATGGGTCTATTGATCTATTTTTGAAGGATAGGAATGACAAACTTTTCCTTTTAGGAGAAATTTAGGATGTAAGTTAATAGTTAGCCGAGCTAATGTAACAACGCATGATCAGTAATTAATTTAACATAATGTACTAACTTCAATGCAAGTTATGGCTCTTTTAGCCCATGCTGTGCTGTATCTAATTAGATTCAATTTGTGCATGATGGGAAAAATTTGAAATGTCGTGTGCTGTTTGTTTCTGGTTTTAACAGTTGAAATCGTGCAGTGAGGCCTCATGTGAGATGATTAGTTCTGGGACTTCTGTAGATTCATCTGGCTTAACTACTGATAGTGATGTATATCGAAAAGGAAGGATTTAAATCGGACCTTGTGTGATGTTATGGATGTAACATGTGCATGTTTGGTTTGAGCATACTGGTTTTTAAAATTGATCACTCACCCTTTTAAGTTGGACTCCAGAAGCTCAGGCGATATCAATTATTGGTTTGTATTTGGTTTTGAAACGGGTAAGTGTCAAGCTGAGTTCTTGCTGACTGGGAATAAAAAGAGGGAATTAAAGGAAAATCAGAGGAAAAGAGGGAAGATGACAACGGAAGAGAAGGAACAAAAGAGAGAAACAAGAAGCAGGAAGGATAAAAGAGGGGGTTTTCTTTGGGAGTATGCTTTTAATAAGGAGAAGGTCTGAAACAAGAGAAAGGTGATTTGATTGTTGGTGTTGTGATCTGAACTATCAACTAGCTTTAGTGAATGTGTTCCAATTTCGATTTGGTTTTGCTGGTCAGCAGAGTGATGAGATTATAAGAGAAGAACTTGAATTTTGGTTGGCTGACTTGGCTCTGTTTTATATGAGTTGAGATTCAAGACCTTCCGGCGGTCCTCACAACAGCAGGAACAACAAGATTGGTCGGAGAGACCCTTGGCCCTGTCCTCGAGGTGGACAACCGTGGCATCAATCACGGTGTGGTGCAAGTGAGGCTCACCCTTCCTCTACATGAACCCGTAGGACTGGATAGAAGAATTATGGTCTCACCCATTGATGTTATTACTGTGAAATTCCGGTATGACAAGTTGCTAGGGAGGTGTCGCACATGTGCCGCGATCAACCATGGCGGTCTCCCCTATCCTTGGGACAGCAAACCACCATAGCCCGAGCCACATGTGGTTGTTGCAGCAGTGATGCCTACTGTACCATCTATGGTGTTTCGGGAAAACATCCAAGTCTTTCTCTCAGTTCCTTTGCCTCTTCTTTCTCTGGTTGCAAAAGAGGAGAGCAATTTCAATCCAGGATGTTCCGACATTTCCCTCCCCAACAAAGATCATTGGTGTCCGTAGAGGTAGAGAGGAGGAAGATGATGCAAATGGCAAGCGACTTAAGCATGCCTTGGCTTTGGTTTCGCAGCCATTAAACCCTAATGATGACCTAGGGTTTTCGGTGGGATCTGAAGGAACACTGGGAATTGCTCACACTGGGAAGTCTCTTAAGAAGCGTGGGAGTCCTCGTGGTAGCAAGAACAAGAAGAAGAATCATAGAGATACCTCAGATTCCATGGCATCCAGTTAGATGGTGGGAGATCTAGATAGTCTTTGAAGCTGATGCAATTTGATTTCTTAAGATCACTAGAAAAGACCCTTACAAAAACCCTAAATTTGGTTTTGCTTCTTACTAAACGATGAAAGGTACACCATGTGGTTTTAGGCCTCTAATCGTTGGGAGTTAAATCAATTCTAGGATGGAGTATGTTCATTACTTACTAGTTTTCATGTCTACCTTTTTGGGCGTAGCTTGCAGTTTGTTTTTCATTTCGTAATTGTATTTTTTTAAGTATTTTGTTTTGTGCATTGGGTAGTCTTGTATTACTTATGCATTGACCATTATCGGTCGTGATTGAGTTTAAGTCTAATGGAGTCACTCTAATCGTTTCAAAAATGGACTATTATGTCATTTAAGATATTATGAGGTGACCTTATTATTATGTGGGACAATCGAAAAAATTAATGTGTTACACATTATTATTAATGTGTATCATTACACCAAACTGTACTAAGTGTTAAAAGAAAAAATTTATTTGTGTGATTTCGGGTGCAAATAGTTTTTTTTTTTTGTTTGTTTTTTGAGAAGGGTATAAAGAGTTTATCTTATTTCTATTTATTATTATTAGAGTGAGAAATAAAGTATTGTTGAAAATGTTGGTACTAAATTGACCTTTCCTTAAAAACTTGAAAGTGTATTTGTGAGAAAAGATGATTTACCGGGTCAGAGTCTCAGAGAGCGAGAGAGCGTGAGCGAAAGAGAAACCAATCTTTCACTGCTTGGTAAGCAGATATTGATCTTATTGCGTGCTTTGTTCCCAGTAATGATCTCATAATTAATTCTGATCTCTCCGCCGGAGCTCGGCCGCCACTCAATTTCGAATCCAGGTAACATCGTGCTTGATCCTACTGGATTTGTGGGCTTTACAATCTGATCAAATTCGTGAATCTTGTTTTCAGTGTTTGATGTTTGGAGTGGTGACATTTGAGCATTGAAATCGAGCAATGAAGCGCTTCATCTACATAAACGATGATGATTCCACGCACTATCCTTACTGTGACAACCGCATCTCCAATCGGAAGTACACTGTCTTCAACTTTCTCCCCAAGAATTTATGGGAGCAATTCAGGTCATTCATTCGTTCATTCACTTCTTGTTTATATCAATACACACAGTAGGGGTTTAATTTAGTTCATTTAGATTTTTCCTGAATAAAATAGATATAACGTGCATTATTAACAAACAAACTCGACATTTTTTGTTTTTGTTTTTTGTGTAATTTTCAATGTTCCATTATTGTTGGGGAGCATAAATCAATCAATCTCATTTTCAATTATGTTCCTAGCGTGGCTGAAAATGAATGTATGAAGAACTGTCTGTAGTCTGCTCTGACAGATTTTATCTCTGTTTTCAGCCGCTTCATGAATCAGTACTTTTTGCTGATTGCTTGCCTTCAGCTATGGTCACTTATTACTCCGGTAAATCCTGCCAGCACATGGGGTCCGCTTATCTTCATTTTTGCAGTCTCTGCAACAAAAGAGGCATGGGATGATTACAACAGATATCTCTCAGACAAGAAGGCAAATGAGAAAGAAGTTTGGGTTGTTAGGCATGGCATCAAAAAACATGTATTTAAAACTTCTTCTCAATTCTCTTTTCCATTACTTTACTTCATAATTTTTGGCAATTAGTAGATTAAAAAAGTTAATTACATTTATTGTCAACTAGTTAACAAACTAGGTGAATTAACTTGCTTATCACTGATAACTTGTCTTGTAATTTGCTTCATGCATTATCAAACACTAAATAGCTTATGTTTGTTTTCCTCTCTATAAAATTATAACTAATGTTTACTTAGTTTGTTTAATGGGTTTGATTAAAAAGAACGAGGGGATAATATCATGATTCAAGGACATACAAGCATAAACATTAAGGTTTGGGGCTATCCTTAAAGACATTATCTTTTTCAATATGTATATACTACTTATGTATATAGTTGTCCTACTATTTGCATATATACATCACAAGCAATTAATTGACATGCTATGTTGCTGAGAACATAAGGTACTTACTGCCTTGGGTTTAGACTTCATTGACAAGAGAGAAAGCTCCCTCTTAAATTACAAATGGGGAGTGAAGTTGGCACCCTTTCTTTGCAATCACATGGTTCACACCACCCTCTTCTTTTTTTCATAATTGTTTTACAAAGCAACTATGTGCATAATGGAAGGGGATGTGATTTGCAAAAATGCAGGTGCTAATTTCATCCCCCTTTACAAATTACCGTAACCTACTTATAATTTTACATAGATTCTTTTCTGTGTGTGACAGAATAAAATGCAACTTTTTATTATTTTCTAAGGTTTATTGGAGCCATAAACATTAGTGTGCAAACATTCATTTCTACAATTAAAGGACTGAACTTAGTAAGATGGTTGTCGGAAAAACTTGAAAGGAGCTTGGGCTAGGGATGTAACTGTAACTTATAAAAGTAGGAGGGATTACTACGTTGTTAAGAAGCCTAGGGAAGATGTATATGTAAGTTTAGATGGCTGTCCAAAATAATTTCAAGTTGGAGTGGCCTAACTTAATCACAGAGGAATGGCCCTATTTTAAGCTTGTGCAGCTAAAAACTATAACGGATATAAAAAAGGAATTATAATGTCTGTACTTATTTAGAATTGATGTAGAACAGATGGCATTGAAGATTGAAGAACAGCTTGCTCGCAGGAAGGGTAAAATCGGTAAAATACAGGTCTGAGTAGAATTGGGCCTTTTTAAGACTTTATTTATTTTTGGTTTTATTTTATTTTCGACCCATGGGCTTGAGTAGGCCTTTTGTTAGCACCCTAGGGTTTTGTTTCAGTATTTAAGCGCCTCTTTGTGGCTGCTAGACTGATCTTTCATATTATCAATCAAAAACGAGAACTTTTCTCAAACTCTGGTGGATTCCAGTTTATCTTGGTTCTTTCTAGGTTAATCGCTTGTTAACCTATATACTCCGCTGTGTCAGGTGGTATCAAGAGCAGGTTTTCCCTGTCTTCTATCGCTTGTGAAACGATCCATGGCCGGTAACGATGATAGTCCTGTTACTAGAGCAGAACTTGCTGCTTTAACAAATCAGATTACCACCCAGGTAACAACTCAACTGATGGGAGAGATGAGAAGGTTGTTGAACGAGAATCAGGGCAATCAGGGAAATCGGGGAAGAAGGGAACCACGACCTCAACCCCAATATCAAGACTCAAGTGAGTCAGAACCTGAGGAAGAAGTGGCGCGACCTGCTGTAGGAGGCGGCGACTACAGGGTCAAGGCAGAAATCCCAACTTTTTCAGGCCACATGAAGTTGGAGGATTTTCTTGACTGGCTAGTAGAAGTGGAGAGATTCTTCGAAATCATGGAGATCCCAGAGTCCAAACAGGTGAAGATGGTTGCGTGGAAACTGAAAAGTAGTGCTTCAAACTGGTGGGACCAAGTACAAACTTCTCGAACAAGGCAAGGGAAGCCAAAAATTCACACATGGAAGAAGATGAAGGGCTTGCTGAAAGACCGATTCTTGCCTAAGGACTATGAGCAGCAACTATATCGTCTGTACCTCGAGTGCGTGCAAGGTAGCAGAACAGTGAACGACTACACAGACGATTTCTTACGTCTTGCGGAACGTAATGACTTGGGAGAAACTGAAAATCAGAGAATAGCAAGGTATGTCAGTGGTCTACGATCGTCCATACAGGAGAAGATCGGTATGCAACACATGTGGACCATAGCTGATGCTTCGAATTTTGCATCGAAAGCAGAGATGTTGGAGAAAAACAGGTCTTATCAGAGAACTCCTTACTCCAGGAATTCTACTGCGTCATCCAGTGTCCCAGCAGAAACAGGAAAACAAATCCCTCAGAATCAAGGAGTAACCCCAAACCCAAAGACTCCTATTTCGAAGGGAACTACAGTTGGACCTACTGGTAATAAAAATCCATATTCTAAGCCTGCTGGAATCACTTGCTACAGATGCTTGAAGCAGGGTCATAGGTCTCATGAGTGTCCTGAAGGTCGAAGGCAACTAGTTATCATGGATGGATCAGAAGGGTACGAAGAAGAAGAGTCGGAGGAGTCGGATCCTTATGAGGGAGCTGAATTCGCCACAGAGGAGAGTTCAGAAAGAGTCAACTTGGTACTCCAACGAATGTTGTTGGCTCCTAAAGAAGAAGGACAACGTCATAGTATTTTCAAATCCTTTTGTACTGTGAAGAATAAGGTTTGCAACCTTATAGTGGACAATGGAAGTTGTGAGAATTTCGTGTCCAAGAAGCTAGTGGCACATCTACAGTTGGCTACAGAAGCTCACAACGCCCCTTATTCACTAGGTTGGGTGAAAAAAGGACCTTGTGAAAGAGTTACAGAAGTGTGCAAAGTGCCTCTTTCGATTGGAAAACACTACTCTGATGAGGTACGTTGTGATGTACTTGATATGGATGCCTGTCATATTCTGCTAGGTCGTCCATGGCAGTGGGATGTTGATGCAACTCATAAGGGTAGGGACAACGTGGTGATGTTTATGTGGAAGACCCATAAAATTGCATTAGCACCGGCCGGTAGTACTACAGGACCGAAGAATAACTTCCTGATAGTGAGCAGCAATGAATCTGACATGGGGAAGGACATGAAGGAGGCTGAGATGGTGTTTCCAATTGTGGTGAAAGGGCTATTAACTGCTGCCAAGGAAGAAATCGAGATCCCCTTAGAGGTACAGAAGATATTAAAAGGGTTTCAAGAGTTGGTGTCGGAAGATCTTCCTAATGAACTTCCACCAATGCGCGATATTCAACATCAAATTGATTTGGTGCCGGGAGCTAGCCTTCCAAACCTACCACATTATCGCATGAGTCCGAAGGAGTGTGAAATTCTGCGGGAACAAATTGAAGATTTATTGAGGAAGGGGTTCATTCGTGAAAGTATGAGTCCATGTGCAGTTCCTGTCTTGTTAGTCCCAAAGAAAAATAAGCAGTGGCGAATGTGTGTCGATAGCAGGGCCATTAACAAAATTACTGTTAAGTACAGGTTTCCCATTCCTCGTTTGGAGGACATGTTGGACGAATTGGAGGGTTCTAAAATCTTTTCAAAGATTGATCTTCGCAGTGGATACCACCAGATTCGTATTAAGCATGGGGATGAGTGGAAGACAGCATTCAAGAGCAAGGAGGGGTTGTATGAGTGGTTGGTCATGCCATTCGGGTTGTCTAATGCCCCGAGTACTTTCATGAGGTTGATGAATCAGGTGCTTCGTCCTTTTATTGGTTCTTTTGTAGTGGTTTATTTTGATGATATTCTGATCTACAGTCGTACAAAAGAAGAACATTTGTTGCATCTTCGTCAAGTCTTGGCAGTTTTGCAGGAAAACAAATTGTACATCAATCTGCAAAAATGTACTTTCTGCACTAACAAACTATTATTTCTGGGGTTTGTGGTTGGTGAGGACGGAATTCAGGTGGATGAGGAGAAAGTGCGAGCAATCAGAGAATGGCCAGCTCCTAAAACTGTTTCTGAGGTACGAAGTTTTCATGGCTTAGCTACGTTTTATAGGAGGTTTGTGCGGAATTTCAGTACTATTACTGCTCCTATTACTGAGTGCATGAAAAAGGGAAAATTCCAATGGGGTCATGAACAAGAGACGAGCTTTGCTTTGATCAAGGAGAAGTTATGCATTGCACCAGTTTTGGCTCTTCCAAATTTTGAAAAGGTTTTCGAGGTTGAATGTGATGCGAGTGGTGTGGGAATAGGGGCTGTTCTGTCACAGGAGAAGCGGCCTGTAGCATTTATGAGCGAGAAGCTTAGTGAAGCTCGACAGAGGTGGAGTACTTATGATCAAGAATTTTATGTTGTGGTCCGTGCATTGAAGTTATGGGAGCACTACCTCGTTCATAAGGAGTTTGTTTTGTTCACAGATCATGAAGCCCTGAAGTTTATAAATAGCCAGAAGAGTATTAGCAATATGCATGCACGATGGGTGAGTTTTCTACAGAAATTTCCTTTTGTCATTCAGCATAAATCTGGTGTTCAAAATAGGGTGGCAGATGCGTTGAGTAGGAGGGCTTCTTTGCTGGTCACTTTGGCTCAAGAAGTCATTGGGTTTGAGTTCTTAAAGGAGTTATATGCGGATGATGAAGACTTCAAAAAGATCTGGGAGCAGTGCAAGGAGCGTCTAGTTGGTGAATTCTTCATTTGTGATGGTTATTTATTCAGAGGTAATCAGTTGTGCATCCCAAAGACTTCTTTACGGGAGAAATTGATTCGAGATCTGCATGGAGGGGGTCTCGGTGGGCATTTGGGTCGTGACAAGACTGTTACCAGTCTTGAGGAACGATATTATTGGCCACAACTTAAGAGGGATGCTAGAGCCATTGTCAGCCGTTGTTACATCTGCCAAGCTTCTAAAGGTCAGTCTCAGAATACTGGTCTTTATTTACCTTTACCAGTTCCTGATGGTATTTGGCAAGATTTGTCTATAGACTTTGTTTTGGGGCTGCCCCGTACACAGAGAGAAGTGGACTCGGTGTTTGTGGTGGTTGACAGGTTTTCGTAGATGGTGCACTTCATAGCCTGTAAGAAGACAGCAGATGCTTCCAACATAGCCAAACTGTTTTTCAGGGAGGTTGTGCGTCTTCATGGGGTTCCCAAGACCATCACATCGGATAGGGATGTGAAATTTATGAGCCATTTTTGGACGACTTTATGGAGGATGTTTGGGACAGTTTTGAACCGTAGTAGCACTGCTCACCCTCAAACTGATGGTCAAACAGAGGTGACGAATCGAACTTTGGGAAATATGGTGCGTAGTGTTTGTGAAGATAAACCGAAACAGTGGGATTATGCTTTGCCACAGGTGGAGTTTGCTTATAACAGTGCAGTTCACAGTGCTACTGGGAGGTCACCTTTTTCCATTGTTTACACTGCTATTCCTAAGCATGTGGTTGATTTGGTTAAGCTTCCTAGGCTTCCAGGTGTTAGTGTTGCTGCTGAAGGCATGGCCGAGGATGTCCAATCTGTTCAAGACGAGGTGAAAGCAAGGTTGGAGGTGACTAATGCCAAGAACAAGGCTGCTGCCGATAAGAAGAGGAGACTTAAAGTATTCAAGGAAGGTGATGCTGTCATGGTTTTTCTGCGCAAGGAGAGGTTTCCTGTTGGCACCTACAACAAGTTGAAACCTCGGAAGTATGGGCCATATCAGATTCTCAGGAAGATTAATGACAATGCTTATGTGGTGGCGTTGCCGAGCAGTTGGGGAATTTCTAATACTTTCAATGTTGCTGATTTGCATGAGTTCCGTGGCGATGAGTCTCTTTATCCAGATGATGTTAACTCGGGGTCGAGTTCTTCCCCAGAAGAGGAGACTGATGTAGAACAGATGGCATTGAAGATTGAAGAACAGCTTGCTCGCAGGAAGGGTAAAATCGGTAAAATACAGGTCTGAGTAGAATTGGGCCTTTTTAAGACTTTATTTATTTTTGGTTTTATTTTATTTTCGACCCATGGGCTTGAGTAGGCCTTTTGTTAGCACCCTAGGGTTTTGTTTCAGTATTTAAGCGCCTCTTTGTGGCTGCTAGACTGATCTTTCATATTATCAATCAAAAACGAGAACTTTTCTCAAACTCTGGTGGATTCCAGTTTATCTTGGTTCTTTCTAGGTTAATCGCTTGTTAACCTATATACTCCGCTGTGTCAAGAATAGTAGACAATCAGGATTCTCTATAGAAGATTTGGGAAAGTGGAAACAGTCTACACTTTGTATTTGCCAATAGGATCAGCCGGGCTAGGATTAGGCAGTGAATTAACAGACCAAAAGCTTCAGCTTCAACAGCTGATATTCTCTCACGACTATAGCTCAAAAAAAAATTACCTCAAGAGAAAATATGAATGATGACATCTGGATGATCTCGTAAGTGTAAGCTGATCAGTTGAATTTTAAGATGTTAGGGACTGTAGGATAAGCTGATAAGTTTTTTGTTGGTATTGCAGATAGACAATGGTTATGTGGTTACTTTACCCAAACAAAAAGAAAGAATACTCACATTATTATATAGAGAAAAGTTCCTTTCGTGTGTGGAAGAGCTTTGAGACTGAGTTTGTTTCTGGTCTGCTCTATAGCCGTCGGTCACCTTGGAGTTTAGAAGTTACTCCCTTTCAGCCTTAGTGTTAGATCGGAAAGCTACAGTGACATGATTAATATACTTGTTTTTAATATTTCTTGTCCTCTTTTCTACTATAGCTTTTTCGTAGCACACTTTCTGTTTCCTCCAAAGAAAAAGAAAAAAATCTTTAAAGAAAAATTGACTAGGATTATAGAACATAATATCTTGTTCCACTTTCCAATTGCTGATGCCCTCTGGATGCCCGGTTTATATTGGAAGGTTATGTTGAATTGGGTCCATCCACCTACTTTCGTTATTGAGTGACTGGCACAAATTATCTGGTGGGAAAGTTATGGTAAGATGTGCTCTAATAGCACATTTCAGTTATTTCAATGGAAAGAATTAGATGACATTCTCAGCATGTAGGGGGGAGGAGCTGTATAACTTGTGGGATAGGGATCGATCCTTGGTTTCTTTATGGGCTTTAGTTCCTTTGGAGTTCAGACATTGATTTCTCTTCTTTGCTAATTGTTCAAATTGGAGTGCAGCTGTTCTTTAGCTTATTAGAATTACGGGTTTTTATAGCTGTTGTAATCTTAGTTTAGCCTGACTGTTTTAGTTGTAGCTCTCTAAGTTCAGTGGATTTCTTATCCACTACTCTGTACCTTTTTCAATAAAGTTCTCCACGAAAACAATCATTCTACATGTTATATGGTTGATTGTTATGGTGGATTAGATACCTGTTACTCTGTACCTTTTTTTTCTTTTAACTTTGCTGAAGTAACTGCTTAATGTATCTTATTAATACTTTGATTTTTGGCATTGGTAATATCTGTTTTAGATACAAGCGCAAGATATTCGTCTTGGTAACATAGTCTGGCTGCGGGAGAATGATGTAGTGCCATGTGACCTCGTTTTGATTGGTACGTCTGAAGCGCAAGGCCTATGCTATATAGAGGTAATTAACCAACCTGTCGTCTCTTTCTGATTATGAATTTTCCCAAGTATGAAGTGGGTTGTTTAAGTCCTCCGTCAAAACCAGGGCTCAACCCTGGACATTATGTGGAAACTATTACCAAGCTGGAGTACAATATATCTCGCTTTGAGTGTATCTATCTTCCATATGCCCGAGTTAAAAAACTACTATAAGAACCGTACCAAATATTCAATTGTGCTCGAGAAATTGTTAGTTAACTTTTTGCTTAATCATGATTTGAGCAGGTCCAAGTATCAGTACAACTCTGCTGTATTATTCATTGTTATGTTATTTTTCTTCTTATTTTGTTCCTCATTACTGTGATCATTCAGCATTTGAAGGACCTAATGAGATTACATATTTTCCAGACTGCAGCCTTAGATGGAGAAACTGATCTGAAGACCAGGGTCATACCACCAGCTTGTATGGGGATAGAACTTGAATTGTTGCACAAAATTAAGGCAAGATTTCATAGCTAATCATAATGAGAAGTAAATATTTATTGCCAAGATGGCAAGACAGAAAACAAAGTGGGAAGTTCTGCTCGTATTCAACTATTCATCTCCATGTTGTCATATTGATGGTCATTTGTTTTTTATTACTTTCTGTCCTACAGGGTGTAATTGAGTGCCCTAATCCTGATAAGGATATCCGAAGATTTGATGCAAATATGCGGTTGTTTCCTCCATTCATTGATAATGACCTCTGCCCATTAACCATAAAGAATACAATTCTTCAGTCATGTTACTTGCGAAATACAGAGTGGGCCTGTGGAGTAGCAGTCTATACTGGCAAGTACTTGTACTTTTCAAATTCTGTTCTAGTTTGTTTATATTATTTTATTTTATATATAGTTCTATTTTTTCAGTCTGAAATTCACTCATGACGTTGTTGAAGATGTGGACAAATGCCTTTTATTTTGTGATCGAGTTCTTAATATTTGGTAGCATGTATATTTAATCTTGATGTTGATAATTTGATATATTGCCAAAAAATTTGTTGACCTTCTTAAGGTCATAAAAAACTTAGCTCTTGTAAGTTTAATTGTTGAAGAAAAGTTAATTGACACTGAAATAATAATGAGGGTTGAGAAGTATGTTGCTCCTTTTGGATGTCAAATTTCAGGACTTTAGATTTCGTTAATCCAGTCCCTAAAATGCCAGTGTGATATATATAATCTTTCCTTCCTTTGGGAAATGTACTTTACCAGCACTTTTTATATTTGTTTAACAGGAAAGTTTTGGGCTGCATACAATAGACTATAGGTGTTGCTACACGACCTCGCTTTCCTATAAATCCTATGAAAATAATATAACATATTTCTTTGGACAAAATAGAACAATATTATACAGAAAATTTGCTCCTTAACCTTTTCGACAGACCTACCATAATCTTTCTTATCATTCAGTCTCCGTGATAAATGTATTTTTCCATATTTTTTGTGAAAATGACCTAAAGTGATACTAACTTAGAATACACTTTGTATCATGCCAATGGTTTCTTTTCCTTTTTTTGTTTCTGCTTGTCTTTTCTGATCTATATTCTTAAAGTATGTGAGCTCTAGATAGGTAACAAATTTTCCTTTGAGTATGGCTGTGATGTTTATATATATATATATATTGTTTTCATCCCTTTATGTAATCAATAATCATATGTTGCATTTTTCCTTTCTTTAGGAAATGAAACCAAGCTTGGTATGACTAGGGGAATTCCTGAGCCAAAGCTTACAGCTATCGATGCTATGATTGATAAGTTGACAGGAGCTATCTTTGTTTTCCAAGTAGTGGTGGTTATGGTTCTAGGTGTTGCCGGTAATGTCTGGAAGGATACAGAAGCAAGGAAGGTATGCCAACTTTACAGCTTGTGAACAGTGGATTTAGTATTCTGAATCAAATCAAAAACTTATTTCTGAATTGTAGCTATGGCTGGTAATTAAATAGAGAACATCTTAATTACATGTCAGTACGGATGCTGTAAGCTGGTTTTGACTATCTGTAGGGGTTAGGGTTAGTATTTGTGTGGACAGTAGTTTTCAATTTTTCATGCATTTCTTTTCTGTTCCATCTTTCAGTCAAGATTTTAAAGCGACTTTACATGACAATGGGGGTTGGGGAGGGGGGGGGGGGGATTTAAATTCTTCATCTATTGAATCTGATCACCAAACATATATGCACTGATTATTTTCTTTATTATTTTGTTTTACCATTTGTCTTTATTTTATTTTATTTAAATTATGTTTTCTGTAGCAATGGTATGTTCAATATCCAGAGGAAGGTCCTTGGTACGAACTGTTGGTGATCCCTCTTCGCTTTGAACTACTTTGTTCCATCATGATACCTATATCAATTAAGGTAAGCTTGTGAAGATTTTCTTTTGATAGTTTTAGATTGTGTACATTGTTGTCCTGTGGTTTTAGACGATGAACAGCTTTAATATCTTTTGGATTTCAGAACTTTTTTTTTTTTTTAATATTCTTTTTACTCCTTTTTAATTTTGAATTTAACTTGTAAGAATCAGAATAGGTTTAGAAGAATCATATCCTGTACTTTGTAAAAGAGTTGAATCATCAACACTGTAGCAATAAATAATGAATCCAGCATTCACTTTTATAATCTACCGAATAACTTCCCTGCAATAAATTGAATATAATGAGGCCTGTGGCAGCTGTTTTTGTGCGAGTCTAGGTATTGTAACTAGTCAGGTGATAATGATATTAAGTTCAATCATAACATCAATTGAAGCTTTTAGATGTCTGTTTGTATAAGCACTGCAGGTTATAAGTTTATCTTTTTTTTATTCCAGGTCAATTCAGTATTGCTTTCGTAGCTGTTAAGATACTGAAATTCTTATCTCTGACAGGTATCTCTCGACCTTGTCAAAAGCTTGTACGCAAAGTTTATTGATTGGGATAGTAAAATGATGGACCGAGAAACGGCTACTCCAGCCCATGCAACAAAGTAAGTTGATTTGGTATCAAAATAGCCAATTTTATTCTTGAAAGAATCAAGTAATATTGTTAATATTACAAGAAATCTCTCTTATATGTGGCAGTACAGCAATAAGTGAAGACCTGGGACAAGTTGAGTACATATTGACTGATAAAACTGGTACCCTCACAGAAAATAAAATGATATTTAGAAGGTGTTGTATCAATGGCATTTACTACGGGAACGAGATGGGAAATGCCTTAAAAGGTTTGTTTCTAAATCATGGAACTTATGTCATTGCTGTCTGGTCATCAAATAATATATAATTCATGTACTTGAAACCTCTAAACCTGGTATAATAATATATCATATGACATGAAATTACCAAAAAATATAAATACAGAATTCGTATTTCTAGATTGTTAGCTATTTGATTATGCAATTAACTTTCAAATATTGGCCACTTGGAGACGCCTGTTGTGGTGGACTAATGTGAGATGCCTGTTGTGGTGAACTAATGTTATATCATGTCTGTTGTGGTGGACTTACTATACTTTAAAAAAAAAAAAAAAAAAGAAGAAGACAAGAATCAGTAAAAATTTTAGTTGTAGTTTGATTTTAAATTACATATCCATTTGTTAGGCTTGTATCTATCTGAATCTCCACTGTTGGACAGTTACAAACACTAGGCATTTATAGGTGTTCTATGGGTATTCTGAGCATGAACTTATCATCTAGACTGATTTTTTTAGTGACAAATGTAGGATCTCTTTCAGATAACATTATATAAAGTTCACTTTAGGCTTTATTGATTTACTACGTGGATTTTAATGAAAAAGATCAGCCGCGGTATTTATGCATTCAATTGTTTGACATGCAGATGAGGAGCTCCTTGATACTATTTCCAGCGGCTCCTCTGATGTTATACGTTTCCTTACAGTTATGGCGATATGTAATACAGTCATACCCATTCAAAGGTGTCACTTCTCTCTTTAACTAATTGGGTGTTGGGATTTTAACAATTTCCCACAGGAACGAAATGCATGAACACATAGAAACCATCTGAATGTATGCACCTGTATAATAATATTTCTTTACGCTACTTCTATCTTCTTGTAGCAAAACTGGAAGCATCATGTACAAGGCACAATCTCAAGATGAGGATGCTCTTGTTCATGCTGCTGCTCAGCTACATATGGTTTTTGTCAATAAAAATGCAAACATTCTTGGTAAGCCACATTTTCCTTTCCCTGTCATAAAAGATTGGTTCTGATAGTAGGACACATGATATAGTTTCCACTGTTAAATTTCAGAGATCAAATTCAATGGTTCTACAGTTCAGTATGAAGCCTTGGATATTCTGGAGTTCACTTCCGATAGAAAAAGAATGTCAGTAGTGGTAAAGGATTGTCACAATGGAAGGATTATTCTTTTATCAAAGGGAGCAGATGAATCGATTCTTCCTTATGCATGTGCTGGTAATTAGAATTAGTTATTAATTTCATGTATAAGAGAACCCTATTACCTGCTGCTATTCATTGCTTCTACCAAAGGATGGTAATTGAATAACATGATTAATAGGGATAATTTTCCAAACTGAGGCTCCAGATTTAATGGAATTTACAATTAGGTATCGTGTCTAGAGGTCTGAAGGTTGGGTTGTCAATGTGTATCGTTAACTACTGTGCTTAAGATAAGTCTCCTACTGGGTAGTGGTCATAACAATTACTTTGTATTCAATAATTGCAATTATATTCTTCAGGACAACAAACAAGGACAATTGTTGAAGCTGTTGAGCAATATGCTCAGTTG
The DNA here is from genome assembly GCA_034370585.1 of Fragaria x ananassa. Classification (NCBI taxonomy): domain Eukaryota; kingdom Viridiplantae; phylum Streptophyta; class Magnoliopsida; order Rosales; family Rosaceae; genus Fragaria; species Fragaria x ananassa. Next base: position 18,861,118 of record CP139757.1, on the reverse strand, counting down.
GGACTACGGACACTGTGTCTAGCTTGGCGTGAATTAAAAGAAGAGGAATATCGAGAATGGTCGTTGATGTATAAGGAGGCTAGCAGCACATTGGTTGATAGGGAGGTAAAGCATACATCTGAATGTGTTTCTCTAAGATGTACTTATTGGCGTACACATGTAAATAGTGATGCATGAATGTGTGTGTAGAATTTGTTACATATACAGACATGTGATCTTATTTAACCTACCATTTGCCTTTAAACTCTCTTTTGCAGTGGAGGCTAGCGGAGGTCTGTCAAAGATTAGAACATGATTTTGAAATACTTGGGGTTACTGCAATAGAGGATCGCCTACAGGTGAATAATACCAGTGTGCTAAAATGGAACTTCTCTACTGATTGTCAAAAGAGGCAAATAACGGAATTTGCTTCTTTAATATTAATTTATTTGCTGTTTGTTTTCAAATGCTTGACTATTGCTTGATGTTGGGTTATCCATTTCCAGGATGGTGTCCCAGAGACGATTGAGACGTTGAGGAAGGCTGGCATAAATTTTTGGATGCTTACTGGAGACAAGCAGAACACTGCCATACAGATAGCTCTTTCATGCAATTTCATTTTCCCAGGTACTTAAAGCTTTCTCCCTTGAATCACTCTGTACAATAAATAGTGATGATGTATATATTGATAGAATTAAAAGGTGTATGACTCTCTAGTCATGAGGTTTGGCTTGCTGCATGTCTCATCTTGCATCTACTTTGGCAGATGAGTAGCAAAAGTCTGCTAGCTTCTCTTTCTCAATCCATGACCAAATTTTTTGTTTATTTATTTTCATTAATTGGTTGTGCTGTGCGATACTTTCGATGTTCTGTTTAGTTTGATGAATTTTCATTTTGCGTGTAATTAATATCGTCTAACCATTTTGCAAATGCTATGGACCACTAACCCCTTCTTCCTCCCCCCCCCCTCTCTCTCTCTCTCCCTCTCTCTCTCTCTCTCTAACTGAACAGAGCCAAAAGGCCAGCTTTTGTTACTTGATGGGAAAACTGAAGATGAAGTTCGTAGAAGTTTAGAGAGAGTTTTACTTACAATGAGGATAACAACTTCAGAACCTAAGGTATACCTTGTGTGCTTCACCTATCAGAGTAATTATACTTACTGGATTTGGTCCCTTCATGTGAACAACAAAAGCAATTTTGTATAACATATAGATAATAATTTTACTGATTTCTTTTTTTTTATTGATTAGAATTGAATATCATCAGAGATTTTTGTATACATATTTTTGTGTTTTGTAGATATTCTTGGTGCATTTAATTATTATATTAGAATTGCTGTGTTTGTAAGAGATATTGCGATGTGTTCTTAAAATGGGAGTTGGGGACACTAACTGGGCAGGTAAATGATGATATTTACTTGAATCAAATATCAAGTTATTATAAAGGTTGTGTTTGGGAATTGTTTAGGTGGCTTAGGTTTGAGATGCTCCACTGTATCCTAACTGTGCATATATAAGTCATACCTTTTTGTTGGCATTTGTGTGTAGAAAGAATATAAATAGTTACTTTGTAATTAGTTTGTCCATACTAGAATTCTGGTGATTATTATGGCCTGGTACAAATTTATGTCTTTTGGTGATTGTCTTGTTTCTCATTCAACATTTCAAACTCATTACAAACAGCATGCGTTACATTTCTTGTATGTTTGATATATCTTTTGTCCCAATCTATTATGCATACTCTACTACACAGTTATTTGAATATTAAGCTTATGTTACATGTTTTCAGGACCTTGAGAATTCTACTTTTCTACTTTTCAATTGAATATTTAGTTACATTTTCCCGACAGGATGTGGCATTTGTAATTGATGGCTGGTCCCTTGAAATTGCACTGAAGCATTATCGGAAATCTTTTACTGAGTTGGCAATATTGTCAAGGACTGCTATATGTTGTCGCGTGACACCATCACAGAAAGCTCAGGTGCCCTTTAACTTTATTTTCTGTTGAATATTTTGGTTGTATCATTTTTACTTTAAAGTACTGAACTTTTCATCTGTACAGTTGCTATTAGTCTTTTTATGATTAGATAGTTATCTAGTTTTCCATGATCCTTATACTGAAGTTCGCTATGCAAGTAATTATGCACTGAGAAGGCCTTCACAATTCTGAAGGTCTTCTCAACGTGGGTGTAGAAAACAAAAGAGGTATTGAACCATGGATATCTAACTGTTCAAAGAGTCTTTATGGAAAGATCTTGTCTCTTACGGTGTCCTGCTCTTGTTCCAATACACTTGCATGTTTCTAGGATTTACATGGCAATATCACGGAAATCTTGTACAAGAATCTAGAAGGTTCCCAAGAGTTGATCTTCTCTCTTAGTTATCCTTCATCGTTCATATGCTTACCCTAATCTGAAGCCCTGTCTAGTAAACTAACAACTTGGTATACTGAGTCGGAGTCGGCTAGCCAGTTTTATGGGTCTATTATACCATTCTGACCTGTTACATATTGGCAAGTAATGAGGTTCCTGAAGAATTGTAGTATCTTTTATTAGTTTACCATATTATTTCCCTTACCTTGATATAACATCTTTTGTATTTGCCATAAGCGGTATTTTTTTTTTTTGAGAATTAAATACAAGCTTCTTGACCCAATTTGGGAGGCGGTGGAGATTATATGGTGCAATCTGTCATCTGAGAAATTTATGAACTTAAAAAGTTTGGTTATTACTGGTTTACGATATCCATTTATGATCCTTTATTTTCTGCTGGAAATAAATATTTGAAAAATCTATTTATCTAGTGTCTATAACTTGCAGCTTGTGGAGATTTTAAAATCGTGTGACTATAAAACATTGGCCATTGGTGATGGTGGGAATGATGTGAGAATGATACAACAAGCTGACATTGGTGTTGGCATTAGTGGGAGAGAAGGACTGCAGGCAGCTAGGGCCGCGGATTATAGTATTGGGAGTAAGTTAATTGATCTGTTGTGTGTGTGTGCGCACTGCAAACATGATTGTAATATAATTTTTTTTTACTGGTTATGAAGTTCAGTTGAATTTGGATGACAGTGTTCCTTCCCCCACCCCCTTCAATTTTTTTTTTCTTTTTTTTTTTTTAGGAAGCCTTGAAATTGTAATCTTTCTGGTTATGCTCAGCTTATAAATCGAATGCTATGTCAGAAGTGCCTGACATTTCAGCCACAAAAGTTTTTCAGTTTGACCCCACAGTTGAAAATTTAAAGAAAAGTGATTTGATTACAGTTTACTCATGTTTATTCAAACAATCAAGTGTTTACTATCAGAACTGAAGTTCCTCCAAACAATTTTTGTCAAATGAAGATTAGATGAGAGATATTTGGGACGTACAAAATACAAACAACCTTTCTTTCAAAGATTCTTTTTCAATATATGCTTTTTTTTCTTATTACAAATCTGAAGCAACTACCAAAGGCCTTTTTCAGTTGGATTGAGAATACCCGAATCTTTGCTTACCATTTCATTTATGAGACAGTTGAACTTGATAAAGGGGATAATCATCACATCTTAAAATTCTTCAAAATCTATACTTTTTGGTCGAATCTTCAAATTGTTAGTTCTGTTAGAACTTGGCAATTTGCAGTTTGGGTTTTTGTATTTTTGTTGGGTTTTTTGTTATGCAAAACTGAGGATTTTATGAAATTAAGTTTTCTGAATTCCCAAGAAACAAACAAACTGACCTATGTTAAGTTTCTAAGTATCTTCTTAGTTATTCTAGGATGTCCGTAGACATACTAAATAGAGAGTATTAAAAACGTGTTTTCATCTTATTGAATGCTAATATTAAATCTTTTGATGTTACTCTAATGTGACTGCTTCACCTGATTTGCAGAGTTCAGGTTCCTGAAAAGATTGATACTTGTTCATGGGAGATACTCATACAACCGCACAGCATTTTTGTCCCAATATTCATTTTACAAGTCATTGGTCGTATGTTTCATCCAGATTTTGTGAGTATCATTAACCATAGGATACTCAATTGATAGCTCATTCTGAATAATGTTCTTATTTTTCAAACTAGCTTTCTCTTTGTCTTTTCATCATGATCACTATCTAGTATACTGACTTTGGAACAATGTCAGTTTCTCTTTTATTTCAGGGGTCTCTGGAACCAGTCTCTTCAATTCTGTTAGCTTGATGGCTTATAATGTCTTCTACACGAGTGTTCCTGTTCTAGCCAGTGTTCTTGATAAAGATCTCAGTGAGGAAACTGTTATGCAGCATCCACAGATTCTATTCTATTGCCAAGTGGGAAGGTGTGATTGGAGCTTAATTGTTGTTGTTCTATTTATAGTTCATATGTGCTAGACGTTCTTTTCACATGTAATGTTCAGTGGGCCATTCTGAATTTGCAGCAATGTTATTATTACTATTATGCAGACTTCTGAATAATGAACTTTGTGTTGTTCTTGAAACAGACTTCTGAATCCTAGCACATTTGCTGGATGGTTTGGGCGATCCCTTTTCCACGTGAGTGCTATTTGTTATCAGAGTATCTTTCTTTGTGTGATCATTGTCCCTCTCTTTCTTTAAGTCCCAGAAATTAAACTTAGTGTTAGTCAAGTATTCTTGAGCTAAGTGTTTGTGTGTGGAAGAACTTTGGGATTAAGTTCGTTTCTGATCTGCTGTGTGGGCATCAGTCACCTTAGCATTTAGAAATCACTCCTTTTCATCCTTACTACTAAAATTGGAAAGCAGCAGTGTTATGATTAGTGTTCTTATTTTAAAACTTAGGCTCTGAGGATTTCTTGTTCTCCCTCATACCGTCTTTTTTCTATCGAATTCATGTGTCTTCTTAAAAAATTAAAAATTAAAAAAAAGATACAGAAGTTTGAGCTCAGTGTGTCTTAGTCATTAAAGCTTGTGAAAAGGTATGGGTCAGCGGTTCCCTTGTTTAAATTCATTTTAGTATTGAACTAACAGTGAGAGTTCCAAAGGCAATCTATTGTGTAAAAAGTACAGCCAAGTAGTCTTGATGCCTTTCAGTTTTCAAAATAAGTTCACAATTACACTTCAGAAGTTTCAGTTCAATGAAATAGTAAGGTACATGCTTGTGATTAGAGCATATTCTGATATTTAGAGCTTAAAACTGGTTTATGTAAAGTCATCTTTTCCCAAGAAGCCCTAGGATGTCAATCGAATGATTTTTATGTGATATATTTAAACTAGTGTTCCTATATGATTAGTGACCTATTCTGATTTACAGTTTCTACCGGTTGCTTTTCTTCAATGATTCTAATACCAGGTATTACTTGCAGGCGATTGTTGTATTTGTGATCAGCATACATGCTTATGCTTATGAAAAAAGTGAAATGGATGAGATTTCACTGGTGGCGCTATCTGGATGTATTTGGTTGCAGGCTTTTGTAATGACATTAGAGACAAAGTAAGTTTAATAGTAACTCACTATAATAGGGTTTCAACTTCTTTTTTTTTCAACTTCCAAGTAAATAATAGAGAAAAAAAAAGAAAAAAGATACTCCTACATGCTAGAGTTTCCAATAACTAGATGTTATGTCGTAGTTTCAAAATTTGGAACTCTTTGAGTGAAACTCAGTTCATTGTTGACTAGATGCTTTGTAAGTTTGCCTTAAATTGCAGAGAAATTATTTGAGTTGGCTCTCTGTCACTGACTGCTTGAGTTTGTGCAGCTCGTTCACTATATTGCAACATCTTGCAATATGGGGTAATTTAGCTGTCTTCTACATCATCAACTGGATCTTCAGCGCCATTCCAGGATCAGGGATGTATACAATTATGTTTCGCTTGTGTAGAGAGCCTTCTTACTGGATCACTATCTTGGTAAAGTTTCCTTTGCCATTCTATCCTTTAAAAGCTTCGGGTATGGAAATATATCATCATTGGTTCATTGGGTAGGTAGTTAATCAGAGTGTTGTATTGGTGCATCTGTAATCCCTTAGGAACAGTACGTATGAAGCACCAAAAGGTTCATAGAACAATAACATAATTTGGGATTAGTTTCATGGTCTATTTCTAGTAAATTAATGGCATTTGCCCCTTGTTTAAAGCCTTTGTTGTTGACCGTGTAGAAACAAAACAATATAAAAGACTGTACAATTCAATATCTCATCTAACTAGATTTCCTTGTGTGCAACCTCATGTCCATTACAGCTCATAGTTGCAGCAGGAATGGGTCCGATTCTAGCTTTGAAGTACTTCAGGTATACATATAGGCCAAGCAAAATCAATACACTACAGCAAGCAGAACGATTGGGAGGGCCTATCTTGTCAATTGGGAGTATTGAGCCACAGACAAGAGGCATAGAAAATGAAGTTTCTCCATTATCGATTACTCAACCAAAGAACAGAAATCCAATTTTTGAACCTCTGCTGTCAGATTCACCCAATGCTACACGAAGATCTTTTGGTTCTGGAACACCTTTTGATTTCTTTCAGTCACAGTCTAGATTGTCCATGTCTAACTACTCAAGAAATTGCAAGGACAATTGAGTTTCCTAATAATTTTAGTTGGGAAAAGCTAACAGAACACGTTATACGTCGGTGCCACATTTGAACTGTAATATAATCTGTGTAAATCAGCATTGTATGTAGCAGGTATAGGCAGTCAACATACCTATATGCAAAACTATAATTCTTTCATGTGGTCTAATAGCGCAAGTTATCAATTCAACCCCTGCAAATTCTGTGTTTGCTACTACATTCTTGTATTTTTTTTTTCCTAGTGCATACATACACGTGTGTGTATCAGGCTTTCTTGGCTAAGGAGGTTCTTATTTATTCTTATGATGCAGATTTTCACTTTAGACTCAATTTTCAATCAAATTTTCATCTCTATTGTCTAGTTTTTCAATACTAATGTATAGATCATTTTTGTAAAATTTCAATCAATTTAGTTATCATTAAGTCACTTAAATTCGATTAAACCAATAGATGAATATAATTATGTCGAACTTGAACTGTTTATGTTTATAACAAAAACACATAGTTTTGAGTGTTTTAATGATAACTAAATTAGTTGAAATTTTGAAGAGGTAATCTATACATTAGTATTTAAATACTAGATGGTGGAGATGTGAAAATTTGATTGAAAAGTGTGTGTAAAGTGGAAATCTGCATCGTAAGAATAAATAAGGACATCCTTACTTAAGAAAGACTATATATATATATATATATATATATATATATATATATATATATATATATATATATATATATATATATATAGTCTTACGGTGCCAATTTGGTTATTATTAAGGCACTCAAAACTGCATTTTTTTGTTATAAACATGAACAGTTCCGTTCCAAAGAGTACCTCCACTGCACAGCCCTTAAAGTGCGAACGTCCCTCCGTTTTCCATCGAACTGCTACGATGACGGCGTGCCTCCACCCGAGCAGACATCAGCGACGTCCCCCATAACTTTCTATTCCTGGCGAGTTCGTCGAATTCCAGTTTTCCGGCGAGATCGATCTTGCGTGAAGTTTTGGGTGAAGGTTGCTGCCCAGACCTTCAAATTGATCTCGCCAGGAAGAGAAAGTGATCAGGGACGCCGTTGGTGTCTGCTAGGGTGGAGGTGCGCCGTCATCTTTGCCGAAAGGTGGAGAATGGAGGACGTCCGCACTTTAAGGGCGTGCAGACGTCCGTCTCTGATCCGGATATATATATACACACACACACACACACACGCACACACACACATGCCTTTTCAGATACGGACCTTCGTATTTATTTAAAAGGTACGGATTTCCTTAATTGACATACTTTTCGATCATATTTTCTCATCTCAACCATTCATCTTTTAGGTATTATATAAGTAGATCATCTCTACAACATTTTAACAAAATTGATAATCATTAAGTTATTCAAAACTGTGAATTACACGAACGGTTCCTGTTGAACAGATTTGGTTCGTTCATTGTAATCATATAGTTTCGATACCTTAATGATTATCAATTTGGCTAAAAATTTGTAGAGATGATTTACTCATATATACCTACAATGTGAATGGTTAAGATGAAAAAATATGATCTAAAAGTGAGTCAATTAAGAAAATCTATATTTTTTGAATAAATACGGATATTTGGACCTGATAATATATATATATACACACACACACACACAGTCTGGATCCAAATAAGACGTCCCCACTGGACTTAAAGTGTGAACGTTCCTCCGTTCTCCACTGGACGGCTCCGACAACGGCGCGCCTCCACTCGATCGGACTCCAGCGGCATCCTCGACCACTTTCCCTTTCCGGCGAGATCAATTTGAAGGTCTAGGCAGCAACCTACACCTAAAACTTCACACCAGATCGATCTTGCTAGAAAACTTGAATTCAGCGGACTCATCAGGGAGACTACCGTTTAGAGACGCGCAGTCGGTTAAACGGAGTCCACTCGGTTAAGCCAGCCACTGGAGTCCACTCGGTTAGAGACGCGCAGTCGTCGGAGTCAGACGGTGGAGAATAGAGGGACGTTCGCACTTTAAGGGCGTGCGGACGTCCCTTTTGGATCCTCTCCGTGTGTGTGTGTGTATATATATATATTTATGCTTCCGTGTTTTGGTATCAGAGCGAAACCTGGATATAAAATTTATCTTTATGCATTCATATTAAACTTCTCAATCCCCAGGTGGCGGACTACCATCTAGGAGTGGATCTTAAGTTGATCTTTATGCATTCATATTAAACTTCTCAAACTTCTCAATCCTCAGGTGGCGGACTACCACCTAGGAGTGGATTTTGAGTTGATCTATTTTCTTTATTTATTTTATGAAGTATTTTGATTCATGTACCCTAATCTTAAAAATTTTGGTTTTATTTTTTTTTCCATATCTTCTTTTAAGCCTATTATTCTCTCTAACCAAACAATAAGTCCAGGTCCAAACACTAAGTCCCAGGTGAGGCATGAGCGGCGTAGAGTGAGTAATAGTCTTTAGAGTCTTAAGCCAAGGATCTTAAAACCTCCTATTCTTTTAGTTTCAGTCCAGTTTTCTATTCTCTTCCCAAAATGAGTCGACTATTTAGATCTAACTCAGTTACTTCTAGTTCGTTTAGAATCTCCCTCAATAGAATCCTAGATATAATCAACGAAGAACAAATAGAGTTCCAGTCAAACGAGAATATAGACATAAACATGAATGACTGGAATATTCCTAGAGTTCCTAGTCATGAAATTTACAAGAAAAAATAGAGTTTTTCTTTATTCAAAAATGAACACCATATTAAATCTGTAGAACAATTTTATGCCCTTAGTAAATAACATGAAACTTGCCGACTTTTTAGTCCTGAGTCAATTAAGAAACATATAAAAGATGGTAATAATTTCCTCCATATTGGGTTAATCCAAATTGGTGTCAAACCTTTAACTAGAAGAGGTCTTAATGCCTCCATTCTTTTATGTTTAAGAGATGCGAGGTTTATTGATTTTAATGACAATACACTTGGATTAATTGAGTCAAGTTTGTTTAATGGTCCAGTCTATTTCAATTGTTTCCCAGATTTTACTATTAGCCTTAATGACCCTCATATCCTAAACGTTTTAACCTTAAATATTAAAACTTCAGGATATCATGTTCTTGAAGGGACCCAACCCTTAGCCTTAATTTATAGAATCCATTATAAAGTTACTGGCACAAATATGAATTTCTAAGTTATTAGTAAAAGTCTCAAAAACCATACTCTCTTAATTCAAAGCAGTCAGGAAAACGCCAATATTAGTATTCCACACACAATCAGATGGTCAGATGTCCATCTTCTTTCTGAGTGGTCTCTCACCAGTGAGAATTACCCATCCAATACGCAACATAGTATTTCTGATTTAGACTATATTCAACTGTTTAATGATGTCACAATAAGAATTAATTTTCAAAGCTCCAAGATTAGTCAAAATCCAAGAATTCAAGAAATAGGAAATTCCTCCAGACATTCTTTCGCAACTGCTAGACATTCATTTTCTGGTTTCACTATAGCTGAAACAATATCTAGACATGATAACGATTTAGATAAAGAAATTAAAAATATTAGGATTAAAGAATTAGAAGAAGAATTGCCAAAGCTCAAAATTAAAAACATCAGAACTACTTCTCAAGTTAGTTACCCAAACTACACAGAATATGAAACTCAAAATACTTACGTCACAGATGAAGATTAAACTTCTCCTACTGCTTCTGATTTTTCAGTTACTCCTCCAATAAATCCTCAATTAAGTACACTCTCACAACCTTTCATAATCAACTATTCTAGATTAGATAAACATCTTGAATCTACAAAAAATATCCTTAGGAGAAACCTCTATAGAATGAAGTTCTCTTTTATGGATCAATGAAAGCAATTATTTCGGGATTGGCAAACATTTATGCTTGAAACAAAATCTGAAATATTATTTCTTGATTTTACAGATCAACTAAACAACAACAAAAATATTCAAACATTAATGAAAGCAAGACGGAAAACTTCCACTAGCTTGGTCCTTTCTAGTCATCATCCTGTTGAAATAATAATAATTGATCATCTTAACAATCCAATCATAGCCTCACCATTTAAAATCACCACAGAAGATCCAGAAACTAAGAAAATGATTGAACAAAATAATTACACAAACCAGAGTCTAGTAACCATAGGAGCCTAGTTAGATAAAATAGAAATAAAGGTTGACAACATATCCTCCAAAGTCGACATTCTACCTTAACCCAAACCAGAAACTCCTTTAATTCATTTCAGTGAATTAAATAAACCTACCTTTAAGCCCACTTCTTCAATTCAAAAGATCTAACGAATGTTAGAAAAATTAAAAACTGAAACACCTGAACCTAGTAGACTTGCAGTAATTCATACCCAACAAACCACTTCGTCAGATAGCAATTCTAGTAACACTACCCAAAATACAGAATTAAACCAAATATTTCAGTCTTTAAATATAACACATTTAAAACTAGACAGAATAGTTCATCCAAATAAACGAATTTTTAAAACTTGGACAGAACGTCCTCTCCCTTTAGATATACAACCTAGTAATTATTTTAATAAACAATTCTCAATTTCTTCTAATCAAACTTATGAATGGAACATTGATAATTTATCAAAACAAGAAATCTTAAATAAATTACATCACATGTCTAAGACAACTAATAGTTATGTCACTAATCATAATTTTAGCCAGCTTGAAATTATTGATATACTTTCCACATGATTTACATGAATGCTTCATTCCTAGTGGGAAAAACATATTTCTCCTAATTCTAGATCATCTATTAAACATGTCATCAAATGTGATGAAGATGGGACACCCATCTTTGACGATCGCATAGAAATGAGAATTTCTGATGCTGTTAATACCTTATTTTACACGATTATCCAATATTTCATAGGTACCCCTAGTCATATTACTTCCCGAATTCATGATCAGCTCAATAATCTTAGGTGTCCTACATTAAGTGATTTCAAATGGTATAAAGACATTTTCATTTCTCGAGTTATGCTTAGAGACGATAGTAACTAACTGTTTTGGAAAGAAAAATTCATAAACGGTCTTCCAAAATTATTTGCTTACAAAATCAGGCAAGTATTTAGTAATGAAATATGTCACATTAACTACGATTCTTTAACTAATGAAAATATAATTAGAGTTATCCAAAAAGAAGGATTAAAAATGTGTATCGATATGAAACTAAATGCTCAAGTAAAATCATAAGAAAACGGCTAAATATGAACTAGCTAGGAAATTTTTGTGAACAATATGGCTTACCTTCCTTACCTCCTTCAAGGAGAAACAAAGCAAGCAATAAATTTGTTCCACATTATTCAAAAAAATAAGATTTAGACCTTATAAAAGTAACTTTGAGCCAAACAACTTTTATTCCAAAAATAAATTTCGCAACAATTGGTCCAAAAAACCAAATCGTCAACTAAAAAATAAATTATTCGACAAAGGAAAAATTAAATGTTTTAAATGTCATAAGACTGACCACTTTGCAAATAATTGTCCAGTTAAAAGTATAATTAATTAATTAAAAATCTCTAAAGAAGAAAAAAAAAACTTATATAAACCCTAGAATTACGAAATACTGATTCTGAAAATTGAATAAGTGAAGATGACATCACTTTGATGGAATCTTCTTCCTTTGAATCCGAAGCACATTTTTCCCCAGACATTATTTTTGGGTGTAAGGATGCCTGTAATTGTAAAACAATAAATATTCTTTCCAAATAGGAAGATCAAGAAGAACTATTAAAAAATTAAAAATTAGATAATCCTGAACTTAAAGCAATAAAATAAATAATCCTGAACTTAGAAAATTAAAAAAATTAATTACCCAAGAAGATATAGTCCATCCTCCCTCACAAAAAATTAGCCATACTACAACTTTTGATAAATTTTCTACTAGTAAAAAAGAAATAACAATCCAAGATTTGCAACATGAAAAAGTGAAAATAATCAAAAGTCAAATATATGCTTTACAACAAACACATTTAAAACTCACAAATGACAATAAAGAAATTAAACATAAATTAAACTTACTTAAAATAAATAATCAATTTCTTAAATTACAAGATTCCCCTGAAAATCTTTTCCCAAATCTTTTCCCCACAAATAAAGAAGCAGAGACTTTTGAAAATAATACCATTAGTATCATACGCCAAATTCAACTTAAAAAAATAGTACACTACTGTCCAACTCAAAATAAAAGATTTTCAATTAACAATAACAGCTCTTATTGATTCAGGTGCAGATCTTAACTGCATTCAAGAAGGCTTAATACCGTCAAAATATTTTGAGAAAACAAATGAGTCTTTACGTTCAGCCAATGGAATAAAAATAAATATTAAATACGAAATTCCTAAAGCTCACATATGCCAAAACAATGTTTGTTTCAAAACTTTGTTTGTCTTGGTAAAAAATGTAACCGATAAAGTAATTTTAGGACTTCTTTTCATTACTTTAATTTACCCCTTCAACACTGGATATGATTGTATTACTACCTACCCTTTTGATGAACCAGTTAAATTTACTTTTCTTTCTAATCCTGAAATCCATACTCTGAAAGCATTCCAAGAAAATAATATTTCAAAAACTCTTAGTTGCCTTCAAGCAAAAAATAAACAAATAGTCTTTCTTCAAAAAGAAATTAATTTCAAAAGAATTGAAGATCAACTCCAAAACCCTTTTCTTCAACAAAAAATCAAAACTTTTGAAGAAAAAATTATCAAAGAAATATGTTCTGATATTCCTACTGCCTTTTGGCATAGGAAAAAACATATTGTTTCCCTTCCTTACATCAAAGAATTTAATGAAAAAAATATCCTCACTAGAGCTTGTCCAATTCAAATGAGTCATGAGATTATGGATTTCTGTAAAAAAGAAATTACTGCTTTACTCAACAAAGATATTATTCGCCCTAGTAAATCCCCTTAGTCTTGCCCTGCTTTTTATGTTCGTAAAAATGTTGAACTCGAAATGTTCAGAAAAATGCTAAACTTGAAAGAAGAACCCCTCAGTTAGTCATTAACTATAAATCTCTTAACACAGTCTTGCAATGGTTCATGTATCCTATTCCCAATAAAAGAGATCTCAATAACAAGGTTAAATAAATCTATTATCTTTAGTAAATTCGATATGAATTCAAGATTTTGGCAGATCCAAATCAATGATGCTGATAAATACAAAACCGCATTTGTCACACCTTTTGGTCATTATGAATGGAATGTAATGTCATTCGGCCTAAAGAATGCTCGTAGGAAATTCCAAAACATAATGAACGATATATTCAATCCTTATCCATCGTCTACATTGATGATGTTTTGACCTTTTCAGAGTCAATTGATCAGCACTGGAAATATTTACACCAATTCTTTTTCGTAATAACGAATAATGGTTTAGTTGTTTATGCTTCAAAAATCAAATTATTTCAAACCAACATTCATTTTCTAGGATTTAACATTCACCAACTTCAAATTACACCCATTGATTGAGCAATACAATTTGCTGATAAATTTTCAGATGTCATTTTAGATAAAAATCAATTACAAAGATTTTTAAGATCTTTAAATTATGTACCTGATTTTTACAAAAACCTTAGAAAACAATGCAAACCCTTAATTGATAGGTTACAAAAGAACCCCCCTTGGACATCAGTTTATACATTCTTAGTCAAAGAAATTAAGAGCCATGTTAAAAATCTATTATGCTTAGGTATCCCTCTTTCTGATTCTTATAAGATAGTAGAAACTGATGCATTTGAAATAGGTTATGGAGGCATCCTCAACAACAAGTTTCTCCCAGTCATTCAGAACAAATCGTTCGTTTTCATTCTGGAGTTTGGAACCCAGCTTAGTCAAATTATAGTACTATTAAGAAAGAAATTTTATCAATTGTATTATGTATTAGTAAATTTCAAGATGATTTATTAAATCAAAATTTTTTTGTCCGAGTTGATTGTAAAAGTGCAAAACACGTTTAGAAAAAGATGTTTAAAACATTGCTAGCAAATAAATCTTTACCCGTTGGCAAGCAATCTTAAGTATTTTTAATTTTGAAATTGCATTCATTAAAGGAAGTAACAACCATATCCCGGATTTCCTAACCCAAGAATTTCTCCAAGGTTCCAGAACATGAAGCCCATCTCATCCAAAGAAAGAAATCCTGGAAAATCAGTATCCGAGTCACCTTCCCCGATTAAAAAGAATCACCCTCTAGCATAGTTCCTTATGCGGGTCTTACCCCCATTCCAATATATAATAGGTATATTTCTCTTGGCAGCACCCTCAGTCAAATTAAACACAATTACCAGTCAACTTTAGTAAATCAATACGACCCTTACAAATCAAATTCCTCATCCAACCCTCCAGTCACTTATAAAAAATAATCTCCTTACTTTGACAAGGCTGAACATTTCTTGTTTTATATTCTTGTTTTATATTGAACCTTCTATAAGTCATTTAAAAAATCCTATCTCTTTAGTAAAAAGTCATTTTGGCCCAAATTCTCATTATCTTCCCGGTAAACCTTTAGCATTCTATAGGGACATCCCGTTTAAATCCCAATCATTATCTATTAAACCAATCCATGACCCAAAAGACCCATCTAAAATATTATATCATTCCCTTTATATAATCCGTATAATCTCATTATCTCAATGGGGTGATTCCCCCTCTACTCCTCACAAATTAGACACATTTACATTTATATTTACATTTACTTATCATGATTATGTTGAAGCATGGAGTAAAATATTTCTCCACCAAACCGAAGATTTTAGTCATTCATGGTTTCTCAATTTTGATAGAAAATTCAATCGTTAATTCCCTATGTGGTTTAGAGATTGGTGGAATAATTATGGTTGCCTTCATAGCCTACTCCCGCTAAATCTCCAATATGTAGTCAATAAATTTGTTTCAGTCATGGCCTTCTCCGAATATGAGAAAAGGTTTTCCCCCACTCTCCATTTCATGGTCAAATATAAAATTTCTTAGATTTTTAATTGGCAATATAAACTTGACACCGAAGACCATATGGTCTTAAGGCAAGTTTTAGTTAAATGGTGGGATAAGTTCAAAACTGAAAGAGTTTTCTCCCAATTTTATGAAGAATTTCCAGTTATCTCATCCAGTCCAGCAACTTTGGCTTCTAATAAGCCGGCAACCCCAATTCCTCAGTTAAAATCCGACATCCTCAACCAACACCCATTTCTAAAAAACCAATTTTCAGTCCATCCCCATCATCCAATGCAGATGAATTAAAAGAATTAGCCAAGCAGTTGTTACAACAAGCAGCCAGTTTATCAGCTGAAGATGAAGAAGAAGAACACTCACCATCAAAATCATCATCAGCCCCTAGTCACCAAAGTTCAACCTATAGTCACCAAGGAAGGTTCTCCCAGACAACCAACTAGGTGGGCCGATTATCAAGATAGTCAAGATCCATATGCTGAGTTTTAGTCAGGCCTAGCCAAAGTAACATCCGTGATCAGAAAATATACTATTTAATTGGTTAATTGTTCTTTTAACTGGACAATTATTTGCAAAGTAGCCAGTCTTATTTCATTTAAAACATCTAGTCTTTCCTTTGTCGAAGGATTTATTTTTTGTTTGATGATTTGGTTTTTTGGACCAATTGTTGTGAAATTTATTTTTGGAGTAAAAGTTGTTTGGCTCAAAATTACTTTTATAAGGTCTAAATCTTTTTTTTGCATAATGTGGAACAAATTTATTGCTTGCCTTTTTTCTCCTTGAATGAGGTAAGGAAGGTAAGCCATATTGTTCGCAAAAATTTTCTAGTTCATATTTAGCTATTTTCTTATCTGATTTTACTTGAGCATTTAGTTCATATCCATACACATTTTTAATCATTCTTTTTGGATAACTGTAATTATATTACCATAAGTTAAAAAATCATTGTTAATGTGACCGGTTTCATTACTAAGGACTTGCCTGATTTTGTGAGCAAAAAATTTTGGAATGCCATTTATGAATTTTTCTTTCCAAAATGATTGGATACTATCGTCTCTAAGCATAACTCGAGAAATAAAAACATCTTTATACCATTTGAAATCACTTAAGTTAGGACACCTAAGATTACTGAGTTGATCATGAATTCGGGAAGTAATATGACTAGGGTACCTATGAAATGTTGGATAATCGTGTAAAATAAGGTATTAACAGCATAAGAAATTCTCATTTATGTGCGATCGTCAAAGATGGGTGTCCCATCTTCATCACATTTGATGACATGTTTAATGGATGATCTAGAATTAGGAGAAATATGTTTTCACCACTAGGAATGAAGCATTCATGTAAATCATGTGGAAAGTATATCAATAATTTCAAGCTGGCTAAAATAATGATTAGTGACATAGCTATTAGCTCTCATAGACATGTGATGTAATTTATTTAAGATTTATTGTTCTGATAAATTATCAATGTTTCATTCATAAGTTTTATCAGAAAAAACAGAGAATTGATTATTAAGATGATTACTAGGTTGTATATCCAAAAGGAGATGGCGTTCTTTCCAGGTTTTAAAATACCGCTTCTTTGAATGAACTATTATGTCTAGTTTTAGAGGTGTTATATTTAAAGAATGAAATATTTTGTTTAATTATGTATTTTGGCTAGTGTTACTATAATCGCTATCGGACGAAGACGTTTGTTGGTTATGAATTACGGCAATTCTACTAGATTCAAGAGTTTCAGTTTTTTAATTTTTCTAACATTTTTTCGATCTTTTGGATTGAAAAAGTAGGCTTAAGGGCAGGTTTGTTTAATTCACTGAAATGAATTAAAGGATTTTCTGGTTTGGGTTGAGGTAGAATGATGACTTTGGAGGATATGTTGTCAACCTTTGTTTCTATACACACACACACACATATACGGAGCCGTTCCAAAGAGTACCTCCACCGCACAGCCCTTAAAGTGCGAACGTCCCTCCGTTTTCCATCGAACTGCTACGATGACGGCGTGCCTCCACCCGAGCAGACATCAGCGACGTCCCCCATAACTTTCTATTCCTGGCGAGTTCGTCGAATTCCAGTTTTCCGGCGAGATCGATCTTGCGTAAAGTTTTGGGTGAAGGTTGCTGCCCAGACCTTCAAATTGATCTCGCCAGGAAGAGAAAGTGATCAGGGACGCCGTTGGTGTCTGCTAGGGTGGAGGTGCGCCGTCATCTTTGCCGAAAGGTGGAGAATGGAGGACGTCCGCACTTTAAGGGCGTGCAGACGTCCGTCTCTGATCCGGATATATATACACACACACACACACACACACGCACACACACACATGCCTTTTCAGATACGGACCTTCGTATTTATTTAAAAGGTACGGATTTCCTTAATTGACATACTTTTCGATCATATTTTCTCATCTCAACCATTCATCTTTTAGGTATTATATAAGTAGATCATCTCTACAACATTTTAACAAAATTGATAATCATTAAGTTATTCAAAACTGTGAATTACACGAACGGTTCCTGTTGAACAGATTTGGTTCGTTCATTGTAATCATATAGTTTCGATACCTTAATGATTATCAATTTGGCTAAAAATTTGTAGAGATGATTTACTCATATATACCTACAATGTGAATGGTTAAGATGAAAAAATATGATCTAAAAGTGAGTCAATTAAGAAAATCTATATTTTTTGAATAAATACGGATATTTGGACCTGATAATATATATATATATATATATACACACACACACAGTCTGGATCCAAATAAGACGTCCCCACTGGACTTAAAGTGTGAACGTTCCTCCGTTCTCCACTGGACGGCTCCGACAACGGCGCGCCTCCACTCGATCGGACTCCAGCGGCATCCTCGACCACTTTCCCTTTCCGGCGAGATCAATTTGAAGGTCTAGGCAGCAACCTACACCTAAAACTTCACACCAGATCGATCTTGCTAGAAAACTTGAATTCAGCGGACTCATCAGGGAGACTACCGTTTAGAGACGCGCAGTCGGTTAAACGGAGTCCACTCGGTTAAGCCAGCCACTGGAGTCCACTCGGTTAGAGACGCGCAGTCGTCGGAGTCAGACGGTGGAGAATAGAGGGACGTTCGCACTTTAAGGGCGTGCGGACGTCCCTTTTGGATCCTCTCCGTGTGTGTGTGTATATATATATTTATGCTTCCGTGTTTTGGTATCAGAGCGAAACCTGGATATAAAATTTATCTTTATGCATTCATATCATGGCAGCCGACTTTGCGATGATCAAGAATGGCGGTGAGCCAGGAATTGGAAGGCGTTTTTTTTGGAACTTCTTCTGACATATGAGGGTGTAGAGAGTATCTAGGAATAGTGGGTTTTCCGGGATTCAATTTAAGGTGACTTGATCATGTGCTTTGAATCCGGGGCAGCAAACAGAAGGATGAACTTGAGATGAGCTTCGGTGGTGGCGGCGGCATGTCCATTTCAAGAGCCAGAGAGAGAGAGAGAGAGAGTACCGACGCGTTTATATTTACGGGTACGCGTCTAACGGGTATAAACGACGTTAATTCTCTAAAAACGCCTACAAATGACGCTAAAATTCCCCTAAAGCTTATAAACGATGTTGTTCTTTTTTCTTTTTTTCTTTTTGAGTCGTAAGACTAGTGGTGGATCCAGCCCAAGGCTTGCCTGGACTGGAGCCCAAGGGTTGTCTGGGCCGGAGCCCAGGTGAGATTTTGGGTCA
This sequence comes from Fragaria x ananassa, assembly GCA_034370585.1. Classification (NCBI taxonomy): domain Eukaryota; kingdom Viridiplantae; phylum Streptophyta; class Magnoliopsida; order Rosales; family Rosaceae; genus Fragaria; species Fragaria x ananassa. The sequence goes on along the minus strand of CP139757.1, from coordinate 18,841,950 downwards.
AAAATTCTACCAGACTCAAGAAAAAAAAAATAGCCCTACGATTGTGACTCTCTAGCCTCCAGCAGTCCAACCCTCCACTCCCTCAGTGCTCAGTCCCTTCAGCCATACGACTCGTCTCACTCTCTGATCGATCCAAACTTTCATGACTGACGCCGTCACCAGTCGCCTGCTCGCCTGCTCGCCGTCTGCTGCTCGGCGCCTCCACCTGCTCGACTGCTCCTCCAGTCCTCCTGCTCAGCTGCTCCTCCTGCATAGCTGCTCCACCTGCTGCTCGTTGTCTGCTCCACTGGCTCCGCCTGCTCGGCTGCTTCGCGGCCTCCCCCTACTGCTCTTCTCCTGGGCTCCTGCGGTCCTGCCTCCTGGCCTCCTACTCTACGTCTAGGTGTGTATTCTTAATTTCTTATTTCTTATTACTTGTGTTCCTTCTGGGTATTTGTGTTCATTGAGAGTCTGAGACCATTGTATTTGTGTTCCTTCTGGGTATAGAATTGGAAGTCAATTGAATGAACTAGGCTGCTAGTATGCTTATTCAATTGAATTGTTGTCATGTTAAGTTTTGCATTACTGAATTGCTAGAAATTTTATTTGGAATTACAGAATGTCAGATGAACAAATTAATCGTGTCAAAAGGCCTAGAACCCTTAGTTCATGGCTGCTCCACGAAGAAAATTAGAGTTTTATCCTATGATCTTTAGGTTTATCCTATGATCTTTATGATCTTTATGACTCAGGATGTAGCATTTCACACCTTAGATTCTATATCTGATATGTGTCGGCAACTTGTTCAAAAAGAAAATTAGAGTTTTATCCTATGATCTTTAGGTTGATTTGTTTGGTGTTAACTCTTCATGTTTCTAATGCAACCACCGAGAGAGCTTTTTCATCCATGAACATCATCAAAAACAAACTTAGAAATAAGATAGAGGATGAGTTTCTTGATGATTGCATGGTGCTTCATATTGAAAAAGAATTTGTTGAAGCGGTTGACAATGAGATGGTGATTAAAGATTTTGAAGCTTTGGGGCATTGTAGAGTACAGTTTAGTTAGTTTTTAATTGTGTTTCTTGTATTGTATTGTGTATAGATTTTGTTCATGTAAATGCGTTTGAGGGTAAGACTTGCTACGTCCCATTATGTATGTATGCAGTGGTGTAGCCACTATGGGATGAGGGGGTTCAATTGATCCCTCTCACATTTCAAGCTGAGTTCTTATTGGCTGGGGAAATATAATTTCGACCAAAACTTGCCCCTTCCAGACACCAACATCTCTCACCCATGAGTAAAAGAAAACTTCTATCCCATTTTTTTTAATTATATATCTTGTCTTGATTTGGACAATACTCGATCCAGTCACTACCCATGCGTTTAAACAAGCTTTGGACAGATAAGTTTTCCTAAGTTTTCTGCTGTCCTAATTTGGACATATTTGCTAATCACACATGTTCTTATTCCTAATCAATTCATGATCTACAATTTGTTCGTCTCTTATCATTCTCTCTAGATTTCTCTACCGTAATTTAGTTTTTTTTTTTTTTTCTGCTTTTCTTACTCCCTACAACCAGCAAGTCAAAACCTTCATAATTTAGCACTTGGAATATGAAAGCTTTTCTGGAGAAATTTTATATAAAACTTTTATAATAAAAGAAATATGTATTTGGTATGGTGTTGATAATGAAACCATCACGAAAATATTTCAAAATATAAATCATCATGGACAATTATAATTACTTTAAGGAGATTTGTTACGTTGTCTTTTTTAAGTATTGATGTAATAATTCATACATTTTTATGTTATTCAATGAGATTATTCGATTCGTTTAATATTCTTGTTTATACTTCGACCCTTCTAGTGGTTGTTTCTGGCTACGCCACTGTATGTATGTTCTTTTTTAATGAACCAAAATTTATCGCATTGTTGGTTAAATATTTTTGTGCGTTACATTTAACCCATGTGAGATTTTCATCCTGGATTCGTTACTGCGCAAGACAAGCTTAGAATTTTTGGAAAAGAAGTTCTTCCCCTTCTTTTTTTTCTTCTTTTTTAAAAAATAAAAAATAAAAAACCATTTTTAGGAAACTATTGGGTAGGCCATCCCAAGATAGTCTGAAAACCTTATCAAGACTGTTTATGAGATGCACGACCTAGAGCATCTCCAATAGATGAGGCAAATATTTTTGTCAAATTCAAAATTTCACATGTGAGAGCATTTTTAGCAATTTTATCCATTTTTTAGTTAAATTTTAGTCAAATTAGCTAAAATGTCATTTTGGCTAGCTACTTTATAAATGCTGCTACATCAATGCTATCTATTTTAGCTAACATTACATTAACATTATTTTTCAAATAAAGATTAAATAGTTTAAATATATTTATATATCACGTAAAATATCTTACAATGAATGTATTAAATTATAGTTAACTTCATCTGAGTCATCTCGCTCTATTTAACGGGCGAGATAGCTAAAGGTCATAATAGCTAAACTTTAGCTACTTTGTTAAAGCTCTAAAAATATTAAAAAAAAACTAAACACGCTCTCTAAAATAGTTAAAAGCTAAAATAAAGAGTGTTAAAGTTGTTTTGACAAGGCAAAAGTAACATTTGCTAAGTTGACTAATCTCATCTCCAAAATTTTGAGTATTTACTATGTATTAAACAATCATTAAAACCTATTTACTAGTCATTTTGAGGTTACTTCACCATAGAAAAGAGAGAGAGAGAGAGAGAGAGAGAGAGAGAGAGAGAGAGAGAGAGAGAGAGAGAGAAACAACTTAGTAGAGAAAAAAAGACATTGCTTAAGTTAACACAGGAGGGCTCAAGGTCATTTACACATGGATTAATCTATTTGGTTGGAGGCTGATAACATGGTCAAATTTGCAATCACTCAAATTCTCTTTTTCTCTCCGCAGTACACTTTACCTCTAAATAAGTAGTTCATTGGATCCTCAAGTGGCATATAAAGTTAGACAAGAATTATTATCTTTTCATCTTTTGGTCAAAGGACAAGTCAACCAAAATTCTCGTATAAAGACCACAACCACAACAAACCTTAGTTCTCCAGTCACTGGGTTCAACTAGCTCCTCTGTCAGAAGGTTTCTAAAAACAAAACTGATAGAACACACTTTCAATTACTGGCATCTATTTCTCACAACAAATTGTACAAACCTGCTATACAATTGCAATACTATATAACGTTGTTCAAACACTGTACTATCAATATTCTATGAAACATCATATTGACGTCTGTGGAATTTGAAAATGACATAACATGATTCTCTATAGTTCACATTAACCATGAATATTATGCATTTTCAAGGCCAGCAGGGATAAGCTAATGATGCTGCTTACTGAGCTAAGCCACTACCAATCAAGGAACTATCATCTTCGACTATTTGTTCAACTGGGTTGGACTTGGCCCATACAGCTGCATCTTTATATCCAAGCGAAAACAGCCGGTCAAGCATATCATCTTCTGCTGGCTCAAGTGCCCAATTAAAAAGCTGCAAAGTGGAAAATAATGGTTCATCTTTATTCCTCAAAAAGGAAAGTTGACCATTCAAATGTACAAGTTCAAATTTACCTCTCGAGGGCTTGCCCTATCATCAGGATTACAGTCTGGACTGATCCCAATTCCTTGTAAACCTAATCGACTAGCTGGGAAAGCACAAACACGAATCTACAAAACAGGAACATCAAGTGACAATGTAAAATTTTGATTTTGGCATGCAAGCCACTCGGCTGGATGCTTTCACGGTCTTAGCTATTTTACTTGTGACAGTTTGTCGACTATAAATACTCCTTAGTCAAGTGATTTCTCAAAATTTTGCACGGGTAGGATTCTAGTGCCACAATATCGAGCTGGTGCAAACCTAATTAAAATAGCCTCTTGAAAGTGGTCTATGAACACATCTTCTATCCTTACTATTCAAAAATTTCAAATCATAAAGTTTATCTTGGGTCTGTGGCCTAATTGTCTAAATTCTAGTTTTCCCTGTCTTTTTTGTATGAGGTTTCACTCCTATATCAGCAAGACAGCATCCCAAAACTCTTCTCCTGCATCAAATTTTTATGCAGCACACATTCCAACGAATGACACCACATCAAAATGGATTTTAGATAACAATTTTCTGTCATCCAGCCATGAAGATGTAAACGAAATATGTAGAACAGTTCCCCTAGGATGAATGGCAGTATCACTTATAAAATCAGTTGTCTGAACAACCATGTCAATACGAATCACAAAAAAGAGCTGTATAAGGCCTCGCATTGTATCAAATTGCATGTTCAAAAGAAAAAAAAATGTTATGTTTCTTACCGTCTTTGCCGCAGATGTTGGTGGCATAAATAAAGTCAATCCCCCGTCAATACAGAGACGATTCCGGAACATCGTTGCTGGTCTCGGTGCAAGATATCTATAATGCAGTTTATTATTAGTCCAACTTCATACATTCATACACTAAGCAATACAGCAGCAAAATTACTGGAAAGCTAAATGATATATACAATAATTACCCTGGAATAAAGGAAGAAGTGAATACTGCATTAATGAGATCTTCCTTGGAGTCAAACTGATCCACCAATAAACCTCTGGGTCTCCATAGGAGCTGTGTTACAGCAACTGCCGCAAAAATTAAAAATATTATAAAATATAAAATATAAAATAAAAGTCATAAAGAAACTGCACACAGAAACCATTCGATCAAGATGCAGGGACATGGATCAAATTCCACTTTTAGAAGATGATATTGATTCGGTAGCTAAAGTAACATATATTCTGCTTTCCTTCCAGACATTTTTACAACATCTTTGAACAGAGACAACTGACAACCATGTAACACTAAATAACAAGAAAATCTATTTTCAGATTTAAGGGGAAAAAAAACATATGGTAACTATATGTTATAAAGAATGTCAAGGCAATGACCTTCAAAGACCATAATCATTACTGAATATAGTAGCAGGACCATACTAGACTCAAGAAACCTTACTGAATTTCTTACACCATATGTGGTAAATTATAAGCACTGGACCATGGAAAAACAAGGGCTTGTTATCTAAGTAGCGCAAGAGCGGATAATAGTTTGTAAGTAGCTCAGTCCACGTTCATGCTGAACAATATTGTTGTATTTCCTTCGGTTGTTGAAGATGTTTTCATTTATTTGAAATAGTTTGATAGTTGTCACTTGGATCTAGCAAGAAAGTACAAATGCAGCAAATTTGATGAATAAACTTTCAGCAACAGTAGTCATCCGCAGCTGAAGAATATCTACATTTATCAGAACTGCATGATCATGGGACAGATCCTGCCCTAAAGTTGACAGTGTAATACCCTAAAGCAAATTATACTTGTTGCATAAAGCAAGTATTTATTCTACTCCAGAGAAAACATTTAAAATCTCAATTAGAAATCATTCTTTTTGTTTAGGGGGCAAGAGTACCACTTACCTCTGACCCTCCCATTAGATCGAATATGAGCATCCTCGGGCAAAAACTTTTCGAGAACATCTCGAAGAACAGCCTGCACAGATACAATTGCCCAATTTCAGTGTTGCAGGACAGCAAAATAATGAACAAGAATGAAAAAGAAATAGACGGAAAAAAATGAGAGAGAAGCAGAGAAAAAAGTTTTAGGTAGAAAATGAATAGAAAAGGAGGGAAAGACGAGAGAATGAGGGATTAAACTATAATAGGCCCTACAATCCTGTGTATTGGTGTACAAATGCACCAGAATAGGGCAACAATGTTTTATATCCCTCCAGGGATAACCCTAAACAAGGAAAAAGAAATCTATTTTCAATATTTCCTCTATGCATATGTTTCCTTATTTTGGTCCTTTTCATCTAGACCAAGACTTGATGGGAAGAGATTATATTTGCAAATATTTTGCTCTTTCTTTAGACAAAGATTTTTTGAACACAAGTTCAAACTGTATAAATGAACTCAGTCTAAGACTAACAACAACATCAACCAGTAGACACTTGATTAGACAACAACCCTAACTGGAGCTGAAACCAGAACAGACCATTGATCTCAATTTTGCAGTTTTACAATCCCAAAAAAACTTAGTCAGTGAGGAAACAAACACTGCATAAGGTTATAGCAGATTAAGGGATCAGATAGTTGGCTACAAGTGGCATAACACTGGTTGACTTTCATGTTTGAAAGGATTTTAATGGCATAATGGAGGACAATTCTAATGGAGGACACATGTGTATATATAATGCAACAGTGATGAGATATAGAGATATAAAATATGTACAATTTACAGGGACGTCAATTTTAATGCCTTTCTTTTTTATTTTAAAGGATTTTAATGGCATTCTATATAACTTCATAATGGCAATGACATTAAAAATGTGTACTAAATTCCTAATCCGAATAAGAATGCAAACAACTGAAAGCAATGAACTACGAAGATTATCAAACAAATATTGACTGCAGCTTAAATTATAAATAGCTGTATCCTAGGTACATAATTAGCTGACTCCTAACATGAAATCTTGACATGTGTATTTTAAATCACCCAAAAAGTTAAAAAGTACTTGAATGAGACTATGATGCTTGAAGTAAATACACTATTATCCACTTCAGCTAGAGAGTAGGAATCTACCCCAAGTCGGAAAGCTGTCCCTCTATTCCGGCAATCTTCAGCCAGAATTTTAGTAGCTTGTAAGGCCTCTTCCATGCTTGCTCCAGAAGCAATCACAGCACAGACAATGGCACCTGCTGATGAACCAGCTAATGGAGTGGTTTCCTGTACAAGGACAAACATTCTACTTGTTAAGTGAGACAGAGACACCAAAGATAATGACACCAAACAGAGAGAAACAGGAAACTAAAACACGCAAAATAGAATATTTTCCAAGAGAGAGAAAACTGAACATCATGAATAATTTATATGTCAACAACACAGTTAGTGAGTTTTCATGTGCTACTAAGGAATCACTCCAAGAGCCCAAGAACATCACTGCACATCTGAGCACTGAGCAACTTGAACTTGGCAAGCAAAAGCAAGACAAACACTTTTCCAATATATAACCACAAAGATAGAAGACTGACATTATAAATAAAAAAAACCAATAAGTTCATTCTCTCTCTTTTAGTACACAGACAAACCCACTATTGTCAATTAAGAGTTGAAAAAGAAGCATCAGAAAGTGAAGCTCTTAAAAATAAAAGTAACTTTATTATGTACTAAACTTCGAATCCACTTCTTGTTCCTCTGATTGAAGGGAAGTTAGGAACTAGTACCAAAACTATCTTAAAGGCACATTTGATATCTTCTTTGACAGTCATTTGCACCAGTGTTTCCATGTAAACTGAATTCCAGACACTTGCAACAGTTTTCCAAGGTGAATTGAATTCTAAAGCAACATGAGAATCTAAGAACTAACACTAAACCAACTAGCGAATCATGCTCACAACTTGAAAAGAATACCGAATCAAAATGACTGTATAGAGATTACAAACAGATTACTCAAATTGAGCAACATTCATAGAGAAAACGAAAATATAATGGGGCGAAAATTGAAGAACCTTGATATAGCCATTCTCAATCAAGAACTGAGCAGCACCTAAATGATAAGGGAAAAGAAGCCCCGCCGCAGAAAAACTAAAGCCGGGACTGGTAATCACGCGCCTCTCTTTCTCCGCCTCCACATCCTTCACGCGCTGCTCCCAAACCACCCCCGGCTGAATCTCATCCTCCATCACCTTCCCGATTCTCTCATCGGAGAACTTCCCGGAGCTATCAAACATAGCAACGGAGGCCGCCGCCGTCTCACTTTCCGGGGCTCCATTCCGCCGCTTGATGATCCTCGACGCCAGGCCCAGGAACAACTCCCCCGTCGCAACCGCAAACGACTTCTTCGTCGCCTTTGCCGGAGGAGGAAGTGGAGGAGGAGCTGACGACGCCGTTCCATTGGTGTCGGGGTCGGTGGAGGAGTGAGGGAGAGAGGTCTTGAGCTTGACAGTGCGGAGAGGGAGTAAGGTGTGCCTGGTGACGAGGTTAGGGTTAGGGTTGGGGAGAGAGAAGGGGTGAGGTTGAGGGCGGAGGAGAGAGGTGTAGGGAGCCATGTGTGGTGGTGAAGTGGAGGCTCCGGTTAGTTTTCTGAAAAGGATCATGGATCAAGGTTTTCACCTGCTCTTTGGTAAACTAATTTTTTTATTTATTGTTTTCTTTTTCTTTTTCTTAAATATTTTGGTCTCTTTCTTTTGTGTTGGTTATTGTGTTAGATTGCGATTGGGAAACATCATCTCCTGGCCTTTGCCGCCAAGGAAAGCGACTTCAAACGGCAGAGATTTGGCGGCGCTGGGCTTGCCGGGATCCATGCTCGTGTTTAGTATCAGTTTTTTATCCTAATCTATACAGTATCAGATTTTTATCAGTACCAAAAATTAAGAACCAAAGAAAAAATGCCATGTTTAAACTTTCAATGTGCAATACAATTATGCAATCAAATAAGAAAAAAAAAAAAAAAAAAACTTGATCATAATACAAAGGGAAAATGCCCATTTAGTACTAATTTGAACCCCTCATTCCCCATTCCAATGATAATCTTTTTCATTAGCCCATTCCAATATAAGGTAACTTTTTTTATGCCCAAATGCACAAATATTTATTAAAGTCCTAATAAATCATATTATTTTAAGACTATTTTGCCCTCATCCTTTAAACATGCAAAGAGAGAGAAAATAAAAGAGAGAATACTTGGTCGGAATCTCACCGGACTCCGACTCTGGTCACCGGCCGCCGGACTTCGGTCACCGGCCGTCGGACTCCGGTCACCGGAATTTTCCCAACCGCCTGAATTTTCAATTACTGACCCCCAGTAATCGGTTACTGGCCAGTTATTGACACCTAGTAACCAGTTACTGATACCTAGTAACCAGTTACTGACACCCAGTAACCAGTTACTGACACCCAGTAACCAATTACTGACCCCCAGTAATTGGTTACTGACCAGTTATTGACACCCAATAACCAGTTACTGACCTCCAGTAACCAGTTACTGACACCCAGTAACCGGTTACTGACCAGTTATTAACACCCAATAACCAGTTACTGACCCCCAGTAACTAGTTACTGACCCCCAGTAACCAGTCATGATTTATTAAGAGGTAATAAATATTAAGAAATTGTTTACTACCCCCAATAAGTGTTTATTAACCCTAGCTAATAAACGTTAGAACATGAAGCTATAACTCCCACAAATCCTCGTCAGAACATTCTAAAGAATTTATAGAAGCTAATATAAGGTTTACAAGGGGATAATATAGTTAACACCACACAACCTCTCTCAACAATAAATTATTGACCCCATTAATCATGGTATTGACCTTTATTAATGATTACTAACCCTTGATAACATGTTATTAACCCTTGATAAACATTTTCCTCTTCATGAACCCGTTCTGCAAATGGCAACCTTACCAAGGACCTGATCTGTAATCAACACATGGTCTACCCACCCTCTTCCCTCCTTCATATCCGACCAGGTCTTCACCAAAGACGACCTTGACAACGGTCAGATTCAGATCTGGAGGTGAAAATCCAGATAGTCTCTGAGGAGATCAACGCCTTGCTCGTTTGGTTCCACCAGTGAACGACGTCGTTGCGGTGAAAGGCGTTGCTGCAATGAAAGGCGTCGTTGCGGAGAGTGGTTCCACTGGTGACGGCCTCGCTACGGTGAATAACGTCGCTGCGATGAACGACGTTGTTGCAGAGAGCAGCGACATTTCGATCCCTCCGGCATGAACGGCGTTGTGGCTCACAGATTGAAGATCATAGAGAGAGAGAGAGAGAGAGAGAGGAAGAAGAAGAAGAAGAAGAAGAAGAAGAAGAAGAAGAAAACCAGATCGGGAAGAAAAAGAGGTTAAATGACGGGAAAGAGAGAGATAGAGATGAGGGTAGTTATAATATGAAGGGCAGTATTGTCTTTTTCATTAAAATCATTGGAACGAGATGTGCTCAACTTTTTTCATTGGAATGGGATATAAAAACTCTGATTTTGACTAAATAGACATTTTCCCTAATACAAAAGCCTTTTCTTTCCCAAGTTCTCTAAGACACTAATTAATTTCTTGGAATACAAAAACAATAGACTTACATAATCATTTTAATCGCATCATAATCTCATCAACTATCATGACAGAGAATAAATTAATAAGCCTAAAGAGTGATCAGTGTGCGCACGCTACGTACAAACATGCCAAGTAGTTAAACATTTTCACTTTATAGAAGTATTAGTGTGCTACTCAAATATAGAGACAAGAAACAGAATTCACAGAACAAAGTCAACAATTACACCAAGCTTATGTGAATACAACAACAAATTCATAGAGTAAACTCAACAGCCACTGCAACCAATACAACTTGCAGTTTTGGGTCCTCGGTTGTTTTAACTTTTAGGGTTTGAGTTGAGTACGTGAATCAATTTGTAGTTTTGGGGCTGAGTAAGACAATAAGTAGTGCTTCTTATTTATAAGAGTTTCTGAATTGGGATGGGTTAGTAAATTTGGCATGAGTTTGACTGATACTGAACCAGACCCGTTTGTGGCTTCTCGATATCGGTATGGTTCAGGATTTAAAAATCTAAGCTCTCATATCCAGACCCGATCGGTTTCGGTTCAGTACGTTCGCAATCGTTATCGATAACGGTTTCTCGATGTGATATTCCCAAGCGTAGTGTTCCAGCTTGAGGAGTTTTTAAGGGCTTGCACCCATTTCTTTGGTTTTGAACATTTAACTTGAGGCACGTACGAAGTGATGTTAGTTGGGTAACAGTGAACACAGATGGTTCTTTCACTGATCATCGAACTGCAGGTTTCGGTGGAGTATTCTGAGATGCTCATGGCCTATTTTTGGGAGCGTTTGTTTATTAGACTGTGGTTTCCTTGGTGAAAGGCTATTTGTTGGCCGCCGACGGGGGTTTGGTCGTTCGTGAAAGAGATCGGGGACTGTACAAAGCGGCTTAGGATTGGATTGCTTTTAGGGTAATGCAGATGTTAGCTGGCGATGTTAGGTCCAACAAGGGGCTCGGTGAAAGCTTCAACGTTGTGAAATATGAAGAGACCCGGTTTGGTCTACATCTCTACGTGGATCTGGTTGACTTGGTGTTGATATGGTGGTATTCCGTGGTATTTGGATAATCGGTGGTGGTGGCTAACGCTGTTTTGGGCTAGCTTCCAACAATGGAACCAGTAGGACTTGTAGCGGCGGCGGATGTGGTCTAATTTCTAGCGTCAATGACATTGAGGAAGGGGTGCTCAATTTGGTGAGTGGCTTTAACACTTCTGCTAGAGTTTTTTAGATGGTCCCAAGATCTTTTAGCTAGGGGTGGGCTCGGTTTTGTTCGGTTTGGTTTTCACTTAAAACCGGAAACCAAACCTAATAAAACATTCGGTTCGGTTTGGTATTTTTTGAGACCTTAAACCAGAAATCAAACAAATTGTGGTTCGGTTCGGTTTCGTTTTTTTTTCTTTCAGTTTTTCTTCTTTTTTTAAATTGGTATTCTTTTAGCTTTGTAAAAAATTATCGTATTTTAGGTCTTTTTTTTCTTCCATTACTTGTTTTTATAAACACATATAATATATCAATAAAAATTTTGACAATGATTCTTCAACAAACTGTTTCTGCATAATCTCGTAAGCTATGCAGAATCACGGTGGAACAAAATTAATGATCATGGGCAAGAGACTGACATATAGTGATTCACTATGTCCTCCGATGACATGGCTACGTCTACTTAAGATTCTACTCTTTAGGCCGATAGGCCTTTGGTGTTACAAGACTCCCTTGGAAAGGAGTGTAAGAGAATGTTTTCTACATATGGGAAGTCTTCCTTTTATAGCTAAGGAATGTTCCCTCCTTTTACGTGTTTCTGATGTGGGACTAAATATACATTTATACTCTCATGGTGCCTTCTTGTTGAGCTTGGAGGAGCACATTCCCGATGTGGTATCGATGATTTTTCACCATGGCGATGTAGCCTGGATGTCGGTCTATAGGAGGCATGTTGGGGGCAGGGCCCTTCGTGGCCGGAAAACAGTGTACTCGGTCGTTACTTATGATTGCGGCATATACAACCTACATCATGTCCCCCCCAACTCCCGAGTAAGAGGACAATCTTACTTGGAGAGTTAAAAATAAATTGTATACCACCAAGCATAAGTAACGACCGAGTAATGACATACACCCCATGTCCCCCCAACTCTCTAAGGAAAAATGTTCTCTTACTCGGAATTATTTCCCCCTCCCCTTTCCTCACGATTTATGCTTTCTCGTTTAAAGTAGAGTAACAAGATTTACTATGTCCCCCCAAGTCTTGCTTGGGTGTTGCTTTCTTTTTGTTAAACTGCCGACGAATTTGGCACTCGGGCAGGTAGTGCTCAATGTGGTTCTTGGGTCTTGTTTGTTGATATTCTCTACACATGGGGGATACTCTTTACTTACTGATTTCGGGTCTTACTTGTCTTGTTGAGGAGTCCGCTTCGCACACAAGGAACGAGACTACGCTTGAGACTACCTGGCGAGCAGTGGAGTCCACTTCGCACATAAGGAATGCTGACACTATCGGGCGAGCTGTGAAGTCCGCTTCGTGCACAATGACTACCGCGCCAGCTCGGGATTTCGCTCCGCGCACAAGGAATGAGACTACAGGGCGAGCTGAAGAGCTTGCGTGCTTGTAGTGGAATCTGCTTTGCAAGTAAGGGATGACACTACCGGGCGAGCTAAAGAGCTCACGTTCCTGCAGTCGAGTCCACTTCGCACACTACCGGGTGAGCTGAGGAGCTCGTGTGCTTACAGTGTAGTCCGCTTCGCACCTAAAGAATGCTGACACTATCGGGCGAGCTGAGGAGCTCGCATGAACAAAGACTTCCCGTGAGTTGAGGAGCCCGCTCTGCACACAATGAATACCGCGTGAGCTAAGGATCTCGCTCCGCGCAAGGGAAATACCGCGCCAGCTGAGGAGCTCGCGTTCGAGCATAAAGACTACGCTTGCGACTACCGGGCGAGTTGAAGAGCTCGCATTCGAGCAGTGGAGTCTGCTTCACACACAAGGAATGCTAACACTATCGGGCGTGCTGAGGAGCTCATGTGAACAAAGACTTCTCGTGATTTGAGGAGCCCGCTCCGCACACAATGAATACCACACGAGCTATGGAGCCAGCTCCGCGCACAAACTACCGCGTGAGCTAAGGATCTCGCTCCGCGTAAGGGAATACTGCTCGAGTTGAGGAGCTCGCGTTCAAGCATAGAGACTACCAAGAGAGCTCAAGAATTTTCTCCATGCAACGACAACCGCACAAGCTCAAGAATTCGCTCCGCGTACATGGACTACCGCGCGGGCTGAGAAGCTCTTGTGAACAAAGACTATCGCGCTGGCTGAAGATTTCGCTCCTCGTGCTACCGCGCTAGATGGGTCTTGAAACTCGACATTACACATGAGGTGGATCTTGGTGACATGCGAGATGTGTCTTGTAACTCGGTGTCCCGCCAACTGAAGCAGCCTTTTACGGCCATCCGGGTGTTACATTTTTCATGGACAAAGGTAGCGAGCCATTTCCATATCATGTGTTACTACTCGAGTAACGGGGTGTTAATGCCGTATGTAGGTTATCAAGCCACTTGCTCCGTTTTTAAAGGGAAGACGTTGTAGATTACCCATCTCGCATGGTCTTACTGGGGATTTCAATCTTGCGCCACTTGGTCGGATGCCTATCCCGCCTGGTGTTAGTGGGGATTGTGCCTCTCGGTGGAATGTCTTTCCCGCCTGGACTTACTGGGGATTTTAATGGATTGTGTCTCTCAGTGGATTACCCATCCCACCTACTGGGGATGTCAATAAATTATGCCTCTCGGTAAATTACTCATCCCGCCTGGTCTTACAGGGGATTTTAATGTAGATTACTCATTCCGTCTGGTGTTACTGGGGAAACTTATGCCTCTCGGTGGAATGCCCATCCCGCCTGGTCTGATTTTAATATGGATTACTCATCCCGCCTAATCTTACATGGGATAACTGATTATTCATCCCGCTTGATCTTACAAGGGATTGTAATGTGGATTACATATCCCGCTTGTTCTTTACCGTTTCCCATGACAGTTTTGATATGTGCTCAAAACTTAGTTATTATTGTACCTTAACAATGAAGAAATGATCGATTAGCAGCTTACATAGTTGAGTTTGATCAAAACAATTATGGGGTCAACCAAGAATTGTTATGGCATAATAATCGTCAAAAATTGTCGAAAAACACAATGGAATGCTAATCTCTCGGTGGAATGCCAAATCTCTTGGTCGAATGTCAATCTCTCGGTAGAATGCCAAAACCTACAGACCAGCATGCATACTATAAGTAGAATATTATGAACTTTCACAAACCAACGAGATTATAACAATCATAACCTAGACGGGACTTATCTGTGAAAATAGTTGCTGAATGGGTGCGCATAGGAGGAATAGACTCATGCATGTACTACTCCCGAATGATGAATCCTTGTTGCTAGTACGGTAGGGCTGCCTACAAGATTTGTTGACTTTTTCTAGGTAAATAACTTCGGGTGTCCCTCCCAGTGTCCATAGCCTTTTTTCACCAAGACCCGTTGATCGCATAGGGTCAATTCTCTACCTCCTCAATTGCTCTGCTCCCGATGGCTGACTATTTTCTTTTCTGCTTCCAGTGGCTAAACATTTCTTTCTCTGCTCCAGGATTGATCATCACCAACTTTCCCGCTTTCTGGGACTTGGCATTTGCTGCACCCTACCAACACCACTTCAATAGTCAACTTTGAATATCTAACTCTCAACACCAGCAAACACCAACAGGGCAGTAGAACTATCGGTGGCCAAATTTGATGTTTGGGTGTACAGAGCAAACTCAAGGGACTCCAGCCGGGATGTCGATTGGTTACCCCTTGCCCCCTATTGCCATACCAGCCCGAGAACTATCGCCTCCCGGAGACTGCTTCATGCTACCGGCGAGGCCACTGACTTTCCTACCCAGAAACTAAACACTGGAGCCACCGAGATAAGAAGATGATTCGGCTGCAGATTGAGTACATTGTCTTTGGCGAAGCTCCCGGCCGACATGACCGAGCTTCGGGTCCTGGGAGCTACCTGACTGGAGGTGTTGCTCAATGCTAGCTGGCGAGGAATCGATTACCGGGAGCATGCTCTGATATTTAGGCAATCCCTAACAACGCGTGCCTACCGAGATGTTTCCATGCATCGGTGATGGTCGATTGATGGAACCGGTGACCAAGAAGGTGAGCAAGGAAGGGAACTGTCGGTGATCCATAAAGTGAGAGTTGGTCCGGTGATCCCGACTTCCACATGAACCCCCTCTCCTGATGAATTCGGCCAACCGGGATCGTGAACTTGGCTTGAACTCGGATTCCGCCATCTCGGAGGCAAAGGGGCTGTTGTACGAGCTATCAATGGGACCCCGAGTATGCTAGGTAGATCCCTTTGCTATTTCTGACAAATTTTCATCTCGGCCGGGAAGACTACGAATATAGTTGAAGTCACCAAGGTAATAAGATGGTCGGGCAGCTGAAGGAGTGGGTCTTCACTAGCGAAGCTCCCGGTCGACTTCGCCTGGTCCCGGATGCCATCCTCGAGCGATAACTGGAGGCGGGCGGTTTAGCTGTTGATGATGTCATGATGCCAAAAGGAACCTGGGCGGATCTGGTCATGCCATTTTTTTATTTTTGCATGGACATGCATATGGCCTTCCGATGGGCTGGGTCTGAGATTGCTTAGACCTTCATACCAGATACCTTGGGTTGACCTCCCTGCATGACCTTACTGGTTGGTCTGCCTCCATGTGTTGGTGGAATGCCTCTTGGGTGGAATGCCTCTCGGATGAAATACCTCTGAGTGGAATGCCTATTGGGAAAGAAGCAACGTGACTTTTTGTAATGATTCCCACAGACGGCGCCAAATGTTTTTGCATAATCCCGTAAGCTATGCAGAATCACGGTGGAACAGAATTAATGATCATGGGCAAGAGTCAGACATATAGTGGTTCACCATATCCTCCGATGACATGGCTACGTCCACTTAAGATTCCACTATTTGTGTCAATAGGCCTTTGGTGTTACAAGACTCCGCCAAGAAGGAGTGTTAGAGAATGTTTTCTACATATGGGAAACCTTCTTTTTATAGCTAAGGAATGTTCTCTCCTTTTACATGTTTCCTATGTGGGACTAACTATACATTTATACTCTCATAGTGCCTTCTTATGGAGCTTGGAGGAGCACCTTTCCAATGTGGTACCGATGATCTTTCACCATGGCGAGGTAGTCTGGATGTCTGTCTACAGGAGGCATGTCGGGGGTAGGGCCCTTCGTGGCCGGAAAACAGTATACTCGGTCGTTACTTATGGTTGCGGCATATACAACCTACAACACAAACCAACAATTTATAAACTAAATAGATATTTTGAAAGTTTAATACTCAATAATTTTGAAAGTATTGAGAATTGACCACACTAGAACACCATGAAACCATAATTTTAAAACTTCTAAGTTCATCTTGAACAGAAAATATAGACTCCATAGTTTAAAGTCCATCCAAATAAATTCTGAATTTTAAAGTTTAAAAATCATAAATTTGAATAAAGAAGACAAAAATAAATTAAATATTAGAATCTATCATCTAAAGCTCGCAAGAATAAGGTCTTCGATTTTAGAGGTAACATATTACTCTCTATACTTCGCATACACGACATCTAAAATATTTCTATATGTACATAAAAAACAATATATTAGAAAAGACAAACATATAATTATATAGAACATAAAACCTAAAATCATATTGTTCAAATCAAATATTTAATACGAAAATAAAGACAAAAAAAAGAAGTCGTTTTAAAGAGATTTGGTTTTTCGGTTCGGTTCGGTTTTTCATGGGCCGAAACCAAAAACCAAACCAAACTAATTTGGTTCGGTTCGGTTTTTCTGAATTCAGTTTGATTTTTTTCCGGTTTCGGTTTGTTTTTGGCTCGGTTTTTTGCTTTTAGCTGAGCTAGACTTTTAATTTTTGTAATATAAAACTTTATTTTTTATTTTGTCATAATGGATGGGGGTGGTCGGCGACCTCTCTCCCTTTGTTGGGTAAAGATGTTGTCGATCAGCCCCCACTTTTATGTCGTTTAATTTTCATGGGGATTGGTAGGGCTTTTTTGGATGGATCTCATTTGCTAGAAAATAATGATTGTACTTAGGTAATGGTTCTTTTGTCAGCCCTACTTGGATGCACAATTATATGTACTCACGTCTGATCAATGAAAGTGTTGACTCTTTGTTAAAAATAAATAAATAAATTGTTCATAATATCAAATGCTCATGGCTATTTGTTATGTTAGTATTTTTGTGAGGAAAAAACAAATTGACATGTGCTTAAGAGTGATTGATTAATGAGTGTGGCTATTGAGACCTCCAAATTTTCTTATTATACATTCAATTCTCTCTGCACCTCCTTTTTACTTTTCAATATAAATATTTGCTCACTAGACCTCATTTTAAATTCCTAATATAACCTTAGTTATTTATTAACATATATTTCAATCAATTAATTACCTCTTATTCACTCAATAGACCTCTCATTCTTTTTTTTTTCTTTTTTTTCTTTTCAACATCCATTATCCCTACCTTTATTTTTTTATTATTTTTTTTCATGCAAGAAAATGTTCTATCATGAACTATTCTATAGATCTTTTTAATTATTTTTCTCTTTTGTACGTGTTATTTTTTCTCCATTTTTTTCTTTTGAATAATTTGATCTTTATTTTGTACCTCATAATAAATTATTTCAAATAAATATATATTTTCTATAATTAATAAATATATTTTTTTTTTGCAAAAATATTTATGCACCTTGCAAGTATATGCATTCAACATATATAATAATACAAAATTTTACGTCATGTGTGTTCTAGGATATTCTGTATTTTTCTAGATATTCTATATATGTGTCTTGGCCTTATGCCAATAGGATATGTAGTTTGACTAGATCTATGTTGTAATACCCCGAAAATTTGATATTAGTTTTTAATATTATTTGGGAGTTTTTGAGTTAAAAGTTAGTGTGTTTTGGAGGTTCGAAGGAAGAGCGGAAGAGTTCGGTTGCATAATTTCCGAAGCGGTATTATGGTTTTGGAAGAGTCAAGAGTTGACTTTTTAATCGGTTGGGTTTCTCGGGAAACTCCCTTCTTGAAAGTTGTAGAGCTCGTCAATACGAGTTCGTAGACACGTGGCACGCGTAAAACGGACTTCGTATGCGAAAGTTATGGTCAGCAGAAGTTCGTAGTGTTCGGGAATTTTTAGTATAACTATGAAAAGTTATAAGTTTCCCTCAGTTTTTCCCGCATCACTCTCTCCCTTCTTTCTTCTCTCTCGCGACGCCTTCACTGCCCGAGTTTCCCAGCTGACCCGACCCGGACCTGCCGACCCGACCCGACTTTTCCGGCCAACTCCGGCCGACCCAGACGACGGCACCGGTCGGGTTCTCTTCCTCTCCTCCGTCCGAGCTTCCCTGTGGTGGTGATGTGCGCTGTTTCGGCCCCGAGGTGGTGACCCGAAGCTCGGAAGTTCGGGTTAGAGACCCGGTCGGATTTCTTCCTCCGGCGGCGGCGACAAGGCGGGAGACCGGTCGGGAAAGAAGGCCCTTGGCATCCTGGTTCGACTTCGGGTGGCCTTGGTGCACGACTCACGGCGGAGAGTGGCGGTGGTAAATCCCAATCTTTCGGGGTAGTTTCCGGCCAGTTCCGGCCAGTTTTGGTTGAAACCTCAGGTATAAAAGTTGTTCACCATGCTTTAATCTATAAGTTTGATGTTTTGAGTTTGCCCAAATTCGGACGTTTTGGGGAGGCGCGTGGGGCCCACTCGCCGCCGGCTGTGGTGGCGCGTGGCGGCGCGTCCGGCAGGGGTTGGGAGGTTAGGAGTAACTGTTAGCTTGTGCTTGTCGATACGAACACATTGACATGTCATGAGGTTATGTTTGATCAAGTTTTGCATCCTAGGTTTAAGACTAAGTTGAGAATCGTGAGAGGTTGTTAAACCGTGGTGTTGGAGCTTTGAAAATCTTATTAACCTTTTTCAATAGGTTGTTTGAGGGTTCCTATGACCTTGGGAGGTCTCGGAGGAAGGTTGCCCCTTTTTGGGCAAATCTTGGATTTAGACTTGTTTAAGGATGATTATTCTTTTATTGAAGTGGTTATTTATTTGTGTAATTTTAGGTGACTAGTGAAGTGAGATTGTGATTGTTTTTGGTGTTTTGTTGAAGACGCAGCGGGATTTCTCAGGTGAGTAAAGTCTCACTAAGGTCCACTTTGTGACCTTTTTATTTATGGTGGTTATGATAATTATATGATGATGATGATGATTATAATGTTGATGATTTTTAGTGATGATAATGTTGATGAAAATGTTGATGATGTTGTGGTGATGATAATGTTTATGATGATGACTAGATGATGATCATGGTAATTGGATGATGATGATTTTGATGATGATGATTATAATGTTGATGACATGAATATCATCAGTAATCTCAAGGAAATTGATGAGACCATGACCTACTTGAAATCCGAGTTTAAGATGAAGGATCTTGGGAAAACTTGATTTTTTCTAGGCTTAGAGCTAGAGCATTGAGAGACTGGAATATTGATTCACCAGTTAGCTTATGTTCAAAAGATACTCAAGTGCTTTAACATAGACAAAGCTCATCCACTTAGGACTCCCATGGTCACGGAAGTCTGGATATCAAAAATGACTCATTACATCCTAAAGAGGAGGATGAGGAAGTCCTTGGAGCAAAAATTCCGTACCGAAGCGCTAACGGAGCTCTCTTATACTTAGCACAATGCACAAGACCAAACATTGCATTCTCAGTAAACATGTTAGCTAGGTTTAGCTCTGCACCAACGCAACGTCATTGGACTGGTGTTAAACACATCTTGAGGTACTTAAAGGGTTCAATTGATTTGGGCTTGTTTTTCCTTACAAAATCGAAGTTGAGAACATGAATGTTGATGTTTCAATTGAATATTGCATTACAGGCAATTTAGCCGAGCCCCTAAGGGCCTTACCATGTCGGGTAGTAGCTTGGCAGCCCAAGGCAAAGCCTAGCGTGCTCCTACCGAGCCCCTGTCACAGTCTACCTACGCGAGCAGCGTGCAGCGCGCCCCTAGGGCACCCCTGCCGCGTCCTACCGCACGCCAGCGCTCTCCTGCCGTGCCCCTAGTTGCGTCTGCCGCGCCCCTACGCGTGCAGCGCTGCAGCCGAGCCCTTGTCATGTACTGTTGAGCCCCTATAGGGCCCCTATGTGTCCTCGAGAGCTTCTAATGCCACAAACGAGCAGATTTTGTTCCCCAACCAAAATCAAGCTTCTGAAACTCATTCTAGCACAAAATTAACACAATGCAATATTGTCATGTTTTCTGAAACACCGAATAATGTGTTAGTCGGATTTGCTGATGCTGAGTATCTTTCTGATCCACACAAAGGGCGTTCCCAAACTGGTTATGTGTTCACCATTGAGACTACGGCGATTTCTTGGAGATCTACCAAGCAAACCCTTGCTGTTACTTCCTCAAATCATTAAGCAGTCAAAGAATGTGTTTGGCTTCGCTTTGTAATAACTCATATTCGAGAGTATAGTGGATTGACATCTACCACTGAAGCACCAACTTGCATCTATGAAGACAATGCGACATGCATTGAACAAATGAAGTTGGGATTCATCATGGGTGATAATACTAAACATATCTCTCCTAAGTTCTTATACAATTAGCAAAAACAACAGCTTTTGAATATCCAGGTCAACCAAGTGAGTTCCGATGATAATGTAGCAGATTTTTTTTATCAAGTCTCTACCCAAATCTACTCTTGAGAAGCATGTGCGAAGTATTGGTATGCATCGCTTATCTGAACTCCATAATTGATTGATTATCAGGGGGAGTTGATTATGCAGACATCAGGGAGAGTCTACGACACATGTTTTACATATCAAGTTGTAGTTGACGTGTTGTGCTCTTTTTTCCTTCGACCAAGTCTTTTGTTTTTACTCAAGAGGTTTTTATTTTACTTGGCAAGGTTTTTACCGAGGCAACGTTTATGCGCCATGTGATTCTGGTACGCAACACAAGGGGGAGGGTTGAAAGAATTTACATTCTTATCCTTGATGATGTGTTTTGACCGAATCTTCACCTTATTAAACTAGAATATCTGTTAGATATCAAACCCTGATTTACAGATATTCTTTATGTAATGCCTATATAAAAGTCATGATATCAATGAGATGAGTAAACCTTTAATCTTGTATTCACATACTCTTTATCAAAGTAGTCATTATAATGTTCTTTTTTAGTAGTCTTTATTCGTAATTCTTTTGCTGCAATTTTTATGCCGTATTCTCTTTTAGTATATTAACTATTTCGATTTGATAATTTTGAAATTTTCGACCTATAACATTTGCATTCCGTATTATGATGTGATTGACTTTGTAAGATTGGATCAAATTTAAATTGATTTTGTAGTCAAAGTAATCAAACCAAAATGTCAGACATTTAGTAATTAAAATCCCAAAATTTTTTCTAAAACATCACCCACGTTTATAGTTGTTGTATCTAATATGGTAACTATTAGCTAAGATTGATCCACATGCATTCGATATTAACATCTATCCACCGATTCTTATGTTTGCAATTTAGCGGGGTTTTACATGGGATCCCAAAGAATGAAAAGGAAAACGATTGAGATCGGAATTGAGAGGGATAAATAATTTTGTTGCTGCCAATGGTTCACCAAAATTCTTTTAAATTCGTTGATGGAAATAAGACGTGTGTATCATGCTATGATAAGCATATAAAACAACCCCGTATGTAGAAGTTGAGGTCATTGTACAAAGCAAAAGCTTGGGGAAGGTTTAACGATCGGTTTTCAATCTCTCTCTTGAAATTTTGATGCTTTAGTGTTCATTTAAATATTTCATGGATCTTTGTTTGTTATTTTTGTTGATGTACTTTTATATGAATAAATTCTTGTTTCGTTTTATGTAGCATCAAATTTTTGATTTCCATGAATTTGACAGATGAGTTACCTTGTTCAAGATGAAGTGGGCTATAAAGAAAATGCGTACAACGAAAGTGAGACACAAGATGTGGGTGGTTGGTTCAATGTCTAACAAGACGATAAAAGCAAGACACATGACAGAGATAAACATTAATTAGCAAGATGATGTTAATAGTTCTTTAGAGGCTCATGAGAGAACAAAGAAGCCCCGAGGTCCAAACCAAAAGAATTGGGCAAGGGAGGCTCAAGAAAAACTTCTGTGAAATCGTTTTGGACTTCCTAAGGGTCCACTATTGAAGGTTGGAAGATTCTCAAGATTTTTGGTTATTTTGGCGAAAGATTTCACGCTCTTTCCAATTAGCACACTTGACTACCAGAATTTCAGAATTGGTGATAATCTTGAAATGGCTAGGAAACGCATTCAGGTAGTGTTAAATGTTTTAATCTTATCTTAACATTGACTTACATGTGAGTATTATACTAATGCATGCATATGATTTTGTGTAGGACACCATTGACTGGTCTGATCCGTTTGTTGCAAGTTTAGAAGGTAAAATCAAGAGAAATGTTCTGAGCAAGTTAAATGAAAAAGCTTCATTCATAGCACATTACTAGAGCGTTTTGTCAACAAGTGCTATCTATAGTAAATTCATAACATATCAATAGCGTTTAAAATCTATCACCGTTTTGAAGTATACAAACACTATTAAATGGAGGTGAGTTCTCGAATGTACGCAGGACACTGAGTACTTTGGTTGTCTGGTGCATGTAAATCACTTCCCTGTGAGGCTCTGTTATCCCAGTTAGCGCGTGATGTGCCTGACTTTCGGTAACTCTCCCTCCTCGCGCGATCGATGATATGGACTTATGGAGGTGGGTAACTTGACAGGGGTGTTGAAGAAGCTTCGCATTGGTTAATACCCGATCATCGTCTCATAGTCTCACCCAAACCCATAAACCATCGATGAAATCCCCACAAATGCTTTCCGATGGCTCCAGCGAATGGGTAGCTTGGGATTTGTCCCGCATCGGCCTCGCCCTCATCAAAGGTTTGAGGTTCAGCTAGGAGATTACAAAGAACGGGAGTGATGGGAAGGAGACACCTCAATCTAACAAAGGGGTGTTAGAAAGAGCTCAATCGTCATCGTTTTGATTTGAAAGTAGATAGCATCGAAGAAAGAATGTGACTCAAGAACACACCATTATCTACTGAATTGAAGTTTCTGAGTCAATTTCAGGTATTGATACTGTATAATAGATTTTTAGTGTATGATTTGCTTGTTAAGGAATAAGGATGGATTGTGTTAAACGTTTAAAGAGATGAATTGCCCAGACATCCTCCAATTATGAGAATCTGGTCTGGGTTAAATTTAACGAATTCCATTTCTTTCTAGCAAGCAAGATTTCAATCAAGATTTTTCTACTTTTGATGAATCTCTTAACATGCTTGAAATAGATAGTTCCTTAATCATAAACTAACCTTTAACCATGTATATTTGATTCTAGCTAGCACTATATCCTAAATCATTTTGTTCCTTCAATGCTCATGGGTTTGGTTGTTTGTGAAAATTTAAACACAAGGGCTTGGAGTTGGTTAGCTTCTGTCTACTGGAAGCTATCTTTGTGTATCTGTGTGTTCATTTGAATTTTATGTTTATTGAAAGGCTGTATGGATCCAATTCTACTGTTATCTTGTAGGATAAAATGGACTGAGATGTCAATTCGGTTTAGTTTTAGAAAGACAGTAGCATGCCCATCTATATTAGTAACTCCATCAGCTCAAAGTTAGTATCTAGACTCTCATGTCTAGTTAGGGTTAATGTAAGTTACTTGTGCATAAACATAGGCAATTTCATGTCTGCAATTTGAACACAAACTGGTTTATGTTTTGTTTTCATGTTTTATATCTCATGCTTTTCATTTGAGATTGCTGCAAGTTTTCTTGTCTCTGTCATTCTATAAGGATCTTGAGAGGGCTGCAAAAGAAGATGATAAAAACATAGCCAAAAACAAAAGAGGTAAAAAAAAAAAAGGATCATGAGGATCCACGCTAAATGAAAGAAAATGACAAAAAAAAAAGTAGGCAAGAACAACCGATTAAGAAAAGGGAGGAGGTGCTTTTTTGTTATTTTTTTATTTGTTTTAAAACTAATTTCTCTCTATCTTCTTGTTTCAATATTTTCTCCTAAATATGATAAAGCTTCCAGAAGTCATTGGTTTCTTGGTCTTGCTATACATAGGTTGCTGCTGATTACAAGGCGGTTGCTTATACTCCAGAGGTTATGGAACGGAGAAGAATGCAGGCAGAGACACTTCCAGCTGTATTTGAAACATATTTTCACACTTCCAATTTTTTGTTTAAATGTTCATGTTTTTTTTGTTTTGCTCCTATTGTTTATTACATGTTTTACTCATGACGTCCACTACTGCTTTCAATATGTAGTTATATCCCATATGGATTTTTTATTGACATATCTTGATCATCCTATATCCGATAGGAATTCACTAAATGTTTTTTTTTCTTATGGGGAGCCCTATCGTCGGGAGCTGAACGTCTCTAAGATTTAACATGTGTGGTTATGTCTCATTTATGTGAGAGTTTAACATGTGGAAGAATCGACCAAACTAGGTCACGAAGAAGTATGTCAGAGCGTTTTCGTGTGATAAGTGATGATGAATTAGGGTTGACCGCTTCAATCGAGCCCCGGATGTTGCCGAATCTAATTGAATTTTATATCACAGCTCTGTTTTACAATAAAGATCATATCTGATGGAAGAATTTTCATTTTGTCAATTTTAGTCATTAGAATCACAATGTGCCTACTAATGTTGTATAACTTGTTTAGTAGGTTATATGCAAGTGTACAGCTTTGTGAACCAACTATACACAGGAAGCGAAATTTTCAAAAATCTCGTGAAATAAGATGTGATCAGAATAGTGAAATACGGCTATGGTTGAAAAATCACGTATTGCAGGTAAAGTTTGGGTCTTGAAAAAAGTGGTCAACTTTTTTTACGTTCAATCTTCCCTATAGGGAGCCCAATCGTCAAAGTTGAACGTCTCTAAGTTTTAACATATGTTGTTAGGTCTCATCTTTGTGAGAATTTAACATGTGGAAGAATCGACAAAATTAGGTCACGAAGAGGTATGTATGAGCGTTTTCGTGTGATAAATGACAATGAATTAGGGTTGACTGCTTCGATCGAACCCCGGACGTTACCGAATCTAGTTGAATTTTATACCATAGCCCTGTTTTACTATAACGATCATATCAGATGGACAAAATTTAATTTTGTGAATTTTAGTCATTAGAATCATAACGTGCATACTAATGTGGTATAACTTGTTTTGTAGGTTATATACAAGTATATAACTTTGTGAACCAACTACACTCAAGATGCAAAATTTTCAAAAATCTCGTGAAATAAGATGTGATCGAAATAGTAAAATACGGCTATGGTTGAAAAGTCAAGTATTTCGGGTAACGTTTGGGTCCCAAAAAATGCGCTCAACCCTTTTTATGCTTAATCTTCCCTATGGGGAGCCCTATCGTCGAAGCTGAGCGTCTCTAAGTTTTAACATGTGTGGTTAGGTCTCATCTATGTGAGAGTTTAACGTGTGGAAGAATCGACCAAACTAGGTCACGAAGAGGTAGGTAAGAGCTTTTTCGTGTGATAAGTGACAATAGATCAAGGTTGATCGCTTCGATGGAGCCCCGGACGTTGCCGAATCCAGTTAAATTTTATACCATAACCCTATTTTACTATAACGATCATATCAGACGAACGAATTTTAATCATTGGAATCACAACGTGCCTACTAATGTGGTATAACTTGTTTAGTATGTTATATGCAAGTGTACAACTTTGTGAACAACTACACACAAGAAGCAAAGTTTTCAAAAATCTCGTGAAATAAAATATGATCAGAATAGTGAAATATGACTATGGTTGAAAAATCACATATTTCGGAATAGTGAAATACAGCTATAAGTGTATATCTTTGTGAATCAATCGTACAAAAGAAGCAAAATTTTCAAAAATCTTGTGAAATAAAACGTGTTTAGCGTAGTGAAATATGGTCGTAATATATAATTCGTCTTTTTCGATAATGTTTGGGTCAAGCAAATCTGCTATCACTATTGCTCTTGTTCTGATTTGAGTAGTCTTTAACTTACTACAAGTGTTTATCTTGCTCCAGCAAATCTGGCGTCTTTGTTGCTCTTGTTCTTTTTTGGGTAGTCTTAGCTCATTACAAGTATATTGAGAAATTTCTACCAACTGCTATAAAGCAAATATCCCTATTAAAAACATCTTGTTACCTTCATTCCTACCGTTAATATAATGGTCTCTCCTTTGTTGAGAAATTTCAATTTTTTTCGTCAATTTACAACGGAAGCAACTCCCACAATTTACATGATTTCTACAAGGAACTCACCCACAATTTTGATTTCACACCATTTTTTTTGGCACGCTTCCTAAAATAATGTAATTTTCAAATACAATGGGCCACCATCTCTATTCTATGATCAGTCTCTATTCTATGATCAGTTGATGCTCTTTCCATTTGAAGAAAGAACTCATCAACATCGTTGTCCATTTCAAATGCATTGACAATTATTTACAACCTCAGCTGGTGAGCTTTGTTTAGGTCCATTTGCTTTTGGATAATGTAACTGCACAAAGATCACATCGAAAAAACTGCCCAAAGATATCATCATCATGGATTGAATATTCAAATAATTTATACTGTCATAGGAAAAATTTACAGTTGCTTGAGAACTTAAATTTTCATAAATCTATATAATAGACATGAAGTTCTAGCTTCTCTAGGACAAGTCGACAAGCTATAGACACCTCAACCTGATATATTTCATATAGGTTATCATATCATAGAACAATGCAAGCTAATTAGGTAGCTTGTGGATCATTATAGAGTACAATAATAAAGAAGAAAAACAAAGTATGATCATGTAAAGCTGAACGTAAAAAATCAGTTTTAGTTTTCTAGGGTTGGTCGTTATCAACTCAACGATAGAGTCGTGCTGATAACGTGTTATAAAGTAGAGAATACATAAAAAATAGTTATGATGAAATCTTCTCATTCATTCTCATTAGCCTCTTTATATATAACTAATGAGTAGTGTTTATAGTCTTCTCATTCTCATTAATCTCTTTATATATAACTAAAAGTGCTTCCAGTTTGCAGAATGACCAATTTGGACATGAAACTAAAACTAACTTCTTATACTATAATTTATCTTTTGGTTATTTTTGCAAACCATAAAAATAACTTCATGTCCATATAAATTATTTACTATCTATTTTTATAAATCATGATGTTCATATGATATATATTAAAATGATTTATACAAGTATTGAGTCACACTACTAAAAGAGCACATTTCCTACAAAAAAAACACACACTAATGCAGAATGACAAATTGTTCATCCTGCCCGTCGTTCAAGTTGACAAGGAGACAATTAAATGTTCATCAATTTAAACTCTATTAGAATAACCATAACTTGCACATTCAGATTTGTCTTGACTACTGGGCAACAATAGTGACCAGGATAAACTACGCGTCTGCTACACTATCTATAATATTGCTCACAATTGCTGCAACCTGCTATACACCAACTTCAGAATGAGTCGAGCAAAAACTAGCCTTACTCCAAAATCCAGCATTTTATTTGATACAGCTCACGTAGTGGCCAAGCAATATTTATCAAATTTTGATAGTTTATCATGCTTGATACCTTCAAAAAATAATGTAAGTTTGAGTAAGCATCATGGTATAAAAACTATCATAAATCAAAAGCACCTCACAACAGAAACATTATTAAACTACAAAGAACAATATCAAAAAAGCATTCATCTAAATAACTAGGAGTAACAAAGAACCCAAGAGATCATTACTTCAAAATATTCATGCTCTCCCCTCACACATATTCGAATTAATTCTATATCTTCTATGATAACTAAAAAAATCATACCCATCACAATTAAACTAACATTTGTTTCTAGGCTCGAAGTTTGGTTCAGCACTAGCACCAAGAAGGTGTCAAGTCTTCTATCAAACATTGCAAAATTAGATCCTCTTGGACTCTGTTATGTTCAATTGCATTCATAGTTTCATACCAAACCAAATTTCCATTGTTTTTATATACATTAAAAAGTACTACTACTTGATGAGTAAAAATACAGAGTACACAAGGTTACATATCCATATACACATTGCTAATGATGAGACAGAGCCTGAAAGAATCTAAACTATGATACAATTCTTCATATGAAGATTGCACATCAAGCTAATGGACTAGATATCAGATACCATATATATAAATATAGCTAGTCGCATATACACATTTATCAGTTCATTGTAGGAAGTAGAAGTGTCTAAATTGGCAGGAAAGGACATCTATATGTACCTAAACTTAGAAGACCACAAAAATTGTATCATAAACTAAAGTTTAATATGCATTTGCCTAATTAGATTATTGCTAACTCAATGGACATGACAGCTATTTGATAATCTTGAATCTTATTTTACTATTTGGTTTGCTGAAAACCTCATTCAACATCGAAGCTCTACAAATCAAGATAAATAGACCCATGACAAACATACAAATCATTCAAGGACATCTACCATGGGTAACAATAATCAAGGGACAACCAAGAAAGTATCACAATCTAATGGTCAAAGACAAGCCATAGCTGCATTAGTGTTTGTTACCCGCCACAATCTAATCAGAAACCATATTCTACTAAAGACTGCATCTTGCATATGTGAGCCCAGAAAAAAACAGCTCATCTAACCAAGATTTCCAAGATAAACCAAAAAACAAAACACTCACAAACTAGAACAATTTTTCAACATTAATAGAATTAATGTTGTCAAAGCAATCAAATGTGACACAATGCCAAGAAAACCAAACTCACTACTTGTTTCCCCACCCAACCTAAGCCGAAATAGTTTCTCTATATACCATGCTAAAAGACTGCATCTTTAATGTGCTACTCCAAATAACATAGTTATTCGAACACCACCAACATAAACAGAAAAAGTAAAACACTCATTCCATATATGCATTCTAAACTAGTCCCAAATCATGGAAATTGTGTAAAAAACTAGTAACAAAGCTAGTACCTTGCAAATGCTGACGGATGAACACAACGAGTAAGAGCAACAAAAACGGAAGAACCTGCTCAATCCACCTTGCCACCTGTTGAATATCATATCTCTGGTAAGCCGAATCCCTCGAATTCTCCTCCATGGCATTCCCACCCTCTCCGGCCTCATTCTCCGACGTCGATGGAGCCACCAAGGGAACTCTCTCGTCCATCCCAGCCTGACTATCCAACCCCCCCACCCCTCCTCCATCCTGCACCGTCGTCGCTTCCTCACCACTCCCGCGGTCCTCTTGTTCCCCGGTAACAATAATAAAAGGGCAGCCAAGAAAGTATCACTCTTGGATTTATAAATTGAGATTTAGAGACAAAGAAGAGGGAGAAATGAAATTGATTACATGTGAGCCCTGGTTTCTCAAGTTTGACGAGTAGTTTTGTGTGAAATTAATGGTGGTCTCGCAAGGTCCAGAATCTGGTGAAGAATAAGGGAGGATCTGGCGGTGGAATTTGGAGCGTCGCCATCGATTGGAGACAAGGAGGATTTGAAGGTGACGCGATCTACGAGAGCGCCACCGGCGACGGACCAATTCGTATCGAAGCTCCATGAAGAGACGTCGTCGTTTTCTGTTTCCATGGTGATGGTGTGTTTGGGTTTTCAGAGATTAGAGAGAGAAAAAGAGAGTTGCTGCTTATCAGAAGTTTGATGAGTAGTTGCAGATCTCAAACTTAGCGACGAACAAAAAGAGAGAGAATGGATTCGCATGTGTCAGTCATGTAGAAAGAGAGAGAATGTTTCGTCATGTAATTTGTTGGCATCGATAGGGTACCCAACGTCATTTAAAAAGTTTCATTAAACACCCGCGAAAAAACACGCTAACTTGTAAGGAAAAAGAGGGTAAGAGCAGCTTTTCCTTTTTCCCTAGAAAACACCTTCTACTTTTTTAAAAAGTGGTTTTTGTACGAGTTACCAAACACCAAAAAACTCTGTGCTTATAAGCACATGAGCTTATAACCCCCCCCCCCCCCAACGCAGCTTTATTATTGTATCCTATAATAATCCATGAGTCATATAAGGTGATTTTGTTGTCTGGCCAAAATTTTCGATATCTATGAGTTTTTCGATATCTCTGATAATAGTTTAGCTGATCTATATTATCTTTAAATCAAAATATATAACTAATGAGTAATTACGTGGACAACAATATATATATGATAATATTTGTAACAATTATACTTGCAGATTATAATACAACTACTAGAGGTGCTTTTAGTGTTTTTGGTCTTTTTCTAGTTGCTATTTGTTGTCAGTTTAATAGCCATTGGATTTAGTTGGGCTGACGTGCGGCATCTGATAGTGTCTTACCCGAACCCATCTCTTTTGTCGACTATAATCTCCAACTTCAGTCTTCTCTTTGAAACCCTACCCTTGGGGTTTTACACACAACTCCTCTTGCCGCCATACAACTCCGCCTCCGGCCACCGCGAAGATGACGAAGAAGACAGAAAGAAAAGTCAACGTTTCCGGGAAGCCGAAGCACTCCCTGGACGCGAACCGTACAGATGGGAAGAACAAAGAGCAGCGTAGCGCGGCCACCGTGCGCCGCCTCCAGATGTACAAGGTCCGCCCAAAGCGCGACCGCAAGGGAAAGTTCATCAGCAACGAGTTCCAGTCCAAGGAGTTGCCCAACACTCGAATCCAACCCGATCGCCGCTGGTTCGGTACGTACATACGCCTCCATATACTGTATTTTCGTATATGTGTACATACATACGCCTCCATATGCTAGCATTTTCTCTCTTTAATCTGCATTTCAGACCTAATTTAGGTCGTTGTGGTATTTTTAGCTCGGATTGCTTGGTTCTTAGGATTCTTATCGCAGTTTTTTTTTTTTGTGTTTATTGAATTTCCAGGGAATACTAGGGTTGTGGGGCAGCAAGAGCTTGGAGTGTTCCGCGACGAGCTTGAAAAACACATGTCGAATAGATACAATGTCATTTTAAAGCAGAAGACATTGCCCACGTCCCTTTTTGTTGAACAGAAGAAGGTATGATTTTCTAGTCTTGCGTTATTTTATTTGTTTATTTTTAGTCTCGTATGATGCGGAAGTTTAATTTGATCTATTACTTTGGTTTGGGATAGGGTATTTCACAAATTGTGTGCTAAATATAAATTTCTGATATTTATGAAGCAAACCAGAGTTCATCTGCTCGAGAGAGAGCCGTTTTCTGATGCATTTGGACCTAAAACAAAGAGGAAGCGTCCAAAACTCTTGGCAGCTAATTACGAGTCCCTAGCTAAGAAAGCCGATGGTTCTCAGGGTAACTATTTCTTGTCTTGGATTTTGTCCCCCTCTGCGGTTATTGTACCTGTTCACTCGTTTAATTTGTATGGTCAGTTATTTATGATTTACACCTAGAGGAGCTGAATACAAAATTTCATACTTTTTGCATAAAGCATAAATTTATGGCCTCTTTCTGTAGATGCCTTTGAGCAGAAGCACGATGACATTGCTGCAGAAGCAGGCGAAGCAGATGGATTCAGGGACCTGGTTCGCCATACAATGTTTGAGAAGGGACAAAGTAAACGTATATGGGGTGAGCTCTACAAAGTGGTAGACTCCTCAGATGTTGTTGTCCAGGTCAGTGTATTTTCTGAGATTATATTAATCTACATATATACCATTGCAAGTTTGCATAAATTTTTTTGTTCAACATGGTACCTTTTAGTCGGCTATTCATATTGATGCACATAGTAACATGGCAAACCAGGACTGTTTTACATTATAGTCATGTTTTTTTTTTCTTTAGGATGATGGGATTCCAGATTTAAATGTGCAATCTACTTCTAGAATTGTTCTTCATCCACCTAGTCATCTCATCCATAGAGCTGCTTTCTGGATTGTCCATACATATCTAGTTTTATTTTACTATTTGCATTTGCTCACTAGCCACAATTATCAACTTCTACTCTTTTAGATCACGCAACTGAATCTCGTCCATCACCTCTCTTTTTACTTTTTAGTTTTAATTGTTGCCCACCATTTTTGTTACAGGTTCTGGATGCAAGGGATCCTCAAGGTACTAGATGTTACCACTTAGAGAAGCACTTGAAAGAGCATTGCAAGCATAAACACTTGATTCTTTTGTTAAATAAGGTTGATTCCATTTCTCATGTTTGAATTCCTAGCTGATTATGTGTTTACCGCAGTATAACAATATCAATTACTTCTATTCTCTAGTGTGATTTGGTTCCTGCTTGGGCAACTAAAGGTTGGCTGAAAGTATTGTCTGCGGAGTTCCCAACTCTTGCGTTTCATGCTAGCATCAACAAGTCATTTGGCAAGGTACATTCCCTATGGATTCATTCAAGTTTACATTAAGTGCGTCAAGGAGTGAACATCTCCTTGAGAATTCTGGAACTCGTATCATCTACTCAGAAATCTACTTTCTCCCAATTAGAATCGGAAAATCTACTTTCTGCTGGTCATTATCATCTCCAAAAGATGAGATTTCAACTCCTTGAAAGAGCTAATTGGGAGAACTTGATGCTAAATCACCTAAGCCCTTGAAATCTGGTGTATTTTGTATTATACTTTAGGTCGACATGTTACATTGTATAAATGTTATTTCAAATAATGAATTGATTTTCCTTTGTTTCACTTAGGGTTCTCTTCTATCAGTGTTGAGGCAATTTTCCCGATTGAAAAGTGACAAACAAGCAATTTCTGTGGGATTCGTTGGGTATCCCAATGTTGGAAAGTCATCTGTTATCAACACACTGCGAACCAAAAATGTAATATTTCTTTACTTTCTTTCTGCTTCTAGTTTTGCATTGTCTACATACTTTAAAATTCTGTGCTTGTGCGTTAGATTGGTTGGATACTGTGTAGAGTTTGGTGTCCTCAGATATTATGGTGTTTGGAACTTTACTATTGCAAGTTCAGTGGAAGAATATCAATTGGGTTGTGGTTTGTGTTTAGATAATGATTCGAGCTAGTCTAGTACTAGATTTAGCTGACATTACGTGTGATCCTTTTTCCGCAGGTTTGCAAGGTTGCTCCTATTCCAGGGGAAACTAAAGTGTGGCAATATATAACACTCACAAAGAGGATCTTCTTGATTGACTGCCCCGGAGTTGTC
Source organism: Fragaria x ananassa (assembly GCA_034370585.1). Lineage (NCBI taxonomy): Eukaryota > Viridiplantae > Streptophyta > Magnoliopsida > Rosales > Rosaceae > Fragaria > Fragaria x ananassa. The sequence continues at coordinate 18,808,597 of CP139757.1, read as the reverse complement.
TATCAAACTAATGACTCTGAGACAGATATTGTACTGAAGGGCGTGGTATGTCTATGTGCTGCTGTTTCATTTGGAAGTATTGGTATTTTTATATATTAATCACTCCAGTGAGTGATAGGGCAGAAAAATCAACTTCTACTGTTAAGGTGAGAGTGTCCTAGCTGAATGTAAGAGATACCCTAATGCAAATTGTTTAATAAAAGTACCTTGATTTGAGTTGCATGTTGAAGAAGTTGAAGTAGTACTTGTACAGTTTCTTCTAACAGCTATACCTGCATTCCCTGAAATAGTGCAGTGTTCTTGTTCTATGGAATGCTATATGGAGCTGTTGTTTATAACCATCTTGACTATTTTCTGTCCAAAGTCTGACATCAAAGGATAGTATAATAGATGTGTATGGATGACAAACTATATTTTGCTATTTGTGCATTGAAGCATAATGATCATAGGTCATGTGTACATTTGCTTTGGAGCTGGAGCCTTTGAATGCGATATTATATACTTCAGCTGCTAAATAATTGCAATTTCTTTTCCAGGTACGTGTCACAAACTTGCAGGATGCTTCAGAGCACATAGGAGAAGTGTTAAAACGAGTGAAGAAAGAGCACTTGCAAAGAGCATATAAGATTAAGGACTGGTATGGTGCTTTTTCTGTCTCATGAATTTGTATCCTGGTATCAAATAAAAATTGTAATGTTTTAGATCTTTCTAAGTGTTATCTTCACTCCTTTCAGTTGAGTAAATGTTCACAGTAAAACAGAGCATGATGTAAAATGGCTTTTCTTGAACATCTAAAATATCTGCTTTGAATTTGGGAAAAATTCCTTTAAGTCTATGTCTCACAACATGTACCTCATAAGCAGTATTGTGCTGGTTCTCCTTTCATGAAAGCTTTATAAGTCTTTGACTCTTTGTTTATTTGTTTATTAATCCTGCTAGATTCATGTAACTATTGAAGCTGCGACTGATCCTAATATGGTTTTATTATTCAGGGAGGATGATAATGACTTTCTAGTTCAGCTATGCAAATCATCTGGAAAGCTTTTGAAGGTAACTGGCTACTTAATAATGCTCTCTTGCTATTTCAATAGGTTTTTACTTCCTATGTGTGCAAGACTTTCCAACTCAAAAATCAGTCAAATGCTTTATGCTTTCATATTCCCTTAAAATTGTTATATTGTTTCCTAAAGAGGGTTCAGGGTTTTTCATAGATCTCTGTAGGAGTGGGATTATGATATACTTTCACATGTGTTCCTGTGAACGAAATCAAATTCATAGTGTTTTTGTAGAAAAAAATGTTCATCACATGGACATGAGTCATGAGTGTTTTTGTGTTTTTTTATCGGAATAAAAGATTTTATTAAAAACTGGTGGATATTACATCCCAGGGGCTATGTGGCCTCATTAAAAACCTTGTCCGACCTAACAAGTAATAAAAGAGTACCACACCCCTTAGTCAACAAGACAAACATCAACTAGACATATCAGCTATTACAACCTCACTGAGTGTTTTTGTTTTGTTCCTTTTTTTGGGTGGTTAATCCCTTTTCATTTTCTTTTTTCTGTGTTATTAATTACTGTTACATGGATGATACACACATTTCCTAAAATCCTTATATTTGCACCTCCTAGGGTGGCGAACCTGACCTGATGACAGCGGCAAAGATGATCCTCCATGATTGGCAGAGGGGTAAGATACCATTTTTTGTGCCTCCCCCACAAAGAGAATTACCATCAGAGGAGACTACTGCCACCGAAGTAGAAAGCGATACACTAATAGATAATAATCAAGCATCAGCATTTAGAGCCATTGCAAATGTTATTTCCTCCCAGCAGCAAATGAGTGTCCCTGTTCAAAGGGATCTTTATAATGAGAATGAGTTAAAGGGATCTAAGACCGATGACCTTGGCAAAGATGATGTTGAGGCTGAGAAATCTGAGAAATCTGCAGACTCAGATGGCGAGACATCTGAGAACTCTGAGGACTCAGATGATGAAGTGTCTGAGCAATCGTCTGATGCAGAAGATCAGAAATCTGAGTGAACTTATTTGGCGGAAGACCAAAATTATTTGTGAGCTTCCAACAAGTGTCGATGCTCTAGAGGAACCCTGTCGATAGTTTCTTTTTGTAGTCCATAATGTTATGATTGTATTTGTTTTTGTTTTAATGAAATCTTGCAAGTTATGCTAAGAGCTTTATTTCTTGTGATGGCCGTGTGGCACAGCTGTGGAGGTTGCCATGTTGTCAATCACTGGGCTGCAGGCATTCAGGTTACATAATTCGAACCCCTAGCTTAGTCGTGCTGTGAGAGTGGTACGGTGGACTCTTCTCCATTGTGGTGGCTCAAAGTAAAACGTAGATGAGGCATTTAACCATATAGTACAAATTGTGGAGGTACTGCCTCTGTTGTAAGGGACAGTTTGGGGACTTTCCTTGCTGGTGATGGTAAGCTAGGCATATCAAGGACTATTAAGCCCGGAGCACATTGAAGTACTAGCTAGGCTGCAAGCCAGCTTTCTGTTTTCTTGTGGAGCAAGGCTTTGCCCCTGCTATTGTTGCAACTGATCGATGCTCTGAACAGAGAATTCATTGCTTTAATTCCTTTAAACAAGCTTACATGCTTCAAGAGCTTTCATGTCGATTTATTTTTACTTGATGCTTACACGCACAGTGCTTCAACATTTACTCGTTCCTTTGTTGTGTCTATGGTCTACATACTTTTATGTAAGATCACCCTATTAAAAATGAAATTTGCTCATTTCTACACCTCAAAAAACACTCGATATTTTAACATTGCATCTTTTTTTGTATGTTTTTTGTGTGGAAGACTACTCCAGAATTTTCATTGATGCTTTGAATCGTGGGTTGTTCCCTAGCGTATAGAATCTCTGTTGCAAGACATTCACTTGTTGGCTTGTGAATTTTCTGACATCTCCTTCTGTTACATCCTCCATAGGAAGGGTAATGATTTAGTTGATTCTCATGGCTCTCTCTTCCACTTTGATCAATTTAGGTGAAGATACGCTAGAGGTTTAAGTCTTTAGTTGTTACATTTTTTTAATCAAACAATGGAATTAAACGCTAATTTTTTCTTCACATCATTCCAACCTTCAGGAAAATATTTCATTTCGTTTAGCATTCAACACATGATAAGAACAATTTTTATTTTCTAATAGTTACTTTTTACGAACCAAATGAGGCCTAAGATTAGATCAGATCCTACTAGGTAACAAAAAGTTGGAAAAAAAATACTATGAAAAATCATAATTTTTTGTTATAATTATTTTTGGAGAAAATTTGTGTCCCGTCGTCGTCGTATTTAAGTCTTTAATCACACAAAGTTAAAGAGAGTGGGGAAACAGAAAGAGGTTGATTGTTTGAAGGTTGATGGTGTGGGATGATAAGTGTAGGCGAGCTCCAATCCCTCTGGTTCTCTTTACCCAAACTGGGTCGACCCTCTGCAAGGCCCCTTCAGCTCCTCGCCTCTGCCACTTCTCTCCGCCTCGCTCAACACTTCCGCTTTGATTCTCTTCTCCGCTCATACTTTCAGGTATATTCATTTTTCTTTCATCTAGAGTTGAACCCTTTTATTTGATGTATATGGGTTTGCATAATCTTCATTAACGCTTTGCTTTAACGTTGTTAAACCCAGAAACAACTTGCCCATATCAGTCCCTTGCATAAGTTGAAGTCATTGTCAACTCCTACTTCAATTTGCTTTGGTCTTTTTGATGGAAGAGACAACAGCAATGATGTTACAAATAAAGACATACCCAACTCTAACATGTCCACTAGAAACTTCTTCAGTGGAAGACAATGGACAAATCTTCTGCTTGCCGTTAATATCATGTGAGTATCACTTCAGTACACTCATGAAACAAAGATTAAGGAATTATCATACTTTACTTTTTGCTATATAATGTTAACAGAGTTTATTTTGCACAAGTTGGAACACAAAACGACTTGACCCTATGGGGTGCCAAGGTAAGACCTGCTATTCAAAATATGGGCACATGTTCTACTCATTACAGAAGCTAATAGTCAGTGGGTTTTTTTTTTCCTAAAGTCTTGATATGTACACAGATTAACAGGCTCATCGATAAAGGGCAATTGTGGAGGCTCGTCACAAGTGCCTTTTTGCATGCAAATGTTGGCCACCTCCTGGTATGCTTTGAATCTTAGGCTTTCTGGTTATGAAGTCTGCATTTCAATCTGATGTTTATGATTGTGTGCATATTCAGGTCAATTGCTATTCTTTGAATAATGTTGGCCCGACCATGGAGAAGCTCAGTGGTTCAAAGCGATTTCTTGCGATTTACTTCACCTCTGCAATTGCAAGTAACAGCTCATGATCTCCCTAGTGTAGCCAATAAAATTGCTTAGAGAATTGTATACTGATTCTGTGGTTTCAAGAAAATCAGGTTCCGCAATGAGTTATTGGTGCAGCCAGGCACCTGCGGTGGGTGCATCAGGAGCAGTCTTCGGCTTAGTAAGTCATTTTGATTCTCTTTCATCAGCCAGATGAGTCTTGATACTTCCTAAATGCACTACAGAACTGACAAGAGCAGTTTGGTTTAATTGTTATTGCTTAAAAGGTTAGTTCTGATATAATGCATGAATAGTAACCTCATTAGTTGATATCTAGATGTCCATATTATCCGTAGTTAGCATATTACACACCTTTGCCTGTTCCATGAGCTCTTGAGTACCTTACTTTACAAGCCGGTTTTGTAAGGTCACATAGGCTACTGACAATTGGTACTGAGGGGGACGAGCTACACTAACCCATGTTATGATCCCATGAACCATTTTTGTATAGGCAAGCTCCACAGATGATCTCCTCTTATCTGGAGCCAATTAACAATATATATACAGAAGAGAAAATCAGTAAAATTAGTCTCACTGGTGCATTCACACATTAAACTTTTGTTCCATCAGTTCTTCCGAATACTAAAGATTGTTTATTTTCTGTATCTCACAAATGTGAGTTCCATTGTAGCTTTATGTTCTCTGGTTACGAGAAAAAGATCTTACTTAAAAAAAATAAAAAATAAAAAATAAAAGACTCGGTACAACTTCTAGTATCTTGTTTAAAGGAAATTTCTAAGGTATAATATTGCCTTGAACAAACTAGGATTAGTTCTTGTGTAGTTGGACAAAGAGGGACAAGATGTGGGGATGCTACTGTGAGTTGGCCAAAAGATTCTGGAAATTTAATATGGGTCTAGTGTCTGCTAAGATGCTCCGTCACGGACTCACGGGGCTCTTCACGACCTTAGGACTAACTTCCTTTTGCTTTAGATTGTGAAAAATGGTTCGTAGATTAAAGATGAAAATGTGTTTTGGAAAACAAGGATCGAAACTACGAGCATCAGCCTTAAGTGTTGAGATTCACTCCTAGAGTGATGAAACTCATGAAAGTAAAATTCTGGCATCACATGAGCTTTTGCTATTAAATGTTCTTAAATGATACATAGTAGCGTATTTATAGTCATTGATTCATGAATCATTTAAACCACCCAAATTGATGCTCTTACGAGTCAAACTAATTCTTAACACATTATAGTAAACAGTATGACATATAGAAGATGAGAAGATGGTGAACCTATAATGTATTTGTGTTGCAACTATTATGTGTGAATTGCATATGGTTTGAAGTTGACTCTTGTTGTCTTGTATTATCTCTCTGTAATCTACAAGATTAACGATTAGTGATACTTCTTTCAAGCTATACTCTGACATGGTTTTGCTCTTTCTCATGTCATTAATTGAACCCTTGGTGCTGATCTTTCATTCAGGTGGGATCTCTTGCAGTCTTTGTCATGAGGCATAAAGCTCTGGTTGGGGGTGGCCAAGAAGATCTAAAGCACATGGCATATGTAATTGTCCTAAATATGGTATGCTCATTCTTAGGATAACATCTTAATCTTTTTGCATGACACAAGCCCTTGTCTATCTGAATAACATAATTGGCTTCTTTGTCATGTTCCCCAATCCTATGTGTTGCAGAAATTGAGATATGATTTTTTTTTTTTGCAGGGTATTGGGCTGTTCTCCAAAGGCATTGATAACTGGGGACATGTAAGCTCAAAAACAACATATTCTCTATCTTTTGCCCTCCTTTGTTTCTAGTTTGATATATTTAACTAACTGGTTTAGAAATGTGTTCAAAGATAAATGTTTAAAACATGACAATATGACCAATTAGGTGTGTGTATATATATATATATACATATATACATATATATATATATATACATATATATACATATATATATATATATATATAGAGAGAGAGAGAGAGATAGATTCTCTTTAAACTTTCAGTTTTACTTTCACTTCCTCGCCAACTTTCTTGTCAATAGATTAAAGTTTTTAACTTTGTCTTGTCCTGTCATACAACTGTGCATAGTGTGAGTTTACTCGCAAGACAAAACATTAATTCATAAATGTTGAGTAGTGTTGACATTTTCACTGAATGGTCTCATCCTGGTGATATGAATACTTCGAGAGCTTTGTTACTTCTGTGTCCTTTATAGTTATTAACACAACAGAGATATCATCTGCACTAAAATTATGCACTAAAATCCACATCTTTGTTATGGCGACAATGTGAATCTCAGTTGGGAGGCTTGCTTGGTGGAGCTGCCGCATCGTGGCTTCTAGGACCTGCCTGGAAGTATGAATTTTCATCCACTGATAGACGAAGGATTTTTACTGACAAGGCTCCTATTTTCTACCTCATCAACCGAAAGCCTAGATCCTAGGCATTTTATACATAGCTCAGTTGTACTTCTACTTGATTAAACTAACGTGCTATACAGTGGTGAGGAATTAGTATGCTAAATTGGACATAATTTCCTATTTCAGAAGCCATCCGTACTTTGGTCAGATATTAATTGGCCCATTTTTGATCATCTTCTGGAATGACACTGTTTCTTTTTTTATTATCAACCTACTTTACTAGATGGTAGGAGATTTTGGGATTCATCTGTTTTAGCATGTATCATATTAATAATTGGGTTACATTTGATAGATATGTTCATGCTTGACCATAATGGAAATATATTTTGGGGAAATAATATTATTTTTTCGGAATTATTTTTATCCACTCACTCTGATGTAATTGAATATTTTCCCCTGGGCCATTTGTTTTAAAAACCCAGTCTGCAGAGTTCGGGTGGGGTTTTGAAGGAGGCGACGAGGCATAGTCACCCATATTTCCGCTACTTTTCTCCAGTAGGTTATCTGTTTAATCTACTAGGATAATTGTCAGCTTTCATTATTTTTCTTTTAGTAGCTCTGAATACTTTCGGAAAAATAATTGTGTAATATTTTATTCGGTTGTTTGGGATGATTTTGAAGGTTGATATAATGGTTAATAGGGTAGTTCTGAAATTTTCGGTTTAGGGTTGCCCATTTTCAAAGGAGGTTTGCCAGGTTCTCCGGTAAATTTTCCTTGGAGGTGGTTCCCGTAGGACTTACTTCGGGTTTCAGGGTGAAATTCGGAGTGGGTCTTGACACACTTAGCAGACAGAACTTAGTCGACGGACATTTTGTCTCCTTCCGTCTCCTAAGTACTTAGGAGACAAAATATGTCACTTAGGAGACGAAATAGTTCTGTCTCCTAAGTGTTATTTTCCAGTAGTGTTCTTCAATGATAAAAACTCCACCTCCAATGGTGATTTTAACTTTTTTAGCAATTGTATCCATGAGAATGTGTCTTCCCTCTATGGTTCTTCCAATGGCACTTTTTCCTAGATCTATTGTCCAATATTCTTCTGGTGTAGCAAACTTCTTTGCTAAGCTAAATGCATATATAGTATCTATAAACACATGTAGGTGATATTTCTTGTATGCTGGAAATTTTAATCCAATTTCCATGTAGTTACTGAATCTGCTTGTAGAGACTGTCTTTACTTGACGTATGTTTTGGTGTGGAAGATCTTCTTTTACTTCTGTAAACGGATTGCATGTTTCTTCTTTGCAAATTATTTCTCTTGTCACCTCTTTAGTATCAGTCTCTATAGTACTCTCTTGTTTATCTGCATATACTACTTCTTCTGAAGTTGTATCGAATGATATTACCTCTGAGGTTTTATCAAATTTCATTCTTTTAAGTTTAATTCTTTGAATTTCTATTCTTAATATTTCTTTTCTTTCTTCTATCTCATAGAAGTAATCTTCATTTTCTTGTTCAACAAGCTGACTTATTGAACGATTCTTTGTTTTCTTTCTTGCTTTAGTTATGAAGCATTCTTTGTGGTAAGTTTTTTCCTGACTTTTCACATGATCGATATGGGAAGACCATCCTTCTCAAGACAAAGACAAAAGTCATAGGTAAATGTTCTTGTGATTACACTATAAGAAGAAACTATTTCTTTTGTAGTATTTTCTTCCCAGTTTTTGACTTCGAGAAGGTAAACCTCTCTAGGGTTACAATTTTCTTCTGAATCAAATTCATATTCTGACCGTGCTGAGTAAACAGACATGTGGTCTTCTTCCTTAGAGTAAACTACTTCAAATCCTTTCATATTGGTCATCTCTATGACCTCTGCATATTCTTCAAAAAGAGCTTTTGAAGTTCCTTTTTCTTTCTTGGGACACTCATTAGCATAATGTCCTTCTGCTTTGCATAACCAAGATCTGCATGTTTTCTTCTTTTCAAACTCCTGAGAAGTTGATTTTCCATGCGATGATTTTTTTTTTGAAAAATCTCTTTTTAGGGTTATGCTTCTCCCTTTTGTAGTTAGAACTTTTCTTGAAATTCTAATTTCTCTTTTTGGTTCCTCTGAAACGTTTGTGAAATTTCTTTTCATTTCTCCTCCTTTTGTGTTGTTCTTCACAACCCTAATTGGTTGGCACCTCTAAGAGTTTAGTACATAAATTATAAGCTCCTTTGAGCTGTTTCTTTGCAACTTTAGCTCTTATGTTTGCTTTGCACTGTTCTCTCATCAACTCTTTGATTCTCTCTACTACTCCACCAACTGAGAGTCATTCTAGAGGTTTGACAACTATGCTCTCTTTTACAGCCATCATCCACGGCTATGAGAGTTTCCTATATAGAATATATATCAAATCTATAATCTCCAAATCTCATATGGTGCAGTAGTAATCTTGAAACTCATTCAAGTACTCTTCAAAAGAAGCCATGTTGCATATCTTGAAAGCATATATGTTGGTTTTGGATGTTTCTCTAACTTTATTACCAACAAATGATATATCTCCACAAAATTGCTCATAGATTGGTGTAGCAAAGGTTGTTGGAGATTTATCATCTATTATGCTTTCTAGCCATGCTCTACCTCTTTGGGTTTCTTTCCATGCAAGATAAAATTTCTTTGCCATTCCTATAAGAGTAGCTTGATAGACTGTTTGTAGGTGTGCCTCAAACTTTGCATATGTTGTGCAAGTAGCCAAAAACATAGCATTGACCCAGTCATCTATGGCTTTCCTCTTGTCTAGAGCCTTGTCCAGATCCAACCAATTACCATGCTGTGATATTGGCATTTTTGCTATGTTTAGTTCTAGAACAAATCTTTAAGAGTTTCTATCGTCTTTCTTTCCCATATGCCCTTTTCTTTCAGGAAGTTTTGTATCTACCAATTTTGATAATGGTAGTATGTGGATGTCTTGAGGAGCTTTCTCCTTCTTCCATTTTGACATCGTGGTAAGGAAAGACTTTTCTTCTTTTTTCATGATTAATTTTTTATATTTCTTCAATCAGTTGCTCTAGACGAGCTGGATCTTTGCAGTTTTCTGCTTGATCATAAAACTCATAAAGTCCTTCTAACTTTAGCATGTTTACTTCTCTATGAAGTTCTTCTTCTAAATCTTCTTCCATTACTGGAATAGATTCATCATTTATTACAATTCTAGTACCTTTAGAAGTACTTCCTTCTCTAGAAGTATTGCATCTCTAAAGTAATATGGAGTTTTCACATCTTAGATTTTCGAGGGTTGCATCACTTCTTCTATGTCTTTCGGACTTGAGATTGATGTCTCATGTTCTCCTAATTTCATAAATAGCTGCCCTTGCACTTTCTGGCTTTCTTTTAGGGCCATATAATTTCCACTCTAGTGGAAACGTTATCTCATCCCAAGCAACCTTGTGAATCTGTTCCGAATGATTTCTTGGATTTGTGAGGAATCCAGTAGTAAGGCCAGAGATATTTGATAGCTTGGTTCTTGGCTCTACTGTTGTACTCATTAGTTTATAGTAAATCCTATAAACTATAACAAGTTCTTGCATGCCTTCTTTCATAGACTTGTCATTTGTTTTGACTCTCAGTCTTAAACAGTGAGCATCATCATTCAAGCTTGTTGAAAAGTTTAGGAAGCAGTTGAAATATGCAACTTGATTGCATAGAGAAGCTTGAAGAGTTCCTAGCAAACTTTTCTGAAAATCTGTCAGCTTATTGTCTTGTAAAACACATAGAACTGAACAATTTAATCATTCTTTGGCCGGTAGATTTATGCCTACTTGGACTGCTCCAATGTGCAGAAATTTATAATTTTTTTTTCGGGCTTTAGCCACCTCTTCAGGTGTTACTAAGAGGAGATATGTTTCTCTTGTTGTTGCTGGAGTAGTAAACTCTAAAATTTTGAATTGATGGCTATCCAACAAATCAAAATTTTCCTCTTTTATAGATTTGGTTGAATTCGAATTTTAGAATTGTTGAATTCCTGACATTACTTTCTAATTCATTGTATTCGAATTCTTCGGAGTTTAGCAGTTGTACTCATCATCTTCATGTCTCTTGTATCTTTAAGCTTTGGAGTTTATGAGGATCTAAAAACTCTTGGACTCATTGTTGGTTCAAAAAGGAAAGTTCCTTGTGAAGAATTTCCTTAAGGAACTTCTAATGCTTTGAATCCATGAGTTTTTGTGGTATTCATCTTAGATTGGCTCTATTTTAGCCTTTTATGTTCTCCAGCTATCTTTTGAACATATTCAAAGATTTTTACCTACTGCTGGTTAAACTCTTCTATCTTATTATTGACATTTACCAATAGTTCGACTTCCTCTTTTGGAAATGATTGAATAGTCTATTTTGTTTTCTAGTTTAGTCAACTGATAAACTATATTTGGAATTCCTTCTAAATTTTTTATATGTCTAGACACTTCTGCTAAAGATTCTTGATACCTTGCATCAACTTGTTGTACTAGAAATTTAAGCATTTCTAGTATTTGTTCAATTCATATTCCCATCTTGAGATTTCTTTTGAGCACCGGTTAAAGACTAGGCTCTGATACCAGTAAATCTATCAGAGTATTCTACTCGAGGTAATCTGCTCGAGATAAATTTACTCGAGGAAAAAAAGTTGATGAAAATAAATCTCTTCAAGTTTAGTGAAATCTCCTCGAGATTAATCACTAATTTATCCTATGCTTAGAAAATCTAGGGGTTCTTGATAGACTTCAAGAGTTTTTTTGATGATCCTAATGTTCTTTAGAACTTTGTAGATTTTTCTCTGAACCAAATAGATATTATCCCAATAATTGGGATCTTCTCTATCAAGTGTAGCTCCAAAAAATTTAGGATTGTCAATTGTTTTTGTTCTTCTAGCAATTCTTCTCTAGTTTCTTTGTAAATAGTAAGCAGCTGTGTTCTAGTAAGAAACAAAATTATAATATGGGAAATTTAAATATTTACCTTCGAGTATAGAGGATAGATCTTATCCGTAAAATGTCAAAATAAACAAATTCATGAATATGGGCCCATTATGTTCTGTCCAAAAATTTTTTTGGAAGAGATTAAATGGTAAAAAGGGAAGTAAAAATGCAATAGGAAAATAAGCAACTTGTAAACCTATTTCTCCGGTTGCTTACCTTTTTAGAAAGATAGTGGATGACAACTGCTTTTATCCGTGAAATAAGAGAAGTGCGGACGTCAGCTTCTGATCCTCTCTGGTTGTTTATACATATATATATATATATATATATATATATATATAGACACACACATATGATCAGAAGAGGACGTCTACAAACCCGTAAAAGTGCAGATGTCCCTACTTTTGCAGCGATCAAGGGTCGACGACGTCCCTTCTCTTGCAGGACGGACACCAGACCTCCATCGTGAGCTTCCTCTTGCCGGCGGACTCGCTGAATACCAGTTTGCAGCCGAAATTGATCTTGTCTGAAGTTTTGGGTGGAGGTTGCTGCCCAAACCTTCAACTCCGATCTCCATGGCCTTCATCTTCATGGTAAAGTCATTCGGGATGCCTCTGGTGTCCGTCCGGCAAGAGAAGGGACTTCGTCGACGCTTAATCGCTGCAAAAGCAGGGACATCCGCACTTTTATGGGTTTGCAGACGTCTATCTGTGAGACAGACTAATATATATATATATATATAGGGTAAAATATTGTATAATCCTTATGTTTTGAAATCGACATCTGTTTAGTTCTTATGGTTTTATTTTAATCTGAATAGTTCTTAAAGTTAGGATTTTTCATTCAAATAGTCCTTATGGTTTTATTTTAATCTAAATTGTCCTTAAAGTTATGATTTTTCATTTAAATAGTCATTCTGACAATTTTCTCGGTTAAAGGCATACGGACTATTTGGATGAAAAATCATGACTTTAAGAACTATTCAAATTAAAATAAAACCATAAGGACTATTTGAATGAAAAATCCTAACTTTAAGAACTATTCAGATTAAAATAAAACCATAAGAACTAAACAGATGTCGATTTCAAAACATAAGGACTATACAATATTTTACCATATATATATATATATATATATACAGTCCCCTTCCAGAGAGGGATCCCTCTTTGAAATTAAAGTGAGGGACTCCTTATTTCGCTCACTTTCAAGTCGTATTTCCACATCTCAACCGTACAATGTCTAAAACACAGTGTGTAGATCATTCCTGCAAAGTTTCATCAAATTTGAAGATCATTTGGGTACCGAATTAGATTAAATAAATCAACAGAACAAAAGTTGTCCAAACAGAACCGTTCGTGTAAATTACGATTACGGAAGCTCAAATGATCTTCAAATTTGATGAAACTTTGCAGGAATGATCTACACACTATGTTTTAGACATTGTACGGTTAAGATGTGGAAATACGACTTGAAAGTGAGCGAAATAAGGAGTCCCTCACTTTAATTTCAAAGAGGGATCCCTCTCTGGAAGGGGACTATATATATATATATATATATATATATATATATATATATATATATATATATATATATGCTGATGAGAGGACTATGATTTCAATTAAATACATGTTGAACCATATCCTTGTTAATAAGGTTAAACTTGTGTTGCGTCTTTATTTGTAATTTAGATTTCACGTATGTGGACTAATCCCTATTTTCGGTCCCTTGTAGTTTAAGTTCCTCCATCAATAAAAAGAGTAGTCATTGAAATTAAATTACTTTCGATTCATTTGTTACCTTCATTATCAAATATTTCTTTTTTTCTTTTTTTAAATAGGGCTAATACGGCTCTCGTCAAGCCTTGATCATTGCAATTGAGTAGAGGGATTTAGGGTATGTCAAATTAATGGGAGCCCCATGGCATGAACCCTACTCACTAGTGAAAACCTTATGGGGTTTGATCGATGTTGTGACTGATAATGCAGAGAGGATTGTTCCTGCTTCGAGGTGATATGGATTAAAATCACTCCTCAATTCCATGACTTCATGTCAAATTCGAGTAATAATTTGCCTTCATATTTTCTAGCTAGTGTCCATCGATAAAGTATTTTGTAATTTTTATGACTGTTGATTTGCTTTGCTTATTATTTATCTACATTTTCATGTATATGTTATTATAAACTAAATAACGGAAAAAGTAACGACAAATCCCGATTTTGGGTCGAAATTGCAACTTCATGTACTGATATTAGCTCTTTGAAACCTATGTATTGATGTTAGGAGTGGTTCATATGTTTACGGATAGTTTTAAAAATTTCCTTAGTTTCATAGTATAACTTTTACATACAAAATCCAAGTTGAGCGTAAAATCAACGTTTTAGTTTATTAAAAGTTTGAAGCATGAGTAAAAAGTAATAATAATTCTCGTTTACCGTACACATGACTGGTAAACGGGTAAACTGAGAATACATAACATCTCACATCTATATATATGGATGAAACCAATGTTCTCGATTAAACCAATGGACGAACTGATTCTGTCGAACATGAACCGTTTATGTTTATAACAGAAAAATGCAGTTTGGTGGGCCTTAACAATAATCAAATTAGTTGAAAATTTGCATAGATAATCTATACATTAGTATCTAAATACTAGACGGTGGAGATGTGAAAATTTGATTGAATAGTGAGTCTAAAGTGGAAATCTGCACCGTAAGAATAAATAAGGACATCTTTAACAGAGAATGATTGTATATAAATAAGGAGACGCCGAAAATTAATTTATTTCCCTTAAGAAGAAGGGGAAGGATTTCATCCTAGTTGTGGATGAAGCAAAGTTGCTCGTACGTCAATTTTATTCGGTTAGTTAGGGCTTCTTCTTTGAAAAGTGCAATACAGGAACATATTGTTATTATTTTTTTTTACTATAAGTTGATTAGAATAGATTAAACACCTGAAAGAGGCTATGGCTTACAAAAGCTTACATTCGTAATCGACAAGAAAATCTAGATAGCCTATGTATGCCAACAAACGAAATGAAAACAATATGAGAGCTTACTTTGAAGCAAACCTACACAAGAAAAAGAAAACCTCACCCCTTATGTAAAAATACTCAACTAATATCCTTGTTTACAAATCACGCAAGTGTGGTGCAAACTCTAGCGATTAGAAATGTCATAGAGAGCTTATAGAAGTTTGCTTAACCTCATATGAGCATTTATTTACCACCCAAAAGTAATCCATGCATGAGCCTAGGCCCAAACCAGCATCACATCAGTCTTTTGCTAGGACATTAGCGTCGCCTCCATGAGATTTGGCGTAGCACCAATCTTGTCCACCGTTGATGAGCTTGTCTTCTCAAAGGATAACCGCTAGACCTGTAAATGGACCAGATATGGAGCAGATTGACCTAGATCCGGATCCGGATCCATAATATAAATTTTGGATCTGAATCCGACCCGTACCCGCCGGATCATTGATAGCTCGATCCAAATCCGGATCTGACGGGTTAACGGATACCCAACCCGTTAATCCGATCCGTTTATAATAATAAGTATTTTCAAATTTTAAATAATAATTTCTTAATCTTATCATAAATTTTCATAAAACACTAAGAATTAAATTCAGTTTACCCCCTTGTGGTTTGGGGGTGAGTTCATATTAGTCCCTACACTTTTAATTTCATCAATTTACCCCCTAAACTCTTCAATTTCTGTCTGCCGTGCCCAAATTCTCATATTTCGTTTGAATTGACTGTTAATTCTAGATACGAGCCCCACAATTAAGGTTAAAATTATCAGTTGTTAATGTCTGATTTGGACAGAAGATAGGACATTGGTCACGGTTAAAGAAAATTCAAAAGTTTGAGGGGTAAACTGATGAAATTGAAAGTATAGAGATTAACAAGAAGTTACTCTCAAACTTCATAGGGGTAAACTGAATTTAATTCAAACACTAATGAAATATTATAACAAAATAAAAGTTGAGTTACATGGCCAAAATACTCATTAACAATAAATTAATATAATCAAAATACTAAATCTCGAATGTTTTTAGCAAATAGCATAAAAATAACATAGGCATCAATAACCTTCAACTTCATCAAATCATATTTTAGACGCAATTTAGACGTTTAAGATATCCAAATAATTATTATATTATTTAATATTTATCAGTAATATTATTTTTCTAAAAATATTATTTAATTATTTTAAAAAGGATCCGGGTCCTTAACAGTTTGGATCAACTTCGATCTGTATCCGATCCATTTAATAAACGGGTTAACGAATCAACAAGTCAAATTTTTGATCCAAACCCGTTAAAAAACACGAATGTGAAGCGGGTCTAGATCAAGATCCGATCAATTTACAAGTCCAATGACAGCCCTAGACAATCATCTTAAAGAGTCGAACGATGTGAAGGTAAGCGATTATGCCAATCCAAAGCCTCTGAACCATTGAAATGGATCAGATTAGTTGCCGCACAGTCAACAATTTGATCTACCGCCGACGCACACTGTTGCAAATCAACACCAACATGTTGTCGTCGACGCTCCACCCTGATGCCTCACGAGCTGGATCGAAACCCAATAAAGAACAGAGTAATCTCCGAACAGAGAGATCTCACACCACTATGCATGTTCGACGTTGAGAACCTAGTCGACGCCTCTACCAAACCATAGTTGTCTTTATGTCCGAAGGAATTGCGCTGCCTCTTGTCATCGCAACCTAGGTTTCAAAACAAAAGCCGCCCCGAGAGGTTCATTGAGAGTACAACCATTTTTTTTATAAAAGCACTGCATTTAATAAAAAAATTAAGAAAATAAATATTATTGTTTATAAACCAAATAATTAAACCAATTTATGTAGGGTAATGTTAGCGAGACATCATTTTTTTGCTGTTCACATACAACGTGTCTAGCACCATTCATTCTTTTTTTCTTTCTCTCTTCCTGTAAACTAAAAAAGAAAATAACTATTGGGTCGAGTAACTATTAGAGCTACAGTGGTGGAGCTGCGGTGGCTGCACGCGTATTTTGTTTGATCAAATGGTCGCAACCTTTTAGTGACATGATGAAACTAAGTATCGTCGGTTTATCTCTGACGACAACATATGTAATTATGTTATATATCTATTAATCTTTCTATTATATCACCATTATGACAAAACAAATAAAGTCATTATTAAAGCAGTACTATTTATTTGTGAGTGCTTGTTAGAATATATATACTTTATAGAAATTTTCGATATTATTTCGAGACTTATAAATGCTTATTTGAATAAGATGTTTAGATTACACGTCTTCTTCTCGTTAATAATTTTATTAACAAAAGCGTGAGGGAAGACGCCGTGCTTCGTTGAAAAAACCAAAAACAAAAAAAGAGTAAATACTCGATTTATATCAGGTTTTTCTTCTCTCTCTTCTCGAGTCTGCAGCGGTAACGGAGAGGAAGCGAAGCTGGTCTCTGTCTCTGAGAGTTGTTCGAGGGTGCGATTAATTAGAGTTATGGGGAAGCCTAGTTTACGGCAAGACTTGTCGACCAAAGCCGACCGCAAATTCGAAAAGAAGCTCGATTTCTATGCCAGTGAGTTTCGATACTTTGACTTGCAGTTTTCCCTTTGAGGCACATCAGATTGTGTTATTCGATACACTTACCTTTCTCTCAACCTTTGCAGAGGTTAGAGATACAGTTTCTACCTTGACTACCCAGAAGACTATTGTTAAGGTAACACCATCTACGTCTTTCTCTTTCCTTTGCATTTAAAAACTACCCCATTATTTTGTTCTACAAAGTTAAGAACTTTTCTCTGTTATTTGATAAGAATTGTGTTTCATGTGTTGTAATGTAATGCTTAGAGCTTGGGAGGACGAGAGAAAGTGAGCTTACACTTATCTTGGGATTTTGGAGTAGAATAGAAATGGGACACATATATTGCAGATTGTTGAGGAGGAGTTATCTGGTTTTGAAGGAATCTGAATGAATTGGAAGAGGAGTTGTCTTCACTTTGGGGATTTTGTAAGGAGTTTCTTTGGCACATCATATTCAGATTTTGTTTCGACTTGGGCACTACATTTAAGTTTTAACTAGTTGAAATGATATGGAAAGCGAAAATACCTTTCAAAGTCGAAATGATCTCTTCTAGAAAACAAGACCGGATAGTTGTCTATCTTCATACTGGTACATTGGGTGTCAAAAGTGTCAATCATGTTATGGTTTTTTCTTCAGCAGCTCCTGAGCTATGGGCAATATGAGATGCAGGGATTGTTGGTGTAAAGCCTAGGTAGGTTTTATACCTTGCTTTGGTCAGGCTCATGAGATATGGTGGGAGTAAAAGGGCTATTTTTTAAACTGAGATCAAGGGTCTTAGCTATTGATATGATCATTTTGATGGAAATGAACTAAAATAATCTTTGAAGAGTATCAGACTTGGATGTGGATGAGTTGGGGATAGGGTTGTTAAGTGGTAATCTTTGTGGTCTTGTGTTTCAGATGCCTTAAGGAGGTTAGGCTTTCTTCCAATTTGTAAGATTGCAAACTTTTATTACTCTGGTCCTTCCTAGTTTGAATTTGGAGGGGACTCCTGGTCTGCTGCTGGTTTGGTTATGTTTTGTTTGTATCTGAATTAAGCTTGTTTCTTCTTTTATGGATCAATAAAATAAAAAATCAAGTCATTAATAGAACCAGAATCAAAGGCTATGCCATGAACTAGTCATAGATTTGGCTTAGTTTAGCTAGAAGGGAACAGAATGCTTCTGCCATGTGTACATGGAGACAATAGTCCTAGAGACCTGTTTTTAGTTATATGGATTCTGGAAATGGGTAGATAAGCCATTGGCTTAGAATTTCAGAGCCCGATAGTGAACCTGGCAATGATGAACTGAGGTAATTACAAATTACATCATTCTAGATTAAGGGGCTCTTAAGAAACATGAGTTCTTAAAGTGTTAAAGGTATCAGATTCATGGGGAAGATTACAAATGGTTTAGTCTGAGTTGCAGGAGTTCACAGTTTTACTGAAGCCATTCAAATTGGATAGATGTTTTTCTGTAAGAATAGTGATGCTAAGATGGGTGAAACATGAACAATGTTAGATGCTTGATGGAGACTCGTATTGAAGTTGTCCTAGATACTAGGGTCTTTCATGCATTGCACAATTGCATTTAGGGTGCGTGGACTGGAAGAGGAGAATTGCCTTCCTCTTGTAGAGAAAATAGAGGTTGGGTGCCGGCTCGGTGGTCTTGTTGGAATCGACATGAAAAAAGATGGTTGATGTGACATTTTTGGTTCTGTGACAATTCCGAGCTCTTATGAGATATAATGCTATAGAGAGCAATTCAGGATTATTGATATGCCAGTGTCGGCTGGTCATAGGCATGGAGGTCGAAAAAACCCATGACACAGCACAGGTTGATGATCGGATAAGAAAGGAATAGTTTATAGAGAATATGTGGCAAGATGAGCTCTTGATGGATAGCGGTTGGTGGAAAATGAGATGCAAGATAGATTTAGCTAAGGATTCCTTGTGTCAAATTATGTGAATACATGATGCTATTTGGTCCGAATTATCTACCCAGGTCACTCTGGTATATTGTTCAGTATTTTATTTTTGTTCTTTTGCTTTATTTTTTTTTATAACTTTAGATCAACAGGTAATGTTTTTATCTACCTGACATCTCCTGTTTTTACCTTTTGTAGTCTCCAATTGATTTATTTCCCCATCAACCAAAAACTTCAGCCTTTTACTTTTCTCAAATCTTAACCTTGTTCTTCAACACTCAACTCAGCCATTAATTATCAAAAAATTATTCATAAAATCCAAACCTCTAATCCTCTAGAATCTGATCAAATCAAAGGATGCGTTGTATTTGATCTGGGATTTGTTCCTATAATTGTTATTTTGCTTGTTACAGTCTATTTCATATGACATTTAAAATTGTTAACAACCAATGTATTTTCCACAACCTTTGGCCTTCTTCCTTTTACCTACTAACCATAGAGAAAAAGCACCCTGTCTTGGCTTCACTCTCTCCTTGCTTTTTATTCCATTCTCTATTACGTGTATTTCTCCATTTTTAAATATTTTGTTTTGCTCTTTTTTCCTAGCACACTAATGACATTAGATTGCCATTTTAGAATACAGTCAAAATGGGGAAACAATACACAGAACATTATTTCTACATATCATATTCTGTAATGACAAAAAGGATTCCACATACTTCGACGGTGTTTAGCAATGCATTCATGAGTATTCTTAATAGAAATGGAGAAGAATACTTGTGGAGAGTTCATAGGCAATGAGTAGACTCAGAAGCTGCCAAATCCTGTATAGTTGGGATATGCAGTGCAGGTTGTTAAAGAGTTAGATTAAGTAGTAGTAGAGGGAAATTTCTCTAGTATTTTAGGGGAAACAACCATCATTTTTTGGATAAGAGGTGTGTTCTTGTGATTGTCTTTGTGGGGTAGATGGTTTTGAAAAGACCAGCACTATACCAAAAGCACAAAATACAGGACAGAAGAAAATCTGTATTCTTCGAGAACCATGAGAACCATTTTGCCAGGGATGGGATTTGGGTGCTTGGGATTGAAAGGAATAAAAGTTGAAGACTGTGCTGGGGTTCCTGAAAAAGTGAGGTCCAGGTTAAACTTTAGAGGCTTCTGTTTGTGGAGTTGAAACTTTTTGTCTCATAACACTTTTTATTTTAGATTGAAATGCAGCTCTAGGTTAAGGTTTTTTTGTCTCAAGTTTGGCAGTTTATTAATTAGGAGTTTTTTAGTTGCTTTTTTGTTTGTTTTCTGTTGCCTTTCATTGTCACCATTCTTTCCACATCTGACTTGTTAATTCAAATGTTAATAAAGCTAAAAATTGTGGAAATAGTAGACATTCGTAAACAACTGACGGAGGGAGTTGATAGGAAGAAACACATAATACATAAGTAGATTTGATGAACCAAGTGATGCAGAGAAGTACCAAGGTATGAAATATGAGTCTGAAAATTACACCAAAACGACCCTTTAAGAAATTTTGAAAGGCTTGGGTGGAGGAACTGAACTCTCTTTCACATAATTAGGAGCATTATGTGTTTGAAAGAATTTTCTTTAACCATCCTGACCGAATTTGAATTAGGGATGGGGTCAGTCCAGTGACATTCAGTCACATGCTGTGAAGTCAAAATAAATAAATAAATTTTCTATGCTTCTTCAAGAAAGATGGCAAGTTTTAGGCAGCAATGTTGAAAGATTGGTTGGTTGTAAGGCTGTGAAAAAGATGCATTTCTACTAAAATTTTAGCAAGGCTTGCACTGCAGTAGTTTCTAAAATTTTCTGGATCCTTATTAAAATTATGTTCCCTTTGGCTTGCTTAAATGTTATGGCAATACTTTGGCAAGGCATTTTGTTTTTTCACTAATGTTGTCAGGCTTTTGATATTCTTTATATCATGGATACTATAGTTAGAGAAGTCATTAATGTTTTTGATGAGATTCACGTCACATATGCTAATGAGTAAATCTATTAATCTTTCATCAGAAGAAGAAACTCCGTAGCCGACAGAAGAAACTAAAAGCATATGATCTCTCTGCCCTAACAGAGTTCCTGCCAGAGTTGAAGGGTGAAGAAAAACCAACTCCATCAGATTTCAAGCGAAATTGTAAATCTATGCAAAAGCTAATGTAAGCTCTGCACCTCTTTCGCTTTAATTTCTGTTACAGGATTTATTTTCCTTTTTCACCAAGTTCTGGCTGGAATTTGAATGAAATAATAGTGGATTCCACTTGCATCAGATTGAAGGAAGGAAAGCAGTTGACTTCAGTTCTTAATCATCCTGCCTTCCAGTCGGATGCCTTAGATGCCATTCATCAACACTTAGAGAGAACACAGCCAGCGAGAGAGGAGGAAAAACCGGAGAAAATGAAAAACAAATGTGGAAGCAAGAAGAGGAAAGGTGGAAGCAAGTAGAAAGGACTGAAATCTGAAGGTTCATCTGCACCCAAATCTATGGATATGTGAGTCAATAGATATGTTGATTCTTGTTTGGCTACCCTGATGACACAATTTTGTTCACTCCGTGTCCTGAATGTTTTAATGCAAAATTTTTGAATGTTCAACTTTTGTTGGTCTCATTAGTAGTTCTCACCGGTCATGTTCAGTCCCTTCTCATGCGATTCGTTTGGTCTGCCTCTGTTTAACTTGCGGTTTACTGACTTAAGTAATGGAAAATGGAAAAAAAAAAAAAAAATACACGAGGGCGAAATGAATCCTTTGGTTTTATAAGAGAGGCCTGATTTTGATTTTATAAATGAATTTATGCCTTGGTTTGGTTGTCTGTTTTCTGAGGGTTACTAATTGTTACTTCCCTAGATACTGAATAGTTTCGGCCAAAAGCCAATTTATGCCAACGTTATAATTTCTTATCAAGCATCCTCAATTATTGATGCACAAAGTAGTCAGCACCAAACGATAAGCACCTTCAACGGCTATGCCCTTTCCTCTTCCCTTTTCCCCATAAGAAACAGCGAAGCACCAACCCAAAGGTTACTCGATACTATCTGTGATCCAAAATTTCGATCAGTATCATAGTCATCATTCTTGTTCTCCTTTTTGCCCTTTCAATTAATTAGTGACCCCAAAATCAGCAAGCACCTAAAGAATAATCAAAACAGACACAGATCTCATTCCCAAATGTATTATATATTTGTTGAAGAAGATAATGATCCTTACTCAAGGGCCTGACATTCAGCATGCCAATTCTTGGGATTCCACGCTGATGCAAAACCCAGTTTATAAAACGTGCAAATTAGGCAAATTATAGGTAGTAGTACAATCATAATTTGATCAAAGTAACCAGCATGATAGGCTTATTAGTTTTCTTGCTAACTAAGAAGGATGAACCTTGTTGGTCGAAATTCCCTTCCAAGCGGATTTCATTGAAGCAGTAGCAGAGTTGAGTGCAGCTTCAATATACTTCTTGGAAGCAAGAGAGGCTGCATTCTCCATGAACTTGCCCATCTTCCTTGCACTCTCAGCAGTCTTGACAAGGGTGTCGTGTTCATGTTTGGACATCCTCTCCATTTCCTCCTCGAAGCGTCTGAACTCATCGATGGCGCTCTCCATCACCGAGTCCATGTAGTCCTCAGCTTCTTGCAAGGAAGCCTCGGCTTCTTCCACCTCCTGTTGCTGCTCCAGTTCCACTGCCGCCCATGACTTGTAGGCTTCGATCTCGAACAACTTCATCAGGTCTTCGATGGTGGAGGGGTCGAAGGTTTTGTCCTGCAGGGCATGGTTGGAGAGGAAACTGAACTGGGCGATCAGATCTTCCATTGTTAGCAGATCTAGCTAGCTTGGTAGGTTAGAGAGGGAATAGTATGCCTTGTTGTGTGTACAGAGAAGAGAGAAAGTGATTAGGGTAAGATGAGAATCATTCATTATATAGTAATTATATAGTAGAACTTTATGGGTGTAGAATTTTTGGCATAAGATCACGTGAGGGAAGCGTATATGGCCAAATGGCTAATGCTGGACATAATGTAATTGATCCGGATCCTCTCCTGAGCTAGTTTTTCACCTAATCTTCCCAAGCTTTTAAGAAGATTTAGACACGTGGCCAGTAGTAGATCTAATGGCTTCTTTTTTTCTATTTCTATTTTGCTTCTGTCTCTCATGTTCTTCTCTTCCTGTGCTTCTGTCTTTCACAAGTCTCTCCCATCATTCCATCAACATTCAAAGTGCACAAACAAATCCCGAAGGACAACACAGTGAACCCACCCTAGGCAGAAATGATAATTTCTCTGCCGCCTTGAAATCACAGTAATTGTATTCAAATTCAGCAAACACTTGCGTCTGCAAGTCTCCAACACACAATAGTGAGGCTGAGGATGAAGTTTGGGTAAATTGCTTATAGACCTCTCCAAGACTTGCAGATGTACACAAGCAAATCTGATCATGTATTTGATGAATAGTTTTATTAAGAGGGTGGGTCTTCAGGAAGAGATTGAGCCAATTGTGGAAAATTGATATTCAATCTCTTCAATCTCCACAAGCAAAGCTCCCAAATTCAAACCCCCGCTATTGGATATGAACTGGCGACGATGATGAACTTCTTCTTCTACGTGAATTTCATCAAAACTCATTTGATATAATTGGTCAGTGCATGTGTCGGTGGAGACTGGTAAATAAGATAGAGAAATTGAGTGATGTATGAAGAACAGAAGAAGGAAAGAAACAAAACAAATACAAGTAGAGAGAGAAGAAGAAATTGGAAGAAGAGATGGACACGTGTAACAAATGAGATGAGAAAGGATGAAAGGGAAAGGCTGTGTGATCATAGACCGTTGGATATAAAACATTATGTATCCTGGACAGCTATGAAGGTAGCTCCAATCGATAAGTAACCGCACTAACACGCTCTATAACCTCATAAAGACTAATATATCTCGGGCTAAGCTTTCCTCTCTTGCCAAAACGTACCACGCCCTTCCATGGGGATAGTTTCAAAAATACCCAATCCCCCACTTGAAACTCAAGGTCCTTCCTGCGGTTATCCGCATAACTCTTCTGCCTATTTTGAGCTGCCTTGAGCCTGTCCCTAATCACCTTGATCTTCTCATTAATGTCCTGGATTATCTCTGGACCACAAAACTCCTTTTCTCCCACCTCGTTCCAACATAGAGGTGTACGACACTGACGCCCATAAAGCGCTTCAAATGGAGCCATACCAATACTGGAATGAAAACTATTGTTGTAGGCAAACTCGATCAAGGACAAATTCTTATCCCAACTCCCTCTGAATTGCATAGCACATGACCTCAACATGTCCTCCATGGTCTGAATATTCCTCTCGGACTGCCCGTCCGTTTGAGGATGAAATGCTGAGCTAAAATGTAGCCTAGTGCCCAAAGTTGCCTGCAAAGCTCCCCAAAATTTTGAAACAAATGTGGGATCCTGATCCGATACTATAGACTTAGGCACCCCATGAAGTCTCACAATTTCATTCACATAAAGCTCCGCCAATTTATCTAATGAATACTTCTTCCCCACTGGCAGAAAATGTGCAGACTTCGTTAATCGATCCACAATCACCCAAATACCATCATGCCTTCACGGGTATGAGGTAAACTAAAAACAAAATCCATGGTGATGTGGTCCCACTTCCATATCGGAATAGACAATGGCTCAAGCAGACTAGAAGGTTTCTGCCTCTCAGCCTTCACTTGCTGGCAAATCAAACACTTGCTTACATAAGCGGCAATCTCCCTCTTCATATTTGGCCACCAATAAAATCCTTCAGGGTCCTGTACATTTTAGTACTACCCGGATAAGCAGCATATGCCGAACTGTGAGCTTCCTCCATTATCTCTTCCTTCAGCTCCTCATTCCTTTTTGGGACACAAAGCCTGCTTTTGAACATCAAGGTCCCATCTCTCCTAACAGAAAAATCTACTGCCGTTCCATTAAGCGTTCTGTCAATCAATCGAACAATGGAAGGATCAGCATACTGAGCTTCACGAACTTTATCCATCAAAATTGGCCGCACATGAAAACTGGCTACCAACGCACCAATCTCATCCACTGACAACTCAACTCCTGAAGCTCTTAACTCATAAAGAAGAGGGACCCGAACTGTCCTCAAATAAGCTAGCGACAAAGAAGGATTGCGACTAAGAGCATCCGCCACTACATTAGCTTTCCCAGGATGATACTCAATAGTGCAATCATAATCTTTAATCAACTCCATCCACCTTCTCTGCCTCATATTCAACTCTCTCTGAGTGAACACATACCGGAGGCTCTTATGGTCGGAGAAGATCTGGCACTTAGCTCCATAGAGATAATGTCTCCACAATTTCAATGCAAAAACCACTGCAGCAAGCTCAAGGTCGTGGGTGGGGTAATGCACTTCATGCGGCTTCAATTGCCTAGAAGCATAAGCAATTACTCTCTCATGCTGCATCAACACACCACCCAAACCCTGCCTAGAAGCATCGCAATAAACCACATACTCCCCACTATCATCAGGGAGTACTAGAACTGGAGCACTAGTTAAACGATCCTTGAGCTCTTGAAAGCTCTGCTCACACTTCTCAGACCACTCGAACTTCACCCCTTTCTTGGTCAGCCTTGTAAGTGAAGCGGCAATCCTGGAAAAATCCTGGACAAAACGACGATAATAACCTGCTAATCCCAAGAAACTACGAATCTCAATCACACTAGAAGGCCTCTTCCAATTCGTCACCGCTTCTATCTTTTGGGGATCCACACTGACACCTTCTGCTGAAACTACATGGCCCAAGAATCCCACTTTATCCAACCAGAATTCACATTTACTAAGCTTCGCATACAACTGAGCTTCCCTCAAAGTCTGCAATACCATTTTTAGATGCTTAGCATGCTGCTTCAAATTCCATGAATACACCAAGATGTCATCTATGAATACAATCACGAAATGATCCAAGTATGGACGAAACACCCTATTCATGAGATCCATAAAAGCAGCGGGTGCATTAGTAAGTCCAAACGGCATCACAACGAACTCATAATAACCATATCGTGATCGAAATGCAGTCTTGGCTATATCACCTTCCCGAATCTGCAACTGATGATATCCCGATCTCAAATCAATCTTTGAAAAGACCGAGGCACCCCTAAACTGATCGAATAAATCATCAATACGGGGCAAGGGATATTTGTTCTTTCACCGTGGCCTGATTCAACTTCCTATAGTCCACACAAAGTCTCATGGTGCCATCCTTCTTCTTGACAAACAACACTGGAGCACCCTATGGAGACATACTAGGCCGAATAAAACCCTTATCCACCAACTCCTGCAGTTGAGTTTTTAACTCTTTTAATTCTGCAGGTGCCATTCTATAAGGCGCTTGAGAAATAGGCGCCGTTCCCGGAAGCAACTCGATTGCAAAATCTATCTCCCTTACAAGAGGCAACCCAAGCAACTTATCTGGAAAGACATCTGGAAACTCATTAACTACTGGGATGTCTTCTATCCTCATATCTCCCTTCCTAGCATCCACCACATGAGCTAAATAAGCCTGGCAGCCTTTATTCAATAATTTCCTAGCGGCGACCGCTGAAATTAAACAACTGGGAATCACATCTCTCTCACCCTGAAATGTGACCTCAGGCTTCCCAAGACTTCGCAACATCACTACTTTCCGGAAACAATCAATCATGGCCCTATGTGCCTCTAAGAAGTCCATCCCCAAGATTACATCAAACTCCACAATATCTAATGGGATTAAATCAACTTCGAAGCTAAGACCATCCACCAACACTTCACAACCTCTAAACACCCAATCTATCTTCATCACATCACCGGAGGGCAAAGAAACCTGCCACTCCCCTGAAAGTGGCGATGAGGGCACATTGGCGAGAAATGAAAATCTACTAGATATGAAAGAATGCGTCGCCCCAGAGTCTATCAATATAAAAGCAGGACGACCGAAAATTAACAACGTACCAATGATAACATCCGGAGAAGTACGTCCCTCCTACTGAGTCATGGCATAAAGCCTAGCATGAGTGGTGGCAGGACGACCTCTCTGTCCTCTGCTCTGCTGAAAGCTACCTCTGGCTGAAGCCATGGCATGAGTACCACCACTAGAAGCACCAGCTGAAGATTGACCCATTGCCTGAGCAGGATCGTGGGTCTCTCCCTGAGTCAGAAGAGGGAAATCCTTATTGAAATGGTCTAGCTGACCACACTGAAAACATCCCCCTGGCTGAAACTGACTCTGCCCAGACTGAAAAGACTGTCCACCAGAAGCCCCACTCCTACTGCTCGATCCACTCCTGAATCACCCAAACTGACGCCCAAAGAAATTCTTGAAAGATCTGCCACCTTGCCTCTTGAACCTCCCTCTAAAACCAGATCCTGAACCTGAACTGCTACCATGCCCACTGCCAGAAGATGATCCGGAACCAGAGGTAGACGCCAACTTCTTTGATGAACCCTGGCTACGACCACCAGCATCACGAAGACGACCAGCTGCCAACTCCTGTGCCTCAATATTCAGAGCAAAAGTCACCGCCTGATGAAATGACTGATAAGGCACTGTTATCATCCTGATTGCATAAATACCACCAAGGCCCTTGGTGAACTGATAAATCTTCTCCTGATCTGTCTTCACCAAGTCAGGCACATAATAGGACAACTCTCAGAATCGCTGCTCAAAAGCCATCACTGTCATGTCATCACCTTTTTGCAGACTCAAGAACTCTTCCCTCATACGGTTGACATGAGCATGACTAATATAGCGCTCTCTAAAAAGAGCTGTAAACTGATCCCAGGATATATGATTAGCAGCCTCTCCCATACCTCTACTCAAATCAAGCCACCAATGCCACGCTTCCTTCTCCAAAAACTGGGTAGCCAAGCTCACTTTCCTATCCTCAGGGCATCTCACCTGAATAAACATTTTCTTGATGGCCTCTACCCAATTCTGAGCATCCAAAGGCTCAACAGCATGGCTAAAAGCTCTAGCACCATTCTTGTAGGCTCTATCATAATTAATCTCAGGAACCATACTGGTGCTAAAATGCCGAAAGAATTGCTCCATGGCATTAGTCCAATCACTCGGTACGTTCTCATCTTCCTCACTTGGAGGATTCTGCCTAGGTGCTCGGCGAGGAGGCATACTACCTGAGAATAAAATATTTAGCACAACAGACAAGAAACAGACTACTACCCCACATACTCAAGAAACACTTAGCATACATTCATAAGCTAATGGATCCGCCGCGGTCGGACCATCACCCTCATGACACTAAGCGTTATTAAGCATATATGTAGTAATATAGAAAGACTGGAATCAGATAACCTAATGCTCTGATACCAACTGTCAGGACCCACCCCGAATTTCCCTTTGAAACCAGGAATAAATCCTACGGGACCCTCCTCAAGGAAAATTCTACCAAAATTCTTGGTAGAACCTCCCTTGATAATAAGTAACCCTAACTGAAAGGAAAATCACAAAACCAACTCAATCATTTTCCCAATAATAACCATGAATAATAATCTCTCAAAAACAATAAAGAAATCTTTTCAGCAGTCCTCACAACACTTTAACCACCCAAATACACAGAGCATCTACTAGAATGATATCTGAGAGAAATAATAACATAGGTTAACCTATATGGGAAAACTGGATGCAGTGAGAATTTATAACAAGCCTCCTATCCTCGCCGAACCGAACTCTGCAGACTGGGCATTTAAAAACGAAAGGCCCAGGGGAGAAGCATTTAAAAACGTTAGAGTGAGTGAACAAAATAAATAGCAAAAATAATAGAGCAATGAAGTCAAATATATATGCTCTCCCAACATTTCCATAAATATTCAAAATTAAAATGACGAACTAATCCCATTGGTTCTCATTAATTAAATATTTCACCATAACGATGAGCCTCCCAGGCTAGGGTTTGAGCCTCCTAGGCTATAGTAGCGTCCCACGCTAGGCGCACTACTCACTTATAGTGAGCAACCGCTCATAATGGCTAGCTAACATATATATATAAATACCGATCGGTTGCCTCCCAGGCTATAATAGCGTCCCACGCTAGGCGCACTACTCACCGATAGTGAGTAGCCGCTCAATAATGTTTAGCTAGCAATAAAGATCATAAATCAACCCTTTATGGTGAAAAAGAAAATAACAAATTTTCGGAAAGTCATTTTCCGAAAATAATTATAAAAATCACTTGACATGTCCCACATGTCAATTAAAATGCTCAAAAGAGTTCCCAAAATTTAATGGAACTCTAAACTCCAAATGCCTTGGAAAATTAAATAAACTTTATTGCATGCATGACATTTAAATCAAGGGTCCACTCACAGTGCTCCGTTAAGCCTGTCGACGACCCGAAGCTTCTGCTGAATGATCCTCCACACGGCCTGGACAAATATAATATCAATTCCCGAACTAAAATAAAACTTCAACAAATGACCCATACAAATTTAAGGGCTTAAGATTATCTTCTCCCTTGTCCAACTTTCCATTCTTAATCCTTCAAGACTCAAAATTTACCACCATCCCCGATGGCCAATATTTAACCTTAAACAAATTTTAAATCCAGCTAACCCAAATATCGGCACTCCAAATTAAATACCGTCAAATTCCTTAACCATCGAAAAAAATCTTAAACCTTATCAAAACTCCTCCAAAAATTATAAAACTCATTCCATACTACTCCTCATCAAAATCTCTACAAAAATTATTTTTCCGGCGGCGGCTCCGCCGGCAGCGGCGGCCGGCAGCCATTTTTCGGTGACCTCCAATGCCTCTCAAATTTTGACAGAATAATCCTCTCAACATACCTAACAACTTTCATATTTTGACAGAATAATCCTCTCAACATACCTAACAACTTTCATAGCACTGAGTCCAATTCTGAGGCTAACTAGGGCAATCGAACTAAAACATCCTAAAATCCCTAAAACTTCCAATTATACAAAACACCACAACGAGATCGAAATAGACCGATTCCTTTTGAGGGAATACTCATCTTGATGAGGGCTACAAGTTGAGCCAAAAATCACGGCCTATGGTGGAAGGAGGGCTAAATGACGATCGGCGGCTTCCAGCGGCTTTTCTCCTCTCCGGCGGCACTATCGGCTCAGATGGTTGGCCGGGGAGAGAGAGGACGCGACGGGGGTGCTTCCTGGGCCGGAGCGGCGGTCCGTCGCTGGCGGGACGACGGCGAGGCTTTCTGGCGGGCACGGGTTCGGGAGCTCAGGAGGAAGAAGAAGGAAAAGAAAGAAAAAGAAAAGAGAAGAAATGGGAGGGCTCGGGCTGTATCCCCCTACCCGGTCCAATAATTATACCTAACTCAACAAAAAGCCCACTTCAAAAATTTCCCCTTTTTACCTACACAAAAACTTTACCATTAAATTCATAACTTTACCATGTTAACTCCGAATTTAACGCATAGCATGTCTATGAACTCGTAATGACATCCTCTACAATTTTAATGAAGAAAGTTTTCCCAAATTCCCAACAGAATAAAAAGTCAACTTTAAAGTCCTTAACAGTAAACGGTTAATTAATACGGTAAAAGACCAAAATAATACCAGAATAAATAACCGTAAAATAACTTAAGGACTGGGGCGTGACAAGGTTGCACCTATTTGACCAAGTAAACAACACGCCACCTACCTAGAATAGATAAGGCACACAAAGTGCATAGACCGGCACAAGGCCCTTGGCACCCTATCAAATGGTGATAGAGTATTATTAGCGACATAAAGCCGCTTAAAACTACAATTAAAATATAGTAAAACAAAATTACTAAATAAAATTGCAGAATAGAAAAATAGAATGGACCTAGGGTAGAACCCCAAGCCCAATCCACAATAGGTCTAGAAGAAGCCCAAAACTGTACCAAGGCCCAACGGGCCAAAGCATGGACCTCAGCCTAAGTCAAGTCTTGCACGGGAAACATTGTCTCCACCGGTGAACCTGCAACCTTGTCGTTCCGCCACTTCCGCCTCTTTTGGATCTCAATTATTTTCAAGACACCATCCATAACAAAGGGTGGTCGCAACCTCCCCACCATCTCCACCTCCAACCACATCAACCCAAAGAAAGAACTGCCTTCGACCTCACCTACACGCGCAGAAACCCGATACCAAACATTCAGCAATGAGTTTCCGACAAGATCCGGGTGGATCCGACCACAAACCCATGACCTTGATTCGCCCAGACAACCAATACGTGCAACGAGATCTTGCCAGAATCGGTCTGACACCACCATCGACCACGAAACCACCACTCGTGCCGTCGCCGCCATCAACTGAAGCCAACAAAACTTCACCCCATTCAGCCCCAACAAGTCCTCAAAGCAAACTTCTATACTAGCAGCCCAGCCAACCACACACGACAAATGTCGACGAGGCCAGAAGCCTGTGCCGCCGTCGTTGTGCAGCCGGACGAGCAGATGAGAAACACTCAACAAAGTCTAGGTTTTTTTTTAGGCGTGTGAGGCGCGTTATTGTGTGCTGGATCTACTTTGAATCATTTTTATACTCAAATAAATAATTATTAGTATATAAGTTTATTGTTCATACTCAAAAGTAAGTTTATTATTTATAAATATGTTATCTTCATATTAGAAATGAAAAAAATCATATTTTATAAGGGGCCGGGCCATGGGCCTCAAATTATCATGCTTGGGCCGGGCCGAACCTATAACGGGCTAGGCCCAGCATGACCTATTAGAATAACGTGCTTAGGCCAGGTCGGGTCGTTAACGGGCTTGGGCCATGCCGGGCCACTTTTAAACGTGTCGTTTTTAGCAGCCCGTTTGCCACCTCTAGTCGAATCTTAATAAATGGACATGAGTGAAGAAAATTAGTAAATTGAGGAGGTGAATTTTTAAAATTGAAAAAATCAGAAAATGAAATTAACCACAAACCACAATAGGGTAAAATAAATTTAATTAATAGTTATTTAAGGAAATTATGTTTTCGTCCTTCTGTTATGTGTCTTGCCCTAATACACGTAGGATTAGTTAATCTGGTTTCCTTATTACAATAGATTACAGTTGATAGAACTTCTATATCTTTCGTGAGACTCTATGTAATGCCTATAAATAGACATTTCTATCAATGAATGAGTAAACCGTTATTCTCGTTATCTTTTCTCCTTTAACACGTTATCAGCACTTTGCTCTACCTCGAGCTTGATAACAAAACCCTAGAAAAAAAAACCCTAAACAAAAAAAACCCTACCACCACCTCTGGGCACCCAGATTTCTTCTCTGGGCACCCACCTTCCCCGATCAGGCAACCAAGATCAACCCCGAGCAGTCCCCGACGACCACCTGCGTGCCTCGATGACCAACTGCGTGCCCCGATGACGTTCAGCCTCCACCGGCACTCACCTCAGCCCCCTCGATCTCGGAGCTCCACCGGCGCCGCTCAACCTAGCGCGCGTCCGTCACTCCACCATCACTGGGCAACCCAGCGTGTCCTCTCGGCCATGTTGGATCCTCGACCAGCCGTGCGCCCGTCTCTCGGCATTGCCTGCCCGGCACCACGTCTGCCCCCCACCGCTGCTACAGACTAGATCCGAACTAGATTTGCTTAACCCAGCTCCGAGGATCTGACCCGCTCCGTCTTTCTAAACTGAATATACGAGGGGCAAAAAAGTAAATTTGCCCCTCTGGGTAAAAAAAGTTTTTACCTTAGAGTAAAAACAGTTTATTTACTTTAGTAACTATTTAATTAGTTTTACTGTTTTCATATATATGGTTAATATTACTAACTATATGTTTTCATTTCATGAAATTTCTCATGTGACTGATCACGATATAATTGCACGAGCAACTTCTCTGCATGCACGTGGAAGTACGTATGAAAATTGCAAGGACAACTCCGCTTACACGCAGTTTATTTGACAAACTAGCAAATAAGCTTTTATCAAAGTTGTCGTTTTTGAATTTTAATTTCATAGCCGGGCTTCGTAGCCTTTTTCTACATCCCACCTTTCTTTATAACGTGGGACGATATTGAGGGATTGGGACCCCTCATATCAAAGTTAAAATTTGTGATGGTTTGACAAGTCATGGAATTACGACGAAATATTGTCGTGGTTAATAAAGGGACAAACATCGATCTGCGACTGAAATTGTCGTGGTTAATATCGATTTGTGACGAAAATGTCACGGTTTACATCGATTTGTGACTGAATTTGTCACGATTTACATCGAATTGAGTTACCATAAACTTTGGTCTTGACATAATTAATCACTTGGAATTAATTTTCGTATATCGATAATAGTCAATCATCCATATTTTTGTTTAAATATTTGACCGAAACATAAGCCCTGAATTTGACATAAAAAAAATGTGACGAATTTCATGTCACGAGTTTTGAAAAAAAGGAGAGGTAACGTCTCGAACCTCACATATCATATTAAAAATTGGGCTAGTACAAGAAAAATCTTGTTATTAATGTGGTTCTACATCGGTTCACTAATTGCAATGAAAGCAATATTATGGTCAATGTATACAAAATATACGGAGTTCTTGCAACAAGAAACTCACAATATGGAAGAAGATGAGAGAACATTATTCTCACAGTTACAGATTTTTAAAAGCAAACGGTACATTGCAGAAAATATGAAGCACATGACTTCGGTTTAATAGTCTAAATGACTATAAATCCGTTTATTTTTCTAAGTTTTGTGAAGGCATACACCTCACATATTTGACTAAAGTATGAGCAATGTTCACGGCCTATGGATGACATTGCTCACGTGAAGGCATACACCTCACATAGATCACCAAATTCCACTTGGTGGAGCTATGAGCAATGTTCACGCCCTATGGATGACATTAAAGTCATTCGTATCATCCTCCTATACAATGGAGGCACTACTCATGTTTTTTATAAGCAAATAACACTACCAGAAAATGAGTCTTGGGTGACGAAACAAAAAAAACCGGGCGACGATTTTTTTTTTCGTCGCCTAAGAGAAAACTTGGCCGACGAAAAAAAAAAATCGTCGCCCAAGGAAAAAAAATCGTCGCCTAAAGTTCAACTTTAGGCGACGAAAAAAAAATCGTCGCCTAAGGCTAAATTTCGTCGCCTAATATAGAAACTAGGGCGATGAAACAATATTTCGTCGCCTAAGATA
Source organism: Fragaria x ananassa (assembly GCA_034370585.1). NCBI lineage: Eukaryota > Viridiplantae > Streptophyta > Magnoliopsida > Rosales > Rosaceae > Fragaria > Fragaria x ananassa. Next base: position 18,774,333 of record CP139757.1, on the reverse strand, counting down.
TTTATATCGTCGCCTAAGTTTTTTTAATCCTTCGGCGACGAAACTAAAATATATCGTCGCCTAAGTATTTTATTTTTTTATTTTTACTTGGTCGACGAATTACCCTACTTTCGTCGGCCAAGAGTAATCCGAATAATTAAAATAAAATAAAACACATTTAAATTTCATTGTACAGGATTTTGTATTTTTACTCTTGGGCGACGAATTTAACAAATATCGTCGCCCAAGTATTATCTTGGCCGACGAATTACCCTACTTTCGTCGGTTCGTCGGCCAAGAGTAATCCGAATAATTAAAATAAATAAAGCACATTTAAATTGTAAGGTAATGTTTTTTATTTTTACATCCCCGTAAGCGTCTCGTCGATTGGAAACTATTCTCAGTTGAAGGTCCGGCCAGATTACGTGATTTGGAGGGTCGAATAGCCGTTTCCGTCCGTTTAGGGGTTTGACCGCGCCGATTGACCGGACGGATCGAGCCCTTGTCGTTGTCCGATGGAGCTGAATTTTTGCCCACCCACGTAATTCATTTTGGTTTTTAGTTCCTCTTCTCCGATCACCAAACTCATGTTATATGTACTAATGTTGTATAACTTTTTTATACAAGTGTTGAGTTTAAGTTTCGTTTTGAAGACAACGTATACGTAGAGGCCTCAAACGCAAAAAAGTCGTGAAATAAGATATGACCGGAACAGTGAAATACATCAACCTGTGAAAAATGAAGATATTCCGGTAAAATTTCGGTGCCGGTTGTTCCGGTCAACGAATTTCTCTTATTTCTACCTAGTGGTAGCCCTATCCCGGGTACATGATTTTTTACCAAATTTTTATATCCCCGTAAGCTTCTCATCGATTGGAAACTATTCTCAGTTGAAGGTCCGGCCAGATTACCTGATTTGGAGGGTCGAATAGCCGTTTCCGTCCGTTTAGGGGTTTGACCGCGCCGATTGACCGGACGGATCGAGCCCTTGTCTTTGTCCGATGGAGCTGATTTTTTTCCCACCCACGTAATTTGTTATACTAGTCATATCTGACGGTCGGTTTTCAGTTCATCTTCTCCGATCACCAAAATCACGATATTCTGAATTTTATGATAGAACTCTTGGCCGACGATTTTCTTTATCTTGGGCGACGATATTTATAGTGAAGAACATCGTCGCCCAAGTAGAGTATCTTAGGCGACGACTTCAAAAATCGTCGGCCAAGATAACTCTTGGCCGACGATTTTCTTTATCTTGGGCGACGAGATTTATAGTGAAGAAAATCGTCGCCCAAGTAGAGTATCTTAGGCGACGACTTCGAAAATCGTCGCCCAAGATTATCTTGGCCGACGATTTTAAAAAAACAGGGCGACGATTTTTATAGAATCGTCGCCCAAGAACGCCATTATAAAAGGCAGAAATTCGGAACCAACACCCAATATTTCCGATCTCTCTCTCTCTCTCTGCTTTTCTGTTTCTGAACAGTGATCCTCTGTCTCTCGATCGACTCCGCTTCCCCGATCCGACGTCGAATCCATTTCTGTCCAGTTATGAAACTAGTTTAATTTGCTCATATTTTGTAGTTACTGTTGCCATTTTTTATGGATAGGAAAGTGCAATGATGAGAAAAATGAAACAAAACGTGTTCAAGGTTACGAGTACTCCAAATTGTCTATTTCTGGTGTTGGGATGGATTTGGATTTGGATTTGGATTTGGATTTGTTTTGTGTGTGAGGTGATTTTAACGTAGCATATAGAATAGAGAATGAGATTGGTTTGGCTACAAGAAAATGCAGGAACACAGAAGAAAAAGAAAAAGAAAAAGAAAAAATTATCGTCGCCTAAGATATAAGCGACGAAAAAAAATTTCGTCGGCCAAGGTGTTAAATCTTGGGCGACGAATATTTTTGGGCGACGAGAAATATATTTTAGGCGACGAAATTCGTATAGTCGCCTAAGAATTACTCTTAGGCGACGACGGTATGAGTTGTCGTCGCCCAAGTTCTTGGCCGACGCACTTCTGCCGACGACGTCTTGGCCGACGACATGTCGTCGCCTAAGTACTTAGGCGACGAAATTTTTTAACAGGGCGACGATTTTTTTTCGTCGCCCAAAGTGAAATTTCTGGTAGTGTAAGACGCAAAAGAACCCCATATGTTACATTGGCCATGCTCGTTACTTGTTTTGTAAAGCCTATTCTTTAGCGAAGATTAGGAGCGCCACCCTCCTATGCTAAAGACAATAAAATGTAGAGACTAGCATATAAAAAAGATGCTAAAAAGTCGTTGTTGACTAAGCAGGACATTAATTACAATGTCTATGAGTGATTTTATAAGAATGATACATAAGATGTTGGCTTAATGGCTTCTCATTGTTCACTTTGAGGCATAATAATGCTATGGTGATGTTCACAATGGTTTAACTCAAGCCATAACAATTAGCTGTTATGGGGAACCTTAAAAATGATTGAAAAATTGAAAAAACCTAGAATTTCCGGTTTTTCAGCTTGCGGACTAGTCATTGTGAGATCCGGTTCAACAACTTTTAGACCGGTTCTTGAGGTTCTATTTGCGGCCACGGATTCCTAACATCCAAACATACCTATGTACAAAATTTTGTAGCATTTGGAGCAGTGGAAGGTGGTGAACCACTCAATATAAGTGTTCACGGCTGTCCAACAACTCCGACGGACGATTCCACAGGTTTTAGGCCAGTTTCGTCGTTGAGGCTGGCTGTTTTACAATCTTAACTTCCATTTCTACTTGCTTACAACATTTGGTCGTGTTTGGAGCATTCGAGAATAGTGAACCGTTAAAAGAAGTGTAAAACAAAGGTCTGGTGATGATGGTGGTCGGTTCAACCGGTCCTGACGGTGAGGCCAACGGTTTTTTGGACTTGTAAGACCACCGACTACGAGTTGTAGCAAGGTCATAGTTTTACTTATTCATCTTTGCCCACCATCATTTAAATCTTTATGTTACGGTTGTAACGGTATGTATATTTGATAACAGATTGAGTTAACGTTCTGCAATCTATATTGTCCACATGTTGTATGTGTCATATTACGCCACCACAAGCGCACAATGATGGGTTATTTATGATGCATATTTTCTTTGAGTAAGATATGAGCTTCCGACTATAGTCCGCTTATATAAGGACCTTGACAGGCGATCTTTTTTATGTCACTTTGATGACCCAGTCTTCTCGTCGTTAGGAGGAGATAAGAACAAGAATGTTCAAGTATAACGACTTAGAATTGTCGTGGTTTGTCCATAATGTGTCTTATCAAGTTTCCTAAAGTGACGAGATCATATATACATGCTGCAAACATGCCTGCAAGGATTGATGTCCGGATAAGGACATGTTGATGTCCGGATAAGGACATGTTGATGTTCGGATAAGAGGACATGTCGTCACCCATAGATGGTGGCATTGTGACACCACAAATGTGGTAGATGGTGTAGCTAGGCCGTGACTCCCACGGTTTAGGGGGAGGCCACTTGGTTTGATACATACTCACCAAGAAAGAATGCGAGTTTGGCACAACTTGATCATTTGATCAATGATACTCATTCGTCTGTTATTATTGGATTATGGTCATCATTGGGGTACGCCTCAATGTCAATACCAATCCATATAGAGATCTCTACACATAAATTACACCGGTATACATGATGACTTGGTTTAATGAGTGTTGATATCGAATCATACTTAGTTGAGAAAATACCAACGTTGTAGATTGGCCTAAATGGAAAGATGCGATCCAGTTTAAACAAAGAGGTAGTGCTTTGGTTAGGTGATGCCGAAACCCCAAATGTAAACTTTATCAGTTATGTCTTTGTTAGAAAGTGTAGTGAGAAAAAGAGTTTATACTCACCTTTTGGCGCAAGGTCTCTCACAAATGCCCTGGAATCGACTACGATGAGATATACTCTCGTAATGGATGTCATTGCACTCCACTACCTTATCAGTTTGGTAATTTCTGAAAAACTGAACATGTAGCTTGTGGTCACAACTTATCTTTGTTGGAAACTAAGAGATGTACATAAATATCTTGAATAGATTGGTTTTCACCCAAATCAAGTGGCTCCAGACCACGTAGCGTGTTCGCAAGGTATTTGTTAAGTATTTACTTGATTAGAGAAGGGATATGAAGAATTATGCCTATTTTCATGAAAATTCTGGATGAATCGTGATAAACTCTTGTTAAACTAAGAGATGCCACTGATCCAAAATTAAGAATGAAAGGATCTTGTGAATACTTGGTCTTGAAAATGAGGACTTTCATTGATGATGTTTATTTATCTATCGACTTAAGGCAAGCTAAAGGACGATGAAGTTATGCCTGTATGTATCTCTTGATCAGTCGAAGTGTTGAGAAGACCTGTTTCATTCATATGACGAAGAAGTCTTGAGAGATTCTCCATCTAAGTACTGTAGCACATTCATGTACTTGTTACAGTATGTTTGACTCGACATCTCATTCACTATAAACTTGTAAGGCCTAGTTCTCCTTAGTCTTTCAACTCTCTTCCTAGCGGTCGAGCATTTTCGCTCCCTTTTAGATGAGTGTGAAAGAATACCAAGGTAGTGGCCAGTTGCGCCCACGCAACGCCAATGCAATGGCAGAGATTCCTTCTGTGAAAGGTTCAGCCTTATTCATCCCTACAGAAAGACACATTAACAACGAAATCAGAATCTACCTAGCTTCATATGTCAACTTCCAAGAGACCTACAGGATAGTCCACTTGTTGGAAAATGGTGAAATTAGTACCATTGGAAAGGTCTATGTGTCTACTTTCCAGGGACACCAACCATTTGATTACACCTGTCATATTGAGTGAGTTATGGCTATTTTCGTAAAGTATAACGGATCTGTCCGAGAATCTGCTTTTGTAGAACAGTCAACTTCGATAGAGCTTTCTGATCAGCTCTAGATGAACTGGGTTATGGACCTTGTATGGTTGGAAAGCTACGTATGTCTAGTTTCCAGAACTTCATACGGTTCGTCCATACTTATTGTATCGAAGACATTATGACTGTTTAAGTACACAAAGGTCATGCTATGCGTGGATATGATTTTCAACGCGAACTTATGTTTTGAGTTGTTAGGCAACATTCTCCTTAAAGATCAAAGTAATGCTAAGCATATCAAGTCTGATCTAAGGATGTTGTTGCTGGATTTAATGACTAAATCGTTGTCCAAGTCTACTTTTGAAGTATGTGAAGTGTATTGGTTTACGCCGTTTATCTGTACTCTAAAATTGAGTTATCAATCTGGGGGAGTCGTTTTGTAGACATCAGGGGGAGTCTATATGCATCACATGTTATCTTCAATTGTAGTTGGTGCGTTGCGCTATTTTTCCCTTGATCCAAGTCTTTTGTTTTACCCACGAGGTTTTTGTTTTACTTGACAAGGTTTTTACCGAGGCAACACCATAAACACCATATCGTATTAGGGACGCAACACAAAAGGGAGTGTTTAAGGAAATTATGTTTTCGTCCTTCTGTTATGTGTCTTGCCCTAATAAACGTAGGATTAGTTAATCCGGTTTTCTTATTAGAATATATTACAGTTGATAGAACTTCTAGATCTTTCAGGAGACTTTATGTAATGCTTATAAATAAACATTTCTATCGATGAATGAGTAGACCGTTATTCTTGTTATATTTTATTCTTTAACAATAGTTTAATTATTTATTGAGAATTTAGATTTGGGTTGACAACTAGTTGGTTTGTGACTTGGTAACCTGGTTTTCGAAAACGAAACGCAAAGCGACCGAGAGAGAAGAGAATTGGGGAAGATGAGGAGTGCATGGAGCTGGTTGTCGATCCTGCTATTCCTGGTTTTGTTACGGCTGGGTCAATCGATTTGGCTGACTCTACCCTCCACCGGCACCAAGTGCGTCTCCGAAGAAATCCAGAACAACGTCGTCGTTTTGGCCGATTACGTCGTTATCTCCGACGACCACTCCCACTCCCCCACCATCTCCGCCAAGGTTTGATCTGTTTCCCTCTTGTTTGGATTCCATCTCGAAATCGAGAACAAAATATATCAATCTTAGGCTTTGGCTTTCACCGGATCTTGGTTTATACTCGGATCTCTGCTTTTGTTTGTGAGAAATATTATCTGTGTGATATGATTTAGATGTTATGCTTGTTATCTTTACATGACTATGATGAGTTTGCTCAGATTATTATCGGTGTCGAAAGCTATCCAATTGCATCTGTCTAGATGCATTATGTCATCAAGACTAATCCCTTAGCCTGTATTCACTTTGTGGAAAATGCATTTCTGATTCCGATGGAACTTGTTTGATCCGCAACTTTGTCTGCAGGATCGACTCTATCTGGATTAGTGACACACTGACTGTAATTTCTATACAATCTGACCATTCCCCCCATCAGTGGGGATTTGTTAATCCTAGGCATGGTTTGCCCCGAGCATTTGCTGCGTTCTAGTGTGTGCGCACTTCACACACTCATGGCCCCAGCACAGCCATAGGTCATCCAGAAGCCAAATAAGCTGAAAATTATAGTGGTTGATTTTGCTGAAAGTTCTGTAACTCATATTATAAGCAATTAGTGGATAAAACAAAAGATGAGAGGGGGGGGGGGGGGTGCCATCTCCAGTTACGCAAATGCACTGCTCACCAAACCTCTCTGATTAGTGATTAATTTGAGCAATTTGGATCAAATGAGCATCTGTCTATCCAAACATAGTGCTTGTAGATAGCAGGGCCATGAGGCAACAATGGACATAAGTTAAGTAGAATTTGATGCATTTTCCAGTCCTGCTCCATAACTAATGAGCCAACTTTTTAAAGTTTCAGGCTGAGAGGCTTGTTTGATTTTGAGGCTCATTTGTTGGTGTTCTCATGTTTTACTTTGTTATGTTGCAACTTAAACGTGGTGCTGCAGTTAGCCTATGAATTTTCCGCATATTTGATGTTTCTTAAAATTGTATGTGATTTATCAAGGGAATAGGATTGTTTGTATGTACTCTGATTGACTCATTTCTTTTGTAAAATTACAAATTAAGCGTAGCTTTTTGTGGAATCTTTTTTTTGGCAAAGTAATCATAATTTCAGTTTGCGATGGGTGTGAGGGTATGGGAATCCTAGTTACATCAATGATTTAAATAGCGCCTAAACCTTGTATTACCTGATTTTTGATGAGGCACGTAAGTGGCTCAGTGCCAAATTTCTGTTATGTTAAGTTAATTGACTTGTAGACTGTTTGCTACTTGTGGATAGATCCACTAAATTGCAGTAGTAAAATTTAAGGGAGCCGTTTCTGGCATTCGTTAACTGTCATGAAGCACCCCTCTTTATTTTCTATTTATATTCTTCTGAAGTTTTTAATTCAAATATGACGACACTGACCCCGTCCTCACTGTCTATGTGATGAACCCTCCATTCTATTAACCCATCCCACTGCAGTTCCAACCACTGAACCCAGCAACTCTAGTGCTTAAGAGCTCCATATTCCTCACTTATTTACAACAACCAACTTAGCAGTCATCCTTCATCCACCATAATATCCAATTCTGAATTGAAAATCCTTCATCCAACATACCACATTTCCAAATTCTGTAGCTTAGCATTACTACCACATTTCTGAAATATGTTGCAAAGCGTTACTGAAAAGAAACTCAGGAAAAGTTAATAAGTTATAGAAAATAAGTAGTGTTGCACAATGTGCCCCTTGAGGACTGCAAATTATAGCTCCCACAACTAATGGGTAAGTGAAAATGAAAATTTTAGAGATGGAACTAATAACATTCAAGGATTCTATGTACATATTTAGATCTTTTTGGTCTTTATAACTGTTGTCAACTTAGATTGCATTTAATATTCTTGTAACCTTTATGTGGTTGTTGTTCTTCAGGTGACGTCACCTTATGGTAATAATCTTCACCTCAGGGAGAATGCAACACATGGTCAGTTTGCCTTCACCACTCATGAGGCTGGTAACTACCTGGCATGTTTTTGGATTGATGGTCACAATCCTGGAGGCGGTTCGGTAAGTGTCAACCTTGACTGGAAAACTGGAATTGGAGCTAAGGATTGGGATTCAGTAGCGAGAAAAGAGAAGATTGAGGTCAGCTATTTGATACACATCACACGTATTATCTATCTACTAACTTTTGTTCATTTTAAGTGCTTTTATTTATGATGAGATTCCTAATTTCCATAATGAATGCACTGAGAACTACTTTGAAGATTGTTAAAATTGGAATGGTTGTCGAAATGAATTTATGCATCTGCTATTTTGCTTTCTGGTCATTAACAGTTTCAATATTAATTTATCAACTGTGAATCTCAGCCATCATTACTGATTCTGATATGGAGTCGATCAAGTGAGTCTTAACTCTAAATTTAGACTAGTGGAGTGGTGGATTGGTATTTGAGTTAATTATAGCTTTATAGAAGTCTTTAAATACCTGCGGATTTGTTATATGAAAGAGGCATTGCATTTTCCCTTCTAACAATAATGCTAGCTATTTTATTTGAAATAATTGAGAAAGTGTAAATTTGATTGATCCAGATCTCAAGTATGAACATCATCATGATAATTCTGTATATATTGGTGATGCAATAAGGTCTATGTTTGAATTAGTAGTTTGGATAATAAAGGAATAAATTTCTAAGTTTTCCAGAATTCCACCAGCAAAGTCCTGGCACATTCTCAGATTCATGGTTAATAGTTTAGATGCATTCAAGGACGTTCAAGGTTGGTTCATTGAAGGAACAATTGCTACACAGTGCTCACTTGGTGCATTTTACAGTTGCTATCCTTGTGTCCCAACTAGAATTGCCATTTGTACTTTTCCTCGTACTATCATCCTTGATAAAACTTGTTCCTAAGAATCTTCCTACATATAGGGTCTTGAGCTTGAGCTGCGGAAACTTGAAGGAGCAGTGGAAGCCATTCATGAAAATCTACTCTTTCTCAAGAGCAGGTAAGCTTTATATTCCTTATAAGAATGCACTTCACTCTTTTATATTCTTTAGGTTGTAATATGTATACACTTGGTTTTGCATATAATCAGAGAAGCGGAGATGAGGACTGTCAGTGAAAAGACAAACACCAGGGTGGCGTGGTTTAGCATAATGTCATTGGGCGTCTGCATTGCAGTTTCAAGTCTTCAGTTATGGCACTTGAAGCGATTTTTCCAAAAGAAGAAGTTGATTTGAGTTACACTACTTACATTATCTATCTAGAAGAAAATACTCATACCATGTAATGTAAACTATGATTAGACACACACCGGCAGTTCTTGTTTTTGTTCTTTTAGTAATGAAATTGTCATTCAAACTCAATAGTTTACATGATATAATCAAATTGGAAATGAAGGTCAAAATTCCAAATTGATTGCATAAACACACTTGACAGCTGAACCATAATCACATTGTTGCAAAAGAAATTATACGTTTGCAGGAGATAGAGATGGGCGCACATTTATTTGTGGAGTTGGGTTTACATTGCTTTGTCAACTGAATCATGTAATGAGAGTGCAACATTGGTAAAAGGAGACTTGTTATATAAGCATCGAGTAACAGATAGCTTTTGCATAATCCTGCTCGTGTATTTGTTGCTGTTTACCAGAAGATCATCATCCATGCAAGTATTGTGCATTATTTGCTTTGAATGGTAAAGCATATACATGGGAGATTCATGATCCGAAAAGGACAGTCTAGAATGATTTGGGTGAAACTTCCCTACAGCTTAGGAATAAATCAAAGCAAGTGGGTAAGCCTTTGAATGATTATAGTAGGAAGCGATGTGCAAAAGGCTGGATTTGGAGGAGAGCGGAAAAAGAACAAAATTGGAAGCAAGTGACGGTGACGCTGGGAAAGGACTGGAGTATGTAAATCTTGAGGGGTCCGAGGCTGAGCCAAAAATGATGATAACCAACACAGGCAGGAAAGCAAGTCTGATTCAAAGAAGAAGAAGAAGGGGTTCTACTTAATTTGATATGCATGTTGCAAGAAGACTCATGTCAGGTATGCTAATATATCTGCAGGCAGCAATGGAATTAGAGGCTCTTGTTTGTATTTCAACTCCTCCTAGGTTCTCTATTGATATACTAAGCAAAACAAGGTATATGTTGTTCTTGTGTTGGTGAATGGAGTACTAGCTAGTTTGGCAATCGAATCCTTTCCTTACACTTTTATAATTCCTATTGCACTGATTGAAGTAATTTACTTATTATTTTTTGAGTCAATCCAGGCTAGACACCGCTAATAATGGTTCTTTTGTTAGGATTGCGGCTCAAAACTGATTCCTTATATGTTTTTGATTCTTTACTTCTGAAGGCTTTAGGTAAGTTATTCTAGTATATCTAGGATTCTTAGAGTTTATCCTTAGAAGTAGTGATTTATGATTCCTGTTATGGTTCTAAATCCTATTGTAAGTCGGACTAATTGTGAATCTATAAATAGGACCTTAGAGACATAGTTTTAGGTGTGGTGTGATGTAGATCAATTAAAAGTTCTGATCTTGAATGTTGCAAGCTATGGGAAATTGAATGTATTTGAGAGTTCTCTGCTGAGAGTCTAAAGTGTGAGGAGAGAGGTTATTTGAGGGTAGAAGAACTGAATTGTTCTTCAGTTGTAATCTTCTTCTCGTTTAGTGGATCCATCATCATCATCTGAGGACGTAGGTCATATGATTTGACTGAACCTCGTAAAATATATTGTGTTCGTGTTACATTGTTTCTGGTCATTGTCTTCATTCAATCTCGGTCCTAAGCTAGGGAATTCGGAGGGTGACCCGGATTTCCTAACATCTTGTGCTGGTCGAATGCACATACTTGTTATCTCACAAATCCAGGCCTTTCGGGGGCTTTTGTTATTCCATGCCTACTTCAAGTTATTACTAGATTTTGTTATTCCATGCACACTTGATGTCTCACTATGCGTAGTCTGCTATGGTGCTATATATGTTAATTTTCGGCCGTCTTTTTTGTAAAAATTATCTAGTATGGAGCCATTTATGAGGAGAACGTTGAAGCATACCTTTACCTAATCCCCAGACTGTTAGATGGAATATTGCTCGCAAAAAGTTTGATATTAGTGATCATAATGTAGGGAAACTTTTAAGCTGCAAATAATATAGGAGTGCTTTAATTCATTTGTGTTCTTATTGCATTAGATTGCCACTTAGTACCATGCATGATGTGAGAGAGGAACCGAGGCTTTTGGTAATATGCCATTGCCAGCATATGGTCCATGGAGTGAACAAGTAGCTAGTAAGGTTGATTCTACGTACCTTTGTAACCTTTTCCCTCGTGAAGTGAACATCCGCATGCTTGATCTTCGAACTGTGTATGCAGTTGGAAGCTACAGAGATGACAGAAATGTTTCCACCATCAAGTACAGGAGCTGCAGGAACTTGATCATTCTGCAAGGATCTGTAAATAATTACGTTGTCTATAATATAGCCTACTCATATTTCAAGGTCGATTTTTTTTTTTAAGTCGGGCATAGTGTCACGGGCCTAGCCCTTCGGCCACCACACTTGGCCCATGCGGCGCTCCCATGCCAGGGAGCCAGCCTTATTAACCGAGGCAACGACTGGTTTCGCCCTGCCTTGGGCTCGTCAGGGGATCGGCTCCAGACCCCGACCAGTTTGTGTAGGGATGACCTAGTCCCCTCTTCAGCGTTAAGTCCTCGACCAGCGACAAGCTCCCCAAACTCAACCGGGTCGGCCTGCCTGAACTCCAAAGGGACTGCACGTATGCCCCTACACTCCTTGATCTTGGAGCGCAACCCCGCATATCCATGCAGCTTGACAACCAGTGTCGCTCATGATGACACTCCCGAAAGCGGGACGTGACAATAGTCTCAATTAGTTATTATTATTAATAGTAGTTGGATAGTACATCGAGAGGGACATCAAGGGAGACGTAGAGCATGTACGTCGTGTCATAGAACAACCATCTTGTACAAGAACATCTTGAATATATAATATCCAAGGTTCTAAAAGTTGGCGCCTAGGCGCTGGGAAGAGTAAGGCCGTTCCGAATATGGCCTAATCGGAGCTTCTGCACGGAAAGAAGAAAATCGGCTGCCTAGACGGCTTCAGCGGCGTCTGGGTGGACTAGGCGGTGCCTAGGCAGCTCTGATTACGCTGCCCTTTTTTTTTTTTTTTAATCTCCACAATTCAAAATCAAGCTACACATCATCTCTACTATCTCTATTTCTCTTCGGTATGACCGCCGCATCGTCGCCTCTCCTCTCTCCGGCACGGCTTGGTAAAGATCTGGGTTTCTAAAAAAAAGTATAGAGAAGAAGGATTCCATATCTAGGTTTCTAAAGAAGTGAAAAGAGAAGGATCATGCGAACATGTAGATGATGAGAGAAAACTACGGTGATACTGCAGATTAGAAGAAAGAGATTTGAAGAATATTGCCAAGCCAAATTGCATAACTCAAGAACATGGTGGTCTGTCTTTTCCGTTTCTTATTCCAAGAAAAAATGGGGTCTAGAAGTGTGGGAGTTCCCTAGACGTATATAGTCAAGTTTGACCAAAGGTATTCTTAGTCTCTTAAATATGTGATGGATAAGAGGAAAATAAATTGTTAGACCCGCATATAAGTATTTTTAAACATTATATCACTTTTGATATATTTATTTATATAATTATTTATTATTAAAAAAATATATATATAAAAATACAAATTCGATTAATCTTTTAGGTGCTGTCCGCCTGGCTAGCGCCCAGCGTTTTTTAGAACCTTGATAATATCAGGAGTCTCATCAACCCAAAGTTCATTTAAAAGTGATAATCTAACAAGGTGTATAAAACGATTCACAACACAATTTGCTTCACGATAGACATGTCTAAATATAAGTATAACAATATTGAAAGCCTCCCGGTAATGACAACAATCAATTAAAATACTGCTAATCAAGGTCGAATTTTCAAAGAAGGAAAAAATACAAAATGTACTAACAGTAAATCTGTAAATTATTCATGGTTACTCATGGGTAACACCAAGAGACAGAGTAAAAATAATGTTTTACTGTATGGGTTTTACAGGAGCTTCATGATTAGGCATGATCTGAAACTCCTTAAACCAAAACTAGAAATCTCAAACTGCAGTGCCTTCCTTACTTGAGCCTTAAGCTAAAGGCCGAAAATGAAAGTTGGACGACTGGCCACATTGTTATCCCCCCAAACCCACAAACCCCCTCTCCCACCAAATCAAGTTTTCCCGCCAACACAATCCCACCCACCTCTCCCAGACGCCACTGTTCTATCCTCTGCTCTGCAGAGTTACATCAACTCAGACAACCCTTCCCCAGGCCAAAAGATCCATGCCCACATTCTCAAATCCGGGTTCCGACCCAATAACAATGTCTCCATCAAACTCCTCATCCTCCACCTCAAATGTGGGTCACTCAAATACGCACGCCAGATGTTCGATGAATTGCCTGCAAGAACTCTTTCGTCTTATAATTACTTGATCAGTGGGAATCTCAAACACGGCCAAGTGGAGGAGTCGCTGAGTTTGGTTAGGCGGCTGGTTTTATCTGGGGAGAGGCCTGATGGGTACACCTTTTCGATGATTTTGAAAGCCTCCACTTGTAATGGTAATGTTGCAGCATTGCCACCCAGTTTGGGGAGAATGGTGCATGCCCAGATAATTAAGTCGGATGTTGAGGGTGATGACGTGCTTTATACTGCGCTTGTTGCGTCTTATATTAAGAATGGGAGAGTTGGATATGCGAGGCGTGTGTTTGACATGATGTTGGATAAGAATATCGTGTGTTCAACATCGATGATTTCAGGGTACATGAGTCAAGGATCAGTGGAAGATGCTGAAGATATATTCCGGAGAACAGTTGAGAAGGATGTTGTGGTGTTTAATGCAATGATTGAAGGTTACAGCAAATCGGTTGGATCTGCTAAGAAGTCAATTGAGTTTTACATTGATATGCAGCGGTTGAATTTCCAACCCACTATCTCTACATTTGCTAGTCTTATTGGGGCATGCTCGGCGCTGGCAACATTTGAAATTGGCCAACAAGTGCAATGTCAGCTTATGAAGACCAACTTATTCATGGATATAAAGATGGGAAGTGCCCTTCTAGACATGTACTCGAAATGTGGAAGAGTTGAGGATGCACGTAGAATTTTTGACCACATGCCTCAAAGAAATGTGTTTTCATGGACTTCGATGATTGATGGTTATGGGAAGAATGGATATTCTGATGAAGCACTTGAGCTTTTCAGTGTAATGCAGAAAGAATACCAAATCAAACCCAATTTTGTCACATTCCTCAGTGCTCTCTCAGCTTGCGGACACGCTGGGCTGGTTGATAAGGGCCTTGAGATATTCGAAAGCATGAAGAGAGACTACTCAATAAAACCAACAATGGAGCATTATGCTTGTATGGTTGATCTCTTGGGACGTGCTGGACGTTTGCGTCAAGCATGGGAGTTTGCAAAGGGGATGCCTGTACAGCTCAATTCTGATGTTTGGGCAGCTCTTCTTAGTTCAAGTACAGTACATGGTGATATTGAGATGGCAAGGATAGCTTCCAATGAACTTTTTAAGCTGAATCCTGACAGTAGGCCAGGGGCATATGTTTCATTCTCTAATAATTTGGCAGCTGCCGGGAATTGGGACAGTGTAAGTGAGCTTAGAGAGAAAATGAAGGCTCGGGGGATATCTAAAGATATTGGATGGAGTTTGGTTGGTACCGACAGTAATTGATGAATTTCTGAAAAGCTACTATGGAGTAGAGGAGGTCACTGCAAACAAGATCTATGGTTGGATAGCAGGAAGATTTCAAAGTTGATGACTGCTCCAGCGCACGATAATGTGCAGGTAGCAAACGATCTATGTGGATCTAGAAGTTACTCTACAGCCATTGGTTCATGGAGTTTCGTACACATCAAGGCAGTTAGATGGGCTCAGCTTTAAGAGCTGAACTGGAGAATCACTTCCTCTTAATTTGAGATACAGTAATCAAGTAGAGTATGTCTGTTCTTTGCCACAGACTTATTCTGTTGGAGTGCAACAAGAAAGAATCCTAATTCAGTAATTGTGAACTAATGCAGTCAGTAGTTCAAGCTTTTCACTCTCAAACTGGATCATAGACGCTATTGGCTCCATACTTAATTGACGGTCCCAAGTCTTAAGCCAGGAAGTGAAACATCCATGTCTTGGAGAAAATGTCCCGACCAAAATATCTCAGAGGCAGTGTCAGCCGTTGGTTGATCAGTTTCAGGCTGATCAAATGACTCTGTTTCAGGCTGTGTATGGCCAACCCCCTCCCACGGTTCAGCAGTATATACCTGGGACTACTTCCAACAATGTGGTTGATGTTGCGTTGCAGGATCACGACACTCTTGAGCCACCTCAAGGATCATCTGGCTATCACTCAAAACCATATGAAGCAACAAGCTGACAAGCACCGGACTAAACGTAGCTTTGAGGTTAATGATTAGGTTTTCCTCAAACTTCATCCTTACCGACAGCAATCCTTGGTACGCAGGCCTTCCCAAAAGCTTGCTCCCCGTTTTTACTGTCCATTCCAAGTTGAGGCCAAGATCGGCAAAGTGGCCTACAAGCCCATCCTTCGGCCAATTGCAAGCTCCATCCTATCTTCCATGTCTCGTTACTCAAGAAACGGGTCGGCAGTGGCACTCCTGTGGCCACAAATCTGCCTCAATTTGACACATGAGGCCTCATTGATTGGCAACCAGACCGGGTACTTGACATGGCAGTGGTTACCATGGGCAAGAGAGCAGTCACAAAATGGTTGCTGGCTTGGAAAAGTTTACCTCTGGAAGATGCTACCTGGGAAGAGGCGTACTCCATGGTGTGCAAGTTTCCAGACATTCAAGCTTGAGGACAAGCTTGTTCTCATGGGGGGAGGACTTGTTAGGATCACTCCCTTACCTACTGCTCTCCTAGCCCATTATCTCTAAAGCCCAGCTCCTCGGCCCGACAACAAGCTCTGTGCACAGCTCTAGTACATCCAACTTCATGCCTCTTCAACTCTTGAACCCAATCCATGCATTTCCAGTTTGCTATCTTGTCTCTTTAGACAAGCTCCAATCTTGTTTGCATTCAGTTAGTGGTGGTCCTGAGCCACAACTGTCTATTTTGAATTGTAACCAAACTCTTATATGTTGCTACCTTCCTTTGAGAAGAGTATGAATGAAATGCAATTGCTTTAGTTTATCTGTTTTCCCCTTTTCTTCCTGTTATAGTCTATTATCCATGATTGAGACCCCCTTTGAAAGAAGGATCCCCTGATACATGCAGGGCTCTCCCCAACATGATTCAGTGATCAACTGGTCCAGTTTTTAGATCCCCTCCAGGATAAAATAAAAACACCAGCTAACTGAAAATTATTATTCAACTAGTTCAGTTAAAATAAAAAGACAAGATCAACATTAAGGATGACTAAAGAGATCGATCTGGCTAGCTTTTATTTAATAGAAGTACCTTGAAATACAAGAAGATCACTTGGTTACACCAACATACCAACAAGGGACAGCTTCCCTGCTAATTTAGAGATAGCGCCTGTGTGCGCTGATTTTGTGCTTTATCAACATGTATAGAACAGACCTTCCAACACCTGGAAACAGCCATCCATTTATCATCAGTAGCTTTCTTGTTTTGCTTTTAGCAGCATACATGTACTGCGAAAGTGCAACGCCACAATTGCAAATATGCCAGCATCTTATTATAATAATATGAATGACCAGGAGCTTACCCTCTTTGCAACATATTCTCAACGTAAAAAACATATCATCAATAGAGCAATGACATAAACATTGAATATATAACCCAAGTGGAATCCGCCCAAAGCATTGACTTGCAAAATACGTACTGAAATTACAATTTTATCAGGAAAAGAATATTGAAATTGCAAATGAGATTTTGCATTTGTAATTGTTGAAAATACAACTGCAAAGTGCATCTTTTGATTTGTATTTGAAACTGTATTTGAATAACATTAATTGTAACATAAGCTTCAGAAGTGTTGAAAAGTACTACCTCAACTATTTGCAGGACATCATGGTTGGCCGCTACATTTTCTGAACCAACAACTACCTGAAGGCTGAAGCAATCTGATTAGTTTCCATATGATGTGTACTTGAAACTGTGCCAAGGTGATGGCATTTGAGATCTCACATCTTGACTGGATTAGGAATTTAGGATCCATGAACTCCTGAGCTAACTGATGGAGGCCATGTCGCACAGAACATCACCGTTTGGCAAGCTGCAGAGTCAAGAGATGTCTATCAGTGGAATGCAAAAGCCTAAGAAAATTAAGAATAGAAGGCCCTACACTCGGTGTACTTAAAGCAAACATAAGTACCTTCACTAGTCCTTATTTGAGTTTTAGAGTTAAACTGGATGCTTTTCCAAGAATAGCATGTACTGAAACTACTCATGGTATTCTCTAATATAACAACTGAGAACAGGCTGGGAGTAAAAGGCATTGCTTCTAATCTCACATTAGTAATGTACCACTGTCATCATTATATTCACATACATGAGAATTATAGAATAATCGTTATAATCTCTTCCCCTCCCCCCCCCCCCCCCCCCCCCCCCCTCCTCTCACACACAAAAAATATCAAGAACTAAAACAATACCATAAACCTTGTATCTGAGAAGACTAGGGAGGGTTTACTGCCCAAAACCCAAGAACTAAAACAATACCATAAACCTTGGAAAGAAAACAACTTTTCGTCTGGATGGCAGTGGAAAACCAAATAGCAGGTCGGAAAATGAAAAAAAAAAATATGAAAAAGAGATTATACCACGTCTGTCCCAGTATATAGCGGACTTCAGGTTCAAATCTCATGTCAAGCATTCTATCTGCTTCATCAAGGACCTACAGAGTATTAATGGTTAAAAAGAATTCGCACCCAAACTATAGTTGACAAATATAATTTTTCAAGCAACACAAGAAGTTGCAGATACAATGTACTGCCTGCTAGCACAAGAATATCATGTACTATTATTACATTCTGGAACTACTTGGCAAACAAATTTACAGACCCACATGGGGTTAGGAAGCCATGACACTGCAGTCACAAGCAAAACGGAATAGGTGAAAACTATAATGAGCTCTGGATCTTAACCCCTACCAAAAGACATTTCCACCATTGCAAGATAGCTAATACAAATTCTTATACTTGACATTTCACAGCCTAATAAACTTGACTCCTTTTTAAAGAGACTGATGTGCAATCATAAAATGGAATTCAATTATGCAGAAACCAGCAACATAAGTCACCATAAGAAAAGGTAAGACAAAATGTAGCTCCTAAATGTAGAACCAAGACAAAATAAATAAACAAGTCACACCAGGGATTTTCTGTACACTTACCGCAAACAATACCTCCTGAAAAGCAACACAAACCCATTTCAATGAGATCCTTCAGACGACCAGTGTTCCAATAACGAAGTCCTAGTACACACACACACAAAAAAACCATGAAATATTAATATAAGAAGACGAACTGGGGAACCAAAGTACACAATAAAATCTTTATGTAATACAAAAATGACAACAAGCAGAAAATATTCAAGTGTTGCGAGCATCCAATACTGGACTAAGTGCTGGTAAAGTAACTCCTCCCTCATCGGCAACAATTAACTAATTCAAGCCTTCACCAAAATTAAATTTCATGTAGCTTCAGATGCAGACAGAAAAAGACACCAAGAATACAGTTATGATTCTGATCATGGCAGGCTTCTAAGTCCCAAGGTTAGTAACTCATACACAGTCCCAATTGTGGAACAATGTGCATAGATATTGTTTACTCTTAGGATTGTACGAAATCATTCTTGACCGACCAAAAGAAATCCTCTCCTCCAGCACAAGATCCCCGCATCTTTTAAAACCATATATCCTCGCTAGATCAACATATATTTTGAACAATTTAGTCCACGACTCTGCAACACCATATTGTCGCATAACCCAAATGTCACAACCCTGATCTCTCTCTCTCTCTCTCTCTCTCTCTCCAAAATAAGGCCTGC
Source organism: Fragaria x ananassa (assembly GCA_034370585.1). Taxonomy (NCBI): domain Eukaryota; kingdom Viridiplantae; phylum Streptophyta; class Magnoliopsida; order Rosales; family Rosaceae; genus Fragaria; species Fragaria x ananassa. Next base: position 18,755,322 of record CP139757.1, on the reverse strand, counting down.
CATGATTCCTCTTGAGAATTCCTTTATTACGATCATCCTAATTAAGTTAGGATCATAAGTTACAACATAACACGATTGTGGATGAGAACCATTTCAAATATTGGGTTTAAGCAGTGTTGTTACTCATTATATAATTTTGTATGATTGGCAGCATGTGAGCTAAGATCTTCAAGCTGGTGATGCATGCTGGTTCTCTTGGGATGCCAAACAACAGAACAAGAATGAGTTCCCACCATTTGTGCAAGAGTGCCAACAATAGTCATCCACATCTTCTGGCTGCTGGTTGACAATCTTTTCATCTTTATTTTCCTGTTGTTCTTAATCCTACCTTGTGGGGGAACAATCTCTTGTGACTTGCGACATTCTTTGATATTGTAGCACCAGCTTAACCTATAGCTATTTCTACTGTTTTACGCCACAATATTATTAAGGAGGAGCTCATGTGTTATATGGTCTCGCATGAATTGGCTGTTCTTATGTAATTTTTGGCAGAAATAGCTATTCTAATGCAAAAAATAACAGAGAATTTTTGGCAGCTCTTCTTAGTTTTATCTCAATGTAATTGCAATGGTAGGTGCTGTTCTATAACTTTTCATATAATCTATTCTTTAGATAGAAAATTGCGTGCAAGCAAATACTGAAGCAGAACTAGGGACTACCCGACCAATGAGACCATGTCTGCTTTTTTAGGCATATCTCCAAGGAGCTGTAACTTCATTGGAGCTGTTAGTCCTCAGCCTATTCATTCCTAATTTTGTACCATAGCCATACTTCACCTTGCAAAATCGATTACCAGTTAAATTGCAAAATTCTCAGATGACTCTTTCATTTGTCTTCAGTCACATGCCTTCAGACCATCGATAGCAACAATCATCCTGATGATCTTTTGGTCTATATTATTTTTGTGGACAACACAACTGTGAATTTTCTTGTTTTCATTGCAGACTTTGAATTCTATGTTTATCATCAATGCCGGTTTTGGTTTTGAATGTTGTGGAGCACTGTCAAGTCCTTCCTTGATCCCAACAAAACTGAAAATATTAATGTCACTATACCTTTCTGAGCTAAATGTTCCTGTTGTAGTCATCCAGGTCCTTGGTAACAAGAGCAAATTACTTGAAATGAAAATATACAAAAACTTAAAATAAATTTAAAAAAAAAAAAATTGTAAGCAAAAGGGTCAAAAAGACCCAGAAACAAAGAAACTAGCTAGCTTGGCATCAGGCCTAACATAGAAGTTTCTTTGCCGAGTCACTCCATCAAGATCATCCAGATAGGCAGAAGAGGCATGGATAGGAGGGCTATCAAACAAATTTATGTTGGAAATTTTGGTCGATGGATGTTAATATTGCCACCGAATTTTGTCAGCTACAAAATCATATAAATACATAATATTATTAACAAATAATATTACTTATAATTATGCCGAAATAACTAGAAAACAACAAAATATAAATACTTATCTTTGATTATAAAGTCTGCGTCAAAAACTTGATATGGTAAATGTTTAAGGTTGAGACGTGTAAACACTGCCCTTAAGAGTATATTTTTCCCCTCGGAGACAATGTCTTTGTGTAACAAGTTTATGGCGCCCTACCCTCCAAGGTACAACAATTGTTGATCCTCGTAAGCATACACTCACAATACTTTCATAGTAACCTCTTGAAATAACCGTTTAAGGGTCTTAAAAATGTCATGACCCGTCTCGAATTTCACCCTAAAACCCGAGATGAGTCCTGCGGGGACCACCTCTAAGGAAAATTTACCGAAGGATTCGGCAAACCTCCCTTGAAATGAACAACCGTAACTCGGACGAACAGAAAAGAACCACTTAATTAACCAAAATAAATTAACATTCTCCGCTACAACCCAAAAGTAGCCAGAATGAGATATACAGAAATCCCAACAGTATTCAGAGCTACTAAAATTTAAAACACAGTGGAAGCTAACAATCCCCTAGTAGATTAAACAGGTAACCTACTGGCGAAATGTAGCTGATAGATGGGTCACTATGCCTCGACGTCGCCTTCTAGACCTCACGCGAACGTTGTAGACTGGGCATTTTAAAAACGAAGAGCCCAGGGGAAAATATTCAAAAACGTCATAGTGAGTGGACAAAAGCAATTCCGACAACAAATAAATATTTCCCCAAAAATACTTTCAAAGAAAACGTTTTACTCGAAAATACTAAACTGGTATCTAGCCTCGCTAGACTCCCAAACTTTAAGAAAGAATGCCTCTCAGGCTAGAATATCATATATATCAGTATGTATTCACACTCGACTATCTCTTGTATGATATCTATGAATAAGCTCGAAAAATAGATAAGCGTACAAGACTACGACGCTGGCATCTAACGCTCACGTCACCCCATATTGGAATTGTGTCTCAGTATGGGGGAATCGTCCGAGTGGTATATATACATGCTTATTCCTTACACGAATTCTATGAATGAATTCAAAGAATAGAAAGTCGTACAAGGCTACGATGCTGGCGTTTAACGCTCACATCACCCCATACCAGATTTTAACTTAATAATCCGCCAAAAATATCAAACTTCAAAAATTCCCAAACCTATCCAAAACTCCTCCAAAAATTATAAAACTCATTCCAATAAACTCCTCATAAAATTCTCTACAAAAAAACATTTTTCCCAGCGGCGGCTCTGCCGGCAACGGCTGCTGGCGGCCAGCTTCGGCGACCTCCAATGCCCACCAAAATTTGACAGCACCTTCCTCTCAACCTCCTCTATAACTTTCCTAACTACTACAAACACCAAATTCAAGCCTAACTAAGTCAATTGAACGAAAACACACAAAAAGCCTTAGAATTTCTATTACCGAGGGAGCCCTTTGGAGGGATTGCTGCACGGGAGGAGGGCTTTCTTTTGAGCCAAGACTCGCCGGCTATGGCGGCCGGAGGAGGGAGTTCCGGCGACGAAAGCCTTTGGGCAGTCGGAACTTCCGGGCGGGATTTCTTCTGACCGACGGTGCTAAGGATTCTCTCACCTGTCTAGGATGAGAGCTAGGTCGGAGGCCGACCGATTGGGACTGGCGCAGCGGTCTGGGGCGGCCTGACGGCGGCAAACGGACGTCGGAAAAAAATTTAGGCATAAAACAGGTCTGGGAGAGGGAAAGATAGCGGGGAGTGTGGAAGAGAGAGAAGAAAATGGGTTGGGCTCGGCCCAGCCGGGTCCAACCTCCCATATACCCAAATCCAAAAATTCAACACCCTAAAAAATAATACCTTAATAAAAATTACATTTTACTAGCAAAAATATTTATTTTTACCATCGTCACTTTTTCTTCTTTCGAATAAATACTTCAAAATAATTGTCCCTTAACACCACTCCGTGGACCAATTAAATTAAACACTTACTGACGAATATGGTAAAATTCTTATTACCACCGTGTTAGTAATTAATGTAAAAATTAAAGGTCGGGACGTGACAAAAAATGTGTATCGATATGAAACTAAATGCTCAAGTAAAATCAGATAAGAAAACAGCTAAATATGAACTAGGAAATTTTTACGAACAATATGGCTAACATTCCTTACTTCCTTCAAGGAGAAAAAAGGCAAGCAATAAATTTGTATCATCTTTTTATCTCAATGGGGTGATTCCTCTACTCCCCACAAATTGGATACATTAACATTTACTTATCATGATTACATTGAAGCATGGAGTAAAATCTTTCTCCACCAAATTGAAGATTTTAGTCACTCATGGTTCATCAATTTCGATAGAAAATTCAAACGCCAATTTCCTATGTGGTTTGGAAATTGGTGGAATGATCATGGGTGCCCCCATAGCCTTCTCCGATCTCTAACATGCAGTCACTAAATTTGCTTCAATCATGGCCTTCTCCGAATATGAGAAAAAGTTTCCCCCCACTCTCCATTTCATGGCCAAATATAAAATTCCTTGGATTTTCAAATAACAATATAAAATTGAAACTGAAGACCATATGATCTTAAGACAACTTCTAGTCAAATGGTGAGATGAGTTCAAAACTGAAAGAGTTTTATCCCAATTTGATGAAGAATTTCTAGTTATCCCATCTAATCCAGCAACTTTGGCTTCTAATAAACCGACATCCCTAATTCCTCAGTCAAAATCCCAGATTTCTCAACCAACACCCATTTCTAAGAAACCAATTTCTAGTCCATCCACATCATCCAAAGCAGATGAATTAAAAGAATTAGCCAAGCAGTTATTACAACAGGCAAACAGTCTATCAGCTGAAGATGAAGAAGAAGAACACTCACATTCAGAATCATCATCAACCCATAGTCACCAATATTCAACCCATAGTCACCAAGGTTTTCCCAGACAACCAACCAAATGAGCCGATTATCAAGATAGTCAAGACTCATATGTTGATTTCTAGTAAAGTCCAGTTCGAAGAAGAATCAGTGAACAAACAAAGCTCCAATCATTAACAGTAAAATCCGTGACAGACAAGTTACTATTCATTAACAGTAAAATCTGTGACATACAAGTTACTATTCATGAATAGTCACTTTTTTACTATTCATGAATAACCATTTTTTTACTATTTATCACTTTGTAATTTTTGTATATAGACGATTCCAGTTTCATAGTACACATGCTTCATTTTCTCTTCTCTCTTTCTCTCTAGTCAGAGCCTCCTTCGTCCTCTAGTTTTTGAACTATCATAGTACACTCATGCATTGATTTCAACTAGCAAGTCTTGTTGATTTCAACTAGTCAATTCATTATGCTTATAAAACTATCCTCAATTCAATAAATGATATATATATATAGCTCAACAAAGAAAATTGGTTACAAGTCATGATAATGAGCATCAACTAATCATAACTTTGGTCATTATAATATGTGTTACAATTGTAACGGATATATTTATGGAATGAAGGTTATGTTGAAAATCAAAGCACCAATTAATTAACTACAATTAAACTCAATAAATAATTTTTGTATTTTGAAATATCACATCAAAAATTCTAATAGTCCGCCACATATTTCAAAATGCAAAAATTTAAATGAAATGAGAGAAACGGAAGAGTGTCAAAGGTAAGTGAGAGTACAATGGTTTTTTTTCAACTATGAACCAACCATAGGATAAGATAGCTATGCCACACAGAAATTTGGTGAAAATGAAATTTTCTATGAACCATAATAAGCTACTATCCATATTGAACCTCTATCAGGCTTGTCCTGTGAGTAGGCATGAATAGGCCATGCGCCCCTACCTGAATATTCATGAGTGCTCTAGAAGACTTTTCCAAATCTCATAGAAAGCGGCCCCACTTTCACACTCATATAGGTGAGTCCATCAAGTGTGTATTGAAATCAGACACACCACTCAACTGTAAGGGCTATGGTACTCATTAAGAACAAAGTGCATCCTTGTACGTTCCAGTTAAAACACTATCTTTACATCATAGAGATAGACTCTACATTTTTTAATTTGCTAGTGCACCACTGATCAACAAATGACTTGTTATTACCTATATGAACCTACTTCATAGGATCTCCTAATCACATAGTTTGGGTTACTGTCACTCTTGACTTTGTTGCAGGCATCATTTCATCTCCCTCGACGTATAACCACTAGCTTTGGCCATTAACTTACTGGTTGTCAGAGTATTGGCCAAAATCAACTCTGACGCATAAAACAATGATTGTATAATTTCATCAATAAGTAATATCATTGGATATAAAGCCCTTTTCTTTTCTTTTTTCTTTTTCTTGTTCTTCTTTGACCCCCACATTTTGGGTCTGATTGAACAAGCCATAAACTCATTGACACCGACACGATAGTATGTATGAGCCACATTTATTTAGGTAACTATCTTAGTGTGTACCAAATTGTACCTTTATATGACCTTTGTCACCCCTACATTTGTAGCCATCAAATTCGAAAGGCTACACAAATTCAAAAGGCAACCATAAATCTTTATGGCAACATACCAAGCCAATTATCTGAGCAAATACCCAGTAACCCATGATATATAATTAGGCAACTGTCTTAATAGTAACCATATCCTCAAGGCAATCATATTTAATTTCTTTCAATCATAACAACCAATTTCAATTCAGTGTAATAATAACACACACCATAAATTATAATTACCGCATGCATCACTAAGAAATGATTGCCCATTTTAATGCTTACTCATAAAGCATTTAGACTATAAGCACATTTACATTGTAACATATGTGATATGTTACAAGTTGTTCAATCATCACAATATCATACATGTTAGTGTAACCATGCAGAGTAAGTAATATTAATAGAAAAATGGATACTAAGCAAATAATATAATGATCATGCATGATGACAATTATATAATACGAGAGCCTAATATAATTCCATCAGTAACAAATTAAAAGCAACCCTTTTGGATTTAGTAGAAGGTTTACAAAGCACTTTTAAATGATAGCAATCTCATAAAAATATAAAATAATATAGTAGACTAGTAGTAGAAGACTTATCTTTATATCAACGTTTCTATCACAAGGAAACATCCGCCAACGATACCTACTCTTAAGATTGTTGGAAATTTTGGTCGATGAATGTTAATATTGCCATCGAATTTTGTCACCTACAAAATCATACAAATACATGATATTATTAACAAATAATATTACTTATAATTACGTCGAGATAACTAGAAATCAACAAAATATATATACTTATCTTTGATTATGAAATATGCGTCGAAAACTTGATCTAGTAAATGTTTAAAGTTGAGGAGTGTAAACACTGCCCTTAAGAGTATATTTTGCCCCTTAGAGATAATGTCTCGGTGTAACAGGTTTATGGCGCCCTACCCTCCAGGGTACAATGATTGTTGATCCTCGTAAGCATACACTCGCAATACTTGGATCCTAGAACCACTTGATAACTTCCTTTGGCACTTGAAAGATGAATTTGAGAGCATATGATTAAGTAGATTGAGAGGACTAATTAGGAGAATGTTTTGGTGATAATATACAACTGTTATATATATCATGACCATGAGGCGGGGATATATATGCAAGTCAGGATAATAAGCATCAATTAATCATAACTTTGGTCATTATAATTGACAAAAAGAGTTAAAATGTGTTACAATTGTAACGGATAAATTTATGGAATGAAAGTTGTTGGAAATCAAGAACCAGTTAATTGACTATAATTACACTCAATAAATAATTTTTGTATTTTGAAATATCACATCAAAATTCCAATAATTTATTGATTTTATTCCATGAGTCTGGACGATGCTTTGCTTGCTCTGTAGACGTGCTTTAGTGAGAAGCATCGGAGATTCCTGATTACAGTCCGTTTCTACTTCAATACAAGGAATGTGGCATTTAAGAGCATGTTGAGGGCCTTAATATGCATACGATTCGTAATCCACAATCCAATAGAACCCCTAATAACCCCTCCTGCACCAATGCTTCTAGAAAGACCATTTCTACAATTCTACCACCATCAATGTTCAGTTTATACCGTGAGGGGTTTCATCCAATTCAGAAGATTAAGACAAAAAGAGTGATCAAATTGGTTTTCAACCGAGAACTATTCCATTCTGAGATGGTAGCATGAATGACCATACCAGGATATTTTGGTTTAAAGGCTCAAATATATGTTTGTTCCACTATTTCCAGAGAAACCCGCATATGAAAACAAAGGAAGAGCACCATGGATTTGCAGCATTGCATTTTTCTTTGCAAAAGAGATTACCATGCAACCAACCTTCCCAACTCCTGGAAAAAGAAAATCTAACAGACCATTGCAGTGGTATGAACAACTGTTGCAATGGAATATAGGACAAGCATCATCAAGTGTGAGATTCCATTTCAATCTCACAAATACATATTGAATATTAATTAACATTCTTATGCTGAAACAGAACATCAGGGTTATATCTATAACAATATAACTTTACAATTAGGTGGAAAAGAATTTAACATACAAAGAGACAGCTTTTCCTATATGGCAAGGATGACTATAAAAATGTCTGAGAAAACATTATGCTATATCAGGGAAAACTTTCTCCAAGAAATTGATGAAACGTTTAGCATACAGCTTGGGTTCAACAGCAGAAATGGTTAAAGGATCAAACTGCAATGATTTGTACGCGTGCTCTAATTTCTTTTTCACATTGTATTCCTGCAATATATCAATTATGCCCATATACAGGACCACATCATAAAATTCAAACAGTTCTACGTCTGTTGAATCAGCATCATCCTGCGGAACCTTATGATTGGCCTGAGCTGGCATGTTTACTCCCAATTGCACTCGTAACCTGAGAAAATGCAAGTAATTTATATCACTTGTGCTGCTCGGCATTTATCACACTGGTAATAAAGTTGAGAACTTATTCCTTTTGAAAAAAAAAAAAATTGAAGTATATAACTGTGATCGCAAAAGCTGATCCTTGAAAACCTGGTTTCATTTTAGTAAATTATATTTCTAACTCAACCCCCTTGCCAAAAGAAATATATATAAAGAACAGGAAGATTTTGTGGCTACCTGACGTCCTGACAAAGTACATAAGAAACATGAAATCCAAAAGTGTGGGACATGAGGTTGAAATTTTAACTCCACACGGAATGAAAAGCACTAGTCTAAAATAAGATGATATACTAATTGAACCTACCTTCCGGTACCAGGCAGTAAAAGATCAACTTCTTGGTCACCAAGAGAATATGCTTTCAACGTACTTCCCCTGATATGAGGACCTGGAGCAGTACTCACAGAGCCAGGTTCATGGGTTACCAGTACAAGACCTTTAGGAGGAATCGAAAACCCCCCTATAGTCACACCTGCTAGCACAGAAAAATCAGTATTGTCCTTCTAACATTAATAGAAAAAAAAGTTTAAGTGCAGTAGATCACAACTGAAAAGATCCAGCAATTCCAGAGCATGCATGTGTGCTTACCACTAACTCCAGATTTAGTCACAAAATCACTAGTTGTTCAAATAAAATTCAGATAACATATGTGCGCAACTATTTCTTGCATTACAGAAGTACTGTTCTGCTAATCCGTCAAGTTAGCTACACCAATAATAAGAAAAATTAGCTCTTTTTTTTATCTCAACAAAAACTATATGGTTCTCACAGAACTAGCAGAGAAATTTTTTTATTGGCGTAAATACAACAGGTTTTAGCTGCTGATCCAAACCACATGATCTTATCAATTTCCATTCCAAAATGCCGTACATGTCAGAGAACAGAGGCACTTCCAAATACTTTTGCAGTGAAACCTAAATGACCATCATAACGGGTGACAATTACCTAGATGTCAATGACATTGTGGAAGGATATTCTGTGCACTTAAGGATATCGGAAAATTCTGACATCACATCAGTATCAATCAAAACTTTAATCACTGATGAGAACTAGGTTGCTTATTTATTACAACCACTTTGTTTTCAAAACTTTATTTACTGATGAGAACTAGGCTGTTTTTTTTTTTTAAAGAGTTTGGTTGTGTGTTTGATTTTTATTTCATTTCATTTTTAGTGTAGTCCTGATTTTGCGATTATTCTGACTTTGATCTCACTGAGTGACCATTTAATTAAAATTTCGAGCGACTCCTGTTGGAAGGCAATACAACTCAAAAAAAAAAAAATCAAATTACCAAAAAAAAGGATAAAAGATTAACTTGAGTTTTTAGAGCATTCACTAAATGCAAAAGATATCAGACAACATGAAAATTTAAAAAATAAAATAAAATAAATATAATAATATTCATTTATTGAGATTCTTTAACAGGAAAAAAAAAATGCCTACCGTCACCTGTAGGTAAACTCTCATTATCAGGAGGCTGTGAAAAGGCCTTGAGGTTCTCAGGAGCTCTAAAATGCAATCCCAACAGAAGGCTATAATCGATTATCTGCTGAGATTCTAAGAACTTACAGTCTAGTGATATTTGTCTGCAAAACGAGGGGAAGAAATTTACAAACAGGGCTACAGTTATAAGCTCTCTTTTGCATATAAATGTATTTTCGCCACAACTCTTCTACTATAAGAGGCGAAATGATGATGGACCACAGTACATATTATAGTATAAGAACTTCATAAAGAACTTTTTCTCTTTTTTTTTTTTTTTGAAGATTCATAAAGAACTTTTCGCTTGTTGTTTCCCAAAGAACAAAATAAAGGCATGGTACCGATATGGAGTGTATATAAATGGAATTCAATAATGAACAATGCATAGAAAAACTTGTCAGAAAAGAAGTATCATTCCGGCAACTCTAATGCAGGTATGAATCCAATTTTTACAGATTCAGAATATGATCATCAATAGCTATTGGTAGAACAAAAACTCGGTTTTGAAAGGACTTACTTAAAAAGGGACTCTCGCAATAATTTGTCCATATGAAATTCAAATGGCAGATCAAGATCTTTCAATGTAGTATTTTCTTTTATCTTATCTGGATCTGTGCATCTTCCAAGAGTTGAACCCTTCAAATCAAAACGGCGATGTATTCGTAATTCAGTGCAAAACATATTCCCCATGACCACAAAGCGTACCTGAAAATATAACATATAGAAGTAGTCACACCAATCAGACCTGACACGAAAGTCAGAATTGAAACTAGAGCAATCTGACAGAGTCAATGTACCCAGGTACCTTTCTTCGAGTTTTTAATGTTATCCTATGGAGACCAAAAAACTTTGTTATTAGCGTGTTTTCATGTTCTCCTACATGGCAATAATAGCTAGGCAGCATCCTGAGCAGAACCTTTACACAAGAAAAAAGTAATAAGTCATCTGAAAACGCCAGACTTACACAAGAAAGGCCTAACAAGATCCTGAAGTTTTTATACCATAGACAAAAATAAAGACAACTAAAATTATAAAAGGATAACTAATTCATGTCCTATCAATTGATTGTACTAAAAGGGCAAAAGAAATACACAAAACGGTAAATATAATGCAACACTAACAGACAGAGCCAAACTTCAGCCATGGACAAGCCTTAAATTGGCCATTTGTTTCACACCTGAACCCATGGGCCTTGGCCTTCACAAATACCTCACCTAGTGCACCTGTGTAACTATCCCTCGAAAAGAAACAAAGAACAAAAAACCATCCCGGCTTCCCCCAATCTCTCTGCAACATCTTATAACAAATGCTTTCTGTCTTTGACATAGCAGCATGTCATTTTCCAAAGCAGCATCCTCTCTCATCTACATTCTTCTATATTCAGTTCTAAAAGGGGTGAAGAGGCTGAAGATGATACAAAAGTCCAACAAAAGCCCCTCAAGTGAGAATGGTGGGAGTTGCAATTTGTTGACCCTATCTAAGTGCAATGACCAGCTTTCCAGGAATCAGACAAAAAAACTATACCATGGATCCTGCATTCATGTTAAATTAAGGATCATATCAGCAACACTGTTTCCATCAGCATTCATAAAGGAGTTTTCCACTGAGCCGACTCAATACATTATATACACTTTAAGCGTTTGAAGACACTAGGCAACTAGCAAGTCCACCTCAACAGCACCTTTGACCACCAGACTCGAGGTAAAATGAAAACCTTCATTTTTATTCATGTTATTTTAAGGTGTCCGTTGCATCCATTTGAGGCATCAAATTACCAGATACTGATCAGGCATTGAAGTCTTTACCAAAAAGTTCGTACTTTGGAAACCCCTTCAAATCATTGAAAACAAACTTTCAGAGAAATAACAATGTAATTTAGCCGTACAAAGAAGTGGTAGTTTCAAAATATTCCTAGAAAGTAGTTTCCAAGCAAACAACTTTAGGACTTTTGGCAACTGACAGGTCAGAATTCAGAGAACCCACAGTTGGCCCAGTTGTAAAGAGTGAGCATGGACCGAGCTAGCTCCTAAATCCTTAGGTTCCAACCCCCAATTATTTGTATGATACAAATATAATAGACAATTACAATATATACCATATACATGTGTGTGTGTGTGTCCAATTTTATTCTAACATAATTACTAGGTATCAATCCGAAATTATTACCAATTTGGTGTGGTCTGCAGATGATTTCATGTATCTAAGGTTTACTTAAAGTGTTGTACCCTAATAGGCAGTAATGACTGATGTTTCTCAAAACCAAAGAAACCCACGGGAATTGGCGAAGGTAGTTTAACTTATAAAATAATCCTTCTGTAAGCTACATGAGGAGGGGTGTCATGATATTTTCTAGGATAACATCTCGTATGATTTAAGTTCTTATTTACAATGAAAATTTAACATTTATTTGATATTATAATTTCTCTTCATAGGAAAAAAAAAAATGTGTATATTGATCAAGGATTTGTCCAATTCTGTGCAGGTTACTCTTAGTATTTCTATAAGAGGTTCTCAGGGTGGGAAGAGAGGCATGCTGTTCATAGGAGGGAATTGGAGAAGCTTTCCTTTTCACTCTGTTAGTTATAAGTTCTACATGAAGAACTTAGACAACATGTTTCAAGCAGACATGCAAATACAAATGATGTTCTGAGTTAGATCATGCTTTTAAATGCCAAAACCCCGTTCGGATAACAAAAGCACTTTAGGTAAGGTTGACAAATATAGTTAAACTTGCTTTCTGGGTTATGGAAGCTTTTAGGGCTTTGCTGCCAGGGGGATTTCTCAAGAAGCATCTAACTTTTATAAAAATTTATGCAAGTCTATAAAAGTGCACCACTTCCTCCAAAGAATGCCAAAAACCGCCTCTGGACTGGTGCAAGCATTCATTATCAAATTTAGTATTTAATTATTTAAGAATGAAAGGGACCTAGAGTGATGCAGCCCTTATAAAAAATAACAAACTAAGAATACATTTTAGCAGTGAAACAAAACAAAAAACAAGAATAACAGCAAAAAAAGAAGGTATTTTGGGGGGAAAATGGACCAACTTGATAAAGGTCGGCTAACTGTTAGGTTAAGTTGATTCCAAAGAACAAATATTAGGTATTAATTATAGTACTACATACATATTTATACACACATGTAAATATGTGATTTAGCATAGAAATTTGCATGTGTTCAAACCTTCAGTTCAGATTTCTTTAAAGTCTTGATCACAAATCTATCATCGTGAGAAAGATAGAAGAGACTGCCACTTTTCCCTGGAGACGAGAGCTCTCTTAAGCCGTCATCACCACAAATGGACATCATGTACTCTGCTGCATCTAATTTGAACATCTCCCTTAAATTCCTGAAATTGTACTCTCTATCAGCACAAAGAAACTCAAAGTTGCTTATTTGCATATAGCAGGAAACATATACTTGCCAGATTGGGATATGTATATGATTAAGGCATATACAACATGGAAAGAAGAAACAGAATTCCAAAAACAAAAACAAAATCAAATCACAACAAAACAACCAAATGTCCAAAACCAAAGATGAAAAGCTCAAAGTAGACTTTATCTATTAATACTATTTTTATGGATTGAAGTACTAATACACAGCTTGAGAGTTACATTGATAGAGACCTATGCAGACAAATCTGTTCAGGTAGAAGAAATCAACCAATGCAAATGCATGATGCTTATCATTAATCTTTTTACAGTTTCAGGCAAGGTGCATAAGAAAACTTACCTGAAGACCATAGGGCAATAGTCTTTCCAAGAAAAATCAATCGAATAATGTGGAGGTGTAAACTGAGAACCCTTTCTGGGAAAATACATCCTTATTCTTGCTCGATCTCCAAAATCCGAAGATCGAACTTCACGTACAGGAACTGGTGTGATCTTCCCAACAGTGTACCTGTGAACTTCAAACATAATATTCAGTGTAACAAATCCTACCAAAAACACATAATTAGGCAGAAGACATATCTGCCCAATTAAACTGATATTTCTGTTGGGAGTTCAAACCTATATAAAATTTGTATAGCAATTTCTAAGTCAATTTTGTTTTTGCTAATCACAGATAAAAGTGTCGACTTATGTCACATCGGGAAGTGTCAGTTTATGAAAGGGTCTGTGTGTTGCAAAGGTAACAATGAAGAGAATATTCAGCCTGAACCATGATCAACACATGATTTCAAAAGTAATAACCAAGGAGGACAACATATGACTTAATCCAGCTACCAGAGGAATACTTAGTTAAATTAAAAATTTACTGGCAGACAAGTCCAAAATTTCAATCACCAATTTCCAAACATCAGGTATAATAGAGCTCATAGCGAAGAAATTACAAAGAATTAACGCACATGTGAACATACAAACTAAAGAGTATGTCCAACATTTAATGGTCAACTTTGTCCAGAGAGTAACATTAAACTTTGAGACTCAAAAAATATGGGTATAGCAATTTACCTGATACCAAGTTGCAGATTGAGCATTAAATAATAGCTCCTATTGCCTCTCAAAAAGTCTATGCAGGACTTCTTTGCTTCTTGCACTGAAATTATTTTACGTTGTTTACCTTTCTTTGAAATCTCCATACTATTCTTTACTTTTTCTTTGATCAAGACCCCTTGCATGTATTCTCGCTCATAGACTAAAGAATTGTTATCTTGCGCCTCCTGTTGACCATCCTCGGAGGTATGGGACAATGAATGAGAAGAGCCGTACTTCAGAAATTCTTTAGCAGGATCCAAATGGGTCCAGTTTTTATCTAGCGAAGTACATTTGTGTGATATACGACTTGTATTTCTTAAAATTCCACCTACAGACAATTTCTCAGAAACACTACGCTTTACACTTGGTTTTGCCTTGCCTTCTTCTGAATTTAGCAATGATACAGATGACAAACCTTTTCCATCATCATAATAACCTAGAGAGCTGCACCACTTCTTTAAGGACGGATGTTTAGTTCCAGCTGGATAGAATGTGCCTTTCCCATCCTTTAGCCCACGACTCCATGTTCCAAAATAGTATCCCCCACCTGCAAACCTATAAATTCCAGATCCATCTCTTAACCCATTTAACCAGAAGCCATTGAAAAGATCCCCATTGTCCCATTTCATGACCCCTCTACCACACATTTTCCCACCTTTCCAACTCCCTACATACGTATTCCCACTATTCCAAGAGTATCTACCATTACCTTCATGTACTCCTTCCTTCCATGATCCTTCATATATATCTGAATTAGAATAATGCTTTTTCCCAATCCCATGCTGAATATTCATCCTGCAACAACCTTGATAAAAAGAACCATCGGGTCCAGTAAACATGCCAAAACCATGAAGGTAACCGCCAGAGAATTCACCAACATATTGTGCTCCTGATGTCCAAATCATCTGTCCCTTGCCTGTCATTTTTCCTTCTTCCCAGTCCCCCTCGTAGACTGTTCCATCAGACCATGCATATTTACCCTTACCATGTGGTAGAATTCCCTTAAACTTTCCAATATAAACGTCTCTATTTGAGAAGGCTTTTTCACTGAGACTCAGAAAATGCAGAAAAATGAACAGTTAATTGATGTTATGTCTGTAGCCCAAATCAAGATGGGGAAGTTCAAGAGATAGAAAAGTGAAAGAGAGATAACCAGAGAATTATTACCTTTCACTGTCCTCCATAGTAGCATATAATACTTAATTTATCTGTTTTTGATAAAGTTCGTAAATTTCCTTCTCATACAGGCTTTCTACTCTTGAAAGGACAGCTAGTATGACAACGATAGTCACCAATCACCTTTTCACAAATATAGAAGCAGAAGTAAAGGTTTGGCTGTAAATATGACAGATATCTATGAAACAAATAGTCAATAAATTTTTGGTCTGGTAGTTAATATATCAACCCCAAAGAGAAATTGAAATGAAAGTATCAAAATATCTAATAAGTTTGCATTACTAGAAAACGTTTCAGTCATTGCAAGCTGGGATATATCTCAACCTGATGTTCTGTTTCCTCATTTTCTTATAGGTGAAAACTGAAAAGTGATCATCATTTCTCATAGTGCTTGTTCTTTTGCATTCTCACTTATGGTATTGGGAAAGTGCCACAATTATTTTGTTTATTTAGATCATTTATTTGTCCTATACATGACGAGATGTTTTAAAACATGCTGATCTGAAAAATGATTCGAAAATTTTGACTTGCAAAACTACTTCCCCCTCAGCTTAGGCAAAGTCCTGGTATAGGCCTCACAATGACATAAACTTGTCAATTGTCAAATGCCAATCATTCTCCAAAAAAAAGTTGTCAGATGCCAAAGCAAAAAAAAGATACCATCACATCATAACTCTATATCAAAAATATCAAATCAAACCACCAAATGCTACAACATACTCAATTCCAAACCTTGACCAAAAAGTCCCGTAATAGTTATGCAACAGAATGTTTTAATGAAGAACTCAAATCACGATAAAAATACAAATCTAAGGCTGGCTCCTTCCCTATAAACACACACTTTCAAATTCCAATCATAGATCATATCACTTGCTTAACACCACCATATGGCCATCATATTTGAACAAAAATAGAAACCACAGTGAGCCACAAGTGAAGTATCTTCCTACTTGAAACTTCAAAACCATTTCCTCTCCAAATAAAAAATTTACAATTCGGAAGAAATCTAGAAGCACTCATGTACTGAATTTACGGCAAGATCCTACACTGACTGATAAAGTAACATCATACAACCTCAATCCATAATATTAATAAATAAAAAAATCCAATTAATCTGGTAACTCACATAGATAATCATTTTCCGATTCAAAGTCATCTTACACCTGGATAATCATCTTGCAGCTTAATATGCCATCGTGTTGAACCTTGTCAATTAGCATGCACTGATCCACTACAATGGAAATTTCGGCTTTATCGGCTACTGTTTAGTACTTACATTTCACTCTTGGCTAATGATTTAACTCTTACACAAATAATTCCACTGCACATAACAGGGAAAAGCTAACAAAAATTCCAATACAGAAACCTGAGAACTGAATCAAAGTTTATACAGATATGAACAAGGAGACGATCCAGTAAAAGCCTTGATTTGTTCAAATGAGGAAGAGAACGAGCTCACCTGGCTCCGATGGATCCCAATTGAAGCCCTAATCGGAGTCTCTCTCTGCTGCCGCTGCTGCTTCTTCTTCTTCCCTAAATATTCCTATTTCCTTTTTCACCTGACATTATTATGACGATGATGATAGAAGAGGGAAAAGGAATCCGCCTTTTGAGTGGGGTTAAGCTGGTTCCGAATCTCGCCACGTGTCTATTGACTGTCACCGGGGCCCACCGCCGATTGGATCAACTTGTCACGCGGGACCCGCTATCTGGGGTGTGATTGGGCGGAAGAGAAAGCGGGGAGGGCAGAGAGAGAGAGAGGAGCGATCCGGTGTGTGACGGTGTACGTGGACCAGTCTGAGTAGTCATTTTCAGTTAATCTGGAGCATGTGGGTTTGGTAAGACTACAGCCAATCAATCACATCAGGTGCTGTAGCAAGTTGCGAAGTAGTAGAGATTTCCTTGGAGGACTATTAAGAAGAGGAAGGAGAATGTCTATTTTGTTGCATACGAGAAAGTAATTTCATATCAATCACTAGCCTAAAAACCTACAAAACAAAATAGCAAACCAACCAATTTGGTTGAGAAAATCTTTAAATGAGTTCCTATCAAATTGGCTTGATCGTAGCCCTTGAGTCATAGTCATGGAAAAGCGTATGAATCACTAAAGAAGATATTATCATGTTCGTCATCTGGTTCTTGTATGCAATACGGCAGAGCATCAGATGGTGGTGATAATAGAGGCTTACAAATTTCTTGTTGAATGCTTTTCTGATCAAGACAAGGCGTTGATGGATTATGTCTAGCATCACTTGGTTGGACACTCTTTCCGTAACAATGTGTCTTTTTTTGTTCAGGTGATTGCACAACATATTTTTGACCCGGAAATTGCACACCATATTTTTGATCTGATGCTTCTTCTTTACAAACCACGGATTCTGAAGTCATGTCAACTAGATGCACACTACACCCACACTTATGTTCAGAGAATGGCACTATACAATTTTCATCAAGAGATTGCATTGCTGAAGAAGATCCACGAGTCGGTAGCGAATGATACATGTTTCCATAGCTATCCTCAGAATCGAAAGCAACTGGTTGGATTAAGTTAAGTGCATCAATCATAGGCTGATCCCCCGGGTATGAAGTATAATAATCGTATGCAAAATTAGGATAAGCCTTGTCAAACTCCGATGGTGGATGAGCAATGGTGTGAGGGTATTCTTCTTCAGATTCCGTTGCTTGAGCGTTATCAACTTGACTGTTCATCTCCATCTCCGTGTCATCTGGTATTGACATAGAGATATTTTCTTCAGCAACCTCTGTTTCCTGGATTATGTTTTTGTTATCAGCTTTCTTATAAATTCTACAGAGCACCCAGTTATCCAACTGCACAACCATGCATAAGTAGAAAATTTGTAAGGAACACATATATAGGGAGTATTACGAAAGACTAATCAAAACAAAGCCTTGTTATATTGTATTAAGGGCAATGCGAAACTCATACGTACCCTTATGTCATTTTCAGTCCTTTTGACAGTACGTGAATCAGGAACTCGGTACTCATGCATGATCCAATTGGTCTTTTTTCCCTTTGGAGGTTTGCCATGGTAGAAAACGAGAGCTTTTCTAAAACCAACCTCTACATTACCAGACGTTATTGATTTGTCCGCTCCAGTGGCCTTCCAATAACCATCGCCAGCTCTCCTATTTGGTCGCTAACCATTGCGATACTTGCGGTCTCTTGGAGTAAAAAAGTACCATTCTTTTTCTCCATAAGTATCATATTTACCTGTTCAGATTGTTCAAGTAAATGATGAGAGGTATTTTGAAAGAGTAGCATAACAATATATACACTAGAAAAGCAATCATAAATCTATATTATATACGGAGAAACCTGTGAAAAGGAAAAGAGTAGATCATGCATACTAATCAACATAAAAATACATACTTATTCCAATTCCAATTAGACCAGCTGACAAATAATCTGATGAGATGAAGACACTAAACGAACAACATTAAACAAAACGTAATCAAAATTTCCCAATATATATAGCGCATCTAAACCCTAAACGAAAGACAATTAAACAAAACGTAACAGCTAGTACATTACAATATCTAAAATTTGATTGAAAAGAAAAAAGAAAAATTATATATGTTCTGAGTTTCTGAACATATATAACACAATATTGTAAGAAAAATAATGATGTGCGGAAAAATAATGATCCGACACAATGATGACAAAATTCTTCAGCATAATTGATGGAAATATAGTGAAATTATGATGAAAGATTCTGGAACTGATGAGCCCCTGCTCATATGCTGGAATATATATATTCAATATTGTAAGAATTAACTAAGAACTAATAAGGCTACGCAAGTAATGTTTAACAGAGCAGGGTCGATGTAAAGTTCATATATAACAAATGAGACTTTCATGAAACTTGTTCATAACATATCGATCTCATATGGTTCATGGAAAATTACACACATGACATAGAATTAATCAAACAAGTTTGGATCAGGATTAGGGTTAGGGTTTACCAGCAAGCGTCTCAGGATTGTGACGGTAGAGATTAACTTCCATGATCTTGTTGGGAGGCAATGGCTCATCCATGATCTTTTTCTGGAGGTAATACCGCACAAGTTCTTCATCACGAGGGTTGAACCTATATCCAGGTGGAAAGCTGCTAAGAAAAGAATCCTGCTGCTTCTTCTGATTGTTGTTGAAATTGTTCAGCTCCTCTTCCTCATCGGAGAACCGATGATCAGCCTCTTGTGCTGCAGAAGATGAGGCACTATCATTATTGGCAACATGATGATGAATACGAGTACGAGCTGCTGCTTCATGTGGAAGTTGTTGCAGTGGCTTATGACTAGGGCTGCCACTATTAGCAGTAGCTTCGGTTACAGAATTCGAAGCCTTGGGATGCGGACGACTTTGTTGAACAGGAGGAGGCTCCACAGTTGGACTCTTTGAGGGAGAAGACATTGACGGAGAGGTAAGTCTCTCTTTGAGTCTTACGAGTTCAAGTCAGAAACGAATTTAAATGAAAGTCCGCAGAAGATGAGATGGGATACACCTGATTCTTCGTTGGAGAGTTCAGTTGAGATAGGATTAGAATACTGTTAAGTATTTTTGATAACTATCCGGTTAATAAATTTGAAACTATCTTCTATAGGTTTTACCTTTATCTGATAGCATGTACGTTGTTGCAATTTGCAAATGCTATTTTACAAAACAATCATCATATTTTTTTTTGGGGTCCAGTTTAAAGGACACCATTTTATACATAAGTTTTTATACACGTTTTTAATCATTAGATTATTAAAATATTCAATAGTTTAGATTAATTATGAATGTGATGTTAACGAATAAAAAGTTGACATGGTACGCTACTGGAAAAAAAAACCTAGGCGACGAAATTATATTAATTTTGTAGCTTATGTGGTACGTACTTAGACGACGGAAAACAGTTTCGTAACATAAGAAGGACTAAAACAACGAAATAAGGTTTCCGTTGTCTAAGTCACACTTAGGCGACATACATATATATTTAGGCGCTGAAATTATTTTTAAAAAAATAATTACTTAGAGGACGAAAATATATTCTTAGACGACGGAAAAATTTATTTAGGCGACGAAATTATTGTTTTAAAAAAATGAAAATAAAATTATTAATCACTTATGCGATGAAAGTATAACTTTTCGTCACCTAATTACCAAAAATTTTAACGGCAACATTTCCGCCAAAACATTTCAGAAAAACTCAAACCAAAAATTTTAAAAATTTTCTTTTCTTTTTAACTTAAACTCTACTCTCACTCTCCTAAAAAAACTCCACCCTCACCCAGAAAAATTAACTCTCTCACCCTCTCTTAAACCATCCCTCTCCTTTTTTAGACGATGGTGTTGGGTGGTGACATCATGGTTTGGGCATAACTGCTTAGATTTTGGGTTTCTGTGGTGGTGGAATTTGGCCGGTGGTGGCATGGGTGGTTTCAAAATTCAGACCAATAAGAAAAGAACTTAATGGAAAAGAAATAAAAAGAAAAATTAAAGAAATTATAGCTAATTATTAAAATATATATTAAATAATTGAAATGAAATTTAATTAATTAAATTAATTGTTATTTAAATATTTTAACTTTCGCCACCTAAGAACTTAATTAGGGGACGAAATATAATCCGTCGCTTAAGTACTTCTTAGGAAACGAAACATCTGATTTCGTCGCCTAATCACTACCTCACCACTACTAGAAAAAGGTGACGAAATATTTTTAATTCATCACCTAAAAGAACACTTTAATGACGAAAGCGGTTTCGTCACCTTAGTGACAATTTTCGTCATCTAAGGTAAGGTGACGAAACATTATTTCGTCACTTTTTTCGTCACCTTAGAGCTAACTTATGTGACGAAAATACATTTCGTCATGTAAGTGACAGATTAGGTGACGAAATATATTTTCGTAACTAAAGTTCTGAGTACTTAGGTGACGGGTATAAATTTCGTCATGTAAGTGATAGGTTAGGTGACGAAAACATATTTAGTCACCAAAGTTTTGAGCACTACTTAGGTGACGAAAATATATTTCGTCATGTAAGTGATAGCTAGGTTAGGTGACGAAAATGCATTTCGTCGCCTAAGAACTTACTTTTATAACGAAAATAAATTCGTCGTCTAACACCTTTACTTAATTAGGTGACGAAACATAAAGTTGTGTGTCATTTTGAACCAACTACGGGGTAGAAGTAAAATTTTAGAAAACCACCGTACTATATAATCAATGTACTTAAATACGGTTATGAAAAAAAATCCACCAGTTTTTCAAAACGTTAAGGTCTCAATCCACGCGGTCAACATTAAATTAACACCACTTATTACACGAAAACGTTCTTTCCTACCCCTATATGACCTAGTTTGATTGATTCTTTCATACACAAAACTCTCACATTGATGAGATGTAACCACTCATGTAAAAATTTGGGTGCGTTCACCTCTCGACAATAGGGCTCCACATAGGGAAACATAAACGTAAATAGGGTTGACCGCTTGTATCGGGGACCAAACGTTACAGGAAATATGTGATTTTTCAACCATAGTCTTATTTCACCATACCGATGACATCCTATTTCACAAGAGTTTTGATAATATTGTTTCACCCTATAGTTGGTTCACAAATATCTACACTTGCATATAACCTACTAAACAAGTTATACCACATTAGTAGACACGTTGTGGTTCTGATGGCTGAATTTTAAAAAATAAAAATTCAACCGTCAGATATGATCAGTGTACTTAAATACAGCTATGAAAAAAAATCCACCAGTTTTTGAAAACATTTAGGTCTCGATCCACACAGTCAACATTAAATTAACGCCACTTATTAACGAAAACGTTCTTTCCTACCCCTATATGACCTAGTTTGATTGATTCTTTCACACAAAACTCTTACATTGATGAGATGTAACCACTCATGTAAAAATTTGGGTACGTTCACCTCTCGACGATAGGGCTCCACATAGGGAAACATAAGCGTATATAGGGTTGACCACTTGTATCAGGGACCAAACATTACCCGAAATATGTGATTTTTCAACCATATTCGTATTTCATCATACCTATGATATCCTATTTCACAAGATTTTTAAAAATATTGCTTCCTCCCTATTTAACAAGATCACATTCTATCAAAACCTTTTATTAAAAATAAATATTTTTGGTTCACTGAGATGATGAAAATTCATGTTTTTGTCACCTAACTACTTAATATTTGGGGGGTAAAAAATTTCGCCAATTATTTGGCCAAATTTTTAATCACTTCCGCCAAAAATTTCAGAAAATTTTGAACCAAATTTTTGAAAGTTTCCCTATATATCATCTGCCTCACTTTTCATTTCTCTGTCTTTTTCTTTGAACTCTCTCTTCTTCAGACTCTCTTCTCTCTCCCTGCTCTCCTCTGCCCCAATTTCCACGCACCGAGAGACCCTCTAGCTTTCTCTCTGCAACCGTTTTCCCTCTGCCTTCTTCTTCGCCACCGTTGCCTCCTTCCTCATCGCTGGCAGTGGTTTTCCCTCTACCTCATCAACTTTTTTTTCACCGTCGCCTCCTCTCTCATCGTTGGCAGCCGTTTTCCCTCTGCCTCTCATTCTTCTTCCCTCTGCCTCTTCTTCTTCGCCACTGTCACCTCTTCTTCTTCGCCACCGTCGCCTCCTGCCTCTCAAATTCAGCCATTTTCATGAAAGGACTAATTTTCCTCCTCCATCGGACTCCGTGCACATCTCACCAGCGGAATCTGTACCCATCTCTCCAGCGGACTCCGCGCGCCATCTCACCGGAAGACTCCGCGCACCATCTCGCCAGAGGACCCTGCGCCCATCTTTCCAACGGACTCCGTGCGCCATCTCGCCAGAGGACTCCGCGTACCATCTCGCCAGAGGACTCCGAGTGCCATCTCGAAAGAGGACTCCGCGCCCATCTCGCCAGCGGACTCCTCGCGCCTTCTCGCCAGCAGACTTCGCGCCCATCCCGTTTTGGCCTTGTTAATTTCTATTTTTGCAGATGACTACGGAGGCGATCTCAGTTGAAATTGGGTTGCTTGATATTGGTTGTAAGATATTTGGGTTGTTTGGGGTTGATTGGATCTGTGTTGTAAGAAGTTGGAGACGAAACTATTGTCAGCTAAGTAACTGGGTGACTTTTTCTACGTGAAAGAATTGTGAGTAAATTGAATAAATTTTGTCAACTAAGTAACTGGGTGACGACCGAATTTTCGTCAGCTAAGTGACGACCGAATTTTCGTCAGCTAAGTAACGTGGTGACGAAATATTTTTTGTCAGCTAAGTAACCTGGCGACGAAAACAGTTTCATCAGCTATGTAACCTAGTGACGAAAAGTTGTTCGTCATCTTAGTAGTGACTAAGATGACGAAATAAATTAATATTTTCGTCACCTAAGTGCTCTAACCACCGGCCTTAGATGACGACCCTTAGGTGACAAAATTTTCGTCAGCTAAGTGTTTACATGACGATAAAAGCTCTGAGGTGACGAAAAAATTTTGTCACCTAATAACTTTTTTCTAGTAGTGCACGCTACCTAGTCGACGAATCTTAGTCGATGGAAATTCCGTCGTCTAAGGTCTTAGGAGATGAATTTTTTTACTTAGGTTACGAAATCTTTATGTCGCCTTAGTATTATTTTCCAGTCGTGGTATTAAATTATTTCATTTTAAATTATAATTACATTAAAATTTTGTTCATTAAAGAAAACAAAGAAAAAATAACAAAAGAAAAACAGAAGAACAAGAATAACAAAATTGAAGATCGAACAAGAACGAGTAGAAGCATGGCCGACATTGAGGCAAAATGGGCAAGGCCCAGGTCTAGGGCCTCCAATTCCAAGGGGCCTTTATGTATTATATCTGGTGTATGCATACTTTGAAAAGATGAATTAGTTTTGGTGGTAAGTAGTATGCTCAACATCTATTAGATTCTGGTATCGAGTCCTTGTGTCTCCTTTTTTTTTTGTTTTAGCTTTTTTGTTTTGTCTTTCATTTATTTATCATAACGTAGTTCATCAAATTTTCTTTCATTCAAAACAAAGTTTTAACTATTTTCTTAATTATTTAATATATATATATATAATGAGTGATTAAAAATAACATTTATATATAGTATATTGATTTCTTGCCAAACATTTATTATGGTGCC
The DNA here is from genome assembly GCA_034370585.1 of Fragaria x ananassa. NCBI lineage: Eukaryota > Viridiplantae > Streptophyta > Magnoliopsida > Rosales > Rosaceae > Fragaria > Fragaria x ananassa. The sequence goes on along the minus strand of CP139757.1, from coordinate 18,730,698 downwards.
TCAAAAAAAATTCATCTATAGCCTCCAAGCACACAGGGCCGGCCCTAAGTAGAAGAACAAGAGCCAAAAAAAAAAACAGAGAGCAGAAGAACAAGTGCTAAACAGTGTGTGTGTGTGTATACTAGGTGGTGTACCGGCCATGCTTTGCTTGGGGCTTGGTAAATGTATGCAATCGTGAAAAAAAGATTAAACGTAAAAATAAAAAAGTTGGATAAAAGGTAATTTCGACCCTTACATGGTAAAGTTGTAATAAAACGAAAAATAGGGACATAAATATAAATTACGCATATCTCTGAGTGAGTGGTGGAGATGTAATAAAAACGAAAAGTAGGACAAAATAGTAATTTTGGGTTTCCTGACACTGTTAAAATAGAAACTGAGAATTAGTATATAGAATAAAGCATATCTCTGAGTGAGTGGCGGAGATGTAACAAAAACGAAAAAAAAGACAAAATGGTAATTTCGGGCTTCTTGACACTGTTTAAATGGAAACTGAGAATTAGTATATAGTCTAAATATTGCCTTCTCTCCAACTCTCATTTGTATCCTTGCAACTATATATATATATAGCTGGTAATTTACAATATATTATTTTCGAGTGACATGCTTGCACTGTTCCAACACTGTTCATCAGGAAAGAGCCAAAAAAGGGCGAGGCGAGGAGGAGGCGGGTGAGGCGAGTCGAGTGAGGCGGGGTGATGCGAAGCGAAGAGGCCGCGGGGTGAGGCGAGGCCAAGAAGACGCGGGTGACGCGAGGCGAGTGAAGAGGTAGGTGATGCGAGGCGAGTGAGGCGGGGTGATTCGAGACGAGGAGGCCGAGGGGTGAGGCGAAGTCAGGGGGACGCGGGTGAGGCGAGGCGAGGAGGCCGCGGGGTGAGGCGAGGCGGGAGAGTCGCTCTTCACGTAAACAGTGACAAACTCTCTTTTTTTAAAAAAAAAAAAAAAAACCCAACTTTTTTCGCCACCTCCTCCATCGACTAAGTATTTTTAAATTTTTTTTAGACATCATGATTAGGGTGAGGCGAGGCGAGATCAGGATGCGAGCCAAGATCAAGAGGCGAGTCGAGATCAAGAGGCGAGCCAAGATGAGAGGCGGGTGAGGCGAGGCGAGGAGGTGGCGGGTGAAGCTTTTAAATTTTTTTAGACATCATGATTGGGGCGAGGCGGCGCGAGTGAAGCGGGACGAGTTAGGTGCGAGATGAGAGAAGGAGACGGGTGAAGCGAGGCGAGGCGAGGTGAGGCTCCGTTGACTAAGTTTTAAAAAAAAAAAAATTGGACATCATGATGGGGAGAGGCAAGTGAGGCGCGTGATGCAAAAGGAGGAAGCGGGTGAAGCGAGACGAGGAGGAGGCGAGGCAAGGCGAGGCGAGTGAGGTGGGGCGGGATGAAGCGAGGCGAAAAAGAGACGGGTGAAGCGAGGTGTGTGAGGCAAGTGAAGCGAGGCGGGACGAGGCGAGGTGAGGTGAGATGAGTGAGGCGAGTGATACCAGAGGAGGAAGCGGGTGGAGCGGGGCAAGGCGAGGCGGGTGGGGTGGGGTGAGGCGAGACGGGTGCGGTGGGGCGAGGCAAGACGGGTGCGGCGAGGCGAGGCGAAGCGAGTGAGGTGGGGCGAAGCAAGGCAAGTTAGGCGAGACGGGGTGATGCAAGGCGAAGCGGGGGACTTTCTGTTCACGTGAATAGTGACGGGTTTAATATCAATTTCTCTTACTTTTCAGTCTGATAATATGCTAAATATTTTATGTACTATGACACATATTGTCATAAAAATTGATGACACTCCAAGCTATTCGAATCAACTATCTATATATCTACACTACATCATCATCATCAATATCTCACTCCGTCACACTACCAGGACAAGTATTTTAGCCGACGAAAAATTTTCGTCGGCCGGTTAAAAAATTTCGTCGGCCTAGGTCTTAGCAGACGAAGGTTCGTCGGCTATAGTGTTGTCGGGAAAGGGTCGTCTGTGATGACTTTAGCCGACGAGACAAAAACATTCGTCGGCTATAGTATGACTATAGCCGACGAAATAATATCGTCTGCTATAGTCCAAACTTTAGCCGACGACCTTATTTCGTCGGCTATAGTATGCACTATACCCGACGACATTATTCGTCGGCTATAGTCCATACCTTAGCCGACGACATTTTATGTCGTCGGTTGTCGGTTATCTTCCAAACTTTAGCCGACGAATAATTTAAAATATTCGTCGGCTAAAGTTTGTAATAAAAAAATATAAAACATCTATGGCCGACGAAATATAGTATTTTTCGTCGGCTTTATAGGCATTTAGCCGACGAATTAAAGCATATTTCGTCGGCTAAACATTTTTTGTTTTTTTTTTAAAAACTTTAGCCGACGAATTAAGGCTTTTTTCGTCGGCTATAAGTGCATTCCAGTAAAAAAAAACCCCGAAATTTCTGAATTACCATTCCAAGCAAGCTGCAAAAGACATATTTAACAATTTCATATAACCAACAACAAACACATAAAAGAATATATGAACTACATAAAAGTATCAATTACATAAAAATATATATCAACTACGTAAAGTCTATATCGTCTAAATTAAAGTCATATTCAGGGGGCTGCTGCAGAGGTTGCGGCGGCTGGGGTAGCGTCATGGGTGGAGGCGGAAGTCCCTGAATCTGGGCAGCTGCAAAGTCCTGCATGTACTGGATCATCTGCTGCTGCTGGGCCTGCTGGATGGCATGTAACTCGGCAACATAGGCTGCCTGCGCGGCATTAAAGGCTGTCTGCGAGGCAATATAGGCAGCCTGCGAGGCAATATAGGCAGCCTGCGAGGCAGCCTACGAGGCAGCTTGAGCAGCTTGAGCAGCTTGCTGTTCTCGTAGTCTCTGAACTTCCGACTCTAGCTGAGTCGTCCTGCTACTGGTAGACGTGGTGCTGCTACTGGTCGAGGTTGCCTTTCGTTGAAATCCTGGAGTGGTCTTCAGGACCCCCTCGCCTCTCTTTCCTAGACCTCGGCAGTAGAAGTTGTTTCCTCTCGGTGGGAAGGTTGTGCCCATGATCCTCGCCCCAATCGTCGGATCCGAAGTGTCGATCCGGGACATGGCTTCCAACATCTCTTCCTCCTGCGTGTCCGGGAATGTCTCCCTCACTACGGTACTCATGACCTCGTCAGTAGCCTCCCTCACCCTCGCCTATATGGATAGGAAAAAAATTATTAATTAAAATTTATAAAAAATTTAAAAATTTAAAAACGTAAGGTGACTTACAATATCCTCCTAGGAGTCAGGATATGCCTTCTCGTACGTATAGACGTACGGGTTGACTTCTGGATGTTCCTTGGCCGCCTCGTCCATGAAGACACCGAACGGTCTAGAACCGGCATGATGGTTCCATGTGTTGCGTTGCCGGTTCTGAGCGTTCACCCGGGAAATCGCCTTCAAAGAAAAAAGTAAACTATTAGTAGAATATTTTAAAACGCACGTACTTATTTTTAAATTAACTAACTAATTTATTTAAATACCTGTTTACGAGGGTTGTTGAATTCTGATGTCAGAAGCCAACGCCACTCGTACTCCCTGTACTGGAACTCAGCAGGGGTACCAGAACATGCGTTCCCGTGCTTAGTCCAATGGGTCTGCAGCTCGTTCTTCCACTCCTTGTACCTACAGATACAACAAAAATATTAGAAATATTATTAATATCACATACAATTTTATTTTTCATTAACTTCCCAACGTACCTTCCCCCATGCACAACGTCGGCCCAGCTGTCCCTCAGGTGCTCGGGAACCTCAAACCACACCTGCATTTAACCGTTTATTATTAGTTTAGCTTTTCGAGAAATCAACAATTTAATACATAATATTATTTTGTAAACTCACCGACATCGCGTTGTGGACCATGTCCTTAACCTCCTGCGGGACCTCGCCCCAGTCGGACCACAACATAGGGACTCTATCCCTAATGAGAGCACCCACGCGGCCGGAGTACGTCCTCGACTTCCCGCCCGATACTACGTGGCCATCCCCGTCAGTATCGATGGGGATCCTCCCCATGGTACTCACCATCTTCTCGAGAGCTTTCCCTGTGACGGGGCCTCTCTTCTTCTTTGTGCCTATGACATGATTCGGCCAAATTGATTATTAAAATATATATGACCCTTTAAAAGTAATCATGCATCACTGATTACCTAAGGAGCTCGCGACGGATTCCTGCTCTGTCGCCGATGATGATACCCTCGCAGAAATAAGAGGCGTATCAAAAGGCAGGAACCGGTACGCCGCTGATGGAGCCACTGGCGGGGGCAGTGGATAAATCGGCGTCCCTGAGCCATCGACTACAGGTAACGCCGGTATCATCCGCGGAAGGAACAGATGAGGCGGCGGCATCTGTACCCCAGATGACCCACTATCCGAAGAAGTAGGACCCGGAGTGGGCGCCCGGTGTATCTCGGGCATACGAGGTGCAGACACCTCCGTCTGAGGCCACAAGGGCCTTGGGGAACGAGGGACGGCCCCGTGCCTCGATGAAAGGGGCACCTTCGGCGCCGTCTCCAGAAGGCTTGCACGTCTGGCTGTCATGTGGCCCAGAAACGTCGTTTGAGGGTTGCTAGAGGTTCCCTCAGACGATTCGGACCTTTGGCTCTTCGAACTCTTCTTCGATCGAAAAAAGCCGCTCATCCTATTTAAAATATTAAACTAAGGCTTTAGATTATTTTGTCTTTATTTTATAAAAAATTATACATATTTAAAATTATACTTATTCAATATATAGATACACATACCAATATATATATATATATATATATATATATATATATATTACTTACATAACAATATTATATATATCAACATCATTGTAAATTAACTAACATATCATAAAACTAAATTCGAAATCAAAAATAAATTAACACATATATTCAAAAATAAACACATAAACTAACATAATTATATTAACACAAATTAATTTAACAAAAATTAAATTAACATAAATTTAATTAAGACAAATTAAACAAAACGATAACAATGAGCATCAATTTATCAACAACAACAAAATTAAGCATAGAGAAACAACATCAATTTACTAAACAATACCTTGAGTCTTATGTTTTTCAAGGGGCGGAGGGCAGGGAGGAGGGAGGGAGGAGACCGGGAGGCAGGGAGGAGGGAGGAGGCGGCGACGGGAGAGGGAGGGAGGAGGGAGGAGACCGGGAGGGAGGAGGGAGGAGGGAAAAACTGCAGAAATGAGGGAGGAGGCTAGGGTTCCGCAATTAAAACCCGACGACTTTAGCCAACGAAACAATTTGTTCGTCGGCTAAAGATTAAAATTTCGTCGGCTATACATAAATTCGTCGGCTAAACATTTGAAATTCGTCGGCTAAACCTTTAAAATTCGTCGGCTAAACCTATGAAATTCGTCGGCTAAACCTTTGAAATTCGTCGGCTAAACCGTTGAAATTCGTCGGCTAAAAGTATTTTTATACATTTGGCATGTTCTGATTGTGATGATCAAACTTGAGAAACAGAAATCCGACCGTCAGATCTGACCATCATCATAAAGTACATGTATGAGAAAAAATTCAACTTGATCCGAAAAGAATAAGGGCTCGATCCGGACGGTCAATCCCGTAAGTCAAACCCCTAAACGCACGGAAAATGTCGTTCGACCGTCTAAATTACGTATTTTGGCCGGACCTCCAACTGAAAATAGTTTTAAATCGATGACACCCAACAAGTCATATAAAACTTTTACGCAAAATAACCACCGAACCCGGGGCTACCCATAGGGAGAAAGAATTGAAAATTGCATTGACCGCAACTATCGGCACCGAGACATGACCGGAATACCGTGATTTTTCAACCGTAGACGTATTTCACCATTCTAGTCATGTCTTATTTCACGACTTTTTTACGTTTGAAGGTTCTACGTATAGTTTGTTTTTGAAACGGAACATTTACATAACACTTGGTAAAAAAGTTATACAACATTAGTACGCATGTTGTGATCGTGATGATCAAACTTAAGAAACACAAATCCGGCCGTCAGATCTGACCATCATCATAAAATACATGTATGGGAAAAAATTCAACTTGATCCGAAAAGAATAAGGGCTCGATCCGGACGGTCAATCCCGTAAGTCAAACCCCTAAACGCACGGAAAATGTCGTTCGACCGTCTAAATTACGTATTTTGGCCGGACCTCCAACTGAAAATAGTTTTAAATCGATGACACCCAACAAGTCGTATAAAAATTTTACGCAAAATAACCACCGAACCCGGGGCTATAGTAGGTAATAGAAATATTTTAGGGTTTAGCCGACGAATACCCTAACATATTCGTCGGCTATAGTATGTAATTTAAAAAAATTAAAAAATAACTATAGCCGACGAATTCTTAGGTTATTCGTCGGCAAAAACAATATTAGCTGACGAATTACAGTGTATTTCGTCGGCTAAAGTGAGTAATTAAAAAAAATAAAAAACATATATGGCCGACGAAATTAAGGCTTTTTTCGTCGGCTAAACTCTCTTAGCCGACGAATTACAGTGTATTTCGTCGGCTCAAGTGTGTAATAAAAAAAATATAAAATATCTACGGCCGACGAATTAAGGCTTTTTTCGTTGGCAAAAAACATCTTAGCCGACGAATTATAGTATATTTCGTCGGCTAAAGTAAAAAACAGGGAAAAAAAAACAGACGATATAGTCATAAGCCATACATTAAAAAAACCATGTTCATCATGTATCACCAAAATTTATATAAAATAACTGAAATATGAATTCAACATGTGTAAACTATAAAGGAAAAAGTCTTTGAAAAATTATACAAATTAATCGGAATCATACATTAAAACTAAGGCTCGTAATCGGAATCATCCGATGAGTCTTCTTCGGTGTCAGAATTAATTTCTGGTAATATATGTATTTCCTCATCGCCAGAGTCTTCGTCTGACTCTTGATTTGGATCAACATCAACAAGCCTTGGCTCTTCATCACGAATTCGCACCGAACGACTCGCTTTAAAATTATTAAGGCGAATGGTAGAGGAGTTAGGAATACCTATTGCGTTGGGCTCTTGATACGCAACATCCTCTTCCTCGTCTTCGGCCTCTCCAAGTGTAGTTGCTGGATAAATGTTTCGAGGGTGCACAAGGTTGACTACTTTCCACGCGTCACCCTTAGCAAGGTCATCAAGATAAAACACTTGTTTTACTGATGTGGCAAAAACGAAGGGGTCATCCTCGTAAGAACTTGTAGCAGTGTTCACCGATAATATTCCGTATTGATCGGTCTTCATGCTCTGCGGCCTAGTATCAAACCATCTACACTTGAAGAGGTGCACTGTCATGCCTTCACCGTAAACGAGTTCCACCACTGAATCAAGAACACCGTAATAGTCCACTCCATTCCGCCCACCATGTGCCATGACCCCAGAATTCTGTGTTCTCTTTCTGCTGTCTCTTTGTTCGCATATAAATTGCACGCCATTCACCTTGCACATCGGATAAACTCTTGAGACTTTCGGCTTCATGGCTAGAAGTCTTAGTTCGTGCGACCAATTTGGGTGACCATCAGATTGAATATGGTTCATCTGCAACCAACCATCACAACTGTAAATATGGATAATTATGCAATAAACATAAACCCGTAGAGAAAAATTAAATTACGTACCCAACCGCCAAAATAATCTGCGAACTCCCTGTTGTGGTACTCGAGATCACCTTGAATGTTGGGATGATTGAGATGGATGTCTTTCCAGTATTCAACTTCTGGACAGTTAATCAATACCCACCAGTGGGCAATGACTAGCTCATGTGGTTGCAACTTGTAGGAGTCTGGCAAAATTTCATACACTTCAACATCGCTAGAGACTATGGAAAGATTGAACTTCGGTACATCTACCGGCATGGTTTGCGGAGTTTCCTTCAACGCTCCTAAATACAACTTCATGTAGGTGACGCACTCGTGCGCAATATATGCTTCAGCTATACATCCTTCAGGAGCGGATTTATTAGCCACATAATCTTTGTAGTCTCCAAGTTGCCTGTAAATCAAGTTGCAAAATGTTATGATTATTGAACATGTATATATATTGAGGAATTCATGAAAGTAAAAAACGTACCTTTCCATGGGATACATCCAAGTGTAGTGTACTGGACCGGTAAGCAACAATTGCTCGGGAAGATGGATCATCAGGTGAGGCATGATGTCAAAAAAATTTGGAGGAAATATCCTCTCAAATTTACACATGATATAAATGATGTCCATTTGCATTTCCCGGAGGTCACATCGAGACACTTCCCGTGTGCATAACTTCTGGAAAAATCTTCCCAACGCTACTAACGGCTCCACCACCTGACGGGGAAGGAACGGTCGAATGAAAACAGGGAAGAGACGTTGTAGCAGGATATGACAGTCATGACTCTTCAACCCGTACATCTTATTGTCCCGGAAGTTCACACACCGGGCAATATTTCCTGCATAGCCTAAAGGATACTTCACACAACTCATCCACCTGAAAATTAGGTTCTTCTGGTCAGGCTTCACGGTGTAAGGAGCTTGAGGCAATTTTTTCTTCCCTTCTTTCAACCACAAATGTCTTCTTATTCCGCAATTTTTTAGATCAATGCGTGCCTTAGGACCGTCTTTCGTCTTCCCCTCCAAGTTCAGCACTGTGCCCACCACACTGTCGCACACATTCTTTTCTATGTGTATGACATCCAGGTAGTGCCTGATCAACAACTTACTACAGTATGAGAGTTCCCAGAATATGCTCTTATGTGTCCAGAATTTGTACCTGTCGGGTCTTTCAGGTATTGCCGCCACAATGTTGGGATGATTGCTGAGCTGTCCAAAATCGTACTCATTAAGCACCGCTAAAATTTCTTCCCCCGTCCATCTTCTAGGAGGCACGCCGTGTTCTACGGTCCCATCAAATGCCTTGTCATCGAACCGCCATTCGTGATCATATGGAAGGAAAGCACGGTGACCCAATCTGCATATCTTGTTGCAATGACTGCTGCTCCCCTCATCGCTAAGGCACTCTGGACAAGCCTTGTATCCCCTAACAACGTTGCCCGACAACATCCCACGGGCAGGAAAATCACTGATGGTGCCAACAACCATGACATGCATCTGGAACATCTCGTGCGTGTACTTGTCATAAGTGGGATGACCAACGTCCCACAAAAATTTAAGCTCTTCAATCAAAGGTCTCAAGTACACATCGAGACACTTCCCTGGATAACCGGGCCCCGGAATCAACAAACTCAACATATTGTATTCCTTCTTCATGCACATCCATGGGGGAAGGTTGTACGGTACCAAAATCACCGGCCATATACTGTATTGCAGACTCATGTTCCCAAAAGGGTTGAACCCGTCGGATGAGAGCCCGAGCCTCACATTTCGGACCTCTGACGCAAATTGAGGAAACTCCCTGTCTATATGCTTCCAAGCCTCCCCGTCAGCAGGGTGTATAAGGGTATCTTCGTCATGCAATTCCCTATCAGCGTGTCATCTCATCGCTTCGGCCGTGTGTGAAGACATGTACAACCGCTCCAACCTATCCGTCAAAGGGAAATACCGAAGTACCTTTACAGGTTTCCTGTTGCCTGCAGGAGTCAGCTTATATCTGTCAGTGTGACATACCGGACATGCGTCAAGGCCACCAAGGTCATTCCCTTCTGGATCTTTACCCCAAAAGAGAACGCAGTCATATCTGCATGCATGGATCTTGATGTAGGAAAGCCCAAGATCTTTCAGGATACATCGGACCTTCCGATGAGTGGTAGGAAGACGATGACCGTTGGGCAGCATCGAAGCAGTGTACTGTAGATACTCATCAACAGCCTTCACGGTCGATTTTGTCTCAACTTTAATCCTCATTACGTCCATCACACTTTCAAGAACGGTCTTCTGACAACCGGGGTACACAGGGGTCTGTTGGAAAGCAAGCAGTTTGTTGTACTTTTCAATACCAGCAGTGTTCACAGCTCTAGGGAAGGGCTGCACCGGGTCAGGCATATACTGTCCTTGAGCGCATACACCGCTCTCATAAGGAAACATGTCGTTGATGAATGTCGTTGTTGGATCGTTGGATGTACTAGCACTGCCCGTCTCGGAAAATTGGCCATGATCATGCGGACCCCCTGATGATGTTTCACCGTGATATAACCAACATGTGTACTTCTCCCAAAACCCGTTACTCCTCAGGTGCTGCCATACTTTGTCAATGGGAAATAGATACATATCGCTGCGACACTGACATTTCGTGCACGGGCAATAGAAAATTGTATTCCCGTTAGCATTATCCATCGCATATTCTATAAAACTCATAACTCCTGCACCGTATCTTTTGTCCCATTTTGGAAGCGAAATCCAACTCTTATCCATATCATGAAAATATAACAAAATATATATATATTTATAACGCTGCTAGCTAATTATTAATAAAATTTCATGCCATATATAAAATCTCAATTCATTTAGTATATATTCTACGTACGTACTACAACTAATTAATTACAAAATTATCATGAACTCATATATATCATCAACAACTTCATACCATATCAACACAATAATATTATAAATTAATATTAACATATATATATACTATTTATTAACAACAAATTAATTCATATATATTATCAATTCAAATCATCAACAAAATCGATCAACACATATATATATATACATCCAACGTACTCAAAATTAATCAACTCAATCACAATTAAAATCAATAAACTCAATTAATCACACTAATTAAAATCGATCAACGTACTCAAATAAAACTCAATTAATCAACATATATATACATATACGTACCTATATATGGCTCCACAAACTGATTATGGACAGATTTCGACAACACCCAAACTTTTTCTCCCCTTTTTTCTTCTCCCGTTTTTTTTCCCGTTTTTTTCGAAATGAGCTGCTGCTGCCCAGATCTGTAAATATAAAGCACTTTAGCCGACGACTATGAATTTCGTCGGCCATAGTTTGTAAACTTTAGCCGACGAAATAAATTCTTTAGCCGACGAAATAAACTTTCGTCGGCTAAAGTTTGCCATAGCCGACGAAAATTTAAAATAGCCGGCGAAAGAAAATTTCGTCGGCTAAAGTGGACATCATAGCCGACGAAAATTTACCTATTTCGTCGGCTAAAACCCACTATAGCTGACGAAAAAATGCTTCGTCGGCCTGGTTTTTTTTTTTTCGTCGGCTATAACCTTTCTTCTGGTAGTGTCATCACTAACCTAATCAACCACGCCTACACCAGGTGTGGGCACAAATTCTAGTTGGAACTAAACAATACTCAAATCCGTTATACAATTACATCTGCAGCTAATTTTGGAGAGCGTATTCAGCGCACCCGGATGCGCCGCGCACCCGTCCATCTCCGCCGTCCATTTGACGCGGACTTTTGACTTTTTCAAAATGGACGGCGGAGATGGACGGGTGCACGGCGCACCCGGGTGCGCTGTATAATTTTCGCTAATTTTGCCGACATAGTATGAAAAACAAATAAAGTTAGGGTTTAGGCATACAAAATTTCTCATCTGCAATGTGTGGGGATAACACAAAAGCGATGCCCCAAGTTTCTAGATTCTATCATGTTAATTCAATAATTGAAAAGAGTTGTCGATGGTGATTCGTACTGTAAGTACTTTTTCATCTCTCTATTGAATATTTGAATGCCTAATTGCGATGAGAAGTTGAGAACTGGAAACCCAATTCTTCTACTTTCTTTCATTATCTCGTCTAATTTGATTTTGATACTTATTTTACAAATTTTGTAATTTTTTCTTTGTTTTTTTAACGAACAAAAGTTTAATGTAATTGTAATTTGAAATGAAATTATGTAATACCATGTCAGCTTTTTGTTTGTTGACATTGCATTCATAGTTAATCTAAACCATTAAATATTTTAAGATCTAATAGCTAAAAACTTGTGTCAGAAATGATGTCTCTTGAACCGAACTCTTCTTTTGGTTATTAAAACAATTATCATATTATTTCTCTTTTGGTTACAAAAGCATCAAAATATACAAGTCATGGTATAAGAAACTAATCACGCTTGCTACGCATGTAGTAGCTAGTATTAGTCTAAAACACTGCATATATTGTATGTTAAGACCCGTCTCGAATTTCACCCTGAAACCCGAGATGAGTCTTGCGGGGACCACCTCCAAGGAAAACTTACCGAAGACTCGGTAAACCTCCCTCGAAAATGGACAACCCTAACTTATAAGAATTTAAGAACCACCATTTTAATCCAAAATAAATAAATCTTCCGCTACATTCCAAAAGTAGCCAGAATACAAATACACCGAAGAATTCCAAAAGTATTCAGAGCTACTAAAAATAAAATAAAATACAGCGAAAGCTAACAAACCCCTAGTAGATTAAACAGGTAACCTACTGACGAAATGTAGCTGATAGATAGGTGACTATGCCTCGACGTCTCCTGCTAGACCTCACGCGAACTCTGCAGACTGGGCATTTTTAAAAATGAAGAGCCCAGGGGAAAATATTCAACACGTCAGAGTGAGTGGACAAAACGATTCCGACAACAAATAAATATTTCCCCAAAAAAATGCTTTCATCAGCGGCAAAAACAACAGATCCACTAGAATGATTCTGAACTGGGGTCCAACCTGGCTAGACTCCCAAACTTTAAGAAATTGCCTCTCAGGCCTGGATATTATATATATAGTATGTATGCACACTCGCCTGACCCTTTGTACGATATCTATGAACAACTTGAAATAAGGTAGATATCATACAAAGCTACTATGCTTGCATCTAACGCTCACATCACCACACACCGGAATTGTACCTCGCATATGGGGAAAAGCGGCCAAGTGGTAATATATACGTGCTTACTCCTTGTACGAAATCTTTGAATATTTAAATGCGAAATTAGAAAGTCGCACAGGGCTACGACACTCGCGTCTAACGGTCACGTCTAACGCTCACGTCACCAATACCGGAATTGTACCTCGCGTATGGGGAAAATCACGTATAGCTAGCTAGCATTTAATCATATACATACTATTCTCATATCAGAGTATAATCACCGAAATTCTCAATTTCGGGAAATATCCAACAACAGAAAATCATTAAAAACGATAAAGCATTTCGAACACAATATTTAAAACAAATGTCCACTCACAGGTTAGGCCTAAGCCTGATGTCGGTCGGAGGTCTCTTCCGCTCGAGCCTCCTCATGTCTTGTTCCATATAAATAAAACCTTAAATAAAACATTGACGCTTAATGCAAAACATGCATAATTAAATATGTTTCGCGCTCAACCAAGTCTAAAACTCCAAAATCTTAAATCCACACTGCCAACCTCAAAACTCCACAAATTTTATCGACATCCTCAAAATCACATTCCACCAAATAAAATCCAATGGCCGGATTATAAATTAATAATCCGTCAAAAATACCAAACTTCAACAATTATTAAACTTATCCAAAACTCCTCCAAAAATTCTAAAACTTATTCCATTAAACTCCTCATATTTTTCTCCACCAAAAACATTTTCTCGGCGGCGGCTCCGCCGACAGCGGCGGCCAGCGACCAACTCCGGCGACTTCCTATGGACACCAAATTTAAACAGCATCTTCCTCTCAACCTCCTCTACAACATTCCTAACTACCACAATCTCCAATTCTAAGCCTAACAATGTCAATCGAACACAAACACACAATAAAGCCCTAGAATTTCAAATTCTGATTTCTCCTTACCTAGCTCAAGACGGAGAGAGCCCTTTGGAGGGATTGAAGCACGGGAGGAAAGCTTCCTTTTGAGCCAAGGCTTGCCGGCTATGGCGGCAGGAGGAAGGAGTTCCGGCGAAAAAACGATTTCGGCGGTCGGGGCTCTCGGTGTCGATTCCTCCTTCACGGCGGCGCTAGGGGGTTTGCCACCGGTCTAGAACTGCAGCTGGGTTGGAGACCGACCGTGTGGGACCTATGCGGCGGGCTGGGTGGCCGGAAAGATTTTCTGGCAGTGAGGCTCGGGGGAGAAAATCGGGAGGAAGAGAGAGAAAGAAAAGAGGAAGAAATAGGTTGGGCTCGGCCCAGCCGGTCCAACACCATTTTTAACCCAAATTCTAAAAATTCAACACCCCAAAATAATACCTCAATAAAATTACCTTTTACTAGCAAAAATTACCTTTTTTTTTACCGTCGTCAAAATTTCTTCTTTAGAATAATCCCACAAAAGGGGATCAATTATATTTTTCACTTATTGATGAACACAATAAAATTTTTATTACTACTACGCCAGTAATAAAGGTAAAAATTATGGGTCGGGGTGTGACATTGTACCATCATGTGTGTCGTCTACTTGAAAACTAGGAAACTTGGTTATGGTAATGGATTAGCAGAATGGCACCATATATATAGAATGGAAGATGAGAACGATATCGATAGTGCCAAGTTGTTGCTCAATAGAGCACCTGCTACCAATGCCTTGCGTAGTAAGCTATCCTTAGTAGGCCAAAAATAACAATGATACATCATTTGTGAGGCACGTTTAAATTAACATTGTTATTCCTTAAATCAAAAATAAAAATGTTAAAAAAAAAACCTTGTCAAATATTTGAGCACATATATGATAATAAACTTCGTTACATAATAAAATCAGTACATATTGGTAACTGAGTTCTAGAAACAAGAACTGTTTTGATTATTAGAAAAGTATATGAAAAAAAAATATCAAATGTTTGTTGCTGCTTTACTCAAAAGCCCATTGGTTCTCCCGACGAACCTCCTCTTCTTCCTCGGGGGTGAAGTCATTCTTAATGTTGAAAGTCTCCCGAATCTGTTCGGGAGTCTTTCCCTTGATCATGTCCGCCACAGCCTGACATGTCAAGTCCAGCAGCTCCTTGATGTTTAGATAGTTGGCTGCCAATATCAGATCAAACAGCACGCTCTGGTCCACCTTGACGAATTCTTCGTCGAATTCCTTGAGAGACTCCGCATCTTCTTTCTTGCTTTCATTATTGTCCTCAGCATCAGCAACGTGCTTCTTTAGGTACTCGATGACCTTGGCAAGAATGGGGCCTTTCACGTTGGGCAAGGGGATAGCGTTGTCAGCGCAGTCATCCTCCACCATGTGCTTGATGGTCTGTGACTGAACAGCAACAGCCTCTTCAATCTCGAATACCTCTTCGTCCTCACTCTTCAGGGTCAGCATCTTCTTGTTCTCAGTTGACATGGTTCTTGGGTATGAGAGTTTGTTTGGCTTTAGAATCTAGAGCTTTCAAAGGCTTTAGAAGATTTGGGATGAGAATAAGCCTTGCCCCTGCCCCCTATTTATACTATGTGTCTGTACGTGGATATTCTTATTCTGGTTCGGAATAGGAAAACTACTGCAATAGGGATTCGTATTTCATAGTATGCTTGGGCCGGGAAAGCAAGCTTTCCTAAATGAATTGGGAAACTTGTGTGGCCTGCGGCCCTTCCATGCTTCGACAGGAGAGACTATATGTTGTTACTGTGGTTAATGAAAGAGTTACTACAGTCATGTGAATGGCTCCATTTGGTTAACCGGTCTGTATGTATGAATGAATTGAAACATCTGAAAATTGCAATGCTACCGCCTCGGCACTAATAAGTATGGAAAAAAGAAAAAAAATCAAGAAGCAAACCACATTGACCATTATTGATCAACAGTTGAACAAGTTGGTTGAACTTTGAACAGATTGCTCATGAAAAACTTTCTAAAATACCTTCACATCCAAATTGTGATGTGATTCATGTTAGTTGTGATAAGTCTAAGTTAACCATTATGGAAAATTGATCATCGTATGTGACAGGCACAGTAGCCTGTAGCCACCTATCTTCCATATGTTCAACACCTGCATATTTGGTCTGATATTTTCGCTTCCATGTATTAACTGCTCATATGACCTCACAAATGCATAATCTAAGCAGCATGTCATTGCCAGAATCTCCTTATGTATTATATAGAAACGGAACTATTGGATACATCCTTTTCGGGCTAGCTAGGCTCAATGCATCTCTATTTTGGTGATTGACTACATTTTCATCCAAAGTTGGTCTGTTTATCATCCTTGCAATTAGAGAAGGACAAACACCAGGTAATCAAGCAGGGTTTGATTCAGCAATAACATAAATAAAAAGTAGTCCTTTTCCTCCAACACATTGTTTGTTTGGGTGAAATACTATTTTGACCAAAGGAACCTCCATCCAAACTTGAGCACATCAATTATAAGAGAAAGCATCAGAACGTGTCTGGTGGCCATGGTGTAACTTGGCAGTAGAAGCTTGTATTATGATCTATAGATCATGGATGTGCCGTCAAAATGCATTACTCTACTATTTGAAGCTTTAGTATCTACTGATTTCTCTTCCTGCAATTACCTTTTTTACATGGTAACGTTTCATCTTAACCACTGTAGAGAGGAAAAATGGCAATAAGCTGTGTAACTATGATAGTACGTATGACTAACAACCCACAAGATTCTTATAGCTCATGCTCACCAACCAGAAGATTACAATCCATCTAAGACGACACTAACAAGAAAGCCACAACTCTTTACTAGTTACAACTAGGACAGTCTCAAACTTAGATGGAAACATACCACAGGTCTAGGGTTCTGACAGCTTAAAATAATTAATCCGCATGTATATACACACACTAAAGGATCCTTTTTTTTGACATATATGAGGGATGGAGGATTACACTAATTTTTCGATCACAAAATCACATCTTCACCGTTCAGTTTGTTAGTCCTTATATATAGATTAATTCTGTAATTTTTCAGCCAATTTGATGATCGTTAAGGTGTCGAACAAGATTAAATCAATGAACGAACCAAATCTGCCAAACATGAACTGTTCATGCTTATAATTATAAATCGTAGTTTTAAATACCTTAACAATCACCAAAATTTCTGAAAATTTACAAAAATGATCTACTCATATAGAACTACATATTGAACGATGGAGATGTGATTTTGTGATTATACACACACACACTAAGGGATTTTTTTTTTTTACATATATGAGGGATGGAGGATTACACAAACTTTTCGATCACAAAATCATATCTTCATCGTTCAGTTTGTTAGTCCTTGTATATAGATTAATTCTGTAAATTTTCAGCTAATTTGGTGATCGTTAAAATGTCGAACAAGATTAAATCAATGAACAAACTAAATCTGCCAAATATGAACCGTTCATGCTTATAATTATAAATCGTAATTTTAAATGCGTTAACGATCATTAAAATTTCTGAAAATTGATGAAAATAATTTATTCATATAGAACTATATATTAAACAACGAATATGTGATTTTATAATTAAAAAGTGTGTGTAATCCTAGTTCCGTATATATGTCAAATAAAAAATCTGTTAGTGGAAGGGGTGTGTATATAACACAACGATCAGAAGCGGACGTCCGTGAGTTTGAAAAGTGCGGACCAAAACACGCGTTAGTCATTCATTGGTTGAAGAAAATTCAACGAGTCAACCTAATTTTGATTGATCATTTGTGGGTCCCACCCATTTCATTGTCTCTTTGATGGATATAGATTGCCTCCAACCGGTGGGGATAACCGGATAAGTTTCGACTGCATGATCGGCGGTGAAGCTTCCTCCATTTCGTTTTGATTGTCGTATCTCACCGATCAAGCTCGACATAGAAACTCTTTTTTCTTTTTCTTTTCTGGGTTGGGAGTTTGTACCGATCTCCTTTAGACTCCGTTGCTAATCTTTTTCCCTTGGATAATGGTATTCATCTCTCCTATGTTTTCGAACCCATAAACTTTGCAATTGTCATTCAGAGCTCTATTAGAAGGCAATTATATATAAACCCATCAATATGAGCAGCTCAGTTTCTCCTTTCTCTTTCTCATCATTCTATATATTTCACTCACTTTGGTTGATAGCTCAAAGTTGACATCAATCCGAACCAACCTTCTGAACATTGTTACTATTTCTCCCAATCTTCAATATATGACTATGAATCCCCGAAGTTGATTAAAGAAAACAACTCTGTGTTCATTGTCCCATTTGCAGCCCTTACGGCGACGAGAGGGTCGAAGGGAATCGATGGGATTTTGAGAACGATGGTGTATATGAATATTGAGGCCCAACCCATTTCAAGATTTACAATTTCTAATGGATTTGTTTCTGAATTTGGAGAAGAGACGAAGGCCGGAGCAAGTATATTTTGCCCAGTTAGAACTACTTGGACTTGGTGAGAAACAGATAAGAAATGTTGATCTCCGTTCTCATCGGACGGCTCCGATGACAGCGTGCTTCCACCCTAACGGATTTCAGCATCGTCTCAATTATTTTTCCTTTCTGGCGAGTCCGTTGAATTCCAGTTTTCCAACGAGATCGATCTTGTTTAAAGTTTTGGGTGATATCGTCAGAAAACTGGAATTCGACAGACTCGTCAGGGAGGAAAAGTGATCGGGGACGCTGCTGGAATCCGCTAGGTGGAGACACGCCGTTGTCGAAGTCATCCGGTGGAGAATGGAGGGACGTCCGCATTTTAAGGGCGTACAGACGTCCGCCTCTGATCTGGACTGTGTATATATATAGAGGTCCGCTGTAGAGCAGACGTCCGCACTAAAGAAAAAATGTGGACGTCCCTCCATTCTCCTCCGTCCGACGCCGACGACAGCGTTCCTCCACCCGAGCAGACACCATCAGACACAAGAGACATCTCCAATCACTTTCTCTTGCTGGCGAGTCCTCCGAATAATAGTTTGCAACCGAAATCGACCTTGTCTAAAGTTTTGGGTGGAGGTTACTGCCCAGACCTTCAAATCGATCTCGCCGGCAAGAAAAAGTAATTGAGGATGTCTATGGTGTCTGCTGGTGGCTACTTAGGTGGAGGAGAACAGAGGGACGTCCGCACTTTTTCTTCGGTGCGGACGTCCGCTCCTCATCCTTTATATATATATATATATATATATATATATATATATATATATATATATAGGCCGGATGTGGAACGCACGTCCGCACTGGCTTAAAGTGTGCACGTCCCTCCGTTCACCACCGTTCCAGCGCCAAAGACAGCACGCCTCCACCCTAGCGAACTTCAGCAGCGTCCCCCTATCCTTTTTCCTCCCCGACGAATCCGTCGAATTCCAATTTCCAGGGAGATTGACTTTATTTGAAATTTTGAGTGATCTCGCCGGAAAATTAGAAAAGAACGGATTCGCTAGGGAGTGAGAGTGGTCGGGGACACTGCTGGAGTCTTCTAGTAAGAGACGCGCCGTCGTCGGCACCGGACGATGGCGAACGAAGCTCCGTGCGCACATGCGCTTTCTATCGTTTTCGTGTGTGTACATATTGACTATCGACTGTATCAAATAGTGATCACAAAATCCGGTAAATAAGCATATAAACAAACATCAAAATCTTGTAACATTTTGCAGTTCTGAGTCGATACAAGCATAAAGGTAAAGCAGAAAAAGTAAACTATGCAAAACAACATGTCTCCCTCCGTCCCTCGATTTGAATTATGTTCTCAAATGACTTATGTCTGAAAACTAAAAGACAAGTTATCAAAACTAACAAATCTAGTTCCATCTCAAAATCTCTCACCGAATCGGAAGAATACTGAACCTGTGCCCGAGTTGTGATCCACAGCATATTCCGTTCTTACTAGACCTAACTTGACACCAACACCATATGATGATCCATGACCCACTCGCCTGTATACCTCTGTCGGGTTACCCTTGACATCCTTCGAACTTCCAAGATCGTTGCCATGTTCTGCAAATGCATATACATGTGTACCTTTTACCGGAATCCGTAGCTCAGCTGCAAGCTGTAGATAAACAAGGGAAAACAAATTAGCCAATCTTTCCCTCTTACAGTATAAATAGTAAAATCATAGCCTTAACTTTCATCTATATGAGATCAACTATTTCATAGTATATTCATTTCACTGATGAAATAAGGCACGAGTGAACAAACAAAGGAATAACTGTTCACAGCTGTCTAAAGTAGCTCCTACCTCCAGGATTTGCCTGGCCGCCCCTATTTCACCCATGTTGTAACCTCTCACAGAATAAGGACCTCCAAGAGTAAATGCATCATAACTTGGCAGGTCCCCGACACAGCCACCATAGTGACCGTGAAGAACAAGGACAGGTGGTGGTGGTTTGCCGGCACCTTCCTCCACTTCCTTCAGCTGGAAAAATCTTGTTAACGTTAGCTGGTGGCGGTTAAAGAATGGAAACTTGCTGCCAATGCCTAGGCCTTGGTCAACCTGCAATTTGATCGAAGAGTGCAAGAAAAGTAAATAAACAGATTCCACATGATACCAACAACAACCCTATCAAAAGTAATATTTAATATTTCAAAATCCTGAAGAAATTCCTAATACCTGCCTAGAATTAAGAATTCAAACGACTAAAAGTTTAAATATTATATCTTTTATAGTCATCTGAGATGGGAGAATTTGGCGTGCTTTTGTATAATTGTCCAAAAAATGAGCATGTCTGTATATCTATGAACTAGACCACTATTTACACTGAACTATCAGATAAGGACCGATCCATAAGTTCCTGAAACTAATAACTCACAAAGACTTCAAACACATAGCAGAATGGTTTCCATTTCAGTGCATTTTCTTTTCTTCCCTCACATGTAGTAACACTGAAGAAAAAAGCAACTCCCTACATAATTACAAACATACACAGTAAAGAAAATGAGGTTACCTGAAACACATTCCTCTCACCAACTATAGTTCCATTCACAAACTTGGTGTTATCACGCGTGATATTTGACTGTATAAATGCCACACGATCAATGCCTGTACCACTCAGGGTAGTTGGAGGTCCATCTTCACTGACTCCACCACTGGGCAACACTCTTTGGCCATTTGAACAAATATGGCTGCGTTCATCACGTGTTGTTATCTCTTCCATTACGAGTCCATAAGTGAATTTGCTCTGACGGTTGAAATTCTGGGAGAAGCAGGCAATTGAGTTTAATAATCACAAAGAACTAGATGTACTAAACACTACAAGTTTAAATCAAACAAAACGGCTTAGAAAGTTAAAATTTTCTAAACCCATATATCGCACTTCTCTTTAAAAACAAGTACAGCAGGCAAATTTAATATATAACAGGCTGAAAAGTAAATATTCAATCAATAATGAGTGAATGACTATGAGAAGTACTCTATGTGTGATAACATAATATACTAGATACATTACACAATTATTATCATAAGACACACCTCTGTTATATTAGCTTTCATGCCAGCTCGGTCAACCCATATAGGGGGGACTTCATCAGCCCCTGGCCCACCGGTGAAGACTGGACTCAATTTGCGACTGTTAAAGCAGCTTACACGGAGAGCACGATTGCGAGGATTGTAGACACCATCCAGATATGGATGCACATACTCAAGTTTAAAGGCAAGATCATCCTGAGGAAAGATGACCACAAACAATGAATGACACAAAAATTATGCAAATCTATTATATCATCAATAAACTTTATGGTCATGGAAGGTACATTAATGATCAAGATAAGAAGTAAGCTTACCTGAGGATTGTAAAAGTTGCTAGTGGTTACTGAACCGAGAATAGACCTATTCAACCCTTTGAGATTTCGATGTTCAAAGGTAACAGTTCCACCAGGCTGCAGTGAAGCCTAAACACAACATAACATATGCAATACAGAACAGTCAGAATTACATCACACTGGCTTCCACAATAATTTATGTTCAATGGACAAGGAGAAGAGATTATTTTACACATACCAAAGTGGGATAACCACCACGTCCAGGAACGATGCTCCATTCTGTGCTGACTTCCGCGGTTTTCTGTTCTAGTTCTTTAAGCTTTATTTCAACAATTATCCCTCCTTCATTCTTCTCGTCCGGTCGTGGATTCACTTCAATGTTTGAGAACAGTGCCAGGGAGTTTATGTTCCTCAGAGCTTGTTTCCCTGCTTCTATATTAAAGACATAACCTGGTCGGAGCTGTAAACCATGTTGAACATTCATTAAAAACCAGTCAAGAAATTCCCCCATTGCACCTTGCCAACATGCATATTAATTAAGCAAATATGGCTTAGGATGTTAAAGTTTTGGAAATCCAAATATTTATCTATAAGTTTCATAGCAGTTCAAGGCTAATCCATTAACCGCTAACAAAAACAACCTAAAAATCGAAACTGACACACACTCTCCCCCCAGTGAAAGGACCAAGGATGTTTACCCATTCGCACCATTGCAAGACTTGGACCAGTAGAGCAATAACTGCTCTAGTTCAGAAGAAACAATCATACTTTGTTTCTTCAGTCAAATTTGCATGTAGCAGTTTAAATATATATATTTTTTTTAGGATTAAATTCAGTTTACCCCCTCAAACTTTAGTGCTAAAATCAGTTTGGTCTCTGATCTTTTTTTTAATCATGATGGTCCTTGTACTTTCAAAATACATCAACCTAGTCCAAAATTTGAATTTTGCTCGAAAGGTGATGTCATCGGATAAGTTGGCCTCAACACTAGAGCCCATTTTTGTGACTTAAAAACCTTTTGAAGGGCAGTATAGACATTTCAATCTAATAAATCTTCAAAAATAAAAAATTTAGAATAAAATTAATAAAACTTCAGATATTTTTCTTTCGTTCTAATACTCGTCGAAAAAAAATCTTATCATTCTTATTCTAAAGAAAAAAATTTCTATGGTGCTTGATCAGATCGAGTATTTTTGTCCTGCATCTCTTATTGTTGACTACCCATCTTCATTTTTCTCTGCTGAATGAACTTTGCCATAAACATCGAGAAATTGGCAACTAATCTCTTCTCCCTCCTCGTCCACACCAGCCTCATCTTCCGCTATATCTCCACTGTCAACCCACCTCTCATTGTCACCTCTCAACTCTTCCTTCTAAGAAACCCAATATACTATTACAAATCAAAGCTCAATCGGAACCGGCCTCCTATAAAGACGATGCCGACTCGTAGAATGAGGATGTTGGGTAAGCTTGAATTGTTGATGATGCTCAATTGCTAATGATGCAGATGATGGAGATATAAGAGAGGAAGGAAAAAGAAGAGGAAACGGAGGATGAAAGAATTGAACCAAAAAAGAATTGGGATGAAGATGAGGGCTGGGTTCTAGTCTTCTGGAAATTATGATTGAGCCATCATTTTTATGTTTTTACTTGTATCGCATAATCTACTATAAATATAAAATTGTCAACTAGCAACTTAAGAATAGCTCTCGCTCTGGTGGTTGGGAGTGGCATATCTATGTGAGGAGGTATGGGGTTCGACCCTTGCCTATCACATTGATTTTTTATTTATTTGATAAAAAGAGAGGAGGGTAATTTAGACATTATGTCTAGATTAGGGCCCAAAATCAGAAAAATGGGGTCATGTGTCAGCTCCACGTAAGCACATGACATCATTATCAGAGCAAATTTTAAATTTTAGACTAGGTTGATGTATTTTGAAAGTAAAAGGAACATCATGATTAAAAAAAGATCATGGACCAAACTGATTTTAGCCCTAAAATGTGAGGGGGTAAACTCAATTTAATCCTTTTTTTTTGGATAACTAATGTAATGTCTTTCAGCAGTGAATATTAGGTTCGTTTTTCTAATGAAGCAATCTTTCTGAATAACTGATTATGTCATCTGTTTCTCCTTTGTTCTTCGTATTGAAGGTAGTTTCTGAATATCAATCCTTAGTTCAAATTTTGTTTCTCTCGTATTTTCTTATTGCAGAGCAACCCTATGAACTTTGGAACATATCTATATGTGAAGGTCATGTTTTGGGTGTCTACGGATCGTTGGTCTCCCAATGTTATGCAATATATTGGATTTGACATTGCTAGTAAGTGAAGATGTTACTATTTTGGTTTCGGTTTGGATTTTCTTTGCCACTAATCATAGAACAAACACATGTAACAAAAGGGAGGCTTACACAAATTATTTTATGCAAAATGTGTATGTTTTTCTTGTTGCATGTCATGCGTTAGAGATTCATTAGAATTTTGCTAACAGGTGTTTAAAGCGGATACAGATAATCTTCTATGTTTAATGCATCAAAACCCTCACAAAATAATCTTCTATGTCTAATGCAGATATCATTTAAAACAGGTGTCTGACACCATTCCATCATCAACTGGATCCATAAGGGCATGATTTCATTTTGAAAACTAACGGATGCATATGCTTTTTGTAAGTCACAATGTAATTCAACAAAACAACCAAATACTTATAATAGATGTAAATATATGTACCTGTCTGGGCAATTCTCTCTTCACCACAGGAATCTGAGTGTTCCCCTCCACAAAATTGCCAAGCTTATCCTGGAACTGAATAACCAGCTGTGTGATATCTCCTTCGACCACTTCACACACAACCTCCTTAGTGTTCAAATTCCCGAAATTGACAACTTGGGCACACGCATATCCCTCATCTTGGTACCATTTCTGAACCCGGTCCCGAATCTTCTGTAACAGCCTGGCACTCACCTTCCCTTGCTCTCTCAACATAAGCAAGACCTCCCTCTGCACAGGAGCAGGCAACAAACACGGCCTGGCCCTATCGATCCTCCTCTTGTAATCCTTCTCCTGGTTCCTGAAATACTCCATCTTCTCCTTATCAGTCATGTCCGGGTCCATTTCAATAGGCTTGGACTGCGCCATGAGGCCTACATTAATGCACCGGAACTTGTCCGCCGACTGCCACGTGCTCTCCGTGAAGGAAATGGTGACGCCGAGGGTGCCGTCCGGGTTGGTCTTCCCTTCCAGATCAACCTTCTCGAACATTCCGCAATTGGCCAAGGTCTCGAGCTCTTTCTGCAGCTGAGCCTTGGTGTAGACTCCGCCGGGTCTGAGGGAGACCATTTCGAAAAACGAGTCCTCCGTGCCGACGGTGCTCCACCGCCTCCGATCGAAGAACAAGATCTCGGAGACCTTGTACTTCTTGAAGCCACTGAGCTTATTGAGCTGGACCACAATATTGGCCGGCAATCCGTGAGAGTCCCACTCCGGCGACTGTGCCTCATCAGCATTCGCCACCAGCTGCGGCCCGAACAGCCTCCTCCAGAACCCTCCGCTGGAACCATCTCCACCTCCACCTCCTCCGACGCCGCCACCTCCGCCGCCGCCGGAATTACCACCGATGAGGGCGGGGAAGTTGCTGAGGTTCAAGACGAGGGAGACGGTGGTTACGCCGGCGATGGTTTTGGCGACGGTTTGGAGGAGATTGGGAGAGGGTTTAGGGTTTTGGGAGGAGGGAGAGACGGCGCAGCATTTGACGATTAGGGCGCGGGTGTTGTTGGTGGCTGGTGCTGCGGCGGAGGAGGAAGGCGTGGCTAATTTGCGAGCGGAGGATGGGGAGGAGGAGGAGGAGAGACTGGTGGGGGTGCGGTAGGTCCTGGGCGGTGCTGCTGCCAACATTGTGAGAGAGAGAGAGAGAAGAGAGTGAAGAGGGGATAAGGCTTAAGCCAAGAGCCAAAGCCCTGTTTTGGGTTTTGTTGGGAATTCGATGAGGGCGAGGCTCCACAGAGGATGGTTAATACGATTCACCTTTTTAACTCACAAGAAAAGGAAATGAATTGTTTTTTTACTGTGGTCATCTGTACTAACTATTGACTTATTATATTAAGCAACATGCTAGTGCATGTGTATCCCTAAATCGCATGAACAACGGCGTCTAGGTCCAGTTTAGAACAGCTGGGCTGTGCTGTGAGAATGATTATTTTTAAAATTGTTGTAATAAGAATCATTTTTGATAATATTATGAGAGAAATCAGTTGAAATGTTTGATAAACTATTTTTAAAAGTGTTATGAGAACCAAAAACCATTTTAAGTGTTTGTTAAGTTGTAAGTAAAATATGTTTTCAGTTAATATAGTAACCAAAATGGTCATACATGTTAAAAATATAATAAAGTTGATATATAACTAGGGTCCGGTTAAAGGGACATCAAATTTACACAATTTTTGACACAAAGTTGATCATAATAGTTAAAGCATGAAAGTCGTCGATTATTGACTCGATTCTTAAAAAAAAAAACTAATTAAAGTAAGACTGATTTGAGTACCATATAACTTCTAGTTCTCGTAATTCATATTCTTTGGAGAAGTCCCTTCAATTTTATTAGTTTTAAGTATTTAAAAATTGTAGAATGTAGAGCTCGCTGCTAGGGTTGAACATACCTCACGCGCGGGGAAAAAACTGAAAGCTTGTTGTGTGCCTCTTCCGGCCGAATGCCGCTGGCATCCCACCGTCGCGTTTCGGTCCGGGAGGGGATTGAAGGCCGAATTGGTGACATGGTTCCAAGACAGAGGTGACGTCCAGGTATGATGGTTTTGGGGTGGAACGTTTCTCCTCGATATGTTCTTAAGCGATCCAAGTCTAGAGTGGGCAAGGATCTACGTCGGAGTGGGTCATCTGGGCGCCGGCGATGAGCATCACCACGGGCAATTGAATCTGGTTTTTGGGTGGATCTTGGATCCCATGGTAGAGATGTTTCCGATGCGGTTCATCTTCAAATTGGGTTCCGAACCCGTTTGTTATTTAGATATGCAGCACGGTGGAGACGCCTTGCTTGGCGGCAGTGTCACGATGCATGCCACGCGGGTTTGTCTCGGTAGTAGGAGGAGTGGTTGATGACGTCGAAGGTTTGCTGGGAAGAATGGGGGTTGGGTCAGACCTTTTAGTTGGATATTTTTTATTTTATTTTATTGCAATCATTTTTTTGTGTAGTTTAGTTTTTGGATTTGCTTCTCAGATCTCAAATAAGTCCTTACTTTTTCGAGTTTGTACAAGAACCAAGACTTTTGTCTGCCTTTGTCAGTGCATAGTATCAACTTGTGTTGAACGTACAGGGAGATCCTGAGATAGCCCACCTAATGATTCTTCATCATAGTCAGATCATGTCCCTTGCTACTATATTGGTCAAGTTAACTCAAAGAGTTGCCTAATTCGACATTTATTGGATCCATTGACATGTTAATCTCTCATTTTCGGAGTGAGGGCAAGTAATTTGAGGCTAGAGTTAATCGCTCGTAGTTGTGATCCTTTGTACTGTGATTGTTTTGTAATTATAGTTTATTGAATGAAATTTTATTTAATAAAAAAAAACAATTGTAGAATGTTGCAACTAATATTTACTTCCAATCCCAAGCATTGTTATTGTATACCTGTATATTTTCCTAACTCTATCTCTTTCCTTCGTCCAAAACTTATGTTACTCATGAATATTCTTTTGACAAATTTGAAAAGCATCAATATCTTTACTCAACAAACAAGAAAGAATCGCTGCAAAAATATATAAGTCAAGATTTTTTTATATTTACATTCTATAAATCAAGAGTAAAACTGGATTTTTAAAGTTACAAAAATATTAAGAGGTTCAAGTAACACTTTTATATAGGGCTGGGCAAAAAAACCGGATGGGGAAAAAAAACCGAACCGGACCGGTCGGACCGGTCGGGCCGGACCGGGCTTTATTACGGGCCCAAACTTATTTGATGCCGGGCCGGGCCGGTCCCAACTACACCCGGGCCGGTCCCGGGCCGTATGTTTGCTCAATCGGGTTAAGCCCGAAAGCCCGACTTTCCTAGGTGTCAGTTAATTATTGGACAATTTTATGTTCTATGTTACTACAATAGAGTCAACCACACACGATTTAGACTTTTTTTTTGTAAACAGTTAAACACCCACTCCACCACTCGGCCACTCTCTCAAAGTCTCAAACCTGACTCTGACTCTCTGAGACTGAGACTGAGACTGAGACTGAGACTCTGAGTCCTCTCGACTCGTCTCCACCTCACTTCGACATCGCCTCGCCTGCGACGCCCGCCGCCTACGCCTCACCCCTCACGTCCTCACCCCTCTCTTCCTCACCGCGCCTCTCAATCTCTGTTTCGCGTCACTGTGTGCGACTCTCAATCTCGGCTTCGCGTCTCCACTCTCCAGGTGAGCTATCTCTCATTCTCTCCTCCTCCTACTCCTCTGTTCATTCATTTTCGTTCTCATTTTTAAACTTTTGGATAGGAGGCAGCTGTGATTCCTGTGAATGGAAGATTGAGTGATCGATTAGGGCACTTTTGGCCTTGTTTGTGTGTTTTCTGAGTTAATATAATCTGATACTCTGATTAGTGTTACTCGTTATGGCATGTTAAGCTAATAGTTGAATTGGATTTGTGTGGATATGGCATGGAAAGACCCCCCGGTGTTTGGAGGAAAGCACATTCATGTGAGGTGTTTGGCTCACATATTGAACATCATTGTGAAGGCTGGTTTGTCTTTGATGGATAAAAGTTGTGCGGCAATTAGGAATGCCGTCAAATATATTAGAAGTAGTTCTAATAGATTGGATGTGTTCAAGGAGTGCATGAAGAAGGAGACTTTAGAAGGGAACATAGACACAGAAAATATACCGGCGCTTGATCTTCCAACAAGGTGGAATTCTACATTTTTAATGCTAGACATAGCTTTAGATGTGAGGTCGGCTTTTGAAAGGATGGCTACAGAGGAAATGAACAAGTACAGAAGCTATTTTGATGAAGAAGATGAGCTCGATGAGGAAGAAGAACGACAAGAGTATGTTCAACCAAGAAAACGAGTTGGACCACCACAAGATGAGGATTGGGAGAAGGCTGAAATATTTGTGGCGATCTTGAGGGTATTTTATAATGTGACAATGAGGATGAGTATGACTAGACACCCCACCGCTCATAAAGCCTTTCATGACATTGTAGCAATAGAAGGGGAGATCAATGCTCTCTTTGCGCCAGCGACTGGAGTCGGAGGTGCAACTGAATTGTTGATGTTGAAGATGGCTGAAACGATGCTTGCCAAGTTCAGAAAATATTTTGGAGGTATTGAAGACATGAACCAGTTCTTGTTGGTGGCCTTGGTATTGGATCCTAGATTCAAGCTGAAAAATATGTCGCATACTTGCTTAAAAGTACTCAAGTATTCTAGTGATGAAGCAAAGGACAAGGCCAACTCTGTGAAAGAGCTCTTGGTTTCCCTAACTGACATATATAGAGCATCAGCATCAACAAACACATCTTCTAGGAGTAGCACTGCAGCAAGTGTTGTTTCCGGGAGCACAAAAGAAACAGCCGCATCTTCCAAGTCGAAGAAGTCCAGGAATGTCAAGTTATCAGGAAAAATGGCTGACTTGTTAGAAGGTACTTTACTGTTTTTATTGTGTTTTATAGGCAGTTGTATGTTAGAATGTTAGATAAACTGAATATCACTGTGTTTAATAGCTGTTGTGTGTTAAATAGACTTAATAATACTATTGTAAATATGTAATAATACTATGTTGATAGGCTGTTCAGTGTTGTGTGTTAAATAGGCTTAATCATACTGTGTTTATATTCACTGCAGGTTGGCAACAAGCCTTAGCTGACTCGGACGAAGTTGTGGTTGAGAGTGAAGTTGATAGATACCTTCTAGACCCAATCGAGTGTCCACCGCCGAAGGAAGCAGCTACTTGGTCACTGCTGCATTGGTGGAAGTTAAATGGCTGCAAATATCCAAACCTTGCTCTTGTGGCAAAGGATGTGCTTGCTATCCAGGTTAGCACGGTTGCATCCGAGTCCTCCTTCTCTACTGGTGGTAGAGTGATTGACCCTTTTAGAAGTTCTTTAACTCCTAAGACAGTGGAAGCATTGCTTTGCTTGCAAAATTGGATAAAGAAAAGAGATCAATCAGAAATTGAATATTATCCAAGCCAAGAGGAGCTTGAATTTTATGAAAAGATGGAAAGAGGTATGTCTTCATTCTTTTGTTCTTTCATATTTTTTTTCTTTTGACTTGCTTGTCTCTTACGTTCATTCTTCCAACTGTATTGTAGTTGCCGCTAAGCGCAGAGAAAAAGAAAAGGGTGCAAAGGGCAAAGGAAAGGCTAAGCAACAACAGCTATTGGCTGCATCCGAGACCGACAGTGAAGATGATGAAGATGAAGTTGCTCAAGTTGTGGCAGCTAAGCCAGCTAGAACCTCAAAATTCTTGAAAGCTGCAAAAGTAGCTAAAACAAGTGCTACCGCAACTCCATCAAGTCAAGCTGCTGTTGATGTTGGAACCTCCAAACCCAAATCAACAAAAGTTTTAAAAATGACTCTTGCATCAAACAAAACAAAAGGTATACATCATTATTTCTTCCTTGACTCGTCTTGTGAGTGAGTTTGTGAGTGAGTCACTAGGTTGGAAATATTGATATCTTACTAGTTACTTGCTGCCTAATTGTGAATTTGTGATGGAATTTGTGAATTTGTGACTCTTCTTATAGGAAAACGCTGAAGGAGTCGCTGAGTTTTGTACTTTTGTTTTGGATGCGTGGAGGGTGGAGCTACAAGCCTACATCAATTAGCAAGAGGCCAAGAGCTTGATGCATGTCTTTTTTGTTTTAAACGTTTAAATTTTCATCTTGTTGAATGTTGGGTGTTGACACTTTGCCAATTTGGTTCATCTTGTTTAAGTTTAAAATTGTGACCTGAACAATTTGGTTCTTTGGTTTGTTTCTTTTTTTCAGTTTCAATTTTTTTGAACTTCAGTTTGGTGCCTTCAAGCTTGAACACTTGAAACTTTGAATCTTTGATGTGTAATTGTAAGCTTGTGTGTATGGTGAGAGCTGAGAATGCAGTTTAGGGATTTTTGATGCAGCAGGTGCTGATTTGTAGAGGTGCGTTTGCATTTCTGCAAAATTCTGTCATTTTTTAAAGAAAACAGGGAATCTGTGATTCTGTGATTTTGGGCCCGAAAACCGTTCCGGCTCGGCCCGGTCCGGGTTTTGCCGGGCCTTGATTTTTTTGCTCTAAAGACCGGCCCGGATATAACACAACCGGTCCGGGCCCGGGCCTAGCAAATACTACCCGGGTTTGGGCCCGAGCCCAGCCCTACTTTTATAGGTATGAATAGAAACTCCCTAATATTAATTTACAAGCCTCTCTCTTCGTTAAGAATATAAAATAACCACCATAAGTTAATCTCATGATTTCTGACTTTCTTTTTTCGATTAACAATGATGATTTTTGACTTATGCTGGAGTAAACTCATTTTACCGATGATTTCCAACTTGCAAAGAAAACAAATCATGATTTCTCAATATTTGATTTCTTTTGTCCAAAGTTTATTTTAAATGATTAAAAAGCAATATTGGAGCATTTGTTTGATGGGGCAATCAACACACAAAAAGTCGTAAAAAGGCACAGAGAGTGATTCTAACGAGGACTATTTAAGGATTTTCTTATTAAATCGTTTATTGCACCTGCTTTTTAATCACATTTTTTTATCTTAACCATTTAGTTTTTATGTTTATATAAGGAGATCACTAATACATATTTTTCAGCCAAATCGATGATCGTTAAAGAATCGAACTAAATCAAATTAATGAACGATCTAAATCTGTCAAATATAAACCGTTAAAATTTATAATTAGTAAATCAAATTTATGAATGTTTTAATCATTTTTAATTTAAATAAAAATTTATAAAATTAATCTCTCATGTATATCTACAGTTAAGTCCTCAACTTGCTCGATTAGTCCCCACTTCCAAAAATAAAAAATCCCCAACTAGAACCACTCCCCATACGGCAGAAGCCCCGTTGGTGACCAAAGAAAAACAACAAAACCATAAACCCTGGTCATCGGAGCTGCACACTCTCGCATCCATAAAAACAGAGCTTCTGGAGTGAAGGTAATGTCAAACTGTTCCTGTTGTGGTCTCTGAACTGATTCTTGTTTCTGGGTCCACCCATCTGGGCTTATTTTATCCTATTTTATTTTTTTATTATCTATAGCTCTACTGTTGCATACCTTTGTCTACCTTACCCTTTGCTGATTGTTGGGTTTTGGCTGAAATCGGTTTCACTCATTTTTGATATCAAATATAAAGCATGCCTGCCATTTCTCTTCTTTTTTTTTTGGTCGAAATGCCATTTCTCTTGGTCTAAATGAGTTTCTTTGTTCATATGGATGCATTGAGTCTCTTGGTCTGATTCAAGATCACATATTGGATTGTAGAAGAAACATGGCTTTTCGTGGAGGTGCAAAGCGTTCCCTTGGTGCAATTCTGTGCAGTTGTAGATACTCAACTACATGTAATGGCCGAGGCTTTTCTACCCGTGTTTCAAACAAAAGAGCTGTCATTTCTCAGTTCACAGAGACCCAAGCCTCCAATCCTTTGAGACTTGCCAATGCGCAATGTGGGTCTGCTCTCTTTCTCATCAGGAGGTTGAGCGTGGGCGCCTCGTCGTCTTCTGATCAAATGAGTCTTATAAAGCAACTAAGGCAGAGAACCAGTGCTCCTATGAAAGATGTCAAGGCTGCTCTCATTGATTGCAATTGGGAAATTGGTATCCCTTGCCCTTTTCTAATGATGCTGACATGAATTACATCTTTGCATTTTGCATTGTAAACAAGATTGGGTTCTCTTTTGTGTAATGCAGAGGATGCACTCAAGGAATTGAGGAGAAGAGGGAAGGTTTTGGCATCGAAAAAGACATCAAAAATGGCTTCTGAGGGTTTGCTTGCATTGGCTCAGAATGAGAGCACCGCTGCCATAATCGAACTCAACTGTGAGACTGACTTTGTTGCTAGAAATGAAATCTTTCAATACTTGGTTAGTATTAGTTTTGACTTTATATGATTGTGTATGTTTATGTAGAACCAAATAGCTTTATTTTATTCTGAGTTTATTATCATATGTTTTGTAACCCCTTTATAGTCTTCCATTGCCCTTTTTATTCTTAATGATGATTACATGTATTTATTTCTGGAGCTCACACTTCATTTATCTTCTAGGCATTAGCTCTGGCAAAGCAAGCTTTGCTGGTTGAAGGCTCTTCTCAACAGGTTCCTGGGGCCATTCCCATTGCCTTGGAACATTTAGAGGTGAGGATTATGCATTGTTTTTTGTCTTTTATTTTAAATCTTGTTTTCAGATATCCTAGTCTACTTATGATTGCATTGGGCTTCAGCATGATAATGTTTTCAAGAACCTTACCACAGAGTGAATCCTTGAATTAGTTAAAAGGATGTAATGAGTATCACCATGAACTAAGAGCATGTTATCTGCCTTAAAATCTGTGATTGGAGTAGGTATGCGATGTTTATGTTTAGTGAAGTTGAGAAGCTGATACAAGAAAATAATAGATTAGTTCATATAGAAATGAAGAGTATTTGCCTAGAGATTATGTCAGAAGTTGAGAACAACATACTAGTTTGACTCACAAGTCTTGATAAACCTAGATATCTGTAGCAATTTTACTCTATGTTGAAAGTTAAATGTAATATGTGAAATCAGAGATCTTGATGATTCTTCCATAGTAAACTATATTTATTGAGTTGGCTAAATTCCAAACACATTTAAAATCTTAAATTAAATGGGTCCCCTGCAAAGTTAATCTTAAATTATTACATAATTGTCAGGACTTGAAGTTAAATCTTGAACACCCAAAAATTAGTGGAGAAACAACTGTTCAGAATGCTATTACGGAAGTGGCTGCAATAATGGGGGAACATATTAAACTTAGAAGGGGGTTTCTGATGCCTACAGCTTTACATGGTGTTGTTTCCACGTATCTCCATGCAAGTCCCCAGCCAGGTACACAACTAGGACCACTTCTTTTTCTTTCGCAGAAATTAGCGTCCTTGTTTTTAAATTTGGTGCACATAAGTTCTGATATTTCAGATCCTATCTTAATCTTAAGTTGTAAAGTCACAAATGCTGTATGAAGATATTTGAAAGAGCATCACAAATTCACAATTGGTCTTCATCTTTATATGTTTTATCTAATTACAGGTTTGGGTCGCATTGCTGGAATTTTATCTCTTGAAGTAGAGGACAAGAATGCTCAGTTGGATGCCATCCAACACATTGGATCAGAGTTGGCAATGCATGTGGTGGCTGCAAAGCCTTCATTTTTAACAAAGGAACTTGTTTCTTCTGATGCATTAGAGAGTGAACGGGAAATTCTCAAGTCTCAGGTACTTGGTAATATCTTGTTTTCCATAACTCTTTACTCTATTTTAAGCATGAAACAGTCTGTTATATAAAACTAGTCAATGCACCTAATAACATGTTTGATATAGATCCTGTAGAATTTCAATTTAATGAGCCTATTTGTTGTGGATCTGCTGATTCTTTGATAGGAGTCATTAGGAGGCCATTTTATCTTTGTTTTGTTTGTTCTCTTTCCTTTTCTTTAATTTTACTTTTTTTCCTTTTTTTCAATCTCTACCTTTTGTCCCAAGGATATGGTTGACCATGCCACAGTGGCTAGTCCAGTAGGCACTCTGCTGTACACTAAATCTGGAATATAGTGACACTTCATATTTGGCCAGTCATCAGAAAGAAAACAAACAAACAAACAAACAAACAAGGAAACTGAAAAGGCTTCCCTCTGCCCTTTTATACTCAATTGCATAACCATTTTGAAACAGTAATAAATACCTGCTTCTTAGAATGGCTCGAGTTAACTATGTCAGCCTCCTCAAACCTGGATATCCTTCCAACCGTTCCTAGCACCAGATTCTATACTCGGGTTTACTCTTGACTGTAGCAATTTTCTACAAAGTCCAAACAGCTTATTTCTTATCTTGTTTTTCCTTTACATGGGGATACAAAAGAGATGCTGTTGTCAGCAAATTGAAGATGTGATACTTTCACCCCAACCCCCTCAGTCACAGTCACATCCCTTTCTTTAGCTGTCTTTCTATAGACTAGCGTGCTCACCATATCCACTGGTCCTGAAGGACCTGAACTAGAAACGTGATGAGTATCACCTTGACACAATCCCTTTCATCTAGGCCCCCACTGATTATCTTTGAGAAATTAGACCTTAGGCAACCCGCAGCCCATCTTCCCACAATGCCCTAAAGCCCTTGTTTTCCATTACAAAATGGAATTGATTTCAGCCACATGTTCATATGCTTTCAGAGCCTGTATAAATTCTCACTGTCAATAATTTGCATTTACTTCATAATGGCTGTGGGCGAGTAGTCTCCAACTTTGAAAGACTCCATCTTCCTTGGAATGAGACAAGATGCAAGTCTCATTTGTGATAGCATTCACGATCCAATTTCTACAGGAATCTCTAAAGACCTGCAACAATGCTACCGAAGCCATCTGGCCACGATCAGAAACTTCAATTGCAACTCACATATCTAAACTGTCCTGCTATCTGCTTCCACATCTGTTAATAGCAGCACTTAATTTTTTATTTTTCCTCTCAGTTGAATCAGTTGATGAATACTTGTTGATACTTATCAACTTGAGCACCCTTGATACAATTAACTAGACTAAGAAGCCACAGATCTTTACATGATGCTAAAAATATAGTTGACTATAAAAGGGGCTACATCCAGTAAAGAAAAATGGAAAACATCTTGACAAAGGGTAGGACAATTTTTCTAAAAAAAAGAAAAGGTAGTTGTAGGACAATTGACACTATAATTAAATGACAAAAATGATTCTAGCACTGCATGTTCTTTTGCTGTACTTCACTTTGAGGTTCATTATCATTCTCTTGCCACTTTATCTAGCCGATGCCTTTTATTTGTTTAGATAAAGTAATAATATAATAGCTTGGCAATATTTTATATTACTTACTGCTTATAACTTACATGGCTGTGGTAACACCTTTTCTTTTTGTTTCCTTGTTGATGTCAGGCTCAAAGTACCGGCAAGTCTCAGATGGCCATAGACAAAATAGTAGAAGGTCGTTTGCGTAAATACTACGAGGAAGTTGTTCTTATGGAGCAGAAGTTTATTGTGGACGATTCTGTAAATGTAAAGGTAAAAATCTATATTATCATCTAAAAATAACTAAGGTTTAGAAATGAAGTAAACGAAAAAAACATGATGAAAGTTTGTAATGCTTCAAGTCAGTTTTCTTGTTTTTAGGTCTGTTTAGGCCCCAACTATCCTACCCAAAAAACAAAAAAAAACAAACAACAACAATGACAACATTAATAAAAACAAAAACAAAAAAGAAAAAAGGGGAAAAAGAGTATTCCACTAACTGCAGCAATGTAAAAGTTTTAGTTGCAAACCTAACAAGAATAAATCTCACTCAGCAGGTATTTGTTTTGAGGTTAGATAAATCTTAATGATAATTTCCTGTTAAGTCTGTGGGTTTCATATTTACACCATATTTTTCAAACCATTATAATTTATAAAGTCAGATACTTAAATTTATGCTTCGTCTAGTATAGAGTACTTGTTTGTAATACAAGTACTACAATAAGTGTGATGAACTTGTAATTTCTAAGTTGGCTTCCTCTGGATAAAATATTACCACATAAGCAAGCTATGTGGGGAACTTGCTGGCTGTTGTCTGACAAATTTATATTACAGACACTATTAGATAAGCTGTCTAAGGAAGTGGGATCACCTGTGAAGATTGAGAGCTTTTTCAGGATGGAAGTTGGAGAGGGAATTCAAAGGTAGAAACTGATAACTGTGTTTATGCTTTCATGTCTTAGTAGGAATTGACAATGTTGTACTTCCCACTGAACTCTCTCATGCACGCACAGACACATCTGAATGGATGGTGATGATCATGAACATTTGAGTTTTTGTTATCAATATAATCGTAATTGCTGTTTAACTTATATCTTGTGGATAATTTTAATGTTATGTAGCTCATATTTCACACATTGGCATCATTAGGATATCATTAA
Organism: Fragaria x ananassa; assembly: GCA_034370585.1. Taxonomy (NCBI): domain Eukaryota; kingdom Viridiplantae; phylum Streptophyta; class Magnoliopsida; order Rosales; family Rosaceae; genus Fragaria; species Fragaria x ananassa. The sequence goes on along the minus strand of CP139757.1, from coordinate 18,694,034 downwards.
TAGCATATATTATCCATGATCTATGCTGCAAATACAATATCCACAACTTGTAGATTGCCTTTATGCATCAGTGCTAGCAATAGTGGTACATCTAAAAATTTGGTCGAGAGCCTGTTCCCATTTCGTAAACCTCCAAACCTGGGTAAAGGAGTGAATAGTCACCTCATCCCTTGAAACAGAATTACATGTTTCTTCTTGTACATACTTCATAGGACTAAGAAGGATTAATATTTCTTATAAAGGTTCTTGTTTCTGAAGTTACATTATTGACCTTGTGAAAATTTGGCAGGCTTGAAGAATCCAGTAGATCTGAAAATTTGGCTGAGGCCGCTTGAGGAAATGCTGCCCCTTATTCTGCAGAATGTAGAGTTCCAGAATAGCCAGAAGTAGGGATTCAGCCTGCGTCTGTTGATGCTCGGCATGATTTCTTTGTTTATACTCGCTCACCAATTGTTGTTGGCCTACTTTTTGTTGCTTGTATTCCCAGGTTGTGATGTTTTGAGATTATGAATTGTCTTCCTATAAGTTTGTGACAGATTTGAGTTTCTTTCCAGTTCTGTCAACAAACAAATTGTAATAATGTGCATGTTCTCTTCGGGCCGTAGCATTGCCTTCTCTGTTTTTTCCCATATCAAGCCAGTGCCATTTCTTAGGTATAACACTGACAAGTGACTGGATGCTTGATATATGGGAAATAAAACAATGGTGAATTTTGGTAGAGTTGATTATTCAGAGGGGTTTAAAAGAAGAACGTTTTTAATTATTATAAACATCCCCTCTCCATGTTGGTAGATAACGAAGAAAAAAGATCTGGAAGATGATGCAAAAGGGAAATGATGTACTAATATTGTCTAGAAGAGCTTGTAATTGCTCCAATAATTACATGATCACTCGTACTCCAAGATAGGTAGATGTAAACAAACAAGTGTTTTAGCAGAGGCAAACAGACTAAGCAAGAAACATTGTGGTAAGTTTGATTTGCCTTTGCATTGGGTAGGGGAATATACTCAATTTTCAGTATAATCTGCATATGCAAATACGACAGTAGTTTTCAATAGTGGAACAAAAACAAAGAAGTATGAAAACCAAGCCCCACATTAAGACAAGTATCATCACACCGCACCGCACATATGTAGGATATTCCGTCTCTTTTAACTTTTAGTGATATGGTATTGAGGGTGGTTACTGGGATTTCTAAATTTACTCGTTATATCTTTTTTTCTTTTTACATATTTTTTTTTACTTTAAGCATTTGCTCACTAGACCTCATTTTAAATTTCTAAAATAACCTTAGTTATTTATTGATATATATTTCAATCAATTAATTATCTCTTATTCACTCAATAGACCTTTCATTCTTTGTTTTTTTTTCCTTTTTTTTTCAACATCCATCATTCTTACCTTCATCTTTTTAATTATTTTATCATGAAAGAAAATGTAAAAAAATGCAAGAAAATGTTCTATCATGAACTATTCTATATATCTTTTTAATTGTTTTTCTCTTTTGTACGTGTTATTTTTTCTCCATTTTTTTCTTTTAAATAATTTAATCTCTATTTTGTACCTCATAATAAATTATTTTAATAAATATATATATATATTTTCTATAATAGATATATATTTAAAAAAATTATAAAAATATTTATGCACTTTGCAAGTATATGCGTTCAACATGTATGATAATACAAAGTTTTATGTCACATGATCGATATTGATTATTTTTTTAACTCTTATAAACTATATGTATGCTTTAATAAAAAGAAATTGGAAAACAAAAATATATAAGGAAAATAATAAAAAAAAGAAATTATTATTGAATTGGAAAGTCCAAAGAGAATAAATATAATATTTCTTTTTTTGCATAATTATTATTCTTAATAGTCATTGTGCATGAGGATGTATATGTCATTTAATAATTCATAATAGAGTGAGGTCTAATGAGCAAATTTGAAGGTTTCAATAGCCGCACTATATGGTATTATATGCATCCAAATCAACATGTTTTTAGAGTGACTTTATAGCCGATGGTTTAGATAATTTGGAAACTCTTGCTTCAATAGACAAAACTGGATGACCTATAATGCTATAAGGGCTTCATTCTCTAATGCATTTCTTTTCAGAGAGTTTCTATTCACAACTTGAAAATTAGCATCTCAACAAAGAAGGGAGTGATAAAGACCTCCATAAACAACAACAATTGTAATTATATCGCGGTGTACCCTTACTTATGCATCAACTTCCACTGGAAATTTGATTGACAAAAGTATAATTGTTTCTACTAGGTTTCGGGATCACGAGACACTAAATGGAAATTTGGTTCGCCTCCTCTATACCTGCACAAGTAACAACACGTCAGAGGTCATGACCGAGGTGACCTGGTCTTCGACTCTCCGATGCTTAAGTCAATACGTTGTGGCTACTTGTATAGTACAAAAGTTGGGTTGTATTAGAACTTACCTGTTTAGGAAGGTTTAGGCCTTTTATAGGCTCCCTTAGGGTGATGTATCATAGTGCTTCGATGTGGGACTGTTTCACTGGGCATGTTCAATAATACTATTTTTTGACATCTATAGTTGTCATCGGGCGGCCCTGGTGGGTCAAGTGAGATCGGACTTTTGGGGCTTAGGTGTTGGTGACGATGTTGGCGGTGGCGTTTGGTCTGATTTGGCTTCCGGCAACCGGTTTAGAGAGGTGTTTTCATGTGCAGCCGAGTAGGTTTTATTATGTATTAACAAATCTCCAAGTCCACAGTCCAAGAGTACTCTTGGGTGGGGAGTTCACTTCGGCTACACTGGGAGTGTACCTCTTTCCGGGAGTTGGAAGTGTTGTATAAAGTCCCATAATCCCCACGTGATGGTCACAAGGTGACTCGGGTTTGTGTTGCTAGTTCTCAACACAACCATGCCTCAAAAATATGGCGCGTGCCTCATAAATGGCCAGCTTATGAAAGGCACGTGGATATTTAAGATGACGTGTAGGGTTTGTAACGGCTCTCTGCCTTTTCCTCTTCTCTCTCTCTCTCTCTCTTTTGAGGGGTATTGAACGCGTGTATGGGAGACATGGGCATCTTTAAAGCGTTGTCGCCATCATGGCTGACGTGGCACACATCCAGCCTTTAGATTGTTTCATCTTCGACAATTGGGATTAGAGAGCGTGTTTATAAATAGCTCCATTCTTGAAGAATGAGGGAGTTTTCAAGGAGTTTGAACTGCCAGTAAGGAAGAGAAGAGTCGAAGTAGAGAGGAAAGGAGAAGGGGTCGAGTCGGATCGGTGCGATTTGCGAAGACTCTACTCTGGAGAATGTTCAATTTCATCCTCGATCGATAGGTTGTGAGCTCCCTGCTATTTGCAACCAGCTTCATTGTCACTACACATATCCTATTTTGGAGAAAGGTATGAAATTGATTTTCCTTTTATTTGTTTTTTGATTTGTAAATAAGGGGCTTTTGTTGGGTTTTGTGTTTGAATTTGAGTTTGGAACCTATTTTTGGTTTTAGTGGTGATTGAATATGGTTATGGGAGAATTAGGTGTCACTATAGGTGGTGGTGGCCTCCTGAGTATGCTAGTTCTCAAGTATCCTCGTCTGATTCGCTATTGCAAGAGGTAGAGGATTTCTTTAAGCCTAGTTTACAACAGCCCGATGGTGCTTTCTAGGATTCTCCTGGTGAAAGTATGACAGTTAAAGAGCCTGCAGCTCTTAAGGAGCATTGGCAAATAGCTCCAGAAGTGCTTTTACACCCCTTTAATAGGGATACTTGTTTTTAGAATCCACCTGATAATTACACACTCATGTATAAGTATCAGTTGAGATATGGATTAACGTTTCAGTTACCTCTCTTTGTACAATATACTTTAGCGTGCTTAAATGTCGCCCCGGGATAGTTGACTCCCAATATGGTGAAGCAAATCTTGGGGACCGGGTATCTGTTTCGACTTTTGGGGCAGGAGTTCCCCTATTTTAATGAGTTTAACACCTGTTGGCATATGTTGTACTGTACAAAGAAGGGTAGTACGAGTTGCGTGACTTTAAAGGAAAATTTTAAAGTATTGGTGAAAGATTTGCCGACATCAACTAATGAGAGCTGGCGGAAGAAGTGTTTTCTAGTTGGAGGACAGTGGCAAGAGTGACATGGGCCTCCCTTTCGTGTCCTCGGGGCATTTCAAAAAATAGGTACTAACGACTACGCGATCTGTTTGCTTTCTCATTGTATTTTGCTTGTCATAACCTCTGACTTTGTGTAGTGCCCCAAGAGTATAAGTTAACTAAGCTGATGGAGCGCCGTATCAAGCGGGTGATATGGGCAATTGGGTCTAGGAGCTCATACCGGATATGCCGGCTAGGGATATATAGTGATTTTGGCTATGCCAAGGTCCCGAGTCTGTATTTGCTTTCACTTCGTCCTTTGACTTGAGTTGTCATTGTTGCAACTAATTGTTTTGTTGTCATTGCAGTGATCATGCCTCTGGATGGTGGTGCTCAGAAGAAGGAAGGGGTATATGACAAGGTTTCTGACGAGGATGTTATGGATAGGCTACATGCCGAGGCTGATTATGGTAAGTAGTTCAACATTGATTTGGAGTCTGGCGAGGGGATGGGAGTTGAGCATGAAGAAGGTGAAGATGACTTTGTGAGGCTCAGATTGGCTAATGAGGATTATTCTTTTCTTCCTCCTCGGGTGGCGGAATTGATGGGTATCAAGGAGCAGAAGATTTATGATGAGGTTACGGAGACTGAAGATGTTGGGCATGGTGGAGACAATGAACAAGATCATGTGGAGATTGAGGATGTGACTGTAGAGGAGACTGGTGGGTAGCAAGTGGCAGCACGTCAAACTGAGGGCGGGGACTTGGTTATTCGGGAAGTTACGGGAGCCCGCTAAGAGTCCGATGTGGTGGTGACGGGGACTAGGAAGAGGAAAGAGCAGGTTGATTTGTCTCGAGAGGGTAATTCTAAGAAGTCACAGAAGCAAAGTCGTGTCGGGAGTTCTGGTAGTCTTGTTGAAATTACACAAGCTCTGGAGGGTACTAGTAAAGTGCAACCCTAGTGAGCCCAGATGTCGTATGATATACTTCACTGGTCCTGGGACATTCATTGCACTAGAGGAGGTGGTTCCCAACATGAGTGTGGCTTTATCTAAATAGAAGTTAACCCAGGTAAGCTTTAGTCCCATGACGCTTATGTTTCAGTTTTTATTTTTTTTATTGTTTTATACATGTATATTTTTTATTTATTTGTTTATCTTTTGCATGCCACATTGTGGATATATGATACGAGTGAGAGAGCACTAAATCAACTACAAAGCAAGATTGAGGCTAAGGGCCATCAATTGACACATCCAGTAGAGAAAAACCGGGCCTTGTCCCAATGTCTCGGGTAGTTGGAACAAGATGTGATGACCTAGCAGAATCGAACTGGAGAAGCCGAGAGGAATGTTGAAGATCTGAAGGTTGCCTTGTAGAAGAAAGATGAACAATTACAGGCCAGCGATGCCATTGTTATGAGATTGACACCGCTGGAGGCCGAGGTGGAGAGGCTAAAGCAAGCACTGGCAGAACAGGAGATGGCTTGGATGGCAAGGTGTAAAAGGGCCGGTGTTATGGTAGAGAAAGGCTTCCAAGAAAGCGAGGTGTATAAGAAGCGATTGTGTAGTGCCTATAATGGGGGGCAAGAAGAAATGAGTAAGTGGGGGTGTCAAGCAAAGTGGATTAATGAGGCCGCCATTGCGAAAATGGTTTGTTGATAAAGAGGCTGCAAGAAAGGCTTAGGAGCATATGACACCTGAATAGAGGAAGCAAGCCGAGATCTCGAGGGCCTTGGCCCAGCAACATAAAGATTGGCGACCTGTGTCCCCAATAGGGGGCCGGATGGAGTCCCCGACATCGTCATCGCCACGTCCCATCGTGGTTGTTCATATATTCATCAGTCTACTGGCTTGCGATCTCAAGTCCCCACTTCCACTCAACCCATTGATCTGCAACCTCAGACTCTTGTTACGGTGTCCAACCCGCAGCCGACAATGGTTACAGGAGAAGTTCCTAAGACCTCATGTATCAAAGGTGCCTTCGCTAAGTATCTTAATATGTCCCAACAGTTTAGTAAGGCCTCCCCCGACATGAGGTCTTGCCAAACTCAAGGTTAGAGGGTCTATGTGAACATAAGTCAGGCACACGGTCTTGGCAGTAGTTCTAAGAGTGGCGGTAGCATGAATAAGTCTAGAAAATGTCTCGTCTAGTGTTGTTTTTATGGTTTTGTTTTTTTGTTGTTATTGGAGATAATCACATAGTTTTGTGAGGCATTGTTAGCCGTTATGGATATTTTTATTACATGGTAGTCCAGGTTGACTAATGGTTGCTTATATGGTAGATTTGTGATATTTATTTTTTAGTTTTTGTTCTTCAATGTGTTTGTCTCGATGCTGTTTTGCTGTAGCGAGAGCTATTTCGTATTTGTGTTGATTGTGAAAATAAGCTAATTGAGACAAGTGTATTGAATAAAAACATGAAAATTGCATTCATCATAGGCCGCTAACGGGCTGGAGTGATACATGGAATGATAAAATAACTTTGAACTGAGCGAGTCTTGCTAAGGCACTAACAGTTGTGGAAGAAACTGAATCATAATGTCCTGTTCATCCAAATTCATCCAAACTGTCCAAAGGTGGGGACAATTAGAGAATCATTCTGTCAGACACAGTCGTGATAGAATGGTTCTCAAACTGGATATCTTACCATTGATGAATGAAAAAATATTATCATTCTTGAATGATTCGCCACGAAAATATTATATTTGAATACACTAATGATTTGCATAAAAAGAATAATTCAACATGTATAAAATCATATGTGCAAGCTGGACATATCATCATCATCATATCCTGACAAGCAATACTAACAAAAATTGACTGGAAATGTCACTCGAAAATTCGTTAGAAAACATGTTGAAAAGTGAGAGAGAGAGAGAGAGAGAGAGAGAGAGAGAGAGAGAGTGTGTGTAAATACCAATGGGAGAAGTTTGAAGACCGATCAAACTTGAAGAAATATACCTTTAACTTAATTTGGAGGATATTGTGCAGGGAGAAAAAAATTTCTCCCAAAACTCTTCAAGTTTTCATCTGTTCTGCTCATGGGCATTTGTATTTTCCGTCTCCTAGGTAAAAGTTTTGTTGGCTAGGTTAAAATATTCGTTTTGCGCTGTGTCAGAGAATAAAGTGTTACTTTTACTTAAAAGACGTAAAATTTCATTGCCGAAGTGCAAAGTTAAGTCAGCTAAGATTATTCTAGGCGACGAATTCGTCGCCTAAGATACGCTTAAGGGACAGACTGTTTTAGGACGTTGTTTTCTATCTCCTAAAAAATATTAACTGATAAAAAAAAATTCCTAGCAGACGAAAACTTGTTATGTCAATTACGTTTATCTTAGGCGACGTAAGATAATTTTTCCGTCACCTAAGAGCTTATTTCCAGTATTGATTCTACTCAACAACTTCATAGCTCTTTTTGATTTTTCCCATGCAAGTAGTTTAGGTTCACTAAATATTAGCCCACTTTCTCTCTTTGGTGATGGCAGAAAGTATGATGATTTTACTAACTACGTTCTAAGCTAGTTTCCCTTCATCGATCTTCTCATAACTTTCTCTCTCTTTCATTTTCTCTACAATCTTCTGTAGCTTTGAGGTTCTATCATTTAACTCTCAAAATTAAATTTCGAGGTCTTTACCTATCTTCTCGAGATAATCTATGTTATAATTCTGCGTATAGCTTTCTCATCTTCTTGTTTTATTTTCAGATGTACGCTTTGGTTCATCCTATCCTCGAGACAAAATATTGTTTTTCTTTGACGTAATATAGCATGATTTCGAGCTTTGCAATTCATTGATTTATTTCTTCGAGTTGATTAATGCTTAGATTAATTCTCTCGAGTTGTTTTGTAACCTTTTAATTGGTTTTATCACTTATCTAATAACTCGATTAAGTTTGGTCTTGATGGATCAAGCTCTTCTACTCCTATCTCTCTTTAGAGATGAATATATTCGCCGTAGAGATTATTTAAAACCCTACACGTACACGTATTCAATAGAGTATTGAGTTTCTTGAATGTGGCTTATATGAAAGCACACATGCCACTTATCAGTTTCATTTTCAGTACAAAAGGACTCATTCTTCTTAAGTTTAAATTCTCTTTTATTGATCAAAAGAAGCCAACTATGTGACATAAGCCTTACTATTAATTACCTATTTTTTTGAGCAAAACAGACTCTGATACTAGCTATGTTGGAAAATCCAGACATATAACTCATGACAATAATAAAAGAAATGTGCACAGGTTTCATGAGTTTGTGACTCTTGAGTTCAGCAAAGAAGAGAAATTTTTTAATAGGTAAATTGATTTTTAACCTTGTATTTCCGAACAGTTGAAAAATGACCATACGAAGTCATAAAAATTCTTTTATATCCTCAATAGTTTTTTAATATTTCCTAACCTTTATATACTACTTAAAACTATTACATATATTTGTTCATTTGCTTGCAAAAGAAAAAAAAAATCTCCTTTGTTAACTGGAATAGCATAAATTACCCACATGATGAAGAGGAATGTGGTGCATCTTCAAAGGAGGAACACAATAATCGATCGTCTTGACTGGGGTTGTCTGATTGGATGAAAGGGTTAAAGACTGAAACTAGGTTAAGTAGATAATTAACGATTTTATTTTGTTTGGGGATATACATACTATAGGAATGGAATCAAACTTAATCCTAGGATCTGCATTTGATTTCTGTTTAGCTACATGCATGACAAATTCTTAACCAAGATTGTAGCTTTAACAATCAAAATTGCAACTTAGGCATATGATTCTAAATATATGATGGTTGGGAGAAAACAACATGACCGCGGTCTAGCTTGTTTGTGAAGAACAAAAATATTAGTTCTGTTTTGTGTGTGTGTCTGTCTCAGATGTATCATATCAGTTCAATAGTGTTTTAAGAATAAAGAAAAAGTAGATGAAGGGATAAACGTTGATTATGAGTAATAAAGACTTTTTGTGCATTCATATGGTTATTTTTCAACTTTTTATAAAACATGGTTAGAAATCAATTTGATGGCCAAAACTTGGTTACTTTTAAAAATTTCTCAGCAAAGAATGTGGATGGTTTGGTTCATGAGTTGGTCACTTTTGAGATCCATAAAGAAGGTGAAAGGTTCTGAAGTTATGGTGAAGGCATATGAACTTCAATGAGTTATATATGGAAGATTCATGAAACACAAATTATTGGGAGGAGCACTAATGAGTGGTCTAAATAGTTCATCTTTAGCCTATATAAAAAGAGGTTATTTGCTCATTCTAATCATCTCATCCAAGAGAATCATCTACTACACTCTCACTTAACAAAACATATTTGAGAGAGGGTGGTGTTCTTGAAGTTATGTATATTTTTGTACTCATTATTTTATAACGGAGGTACGTTCTTATTGTTGTTGTCCTGTGGACGTAATCACCTTGCCAAACCACATTAGGTCTGATGTTTTCTTTTCTTTCCTCTTTAATATCTTTGCATATTTATCCATTTTCTGGTTGAGCTGTTATTTGTGTTCTATTACTTTTCTCAAGAAGTTAGAGCGGATCTAATCGATGCTTAAAAAAATGAAGAGGTTTTTATTCTTCTTCTAAAGTATTTTTGAGAATTTTAATTTTTTTTTCAACTTGATAGATCATTTTCTGAATCTGAAATATAATATCACAATAACTATTTTGTACTATTACAAAGTTTTGCTTGGTTTTCTTTTAATTTTCTTAACTTTCTTTCTTTCTACTTGTAATTCTTTGTAATTCTTTATAGGTTTGTTTGCTATCTTATATGAAATCTAATATGGTATAAATGAATTCTCTAAATGATGATTGAATTTATTTGTTTACCTTGATAGATTTATATACTTAATATGTTAAATAAATAAATTCAAAGTTATTTTTATTAAGTTGAAGGGTAGGAAATGCCAGATGTCTTTGACAGGTGGCTACAGATCAGCAAACTGCCACGTGGCGCTTAGTCAGAAAGTATCCGTTGGAACTCGGAAGATCATAAATAGACCAGACCTGCCTGGCCCTTGTCCCTACTTTCTGTCTCTCTCTGCAAATCTGCATTTCCGTTCTCTTTGTTCTCTCTCTCTCTTGATCACTCTGTGTTTCTCGCTCATCAAGTTTCTCTTTTCCCCCAATTAAGCCCTAATAAGATCTAATCGTGATCGATCGGTCATGAAGCGGAAGCGGGCATCTGCTGTGGCTTCATCGCCGTCCTGGGCGACCCAAAAGGCGTCGTCAAACCCCGAAGTCCAATCCGGATCAAGAAAAGGAACTAAAACAAGAAAAATGAATGAGATACTAAAAGATCAAAGATCCATGATTTCTGGAATCAACCGGATTTTGGGGACTCCGATACCGGTCAGCAATAACCTGACGTGGAGGCTGTTGAAGCCTCACAAGAGAATCGAAAGCTATTACGGCACCAAGCTCAGTTCCGCCCTTAATGCCATCCACGAGTGTTTCGAGCCCTCCAAGGACCCCTACACCGGCAGAGACATTTCCGAGGACATTGTTTTCGACTTGGAGTCCGATTCCGAGATGAACTTGAGAGGGTTCTACACTGTGGTTTTGGAGAGTAGCGATGATGAGGAGATGATATGTGCCGCCACGCTGAGGATCAGTGGGGATGTGGCTGAACTGCCCCTTGTGGCGACTAGGCCTCAGTTTCGCAGACTTGGGATGTGCAAGATTTTGATGAATGAGCTTGAAAATCGGCTTATTGAATACGGCATTGTGACGTTAGTCTTGCCTTCTGCCCAAAGTGCACTTAATACATGGACTAGTAGTTCAATTGGGTTCTCAGTGATGAGTGAGGCTGAGATATCAGAACTCACTGCTCGTCATGAGTTCTTGGATTTTAAAGATACTGTTATGTGCCATAAAATACTCTTGAATAGGACCCAATAGTATCATTGACAAAACTCAAGTTTCCAAGTACCAAATCATTAAGACCATTGTTGGTTGACTTGGTTCTGTGGTCTTGTAACCCTTTCCTCATCCGAGGCTAACTTTTCGTTAGTTCCTGCCTCATTCTGGTCAGTTCCTCTTTGGCTGTTTGAGTCAAAAGTCTAAGTTCTCTTATCTTAGTAGATATGAGATTTTCTAGTGGTTTCTTTTTGGTAATTCTTGACAATTTAGTACTCAATAGTTGCTCTGAATTTCCCCTGTCTATTTAAAAAAAAAAAAAAAAAAAAAAAAACCTTCTCATGACCAATACAGGACTACCTTAGATTGGTCTCTTCTTGAAAACTAGTTGCTTAGAGTTTGTTATATAAAAAACAGCACTTATTACAAAATAATAATAAAAAACCTTCATTTTCTTAAGTTGATAAGCTCAAGCTTTTTCAGCTTTGCTTGTATTACCCCCTATTCAGAAATTATTCAAGTTCTTGTTTTTGTGGATGTATTCGTTGTAATGTGATTGAAAAGATTCACTATAGCAGAAATGTTGAGGTTTCTTGAGTTGCTTTGTTAAGATTAGTATGAGTTTTGAATTTTTATTAGAGGAGTGAGGCCTAGTGATTTTTACAATGGGAAGAATTGGGTGTATAGGTTTTTGGGGCACTCATACTTGCCAATAAGTATAGCTGTGTGGTGTTGGAGCAGGAATGTATTGGAGAATGGGGTGGGATGCATGAGACTTTAGAAGATATAGGGTTATTGTATGTATGCTTAGCTGGTATTGTAGATGGATTCATAGGAGACCTGGTTAGGACATTGAGAGATATGGTTAAAATGATTGATAAGACACTACTGGGCAAATTGAGTTATAAAATGATCATGTCCCAAGTTTTGGTGTTCATAAGAAATTTACTTTTGAATTTTGATTACAGGAGTGAGGCCTAGTTATGTTTATAATGTGAAGAATTGGGTGTTTAGTTTTTTGGGGCACTCATATGTACTTGCCAATAAGGATAGCTGTGACTGAGGTGTTGAGCAAGAAATTATTGGAGAATGGGGTGGGAAGCATGAGACTTTAGAAGAGGGGAATCGTACGAATGCTTAATTGGTATTGTAGATGGCTTCTTGGGTGCCGTGGTTAGGATATTGTGAGTGGGTTCATCTGTTGTACAGATCTGTATTGAGTACAGATCGAAAATTTGCCCTATCATTGCACATGGGAAAGTTTAGGAGGGGCAAATGGTAATTGCACAGTCACTTTACAAACTTCTACAACCAATTACAACCACAAATTTCAGTCTGTATGATATACCTATCTGCATACTAGAATTTTCCATTGTGAGATACGGTTAAATGTAGGCCTGGGACTTTGGATCCGAGAACCGGTGTGATCCGGTGGAACCGCACCGGAAACTAATGATTCGATTCGATTCTAAAATAAATAAATATTCATTTTTAATGAACCGGACCGTTTTGTGTTTCCCGGTTCCGGTTCCGGTTCTTTGATATGCTAAATTTTTAGAACCGGTGGAACCGATATATATGCAACTATATAAATTTTTAGTCGCCTCCCAGCCGCCGAATTTCGAAACTACACTGACGCAGAAAGAATGCAGAAGGTTGATAACATCCGTGTAATGGCAAGGTCCTCCCCATTCGACAAGCTTTTAATGGTACAGTGTTTGAAGCAGAAAGGTCATGTGGTTGCAGTCACTGGTGATGGTACAAATGATGCACCTGCATTGAAAGAAGCTGATATGGGAATCCAAGGAACTGAGGTTGCCTGTGGGTCGCACCGCTCCACTCATAACCAATATTATGTGGAGGAATCTTCTAGCTCAAGCTCTATATCAAATAGCTGTTCTCTTGATCTTGCAGTTCCAGGGCGAGTCCATATTCAATGTCACCGCTGCGGTGAATGATACTTTGATTTTCAATACCTTTGTACTATGCCAAGTTTTTAACGAGTTCAATTCAAGGAGCATGGAGAAGAAGAATGTATTCAAAGGTATCCTCAGGAACAGACTGTTTATTGGGATTGTGGGGGTAACTATTGTTCTTCAAGTTGTGATGGTGGAGTTTCTGAAGAAGTTTGCAGATACAGAAAAGTTGAATGTTAAGCAATGGGTAGTTTGTATCGTAATAGCAGCTGTATCATGGCCACTTGGTTGGGCTGTGAAGTTCATACCTGTTTCAGAGGATCCATACTTCAGAATTATCAAGAAGTCACTCGTCAGATTCAAAAACATTTTGTGAAGGTTTTGGGTTCCAACTGGGCTGGGGATTGTCTTCTTGATGGCGCATCTGTCAACACACATACGCCATGATCCTACAGTTTCAGGAGTAAGGAAATTTTTAGAACCGTAAAAACCGGGAACCGACTTTTTTTTCCGGTTCTGGTTTCTACCGGTTCCGGCAACAAAAAGTCCTAAAACCGGACCAGTTTTTCTTTTCCGGTTCCGATTCCGGTTCCAGCAAAAAATACAGTTTTTGGAACCGTTCCCAGGCCTAGTTAAATGATTGATAAGACACTAGCAGATTAACTGAGTTATGGCGTTTACAGTTTTCATGACTCATCTTTGTAAGTAGGTTCTTTTTAGGGTTTTTGATTGGCAGGTAGCAGCTCAGGAGGCTGCTCACCAAATTTCTAAATAAGTTGGTTTGGAACATCAAGAAGGATTAGTTATAAACAATGTCAGTGAGACTGATAGTAGGGTGTTATTGCTTCTAAGATGTCCCGGGGCCTTTGATGGTTAGTGGTTGCCTTGAGAATGTACCTGTTTATGGTAATGCGTATTCTCAAAATGCAGAACTGAGGACATTTGAACAATATTGTCTAGCTGTTTGAATGAAAGTCCGGACAAAGAATTCATGTTTACAGTTCATTTCAGGTTGTGGACAAGCACTTGAGCATATTGCAAAGCAGCATATAGAAACACGTTTTATGCAGGTCAAGGCTGAGAGAAGTCCATTCTTAGCAGAGCAGCTCGTGTGTGAACTCTCAGAACATTCCTTACAATTCTTTTCAGTTGTTGATATAAACATTGACTACAATTGTTTGTACATTCCTTATACATGTAGAAATCAAATGAAATCAAATGTAATGAAAGGCTTGGTTGGTTAAGGTGTTTAACTGACAACTTTGAGGTCATGGGTTCAAACCTCACGACATATGTATGGTGTGTGAGTTATTAATATAAAAAAATTTAAAAAAAAAATGAAATGATTTCTCTTTTACATTTTTTTTTCCTTGGAATTTATTTCCTGCTTGTGTACTTTGTTGCGCTGTTCATTTCAGAACTAGCTAGATGTTAATTTGTTAAGGTTCACCTAATCTTTCTAGTCCTGCAATTTGAGCATGTGCTACATATTACAAACAGTTGGGGTAGACAACGTCATATGAGCTTCCTCCTTCTTTCCGCTTAATGATGTCGAACTCTCATTCATTTCGAGATTTATCTTCCTTCTAAACATACATTCTAATACATTCTAAAACTAATCTAATCAACTTCTGGGGTCTTCACGCAACACAAATTCAAATTAAATGCGTCATCTACTTATTGAAATACATTTGTTTGATCCTTTCATAAGGTATGTAGGCAGTCTAGATTTAAATCTGGATGCAACCATGACTCCAGATAAATCTCCGGATTTTTCCTGAAGCCAAAATCTCGCTCTACGACTCCAAATGCCTCAAGGCAAAATAAACTACGGTCGGTTTGATCCCACAAAGGGTATGTAGGCAATCTAGCTACCCACTAGATGCAACCACACGTTCAAATAGAATCACTGACACCACCAGTCAAATTCGACAGTCCTAATGAATCATTGACTCATGTCAAATTCTCCTAACACCAGAAAATTCAAATCCATCCCCAAATATCCAAATAAAGTCCAAACCACATTCATGGGCTTTAATCAAATCATAATCAAATGCAAATTCAAATTAAATGGGTCATCTACTCGTTTAAATCTCAAAAGCCGGAACTACATGTGGTTTGATTCCGCAACAGGTATGTAGGCAATCTATAAACAATTTTATCTAGATACAACCGCTTTCTAAACACAAAATCGAATCTCTAGTCCACATACACCAAATTCGTCTTAAACACTATTCTCATTCCAAAAATCAAAGTCTTCCAATGCATAAGTCATTGATCATTTATTAGAATTCTTGAACTACGAGTTGTTTGATCCCTCTCCAAGCATGGTACGTAGGCAACCCATTCAAAATTCTAGGTGTAGCCGCAAAAACAAATAACCACATCGCATCCACATTTTTGATTTCTTCATAAATGAAATCAAAAGGTGTTTCCCTATATCAAGAGAATATAAATAAGAGACATTCTGTCTTGAATGGGTCGAACCTGAAATAATTAAAACTCTATTCACAAAATAAATACAAGTGAAATTATTTAGGTGACATTTTCGCTCCAAATGATCGATTGATTCATTTTTCCAATAGCATTTAGAAGGCCCTAAATTCCCATGTATTAAGGAATCTAGATAATTAAAACTAGATTAGGGGATATATATATATATATATATATATATATATGGGGTGGACGCTCATTCATGGCATACAAAATTATAATCAAATTTATAACTAGATTATCATTCATTAGATGTAATAACAACTACGGTTGAGATTAGTCATAATAACTAAATTTTTTCTTTTCTTTTCTTTTATTTTTCTTTAAATCAATTTATGAAATTTATCTATTAAAAACATAATGAAAATTGATGATTACCTACACTCTCATTTTGGAATACAATTAAGAGGAAGTTAATAGTTTTCTATTGAAACTCATTTACTAGAGAGCAAAGAAACAAATAAATATCATATGAAACTCATTTACTAGAGAGTACCATAATCATCAATTTTCATTATGTTTTTAATAGATACGTTTCATAAATTGATTCAAATAAAAAGCAAAGAAAAGAAAAGATTTAGTTGTTATGACTAATCTCAACCGTTAGTTGTTATTAAAAACATAATAAAAATTATCTGATCATGTCTGTCATAACACGTTGAAAAATTTATATCATATTATGGATCGAAGTACTCCTATCATCTTTGTGCTATAAACAACAAGAAACTTTTGAGAAAAAAAAAAACAACAACAAGAAGCTGAAATAATTAAGTTTATGGTGCACTGGATGGCTGCCTTTAAGTCAATTTTCTAACGAGATATTTGAGATTTAATTTGTTTTCTTTCCTCTCTATTAAATGAGTTTCAATAGGACGATAATCTGGTTATAAATTTGATTATAATTTTGGATATATATATATATATATATATATGTATATATATATATATATAAAGAAGTCTTCTCCTACCTATTGACACAGCTCATAATCCACTATATTGAAGAGGGATATATATCAAAAAAATTAGAACCAATATTTATTTTGTTCACATATTAAAAAAAAAAATGCATATCAAATGTATATTTGGAGTATTTCCAGGAGGCTCTTGTTCATGAACTTCTTTCCAGCATGCATATCAAAGAGCTTGTACTGTGCTGTGAGCTTATTGAATCTGTGTAAACTAACTAAATCTGTGTAAATTAATGAATGAAACAGTAAAATGTTACAGTCGAATGGAGTTCGTATGTTAATATGATCTGACAGTGAGCTTTGGTCTTGGTGAAACTCTTGGTCAAAGAAATCTCATCAATATCAACATGACCACCCACAGGAAGAAAGAAAGAAATGTGGAACAAGCAAACCACTTCTCTTATTTAGTACCAGCAGTCTCACAACAGCAGCTAACGCACATTATTTTACATGTATTAGCCTGTCATTTTGAACAACTTGTTAGTGAGAACATGAACAAAATGTTACCAGGATCCGATCATTATAAAACAACATTTACTATCTAACTTAATGACTCAATGACAAAGTCACGAAACAATGTGACCCCAATCTTAGTTTGCAATCATGTCATGTTCTGATTAGTATGTATAGGTATAGATATATCCAGTGAATGGAGAAGCTCTAAGCCTTTAACTTTTGTAAAAGTGAGAAAACCACACATTTGGGCATTCAATGTCAAAATGGATTGGGGAAGCCGGTCTTCGTTTATAATATGAAAAGATGAGAGACCTCTTCATATACTGATTTGGATCACCAGTCTTTGCCATTTTGCCAAACATCTTATGAAGTTCTTTGCTTTTTGGTAGATATCTTGCTCCATTAAGTGAAGGAGAAAGGTAATCAAAATTCAAATATGACAACCAAAAATCCTGAGACAGAAAAAGACGATCAGATCGCCTAAAAATCTCTGTAAATACATGATCATAATTTATAGACTACAAGAACAGAAACTGAAGAGTATCATACTACCAACAAATCAACTTTCTCTGTTTGCCGCCACAAATACAAAGATGATGATATTTCCTGCCTCATTCTGTTATTTTGTATCTTTTCTTTGTTTCAGTAGTTAATCAATGAATGATACATAGGCTAGTTTAATGAGCAACACTAAAGAGTGAAACAAAAGTAGAAAAATGGCTAATAACCCCTCTGTCTATACAACACATATAGTCGAGATAAATCAAGTCTTTTGCCTTTTTTGCTTATGGTTGTCATTGCCATCTTTTCTTTCCCTTCTTCCTTTCTTGGGTCCCTGGCATTAGATTACAACAAATCAATTAGCATAAAGGAAAAATAACAATGAAAAATAAGTACAGAAAGGAAGCTAAAAGTATACCTGAGCACTGAGAGACTTAAGGGGGTCCTTGTCTTTCTTGATTTTTTTCTTGAATCCCTGGCGGCGACCAGGGTTGTTGTTACCCATTGCAGCTCTGGCAAGCTTAACTCTCTTGCTGGCTTCTTTAGTTGTTGCATCCAATAGATAATCAGGCACAACTCGTAAGTGAGGAGCAGGGGGCTTCTTGCTTAGAACCTTATCATGTTTCAACAGGTCTGAGCAAAATGAAACAAAATTAATAATGCTCAACGTTTTCAACTCGAATTGATAGAGCAAATATAACATAAGACAAATAAATCCAACCACACAAGTTCGGTACCTAGATCCTTTTGGTTGGCTTCAAAATGAGCCTTCAACCTGAACAGATAGGAGCAGATCATTAGAAAACTAAAACTACATATACTGTGGCAAAAAGGTAATGCGGAGAAACCAAGGATTGAAAGCAGAAAACATGAAAATAGATTTGACTACCGTGCCAGTGATCCAAACAAGATGGAGAACAGACACCAAATATAAGGATGTGATGACAATGGTTGATTTCAATATGCCTCATAGTCTAATTTGGCAAGAAAGCATTGATTATAGATACTCACTTTTCAGAATTGAGAATTTCGTTCCTCAAATCCTGAGCTCGGGATTCTCTCACAGCAAGTTTTGTCACACTCTTCGAGACATCCTGCATAAATTACATGTAAGCATTAATGACCATCCACAATATCTTACTATCTTCCCGTACAATGTCGGGGTACACAAATGCAACTTAAACCAGGTGATTAAGGAAAGGGCCCTTAAGAAAGTCAAAAAAAATAGCCGCAGAGAACCAGAAAAATCACCTCGGCTCTATATCTTAAAGACTCCACTGCATTTTTGGTCAGTAGTGTAAACGGAACAAGTTTATTTGTATCGTTTTTTTCATCATCCCCCAAAAAGGACTTTATCTCTTCTAAAACATTCATCTCATTTGGAGAAACCTGTAAAAAAAGGCTAATATTAGAAAATCAAAATCTGATCCAAGAAACACGAGCATTTCTGTCACTGTTTAAACTTCCTGGGTGGATAGTTATCTGTTAAGGCATCCAAGGAGCTTGAATACTTCACAAAGGATGGGTGGAGTTATAGCAGTGTAGATGTAAAATTCAGACTATTGACTATGTAACTATCAAGTAGAAAGATCAACCATCATCCTATTAGGACGCTATTTCCTTAAGAACAAGAAAAATAAAGGCGCTATAATTGTTTAACAAACTCACAAGAGATACAGAAGCACCAGTACTATATGCTCTTCCAGTACGACCAATACGATGAACATATCCTTCAAGACTAAGAGGCATATCAAAATTCAGGACCTGCAAAAGAGAGTAAAGAAGCAGACAATGTTAATGGCATACAAACAGATGGTACTTTACTAAGTATTCTCTTTTTTACAAATCAAGAAACAGACATAAATCCAGATATAAAGTACTCAATCTACATCAAAGATGAACAAGAAGTCCAGCACAAAACAAAAACAACAAACAAAGTCAAGTGGAAACTCGAGTAACAAACATCAGCACATGAAACAGCAGCAACCCTGATCAATAGGAATAATGGAAGAAGTTCATTTTGGAGGAGCTAAGATTATCTGTAGTTTCCGGGTATAATTCCATTCCAACAATTGTTGCCAGACCCGGAAAAAATAAAAATAAAAAGAGAAGAAAAAACAAACCATTTTCTTGTAGTAGTTGAATTAGGTTCACCTATGAAATAAGGGAGGACTCCCTCCTGTGTTTTCGCATTCCTTTTCGTATTTATAATAAAACAAAAAAAGGGACTGCAGTCATCTCCCTAAAAGAACCATGTGTTCCGTTACACCCCACCAGAAAATGTGTAGGTAGCTAACATGATCGGGAAGTCATAAAAAGAACAAAGAAAACCTCTAATTTTGACGAACCTCTTAGAAATGGAAAATCATAGAGATCAATGAAATCTCTTACTTCTTCCAAGAAACATACTTATAGTCTTGGAACTGCAAGTAATATGCAATGCCTATTTTGGGAAATTGTACAATTTACCAGGATCTATGGCTAGAAGATATATTTGCATTTTTATAGAAATTCGTCCATTTTATACAAGGTAATGAATACACTAAACATTAAAACCCACAAATTACTAAGAAGTGAATCTAATTATAGCAAAGGCAATGTACACTCTAAATTGTGCTTTGCCAAGTTGTAATTGAATCATCTAGGATGCGTCTATCATACCCCAGAAACTACTGTAGTCTGCAAAAATATAGTTATTCACCATCCCCATAATGACATACCGTGTGTACGTTCTTGAAGTCAATACCTCGCACCACTCCAAATTCAGAGTCAGCTTTGGGTTTGGATTTAGCATGTTTTCTAGAATTTGTTGATACTGTGGTTTTCTGCTTATTGTCTTTTTTCTTCTTTGTTTCTCTATCTTCCTTCTCCTTTGTTTCTCTGTCATCGGTTGCAATCAAATAATCAAACAGACCAGCATTGAATTCCTGTTGACAAACGAAGGTGGTCAGGATTTTGTGAACAATCATTCTCACTGAAAATTTAGCCCATAATATGTAACTTTATCCATTTTCCGGTTGCAATATCAACACTGTTCAGTATGCTTACAAACCTCAAGAATGTGGATACGAGAATTTTGAGGCAACTCAGAATTCAAAACAGCAGATCTTATGCCAAACTACACAAAAAAGAAGATATCAATTTCTTACAAAAGTAAGTTAGTCTATATTGATGCATGAAAAGAAAATACATATACCTTTTCCAAGAATAGCTTTATTCTGAAGGACGTGTCTATTGTATTAGTAAATATCAGAACCTTTTTCTGAACTAACTCCAACTTTAAAAGGGAAAGGATGTAAAGTAACTTATCACGATCAGTGCATGATATCTACGAAACAAAACAACAAAAGATATAAGTTGTTAACCCAATATTTATAAAATTTAAACGTATACAAAGTTTGTAATGATCACTGGTACAGAGGGAAGGAGATATGAATAGAAGAGGGTACAGAATAAAGAAGAATAAAGAAACAATAATCATAAATAAGATGTTAGATATGCTTCAAAACAATTAGGTTTTAGAAAGCATGGTATATGTTTATGGGCATTCATATTCTTACCCAGGACTGCTCAACATTTTGCGGGATGACCTCATCCTTGAGATCTCCAACTTCAGGCAAAGTCAAAATGTAGGAATTATGTAGAATGAGCTTCTTTAGTTTCTCAACATCATCACTGCCATGTAAGTAGGTATCAGATATAACAAACTACAAAAGAATTAAAAAAAGAAATGCAACCTTCGAGCCTTGAAGTAATATATTAGCATTACAAATCACACTGTGCTTAACATCCTAACTCCTACAAACTAACGCAGAAATAAGAACTTGTAGACATATTCGGTGAACAACAAACCTTTGTGTGGCAGACATGAGAAGAGATTGACAACGTTTAGGAATGTGAGGTGTCAAAGCTTTTATATCTTCCTCATATCCATATGACAAAAGAAGATCTGCCTGAAACAAAACATAGTTCAATATTCATTTGAAGTGAACTTTGATATCAAAACATCAATGATGTCCTAAGACTTGACAACTCTATGCAAACCACCAACACAGCAATCTCAATGACAATTCAGCGAGCAGAATGGGCCCTCACCTCATCAAGCACAAGCATTTCCAGCGAATCATCAATTGACTTTGCTTGAAGAACACCATCTGACAAGCACTTCTTTACGCAAGCTGGAGTCGAGACCAGAATCTCAGGCAGCCCGGCAAAAGCTGTGCGCTGCAATAAAATGAGTCAGTATAACAAATGTTAAGACAAACGCATGCGCTGCAATAAAATGAGTCAGTATAACAAATGTTAAGACAAACGCACAGAAGAGTACCGATGGCTTGGAATAAAAACAAAAAAAAACACAAAAGGACCAACCAAATCAGAAGTAGGCATGTTGCTTGTCAACTGCACGACTTTCAACGGAACTCGACACAGCTCAATCAAAGACCTGACCTCCTTGTAAACCTGCAAAACACACCCAATTTAATGAAGCAATATGAAACGGCATTGCACAAAATGGAACCCGAAAATGTATATAAATTACAAACCTGCTGAGAGAGTTCCCTAGTTGGGACGAGAACAATGGCCCTGGGAGCCAGTTTCTTCTGCGGTTCTTCCGAATCAGAAAAGAGCTTCTGAAGCAGAGGTAGCAGGTAAGCGAAGGTCTTTCCAGAACCGGTCTTGGCTCTGGCCACCACATCCTTACCTTCCTGCGGTAAATAATAAAAAAATTAAAAAAACAGTTGAGAATGATTTCAACTGCCAATCAAAGTAGGGTAAAAGTGTGAGAGAGGAATAGTTTACGAGGATGAGAGGAATAGCGACGCGCTGAATGGGGGTGGGGTTGAGGATCTTCTTCTTGTTGAGTGCGCGAATGAGACGGCCGTCGAGTCCGAGATTTTCGAAGGTTTGGGACTCGTCGTCTTCGTTTTCGCTTTCGATCTGCTTCGGTGGGTTTTGCTGTGCTTCAGCCATTGACAATGTTTTTGGGCGGGCAGCTTCTTCGCTTCTGGGGGTTTAGGGTTTTAGGAGAACATAAGCAAAACGCTGCGGCACATTCAGGGCTCAAGAATTACTGTTTTGCCCTTGTCACTCTGAAAATCTAGACAAAGGAGGAAGGGAGACCAGTTCATTCCCAAAGCCAGCTGACTTTCTAATTTGTATTAATTAAAAAACACTACTCGAAGAATTATGATATCTTCATTCTTAATTATTAAAAATTTATATTTTCATATCTAAAATAAAATAAAATAAATTATATCAAGAAAATATCAAATATCGATGGAAATTAACTGCATCAAAAAGAGCTTTGATGTCCCTTGGCGAATCAACTCACTTATCAAAGAGAATGATGCTGATTCAAAGTTTTTTTCTTGCATCTCCTTCGATCGTGCTTTCTGTGAAGCCAATTTTCTAGCGGATGTTTTGACCTCCCACGGGTATTCCATGATGACTCTGAAGATTTGGAATGATGCCATCCCCAATTCTTGTTTTTCTGCTTTCCATCTAGATAGGCTTTATATTGGTCGTCATATGTAGTTCATACTTTAATTATTAGCTTTTCAAAAAATAAAAGAATTACCTTTTTATTTTAATTTTAGTTTTTTTTAAGACAACCCTTTTTATTAGAAAAAATAAACTCAATCAAATGTTACAAATTTCAGCTGCAATAGAATTCTAAAGTAAAGCTATTTTAATTTTAGTTTAATCACTGTTTAAATAATACTAATTTTGAGTGAGAATATATTTTGTCAAAGTTGTTCCGGATAGAGACAATAGACATTTCCTTTATTATTCGTCCACAGTTTGAATATAGTTTCAGAACTAACTACTAGGTGAGGTAGAAAACAGCACAAAAGAACAATGAAACGAAAATGGTCCTCGTTGCATTCATGAGAAGGTATACACAAAAGAATTCTTATTCATTCTCACAATGTGTTTTCAAATAAAAACTATTAGCATGCATGTCTTTAAAGCTCAACATGGTTTGGTTGCCTCTCAATGCATAGAGGGCATATGTGACGTTGATCATGGTCATAAGGCATCAAAATGCAAGCTAAACCGCATCCCTAAATGACCAGTATGATTCGATTATTGTAGTCACAGAAGATTTACAAAGCACAAAATACATAGATAATTGCCGGTTCCTTAGAATGTTGTGGATAATTCCACTATCTACGAAGCACTCAATGTCTCTATAAGATAGATCTACAAAATGGAGTAGATAGGAGAGTAAATAGTTCTACTTGAACCGTTTCAAAAAGATTGAAAGAAGCTACAAAAAGCTGCAATCCCGACAGTGTATAAAAATTTCCGCACAGTATGACTTTTGCGCATTAAAACAACCATAACTTTTTCGCTAAAATAGATATGGACAAACCGCGAAAGGTTCTAAAAACTAGATTCGTAGAGATTTCCAATGATATATAGCTCACTGTTTGATTCGTTTGGAGCTGTTCACAAATCTCAAATGAAGTTGACTGTCTAGAAGGGACAAATTGCTGTTTTTCGCAGATTTGACATTGGCAAAGCTTTGAATCTTGCAGATGGCATGTGGGCATAAGCTGAAGCCAAAATGATGTGTATTTGATCAAAATCAAGTCCTTGAATGTCTTAACGATTATCAATTTAGCTGAAAATTTGTAGATATGATCTACTCATATATACCTACAATGTGAACGGTTAAGATGAGAAAATATGATCTAAAAGTAGGTCAATTAAGAAAATCTGTACATTTTGAATAAATATGAATATTTTTACCAGATAATAATTGTGTGTGTGTAGTCCGGATCGTGAGATGACCTCTTTAAACTCTTAAAGTAAGGATGTTTTTAGTTCTAACATGTATTTTGACAATTAAAGTCACTCATTCCCTAGTTACTTACTCACATATAAATCATACAAAAAATTAGCTAAAATGAAAAAAGTTTAACCATTTGATTAACACAATATTCGTTTTAATTTTATCTAACGACATACAATTGTTTACATTAATTTGAATGACCAAATGATTAGAAAATTAGTTAAAATTTTGTACACATGTTTCTTGTATATGAATCTAGAGGATCAACGGTTGAGATCGTTAAAAGAAGTCATATACTAATATAAAATAGTAGAAATCTTCAAATTCTTAAAATAAGGAGGTCATATTTAGATATTTAACGATGAAATTTATGGTAAATAGATGATATAGAATAGCTTGCACAAACATTTGAGGCACAACTTGCTAGGAAGGCAAAGAAAACAAAGTCAAAGTAACAGCTTTAAATCTGCAAAACAGTAGCTTTGTTCCTGCATATTTTCTATCAGCATCAGGAGTATTTTACTTTCTATGTTTTCATTAGGATTTAAGTTTTAATTAGAATAAAGGATTCCTAGTTCTAGTATGATTAGGTTTATTTCTATGCCTATATAAGGCTCTTGCTAGATTGTATTTTCATTCAAGTTATCAATAAGAAAACCAAAAAAAATTAGAGTAGAAACTCTTGTGTTTTAGGCTTGCACATGTGTTTCGCTAGTGGAATCTAGCTTATCCCCTTAAGGTTTCGACGCTTGACGAAGCCTTGTTTCTATTGTGATTACGCTTCCGCATCATTTGGTATCAAAGCGGGATTCACCCGCTTCTTAGAAGACAATGGTCCATGGGAGTAGTTCACATCGACAACCTCAACGACGTTAGTCGCACTGGCGGAGCCACACCAAGACCAAGGGGTGCCATGGCACCCCCCACACATTTTGATGATGGTCAATTACACCACTATTGTATGATTAAATGGTTACAATTGTATAATCTGACCCCCTTTTTATGTAATAATATGTCACGTAATAATTACTAGTTTGATATTTTGGACTATATAATCTCCTTTTTTGTTGCATCTTGCCATATTCATCACCATAATCGATTAGTTATTAACTAATCATTTTACATGCGTGTAAACTTTCAATATATAATCATTTACATATACATAAATTAAACTATATATACATCAACAAAAACAATAAATTCATTTTTAATTAACATATAATTTTGACAGACAATTTAAAATTTTATATATATTTTTTCGTATTTTATATCTCGGCCCCCTAGACTTATAGTTCTGGCTCCGCCCCTGGTTAGTCGTATGATATCTATCCAAAAATTGAAGAGGAACATACCGAGGGATTTGCCTTGGGTTAACCTTATCAATTCAACCTCCTTGACGCTAGTCTTGGAGTATCTATCCAAAAATTGAAGAGGAACATGCTAAGGGGTTTGCGTTTGGTTAACCTTATCAATTCGATATGAAAAAAAAAGAAAGATGAGATATGATGGGCATTCAAGACGATGGATTTGATGGCTTATCAAGTTTTATTCCTATGATGAAGCTGCATTCAAGAGGAACTCGAGGTCAAATTCTTTTTAAGTGGAGAGTCTGATGTAGGACGAGATTTGAAGCCAGAACATTTAGTCTTAATTATCTGATTTGTGTTCTAGTAATTTTAGGCTAGTAGTATTTTTGTTTTAGGATTCTATTTTTTTAAGTTATTTGTTTCCTTTTAAATTTGGATTCTTAAGAATAACTGTTAGATTATGATTGTGATTGTATTAGGTTTGGATGCCTATATAAGCACCATCAGTCTATGTATTTGAGACATCTTTCATATCAATAAAAACCCTAATATTAGAGAAGTTCTCCATATTTCTTGCGGCTAGCGGCTCTGTCGTAATGGCTAGTGGATTCTAGCTTATCCCCATATGGCTTTCGACGCTTGACGAAGTCGCCTACTACCGTGTTCACGCTTCCCACATCATTTGGTATCAGAGCCTACGAATCTGGTTTCACCGAAAGAATCTAACTTTCTTATTGTTGCTGAATCTGGTAAAAAGGTGGAAGAACTTGTGAAGGATGCAAAAGCTATTTATCCTTTGGTGGTTAGGGAAGTAATGAAGGCTTAGAGCAACAAAGAGGAGAAGAAAATTCCAAAAGAAGTCCAGCAATTACTACAGGATTTTGAAGAATTATTGGCTAATGATCTTCCAAATGAACTACCTCTTAAAAGGCGATTTTTGTTGTTATATGACTATTTTAGTCCTTAAAGTGAGTCATGAAGTGAAAATTAACGTCTAAATTATACGGAATTGCAGCAATTGGGCATGATTTATAAAAAATTAAAAACTTTAAGGGAATAAATTTTTTAAATTGAGAGAACGATGACTGAAGTGAAGTCAACCCCAAATCTCAAGGAGGTAAAATGAATTTAATCTTTCATTTAATTTGTTAAAGGATTAATTTAGTAAATTAATTTATGACACATGACATGCATAAAATAAGTTGTCCTTATGTGTAAAAATATGTCCTTATATGTTTTATACTAAAAGTAATGTCTTTATTTGTGAAAGCAATCTTTTTAAAAGGTTTTTATGCAGTTTACTAATAAATTAATAATTTTGATTAAATAATATTTTTTGAAAATCCCTCACTTGCTCCAACTGCGCTTGTGGAAGATAAACCATCACACTACCTTTCTTGTGCAAAAAAATCAATAGCCCAGCACAAGCGTGCCATAACTCCAAGCAAATAGACCCATACATCAAAGCATTTAAGCCAGACGAATGTGACGATGACCTAGATGACCGCGTCTCCTCTAAGGGTGGATTTTTAGACACCGAAACAACCGAAACCGGTTAAAACCACACAAACCGAGTAGTGCGGTATCGGTTTGCGGTTCCGTGCATCCTAAAAACCGATTAAACCGAAACGAACCGAACTGAACCGACATATATTCATTCTACATATATTTATTATTAATACTTAATTATACATTACGTATAATGTTTTTATCGGTTATGAGTTAGAAATAGTAAGCTTTCACACACATGATTATGTCTTTAAGTGTTTAAGTATAAACGAAATTCTTCTCATGTAGTTTTATCTTTTGTTATATATGAATATTTGAGGCTTCAAATGAATTATGTATAAATTTTAGCTTCCCTTTTTATTTGGATTACTTATTTGAACTCATTAGATTAACTTATTTGAAGTGTTGATAGTTTACAACTTTGATATTTTTATTTTTATGTTATTTGGTTAAGTGTAAAAAAATATTATGAATAATAGGTTTTGTAACTGAAACCGAACCGATGTTAGGTTAACCAACGAGTACAGTATTTTATATATTTTTATCGGATTCGGTTCTAGAAAATAGAAAACCGAAACTTCGGTTTATGTTTTAGGTTAGTACCTAAAAACCAAACCGTTGGGACCGAGTCCACCCCTAGTCTCCTCCTACTCCTTCATTGTGCTGTTCAGATCGATTAGACCCGCCATAACCCAGAAACACTACACAACAGACAAAGCTAAAGCTCAAGATCTTTTTGTGTACAAATCTTAAACTACAATACAACTGGCATCATTTGCGCATTTTGAAGGCATTTGCTAAAAGAAACACACCCAAAAGAAACCAAAACACAAGTATAATGAAAACGAGAACACAATTGATGTAGCTACGATAAAAATCCAGAAAAGCCAAACAATTGAAAAATGAAAACCCATAAACTCGACTTACTAATTATGACATTACCATCGAGGAGAGAACCAGTACGGTTGAGATGGGGAGAGCCCGTGCGACCATATCAGAGAGAGAGAGAGGAGAGAGACGACCGTGCCGGAACAACAGCTGATTCTACACACGCTGAGTCAGTTGCAGTCGTCAGTGAGCCTCTGCCGCATGCTCATCACGTTCATGTCCCCGGTGGACATCAGAGATTAGGGTGAGAGAGAGAGAGAAGAGGCAGGGAGGAACACACAAGGAGAAAGAAAGAGAAGTGCGGCTAGGGTTCAATTTCCTTTATATACATAGTTTCATACTTATGTGGCAAAAAATGACATGTTTGTCCTTGCAGTTGAATGATTAGGGTTTAGGGTTTTGAGTTCTGTTTTGTGAAAATTTGATTGTACGATGTGATCACGATAGTTAATTTCGATTATTATATAATTGATTGATCATGACAAACCCTGAACCATATATACACTAGAGGTGACTAATGCTCAATCATCATAACCCTAATTCATATGTACTTGAGATGTAATTTGTACTCGATCATCATAAATCGTAAACCAGACCAACATTAGAGGTGAATAGTGCTCGATTATCATATACCAAATATACACTAGAGATGACTATTAATCGATCATTATAAACCATGAACCATGCATACACTAAAGGTGACTATTGCTCAATCATCATAAATCCTACATGCACCTTAAATATACATGAGAGGTGATTTGTACTCGATCATTATAAACTGTAAATCATGCCAATATTAAGGGTGATTTTGCCTGATCATCATAAACATACTCTATATACATTAGAGGTGACTAGTGCTCAATTATCATATTCTAAGTAGACACTAGAGGTGACTATTGATCGATCAATCACAAAACCAGAACCATGCATACATTAGAGGTGGTTATCGCTCGATCATCATAATCCCTATTGACACTAGAGGTGATTAGTACCCGATTATCATATATCATGTATAGACATGTACTTGAGAATGAGAATATTTCTCTTAACATGCTCGATCTTGGTTGTTCTTTTCAGTGGGGCTACTTCTCTTACATGCAAAGTTTACTTATTTTGTTATAAAAGACTACTCATTTCATAATCGAAGTCTACCATTTTAATGAGACACTTGCTTATTTAGAAGCATGTATTTTTCACATAAAGTCTACTCATTTTGTATGTTAAGTCTACCATTTTCACGAGACACTTGCTCATATAAAAATAGATATTCTGGAGAGTTATTCTTGAGAGTATCACCTAGTGAGACCATGATTTGAAGTTGAATTTAAGCTTTGTAATCAAAGTCTGGGAGTTGTCGACCTACCATCGATGAAATCTTTCATCTTTCATTAATTATAATGATGGGGTGGCTATCTTTGAATATACAATAATATTGAGGTTTATGGGTTATTGGGAATTTTGGGATGAAAATGAACCACTCTTAACTATGAAATTTGGATGTGTTAAAAGAATTCGATTTCTGGGTATTGTTTGTTTTTTAGCTAATTCATTGTGTAATTTTTGAGTTTATGAGTATGTTTCATGATGCAAAAGAGGTTGAAGAAGAAAAAGGAGAGAGAGAGAGGTTCATTTAGATTTTTTATTTATTATTTTTTTACAGTACAAAAATAGAGAGAGAGGTTCGGTTAGAGTATTTTATTTTTTTTTATTTTTTTACAGTATAAAAATCAGTTACAACAGTTACAAGAATCCTTTAAGACGGTTACAATAATCTGTTAAGTTTTAAACTGTTGTCCTACGTGGACTAATAAGATAATGCTACCTTGCGAGACATGGATACCTCAAGGTATGAAAATCTTTTTCTAATATCTTTTGCCGGCCCGATGTTATTAACTTATAGATATTGATAGTATTGTTAACGATAATAAAAGAATCAATGTGCTTAATCTAAGTAGTTTTACGAAATAAATGTTTTATTTCGTAATCCTTATCTAAATAGATTTTGCTCTCTCTAATAAATTTATTAATTTATTTTTTAATTCACAAAGAAAACCGGCTTCCTTGTATTTTCTTCATCGTCGGTAGAAAACCGGCTTGGGCAGTGGCAGGGACTGTTGGAGCTGTGAAGTGTTAACGGTAAAATTCCGATAAGCTCGAGAGAATGAACCCAAGTTAACCCATCTTGCTCTCCCGGCAAAACCAGAACCACCGCTTGAAGCCTCCAGAGTCGGCGTTACAAGCTAGAGACGGCGCTGCAATGCCGAAGCTCGGCGACTCCATGATCCGAAATCACTTGGTCAGAGTCAAAGTTAGATTAAGTTACATCATTGCCCCTCAGGTGGTGTTAGTGAAAAACTGATTTGTACTATTCATTAGACTTACATAAATACCCTTCCGTTTTAACACCCGTTTCGGTGTTTGTTCTAGCTTTTTCCTTTATTTAAAGGAAAAGGAAGAAAACCAAATTGAAAAGACCCAGAAAGCCGCCAATCCGCATACACTCACTCACCTTGTCTCTTCTTCTTCTTCTTCTGATTGAAAGACCCATAGAACCATTTGTTGGTTTTACACAGTGCAATTGCTTCAGCACGGTTAATATGGAGCTTGCCGATCTCGACACACTCACCGAAAACTCCCTCCACGAAATCGCCCAAAGCTACTCCGCCTTCTGCGCCGCCACCGAAAGCCTCCTCAACGGCGCCGGAGACCTCTCGGCGGGCCCGCAACTCACTTCTCACGTCCACCGCCTCTGCCACCACGGCCTCCATTCTCTCGTCCGCGACCACTTCCTCGCCGCGCTCGAGAGCACCTTCGAGACCAACGGCGCCTCCAAATTCTGGCTCCATTTCCACCCACACGACGACGTTTCGGTCGGAGAGCAAGTTCTCTGCAGCTCCTTGGAGGAAATCTCTCTGGAAAAGCAGTACCAGGAGAAGTGCTTGCTCCTGCTGGTTCATGCTTTACAGACTTATGGCCATGACTCCGATGACGTCAGCCGGGAGCTCTTTGCTAAGTATCAGTTATCAGTCTCCTCTGTTCTTATGGCCACTCTTCCTCGGCAATTTCCAGGTAGCTTTTCGAGTTTGTTTCGTTTCGAATTTTTCACCACTAGTTTAGTTTGAGATTGTTATTCATTTTGTATGGTGTTTGATTCTTTAGGGATACTCAACTGGTATTTTAAGGGAAGGTTGGAGGAACTGAGTACTATAAAGGCCGGAGACAAACCTTGTGACGATGAGGATGAAGATGAGAGGGACGATATGGAGTTGGATGAGAAATGTAGGGTGTCATACAGGAGTGGACAAATGGAGATTGATGAATGTTATCCCCAAGGGAGGTTCTTTGATAATAATAAGTTGGTCAACAACATAGGGCGGGTTGTACATGATTTGAGGAGTCTTGGATTCACATCTATGACTGAAGATGCTTACGCATCTGCTATCTTTTTGTTTCTTAAGGTGATCATTCTTTGTTCTGTTGCGTTTAATATCTGTCCTGCTTTTACTTGTTATCTCCTATGTCTCGGTAACTGATAACAGCTTGCGTGCAGGACAAAGTTCATGACCTTGCTGGTGATGATTATCGGATTTCTGTTTTGGAGTCTATTAAGGGATGGATACAGGTTGCTTTCTTGTGCTTGTATTTCCTTTCCATTTATGTGCCATTTGAATTTTGCCAAATGTTTTAGCTAAACAATTGGGGCCTTATGTTTCCTAGTCCATTTTGTTGTATTATGCACTGTAATGCATAGATTATGCGTGTTATGAAAGGTAATATATGATTGCCTGGAACACTAGAAAAGCTATTAAATTGTGTTTGTCTGCACTTACTTTTATTCGCCAGAAGTGAATACATGGATATGAAGGTATATCTTGGTCTTGGTTTTTCCAATTTTGTGGCATTGCTCACTTGTCTTCCTGTACTGCCTCTGTATGAGTTTCAAGGCCATCTATTGCATTTAGTTTACTTCAATTTGTTTTCTGTTGTGCTACTTTCTGGGTAAGGCATACGTTATCTTATTACTGATGATTCCTTCCTGATTGTTGAAGGTGTATTTTGCAGGCGGTGCCTCTTCAGTTCTTACATGCTCTACTTGCTTATCTCGGTGATTCTGTTAGTTATGAAAGTGCATCATCTGGTCTCAAGTCACCTTTGGCTAAATGCCCTACTTCATTCTATCCTGGAATTGATACTCCATCTGAAGGTCTTGTTAGGTGGCAGTTGCGACTAGAGTATTTCGCTTATGAAACATTGCAAGATCTGAGAATAGCAAAATTATTTGAGATTATTGTGGATTATCCTGACAGGTACTTTAATCAGGTCTTTCTCATGGTTTTTAATTTGTAAATTCCATATGATAATTGATCATGTATTCACATTCGCATTTCAATTTGATTGCTTGTGTGAATAGGGCCCTTTCAAGAGAACATAGTAGCTTAATTTGTAGATTTGAGTTGTAGTGATGATTGTGTCTGTACAACCTCAATTTTGATTGTGGTTGTCCTTGATCATTTTCTCCTCTCGTGGTTTTCCAGCTCTCCTGCTATTGAAGATTTGAAACAGTGTCTTGAGTACACTGGTCAACATTCTAAGCTTGTGGAGTCATTCATTTCGGCACTACAATATCGCTTGCTGACTGCAGGTGCCTCAACAAATGACATTTTGCATCAATATGTTTCAACGATCAAGGCACTCCGGACAATAGATCCAGCAGGTGTGTTCCTTGAAGCAGTGGGTGAGCCAATAAGGGACTATTTAAGGGGAAGGAAAGACACCATAAAGTGCATTGTGACCATGCTTACCGATGGGACTGGTGCAAATCCTAATGTATCTGGAAACACTGGGGATAGCCTTCTTGAAGAATTAAATAGAGACGAAGAAAGTCAAGAGAACATTGCTCCTGAAGATGACTTTCATATTGATGACAAACAAGCTTGGATAAATGCTTCACGGTAAGCGCATAAGCAAAGTTGTAGGTGAATTCAGTTGTTTGCAAGTTATAGGAACAACTTGGTACGTGTTAGGCCAATTAGATTCCATATTTTTGCTTCTCTAATACTCAACCGAAGTATCCGTCTCAATGATTTCTGCTTTTCAGCTGGGAGCCTGACCCTGTAGAAGCTGACCCCTTGAAAGGTAGTAGGAACCGAAGGAAGGTTGACATACTTGGAATGATTGTGGGCATAATTGGTTCACAAGACCAACTTGTTAATGAATACCGTGTTATGCTGGCTGAAAAGCTTCTTAACAAATCTGATTATGACATTGATTCTGAGATACGTACTCTTGAACTCCTCAAGGCAAGTGATATATTTGTTTAGCTCATGCTATTGAGTGCAGTTGGGACCTGTTTTTGAACTTTTGAAACTGTCTACCGTAATGTTCATTTTGGTGAAATCATTCTTCAGATACATTTTGGAGAGAATAGCATGCAGAAATGTGAGATTATGCTCAATGATCTGATTGGTTCTAAGAGGACCAACACCAATATTAAAGCAACCATAGCTCAGCCATCTCATACAGGTAGCTTTTTAAATATATATATTTTTTCCCGTATTGGTGTTATTACTTTTGGGGCTATATGCTCTTGTATTACCAGAAGACTGCTATATTTATTTAACTTATTTAGCTTTGGGTGGATGTAGATGTAGGTGGTGAGCTGGCCGAAAACAGGGTATCCATGGATATTCTTGACGCTACAATTATCTCTTCAAATTTTTGGCCTCCAATCCAGGTTTGCAATCATTACCTGCTGTAATATCATTTATTGTGTAATTATATTGAAGGAAATAATTCATATACACTTTCTTATAGTTTGAAATATCTTCTTTGGTTCCTGAGTCTCAAGATTGGGAGAGCACATATGCATTCTCTGCAATTGCAGATACCATACATGCAAATATGATGTCTGGATGTGATGTTAACAGTTTTAATTATCTCATTTGTATTTGGTACGAGCTTTGAATAGTTTAATGCTCCTGAAGGCCTCCTCAGTTTTGGACTTGTGGTTGCTCCAAGCACGTCAAGTTTTTGTCATTTTTCTATTAGATCACTTATCTGCAGTGCTTCTTTTCCCATACACATGAGTTCTTTTTGATTAACCTTCAAAACAAATTTCAGGAGGAGTCTCTAAATGTACCTGGTCCTGTTGACCAACTACTCTCTGATTATGCAAAGAGATTTAATGAAATCAAGACCCCTCGTAAGCTCTTGTGGAAGAAGAATCTTGGTACTGTCAAGGTAAAGATATTGTCGCACTGTCATTTCATATCCCTACCCTCTCTCTCTCTCTCTCTCTCTCTTGAATGCATGATTGACTAGCTTAGCTGTCCTATTTTTCATGAATCACTACTGATAATATGAGATTGACACTCTATATTGATGGTCAATGCTGTCTTAGTTGGAATTGCAATTTGAAGATAGAGAGATGCAGTTCATGGTTGCTCCTCTTCAAGCGGCAATTATAATGCATTTTCAAGATCAGAAAAGGTATCAGGAGGAATATCTTTGTATATGGTTTATGGTTCATTATTTTAGCTTTATTGATATTGCCTACTTTCAGCTGGAGCTCCAAATATCTTGCAGCTGCAGTTGGGGTTCCAATAGATATACTCAACCGGAGGATCAATTTTTGGACGAGCAAGGTACACTGATGGACTCAAGCTTTCATGTTTCATTATGTACCTTTTGTTTTTCAATACAAACACTCTTTGCTTAGTTGTGACGAACCCTAGTGCTTTCAGTTATCTATTTTTAAAAAAAGGTAACTAAGTGTTAGGCACTGAACACAAAACTCTAGCTTAACGCAAGTCATCTCTATTATTGACTAAGCAGCGAGTATTAGAAGCTCTGGACTGCATTCAGAGCTTATGTCTAATTTTCTTGGTTACAGGTGTAATTCCATGGACCTTTGACCTGTCATATGACTCGTATCACAGTATTCATATACGTTCCTGGTTGTCTTTGTGAATATAAATTGTACAATGTGCTGCTTCTTACCTTTCCCCACTATGTCAAGCACCAGTAAAAATAATTTCAAATAGGGTGTGGTGCGTCTTTGTAATATATAAAAATCTTAAGCATTGGAAATCAAGATTGAAGCTTTCATGGTTGCCTCTGTTTTCCTATTGAAGGGAATTCTTGCAGAATCAATTGGGGAAGACTCTGATGACCATGTGTTTACACTCATGGAAGGGATGATTGACGCTGACAAAAACACTGCTAATGATGGGAACTGTGAGGATCTTATAGCTGGTGATGAGGAAGGAGAGAGCTCTGTAGCCTCTGTAGAGGATCAACTGCGCAAGGAAATGACTGTGTATGAGGTATTCATTACATAATAAAAGACCAATCTTGTACACCATGTGGTCTGGATAGTCTCTAACTTTTTACTTTTACTCTACTTGTTTCTTTACTTTTTTCCTCTTTTTGTTTTTTGTTTTTTTTTTTTTCCGAAATAAAGCGCAAAGGGGCCAAATTTACTAGTCTCTAATTACATAGGGCAAGTGTTGAAAATCTTCTGGTGTTGCCTCATGGCATAGTTGATATCTGCAGAATGAAGTCCAGTAATCTTAGGCCCCATTTGGAATAGCTTTGCTTCTAAAAAAAAGCTTTTATCTAAACTTTTAGACCTTCTAGAAGCAACCTCAAGGTTGCTTTTAGAAGTTGTTGTCGTTAAAAACACTAGAAAATAATATGTTTTGTAACAACATTTTTAAAAGTAATATTTACCAAACACAACTGTTTTAATTCATTGTTGATTATTTTCTTAGTAGAACAGTAGCAGTTTTTTTTTTAAACACAACAATCCCAAACTAGCCCTTAATCAGCATTTCCGCTATGGGAAGGGGGAAAATAGCAAAAACTAGAACATGAATGAGTGCCTCTTAAGATTGAGAACCTTTGTTGAATGTCTCCATTATCAGTCTTAAATCTGCAATGGGATAAATGCATGGCTCCATTCTTCTAAACGGTCTTTGGTTTATTGTAGAAATTTATTTTGGGGATGCTTACAAACTTTGGAAGCATGGCTTTGGATCGCATTCATAATACTCTCAAGGTGAGCATGACTTAAATGTTCCTCATAGTGTTGGCTTACATAACTTGATATAGTTGGGTAAATATTTATCATATTACTCATTCTAATAGATTTTCCTCACATTTCTGCAGATGTTCTGCATAGCAGATCCTACTTATGACAAAACCCTCCAACAGCTACAAAGTTTCTTATCAGGTCTAGTTTCTGAAGAGAAGTTAGAACTAAGAGATGGCATGTACTTTTTAAAAAAATAGCAAACCTGACAGACTCAATCAGTAGGTATCCTCAAGTCAAAGACTGAAGTCGAACACACCAAATGAGATTTCCTTTCAAGTTTGGAAAGCGGATGAAAATAATGTGTTCATTCACCCGTTGTATTGTTTCAAAGTCAAGATGCAGAAGCATTGCCAATGTATAGGAGAGATTGGTAAATATTGCAGATTATTTGTAGTGAGATGGAGAGGTTTATGGAAGGTTTGCATGAACCAGTAGTGGAGAGAAATCATTTTTCAATGTACTTAAAGTGATTTGCTAGTCGGCAGACATGCCTGAAACTCTGGATTGCCGGAGACTAGACTAGAAAAAATTGCTCAAGTAAAAGATAGTGGTACCTAACCTACTGAGCAGTAACGGAAGTTGTAGTGTTTGGATTGGGAATCAGTATACAAATGCTCAGCAAAGTCATCTTCAGTATCTGATAACATTCTATGGAGGACGGACTATGTAAGTAACTAAGTATGTATCAGGCGGACTTTCACCTCATAGGAAAGTCCTCCACCTGGACACGATAACAAAAGAAATCTGCACATTTCAAATTTTGAGGTTGAGTCTGATTCTCCTATCCTCATGAACTTACTGCAACGAGCTGACCTCTCCCTACATCCTCTTGGTTCTGCTGGTTGTCACCATCTCAGCTCCAGTTTGGAAAATTCAAGATTCAGCCACACTTTTTAGAGAGTGCAATATGACTGACTGCAGACTCACTTGCTAAATCAAGTTTTGATCATGCTCCTGGCCTCGTTACTTTTTATGAGCCTCATATTCATGCTCTGGATGATTTAGATGATTTTTCTAGTTAGCAAAACTGGGAACTCTGTTGTTCTCTAGTTATTATTATTATTTCTTTCTTTCTGTTTTCTGTTTTCTGTTTTTTTCTTGGGCCTCAGTGCCGAGTAATTCTAAATACACACCTTTAATTTCTTAATACACACATTTATTAATTTATGTTTCACATCAAATATTTTAGGTATGTTTAATGACCAAAACATACATCTATTTATTGAAAAAGAAAATGAAATCACAATTAGAATTAGTCTCATCTCCTACCCTAAAACCATCGATACAACTACTTTTTCCCTAAAACTAGTAAACTTGACTCTTCTCCACAATTTGTAGTTTCATAAAAAAACATAAATAAAAAAAAACAACAACACTCTTTTAGAATTCATTACCTGAATTTCGACTGCTACCAAATAATCACATGTATTGTTCAATTAATATCGGTTCATTTGAGTTCTGTCTTTTTTTTTTCTTTTTTTTGCATCAGTTTTAGTTTTGATTTTGCAGACTATTTTGAAGTACTACATGTTCATCTTGATATGTTGTATTGAAAACAGTAGGTATACATGTTTAATAGCTAGTGACCTAGTGTACATCTACTAGCTTGTGAATTCCGAAAACTTAAAATGGTTGATATTTTTTTTGAATTCCAAATGATTGATGTCGCATTGGTGACAAGGGGTGTAATAATATATAGTCTTTTGATTATAAATTTGACTATGAAAAGAAAAAAATTCTAGTAGAAAATAAAAAAAGAATACGTAAAAGAGTTACCAAAATATATAATAAAATTATAATAACTAAATAACATATTATTTCTTAATTTTAGATATAAGGGTATTATAGGCAGTTTGACATGTGTATTAAGTTTAATATCGAAATGAAAAATTAGATGAGGGGTGTATTAAGATATTAGGGGTGTGTATTTAAAATTTTTCCGGAGTGCCCCTTCTGTAACCAAAAAAAACAAAAATAAAAAAACAGTATCCTAGTTTGTACGTCAGCGAGGGTAAAATAGTAAACAGTGGGATTAAAAGATGAAGCGCTCT
Organism: Fragaria x ananassa; assembly: GCA_034370585.1. Taxonomy (NCBI): domain Eukaryota; kingdom Viridiplantae; phylum Streptophyta; class Magnoliopsida; order Rosales; family Rosaceae; genus Fragaria; species Fragaria x ananassa. The sequence continues at coordinate 18,656,107 of CP139757.1, read as the reverse complement.
CTCGCTTCTCAGTAGGGAAGAAAGGCAACAGCAGAGGAAGAAGAAGGTTGAAGAAAAGCTTCTGGCGGTTGAGGTGAGAAAACGAGGCAAGTTTATCCAAAACTGTTTCATTCTATCTGTGATAATTTGATTCCTCATGTATCTCCTTTCATTCTCTTATAGCGATACGAGGAGGAAGAAGAAGAAGAAGTAGCTGGGCTTTTGGTTGTTTGACAAACTTGGGAGAAAAAGGTAACGGCCATTTACTGTCAATCTCAATTAATTCTGATGCCCAAGCTCTTGGTTTTCGATTCGGTATGAGTAACTTAATCCTTCTTTACTGTTATTATCTGTAAGACAAATTCAGGTTCCATTTGAAATGGAGGTGTCGGTACTCTGCCCAAACTCTGTTCCATTTGTTCTCCCAGTGGCACCTTGGAGCACAAGAGTGAATACGTCTCAGGTCTCTTGTGCCACAACTCTTGACAACGAGCCCCTCCGGCAGCCTCCCAAATATGACAGTAGGAGGGTCACAAGGCCTCACTCCAAGCAATATTTAGCTAGACAATCTGTAATTCTTCAAGTCCAGCACTCCTCTGACCTAGAATCAGCTCTTACAAGGTAATGAATTTGCGTTCAAGATGAACATCATGCGTTAGTTGAGTTTTGTAATTGTCAGCAATATCTGACTGGTAATTTCTTCTGTTTAAATTTTAAGTGCACTATGTTGTTTTTCGCTGTGGACATATATACACAGTCTGTTTCATTAGCTAATTTCCTTGATTTAATTATCTGGGTCCTAGATGGAGTATTACTTTTAAAAATAACAAAAAAATACGAAGAATTGAACAAGATATGTTTGTTTTATATTATATATTATCATTATATATATATATATATATCAGTCCTTCTCCACTAAGGACATCCTTAACTTATTTATGTACCATAGTTAAGTTAAGGACATCCTTACCTGAGAAAAATCCTATCTATCTATCTTTTTATGTTTTTTTCTGACAAGTTTCTTACTTGGTTCCTATTAGAGAACATTTTGAAGGGTGAAGAACATCCGAAATATAGGAATATCCAAATATGATTAACTTAAATAAACTTTACGGTATCAGATTAGGTGGAAGTTTGAAGGTTCAAGACTTGAATGCCATAATACGTCATTTTGCGATGCTGAAAAGATGGCATGATCTTTCCCAGGTCTATCACTTGGAAAACTGTTTTTTTTACTGTATTTATTTTGTTCTTCCAGTTGTTAATATAATAATATGTTTGCAATTGTTGCAGCTCTTTGAATGGATGCAACAGAATGGAAAAGTTAGTGCATCGTCCTATAGTAGCTATATAAAATTCATGGGAAAGAGCCTCAATCCCGTAAAAGCACTAGAAATTTACAATAGCATTCAAGATGAATCAACTAAAAAGAATGTTCACATATGCAATTCGGTTCTTGGTAGTCTGGTCAGGAGTGGCAAGTTTGATGGCAGTATTAAGTTATTTCACCAGATGAAGCAGGATGGCTTAACACCAGATGCTGTCACGTATAGCACGGTATGTATTTCAGTATTCATGTCACATTGGTTTAAACAAAACTTCCTCCATGAAAAATAGTAATGCATGGCAACCACTGATAAAAAATATAATAAGAAAAAAATATAAACTACCATTTCCAGTGAAAACGGTTCCAGTGACAGTGATTATACGCTTATTTAAACTATTAAAAGTGAGGAGTAAACAGTTTACATAATTGAAGGAAATAAAAACAATCTATCACTCTCCACAGGATAGAATGTTAGTCTAAGAAGATTTCCTTAATTATTTAAGGAAGCTGTTATATACTAATTCATATATGAACTTATATCACTTTCATTCATTGACTTACCACCACTTCTGAACTGCCCATTTTTCATCTGAGAAGTATAAACTGTTTGAGACCTAAATTTCTTATTTGTATACTCAACCTTCATTATTATTATCCGCTACCATCCTTAGCTTCTTGCAGGTTGCATCAAATTCAAACATGGTTATTCTAAGGCATTAGAGCTGGTTCAAGAATTACAGAATAATGAGCTGCAGATGGACAGTGTAATATATGGTACACTTTTGGCTATCTGTGCTTCAAATAATAAATGGGAAGAAGCAGAAAGTTATTTCAAGCAGATGAAGGATGAAGGCCATTTACCAAACGAATTCCATTACAGCTCTTTGCTCAATGCTTACTCTATAAGTGGGAACTACAAAAAGGCTGATGATGTGGTGCAAGATATGAAATCTGCAGGGTTAGTACCTAATAAGGTTTGTTCATGTACAAAAATGTTTATTATATGCGAAACTTGCCTGTTAGTAATTGTTTGCATTTCTGATTTGTCAAATTAAAAGAGTTGCACTGAGGGACATATAAACATTAATGATTATAGGTAGTATCAGGAACGTGATGGCTAGGATTTGGTGGCATAATATATAGAATTAGTAAATTTTTAGTCATTCACTCAAAGTCTAATCTCTGAACTCCAAGAAAATACTCATATTAAATATGTAGGAGAGTGTAGAATCACAAATTGGGAGTAAGCCTTGTATAGTAATATATAAATCTAGGGAAGACCTTTTCTCAGATTCATTTTGAACTGTAACGAGAGCCTTTTTTCTCACATGGAAAATAGGAGGGGAGTGAGGTTCTGGGAGGGTGGTTGGTTGAATGAAGTTCCATTGCAACTATTGTTTCCCAGATTCTATAGGTTGCCTTGAGACACTTAGACTCATGTATTCCATATTTCCATCAGTAGGACAAACACTCAGCATTTATGCACTTGGTAGGGTTGCCTTCATTTTAAGATATCGAATAATTTAGTTCAGTCCACAGTACACTGTCAATTATGATCTAAGATTAAAATGATCCTTGATGTAAGAATTGCTTCGATAACAATCTACAAAACTATACCTCAATATAGTTTCATCAGTAAGACATAACAAAGTACTTCCCATGTTTGTTTGTTTGTTTTTTTTTTTTTTTTTTTTTTTTTTTTTTGCATCTGGTGTACAAGTGGTTAAGTAAACCTTACGTTATCAATATTGCAATGGCTACGATATCCATGTTCCAGTTTGAATTCCTGGTTTCCTGGTCTAGTATTGGTTCACTTATATAATCTTGCTAAATTATGTGTAGAAGACATCACTTTGGTAATGTGTTTCTTGTTCAAACTGCCAATGTTTGCAGGTTACTTTGACAACGTTATTGAAGGCTTATGTCAGAGGTGGGTTGTTTGAAAAATCAAGAGAATTACTAACCAAACTGGAAGCTTTGGGATATGCTGAAGATGAGGTACGGTAAAACCTTTGCCTAATTACTATTAGCTTGAATTCCAAGACATCTATTTTGCCATGATTTCTATGGTTTTGTGCATTTTGCTAATACTTTCTTATTGGAGGGAGTGATTCAGAGATATAAGATATGCTTCTTATTTTTTCCTTCGGTTAGCAACCAAAATTTTGAATTATTCAATCTCTTACAGATAACATCTGTAAGAGATTGAATAATTCAAAATGATTTGAGAAGTAGAATATAGATCTGGATTTAGAGATAGTCGACAGACGGCAGTTATTGTTGTATATTGCAAAGTCGATTACATCGGGAAATCTGGAAATCTGATCGGCGGTCTTCTGCTGAGCAACGGAGGTGTAGTTATGGATATGAGAGACGAAATCACCCGGAGGTGTCTGGTCTTGCAGTATGATGGTACAAAAATTATACAGCGCACCCGGGTGCGCTGCGTGCAGAAGGCTGAAGCAAAAGGCTGCCAAAGAAAGTAATTGCTGATAAGGTACGGATTCTTACAATTGATTACTTTTCCAGCTCTGCAGCTCTCTTTGGTATTTGCCATTATGAATAATCATAATTGAGTGTTGGATAGCTGCAGATTCTGGAATTGGAGGAGCCGATTGCGCAGATGAAGATCATTCATGTGGCTGGCACCAAAGGAAAGGTTACTCTCAAGTCTCGATCTTCTCTGTTTTATGTTAATTCTGCTGAAATTGATAATCTTTATTGTCGTAGATTCGGTACTGTACTTACATTAGCTTGGTTAGTATGACACCGATATTTAGTTTGTTTTGATTTTCGGCTTTGTGAAGGGATCCACATGCACATTCTCTGAATCAATACTACTGCATTGCAGCTTCCGCACCGGACTTTTCACATCTCCTCATTTGATTGATGTTCGCGAAAGATTTCGGTTGGATGGGTGAGTCGAGTTTGTTATCAACTCATTTTTTTTTTTTTTTACTTTTATGTTTGATTTGTTGCAAGTTTTGGCAGCTGTATGAAGAATGTAAAGGATAGTGCTTTTTGTATCTGTAGTACAAAGTGTAGTGAGATTTAGTTTTTTTTTGTAATTCTTGACTTACTTTAGATCCCTTGATTGATTTTCGTTGGTATGGTTGGTAGCTACAGAGTGGACATCAGTGAAGAGAAATTCTTGAGGTATTTCTGGTGGTCTTTCAATAGACTAAAGGTAATCTAAGCTTTCCTTGCATTCGTTTTTTAATCAAAACTTGTTTTGTTATTTGGTCTGTCTTTTACTCTATGCTTTGTTTAATCCTGATGATTTTCATGCACTTGGGTGTTTTTTGAATGCAGGATGTCCCAATGCCTATCTACATTCGCTTCCTTGCCTTGCTTTCTTTCAAGATATTTTCCGGAGAGAAGGTCAGATTGCTTCCATGTAACATCATTCCTCTCCAGAATTGTTAATAATATCAATAGTGAAATATTACTTTTAATCTATCTAATTTTCCATTCAGGTAGATGTTGCTATTTTGGAGGCCGGGCTAGGCGGAAAGTTTGATGCAACAAATGTGGTATGTGATATTGTTTCTGAGTGCTACCTCATAAGTCAATTAGTTTTGAAATAAAAATTAAATAACTAAGCATAAATGTCATAAACATTTCAGGTTCAGGCACCTGTTGTTTGTGGTATATCATCCCTTGGATATGATCATATGGAGATTCTTGGTTAGTTTTTATCTTCTCAAGCCACCTAATCACTTGTGATCATTTGATTCATTGAAGTAAGAGTTCAAGTGTATAACTGTATCACAATTTCATCCAGAAATGTAATTTCTTCTGGATTCTGAAATAGTATATACATTGGGAGCAATTGCTGGGGAGAAGGCTAGAATCTTCAAAGTTTGCAATAAAACTGCATTTCCTTAAAGCATATCACGGTGGTAAATATGTCTAGCAGAACTTTCAGACACTTCTATTAATGTGTCCATCTTTCTTTCTCTTTCAATTCAGCAAGGGGTTCCTGCCTTCACTGTGACTCAACCTGATGAAGCAATGCGGGTACTTGAAGATAAAGCTTCTCTGTTGAGTGTAGGTTCAAGAACTTTCCCTTCAAATATTTTTTTTGTCCAAGCTATAAGTCAACTGATAGAATTGTGATGTGTTCTTCATTCATAAGCTAGGCAAAGTCAAGCTTAGCTGTTTTAATTTAACCGTAGGAGCAATTACTTTCTTTCCTGCAGGAGACAACATTATATATTCTTTAATGGTTCAATGAGCTGAGAAAACCTTGGTGGTTCCAGGTACCTCTTCAGACAGTGCCACCAGTGAATACTAATTTGCTGAATGGCTTAAAACTTGGGCTTGAAGGTGAGCACCAATATGTTAATGCTGGCCTTGCGGTTGCACTATGCTCTACATGGCTTCAAATGATTGGTCATCTTGGTATCACTCACCCAGAAAACACTGTAAGTTCTAAAAATGTCATTCTTTTGACTTGATTATAATTTTTATGTTGATTGATATGTATACTTTGTGTATGGACTAGACCTCTCTGCCAGAGCAATTTATAAAAGGACTAATGGCTACTGTCAGTTTACAAGTGCGAACTCAAATTGTTCCAGATGACTATACGAACAATGACAGTCCAGGAGATCTAACATTCTATTTAGATGGTTCCTATAGCCCCGAAAGCATGGAAATATGTGCAAGATGGTTTTCTCTTTCAACTTAAGAGAATTCTCAGGAAAAGGTTCCGGATTCCTCTAGGTGATCACATGATTTTGTACAAAGCCATTCTGATGTTCAAGCCAAGAAGAACTCACAGGTCAATACACTCTTGATCCTCTCTTGAATCTATGTGCGTTTAAATGTCATCTTTGCTAAGAAGTTGTATCCATTTTCTTTTATAATTTTTTTTGCTTTCTAAGTTTTCACAAGTATTTTCCTGGGTGCATGGTTATTTTATGATTAGCTAAAAAAGGAACTTGGGCTGCATACTCTTACTTGAACAGGAGCCTTCATTGTGTACCCACATTTTCAATTTATTTACACAACCATTTTCATTGGTAGGTCAAGTCAATGTTTTTTTTTAATGAACTTTTTTATGAGTAGCGCACCCGGGAAAAAAAAATGACGTGGCTGTTAATTGGTAGACGGTGATGGAGTTCCATCATGTGAGCGCGGGGTTAAAACATTATTTACCATATAGCATGTGTTCTTCATTCGCCGCATACCTCCTCTCTCTCATATTCTTCTTCTCCACACAGCATACCTCCCTCTCTTTCATAGAAGTGGTGTTTCATGTTAGGGTGAACAAGAATAGCATATGAGAGACGAAATCACCCGAAGATCGGGTTATTGAAGATGCAGCACAATTGTTGATTTTGGGCGATTAGTGAGTGTTGATCGCCAAAAAAGTAACAATAAAAAAGAACAATAAAAGGGATTTGAAAATATATAATATAAATACTTTTCTTGTACTACATGCACAATGCTTTTGAGTTCAATTGTGACTCTTGCAAACAGCTGGACAACAAAGTTTAATACGAACTCAATCTTTCAAACCGTGCACTCTATATAAAGAGACAGAGAAGAAGAACGACACACAGGGACCGGGGCGGAAACCAGAGAGAGAAAGAAGGCGAAACAGAGAAGAAGAAAGCAGAGCAGGAGAAGAGCGGCGAACCAAATAAAGGTGGAGCCCTCATTCTAACTATTTCTTTATGCATAGTCTTTATCTTTCTGTGTCACTCCGCCGGAAGCCTGGAAGCACAGCCATCTCTTCTAACGCGAGATGACTTCGCGAGGTAGTCACCTAAAGAAGGCGAGATGACCATGCATGGTAGTCACTAAAAAGAAGGCGAGATGACCTCGCCCCCGCCTCCTCTTGCTGCAATAAATATATGGCCGCTCGGCCCTTACTCTTGTACACATGGCCTTGCGATTCGCATAACGAGCCGTACAAGAGAAGGAAACAAGCATTCCAGGCAAGTTTGAAGAACAGGCCGCTCGGCCCTTACTCTTGTACATATGACTTTGCGTTTCGCATAACAAGCCGTACAAGAGAAGAAAACAAGCATTCCAAGCAGACATTCGGGCCAAAGCAGAAGCCCGAAGGGGTGGCGAGCTAACATTCGTGCCAAAGCAGAAACCCTAAGGGGTGGCGAGGTGACTTCGCGTCAAAACAGAAACCCTAAGGGGTGGCGAGGTAACTTCACATCAAAGCAGAAGCCCTAAGGGGTGGCGAGGTCACATTCGCGTCAAAGCAAAAGCCCTAAAGGGCGGCGAGCTAACATTTGCTCCAAAACATAAGCCTTAAAGGGTGGCGAGCTAACATTCCCGACAAAGCAGAAGCCCTAAGGGGTGGCGATGTCACATTCGCGTCAAAGCAGAAATCCTAAGGGGTGACGAGGTGACTTCACATCAAAACAGAAGCCCTAAGGGGTGGCGATGTCACTTCACATCAAAACAGAAACACTAAGGGGTTGCGAGGTAACTTCACATCAAAGCAGATGCCTCAAGGGGTGGCGAGCTAATATTTGCGTCAAAACAGAAGCCCTAAGCCCAGGCGAATTTCTATGACGTCACAGGCGAGGCGAGATCCCTCCATGCAGAAGAGGAAGCGAGTTGCGGAGTCCGCTCACAAGCAGACACGCGGACTTCGCTCACAATTATACACGCGGAGCTCGTTCACCAACATACATGCGGAACCCGCTCACAAGTAGACACGTAGACTCTGCATGAAGGGGGAGTCCACTTACACGCAGAGATCACCTACGCTACTATCAAAGACTGTGGCCAAGACAATGCAAGCCTTTTGATCACGTTGATACATCACCGATTTCGGGTGCCCAAGTCAAGTCAACAAAAACTGTACCAAATTGGGTGTCCACAAGAAATATAGTTGACAGATTTAAAAATACATCTGTCAAACCCAAAATTGGCATCAAGCCATAAAGCCTACAAACCTCTTATGAACTACGGTCGGTTTAATCCCGCAAATGGGTACGTAGGCAGTCTAGCAACCCACTAGATGCAACCACAATTCCAAACAGAATCTCTGACACCACCAGTCAAATTTGTCCAGTCCAAATGACTCTGGTCAAATTCCTAAAGCACCAAAAAATCAAATCCATAACCAAACCTTTCGAACTTCATTGATTTGATCCCTTCATAAGGGTATGTAGGCAGTTTGGATTTAAATCTAGATGCAACTACCAACCTAAATAAATTCCCGGATCGTCTGAAGCCAGAATCTCGCTCCAAAGCTCAAATGCCTTCAGACACAAATCCAAACACTATTTTCATCCTAAAGTCAAAACCCTCCAACGAGTCATTTACTTGTTGGAACCCTTGAACTACGAGCGACTTGATCCTCTCCAGGGTACGTTGACAACCCATTCCCAAATATGGGTGCAGTCACAAAAATAAACAAACTTGCAATGGTCTCTTGGTAAAAGGAATCAAAAGGTGTTCATTTGTAACAAGAGATTGTAATTAAGAGACACCAACTGTCTTGAATGGGTCGAACCAGATATTAATTAAAACTCTATCTTAGTTAATAAGATTATGTGAAATTGTGTTGGGTATATATGTGTTTAAAATTTTTGCCCAACATAGTTTTTGGCGACTTTGCTGGAGAAGGTGGAACCGCAGAAGAAAACACATATATTGGAGGCCGGTCGCCAAAAACACTTATAACTTGGCGAGTCAGGGATCAAAGGCTTGCTTGTCTGGGAAGTAGACCATACTCGAGATACAAGTAAAAGAAGATTAAGCTCAAAAGTTCAGTGAAGTACTGAGTGAAATTATGAGAATGCAGGTAATGCACACATAACATAACTGCTCCCACTTCCTTGTCATCTACGCATTATCTGTAAAGTGTACATCATTTGAGAAAAACATGAAAACAATAAAGTGCATTGCTTCAACAATAAAGTATATTGCTTCATTGCTTCAACAATAAAGTATATTGCTTCAACAATAAAGTAGACTTCATCAAAATAGTACATTGCCTAAACAGAAAAAGTAAACTCATGCTGAATGCAGAAAGAGAACAACTGTGAATGCAGAATCAATGCATAGTGCATGTAGAGAACACGTGCATATTACAAATATAGCGAAAATGCTGTAAAAAAATGCATTTCATAGTTGATAAAGATCAAGGTTTTAACATACTTTAGAGTTTGTTAGGAAGGAAATCCAATTAAAATACAACACAACATTCTTACATCAAAACAAAAAGATCACTCAACATTATTACATTAAAAAACAGGGTTCTGAATCACTCAACCAGAGAAAAAGCAAAAAACAAATACACCACCAGATTACATCATTTATTCTTTCTCTTTTTTGTGTTTACCTCCTTTCTTGGTGCTTGCTCAGTGGAGGGAAGAACAGATCTTTGGTCAGGTTGCGGCTGCGGTGGCTGCTGTTGGTTTCTAGAAATTGACTGCACCATCGTCAAGATCAATCCCAGCTTCTCAGAAGTATCTGCGTTCTGCTCCCTGCACTCCTTCAGGCCTGCTTCCAATTCAGCCACCTTCTGCTTCAACTCATCATCAACCACAGCTTGACCTGCAACTCCTGCTCCATCATAAACACGACCGCCGGGCTTACGCACTTCAATGTCAATAGAAAGCAACCCCCCTTCGCTGTTTGTGTAGTGCATAAGCTTGTCTGCAGCTTTGTCCCCCCAACCTTCAATAGGGTACAATGAAGTGTCCACATATGGCTGCCGACTCATTGATTTCCCTGCCTTCGTCCTGAACTGTTGCGTTATCCCCATAAGTTCAGGATTATCTTTAACAAAACTAGCAAATGACAACTCCCGCCCAGCATTCCTCAACCCCATCACCCGAGCAAAGTCATCAAAAGACAACTTAAATGTTTGCCCGTGAATCTTGATCTCACATGTAGTGGGATCCACACACTCCACAAGATAACGCACAGTGCACTTGCGCAGCCTCTTTCCAGCCATCCTCACCAAAACACCAAAGCCAAGCTCTTCACAAGCTACCTTCTGCGCATCGGTGAACTCAGACACTACGCTCCTGAAGTGTTCTGGAGAGCATCGAGTGTTAAGACTAAACAACTCCACATCCTCCTCACTCCCAACACAGTCTTCTTTTACCTTCGGTTCCACATTATACTTTTCCTTCTCATCCGGTGGAAGCTGACGCCACTTTTGGGAGAATTCATAGCGAACTGTATGACTTAGCTTCTGGTGGGGGTTAGATTGTTTGTGTTGGATGTTGCTGCATTTAACAGTTAAAATAAACATAAGGGTATATAAACAAGAAATATAATCAGTTGTAATCAGAATTCAAAATTAACTTAAGGAAATATAATCAGCTGTAATTATTTCAGTACTTGAAAAGGCTGTCCATTATCAGTCTACTTAATATGAAAGTATGAACTACTGTTTATTCAAGACATTGAGCACAAATCTACGTTTATATTGAAGCTATGTACTGTTTAGAGGAAGTTTACTTTTTTATTGAATTAGTCTACTTTATTGTTGAAGCAATGTACTTTTTTCAGTCCCAACACAGTATTGTAACAACTTCAGCTTACTAACCATAACATACATTACATCCGGAATAAAAATGGACAAATCACAAAACACTAAATCATACGTTACATTCATTTCCTTACTGCCAGTGTAAATCCAAGCAATATAAAAAACAAACAAGTAGGTAAATGCAGCTAGGTAAGGCATTTTCCTACTTATTCTTAGAAAACCACCAGAAACTATAATATATGGACAAGATAAGGTAGCCTAATGACCAGACAAACTATATTCCATAGACATCGATCCCAACGTTTATAAAAGCAAAATAACCTCTTCGATCTCTCTCGACCTCACCACACCTAACTCATACATTGTACTGTCCCTTTAAAAATAACAACTATGACAGAATATAATGCCAATAACAAAGCTGTGGTTCTAATGTTATACTACGATTAAAGAAGTATAGCCGCAATATATATCAAGCTTTTGATCTGAAAGAGACAAGCCAGAAGTCTTCATAGTGTGTTCAAAAGTCTTGCTAATTTGTGTTAAGCATCAGTATTCTCTTGTAATATATTGAACTTCTCATGTAATCAAGCCTAGAAAAATTCCATTTTACTTCTCTTGTAAGTTGTAATATCCAGAGAGTTGAAATGAAAATATAATTTCACATATTATTGATTCTTTTCACTCAACAAAACAAATGGAGTAAAATTTCACACTGATCGTCTATTGTGATCAGAAACATCCAGTTAAATCATCTCAGCTCCCTCACAGTTTGAGCTTCAAATATTAACCGCTCGACAACCAAAACCATATTCATTCACATTTTAGGTACACATCAAAAAAACAGAATTGTATGCCTTATATAAACAACTGTAAGAATAAACTTACATGAAATTGAAAAGGCTCGACCCATGATTGGCCTTCCTCCTTTTCCCAATCTGAACCAGTTTGCTTGGAGACTTGATGCACTCCTCATGTACCTCAGTTTCAACCCGCACCTCGGTTTGGAGATGTGTCTCGTCTGGTTTCTCTGCCCTTTCGCTGGCGGCAGTAGATGCTTCTGCCCTTGAGGTGTCCTTTCCCCTTTGTTCAAAATCGGCTCTCAATTTATCCATCAACGCTTCCTCTGCCTGTGACATTGGAGGCTCTACTGATAAATCATCCACCCAATCTCAGTTGTCGTTGGTTGGCCTCTTTTCCGATTTCCTCGCCTATTTTGGTTTGGGTTTGGGGTTTACCACCTTCGCCATTCCAGTCCGATTATCAGACACCGTGGTCTCGCTACAGCTTGGGGCTAAACCCATGATCATTGAACTCTTTCTCACTCCTCCTTCATTCTGGCTCTGAGAGGATTTTGTTTGCTCTTTCTTTTTCGGGGCCATTTTTGCGCAACAGAGACGAATTTGAGACCGAAAGAATGAAAGGGAGAGGGATTGAGATGAGATGGAGTTCGAGATGGGTTTTTTTGCTAGTCGGAGTTGGGGTTCTTTGCAAACAGAAGAGGGAGTTGGGGATGCAGAGATAGATGAGTGAGAAACAGAGAGACGACGAGTAGGGGATGAAGGGAGTTGGGGTTTTCTGCTAGATCCAGTTAGGAGTCAGAATTGGGGTTTTCTGCTAGTAGAGGATGAAGGGAGTTGGGATGCAGAGAGAGGTCACTAAAAACCGAAGACGACGACTTTGAGCTGTGAAGGAGTAAAATGACGAGTTTACAGAATGAGACTCGTTCTGGTTTTTTTCGCAAGAATCAGTTGGGTTTTTTTTTTGCTGAGAGTTTTATGTGAATGAAAAAAGGAGTTGAATTTGTGAGTGATTAATAAGTGATGGGGTCAATAACAACAATTAAGTTGGGTTAGATTTCCTATAATTCAAATTTTAAAAAACTTAACTGAGTGTTAACATTAACAGAGATGTTAACCGAGTTAGATAACGGTGTTAGTTAACGGAGTTAATAAGTAGCTAACGGGGTTAGTGACTTGGCTAACGGGATTAGTGCCACATAAGCGTGGCATAGATACCTGAAGGTATTGGGAACCTTGTAAAAATCAAAAGAGATCTAAATTACGGTTCACTTGGAAACCTTTGGAAACTACTTGCAGCCTTCTCACACTCTATGCACCACTACAGCTCTCCTTTGATTCACAGATGGAAGACCCGAAGCGATTCTCGTTCGATTCTGCTGAAGCCATGCTTTGATGCTCTAAGTCAGCCCTAATTTTGCTGAATCGGTTGCTTCACGGTACAAATTGCACGGTGAAGGAAATGAGATGGCATTCTTCTTTAGCCTCTAGGGTCTCAACTGCACTCAGAACCCAAACCAAACCCAGGAAGCCTCTGCTGCCTTCTTCTCCTCACAAAGGTAATTCATTTCCAAGCAATCTCATTTCACCTAAGAATCCCACATTTCCTGTAATCGATCATCTCTACATTGCTCGAGTTCTTTCTCGAAAGGACTGGTTTTTGTTACTTGACCACGAGTTGAATGCCAGGAGGATCTTGTTGACCCCTCAGTCTGTTGCTAGTGTCTTGCAAAACCAAGAAAACCCATTGCACCCTTTGAAGTTTTCGATATGGTTTTCGAATGTTGATCCCTTGTTCTTAAAGAATCAATCGGTTCACGGTGTTTTGGCCAACACCCTTTTCAGGAAAGGCCCTGCTGTATTGTTTGTTGAATTTCTTAAAGATGTTAAGAATTCGGGGTTAAAGGTCACTGAAGATTTGCTTTGCATATGATTGGTAGTTGGGGGAGGTTGGGCTTGGCAAAGTATTGTGCTGAGGTTTTCGGGCAAATTTCATTTTTGGGTCTTACTGTTAGCACTAGATTGTACAATGCTGTGATAGACGCGTTAGTCAAGTCCAATTCACTTGATTTGGCTTACTTGAAATTCCAACAGATGCCGGCCGATAATTGCCATCCTGATAGGTTCACTTACAACATTCTCATTCATGGAGTTTGCAAGATTGGTATTGTGGATGAAGCTGTTCGCTTAGTCAAGCAAATGGAGGGCTTGGGATATTTACCGAATGTTCATACCTATACAAATTTGGTTGATGGGTTTTGTAAATCAAAAAGGGTTGTCGAGGCCTTCAGGGTTATAAAGATAATGAGGTATAAGAATGCGACTCCTAATGCAGCTACTGTCAGATCATTGGTTCATGGAGTGTTTGGTTGCGTGGACCCTGGTGAGGCTTTTGAGTTGTTATTGAGTTTCGTTGAAAGGGAGTCTCTCTTGTTTAAGGTAGCTTGTGATACCATACTCTATTGCCTTTCTAATAATCACATGTCAAGGGAGATTGCTTTGTTTTTAAAGAATTTCGGTGCGAAAGGTTATTTGCCTGACAGTTCAACATTTAACATCTCAATGGTTTGTTTGACAAAGGAGTTGGCTCATGCTCAGAATGAGGTACATGAACTATTTGAAAATTACATCCAGGGAGGTGGAAAACCAGGATTTGGTACTTATCTTGTGTTAATTGAAGCCATGTACAAGTCTGGAAACATTGATGAGGGGAATCAAATCTTTGAGCAATTGATAAAAGATGGACTTTTATCTAGTGGTCATTCATATAACATGGTAATTAATTGCTTTTGCAAAGCCCAAATTCTGGACAGGGCATCAAGAGCTTTTGGAGATATGCAGCATAATGGTATTCTTCCTAACCTTGTAACATTCAATACACTTCTTGCTGGATATTGCAAGGCTGGAGAGATAAGTAAGGCACATGAACTGTTGATAATGCTCCTAGAACATGGTTTCAAACCGGATATATTCACTTTTAGTACAATAATTGACTGACTCTGTCGGATGAACCAGATGGATGATGCTTTCGATTGTTTTTCTGAGATGGTCAGGTGGGGAATCACTCCAAATGTCATCACATACAATATACTGTTACGCTCTTTGTGTTTCATTGGAGATATTGCTAGAGCAGAGACTAATGGAAAATATGCAGGTAGATGGAATAAAACCAGATTCTTACTCTTTCAGTCATCTTATTCAAAGCTTTTGTAGGATGATCAAGGTTGAGAAAGCAGAGGAACATTTTCTTGTTATGTTGAAATCGGGTTTGAATCCTGACAATTATACATACATTGTTTTTATCAAGACATTGTGTGATTTGGGAAAACTTGATGTGGCAAAGGAGATATTTCTCTCAATAGAAGCATATGACTGTTTACCCAATTCTTCTCTTTGCAGTATAATGCTGGATTCTCTGATTCAGCATAACCGTTTTGAAGAGGCCTGTAGAATGGTGAAAAGTTTTGTCAGGAGGAAAAAGTAAACTCTTAACTTGTTGGATATGGTCAAGCCATGAGTCCATGCTGCTTTGTATCAACATTGGTCCAAAGGTCCGGTCAGCCTTGATACACAACACCGGTAAATAGTTTGTGTGATGCATTTTGGAATCAACTGCATACACAATATGGTCTTTTTCAGTTCGTAGTCAGGTGTCCGATTCTTTGAGAAACAAAAAGAAAAAACACACGACGCTGATTCATAGTTTCTATGGTGCATTTTCAGAAGGAACTGCATCCTCAGTATGCTGCTAGAGGTTCGATTTATCCTGGGTATGTAGCAAGGCACTCTACTCCATCTTCCTTGATTGTTTTATCATTTCTCGGTTCTAAGTTGCATTATTGATGGTGTATGCATGTTCAGTTGTTTACTTGTCAAAATTCTGCTCTATATTTAATTCAATTTCACATTGCATTTTTCATGAGACAAACTTGATACATTACTAATATATTAAAATAAGTACATAATCATAGAGTTTAGGCTAGCCTACCAGCCCTACCTGCATCTTGATTGATGGATAAAGATTGTATGTTGGTCAATAATTGACTGCTGCTGTGGGAAACAACTTATCTATCGGCGATTACAGGCTTGCCGTTACGAGTGAGGATTTGGTTCTCCAATGAAGAGGTCAAACTTATTGGAAACTGTCCATGGAAAGCAAAGCTTTAAGAATTCAGATACACCAGCGTCCTACATGGAAATGAGTAGGACTGGTTTGTATTTGTTTGGGGCTGATGGCTCGAAGGCTGTGTTTCAAGTTTTCTTGGAACCCTCGGATTCAAAGATCGAGGTTGGGATATGAAGGGGTTTTCAGCATCATTAACTTCATAGGAAGCAAGTGGGTGCAGGACTTGAAGCCAGTTGATATCTGCCAACGTCCATTAACTTGTGGAAAACTGGGATTCTGCTCGAATCAGAGGCCGACATGCATATGTCCAACAGTTTTCCATAATGGTGCTCAGGAGAATGATGCTTGTGTGCTAATAGAAGACACCATCTCTTTGCCTTCTTTGTGTAATGGAAGTGGAAATACCAGTGAGTTCAATTCCTCTACTGTTATAGAACTGCAAAAAGGCATGGAATACCTTGGTAATTACTTCAATCAGCCTGTGAAGCCAGTTGATATCTACTGCATTCTTGACGAATAGCACTTAAAGCAGCCGGGGAATCCAATATATGGTTGAACTTGAAGATGTCTGGTCCTCTAAAAGCACCAAATAGTTGAACTTCTACAACCGCTGATTTGCTTTATTTCCTTTGTCCTCCGATGTCATCCCGGTACTTTGGCTTTTACCTGTAGCTGGTGCAGCAGGACAGTAGTCCTCTTCTTGTTCAACATCCTCGAAGTCTTGTGTAAAACTGAAGTCAACTTTGAAGAAGCCACTGCCCATGAAGTCGACTTGAAAAACAGATGAGCGTACGGTTCTGAGTTCAGTTCTTCCTCCACTGAGGATTCGAAATGTAGTTGTAGAAAGTATTGATGCTCAATAGAATAGTACCGATATAGTCGTAGAAACACTCACTTTTGTTTGTTTTGTGATTCCACAGTTTGTACAAAGAATAGTTCTATGCATCGATATAGGCCAGAAAAGTGGTGCTGACAAGCAGTATAGAATTGACTTACTCTCAATTAACAATATAATGACTACAGTAATTTTGATTTTGGTTCTTAATGGGACAAACAATTACTTAGCTGTATATCATAGTCAGCAATCCCTTAACAAAATGTTAGAACATGACCTAGGCAGTGTGAAAAGAACGTTTTCACCTCTAAAGGAAAGAACTAGATTCCCACAAATTACAAATCTACAAAATCTTTTTGTCTTTGTTGTTATAGTATGCAAATAATTGGACTTACATGCTCTTCCTCTCTCATCCCAGCCTTACATGCTCTGCAGCTCTGTCTAAGCTAAAACTACTTCCACAGCTATGTTGTTGTAGCGTTTTTCTCTTGACATCATAACACCAAAATAGTTGTTTTAAGGTTTCTTGAATCGAAAAGCATGTTTCGAGGGCCATGGGAAACTGCATGGAGACATGTGGACAGAAGCAGCAGCAAGAAAAGTATCAAAGAATTTCCAGGACAAACTTGGATTATTCTCCATTAGAGTTTTGGTGCCTGTACAGAATGGTTATTGTTGCAGCTTGTCCTCCAATCTTTAGTATGTCGATGCCACCACATCCTCCAAGTTCATCGGGTAGCACATTTTCGTGTGCAGGCCATTCCAGACATTATCAGCCAGAATGGCGTTAACCGTATCAGTTGGATGGAATTGGTCCCACCAGATATGGTCAGAAGCATTACTGCAAGCCATGTCTGGTGATAAGCACATGAGAAAACCCTTGTAGTCACCCAATCCGCAGCAGGCATCGGTGGTGACTTTGAATCCTGAAGAAAGAAAGGGCATATTCACAGCATTAGTATGTGAACAAACTACTGAACCTACAAAGCAGATTTGGTAAATGGTAGAGGAACATATTTGCATAACCTCTCACCATATTGTTTAGATTTCTTTAACATATCCATGGATCCTTGGAACACATCACAGAAGATGATATGGGAATATGGAAGGTCTTCATTTAGCTCTTCAATCATAAACCTCATGACAAAGTTGAACTCCATTACCATGTTGTTTATTTCTTCAACACATTGCCCGTCCTTCACTTTGTACTCACATAAGTAGCGAGGAGCACAACCTATAGGCGGCAGACCCATCACAACCACCTTCCTGACATTAATGCTGTACAAGTTCTGTGCGTAGCAGAAAACCAAAAGCAGTCAAAATCTCTAAGCAATCCAGTTAGACTAGAAACTGAGAAACTATTAGAAACCATAATCATCATAGAGTAGGAAATCACCTCACCTTGATTTCCTGCTTCACAGTGGATGCTAGAAACCGATTGAAACTCCAGGGAAAATACACATTTTGCACGTTGGACTGATTACGCAGGTAGTAATGTATGTAGTCATTGATCCCAATTGAAATGTAGAGCACCGAATTAGAGATGAGATCAACCGCAGCTTGCTGCCCCATACTCAACACAAACTGCTGATAAGTGTCTGTAAACTGCTGAATTTGCTGAGACAAGGAAACATGTTGACCCTGAAAGAGCAATGAAAAAGATTCTACTTAAGCTCCTTCACATTTCTAAAACCATTTGAATCAAATTCTCTACATCACAATGCAGTCTACATTACTGGTATAACAATCGAAAAAGAGAAAGCTTAGGCATACCAATTCAGAGCCACTGGTGAATATAATTCCGGCAGCAGCAGAAGCAAAGTTCAATCCATGAAGCATATCTTCCACTGTTCCAGTCTGCCCAAGAAAACTGGGTACAAAAGGAAGCCCAAGCCTCAATGCTGATCCAAAATTCCACAAAAAAATTAATCTAAAACCCATTTTCATCAAACCGACAAAAAACCCAAGAGAGATTTGATTGTGATCAAGAAAAGGCGAAATGATTACCAAGATAATCGACTGGGATTCTGCCGTTGCAGAAGCGCCCAGTGGGCTGGTGGGTGGCCAAATCACGGCCGTAGGGGAGGCGGTCGGCGCGTGCGAAACTACCGAGGAAGTTGTTGGTGCCGGAGTCGACGGAGGAGTCGCCGATGACGAAGAGGACGGGGACGAGAGGAATCTTGGGTGCTGGGGGAAGAGGAGGAGAGATGGGAGGCGGAGTACTGGTGGGTCGTGAAACGGCGGCGGTGGTGAGAATGCAGAGAAAAGGGAGAAGAAGAAGATGGATCATCGCCATGAGAGGAAGAGTTTTGGCTGGTAAGGAGTAGGTTTTGGACTATTGATAGGAAGGTGAGAAGCCCAATGTAGATATTCCCATGTGACATAGGAAATGTAAGGGTCAGGGATTCTCAAGATCACTATTGTCGAACATGGCATAAGTTCAGCTTTCTGATACGTACATATACAACCACCTTTACTCGCGAGCATATATAAACACGAGATTCGTGTATACTTATCAGTTGAAATGTAAGTGATTCATGAATATGAGATTCATCACTCCTTCATCGTATCTAACGCATTCAAATTTCCAAATCACGTCAATTAAACTAACACTCAAGTTCTTCGTTTGTACACGAAAATATTATCGGGATATTAGTAATCTGGTATGAATATCCCAGTCAATCCAGGAAAACGACTCTAAACGCTGCGTTTAGTTTAAAGATGAGGGAATTGGCACTGGAGGCGCACGTGTGCCTTAGTTGGCTAAGCTAGTCGTTATGTCGTTAATCGTCTGTTAATTAGTTAGTAAAGTGTATTAAGGTTTGCTTCCATTATGTTTTGTGGGACGCCAAGTGGCGAGATCTAAACGGTTAGTATGGACTATATGTAGCAAAGTCGAAAGCAGGCAGCAACCATGAATGAAAAAACCTATCTTTTCTTTTTCGTTTGTAGGAGGGGACAATCATTAATGGAAATAGAAGTGATACAGGAGGAGTTGGAGTTAGAAGGACCAGAAGTGGAAGCTGAACTTGTGTTGCAGAAGTTAATGAAGAACAAGAGGTCCAATTGCACACAGTGGGGGATAGAATAGCAGTGGTAGTACTATGCAGCTGAAGGGGTATTGTAACAAGAAGAAGGTGCATACTCTAATTGACCCAGGAGCTTCCCATAGTTTGTACACCCTGAAGGAGTATTAAACCAAAATTATCTTTTAGTTTTTTAAGAATAAATTAGAATTTCAGTTATGGTCTTTTGGAGTCTACGATTTATGTTGCTACCGTTATGAGTCTTTTAGTTATCATTTGGGAACTAAAAGGTTGTGTGCTTATGAGTTAGGTGGAGCTAGAGGCAGCTCTTGAGCCTATATAAGGATGGTGTAATCTTCCACTAAAAGTATGAAGGTGTATCAAGTTGTTTTAATCCAATATCCTCTCTATTTCTTATCTAAAAACCTATTCTATAAGGTGACCTTTATAGCCTAGGAGCTCTGTGCATGCCTTCGGGCTGCACATCTCCATTCATATTATGTTCTTATTTTAAAGTTTCTTACCTGTTTAGTCTATGTTTTCAATCCGCATTATTTCTTTAATCCTCCCAACATTCATGTTTATCTATACCTCCGAAAAGCCTAAATCAAATATGCCAATACACCCCACACTTTTGAAAAATGTAAGAGCTCAAGTAGCTACCATCAAACCAATGAAAGTGAATAGCCAGTGGACAAATTATACAGACATCAAAAGTGGCCTCTTTTGACTTGAATCTAGGTATGTTTTTACCTTTCAATATTTTTTGTTACCAATTTCTGGCAATGAAATAATTTTGGGAGCTAACTGGTTGAAAACATTGGGGGACATTGTATGGAATTTTGAATTTATGAGAATAAGGTTTTGGAGTCATGGGAACTTTCACTTGTTGCAAGGGGAAACTGAACCAAAAGCTGTTGTTGTAAGTTGCAAAGCCATGTCTAGGCTACTTAAGAGAGGGAAGCAGTGTTAGTTCATGTCTATCCTCAGTTGCAGAACGCTTCTGTGGTACTTCTACTAGCCAAGTTTGCCTCACTTTTTGAACCACCTACATAGCTATTCCCATCTAGAACTCAAGATCACAAAATTGAGCTAACACTCCACCTATCAATGTCAGGCCTTACAGATACCCTCATTTTCAGAAGGGGGAAACTACAAAAATCATACAAAAACTTCTTGACAGTGGTGTGATCAGGCCTAATGTCAGTCCATTTTCATCACATGTTCTGTTAGTTAAAAAAAAAGATGGCAGCTGGAGGTTATACATTGATTACAGGGCTTTGAACGCTGCTAATGTGAAGGATAAATATCCTATTCCTGTGGTGGACGAGCTCATTGATGAAGTGCATGGTGCAACCATTTTCTTTAAGTTGGATTTGAGATCAGGCTATCATCAAATAAGAATGAAGGACGAGGACATTCCAAAGACTGCGTTCATGACTCACTTAGGCCACTACCAGTTTCTGGTGATGCCATTCGGACTAACCAATGCCCCATCAGCATTTCAGTCAGTTATAAATGAGGTCCTTAGAGATTGCTTGAGAAAGTGTGTTCTTGTCTTTAAGCAATAACAACATAAAAGAGCAGAGAAGAGGATGTATACCCAAATTTCTTTGTCTTAGGGGGAGGGTCCGTGAAGAGCATCTTAGCGGCAGCGACCAAGTCCATCTTGTCAAGCTTCTTCAACGACTCGTTGTATGAGCTCAGACCATCATGGAGTGGGGGAGGTTTGGAGCAAAAGGGTTGTTGTTTCTGGAGTCGGACCCAGGTAAACGTCGCTCGCAATCTTCGTATGCGGTACATTTCAGAGAGACTGATTGACTAAACTTGTTGTTGCTGGGCTGCAATTGGATATGTGGAAGAAATTCAAAGGGGCTTAATCTGATAAACTATCCCTATTGAGAACAATGAATTCCATTCCGATGAAAACGAAGAAACAAATGGTGTTTGTAACTCTGGGTTTGATTCTTTTAGAACCTAGGAGTATTCGGGGTATTTGTTCCCTCGTATTGGAAAATTTGACTGTAGCATTATGGTACCCATCGGCAGGCCACACTAAAAAACAAGGTCTTTGTATACACACAATCCTGTGATATGACTTTCGACTCCACTGTAAGTAGGCATGGACAAGTTTCATGTTGATATTCCGAAACCGCAACGACCATTCCCTCCTTGTACAACCCCACACTGTACTAAACTACCCCAAAACCAAACCCCAGTTCTCTATCTCACTTTCTCTGTCTCAAATTCATGTCATCGACATAGACCGCTCCTATTGCAAAACCAGAATTTGACTTCTTGATAAACATGCAAGGACATAGAAGACCATTAATATATCCCTCCTTAGTTAAGTACTCACTGAGACGGTTGTACCACGTTTGTCCGGATCATTTCAATCCATATAATGATCGTCTAAATTTAATTGAGTACATGTTGCATGATTTTGTAGTTACTTCAGGCAACTTAAGTCCTTCTAGGACTTTCATGTATATATCGGCCATCTAACTCCCCGTATAGATATGTTGTAACATCTATAAGTCGCATATCAAGTTCCTCTTAAACTACTAGACTTATGAGATACTGAAATGTAATAACATTCATGACGGGGGAATAAGTTTCATCATAATCAATGTCACACCCCGAATTTTGGATAAATAAAAAATTCCAAATTCAAGGCATGATAACTAAAAAAAAAACAAACTTTACAACTCTTTAGTTTTATAACTTGTGAAAGAATAATTTGAACCAAATAAAACCTCCCTCAAACTCACTGCAAACTAGAAAGTAAACAAATGAACTATGCCTATCTGCCGCAGCCTCAACTCTGCTAAACCTGACCTGCAAAAACAACCTCTACACCATGGAATGGTGCACCGGATTGTAAACAACAAACCCGGTAAGCTTTAAAAGCTCGTATGAGTAAATCTTACAACAACAGACTCAACCCAACCACACATAAGGTAAAACCAAGAGTTCATGCATTAAAAACAAATTCAGGAAAACACTTCCAAGCAAGAGAAATCAAAAGATGAAATTAAGAAAACATCACAATTCACAATCACTCAAAATCATAAATGAAATTCTGCAAAAAGGGGTAGTTCAGGATTCCAAAAATCACACAAATAAAATTAAAGAATCTCCTGCGGATAAACATAGTTCAGGAGATACTCAAAGCAAGGAATTTAAATAACATCACATAAGAATAGCACCCAAACATTTCTCTACTCTTACTTATGGGTTCGTCAACTCATAGTCATCCCCCATAAGTAACTAGACAACACACGTACTCATGGGTTCGTCAACACATAGTCGTCCCCCATGAAGTACCGACAGACTAGAGCTCTAAAACTGACCGTAACCAATCACCCGGCCAAGGCTTGGTTCCCGGTCCACCACGAAGGCTCCTATTCTAATACTCAAAACCACCACAGAGGCACACAACCACAACTAATGCAACATTCGCCACTAAGGCAACAATTCCACAACGAATACACTCACTCACCATTAAGGCACACATATTCACAACTAATGCAACATTCACCACTAAGGCAACAAATCCACAACGAATGCACTCACTCACCACTAAGGCACACATAATCACAAAATAATAATACAATCATAACCGTAACCTATCACCCGATTTAAAGGCTAGGAACCCGGTTTCTACATCACGCTATCACATTATCATAACGTGTCTTCCACACATAAACACGTGGATATAAATATTTAAACCAAGAATCATACTACTAACTCTAATTATTACTCATGATCGGAAGTCCTTTTGAAAGGTTATACTATTAACAGAAAACTTGTTTTCACTTACCATGAGCCGTTGACGATCAAACTCATTTATATTTAAAAACAAAAATCATTTTCTTTCAATGACAACTTCACAATTAGCAACAATTATCATCATCATCAAAATCACCATCACATTCATCATCATAATAATCACATAACAATTATCATCATATCATCAACATTTCCATCCACATAATCATTAATCTCATCATCATAATCGTCATCATAACAATTATCATCATCAAAATCAACATCACAATCATCATCAAATCATGATCAAAATCAACATCACAATCATCATCAAAATCAACATCACAATCATCATCAAATCATGATCAAAATCAACATCACAATCATCATCAAAATGAATAGGCCACAAAGTGGACCTTAGTGAGATTTTACTCACCTTAACTCCCGCTGCGTCTTCATAAACACAAATGCAAGCATCTAGCTCAAAGGCAAACTCCACAAGTCACCCTAATTAAAACAAATATTAACCTTAGTAACCAAACAAACTAAGAGTAACATTTGCCCTCTTAACCCAAAACTAAAATCCGAAGGTTTGCCCATAGGAGGGCAACTCTCCTTCAAGACCTCCCAAGGTCATCGATCACCCAAAACTAAACCTCTTACAACTGCCAAAATGGCTCCTACTTTTGAAAACACAAAATCAACACACCTCATCGAAAACAACTCCAACATTAAGCATCACACGATCTCAACCTAGTCTTATAATATATCAACGTGCTCACAACAACAAGAACTAGCTAACACTTACAACTAAGCCTACAAATCCTGCCAGACGCGCCGCCACGCGCCACCACAGGCGGCGGCGAGTGGGCCCCACGCGCCACCACAAAATTTCCGAATTAGGGCAAACTCCCAACACAAAACTTGTAGAATACTACAAGGGGGACACTTTTCATACCTGAAGGTCCAACCAGTTCGGCCGGAATCGGCCGGAAATCACCGGAAACCCGTCGGAAAAGTTGGAATTCATCCTCACCACTCCACACCGAGAGTCGAGCTTCAAGACCACCGGAAAACAAACCAGGACGCCAAGGAGCTCCTATCCCGATCGTTCTCCCACCTTGTCGCCGGGGCCGGAGGTCTGAAACCCGACCGGGTCTCTAACCCGAGCTTTCGAGCTTCGGGTCACCGATTCGGGGTTGAAACGGCGCAAGTCACCACCACAGGGAAGCTCGGACGGAGGAGAGGAAGAGAACCCGACCGGTGCCGTCGTCTGGGTCGGCCGGAGTTGGCCGGAAAAGTCGGGTCGGGTTGTCGGGTCCGGGTCGGGTCGGCTGGAAAACTCGGGTAGTAAGGGTGAGGCGCGAGAGAGAAATAGAAGAGGGAAGAAATGGTTCCGGAAAAAATGAAAGGAACCCTAACAATTTTCTTATTTATACTAAAAATTCCCGATAACCACGAACTTTTGCTGACCATAACTTTCGCATACGAAGTCCGTTTTACGCGTGCCACATGTCTACGAACTCGTATCGTCGTACTCTACAACTTTCGTGAAGGAAGTTTCCCGAGAAACCCAACCAATTAAAAAGTCAACTCTTAACCCTTCAAAACCATAAAACCGTTTTCGGGTAAAAACGCGTCCGAACACTTCCGCTCTTTCTTCGAACCTCCAAAACACACTAACTTCTAACTCAAAAACTCCCAAATAATATTAGAAACTAATATCAAATTTTCGGGGTATTACAATCAATCCTAGGCTTTTGTGAAAAACCTTGTGCAACAAGGCATGCTTTATATCTTGCAATCTTATTCTTCTCATTGCGCTTTCTCGTAAACTCTCATTTACAACCGATAGGGTTCACATTGGGTGGAGTTCTGATTACTGGTCCGAAAACATTGCGCTTTTTGAGAGAATCTAGCTCTGCTTGGATTGCATCTTTCTGTTTGAGAAAATCATATCTCTGTCTACATTCATCGATAGAGCGAGGTTCAAAGTCCTCGCTTTTAACGATCTCAATAGCTACTGTGAATGAAAATACATCATCGATGATCGTTTTTCTTCGATCCCACAATTCATTTGTGTGCACATAATTTATAGAAATTTCCTGATTTTTAGGTACCTGATCAGCCTCCTTATGGGCTTATGTCTCACAAGGGTCACTTTGCTCTTCTGTAATTAGAAGATCATGAATTGTGGATCGGTTATCAATTTTTTGCCCAATAACGTTTTCAAGAGCAATGTCATTATGATTTAGTTGTGCCTTTGCTTTCCGTTTTCTAGGAACTGAATCCTTTAAACCTACAAGTCTGCCACGCTTGAGGAGTGCAACAGATGGCTCATTAGCTGCCACATTGTTTTGGCCAGTTGAGACATATTCTTGCAGGTGCATTAGTCGTTGAGATATGTGATCTTGTCACCTTTACTATATCAGTAAATGCATCAGGCATTCTGTTAGCAACATCTTGAAGATGTAGGATCCTTCATACTTCATTTTCACTCTATGCAGTACGAGGATTAAGATGGGACATAGTGGGTATATCCCACAATAATTCACGACGTTCTTTAGGAACAGTCTTTTCTCCCCTCAACGGCGAGAATAATGTCTCAACAAAGTGACAATCTACAAAACGTGCAATAAAGATATCACCTGTCAAAGGTTCCAGATATCTAATGATATATGGTGAATCAAAACTAACATAGATTCCCATCCTCCGTTGATGGCTCATCTTACTACATTGTGGCGGTGCAATAGGCACATAAACAACACAACCAAAAATTCTTAGATGGAAAATATTATTCTAAAAAACAAGTTACAATGGGGAATATTGATGGTTGGCTATGGGCCTCAACCAGATTAATGATGCCGCATGCAAAATGGCATGTCCCTATGCAGAAGTCGACAAGTTTGTACTCATGAGTCAGGTGGGTTCAATTATCTGCAAGCATTTAATAAGAGCTTCTGGCAAGCCACACTATAGGAAATAACAACTTAGCTGACGGAATTAAAAAAAATTTGTCGCCTAAGTTCTTCTACATCGATGGAAATAAAATTGTCTTATAGGACACCACATCTGTCGCCTAAGATATACTTAGGTGACGAAAAATGACTGTCGAGGACTTCCGTCGACTAAGATATTCCTATTCGACAAAATACCATTCGTCGTCTAAGTCTGTCGGCTTAGTAAACCACAAGCGACAAATACTTTTTGTCGGTAAATTTTTATCGGTTTAGAAACTCTTAGGCGACAGAAGTTTACAAACTCCGTCGACTAAGGTGTTTCTAGGTGACAGAAAAATTTTGTCGATAAAGCTGATCTTGGGCGACGAACCATGTTCTGTCTGCGTAGTTAGTCTTAGGCGATGAACCATGTTCAGTCGGCTAAGTAAGTCTTGGGCGACGAATATGTCTTTCTTAGGCGACAAACTGTTTCGTCGACTAAGAAATTGAATTATTGCCTGACACAACGCAGAACGAATATATTTTTGCTAACGCCTTTTGTCTTAAGCGAATGAATATTCCGTCAGCTAAGTAAACACATCATTTATATACCTTTTGCCCAGAAAAGAACGCAGAAAGAAAGACACGGTACGCTCCTTCTCCCCTCACATAATTCATCTGATCCAAATCTAGTTTTGGAAGCTTTTCTTCATGAATTTGATTGATCTTCAAGAGCTTCTTCTCTCCTAATTGGTAAGTAACTACTTTAATTCATCTACTTTTTTCATTTATATATATATATATATATATATATTCAGCGAACTTTCCGGCGGTCCAATTTTTCCAGTCCAATTAATGGATTGCTTGATGCATGCATGATATATGTAACATTTGATAGTGTATATATACATGTTGAATATGTTTGTACATATATGTTGTGTGTATAATATGTTTTTATGTATAATATGTGTGTATAATATATATTATGTTTTTGTGTGTGTATATATATATATGTATGTATTAGCTTTTGTTCGTATGATTAATAATTATGTTGAATAATATGTTTACCAAATTTTTGTTTTCATACAAATCATTTGTGCATTCAAATGATAAAAAATAAAATGATGAATCATGTAATTAAAAATTATAATATTCTTATACATTCATCAATATATATTGTTACCCTTAGAAATCTCGTTCGGGAACTATTATGTTACACTGTGTCTAATAAAATGGTTTTCGAATTGTCCTATATTTGGACAGTTTGAGAGCATAAGATATTGAGATTTCGTTCGTTGTTGGTGCGTTTCGTTTTCAGTTGTGGGTATATATATTTCAACAGGATCTTCCTTTATTGTTCCTCGAGTGTATATTAGGAATAGATATTCGTGCACTTGACGAACTGTAGGGAGATGTTGCTAAAATTTTCTCACATATGCAAATTCGAAACGCCCCAACAACAAACGAAATCACAATGTCTTATGCTCTCAAATGGAATTAGGGTTCTAACCGGAAGCATAAGGTGTAGATTGTAGGTGTGAAAAATGTACATTATTATATCTTATATATATACACACACACACACTCCCGTTTATTATTCATAATTTTTTGATTATATATTTTTGTTTTCTGTTATTATAGTGTACAACATGGACAATAGTTGGATGCAATTAGAGAGGGGGTCTCCTCTTTATATGAAAGACATTTTTTATTTTCTTGAGTTCATACGTGTACATAGTCCTCCAAACAAAGTTATTCAGATATGACCGTGCAACAAATGTCTCAATCGGAAACCAGTAACATATGAAGACATGTATTCTCACCTGGCACTAAACGGTACATGTTCTAGTTATACCATATGGACATGACACAGCGAAAATCAAGTTTAAATGCCTACATTTGCAGAAATTCAAGCACAACATAATCAGTAGGCAGGATCTTCCAATGCTAGTTACGGGGACCCTGCTGTGATGAATGACGTGCTCGTTACCGGGCGCACAATTTAAAAAACTCTTTTCTTATCAGAATGTAGTATTGGCAAATATGGTTCGATCAATCCGGGGACTTAAAGGGCAATCTTGCAGTCACGATTACACTAAATAGTCAGCAATTATAAGTATTTACAATCAGAATGTAGTATTGGCAAATATGGTTCGATTAATCCGGGGACTTAAAGGGCACTCTTGCAGTCATGATTACACTAAATAGTCAGCAATTATAAGTATTTACAAGCATTCATATGGTACAAGGTAAACAAGGGGGTTTGAAGGTTTGTTCTATGTTCCTAAAAACAGAAAATAAGATATGTACATGTGATCAATTCATTCAACATCGCAAACAGAGATAAACTCGAATTCTACCACACATCAAGATCATGTCTCATTCCAACAATCCGATTATCATGGAAGTTCTTAACAAAAGAAACAATCTCAGAACACAAGCTTTAAGAGGACATGCATTCATTTAATTCTACTTACTTTGTCACCTAAGCAGAGAAAGGTATAGAACTTAGATTATTTCATGTAAATTGATGCATTAAATACTGAAGAGTACTTGTCCACAATAAACATGAATCATTAAGAATTATAGAATTGAGATTGAACAACAACACACATCCGAGAAGTTGTAACATGTAATTGATGTAGTTTACGTTTTCAACTATTATTACATAGTTTCCACCACTTAGAGAAACATACTTACTTAAAGAAGCTTAGCATGAATCATGGCAATAGCTAGCATGCATTCTAACTATTTAAGTTAAACAAAAACGCAAACTTTTAATTATTAAACTCACGAGATCGGATCGCCAGAATCATTAACGAAACATCAATATGTTTTATAAAATTCTGAATCTATTGAATACAAGAACAAGCAAAACATGCTTCCAATTCCTAAGTTTAGCACATGAAACATACCTGTAAATTGGTACAGAAAATCAAAACAAAGTAAAGGTAATGTTTACACTTTATCAAGTCTCCAAGGAAGCTTGTTGACATCAAAAGGATGCTTGGCTTCAATGCTTCTCAGAATCCAATGTTGTTGCCTTGATGGAGAAGTCCTTCAAGGCTTAGTAAAGGAAGAAGAAGCTTGAATAAGGAGAGGGAGAGGTTGCAGCTACTCTCTTATCCCTTTGGTTTTTAATATGAATGATTGATGCTCTTAGAACCACCCAAGACTGTCATTATATAGAGGAAACTTTGGTAGAACTTCTCTTCAAAAATGATGTGGGATAGCTGAAATGTTTGACTTTTCTCCTTCATTTTTGGACTTGGGCCTTCTTTGCTTAGACTACTTGGGCCTTCTTTTGAGCTTTCTCCATTTTTCTCTTCCATTCTTGGACTTGGGTCTTCTCTTCTCAATTAAGCTCTTTGTCTATTTTGTGCTCCTATCAAGATTTCTTCAACACTTTGGTTTTAGCCTTCTTTTGGGTAAAACTGCCTCTTTTGACCTATAAAACAGAGACAAGCTAGAAATGACATTATTAAGGAAATAACAAAGCTAAAGAAGGTCGGAAATACTTTTGGAATATAGCATAAAATGCGTGTATCAATGAACCTCTTAAACAATGTCTTCCCGTTCGCCGCCTCAAGATATAATTAGAAAAATGTTGTTTATGACAACGTGCCTGACACCTTCTCTAATGTCTCACATATTGACTACAACAGTGATTATGATAAGTACAACAAGCTTTTACTGGAAGTACAAACCTCATTGTATCCTAACAGTAAGCATACTGTGTTGGATACCGTCATAAAGCAAATGAAGATAAAAAACAAGCGGGGAAAGAATAGCGCATGTTTTGATGAGAATATTGCACTTATGAAGGAAGTGCTTCCAAAAGGTAACAGTTGTCCGAAAAATTTCGACCACGTAAAAAACATGTTGGTTGACCTCAGTCTTGATCACCAAAAGATAGACGTTTGCGTCAATAACTACATCTTGTATTACAAAGAAAACAAGGATGAAGTTGAGTACCCACACTACTATGAGGCAAAGTATAAAGCTTCCACTTCATCTAAACAGAAAAACCGGCCTATTCCTAGGAAGGTTCTTCGTTACTTCTCATTGGGTCCTCGTCTGTAGCGTATGTACATGTCTTTACATACGGCCAACCATATGAGATGGCACCAGGCAAGGCATCAGAGAGAGGGGAGGATAAATCCGGATAATCTCACACATCCCGCAGACGGGGAGGCTTGAAAGCACTTTGACCGTTCTTTTCTGAATTTGCTGGAGGCTGTCGAAATGTTAGACTCGGACTTGCAAAAGATGTGTTCAATCCTTCTAGAAACATAAATTTGTCTTATAGCATTTGGCATGTGATAGTGTAATACCCCGGAAATTTTGATATTAGTTTCTAATTTTATTTAGGAATTTTTGAGTTAGAAGTTAGTGTGTTTTGAAGTTTGAAGGAAGTGCGGAAGGGTTCGGATGCATAAATTGCCTGAACCGGTTTTATGGTTCTGAAAGGTCAAGAGTTGACTTTCTAATCCGTTGGGTTTCTCGAGAAACTTCCTTCACGAAAGTTGTAGAGCATGACGATACGAGTTCGTAGACACGTGGCACGCGTAAAACGGACTTCATATGAGAGAGTTGTGGTCAGCAAAAGTTGTGGATTTTCGGAACTTTTTAGGATAAATAGGAATTTTTCGTTTTGGGTCTTTATTTTTTTCGGAATCCATTTCTTTCCCTTTCTTCTCTCTCCCCGACCCCGAGAGAACCTCAGCTTCTCAGCCGACCCGACCCGGACCCGGTTGACCCGACCCGGATTTTCCGGCCATCTCCGGCCGACCCAGGCGACGGCACCGGTCGGAATCGCTCCTCCTTGGCGGCGCAATCTTCCCTGTGTTGGTGGATGAGGATGACCCGAGCCGAGCTGCGCAAGCCGAGCGCCACAGTGAGGGCCGACGACCCGGTTTGCAACCCGATCGGTTTCCTACCTCCGGCGGCGGCGACGCAGCTTGGAAACGGTCAGGATATGAAGTTTTGGACGTCCTCGTTCGATCCCTGGTGGTGTGGAAGCTCAACTCACGGCGGAGAGTGGCGGTGGTGGATCCCAAGCTTTCCGGCGAGTTTCCGGCTTGTTTCCGGCCGATTGGGGTGAAACCTCAGGTATAAAAGATGCTTCCCTCTCTTTAATCTTCAAGTTTCGTGTTGGGAGTTTGTCTTAATTCGAAAGTTTTGGGGTGGCGCGTGGGGCCCACTCGCTGCCGTCGGTGGTGGCGCGTGGCGGCGTGTCCGGCAGGGGTTTGGGAGGTCTGTAGTCCTTGTTAGGTGGTGCTCATCAATACGAGCATGTTAGCATGTAGATTGTAGGTTTTAGAGTTGTTTGAGCATGTTAGGGTTTGGTGAAGTTCTTCTAGGGCGTGTGGGGCCCACTCGCCGCCGCTTATGGTGGTGAGTGGCGGCGCGCCCGGTAGTGTCTGTGGTGGTTGTGGTGCTGGTTAGGTAGTACTTGTTGATACGATCATGTTGTTATGTGGGTTATAGGTTTTGGTTACCGATGATGCATGCTAGGTTTCGTTCGGTTTCCATTTTTGAGTTTATCTGATTTTTAGAAATCTGGTTTGTGGTTTATAAGTTGTGTAGGATGTTCAGGCGACCTTTTTGAGTTATAGGGAGAGGTTTTGTCTCAAGTGACAAGTTTGTGGGTTAGGACTTGAGTTTTGGTTCGAGTCGGATAATGTTGTTTTCTTAGTTACTAAGGTTAACGTTTTGTTAATAGGTGACTTGTGGCGTGGTTTTGTGTGATATGATTTCGTTTGTGCTTATGAAGACGCAGCGGGAGTTAAGGTGAGTAAAATCTCACTAAGGTCCACTTTGTGGCCTATTTATTTTGATGTTGATTTTGATCATAATTTTGATGATGATTGTGATGTTGATTTTGATCATGATTTGATGAGGATTATGATGATTTATTTTGATGATTTTAAATAAATAATTTAATGAAGAAAAATAATATTATGATGTTTGGTTTTAAAAATATATGAGCTTGATCGTCAACGGCTCATAGGTAAGGTAAAACAAGTTTTTAGTTATGTGTTACTCTATGACTATTATGATCATAATTTTATTAAATTGTGAGAAGTATGTTGTTGGATTTATTTTTATTATTCATATAATTATATCCTTGTGAAGGATATAATGTTTATGATGTAAATCTTGTGATGTTGTTATTGGAGTTGTGATATGATGACTGTTGAATAAATAGCCTAACCGGGTTCCAAGCCTTACTTAGGTGATTGGTTACGGTTAAGGTGTTATTTATCATTTTATGTTTTGATATTAAATAGCCAAACCGGGTTCCAAGCCTTTAATCGGGTGATTGGTTGCGGTTCTGATGCTATTTATCATTTTTTTTATTGTGGTGTTGTTAGACAGTCAAACCGGGATTCCAAGCCTTTGGCCGGGTGATTGGATACGGTAGGAATAGAGCTCTAGTCCGTCTGTCAGTGTAGGTCATGGGAGATACTTGAAGGTATCTGGGACCCATGGGTACACATATTGT
This sequence comes from Fragaria x ananassa, assembly GCA_034370585.1. NCBI lineage: Eukaryota > Viridiplantae > Streptophyta > Magnoliopsida > Rosales > Rosaceae > Fragaria > Fragaria x ananassa. The sequence goes on along the minus strand of CP139757.1, from coordinate 18,623,315 downwards.
TGTTGTAGGTCATGAGGGGTATTTTCTAAATATCTGGGACTCATGAGTACATGTCTTGTTGTGTGTGGTTTTTTATTCATTATCAAAATTTATGTGGATGTGTTAAAGTGTTGGATTGTGATAAATGTATAGTTTATTTTGAGAATTACTCATACGAGCTTTTTAGCTTACCGGGTTTGTTGTTTACAACCCGGTGCACCAATTCATGGTGTAGGGGTTAGACTTGCAGGTGTTGATTTCAGGGTTGAGGCAGAGGCATAGTGGCTGAGGTCTAGATGATGTACATTTTAATTGTATTTTATGTAAGTTGTTTTAAGCTCGTGTGAGCATCTTCTTTTTACTAGACTTTTGAAGTTGTAAAATAAGGAGATGTAATGTTTAACTCAGTCGATGAGTTTTGTTGACATTTACATTTCCAGCATTTAAGTTTAGTAGGGATTTGTCGAGCAGGTCATGCAGTCTTATCTGTGAGTTATATCATGCCCAATTTTTGAAATTTATCCTTCGAAAATTGGGGCGTGACAGATAGTATTTCCGTACAATCTACCTCTCAACATGTGTATGAGGAATGAGTACAATTTTCTTACGCTTATGGTTCTAGGGTTGTATTCTCCAGAAAAGTGTTTGGATGTGTATATGAGACCATTAATTGACGAGCTGCAGGAGTTATGGGAAAATAGACTCCTAACTTTTGGCAGGCATGGTCAAACTTCATTCATAATAAAAGCAGCTGTTACTTGGACCATCAATGATTTTCCAGCTTACGGGATGTTGTCTGGCCAACAAACTAAGGGGTACAAGGCTTGCCTAATATGCTTAGATGACATCAATTCTAGTCGCCATGCCAACAAAATGTGTTTCTTGGGATCTCGTAGGTGGCTTGACGAGGATCACAAGTGGCGGTGGGATGCTGAGGCATTTCATGGGACTGAGGAACATAATCTGAAACCCCCAAGGAGGTCTAGTGAGTGGATTTTAGAAAGGCTCAACCAGCACTGGTTCAGATATTTGAGCACCAGTAAATATGTAACCGACTTGAATCTTCCCACGCCTGATGAGTTTAAGTATTAGATGCACAAAAGTGTATTCTTTGAATTACTTTATTGGTCGACGTTGAAAATCAGACACAACTTGGACGTCATGCACATAGAGAAGAATGTTTGTGACATCGTTCTTGGTACAATTCTGAATCTCAAAGATAAGAACAAGGACACCCCCAAAGTCCGTGTTGATCTTAAGAAAATGTGTATACGTCATAAGCTATGGCTAGTAGAGAACAAAAAAAAAGAAGCCATAATGCCTCAAGCAGGCTACACAGTCCATCTTCAGAAGAATGTGGAAGTGTTTCAGTGGCTTCATAACGTTAAGTATCCTCATGGGTATGCATGGAATATTGCTTGATGTGTTAAGATGGGAGAAAATAAGATTACTAGGTTAAAGACTCTTGACTGTCATGTTTTGCTGCAACACCTTTTTCCCCTGGTCATTAGACCATATTTGTAGAGTAATGTGGTTGACACGTTAATGGCTTTATCAAAGTTCTTTCTGAGGATATAAACTAAAGAGCTTAAAAAGTCTGATGTTCGGTCATTGCAAGAAGACATTGTGTACATCATGTGCAAGCTGGAGAAGATCATTTCCCTAACTTTCTTTGACATCATGATTCACCTTATGATCCACCTTCTCGAACAAGTGTTGTTTACTGGTCCGGTACAGTATACCTGATGCTATCCAAATGAGAGGTATGCACTCATTTTCTAATTAATCATCCTTTCAAATTAATATAGTTTTTAAAAATATTTATTGTAAGAGAATAAATATCTGTTTTGCAGGCAGCTGAGGGATTTCAAAAAGTCGAACAAAAACAAACATTTCCCTAAAGGGTCGATCACGGCTGCATACATTCAGACTGAGTGTGTAACTTACTGCAGCACATATCTCAATGATGAAGACACAATGGGGGAATCATCTGGAGCAAGTAGTAGCTAACAATTCAATTTATCAGTTGTTTCCAACGACATTCAACCGTATGGCAGGTTAAGTAATTATGAAAGATTAAGTAATGCTGAGATCAAAGAGGCTCATTGGTCTATCCTTCAACATTGCGATGAAACCGAGCGGTACTTGAAGTCCCATTTGGAAAGGCAGGATGGTAACGAAGCCATACACAAGAGAGATTTTCCTGATTACTTCTCTATTTGGGTACCTTCTATATATATATATATATATATATATAATGTTACGTAAATTAAATATATGTTGTTTTTTTATGTTACATAATGTAACAACGTTGCTCTTAAAATTGTTATAGATGATGCACATTCAACAACAGTTTTCTTCTTCTTATGACCTGGAGTTGCATTTGTTGGCTGGAGGACCCCAAAGCCACAAAGTTCGTACTGGATGTTTTGTAAACGGTGTTAAGTTTGTGACGTCAGAACGAGATGAAGGCCATGTCACCCAAAACAATAGAGTCATGGTTGATGGTCTGGGTTTCAACTACTACAGGGTTCTTGTCAGTGTCATCAAACTAATCTACGGCAAGGGTATGCCAGTCATGTTGTTCAAGTGCAAATGGTTCAATATTGACCCAATCAAACGAAGGAGTACAATTCTAGATCGTGACTTGTTATCAGTGGACTCAAATAGTGTATGGTATGAGAATGAGACATTTATTCTTGTCACCATGACGAAACAAGTGTTTTATCTTGACGATTTACATTTCATAAGTTCAGTGGCTAGTGCACTCTTTACTTTTCTTTCGTAGGAACTTTTCTTTCGATTATACAGTTGAATACAATGGCTTCACAATCATATATGTGATTAGTGATTAGTCAAGCTTGGATTGGAGCTATTTTGCTTTTTTATATTCAGAAACTCGGAAAATCAAGAAGCTTGCAGTTATGGCTATGATGACATTGGTACACTATCGGTTAAAATTTTTTTCAATGCATATATAATGAGGAACTTTATTTTTAGTTTGATGGCACTACCAGAAAATGGGTCTTGGGCGACGAAATGAAAAAAACCGGGCGACGATTTTTTTTTCGTCGCCTAAGGATAAATTTCGTCGCCTAATATAGAAACTAGGGCGACGAAACAATATTTCGTCGCCTAAAAAATTTATATCGTCGCCTAAGTTTTTTAATCCTTAGGCGACGAAACTCAAATATATCGTCGCCTAAGTATTTTATTTTTTTATTTTTCCTTGGCCGACGAAATAAAAAACTTTCGTCGGCCAAGAGTAATCCGAATAATTAAAATAAAATAAAACACATTTAAATTTCATTGTACATGATTTTTTATTTTTACTCTTGGGCGACGAATTTAACATATATCGTCGCCCAAGTATTATCTTGGCCGACGAATTATCGTACTTTCGTCGGCCAAGATAATCCGAATAATTAAAATAAAATAAAACACATTTAAATTTCATTGTACAGGATTTTTTATTTTTACTCTTGGGCGACGTATTTCACCGTTCCGGTCATATCTTATTTCACGACTTTTTTGCGTTTGAGGCCTCTACGTATATGTTGTCTTCAAAACGAAACTTAAACTCAACACATATAAAAAAGTTATACAACATTAGTACATATAACGTGAGTTTGGTGATCGGAGAAGATGAACTGAAAACCTACCGTCAGATATGACCAACATAACTAATTACGTAGGTGGCAAAAATTCAGCTCCATCTGACAAAGATAAGGGCTCGATCCGTCCGGTCAATTGGCGCGGTCAAACCCCTAAACGGACGGAAACGGCTATTCGACCCTCCAAATCATGTAATCTGGCCGGACCTTCAACTGAGAATAGTTTCCAATCGACAAGACGCTTACGGGGCTATAAAAATTTGGTAAAAAATAAATACCCGGGATAGGGCTACCACTAGGTAGAAATAAGAGAAATTCGTTGACTGGAATAACCGGCACATAATTTTTACCGGAATATCTTCATTTTTCATGGGTTGACGTATTTCACCGTTCCGGTCATATCTTATTTCACGACTTTTTTCCGTTTGAGGCTTCTACGTATACGTTATCTTCAAAACGACACTTAAACTCAACACTTATATAAAAAAGTTATACAACATTAGTACATATAACGTGAGTTTGGTGATCGGGAAGAGAAACTGAAAACCTACCGTCAGATATAACCAGCATAATGAATTACGTAGGTGGGAAAAAATTCAACTCCATCGGACAAAGATAAGGGCTCGATCCGTCCGGTCAATAGGCGCTGTCAAACCCCTAAACGGACGGAAACGGCTATTCGACCCTCCAAATCAAGTAATCTGGCTGGACCTTCAACTGAGAATAGTTTCCAATCGACAAGATGCTTACGAGACTATAAAAAATTGGTAAAAAATAAATACCCGGGATAGGGCTACCACTAGGTAGAAATAAGAGAAATTCGTTGACCGGAACAACCGGCACAGAAATTTCACCGGAATATCTTCATTTTTCACGGGTTGACGTATTTCACGACTTTTTTGCGTTTGAGGCTTCTACATATACGTTGTCTTCAAAACGACACTTAAACTCAACACTTATATAAAAAAGTTATACAACATTAGTACATATAACGTGAGTTTGGTGATCGGAGAAGAGGAACTGAAAACCTACCGTCAGATATGACCAACATAACGCATTAAGTAGGTGGGAAAAAATTCAGCTCTATCGGACAAAGATAAGGGCTCGATCCGTCCGGTCAATCGGCGCGGTCAAACCCCTAAACGGACGGAAACGGCTATTCGACCCTCCAAATCAAGTAATCTGGCCGGACCTTCAACTGAGAATAGTTTCCAATCGACGAGACGTTTACGGGGATATAAAAATTTGGTAAAAAATATTAACTTACAATTTAAATGTGCTTTATTTATTTTAATTATTCGGGTTATCTTGGCCGACGACATTAGGGTAATTCGTCGGCCATGATAATCCGAATAATTAAAATAAAATAAAACACATTTAAATTTCATTGTACAAGATTTTTTATTTTTACTCTTGGGCGACGAATTTAACAAATATCGTCGCCCAAGTATTATCTTAGCCGAGGAATTACACTAATTTCGTCGGCCAAGAGTAATCCGAATAATTAAAATAAAATAAAACACATTTAAATTTTATTGTACAAGATTTTTTATTTTTACTCTTGGGCGACGAATTTAACAAATATCGTTGCCCAAGTATTATCTTGGCCGACGAAATAAGAGAATTTCGTCGGCCAAGAGTAATGTGAATAATTAAAATAAAATAAAACACATTTAAATTTCATTGTACAGGATTTTTTATTTTTACTCTTGGGCGACGAATTTAACAAATATCGTCGTCCAAGTACTATCTTGGCCGACGAATTACCCTAATTTCGTCGGCCAAGATAATCCGAATAATTAAAATAAATAAAGCACATTTAAATTGTAAGGTAATGTTTTTTACCAAATTTTTATATCCCCATAAGCGTCTCGTCGATTGTAAACTATTCTCAGTTGAAGGTCCGGCCAGATTACTTGATTTGGAGGGTCGAATAGCCGTTTCCGTCCGTTTAGGGGTTTGACCGCGCCGATTGACCGGACGGATCGAGCCCTTATCTTTGTCCGATGGAGCTGAATTTTTTCTCACCTATGTAATTCGTTATGCTGGTCATATCTGATGGTAGGTTTTCAGTTCCTCTTCCCCAATCACCAAACTCACCTTATATGTACTAATGTTGTATAACTTTTTTATATAAGTGTTGAGTTTAAGTGTCGTTTTGAAGACAACGTATACGTAGAAGCCACAAACGCTAAAAAGTCGTGAAATAAGATATGACCGGAACGGTGAAATACGTCGACTCGTGAAAAATGAAGATATTCCGGTAAAATTTATGTACTAATGTTGTATAACTTTTTTATATAAGTGTTGAGTTTAAGTGTCGTTTTGAAGACAACGTATACGTAGAAGCCACAAACGCTAAAAAGTCGTGAAATAAGATATGACCGGAACGGTGAAATACGTCGACTCGTGAAAAATGAAGATATTCCGGTAAAATTTCGGTGCCGGTTGTTCCGGTCAACGAATTTCTCTTATTTCTACATAGTGGTAGCCCTTTCCTGGGTATTTATTTTTTACCAATTTTTTATAGCTCCATAAGTGTCTCATCGATTGAAAACTATTCTCAGTTGAAGGTCCGGCCAGATTACGTGATTTGGAGGGTCGAATAGCCGTTTCCGTCCGTTTAGGGGTTTGACCGCGCCGATTGACCGGACGGATCGAGCCCTTGTCTTTGTCCGATGGAGCTGAATTTTTTCCCACCCATGTAATTTGTTATGCTGGTCATATCTGATGGTCGGTTTTCAGTTCCTCTAAATTTTATGATAGAACTCTTGGCCGACGATTTTCTTCATCTTGGGCGACGAGATTTATAGTGAAGAACATCGTCGCCCAAGTAGACTATCTTGGCCGACGATTTTCAAAAAACAGGGCGACGATTTTTATAGAATCGTCGCCCAAGAACGCCAATATAAAAGGCAAAAATTCAGAACCCTAACCATTCGCGCAGCCGCTCACAAATCCTCTCTCTCTCTCCGAAAATCCACCGAAGCCCTCTCTCTCTCTCCCTCTCTCTGACCCCGACCCAGCCCTCTCTCTCTCCCTCTCTCAAACAATTTAAGGTATAACCCTAAAACCCTAAATTGGTTATGTTGATGAAAATTTTAATTGTTGTTGTTGTTGTTTGAAATTGTTGAAATTGTTTGAAATTGTTGAAATTGTTTGAAATTGTGAAATTGTTTGAAATTATTGTTTGAAATTGTTTGAAATTATTGTTTGAAATTGTTTGAAATTATTTGAAATTGTTAGTGAAATTATTGTTGTGTTGTGAAATTGTTGGTGAAATTATTGTTGTTGTTGTTGTAATTTAGGAAATTAATGGTAAATTAGGGTAAATTTATGTAAATTATGGTAGGATTTTAGGGTAAATTATGGTAAATTGTGATGTAAATGATAATTGTAAAATATTAGGGTTTACGGTTTAGGGTTTAGGGTTTAGGGTTTAGGATTTGTGGAAATAATTTGTAAATATATTGTAAATGATTAAATAATTTTTGATTAAATAATTAAATAATATAAATTATAATTGTAAATATATTTTGGAAATTTTGTAAAAAATAATGTATTATTTTTTAGTAAGGATGTAAATATTCGTAAATTAATTTTTGTGATGTAATAATTGCGAATTAATGTAAATAATTTGTTATGTGAATTAAAAAAATATTAAATCCTCTAATAACTATTAATTTTTATTTGTGTTATTATTGTTGATAATTTTTTTGAAATTTATGGTTATTTTTTGTTAAATTAATTATAAAACGGTAAAATATTTTTAATAAATTTATGGTTATTTTAAACAGGATGGGCATGAGGAGAACTTCTGGACAACGTTCGGGTTCGAGGAGTCAATATTCCTCGGACGGTACCTCAAACAACCCGTCGGAATCACCGTCGATCGGGTTTCCGTGGCAGCTGACGGCCCGACATGCGGCGCTTAGGGGTGGCGCGAGCGGCTCACGTTCTGCTGGGCAGTCGGGTCCCGCAGCGACGACCCCTCGTCATCCAGAGATACTTCCCCGGTCGCGATCTAACACGGCCCCCACACAGTCGTCACCGACCGACGGTGATGGCGGGTCATCCGGGGTCCCTATGGTGCCGTCCGGCCTCTTCCTTCCTCCGACGATACCGGCGATACCTCGCGTCGATGAGGAGGGTCGACCGATTCGGGAGCAGCTCCCGCATGTGGCACCGCACGAGGCCTATATCTACAGGGAGTTTCCCACGCCTCTTCATCCCGTGAGGGTCTCCGAGCAGGCGGACGGAGACGAATCCGTCGGCTCAGCCTCATCCTCAGGTAATTTATTATTACTGTTTTGTCGATTTTAAATTTTTTTTTTTTGTAAAAATGTATTATTAATATTAAATTTGATTCACAATGTCACAGTCGCCGGAACGAGAAGGCAGAACAGGAGAGGCACTGTCAGCAACAAGGGACTCGATAGGGCGGTCGAGTCCGCTGGACGGATCGCCATCCCGTTTTCCAAAGGGAAACCGGTGGACGCCGTGTTGGGAAACCGGTACACGCGTGCCGCGGGAGGCACTATCCGCTCCAGGCTCCCTATGTTGTGGGGAGTCTGGAGCCAGGTTCCTGATGGAGTGAAGGAGATGCTCCATCAGTCGATGTCGGTGAGTTTACTCGATCAATTACTATTTTTTTAACTAATAAATTATTTAATTATCGAAAAAAATACTAACAAGTGGTAATGCAGCAATGGTCTGTGGTTCCCGATGAGGGACGTGACTGGGCAGACAAGGCCCATAGGGAGAGGTACCTCTTTTTAATAATTTATTAAATTTTATTTTTTTAATAATATATTTAATATTTTTTTTGTATATGTAGGTTCAAGGAGTGGAAGCACGACCTCCGGTTACACTGGAAGCAGTACGGGAGCGACCGTTCGGGTACCCCGAAGGAGTTCGAGTATCGGGAGTACGAGTGGCGGTGGCTTCTTGTCACACAGTTCAACGACCCTCACAAACAGGTAATTCGTAAACAAATTTGAATTAATTTAATTAGTGAATTAATTATAATTGTATGTTTTCGAAGTGACTACTAACGATAATTTTTTTTGAAGCACCTCGCCCGGGTGAACACTGAGAACCGGCAACAGAACACAACCAACTATCGTGCCGGTTCGAGGCCGTTTTCGGCCATCATGGACGACGTACGGCGAGAGCGGCCAGAGGAGAACCCCTATGTGGGGACCTTTCAGAGGGCATATCCTCATTCTGAGGAGGATCTTGTAAGTTCCTTATATTTTCTAATTTTTAATTTTAATTACATTTTATTAAATGTATATTAATATATTTTTTTAATATATCCAATTAGGCGAGGGTGAGGGAGGCGGAGCAAGAGGTCATGAGAGGCATGGTGAACGACACATGGCCGGGCACGGCAGAGGATGACATGTCAGAGGCCATGTCCAGGATCGACACTTCAGATCCTACCGTTGGGGCGCGGATTATGGCCACTGCCTTCGCGCAGCATTCCAACACCTACTACTGCTGGGGTATGGGAGGCGCTGGAAAGGGGATCCTGAAAACAACGCCAGGATTTCAGCGCAAGGGAGCCGCCGGAGCCTCAAGCAGCAACAGTCGGCTACAGGATCAGTTCGAATGTCTACAGTCTGAGCTGGAAGCCCAAAGAGCGAGGGAGATGGCGGTGATGGCGGAATCATATGCGGCTTCCACGGCTGCGCATATGGAGCGGCTGAATGAAGTCACCAATGCCAACCAGGCGGCTATGGGACAGTGGATGACTGCCTGCATCGTTGCACATGCGGCCGGACTTGATTTTCCGCCCATGCCTACGCCTATACCATTACCTCAGTGGCCCCAGCCTCAGCAGCAGCCTCCTCAGCCTGACCAGCCGCCGCCTCAGCCTCAGGACCCTCTGAACGGGAATGATGAGTTAGATTTCGAGTTTCTCCATAGGCAGATGGATTGAATTTTTGTAATAAATTATTTATAAATTTATAAATTTGTGTTATTTTTAATTAAATTTTAGTATTAGAAAAATTTAAAGAAATGCTGAAAAAAAAAATTCCAGCAAAAATTAAAAAAACATTATTTATATATTTAAAAAAATTATTTAAATATTTTAAAAAAAATTTAAATATATCTTAGGCGACGAAATTAATAAATCGTCGGTCAAGGACGTACCATATAAGACGACGAAAAAAAATTATCGTCGCCTAAGATGTAGTGATCTTAGGCGACGAAATATTTAGTTTCGTCGGCCAAGGTTATAAGATCTTGGCCGACGAAAAAATTTTTCGTCGGCCAATGTTTTAAATCTTGGGCGACGAATATTTTTGGGCGACGAGAAGTAGATTTTAGGCGACGAAATTCGTATCGTCGCCTAAGAATTACTCTTAGGCGACAACGGAATGAACTTTCGTCGCCCAAGTTCTTGGCCGACGCACTTCTGCCGACGACGTCTTGGCCGACGACATGTCGTCGCCTAAGTACTTAGGCGACAAAATTTTTTAACAGGGCGACGATTTTTTTTCGTCGCCCAAGTTCAAATTTCTGGTAGTGTGGAGTGCCTAGCTATATATTAAGGTCGATGAATGCTCTTCATATATGTGAAAGAAAGTCTTATCTTGATTTTGTATAATTTAGATGATCCATTTTTACAATATGGTTTTGTTGCTTAGATGCATTTTCAATTGTTGTTCAGCTCAGTTCTATATGCTACCAAATTGCAGAACATGATCAATTTAGAAAGGGTATCTATCAAACCAGTTAAAGGCCAATTATATTACAATGGAGTGCAGTGCAGCAATCTTATTAGTTATTGCTCAGTTCATAACCAAAACCATATATATCCATATACTGAGTTAGTTAGCTTGTTTGAAATAAAATTTAGTTTGAGTTCTACTGAGCTTATATTGGGATTGATATATTAAAGTTTATTGTAAGTTACATGTTAAGATTTATGGGAAATGAATGGTGAAGGTAATGTTAGCTTGTGACCTAAAATACATATGCAATGAGCAGTTTTCTGAGATTTTGAACCAGGTAGCTTCTTTCTAAAAACTGTGCAATTTAATTGATTGTTCAAGCTTGGTATCTTCATGAAAGTTACAGTAGACATGTTAAAGATCGTCTCAGAATTGAAATTTCTTGAAAATAATTTTTCTATATTTAGTTATGATTTTGAAAGTTGATAGTTTGCATCAAGAAATTCTGAAATCTTCACTTAATCCTTGTTTGTTTTATCATATATGTATGCACCTTTCTCTCATGCCTATGCTTTCCTTCTTCTTTTTTATTATTATTATTTTTAGTTTTCCAAAAAAAATACCAATATCACATTCTATGTTATACTTAAGTGACTCACAGATTTTGTTAGGGTTTTTTGTATCCACAATGCATCAAGTCTAAAAAAAAAAAAATCAGAGGCTGAAAAAGGACAAGTGGTTTGTTATTCATGTATGTTTTTCTATGGATATATTTTTCATGGTCTTATATATTACTCACTCATTTACTGTGTACTAACAATTGTGTGTTATTCATGTATAAGATGGTGATCATGGGGAAGAAGAAGGACCGAGCCACTAAGGTCAGTGCTTTGATAAAGTCTATACGGCAGAGCGTCGACTCAGCTAGCAGTAGCAGCCACCCTACTCTCATATCGGCTGAGACAGTACCATCAGGGGCTCCCCCTTGATTGTGTGGCCCCCTACGGATGCAAGTAGTTCAAAGAAATCTCCATCATCTACACCGGCACTGAATCTGCAAGACGCATCGTCGGTAGCGCTCGTTTGAAAGTTAGAAGCCCAATAGGTAAATATATTAATTCCTCTTGTACTTGAATTTATTTATTAGAATTTGTCTTATAGCATTAAATATCCTAATTTTTTGTATATACCATTTTTTTTAAATGTTTTGGTAGGGCAGTTGAGTTATAGCAAGTGAGAGTTTGGTGTGCTTTGGTGAATTGTAGTGAATTTCTAAAGTGAATTGTAGAAGTCTAAGTGCAATTAAGAAGTCTAGTTATATGATGATAATTTGGGATTGTTGGCTTTATGAACAAGCTAAGAACAATTATTTGCATATGAAATTTATATATGTGATTCTAGATAGTTTGGGATGCAAGGGAGAGATAAATGATAATAAGATTAAAGCAGAAATTGTTTGAAGAAGTAAGCAGTAAGCAGGGGTGCCTCCATGCATGCCCTAGGGTGCCTCCATGCGCGTCCTAAGGTGCCAGCAGCGCGCCTCAGGGTGCACTCTGGGGCGCGCATGCATGCATCTACACCAGCACTGAATCTGCAAGACACATCGTTGGTAGCGCTAGTTTGAAAGTTAGAAGCCCAACAGGTAAATATATTAATTCCTCTTATACTTGAATTTATTTATTAGAATTTGTCTTATAGCATTAAATATCCTAATTTTTTGTATATACCATTTTTTTTTTAAATGTTTTGGTAGGACAGTTGAATTATAGCAAGTGAGAGTTTGGTGTGCTTTGGTGAATTGTAGTGAATTTCTAAAGTGAATTGTAGAAGTCTAAGTCACTACCAGAACAGGTAGTTTAGCCGACGAAAAATTTTCGTCGGCCTGTTAAAAAAATTCGTCGGCTACAACCTTAGCCGACGAAGGTTCGTCGGCTCTAGTGTCGTCGGGAAAGGGTCGTCTGTAATGACTTTAGCCGACGAGACAAAAAATTTCGTCGGCTATAGTCATACTATAGCCGACGAAATAATATCGTCTGCTATAGTCCAACCTTTAGCCGACGACATTATTTCGTCGGCTAAGGTATGGACTATACCCGACGACATTATTTCGTCTGCTAAAGTATGCACTATAGCCGACGATTTTGTTGTCGGCTATAGTCCATACCTTAGCCGACGACATTTTGTGTCGTCGGTTATCTTCCAAACTTTAGCCGACGAATAATTTAATATATTCGTCGGCTAAAGTTTGTAATAAAAAAATATAAAACATCTATGGCCGACGAAATATTGTGTTTTTCGTCGGCTTTAGAGGCATTTAGCCGACGAATTAAAGCTTATTTCGTCGGCTAAACTTTTTTTTTTTTTTTTAAAAAAAAACTTTAGCTGACGAATTATGGTTTTTTTCGTCGGCTATAAGTGCATTTCAGTAAAAAAAAAAAAAAACCCAGAAATTTCTGAATTACCATTCCATGCAAGCTGCAAAAGACATTTTTAACAATTTCATATAACCAACAACTAACACATAAAAGAATATATGAACTACATAAAAGTATCAATTTACATAAAAGTATATATCAACTACGTAAAGTCTATATCGTCTAAATTAAAGTCATCTTCTGGGGGCTGCTGCGGAGGTTGCGGCGGCTGGGGTTGCGGCGGCTGGGGTAGCGGAATGGGCGGAGGCATGGGCGGAGGCGGAAGTCCCTGAATCTGGGCAGCTGCAAAGTCCTGCATGTACTGGATCATCTGCTGCTGCTGGGCCTGCTGGATGGCATGTAACTCGGCAACATAGGCTGCCTGCGCGGCATTAAAGGCTGCCTGCGAGGCTGCCTGCGAGGCTGCCTGAGCAGCTTGAGCAGCTTGCTGTTCTCGTAGTCTCTGAACTTCCGACTCTAGCTGAGTCGTCCTGTTGATCGTGGACGTGGTGCAGCTACTGGTCGAGGTTGTCTTTCGTTGAAATCCTGGAGTGGTCTTCAGGACCCCCTCGCCTCTCTTTCCTAGACCTCGGCAGTAGAAGTTGTTTTCTCTCGGTGGGAAGGCTATGCCCATGATCCTCGCCCCAATCGTCGGATCCGAATTGTCGATCCGGGACATGGCTTCGGACATCTCGGAATCCTGCGTGTCCGGCCATGCCTCCCTCACTAAGGTACTCAGGACCTCGTCACTAGCCTCCCTCACCCTCGCCTATATGGATAGGAAAAAAATTATTAATTAAAATTTTTACATAAATTTAAAAATTTAAAAACGTAAAGTGACTTACAATATCCTCATGGGAGTCAGGATATGCCTTCTCGTACGTATAGACGTAGGGGTTGACTTCTGGATGTTCCTTGGCCGCCTCGTCCATGAAGACACCGAACGGTCTAGAACCGGCATGATGGTTCCTTGTGTTGCGTTGCCGGTTCTGAGCGTTCACCCGGGAAACCGCCTTCAAAGAAAAAAGTAAACTATTAGTAGAATATTTTAAAACGCACGTACTTATTTTTAAATTAACTAACTAATTTATTTAAATACCTGTTTACGAGGGTTGTTGAATTCTGATGTCAGAAGCCAACGCCACTCGTACTCCCTGTACTGGAACTCAGTAGGGGTACCAGAACGTGCGTTCCCGTGCTTAGTCCAATGGGTCCGCAGCTCGTTCTTCCACTCCTTGTACCTACAGATACAACAAAAATATTAGAAATATTATTAATATCACATACAAAATTGTTTTTCATTAACTTCCCAACGTACCTTCCCCCATGCACAACGTCGGCCCAGCTGTCCCTCAGGTGCTCGGGAACCTCAAACCACACCTGCATTTAACCGATTATTATTAGTTTAGCTTTTCGAGAAATCAACAATTTAATACATAATATTATTTTGTAAACTCACCGACATCGCGTTGTGGACCATGTCCTTAACCTCCTGCGGGACCTCGCCCCAGTCGGACCACAGCATAGGGACTCTATCCCTAATGAGAGCACCCACGCGGCCGGAGTACATCCTCGACTTCCCGCCCGATACTGCGTGGCCATCCCCGTCAGTATCGATGGGGATCCTCCCCATGGTACTCACCATCTTCTCGAGATCTTTCCCTGTGACGGGGCCTCTCTTCTTCTTTGTGCCTATGACATGATTCGGCCAAATTGATTATTAAAATATATATATATATATATGACCCTTTAAAAGTAATCAAGTTGCTTGACTGATTACCTGAGGAGCTCGCGACGGATTCCGGCTCTGTCGCCGATGATGATACCCTCGCAGAAATAAGAGGCGTATCAAAAGGCAGGAACCGGTACGCCGCTGATGGAGCCACTGGCGGGGGCAGTGGATAAATCGGCGTCCCTGAGTCATCGACTACAGGTATCGCCGGTATCATCCGCGGAAGGAACAGATGAGGCGGCGGCATCTGTACCCCAGATGACCCACTATCCGAAGAAGTAGGACCCGGAGTGGGCGCCCGGTGTATCTCGGGCATACGAGGTGCAGACACCTCCGTCAAGGGCCTCGGGGAACGAGGGACGGCCGCCTGCCTCGATGAAACGGGCACCTCCGGCGCCGTCTCCAGAAGGCTCGCACGTCTGGCTGTCATGTGGCCCTGAAACGTCGTTTGAGGGTTGCTAGAGGTTCCCTCAGACGATTCGGACCTTTGGCCCTTCGAACTCTTCTTCGATCGAAAAAAGCCGCTCATCATATTTATAATATTAATTAAAGGCTTTAGATTATTTTGTCTTTGTTTTATAAAAAATTATACATTTTTAAAATTATACTTATTCAATAAATAGATACACGCACATACCAATATATATATAGATATATATATATATATATATTTTACTTACATAACAATATTATATATATCAACATCATCATAAATTAACTAACATATCGTAAAACTAAATTCGAAATCAAAAATAAATTAACACATATATTCAAAAATAAACACATATATTCAAAAATAGGAACAAGATAAGTACGTTATATATGGCATGCATCCTATACATAACACTCTATACAATTACAAGCTAGCACGGTAATTCCAACTGTTTACATTTATCAAATCTATTTCATTATATATCTATCTATCATGATATCATCCATTCATCTATATATCCATATAAAAACTCATACTTATTGTACCTTTTTTTTATTTCTTGAAAGCTTGGATTCAAATCCAAACACATCTAAGCATGCAAGTGTAATATTTCATAGAAGAAGAAATTCGTGCTTTTTTTTTTTTTAACAGGAAAGAAGAAATTCGTTTTGCCACACACTTATGAAAAATCGGTTCGACGAATCAATGCAAACATGTCCAAACCAAGATAAAACCTAGTGTTATGATACAGGCAAATCACTGCAGATACTCATTGGCACACATCATCAATCCATATATTTTGCAGAAAAGAAATCGATGAATTTGGGGTTTATGGGAGCGTACCTGGAGCAGACAAACAGCACCACTAGCGTTTTGGAGACCGGGAGGGAGGAGGGAGGAGACCGCGCCGGGAGGGAGGAGGGAGGAGACCGGGAGGGAGGAGGCTAGGGTTGAAAAACTGCAGAAATGAGGGAGGAGGCTAGGGTTCGCAATTAAAACCCGAGGACTTTAGCCGACGAAATAATTTGTTCGTCGGCTAAAAAACAAAATTTCGTCGGCTATACATATATTCGTCGGCTAAACCTTTGAAATTCGTCGGCTAAACCTTTGAAATTCGTCGGCTAAACCTTTGAAATTCGTCGGCTAAACCTTTATACATTTGGCATGTTGTTCTGGTGATGACCAAACTTGAGAAACACAAATCCAGCCGTCAAATCTTACCATCATGATAAAATACATGTATGAGAAAAAATTCAACTTGATCCGAAAAGAATAAGGGCTCGATCCGGACGGTCAATCTCGTAAGTCAAACCCCTAAACGCACGGAAAAGGTCGTTCGACCGTCTAAATTACGTATTTTGGCCGGACCTCCAACTGAAAATAGTTTCAAACCGATGACACGCAACAAGTCGTATAAAAATTTTACGCAAAATAACCACCGAACCCGCATCTGGAACATCTCGTGCGTGTACTTGTCATAAGTGGGATGACCAACGTCCCACAAAAATTTAAGCTCTTCAATCAAAGGTCTCAAGTACACATCGAGACACTTCCCTAGATAACCGGGCCCCGGAATCAACAAACTCAACATATTGTACTCCTTCTTCATGCACATCCATGGGGGAAGGTTGTACGGTACCAAAATCACCAGCCATATACTGTATTGCAGACTCATGTTCCCAAAAGGGTTGAACCCGTCGGATGAGAGCCCGAGCCTCACATTTCGGACCTCTGACGCAAATTGAGGAAACTCCCTGTCTATATGCTTCCAAGCCTCCCCGTCAGCAGGGTGTATAAGGGTATCTTCGTCATGCAATTCCCTATCAGCGTGCCATCTCATCGCTTCGGCCGTGTGTGAAGACATGTACAACCTTTCCAACCTATCCGTCAAAGGGAAATACCGAAGTACCTTTACAGGTTTCCTGTTGCCTGCAGGAGTCAGCTTATATCTGTCAGTGTGACATACCGGACATGCGTCAAAGCCACCAAGGTCATTCCCTTCTGGATCTTTACCCCAAAAGAGAACGCAGTCATATCTGCATGCATGGATCTTGATGTAGGAAAGCCCAAGATCTTTCAGGATACATCGGACCTTCCGATGAGTGGTAGGAAGACGATGACCGTTGGGCAGCATCGAAGCAGTGTACTGTAGATACTCATCAACAGCCTTCACAGTCGATTTTGTCTCAACTTTAATCCTCATTACGTCCATCACACTTTCAAGAACGGTCTTCTGACAACCGGGGTACACAGGGGTCTGTTGGAAAGCAAGCAGTTTGTTGTACTTTTCAATACCAGCAGTGTTCACAGCTATAGGGAAGGGCTGCACCGGGTCAGGCATATACTGTCCTTGAGCGCATACACCGCTCTCATAAGGAAACATGTCGTTGATGAATGTCGTTGTTAGATCGTTGGATGTACTAGCACTGCCCGTCTCGGAAAATTGGCCATGATCATGCGGACCCCCTGATGATGTTTCACCATGATATAACCAACATGTGTACTTCTCCCAAAACCCGTTACTCCTCAGGTGCTGCCATACTTTGTCAATGGGAAATCGATACATATCGCTGCGACACTGACATTTCGTGCACGGGCAATAGAAAATTGTATTCCCGTTAGCATTATCCATCGCATATTCTAGAAAACTCATAACTCCTGCACCGTATCTTTTGTCCCATTTTAGAAGCGAAATCCAACTCTTATCCATATCCTGAAAATATAACAAAATATATATATATTTATAACGCTGCTAGCTAATTATTAATAAAATTTCATGCCATATATAAAATCTCAATTCATTTAGTATATATATATATTCTACGTACGTACTACAACTAATTAATTACAAAATTATCATTATGAACTCATATATATCATCAACAACTTCATACCATATCAACACAATAATATTATAAATTAATATTAACATATATATATATATATTTACTATTTATTAACAACAAATTAATTCATATATATTATCAATTCAAATCATCAACCAAATCGATCAACACATATATATATATATCCAACGTACTCAAAATTAATCAACTCAATCACAATCAAAATCAATAAACTCAATTAATCACACTAATTAAAATCGATCAACTCAAATAAAACTCAATTAATCAACATATATATACATATACGTACCTATATATGGCTCCACAAACTGATTATGGACAGATTTCGACAACACCCAAACTTTTTCTCCCCTTTTTTCTTCTCCCGTCTTTTTTTCCGTTTTTTTCGAAATGAGCTGCTGCTGCCCAGATCTGCAAATATAAAGAACTTTACCCGACGACTAGGAATTTCGTCGGCTAAACCTTTAAATATTTCGTCGGCCATGGTTTGTGCACTTTAGCCGACGACATAAATTCTTTAGCCGACGAAATTTTTTTTCGTCGGCTAAAGTGTGTCATAGCCGACGAAAATTTAAAATAGCCGGCGAAATAAAATTTCATCGGCTAAAGTGGACATCATAGCTGACGAAAATTCACCTTAGCCGACGAAAGAAAACTTCGTCGGCTAAAGCCCACTATAGCCGACGAAAAAATGCTTCGTCGGCCTGGTTTTTTTTTTTCGTCGGCTATAACCTTTCTTCTGGTTGTGAGTGCAATTAAGAAGTCTAGTTATATGATGATAATTTGGGATTGTTGGCTTTATGAACAAGATAAGAACAATGATTTGCATATGAAATTTATATATGTGATTCTGGATAGTTTGGGATGCAAGGGAGAGATAAATGATAATAAGATTAAAGCAGAAATTGTTTGAAGAAGTAAGCAATAAGCAGGGGTGCCTCCATGCATGCCCTAGGGTGCCTCCATGCGCGCCCTAAGGTGCCAGCAGCGCATCTCAGGGTGCACTCTGGGGCGCACATGCAGGCATCTACACCGGCACTGAATCTGCAAGACGCATCGTCGGTAGCGCTCGTTTGAAAGTTAGAAGCCCAACAGGTAAATATATTAATTCCTCTTATACTTGAATTTATTTATTAGAATTTGTCTTATAACATTAAATATCCTAATTTTTTGTATATACCATTTTTTTTAAATGTTTTGGTAGGGCAGTTGAATTATAGCAAGTGAGAGTTTGGTGTGCTTTGGTGAATTGTAGTGAATTTCTAAAGTGAATTGTAGAAGTCTAAGTGCAATTAAGAAGTCTAGTTATATGATGATAATTTGGGATTGTTGGCTTTATGAACAAGCTAAGAACAATGATTTTCATATGAAATTTATATATGTGATTCTGGATAGTTTGGGATGCAAGGGAGAGATAAATGATAATAAGATTAAAGCATAAACTGTTTGAAGAAGTAAGCAGTAAGCAGGGGTGCCTCCATGCATGCCTTAGGGTGCCTCCATGCATGCCCTAAGGTGTCTCTATGCGCGCCCTAAGGTGCCAGCAACGCGCCTTAGGGTGCACTCTGGGGCGCGCATGCAGGCATCCCTGCTTACTGCTTACTGCTTCAAGTGTTATTGTTTTAGGTGTTAATGGAAATGTTGAGTAAACTTTTTTATTAATTGATGTATTTATCGTATAGCATTAAATATCATAATGTCTTGTATATATATATATATATATATATATATATATATATATATTAATTATAGCTCCGGCCCCGAAAACAAAGCGGGGTTTATGTTCTGGAAAGAAGGCGGAGGATATCGTTGCACAAACGGGGCAGAAGATCAAACTAGAGTATTGCCCCGTGTAAAAGGCCCTAACGTGAGGGGGATAAACAGCTTGATGACACATGATATCGGTTTTGCTATACGGAGTTTGGTGGGAATGAGGGCAAGGACATTCTACGACCTTGATCAAGAGGAAAAGTGGAAGGTGTGGAATGCAATGTTGGTAAATAACTAGAAATAGTTTGAAAAGTAAATTTACTTAATTACTTTTTTTTTCAGTGCTTAACATGAGATTTTTTTTTATTTGTTATTTAGCTGAAATACGAGTGAGATGAAAATGATGAACCAAAGGGCACATGAGAGGTACAAGGACTAAAAGTACCTGTGTCACAAGGCTTATCTGAAGGAATGGTCCTCTGGCATGCCTTTAGATTTCATTGGGAGAGAGGACCAATGAGAGTATCTATGTGAGCACTTCGAGTCAAATGCTTTCAAGGTGATTTTTTTAAATTACCTTCATTGTTTCCTGTGTTTTTGTTTTTTAATTTACATTCATTATTTTCCTTGTATTTTACTAATCTATTTAATATTTTTTCGTGTATTAGAGACTCTCCTTGACAACAAATGGAATTGTGGGGAAAAGACTATGCACCACCACATGGGGTCTTTTCCTATCATCTACACAATGGAGGAACTCAGAAGTAGCTTCCAATTATCAAAGGTTTTGAGAAGAGCTATGTCAGGGAGGTGATGAAGATACGATCAAGAAATATATAAGTGTCTTTCCTTTTACTATTGATCATATATATACCTTTTACTATTTGATTGTGGTGAATAATCATTACATGAACATGTTTTCAGCAGTACAATAAATTTTTTCAACATCTTTTCTTTTCAACAACTTTATGGTTTCTGTTATGCATATATAAAAATGCATGTATGATTGAGTAACAGTAAAATAAATAAATCTTTCACTATTTTAGAAGACCCTAAAATTGTATTTTTAATTTGGTATATATATGATCAAATTAACAACTTCATTCTTAAATAGTAATAGCAGCCTTGCATGACTGAGTTGCTTGATTCTATTTATTGGCATGGTGAATAAAGTGTTTTGATTTTATCTTTTCTCTTTTCTCTTAAATAGGAACTATTAAAACAATTTTTTTTTCAAATGTTTTGGTAGGGCAGTTGAATTATAGTGAGAGTTTGGTGTGCTTTGGTAAATTGTAGTGAATTTCTAAAATGAATTATAAAAGTCTAAGCGCAATTAAGAATTGTAGTTGTGTTTTAAGTTTGATCAGTTGTGTTTGCAGTAGCTTCATTCGAAATGGATAATAATGTTACGAAATTGCACTTGTTTTAAGCTAGTTTGGAGTTGTTTATGTTGGATGACTTTTAGTATAATGATTGTGCTTCCCAAAATTGGGTTTGTCTATGTATGGATTAGTACATGTCTTATAGCAGGGAGTTATGCAGAATTCATCAAGAAGTTCTGGTCTTTTTCTTGCAGGGGTGCGGGCATGCGCGCCCATGGCATGCCAGTGGTGCTTGCATGTGCCCCCCAGGGTGCACCTCGAGGCGCTTTACTGACACCCCAGGACGCGCATGCAGGCACCCCTACGTAATTCTATTGATTTTTTTTTCAAGTCATTACTGCTTCAAGTGTTATTGTTCTAGGTGCTAATGGAAATGTTGAGCAAGTTTGTTTATTAATTTATGTATTTTAATTAATACAGAATGACATGGTTGATGAGGTTAATAAACGAAATGATGCATTTAAGGAACAACACCCTGACGCGATGGATGAGGAGATTATGAAGAGTATTCAGTCCCAACAAATTGAGGTGTTGGGTACGATGCTCAAAACTCGGAAAGAAAAAGAGATCAGAGGGATGGGACGAGGAGGCGAGCAAGACTTGAGCAATTCTTCAAATGGTTCCACTTCACGTAGTCGTCCTCCTAGAGTTGCTGAGCAGCAACTCCAAGAGGTGCATAAGTGTTATGAGCAGAGACTAAAGGAATCAGAGGAGCGTGCCCAGCAGTAACTTCAAGAGGTCAAGCAGCGTGTCCTACGTGCATAGTCTATGTATAGCACTGTGCAGTCCCAAGTTGGAGCCATATATAAGCACCTTGGTATGCCACCTCCTCCTCTTCCTCCTCCACAAGCCCCACAGAATAATGATGAACACTTAGGAGACAACCAAGGATTGGACGAGAATGTGAATTGGCATTGGTGATTTTGTAGTACTCAATTCATAGTTTAGTTATTATATGAACAATTTTCTACCTAGTACTTCATTATTTTGTAAATATGAACAATATATATTAATTTGTCCATCTAGCTAGTTATCATGATCAATTAATATATGAATATGTTTTCCAAATCTAATGATTTCTGTCTGATTATTGTTACTGATTTGTAATTTTTGAAAACAGTGAATAAGATAAAATATATATATATATATAAATTACAATTTTTTTTTTATAAAAAAACAATCACTTAGGCAACGAAAATAGTAACATTCGCTGCTTAAGATAAACTACCTATTCGACGAATAGAAAGTTCGATCGTCGACTAAGAACTGTTACAAATTCATCGGTTCAAAACTCTGCCGACGAATATTTCGTCGCTTAAGAATGACGCAATATTTGTCGATAAACTAAGAACAATCCCATATCGTTGGCTAAGAATCCTTCCGACATAAACATTATGTTGACAGGGATTACTATCGACGAACGAGTTGTCGAAAAGGCAGGAAATGATCTATCAGGTAGGATTTCTCTTAGTCGACGACTAACTTTAGTTCTATCACCTAGATGACGGATAGTTCGTCTGAAAAGATCCTAGGCGACAAATATTCAGTCTTAAGCGAAAAGTTGTTTCCGTCACCTAGGACGAGATTTCCTGTAGTGCCATTTTGGGTATGAACATGAGGGACTGGATGTTCAACCTCAATTCCCAAAGACATGCAATAATCATCAAACATTTGAGATGTAAATTCACCAGCATTATCTAATCGAATTGATTTGATAGAATAATCTAGGAATTGTTCTCCTAATTTAATTATTTAAGTAAGAAGCTTGGCGAATGCTATAACATGTTGACAAGAGACAAACATGTGACCATCTTGTAGAAGCATCAATCAAGACCATAAAGTATTGAAATGGTCCGCAAGATGGTTATAAACATACATGGTAATAAATAAAGATGATAACAACAATGTATATATTTTACCATTGCCGATTGAGAGACATATATAGTATAAATTTAGAAAGAGAGAATCATATATCATACGAAGCGAAAATAATAAATGCAAGATAAATAAATTTGATTTGAGAACTCATTGATCGTGAGCATTGGTTAAAAGCAACATTATTGCCCCATATAACTCTTTGATCATCATCGAGTTTATGAGAGCAGTAAAGACTATTGTGCTGATAATGTGTTATAAATAAAGAGAAAAAGACTTACTAGCTAGCTAATGGAAGAGTAGAACTAGTAAGAGAGAGTAGAAGAACAAGAGAGAATAGATGGGGGATTGGTGTTGTTGTTGTGTCATTCATCATTCACTCACCCCTTTATATAAGGTTGAGATATTTTGTGATGACACATATAAGGCTTGATGGAGAAACTTGATAACTTAGTGAACACACGTAAGTTAACTTGTTAGATACTCACAAGCCATGGTAGCTTGTTTAGTACAAGCTTTCTACATAAGATTATAACTACACAAAGTAATTTGGACAACCATACATATTTACAAGAGGGCCTGATTTTGTGATTGACACTTAACCATTAACTATTCCCTTTATTATGAGTTTATGTATAAATAGAAGTGAGAAAAATAATTATCCCAAAGTAACTCATAAGTACATTATAATAACATTGATCTTATGTGATTAAAGTGTTGTTTTCGAAGCCCTTCGACAAAGAATGACCCAACAAAGCATGCGATAGAACACGAAGAAGCCAAACATGATCCCTATATTGATCCACCTGGTGTCCTTGTCAAGTCCCCTACTCTTCAGTACATCATTGCCAGTAAGCATACACTTGGAGGGAAATTGATGCCGAGAGAAGCACTCACTTCTAGTACTCCAGTACTCGTTTGTCAGCAATGTGTCCAACGGATACCTGTAAATGGAAACATAGTACATGAAGAGCCAGTATTTCGGTATGCTCTCTTTCGGAATGAAGTAGCCAGAGAAGAGGAAGAAGGCTCCAAGAACTGTGCATATGAGGGAGTTTCCAGAAATGAAGTCGGGAGAGACCGCACTGAGAAAGAGCACTAGAGAACTAGCCATCAGCACAATGAGCCAAACCACGAAAGTGAAAAAGGCGAAAGCAGCCGCAGAAGGATTGAGGCCTACTAGCCAATACATAGGAACAGCAAACAGAATAGCCACTGCAAATAGAAAGGGTAGGAAGACTACAGTGTTGGCGATCATGTAAGATGAGACCTTATAAGCTCCCCTTGAGGCTTCTTTCATTAACACTCGCCGCTCCTGAAGGTATATAGGCAATGCCTCAACTGTGGAAGAGAGTAGAAAACTTAGACTGAAAGCAAAGAGGCCAAGTCGCTCTGCTACGCCTTCTTCATCTTTCCTCACTTTCATGTACACACTCGCCAAGCCAAATCCTCCAACAAGAGCTTGCAGTGTTCTGGCCAAGAGCAGCTGCTTGGTTCTGTAAATTATTTTCCAAAATCTTGAGCACAGAACGTCAGAAACATGATCTCATATAAATTAGAGAAATAATCACCCATATTTTTGGTTTGATCGTGTTCTATTTCTGACAATGATAGGTAGGAGTATGGTTCTTTGCTTTCTGTAGCATTAGAGTGATGATCACTAGTACTTCTGGAATGTGAATCTTCCAGGGTTTTTATAACTTCCATGGCAAATTCTAAGACATTGAGCAGCAATGGAATTTGCATTCCAAGGTTACCTATTGTTTCCTCCAGTAATTCCATGCTTCCATTATGGACCACAGAACCATGTGAGAGGATCAAAAAGTTGGAGATGTGATGAAGAATTCTATAGCTTGGTTGTTGTATGGATAAAACCACGGTTCTTTGCTTTGATTTGGCCATTATAGAAAGCAGCTCTATAACTTGAAGCGCAGAAGTGCTGTCTAGGCCTGAAGTTGGCTCATCAAGAAGCAAAATAGGTGGATCATGAATCATATCGACACCTATGGATACCCTTTTCCTTTCTCCACCAGATATTCCTCTGTTCTCTTCATCTCCCACAAAGCTATCAGAGACATGGAGAAGACCAAGCTCTTGCATTAAGGCCTCCACCCTCTCTTCCCTCTTTTTTGCATCAATGCCTTAAGCCGAACTTGGCAGTGAACAGCAAAGTCTCCTTCACAGTCAGTAGGGGAAGCAGGTTATCTTCTTGTGCAACAAATCCGCAAATTTTGCGCAACTGTGCAGGACTAGTTATCTGGTGATCATTAATGGAGACACTGTTGGGGTTGTAGTCTTCATCTTTAACCCTCCCTGATATTATTCGTAGGAGGGTAGATTTTCCGGTGCCACTCGGGCCAACAATGGCAAGTATTTGACAACTTTTTGCAACAAAAGAGACTGACTTGAGAATGGCAACAGGCTTAGGCTTTTGCAGCAGTTGAGAAAATGAACGTGGTATGCCCTTGTTTGGAAGATGAGTGTAGGAGAGGTTCTGTACAATGAGATTGTAAGTTGGGTTGGTGCAATGTTGGGGTGGTGGTGGTGAGGAGTGGTAGGAAGAAGAGGAAGGTGTGGTGGTATATTCTTCAGGGGAGTTTGAGGTAGAAAAGAGAATCGCCGAGTCATCTCCATTCATGTTTGGTTCTTCAAAGCAAGATGCAGCCATGGCTATATTGTTATAATTTCTGCAATAATGGATTGAAGGAAGAGGCTAATTAGAGATTGGAGTTCTGTCTGGTCAAGTTTGAAACTTAGTAGGGGGTGACTAAATGAACAGGTGCATGGTTGGTAATGTTTGGTTAACGGCTGAGCAGAAGATTTGAAAATACCAATAGGGAAAATGGATAATTTCATTGGAGTGTGGACTTTAATCGAGTGGTTGACGGCTACATCAACCTGTAACAACTTCCGCACCCATCCAAACAGTAATCTGGGATGGGGCTTGCAGCAAAAGCCCAACTTTTTTTCCTTTTTTTTTTTGGCACTACTAAATACTACAAGCGAGCAAGTATATATGAGATGTCGATTTGAGATAAACCAACAGGATGTGAGATATCCTTTTCAATACACTATTTCTATACATGTGTACATCCGGCATACACTTTTCTTTATTCTGACACTGTACTCTGCGACGCTACTTAAAATACAACATTTAGGTCTACAACAGCAAGGGATCTAGGTCTCCCAAGCAAGGTCGAAGTACTATCTTACATTCTGATTTTCTTGCCTGGGAGCTTCAGCATAAGCTTGTCCTTGGTCTCTGACATCTCTGAACATGGAAAGAAATGAGTTGAGGCCTTCGGAGGAAGCCCCACCTAATATCCATAACAAAAGTGAGCTGAATGAATTCATAGCACCAGGGTTTGGACCATTCTCTGCTTGATTCAGGTCAGCTTGGCCTGGAACCTGAAGAGGGTTTTGCACTGGGTTCTCATTGCCTGATCGTTCATGAAAGCCAGTTGCTTCATTTCCATTTGAAGGCACTGCTGGATTGGATCCAGATCTCAGCCCAGGCCCAGAAACCATGTCAGAATTAACTAGACCAGGATTTCTTGTGTTCAATCTTGTGATATGTAGAGTTGAGGCAAGGAACGTGGAGGAAGTAATGTGGAAATCTGGGTGTTGTTGGAGTTGTGATCTTCGATTTTGAATAAACCTTTGTAGAGTTGGTACCTGAAAGTGTTCCAAGAATATAGCACCTATCAACTGTTAATCTATCAATGACTCAATGTAAAAACAAATCCCTTCTAGCAGCTAGGCCAGTCTGGGTATTTAAACAATGAGTTTGATAGAGGTAATCTCCAGTCCATAACTACATATACTGACCGACTATTTTAACTGTGTTTTCCATCTTCCAAACACTCCTTTTTCCTTCACCAAACCTTTACCATGAATTTTTTTTTTTCTCTTAAGCAGCCCTATTATGTAATACTTTTTCATCTCTGCCCAGACACAAAGAGGAAAAATAAATTAAATAAAAAAGGTTACCTCGAAACGGTTCCAGAAGTATAAAATGAGATGTTGCATAAATGCTGCAGCTGTAGAAAGAGCCAAATAGGAAAAACCTGCAACAGTTTGATGGAATATTTGTCATCAACAAAAAAAAAAGAAACAATCCGTCTAACAGTGAAGTAACAATAACAATGAACATACCGTAAGCATAGGAAAAGAAATAGATGTGAAAAACGAGAAAGTAGAGCAGAAAGAAGCGGGGAAAGAACTTCATTGATATGGGTGTGCGAACACTGCAACAAGCACAAACAAATCAGATCAGCATGGCACACAAACTTGAAATGTAACAAAAGTAAAGTATGCCTAATGCCAAGAAAAACTACTATAAGAACACATGCTAAATTCAAATCATATGACAATTACCAGCTACTCACATCATCAAGGCAATTGTCCACCTACTGCATGGATCGCTACCCTGGATCTATATCAGGTTCACTACTAACAGTGTCAACTACATCCTAACTAGGTCTCAAGTTTGTTCAGCAGTGGCTTTTAGGTAAGGTTATCTCATTCTATATTGGTTGCCAGCAAAAACTCCAGAGCCTATACAGAAGATTCTAAACCACCAAAAGGAGAGCAATCACAACTATGTATGAACACATTTATCTGATTTGTTACCTTACCTAACTACGGCTTGACAAATTATCCAAAAAAAAAAACTACGGCTTGACAAAAAAAAAACAAAAGAAAGGGAAAACATATAAGCTGATTTACCACAACATGGATACCAATTCAGCCCCCCTCATAAAATAGAATCAACGAATAAAGGCACTGCCGATGAAGGATTTTAAAATACAGTATCAAATTATGCACGAGTATATATTCTATCAAGAGAGAGAGAGAGACCTGATCAGGGTAAATAGTTCACTCAACCAGACAAGAATTAGGACCATGAAAGCCAATAGTTGATCGTCATAAAACTCGAACAGAAAAAACAATATGCCAATCATAATCTGCAGAACCCAAGATTTTGTTATTTGATAGTGAAGCATATGCCAAAAACTAGCATGTGAGGCACATTTTATTGATGGTAAAAACAAACCAAAAACATGTATACTTACTGGCACAAACACAAGTGATTCAATTACATGCACAAAAATCAACTGAAATGTTGGAAGCTGATGACGAGCATGGTGTTGGAGCTGCACTGGAATAATTTTGACAAATTTAAGCACCATATTATATAGACAGGACAGGAGCATGCATAACAAAAATAAGTATGTGGCCTTCTCACTTCATAGTCAGTGATATACTCATCATTCCAGGAAAACAGTTCATTAATATTGTTGTGTCAAGCATACAGAAAATTCATAGTTCAACAGGGAACCTATACTACTAGTGAATAGTGAAAATTTATGCAGGTCTTTTAAGGCCTTATATCATCGGCTTAAGACAGGAAATAGCACCATATTATATGTAATACAATAAAACAAACCTGTGAACTTCAGCATCCGAGTCTGCGTTTCTCTCAAAGTGAAGGACACAGACATAGTGGTTGTAAAGAACACAAACAGAGACATCATAAGAACGCCACACTTCGTCACAAGGTAATCTGGTGGAAGCCAAACAAACCATCACAACATATTAGAATAAGACTTTATGGCCTTTTCTTATATAATTAATCAATTGTAAACCAAAGGTCCCAATTATAATTTCAGTAAAAAATATTTTGCTTCAATACAGACATTGATTGATTTACTGACTTTTCACAGAACATTTTATGGTATCATTGTTTTTATGGGGTACATTTAGGTTTAAAGTATCAGCCCAATCTGGTAACTCCAAATATTGGTTCCTTATAGATATTTATTTAATTTTCAAACCACGGGAATAGACAATCAATAAACAAAAAGTATTTCTAAAAAAATGTCATACAACTTTTTGTAAACAAAAAGAATTGAGGGAGCAAGAGACCTCATGTCACTCCTCATTATCAGGTGTGCTATCAAAATACTTGCATGAGGTTGCAGAAGTTAAACCTCATTGCCTGAGAACATACCTCCAAATCTTGCAGGACCTTCTGGTGGCTCGTGTGCATAACTAAGATTAAAGAACTCTTTTGTTTGAAAATTATAAAGATAACCTGCAGTAGAATTCCAAAACAAGCTTGAGTACAGATCATGAATAAAGATCAAACTCAAAATTACAGATTCTGCAGATAATCACAGCTAGGATGAAACTGAGCCTGGTAATTGTCATTAACACATTCCAAACGTCAATCTACACACCTTTTTCTTTGTCTTTATTATATAAATGGTCCATAATACACTGGATCATAATAGTGAAATTTAGAATATTATGGACAACTTAAACAATAAGAACAAATAAAATGTGTGTAGTTAATTTTTTGATTGCTATAGTAAAAATATCAATAATTATCTGATAAAATAAGATATTACAAGATAAGTTATTTTGTCTATGATACACATGAACAACATCCACAAGTAAAACCTTTTATTTATTAACATTAGAATTTCAAAATAAGAACAATGACCCGCCAATTTGCATGAGGAGATGGCTTGAGTAAGGTCGACTGAATTCTACAAAATTCCCTTTTTTTATTTTAAAATCCTTGATGGGTTGTGACTTGGACAGCTGGTTAACTATCCTTTATTTAAAATCCTACAAGATTTGTGTCTGACATGACCCCCTTTGTGCTTGTTCCGGTCTGATGCGCTACATAACTTGCCCCAATACAAATTCCCTCCTCCAAATGTTCTCACTTTGTTAAAGATTCGAAAAAAATAAAAAATAAAAATAAGAGAGAAGAAATATGATTATTACCTTGACCAGGAGAACTCAATAAGCTGTTTATCAAAATAGTATCATACCCAACAAATCTGTTAATGAGTAGCTGCTGCCACCTGGTAATTTTAAATTAGTACACAAAACAATCAAAACAAGATAGTATACAAGTCTCATATATAAACTCCAGAACAGAATATGAAACATGAACCTACTGGATGCTATACTGACCTACCATTTGAGATCGATATGAACATGGAACTTAATACATGAACAATAAAACTTTGTGACTCTATTTTGATAAAATATTCAGTTAGAAAATTTGAAGAACAACAGAAAATTAAGAACTACATATATATATCAATCAGGAAATATTACCTGTTCCCAAAACAGGAATGTCGAGCTGATATGCTTATGTTTACGGTACGAATATTATGCTGAGCCCTTGCACTTTCAGGTAGTAAGAAATAACCCTAAAAACGAAGTTTTGTTAAATAACTAAACAAAATGAAAGAAACAGGCTGAGACATCATGGGCAGAAGTATCACTTATTGATAAGCTTCAGTAACCAATATTTCTGCAGTCTAACTTGGAGAAAGCTCAAGACATGAATGGAAGTAAAACATCAGGGTTATAATGTACCTTTTCCATAGTGTATAGGTAAGTTGGTTCAAAAGTTTTGCTTCTGTTCTCAAGCCACTGCACTGAGACATATTCAAAAGAATTATCAATACGTGTCTAGAAAACTAACATTAGTACAAATCATCACTTAAAATTCTTCTGTTCCAACCAAAGAATGAAAGAAGGGACTACAAGAATTAAATTTAGTCTTATTTGCAAATGCCAACCAAAGATGCTGAGAACTGAAAAGGCTATCCCCTAAGAGATTTGTTCCAACCATAATATTTACGTGTTTTCTTGAAAAGCTGATGATTTTTCAGTTCTTTTTGTTTTTACCAAGAGATAGAAGACCAAATTAAGAAAAATCCAAGCTAAAAAGGTTATGTTTAAGTGTTTTTCAATCATTAAGCAACAAGAGACTGATGATCCAAGTACATAACATGATGACATGCCAGGGATAACTAAAAGGATGGTGTGTAACCTGCATATGTGTTAAGCCTGTCTAATCGAAGTATATGCAGCCACTTTGGAATATCAAGATCCAAATGTATACCTGCAATGTTCTGCAATTCAAAACAAAAAGGAAATCAGAAAAGAGAAATTGAAACTACCACATAAGTAGTCCAACAATGTTCACAAATCCACACCTAGTATTTTTATCATGTATCCATTTATAAGTGTGACTCAGGTAAAAAGTAAAAGAGTGAAAGAATTAGAATTAAGCAGCAACTCATTTTCTATAGACAGAATCAAGATAATAGATATTGGAACTTGAAAGTGCATATCCAAATACCTTCAAACATCAAGGGATAAGGCAAGCACTGACTGTAAACTTATTCCTAATTCCATAAGTTCAACAATATTTCACGGCTAAGATGGTGGCTGATACACTGAACAACCATTCCATCAAAATTGTATATGCTTTAAGAGATTTTCCCCTCAACTCCCATCCTATTTGAATTTGATCAATCTTTCTATAAGATCCCAAGTTGGACCTCCTCCAGTCCAGTTTGTAATGTTATTTTTGTGCTAATAAAAAGACAATATGTAAGTAAAAGGGGTCAAAATTAGAGCAGGGCACTCGGGAGGAGGTCCAGAAAGCCACATATGACATGGACATCAGATGAATAAGGAATAGTATTCGATACAAAAAGATGGAACCAAAGCATGAGTTTTCATTTCTTGACTGTGTATAACATAGTTAAAATCTTTGATTTGCCTCAGTGTACTCACCCACAAACTAGCAATGATATTTGAGGCATGCTTCCAAAGGAATGACAGACGCCTGTGCCACTTATTGGTAAAATGAAAGAGTGCTGCTTTAAAAGTCTCCTTGGCAGATAAAGGAAAACTAGTACGCGTCTCCTCTATTTCAGTTTTCAAAACCGCATCCTCAACAGTTGGCATAGAGCTATCTCCCTGATGATCCCCCAGAGTCTCAGATGTCAACCCGTCATGCCCACCCACATTGGCAAGTTCTAATTTATCCATCACGAATTTGGTCTCGGGGACATGATTGGTGAAGTCTGACTCATTCTGCGACCACAAGCCTGCACTAGAAATCTAAACAAGAGTGCAAGAGTTGTTAGTGTTTTAACAACAAGAACAAGAACAAGAACAAGAACAAGAAAAGAAAAGGTTGAGATAAGATGTGTACCTTAACATGAATGATTTGTGCGTCCGCTGTTTCAACCCCGGGAAGCTCACTTGAACAGCCAGGCTGTAAAAAAAGTGCAAAATTGAAAACCCAAAGGAAAGGAAGAAATTGCAAAGAATAGTCTGCTCAAGTGGGGAATCAAGACCTGTTGAACGTAGTTGGCGTGCATCACAACGAGAATAGAGAAGAGAGTGATGGCGATGAAGAGGTACATGTACTCCAAAGCAGCTCTCACTTTGGGCGTCAGGATCTGTGAGAATCGCTCCTGCACGCGTATGAACGTCTGCTCCGGATCCATCTTTCTTTCTCTTTCTCTTTCTCTTTCTCTCTCTCTCTCTCGTTGAATATCAATCAATGGGGTTTAGCTTCTTCTTCCTGACCCCTTCATACTGTCACGTGCGCGCCTCTAAAGTATTTGTTTTTTCTTTTTAATTTTAATCAATAAATAAATAAAACATTCTTTTCTGGAATGCAGAAACATACATGGGGATTGTCACATTACTAAGATCACGACACACCATTCCATTGATCCATCCTCCAAAGAAATCAACACACTCTCTACTTCCTTTTAAGCTCAAGTACATTGAAGTTGCATCCTACCTATGAATCCATTCAAACTGTTCAATAATTGTGTTCCCCTTTAGCCTATGCTACTCAGAGAACCATAGACAATGAAGCACTGTTACAAGTTTTATTCATCTTTTAGCATCTGGAGATGTCCCGCCATCTTGGATCTTGCCCTCTGCAGAAGCATTAGGAACTTTTGCTGACCCATTTAACCCATCCGTGCCCGCAACTCGCCTTGACTCTGTAGAATCCTGTTTGATGGGGTCTTTCTCAACTGGTTTGCTAGAATCTGAGCTGCTCAGGGTACTTGCCTCTGTTCCAAAACTTTTCTTTGCACTGTCACCTTCATGACCTTTTGCTTGACCATGGACCGTTTGTTTCTTCTTCGTCTCAGCTGCAATTTCTTTCACAGTTTCTTCTAGTTTTTCTAATCTTTCTCTCACCTCCAAAAGTTCTGGAACTGATCTTGCTTCTTTTTCTTTAGTAGCATTTAGTTCTATTTCTTCTGCTTTCTCCTCTTCTTGTTTCTTTCTTTTTTGTTCATGTTCCTGTGTTCAAAAATTGGTAAGGATTGAGAAACAGACGGAAGGCAACTAAGAAACCGTTGGAAACCATATACAGGCATGACATTCATATGGGAAATCTCAATTTTGCTTAATAGTTAAACTGTACAAGCTTATACATTAAGATGCCCTTTACAATAATATACTAAGTTTACATACTAGTTGGCTGTAGTATAAAATTATTTGTAGAGCATGGTTCTGGAATAGACTTTGGGGACTCAAAAGTTGCCGTACACAGAAAAGAGTACACACACCATTCACACAGCTTTATATTTCAGTTGAAGTTTGCATATCAATAGTAAACACACCATAACATCACAAGCTTCTGCAATTTAAAACCCATAATAGTAGCCGGTTCAGGATCAAAAGAGTTTGCATTTGAAACTTGGCAAGTGTCAAAGCGCTAATCTTAGGTCAATGCCCACTACCACAAACCTGGAAGTAATCTATAGCCTATGTCTAATTGGAGATTCTCCGATCTAATTTCTCAGATAATCCTGTGGAGACCAGAAATAAAAATCTGGAAAAGATAAAAAGGTAGTGAAAGTATTACTCGAATTTACATTCCCATTTTCACATTTGAAGGGTTAGCGCTATATACATTCTCATTTTCACGTTTGCATAGTTAGTTCTAAATCATTCTCATTTTTCACATTTGAATAGTTAGTTATACATATACATATATGTAAGCATGCTAAACAGTCAGATGGGAATCTCTGGTAAAAGACCCACCGTAGGCTCTCTCTTAGAGTAGTTTACTAAATTTAAGCAATGGTCTCACGCAAATAGCCAAGAGGGGGAGAATTTAAAAGGACAGATACTGTTGTATAAATAGAGAAACACCGCATGGCATCCAATCCAGTGAAAGAGCAACTAATGTGTATGCACTATTAAACAATACGATATCAGGGAACCAGCACAAAGCATTAGTGTTTACTTACTGCTTCCATTTTTCTCATTTCATAGCGAGCATACTGAGCCACCAGATATACAGCTGTTGGAGGAAACAAGTTTTCAGATGGTAAACTCGGAACCAAAAAATGAAATATCAAGGACATTGACTTACATACCCAACGAAGGCATACAGGCAAAGAATAGTTGTACCAGATGGAAATCAAGCCTGAGAAGGAGAAGGAGAGCAAGCAACTGAGATGAATGTAGCAAATATTCACAATGCCAAGAATAGTTTTGTTTGTGGACGAAGAATGCTAAAATTGTAACAATTAAAGACAGAAAAAAAAAACCAAAGAATGTTTTCGAATCAACACCCATCCCTATCAGTCGAACAACATTGTATCATGATACAGCTTGAACACATAAAAGAGCAGAGAAGAGGATGTATACCCAAATTTCTTTGTCTTAGGGGGAGGGTCAGTGAAGAGCATCTTAGCGGCAGTGACCAAGTCCATCTTGTCAAGCTTCTTCAACGACTCGTTGTATGAGCTCAGACCATCATGGGGTTGGGGAGGTTTGGAGCAAAAGGGTTGTTGTTTCTGGAGTCGGACCCAGGTAAACGTCGCTCGCAATCATCGGCTGCAGTGGTACATTTCTG
Source organism: Fragaria x ananassa (assembly GCA_034370585.1). Taxonomy (NCBI): domain Eukaryota; kingdom Viridiplantae; phylum Streptophyta; class Magnoliopsida; order Rosales; family Rosaceae; genus Fragaria; species Fragaria x ananassa. The sequence continues at coordinate 18,588,907 of CP139757.1, read as the reverse complement.
ATAAAACTGTTGTTGTTGTTGGGCTGCAATTGGATATGTGGAAGAAATTCAGAGGGGCTTAATCTGATAAACTATCCCTATTGAGAACAATGAATTCCATTCCGATGAAAACGAAGAAACAAATGGGTTTGATTCTTGAAGAACCTAGGAGTTTTCGGGGTATTTGTTCCCTCGAATTGGAAAATTTGACTGTTGCATTATGGTACCCATCGGCAGGCCACACTAAAAAACCAGGTCTTTATATTCACACAATCCTGTAAGTATGCACGGACAAGTTTCATCTTGATATTCCGAAACCGCAACGACCATTCCCTCCTTTACTCTTTCTATTTACAAAAAACAATTCCCAAAAACAATTCTAAACCCCAAAACAAACTCACAAACCTCGCTTACCAGATAGTACAACCCCACACCGCACTAAACTACCCCAAAACCAAACCCCAGTTCTCTCAGTTTCTCACTTTCTCTGTCTCAAATTTTGAAGGTTGTTAATGCTGAAAGGTACGACCTTTACTCTCTCTTTTTATCCTATAACCGTTATATTGCTCTGTTTACATTATCATCAGCATTTTCGTTTGGGTTTCTGATTTGGGTTTGCATGTTTGTCTTCAATTTTTGAACTCTTTTCGGTTTTGCTTAGGATTTTCTGTGCAAAGTTTGATGCTTTATTTGCTGGCTTCGTCTCTTGCTTAGTAACCCATTTCGTTTTACTGCTCAATTTTCACTTTTGGTTTACTTTTGCCTCTAAATTGCTTGGTGCATTGCTTTGTTGTGTAACGGTTAGTTGAAAGGTTCCAGCCTTTTATATTTTGCGATTCGAAAGTTCTTGTTTTTCTTATTCAATCATCATCCTAGGGACTAAAATATCAAATTTGGTGATGTTGGGTTTGGAGGTTGAGAACAGAAAAGATTAATTATGGGCTTTTTCCTCATTTGATATATTCTTACTTGTTTTAGTTTCAATAATGAATGTCAGATTCATTCATATTCATCAACTTGGACGTTTGTTCATAATGAATGTCTTGTGAATGGTTTATATGAGTGAGATTAATTGTCAAATGAACAAGTATATGTACGTTTGTTGTTGGAGTACTTCACTTTTTTAGGGATCATACAGTCTTGTACTCTTATGTTTATAATTACAGATACAGCTTCCTCAACGTCTTTCTCATACAGTAAGTCATATCTAATCCGTTGAAAGCCTTTTGTAGACCTGTTGGAAACTGAATGCGGCTCATCTGTCACAGTTCGAAAGACTACACAGACACCTAAGGCTATTATACACCAAAAGTTTGGTGCCAATGCCTGCTATACACTTGAGGAAGTGCACAAGTCTGCTGAAAATGGATGTCCAGGATTAGCCATTGAGCAGAAAGGCCCTTGCCTTTATCGCTGTACCTTGCAGCTTCCAGAAATTACTGTTGTATCTGGAATTTTTAAAAAGAAGAAGGATGCTGAGCAAGCTGCTGCTCAATTAGCCTTAGAAGAGGTGCGGTTTGTTTTGTTCGTTTATTATTTCCCTGATGTTGTTGCAGCCACACCAGGATTGGGGATGTTCAATAAAGATTAGTAACCAGTCTGTTCCATGGTTAATGAATATAAATAGAATCGAATATTTTCATTTGAGTGTTGCTTCCCAACTCAGATCTTTCCAGCCTTTGAATGTACCTGTTGAAATAATTTAAGAATCTTCTTTTATTTTATTTTTATTTTTTTATGGTTGTGGTCGGTAATCATGTATTTCATTTCTGCAGCTGCACATCAATCCCATCACAAAATGCTCCTCTCTTCCAGAAACATGGGATTGTTTAGTCTCTCAAGTCAAATATGTATTTTCATAAGAGGTTTGTATTCCGAGAGATAAGAGTTACTATATTTTGCTTCCTCATAAAATAGAAATGTTAATTTTTTCTAATATAGGATAACTACAATTAATTGGATTGGATTCTATTAGATAGCGTACATGTTCAAAGTTTTTATGTTATCACTCAAACCTGTTCTCTTATGTTTCACTGTTACAGTTCCTTTCATCTCTTCATCCGCTGAGTGGTCATGTGAGAGCAGCTTTTCAAAGAGAAGGTTGTCTTGCTGGCTTGATCCCTACTTGTGCAATAGCTGTTTTTGATGCAACACTAAGTAATCTGTGTAAATCCCTTGCTCTGAAGGTGGAATCAAATCCCTTCTTGATAATATCATATGTGATGAGGGCTGCTGCTGAATTATCTGGATTTATTGCGAATTCAGAGGGAGAGCTCTGGATTAGGAGGCAAAGTCCATACCCTCCTGAAATTATAGAGTTATCATCTATCCAGCAAAATCCAAACAATCCTGAAATTATAGTCTCGCCATGTAACCAGCAACCAGTCTCCCCTGAACTCCTAATGGTTGAAGCCATAATTATACCGTGTTCACTAGAGAAGAATGTTGAAAGAGTAATCCTGAATCTCACATCTTCTGGTTATTACCTTGATGTTATTGCAAAACAACTTGGGTTGTTGGAAGCTGCTGACCTTATGATCCCAAGGTATGTGGCCGGTTAACCTTGAAAAATCTTGGAAGACTATATGTAGTAAAAATTCTTAGTAAAATTTATTTATTCTCTGACAGGCCTACAGGTAAGGCTTCCTCTGAGACAAGGCTACACTTTGCTGCTCCTAACCAATATCTGTTGGATATTTCTTCCGATCTTCATGCCAAAGAAGTTCGTACGTTTGAAGGATCTTTGAATGCAAGGGCAAGTTATTTGTCTGGTCAAGATATCTTTGGTGATGCTATTTTAGCAACCATTGGCTACACATGGAGGTCGAAAGACCTTTTCTATGAAGGTGTATCTGTGAAATCATATTACAGGTCTTTCTAAGTTGTGCTATATTAAAATATTCATTTTACCACAGACGTGTGAATAACACAGAAAATGTGAAATTTACTCCCTTTGGTGCATCATTTTTTTATTTAGGTGCAAAACATTGCATAAATTAGTCCTACTTAGATGTAGTTCTGCAGGATGTTTATTGGCAAGACACCAAGTGGACTTTACAAGCTATCCAGAGGGGCAATACTTGCGGCTGAGTTACCTGTGGCATTTACTACAAATGCAAAATGGAAGGGTTTGTTACCAAGGGAGATGCTTTGTACATTCTGTCCTCAGCATCGGCTTTCTAAGTCTATCTTCTCTACTTTAAGCAGTCTAGAAGAATCAACCGACTCATCACAATCACACAAGAAGTTAAGGGTGACAGATTTGGCTGCGAAAGGCACACAACATGCAAATGGTTGTGTTGTTGCTACTGGTGTAAAGAAAATAGCTAAAAGTATATACTAAGTTTCAGGATTTGATTTTAGAATGCTCACCAGAAGATTCTTTTAAGAAACAGAGTGATTCGGTCCAAAATGTGTCTTTGAAAGTTCTATTATGGTTAGATATATATTTTAGGGATCCAAATGTGCCTTTGGAGAGATTAAGGCTTATGCTGATGGCCTCGACATTAGATTTGAACCGAAAAATTTTGTTGAAGCATTTATGCTTTACCAACCTCTTCATAATGTCGGTTATAATGTGATTGAAGAAGGAAAATTAATATATCCCAACTGTGTGAATGTGCCAAATGGTGTCGCTGGACATGGACTTCGTTCTCTGAATATTGAAGGCTCTGATTCTGGTATATCTCCTTATAATGGGTCCGTATCGTGTGTGAGTAACACAAAGTGTCACTAAAATATATATTACAAAGTGTAAGAGACTAAAAATAAATTTTAGTTTAAGCATTTTCAGGGTACATACATATAAAAACATACTTTCAAACCAAAACAGTGTTTCAGTCTATTCCAATAACTAGTCTACCTGTGGGCAAAACACAAGTTATTCCTTAGTTTTTCTGAACTACAACATATTTTAATTCCTACAACATGATCGGTCAACACCTGTGGGTAAGAAGAAAAGATCATACTGCACTTTAAGAACTAAAGTATCTCATATTCAGAACCATATTTGTTATCAAAGATAGGTAAAGTTTAAAACCATATCTGGATGATACAGTCCATATTTCAACAAAAACATGCAATTTTCAGGTATGTGCCTTAGTTATAAGAACCATTTAAAATAGTTTGTTGTGACAACATGTATTCCAAAATTTCTATTAACTAAATACTTGTGATTGTTACTTTACGTTTTCCCAATTCTAACTTTATAAAACTGTCAGAAAACCAATCATGCTCAATCTTGATATTTCAACAAGCATATATAGATTTGGGAGTAAAAATATACATATTTGTCAATTTTAATATTAAGCTATGCGTGATCATACATTCAAGTACTCAGAATCACTATAATTTCATCAAATCATTCATAAGCACACAATCACAGTAATTCAAATTTCATATCATGCATGCCATCTTTCAAACAGTTCGAAATTGAAGTTTCATCTAGGCATCTCAACCTACTCCCCAGGCGAGTTCTAAGGTTCATATGCATGATTCAATCACACAAAACAGTAAAATCTCAAATTTCATTGAGATTAAAAACGTACCAGGACACTCTCGCGCTTGCAAAACAGAGTTAGTAATAACAAATGTTTTTCAGAATCAAAATCGTACACTAACCATGTATAGCAAATCATCAAGCAGTGAAAAACATCCCAAAATCGAAGCTTTAGCCGAAAAACCCTAATCCCAAATTCTGGGTTTTTGTTCTTGACCGTTATGTTTAACTACAGTTCAATTAAGGACGAAAGGGTTGGATCTAAAGAATCCGCGTGTTTAAAAGAAAAAATGGATCTGGGATCATGCTTGTGTTGGGTTTGTGTATTGGGCCTCGACATATTCTTGGCCCAATTCGTGTTCATTAGTGTTCATGACATAAAAAAAATTTCAGAAAATCTTCAATGATCATGCATAACACAACAAAGGTTTATGAAAATTTGTGGTTGGCTCTGATACCAACTATTAGACTGTAAAACCACATAAGACATAAACACATTGTATCATGTTTTAGCAACAACAAGAACATATAAGCATGTATAAGGATTAGAAACACCAACCTTGGTTGTTCATGTTCAACGCCATTTAAACTAGAGCAGATGAAGTCTTTTGTGTAATTCTCCAAAATTCCTTTTCACAGTGAGTATGGAAAACTTACATATGGACCCCTTTATATATTGACAAGGTTACTTAGAGTCTCATCTCACAAGGAAACTCTAATAAACCAATCAATTAATTTATGTGATAACTATAACACAAATCCTATGTTAACTCAAACTTCTTGTATTTATCTAATCAGATTACTAAGATAATTATCCAAGTTAAGTATTATCGATTAATCTCATTTACTTATTTCACAAGATGTTTATATATGTTGGACTCTCATGTGTTATTATTGAGTCCACATTAGATATAACTCTAACACATGAGGCATTACCCCTCCTCACACTCATCCTCGTGCCACCGAAATTCTAACAGTCTTGGAAGGCAGTGTTGTTGTTGCCTCTTTAACCTCTAACCTTGACAACAAGCTCATCTCTTAAGTGCTTAACAAGGGTGATGCGTTTGTTTTCCCTGTTGCACTAGTTCACTACCAGCAAAATTTTGGTAATGGAATTGTCGTTTCACGCTCTTCTCTGAGCAGCTAAAACCCTGGAGTCATTAGTCATTATCATTGCTAATATATTTTTTTCTTAAATGAAAAGGTGTATTTTATTTTAAGGAGGTTGTTTTATTGCAGACCGCAAACTTGCGGACTCAACGAGTACTTTTAAAAACAAGCCGTTGGATTACATAAACGGTTTAGACTTAAAAAAATACAAATATTTTTCATGTGGTCACATGTATCTTGACATTCTCTTTCTCTACGTCATCTACCTCTGTTTTTTTATTTAATGGAAGTTAGTCGCGTTAACGGTTAAATTTGTTTCGGCTAGTTATATTGGGTACATGTGTAAATACCAAAATGCTTAATGAAATAAATACAAGATACCATTCATATTTTTTTCCCCACTTAACTATGGTTAAAGATGATTAATAAAAAAAGACACGTGACATAAATACGAAGGGTGTGCACGCAAATAAGGGTGGGCAAATTTGCATCGGGCTCCTTATTTTAAAGCCCTCTAGAAAATTGGGTGTCAACTCAGAAACAAGAGAGGAGCAGTTTCAATCCCGCAAAATCAGTCTCATAATCGTACTGGGTGATTTTCAAATTTCAAATTTCTTTGATATCCTGTTTCTGTTGGATTTGGTTTTTCATTTAAATTGGGTTATCGTTGCTGAGCGAATTTATTTATTTCCTATTTCTTCTGATCAAGTCTAGCGCTTCTTGGTACAATTGTGTTTAGAATTTCCAGTATTCTGTGTAACATTATATGGGATAATGATTCACTTCATTTGTTTAGGTACCTGAGAAGCATTTGATTCAACTTGGAAAGGAAAACTTGAAGATCAGGTATGTCAAATAGTTTCTCAGTCTCAACTGTGTACTGTATTGCATGGATTCTGTTCAATTTCATTGTCACTTTGAAGATTGTATTGTTACTGATTGGTGAGTCCATATCTGATTATATATAAGAGTTTTGAAGGTGGTATCCTAATTAGGGGTGGTCTCTTTCATTACAGAATATGTTAACTCTAGTTTACAGAGAAAGTGAGAAATATTTAAGGAAGGAAATTGTTCTCATTCTGTGGGTTTGCCTTAGTTTCGTTTCATATCCAGGCTTCAAATGTATCACAAGTTGTCAATTTAGAGACCGCAAGAACATCTTAGAGGAAATCATCTTAGATTCAATTGTGATTTTAGGTGATTGAATCGTTAGTGATTGTGATCACACCCTGCTTTGGTCTAAGACTTTGAAATTTGAATATACAGAAAGATATATGGATACATTCACAAAATTAATGTGAAAAATTAGTAGAGAGATTTCAAGAGGTAATAAAAGTGAAAATAATCATCATGAATTGCATACATAAAAACATGGTAATTACCTTAAAAAAAATATATGGTATTTAACTATGCACCAACCAAATATATTTTTTTCTCATATAAAAAGACTTTTTTCTCTTCCACATAGCAAATAGTTGATCCTGCAAGCAAGCCTCTTGCCCCCTTTTATCATTTCAAAACTTGTAAGTATATATCTGATTTCTTACTATCTTGTTTCCTCTAATTGAATTTTATGGAGCTTTACAATTTATCTGGGAGGGGTTGAATTGGGTTCAAAATGTTGTTGCTTTGGTAATATTCCTCACTCATCCTATAGTACTGGCTATTGCTCAAGCCCAATGTTATGTTGTAATTTATTGCACGAATTTAAGCTCCTTTAGTTTTTTAACAGAATTTATAACTATTTCATATTGGGATGTGAGATTGTTGGAAATGTTTGTTGACAAATGACAATCAACAAAGTTATAGCAAAACTAGAGTTGGTTGTGCTGATATCCTACATTTTTGCAGTTGTGTAATCAGTTGTTAATTTCTTTAGGCGGCTTAAGGCAGTGTGACGTAGACAGAAAGGAACGAAGTGTCAATGGAGCGCCATCATAAGGCTTTGGCAACTACAAGTCATCAATCTCAAGGTGCTGGAAGTTACAGTTTAGTTGACAGATTTAGTAGTCTTCCTGATGCGGTTGTTTCTCACATTCTTTCATACCTCAATGCATTCGATCTTTGGCAACTACAAGTCATCAATCTCAAGGTGCTGGAAGTTACAGTTTAGTTGACAGATTTAGTAGTCTTCCTGATGCGGTTGTTTCTCACATTCTTTCATACCTCAATGCATTCGATCTCATTCAAGTGAGCAGTGTGTCCAAAAAATGTGGGGAACTAATTGTTTCAGTCTCGGGATTAGACTTTGATGTAAATGCAATGCCTGGAGGGAAAGTCTGGTGGATGCGATCAAAACTGTTGAATTATTTGGATAGGCTCTGGATGCGACGCGAGAATATCAACATAGATAGGTTCCGTGTCTGTTGGGTTTTCGAAGGAGTGACTTCACGTACCTGTGAGGAGCATTGTCGAGTGATCTCATGGATCTATGCTGCTGTGAGGTGCAATGTTGAAAAGTTAGATCTTCAGATCTCTCTGAACTACCAAGAGAAACCTACAAGTTTAGAGTTGCCAGGTTGCACCTTCCGTTGTACATCTTTGAAGTCCCTTACACTAGACTTGAAGTTCTGTATTCTTAAAACTCCCTCAGTCTCCAGTTGCACTAATCTCCAATCCTTACTGTTAAGAAGTGTTTGCATAGAGAAGGATTTTTTTGAATGGATCTCAAGTTCATGCCAATGTATCAAGGAGTTAACCATTGACTGTGTTCTTAGTTCAACAAGTATCTGCATTGAGATTCCATCTTTGGAATCCATTCATTTTGTGTTTGTGGGTAGGCGTCAACTATACAGGGACATTGATGCTCTTAGCATTTCTGGTGAAAATCTCCAACATATACATATTGAGCATATTGACTTGAGACCATCAGCTTGTCACTATAAATTAAGTATTTCGGCTCCAAATCTGAAGTATTTGAAATTAAATGGGAATGTCGCTCATCATCTATCTGTGGAAAAATTCATACATTCAGAAGAAGCTGTGATTTTTCTTAATCCGGGGGAAGATGGATTTGACAAGGTGGTATTTGATGTGGTTAGCTGTATACTTGGGGTTAAAGTTCTTCGTTTGAACGCAACGACCATAAAGGTAAAATGACACTACCCTGAGCTCCTGAAGATCAAAAATACTATTTTTACAGTAGTATGACCAGCAATTCATGTTTATATAGTGATTTTAATTTTTGCAAAAGCCATGTACATGTTATAGTCTAGGAATGCACAGTAAAAAGGATAACAGTAAACTGGATTGCTATATGGATCTCTATTGATGAAATCATTTTAAGTTGCATTACTGAATTTGATTTCATATAGAGCTTCTGGGTTCTCTTCTTTCTTCTGTCTAAATTGTTGCCTTTATAATATTGGCAGGCTCTGTTCAAATATAAGGAGGGATCCATGCTCGGACAATTTGACAATATCCGTCAGCTCTATATCCATACCAAGGGTTTGGAGAAAGACTTAATCACGGCAGTGGTTTCTCTTCTAAGTGGAATGCCTACTTTGAGTTCTTTAAACATAAAGTCTGAGCCAAATAACAGGCAATTAAAATGTGTGGAACCAACTAGTGTAAGCAAAACTGTCCTTGGATTCATTTATCAGCCTCTCTCTCTCTCTCCAACTAATTAATTAGTATGGTAATGCTACCTTTTGCAGGTATCTGTGGGTAAAAAGTGGAGAGCCCAAAGAATGGCATGTATTGACCAACTTAAGGAGGTGACAATAGAGATTTCCAATGCAAACAAGGAATTGGAGTTGGCAAGATTCTTGTTGGAGGATGCTAAGAATTTGAAGAAGATGGTCTTACAATTGAGTGACTGGTCATACTCTCCGAAGAAAGTATTGCTAGCGAGGAAGTTGTCGTCGTATTCATCAAATCTTAATATGGCAGCAAACATAGACCATATCAATTCTACTGCCACAATTGTGTTTGAGGCTGCTTAATGAAAACCAAGTGTGAATCCTGTCCTATGGTCCAGCTTCAAGTTTATTATGCTGATGCATATATCTATTTCAAATGAACTTTGATTAAATGAAAAATAGATATATCTATTATGCATATATCTGCTGATTTTATTTTGAATCAGATATAGAATACGGAATTCTATTCCTTATGTTGATTGTGGTTATTTGCTTGTTATGTTGGGTCTCAATTATCATGTCGGGTATGTGCTTGGATTTTTTTGTATCATGAAGATGCTTGTGCACCTATATGATTATGATATGTAGCTGAAGTAAACAAGAAATATAGCCAATAGCTAATGGTCAGCTTTAAGCAGAAACATTGTAAGGTTAGTGAACACAGAAATATTACTGTGACACAATTCGATGGAATGAATTGTAAGGTTTGATGGAAGATGGTGAGTTTTGGCATTTTCAGTTCATCAAGATTGAAATTGGTTGCTAGTGTTTACTTTGTTGAGATGGTTGTTTTGCTTTGAGAGGATTGGTGGAGGTAGCTGTTGTACACTTGTACTCTATTCATGATTTAAGTTTGGATGAGGAAGGCAGAGTTTCTGTTGGTTGCTCAAGGGTATGCATATCAAACTGTAATTCTGTTTATCACTATGTACTAGTCGATCCTTTCTGGTATTTGAAATTCATCACTTAAAGGCTGATTTTTTTATTTTATTTTTTAACAAAGTGGATGTTTTGTATGCATTAGTACTTTTGAACCTTTAGTTTTTTACTTGCTTCGATCAAAGATGTTTTGTATGCATTAGCATCACTATATTACGTTAAAGCTCTTTTTTTCAAGAGTTGGGTTCATAGAGCCTGGAGAAGTGGAGAATATGATCCTTTGAGTATGTGTGGTATCCTGGAAGTTTTCTTGTCTTATCTTTGAGTTAGATTTTTTGACATGTTTTGGTCTCTTTTTTTACCGTGGAATATTACTGATGCCAACTAAAGGAAACAAAAAGAAAAGAAAAGAGAAACCAAAGGGAGAGGGGAGACGGAAGAGGGAAAAGTGAGTGAAGGAGAGATGTCATGTGGGCTAGCTGGTAATTGGAAGAAATACTGTCAAGGGCTTACTGCTCTAGAGAGGGAGCAGTGAGAATTTAACGCTATGGTGATGGGATTTTGCCGTAGGATTTGGTTTGGGTGAAGAGGAAGGTCTATTTCTCTATCGGTAATATATTTTCTGTTGGTTCGGGTTAAAGAGTGTAGTTTTACGACTGGCATCAAATTACTTGCGCTGCATGTTGTTCTCCAGTTCTTTTTGGTTCTACTTACGACAGGTGAGTGACTCCTTTGTTTTACAACTACACTTGTTTTTCTTTATTTGCTCTATTGCGGCTATGTTATAAGTTATGGTCTTGTGAATTGGTTTTGTTATTGTTCACTTGTAGAATCAAGTAAATGATAGATGAAATGATTTTGTGTGCTTGTGTTGTGGTCCGGTTAGTACCTACTGCTTGCAGCTAATGTGGGAGATGTACAAATTCCTTAATTCCAGCAATCTCGTTGGCAGACTCTTCGTCTTCTTCAACCTTTCCTTGCGTTTGCGTTCTTCGTCCCCGACCCACCAATTCGAAGCTGTCTGCGTCAAGAAATTGGAGGATGAACTTGAAGAAAGTGAGAGCGAGATTGATGGTGAAGATAGGTCGTGGCTATGGTCGAAGCGGAGTTAACTAGATACAACATCCAACTCCATTTCACCTCAGTCCTGCTCTTGGCGGCTAAGAGTTGCAGCGGCAGTTTTGAGACTAGAGAGATTCGAGGGTGAGAGAGATGTCCGAGTCTCCGGGTTTTTTTTTTTTTTTTCCTGAAAGTATTACATTCCTATTCAAAATCGACTCAAACAAACCAACAAAGTATAAGCCTCAGGATTTCATTTAAAATCCAATCTTATACCAATTCAATCCGGTTTTGTATCCTATCAAAATTCAATCTGTGTTCCCAAACGTGGCCAAAGTACCTATAAACACTGCTACTAGGTCACAAAGCAGACCCTGATGAGAAAACTGATATTTATCATCACATTATCCAGTTCTATAAGGTTGAGGTTCCCAAACTGTAACAAACCAACAAGACTACAACCATAGCACTTCAAAAATATACTTGAGGATGCTCACGGCTCTTAGTGAATACCAAGCACACTCCACTCTGAAATATTACACAAAATTACTGAAGGGGGATACACAATTTGGGGGAAAATGAATATTTAAGAACAAAAGGAAAAGAAGAATAAATAATAATAAACAAAAACACAGTATCTCCAGCCTTGAAAAATGGAGTTGGTACTGGAAGGAGGATTGAGACCTGTAACAAGAAAGTTAGGCTGGTGTGAGATGCATGAAAATAGTACTGATAAATTGGTAGTGGAATATTTTGGAACAAGGCCTTCAAAAATTCAAAAAAACCCATGCATACTTGGCTCTAAGTTCCAAGTAAATCAAACATTAAATGAATTAGAGAATCATCCCAACAATCATTTTGGTTCTGCATTCTTTACTAATAGTTCACCTGTTCGGTTATTAAATCAAGAAAAGCCACTGCTATCAGCACTGGATCTGTGATTGTTTTTCATAAAAGCAAAACTATCTTATTACGCTGTATGTTTTCATAAATGTGCATACCTTACAAGATGTCCCCCTTCCACAATTAATCGATTCCAGCTATAAAACATGGGAAGCACAACGAGATCTTTGGAAAAGCATCTCAGCAACAAAAATATCCATGTCACAATATTGGGGAACCACCACAATTGGGCGGCATCACTCAAACAGCTTCTTAGATAAATGCAAATAGAAAGCAAGCAACTGATTCAACTTTTTGAGGCAAATACGGCCAGGGCATTTGCATGTTGAGGGGAGAGATTGTTAAGAAGGGGCTGCATTTGATGGCCATAGATTGAAACCAGGTGAGTAAAAGCTCTGCCTACATGTTCTTTGACTTCGGTAGTTTCAACTGGTGATGCCACAACTTGAGCAAATACATTAACCAACTCAGGGACAAGAGAAAGAATCTGATTAAACAGAAAAGAAGCTGGTAAGGAATCTGATGTCACTTACTAAGGACCAAACCAATCCAACATTTCTGAATTTTGAGACACACAATCTATAATCTTTCACATAAACTCCACCAAATCAACAACCATTTAGTCAGCTAACTGTAATCGAAAATTATATTTAGCCATCTAAGCGTTACCATTTCTTATCTGGCTTTTGTAAAGACTAAAGAGTACCTCTAAAATGGTGGTTCGAAACATCAAGCTATATATATACAGGCTTTCTCTGCTACACACGTCCGCATTTATTCTTACGATGCGGATTTTCACTTTACACTCATTTTTCAATCGAATTTTCACATCTCCACCGTCTAGTTTAGATATTAATGTATAGATCATCTCTAAAAAATTTCAGCCAATTTGGTTATCATTAAGGCACTCAAAACTGCGTTTTTCTGTTATAAATATGAACGGTTCAAGTTCGACAAAATTATGTTCATCCATTGGTTTAATCGAGTTTGAGTGCCTCAATGAAAACCAAATTGGCTGAAATTTTGTAGAGATGATATATACAATAATATCTAAAGACTAGACGGTGGAGATGTGAAAATTCGATTGAAAAATGTGTAAAGTGGAAATCCGCACCGTAAGAATAAATGCGGATGTGTGTAACAGAGAAAGCCTATATATATACAATATATATATATATATATTGTGTGTGTGCGTGTGTGTATACAAGGTACCAACTTTTGACATATATGAGGAATGAGGGATTACACCAACTTTTTGATTATATTTTTAAATCTCCACCATTCAGTTTGTTGGTCCTTATATATAGATCAATTCTGCAGATTTTCAGCCAATTTGGTGATAGTTAAGGTGTCGAACAAGATTAAATTAATGAACGAACAAAATCTGCCAAACCTGAACCATTCATGCTTATAAATATAAATTGTAGTTTTGAATGCTTTAACGATCACCAAAATTTCTGAAAATTTGCATAAGTGATCTACTCATATAGAACTACATATTGAATGGTGGAGATGTGATTTTGTGATCGAAAAGTTGGTGTAATCCCTCATCTCTCATATATGTAAAAAAAAGGGATCCCTTAGCGGAAGGGCCCTGTGTGCGTGTGTCAGGCCTTTTCAGATACAAACCTCCTTATTTATTCAAAAGGTACAGATTTCCTTAATTGACATACTTTTCGATCAAATTGATAATCATTAAGGTATTCAAAATTGTGAATTGCATGAACGGTTCCTAACAATCACCAATTTAGCTGAAATTTTGTAGAGATGATCATGTCATATATATCTAGATACTAGTTGGCTATGATCGAAAAATATGACCAAAGTGGTTTTATTTGCAAAATCCATACCTTTTGAATAAATAAAGATATTTGGACCTGATAAAGATTGTGTGTGTGTATATATATATATAACATATATACATATACAAAGAGAGGGAGAGGGAGAGGGAGAAAGCTTTTAGGAGATTTTAACATCTTGATCTAACTCAGTTTCAGGTTGAAGAAGGGAAACAATACACTAACCTCGGCATTAGATGATAAAACAAGAGTAGAGACGCAAGTGTAAACTGCCATGGACTCCTCGTGATCTTCTTTTAATGGAAGAACTTTAAAAAAAACAGGAAGTACCTGAACAATTAACCAGAACATACTCCCAAAGCTCATAAGTAATCACCCAACGGAAAAAACATTGTAAGTCACAAAATGCCATCGACAAGATTACCTCATTCAATGGGATAAGCTCTGGGTGCACCATTATCATTCTTGCAACTGCACCAGCTGCATTATCCCTGACAGCATTATCTGGCTCAGATTCCCCAAATAGTGGGGAAAGCCGATGTAATATATCTCCATAATATCTGGAATGTAATTAAGGAAAGTTCTAGTGGAAGGTAGATTCAAGTTTTAATAGTTTAGGCTTCAGTACTAAATTTATTGCTAAAAACCAGATAATTTAACAAAGCTTCAACATATGGAACAGCCACAACACAAATGAGATGGCAAAGAAAATGCAAAAACAAAAGTTCAAGTTTTAAGAGTTTAGGTTTCAGTGCTAAATTTCTTGCAAAAAACCAGATAATTTGAAACTGAGTCAACATATGAAACACAAATCAAATGGCAAAGAAAATTCAAAAACAAAAGTAAGCACGGGAATCAAAAAAGAAAGACCATAAGGATACTTGAATGTCCCCTCACCCCCATTTCTGCACAACTCACCAACACAAAATGCAGCATTCCTCCTATTGGTTGAGTCTGAGGATGTTAGTTCCTTGAGTACCAAGGGCATCACATTCTGAAACCAGAGAGTTTAAGAATTTAAATTACTGTATTCTAGAATTCATTTGAAATATACTTAAATTTCATATAAAACAATAAAACAAGATGAAACTACATCAACATATGCGGCAATTGGAGCACCCATGTTCTGGGAAACTTCAGCAAGGCAGGCAACAACCATGGTCCGATCTTGCAATGGGCGTGAAGCTCTCTGCATGTGCCAATAGTTGAGTTAGTAGCATACAATCATAAGATATTGCAACTTAAAAAGTTAATATGCTATGAATCTTTATCACAACCCACCGCAAACTCCATTAAAGGGCCAAAAAGTTTTGCAAAGTTAGGTGCAAAATGAGGACCCATGGACTTGGCATAAGCAGGGAGCAGGTCAGAGACTGCATCCATGAGCTCTTCATCATGTTCAACATCACCATCATCAATTTCATCATCAGATGCTGACTGCTGACAAGCTGACTTCTCCTGAAGAAGTACCAAAGTAGCATCGACCAGCCGAGACATATCTGTTTAGACGACCACACTTCATCAGCATTTCAAAGCTATTTCAACCATTAAATAATGACTTACATCTTATAAAAACAAAAAAAATGATCCCGTCTTTAAATAATACTTACAGGGTTCAATCGCCATATATCCAAAATCTTTGATGATGTCAGCCAGGCTCAAACAAGCTTGAGAAACCACTTCCTTGTCGTCATCTTCAGTCATAGTCTTGATATAAATATTCATCACAGTATCTGCACATTATGATGAGTATTATCGTATTAAAACACGGCAAGACATCCAAAGGCACCAATATTACTGAATAACAATTTTACCTAGAACTTCTTTAGCCTTTGCTTGTCCTTCCTGCAAAACAGGCAGTATAATATAAGTAGCATATTCTGACACCTCTAAACTTCCAAGAAACTATAATGAACACATTAATTTTTAGAAGCTGTGAGATATATATATATATATATATATATATATAGAGAGAGAGAGAGAGAGAGAGAGAGAGAGATGATGATGATGATGATGATGGCCACTAACATTATGATTCTGGTGAATTGCATGTGCTGCTGTTAAGATATCTGCATTTGAAATCAAACAAAAAACACGGGAAATTACTGGATTGGTGATATCCAACTCTATAATCCACATTAAAGAAAAAACACTGCACAATGCAAACATTAATTCCTAGTCCTAATATCATCTAACGTTCGAAGTATTTGCCACAAAAGAACTAAGATATAAAAATGTTATCAAATAATAAGGGTGTTCCCATTAATTCTTTTTTTTTTTTGTTCTGTCAAATGATAAAGGTGCTCCAAGCTTAATAGTATTAAGTAATCAGATAATAAAGGTTGGAGCAGAAAAGCAAACTCGGAACGCATTACATTTCTTCTTAGCATGACCTTTTAAGTACTTCAAATGCAAACACTTATGTAATTAACATATTATAAAAATAACACACCCACAAGTGTACAAATTTGTAAATCTTCTGGTTAACATGACATCTTTCAAGGTATTATGCACAAATGCCAACACTCGAGGTTTTGTCCCTTAATGAAAGAATAATATCATTTCTGCAGATATAGAACACTCTAAAGTCTAAAATATTTTTTTTGACATACTTAAGAATGTATCCATGCATGAACCATTGAAGAATATTAGATACTCATTGCTGGATTTTACCATGCATGAAATACTTCAACAGAGTCGAAAAAGCTAACCTACATGCAGTGGAAACAAAAAACTGTGCCTTAACCATTCTATAATTGCTACTTTCCTAGCGTGTGCAGATACAAAAAAAAAGATTGCTACTCACGTTTCAAGGCAGTGATTGCCTGAAGCCGAACATCTTCATGAAAATATCCCGAGTGTCTTATTAGAATCTTTAATGACTCTTCCAAATAGCTTAAAAGAAGTCAAGGAACCCGACATAGTATTTGATGTGTAATTAAAATTTTAAAATAAAATACACTAAGAAATAATAAAATGCAATAATGTTTTACAGGATACGGTCCATATGAAGCCTTTGTATGCAGCGCAAATAAGCCAAGAGCTTGAGTTGCAGCCGCCTTTTCATCCAAAACTCCTGTTCTTACACTGATATTTCGTACTCTTGGTTCATCATGAGCTTCGTCGTCGGATGAAACTCCACCAAATCCATTAATATTTTCGTCATCAGGCTCATCAATGTCCACTGCAGAGCCATCATCCAGATTACAGGAGGAAAATGCCAGGGGGATAACATGAGGAAGATACTGTGTACAAAAAATGGAAAAACATGAATATGGATAACAACTGAATAACTGCACTGAGCTTAAATCAACCAAAGCATTCCAAACCTGTATAAAACCATCATCCAGAATTTCTGCAATATTACTGAAGAACCCATGAGTATACTCTCGAAGCTCACTAAACTCCAATCCAAAACCCTGTAAAATACTAAACATTAGGTGTAATCACATAGGAGAGACAGAAATCATAGTCAAAGGGAGAAACTGTAGTTACAGAAATTGCAGCTTCAATATAAGGGGGTAAAATTGGTTCCATCCCAGTTCTCCCCACAGACATGGCAACTATTCCAACTAATTCAGTAGCTCTTGCTCGAGAGCAGAGATCCTCATCATTAGTAAGCACCAAGAAACTCTTCATTAACTCTAAAACCCTTTCAGCATATGGAACGAAGGCTTGTTCTGCAGCAGAAGCAACTGAACCGATCGCAGACTGCAAATGTGGTACCCAAAGAAAATTAAAGAATTAACTAATTATCTATCCAGAGTAAAAGAGGTTTACGAAAATCATTTGAAATCTTAGGGGTAAGAAGAACTCATACCATGCATGTCTCCTGCAAATTTCGGGGGCTACTGTGGAGAGCCCCTAGTAGTTTCACCATCAAGGGATCAAGGAATGGAAGTATTTCCTCACCCATGTTCTCACAAAATGCAGCCAAAGCATAATATGACTTTTCCTGCACATATGGACAGTGTTTCAATCATTCGGCACATTAATATGAATCTTGCATTTTAGTCCTTTTAATAGGATACATAAATATTTTAATATAAAAGAAAATAGGACAGCGGTTCAGAAAAGTAAGAGAAACCACAAAAAGCCTACATCCAACAGACTACCAGGAAAAAAAACAAAAAGCAAAAGCTACCCTACAAAGATAATAAAATCCCCATACTCATAACCAAACGGTAACCCAGTATCAATAGATACCTGAGAACCTCCCAGTTAGTCAAATCTACATAGGACACTCTTTTAACTCCTTCATTCCACCAAACATACCTTCACTTCCTCAGATGCATCCTCAAGGGCATTCAAAATACAGGGTAGTACACTTCCATGGTGAGATACAATTTCAGGCTGCAAATGCTCAGCAAACTGACCCAAGGCAAAGGAAGCAGCTCCCCTGACCATTTCCTCAGGATCTCTTAAAGCACCTAAAACAACATGAAGAACTGGCTCCAACTTATTTTTCATCAACTCCAAACAACCCTCTGAAATGACACCTAAAGCTGTAACAGAAGCTTCCCTATACTTGGGATTTGCATTCTGACTGCTTAAAGATGCGAATTCAAGAACAGGACTGAAGACTTGCTTAGGAAGATTCAAAGCCATAGTGTCAATGACTTCTGCAGCAGCTCGATCTGGAGCAAGATCATCATCTTCATCTCCATTAGTTGATTCGGCAAGCAATGGGCACATAATTTGCAGGATAGGAATGATGAGCTTATACTTTCTAAGGGATTTGGATTTATACTTTGCCAGCCATGAGATTATTTGGACAGCCTGCAACATAACAAAGAAACCAGACTGAGAGAGAGAAAGAGAGAAAGAGAGAGAGAGGGGAAACACTGATTAATATTTTTATTCTACGAAAATAAGTTACTTTGGACAGCTAGTTGACTACTCGGCATTATAATCTCAGACTATGAGCATTCTAGAAATTTCAAGAAAGCATTTACCCTTTAAACTAACCTGATGACGTGTGTTAGACTCCAAAGTTTGACTTGAGCAAACTTCGAGAGAGAACTGCACAATGGATTTAATAGACTCCCCAAGAAGAGGTGCAGGAGATTCAATCAGCTCGTCAAAAATCTCAAAAGCAATTACAGCAACATCCTCTTCGCCAGCAGCAAGGCACTGTCTTGATACATTTAAAATGCTGGGAATAAATTCTCGAAATTTGACCTGCAGTATTTTTAGAAAGATTTATGCCAGAAAAAAAAAGAAAAAAAAAAAGAAACATAAAACAATAAGTTGCACTAGCAACACTTAGCTGACATGGAACCCAAGGAATGTGTTTTTGGTACATTTGACATGATATGTAGAAATGAGAAGACTCTTGAAGTTCAATGCTAAAGGAATGAGAAGACTCTTGAAATCATATTCAGTAAATCCCGACCTTATGTATCCATATGCAAAGAATCTGATTCTATTGTGGATAATTAGTTGGTGTAAACCTCAACTAGACAATGGAAAATTCAATTTTACTTCAATCTTACAAACACCACCGAATACCAAACAACTACTGGAGTGTTGTTTCCCAAAGATTTTTAAATCATCTCAAGAGGAATCTTGATCTCTTTTTATATGACATCAACGCTGTCCTAAGAATCTCATTTTTATATACTTTCTGTATTTTGCATAAAAGGCATAACAAATGAGCAGTCTGAGCAAATGGTCGTTGTTACTTTCCCGGCATACCAATTTATGTGCTAAAAGAGCATTGAGATTACAAAAGAGGAGGAGCATTATTGTATATGGACGATACAAGAATTTAGATATGATGCTTGCTTCTTTAATAATGAAGTGACAAACATGAATTCAGGCTTACCACTTCGGTCCCATCATGAGTGAATTCTAGAAAAGACCCCACTGCCCTGGAAATAAATGTAAAATCCTCTAATAAGTATACATATTAATCACTTATGAGCAGAAGTAGTGGCAACATATCAAAATTATAAATAAATGGATGCAAGGATGAACATTACTTGAGTGCAGCAACTCTGACACGGTTGCTAGTCTCATCCTGCAAGCATTTCAGAAGTAAAGCTTGCAAATCTGCAAAATGTGGTCGAAACGTATTCCCAATTGTTTCAGTCAAAGAGCTGAAAAGGATCAATGCCACCTTAATAAAGAAAAAAAAAAGTCAGTGTATTCAATCTGGTAACTGGGAGAAGAGTAATAACAGTTTACATGAACTCTTGCATGATGGGAGGAGATCAGATTTTGATATCTTCAGTCGACGGTATTTTATTAGATTAAATTTCAACTACAATAGAGTCTGGTCACATTGTATGACAATAATTTTTCCTTAGAAATCCTTTCCACAGTGTAATAGAAGCTCCATTTAACCTGGTTTATTTTTTATTTTTTCTAACGCTGGTAGACCTACAAAAGTGTAGGATTTTGTTTGGTTGTTGGCTTGGCCCATGGAAAAATTTGTGCAGGTTTTAGACAGTCAAGTCCAATTACAGAAAGACCAGATTTATATCACAATCATGTTCTAGACACATCTTCCCCATTATAAATTGGATTGCGTCAATAATCCATATCACATTCCTGCATAATATATGTATACACCAATAGTACATTGGTCACATTGTATGGGGAGGCAGGGCTCCTGTCTCATCTAATGAAAAAGAAATGACACATAACAGTCAAATGCAACATACCTCTCTATGTTCTTCCTGCGCACTCTGACTACATTGGAACAGAAATGGCAGCAAGTCGGGCCATTCTCTGGCTGGGACAGCATATTTTGCAACCACACTAACTACATTGGCACTGGCTCGCCGCACTGGAGGACTGCATTAACAAAACAAACTCTCATCCACAGAAACAACCAATTCAATTGAAATCAAATGCCTTGAAAACTTAAACCTATCGAAAAGCGAAAGAGTGGAAAAGCACCTATGCTCCATGGTGATGCTCTCAATGAGGGACTGCTTGACGAGATTCTTGAGCTGAGGAGAGAGCTTGGCCCAGTGACCGGTGATCTTCTTGCGGAGAAGAACGGCGGCGAGTTGGCGGACGTTGGGAGTCTTGGCGGTGCGGAGGTGCTGAACCAGAGCGGGGACCACCTGAGGGTCCTTGGCCAGCCGCTTAATCTGGTCCTCCGCTTGCCGCCGGGCATCGTTGTCCGGCATCAGGAACTGTATCAGCAAAAGCTCCAGCGACTGCGACATGTCGTCTCTCTCTCTCTCTCTGTCTGTTGAGGGTTTTGGGGTGGTGGCAGCAGGGCTTTGCTTCGGACTTCAGGGTTTTTATACGCTGTGGGGACACACAGACAAGTGATTAGTATACGGTGCCGCCGGTGGGCCCCCAGCCCGGAATTTTACCCTTTTAAGCTGTAAAATTCCTGCCACGTCATTATTTGTGTGAGAAATCTAATGGCTTTGCTATATGAGTGACAAAAACAACCGCCGTAAATTTTTAAAGAATGACATCATATTTGATTGAAGGGGTTCAAAGACTTCAGGTAATTGTATAGGCTTTCGCCATTTGCATATTTGCGTTTCAATGTTGTTACGGTCAAGATTAACGTTTAATTTATAATCTAAATTATTTACCGGGAAAATATATACTACAAACTTTTTATTTAAATAACTCACACATCCTACCAACAAACATATGTGAGGTTTAAACTCATGACCTTATCATTATTAGTTAGACTCTCTAACCAACTAAGTCATGGAATCACGGCTCATCGACAATATACTGCAAAGCTTGTACTCAAAGGCAAATTGGTGATGGTGTGTCAACTCATATGTGGCGTGATCTATCTTTGGTGGGGATTGATTTAGCTACTTTCTATTCATCTAGTTCGTTTCAGATTTTTTCTCCAATATGTGGATTTGGAATGGGGACAAGGGTCTATTAAAAATGAAGTCAGCCTACCATATTTACAGATTCAGAATGTAAGAAGATCTTGCTGCACCTAACTCGAGTGCACAACTTTGGAACAAGATTTGGGAGGCACCACTACTGAGTAAGGTGAAGCTGTGTGACTAGAAGGCGGCGTCCAACACTTTTCTACACGAAGTAGGCTCAATTAGCGTGGTATTGATATTGATACTCAATGCCCTTTCTGTGATGCAAAAGTTGAATTCCCTCTATATGCACTACTTGATGTTCTCATGTAGCTCCCTTTTCCAACTAGCTCAAATTCATCCCCAACCAACAGCTACAAATATGCTTGAGTGGTTGGTTCTTTCATTTACTAATTTATATACCACCTTTGCTACTCTCTTGACTTGCAGAGTATCCTGTCATTATCCCTGTGTTTGGCCTGAACATCTATATCTGATTTCTCAATATTAAGGAATTATATAGAAGTTTACATATAAAGATAAATAATTTTGAAGTAATTGGTGAATCAATGACACCAGACTTACCAGAAAAATATATATCTATGGATTGAACTATGAATATTAACCTTATTCTTGAAGTAAGGGACACTTTCTCGTCAAATTTTGCAATGTGAAGCCTTCAAATACCATCTATTCTTGAAGCTCCCTTCAATATCACTCATGAATACAACTTTGCACAGTGCACTCAAATGAAGCATATGTTCAAGAAATTGAAGCACTTGAAGTTACAGCCTCCCCTGAACCTTTGAATAAAAGGTCTACCAAAATGCACAAGACTGCACTGTTTAATCCGTGGTAACCATACCCAGCAGCTACCGTCTTCATCATTATTGAATCAAAGAATTATGGTAATGGCACATCCAGTGTCATTGAATACCAACTGATTCAGCAGAAAAAGTCTTCGTTTCCAAAGTTGAATCAGATTCACCTTCTAAAGATGTTTCCATCCTAAAAGATCTGCAACTGAAGTAGAAAACAGCATTCATCATAGAGTCAATAAGCACTACAAATGAATACATAACCACCAAAAGAGGCCCTTCCCATATGCGGGAAGACCCATTGCCATAGCTCAGCGTCTTCACTCTATGCTCAAATAAGCCCTCAACAAAAGCCATTCCAATTGTGGATCCAAGAAATATGAGTAGACCAACCTGAGTCTGGCCCCTGATTAAAGCTCCAGACTGAACCAATGCCTCTGGTCCTGAGACATCCTCCAAAACACATATCACCATTGCAATGTTGCAAATAATAATAGCATTAGCAAAAACAACCGAGAAGATAAGCCCAACCACCATTGCGGCATATATGATAAGCTGAGGTGACAACCCAAATACAGAACATGTATTGCACACTGCAAGGAGAACCATCAAAAACAAGGCGACGCAACCAACAACCACCATACACATCCACACAAAAGTAGAAACAAGCCGCCTCCATATTTTGCACATGACCAAGTAAAACTTGGACGCGTCAAACTTCTTATGGGAATAGCTCCAATACACAGAGTACACAAGCGCAGCTTTGGACAACAAGGACAATGTGATGTACAAAGGAAAGCACATAGCGGACGAGATAGCCGTCTCGGCAAGCTTCTGGCACGAGTGACTGACGAAAGGCCTCAATGGGAGTCCACTGGACTTGGCAATCAGTAACATCCTTACAGTTAGTCTCTTTACAAGTGAGTGATCAACTAGCATATTGGACAAAAGCATGGCGGCAGACACAGGGCAAATCAGCAAGATGGCAATTGCCAAAAACCCCCAAGAATTAAAGCGGAGAATGCGAACCGTTTCCCTCAAGATTTCTAGGGCGTTCATTGAGCGAAACATATGATGATTGTGACCAGATGGCTCAGGTTCTAACTCCAATCCTGAGGAAGGGGAATGGGTATTGGATCCATGATCTAATCTCTTTTTTGGGGAACTTCCACTATACGTCTCCATTTTCTTTGTTTCTTTGCTTAATCTTTCAACAAAGAATAAACCTAAATATACATAAGAAATGAAAAAGATCTGATCCGATACATGAACAATGGAGATAGTGTACAAAATCCAAGAGAACGAGAATCAGATCCGAGGTGGAGTAGCCATGCGGTAAAGTACCTGGAAAGCTGGCATCCACAATGGCGGCGGCGATATGATTCAGGAGGCGGAGGAGGAGCGGAGACGACGCCGTTTTGTGGAGGAGGAGGGAGGGAGGTGTGTTGGCGTCGGTGTGTTTAACTTGGTCTGGGCTGCTCTGGAGCTCACAGCTTTACTACCTGACGTCCTCAGACGGTGACGTTTTGGACTTGCCCATGATGGACAAAATTGGACAGTCACTAGACATACAGATTGAGACCGACGCACGAAATATCTGTAGTAACGTTTAAGTTGTTGTAACCTAATCGTGTCGGTAAAAGTTTAAGTGCATAATCTTTATACCTATGCTTGAATCTCAGTTTATATTAATAGAGTTAAATTTTAATTTATTTTTAGTGGTTAAAGAGGAAGAAATGTTCTGACAAAATCCTTATACGTGGATTAATCTCTGGATCTTGAAAGCATTTGAGAATACCGTCGTTGATACTTTAAAAAAAAAACATTTGAGTTATTTACTCGATAAAAAATGTTATCAATTTTCGTTTATTTCAAGTTAATGCATGTATCTTTTTTAAAATTTGGTGATTTTCACACCAAACGTGACGTCTCCCTAGCTAGCTTCTAAGATGCTCCAATGATGAGCTTAGTAATTTTTTTTAATGCTTATTGAGATTATAAGATCCCCAATCTACGGTAGACTGGATCCTGTTTACAACCTAAACAACCGATGGTTATGAATCAGCAAAGAGGTAGGCTTTACCTCAGGTCGATCACCATCGATGATTACAGAAAGATTGTTTCCATCTGTCACCAATTGGGTGGCACTTGCGAATCTAAAAACCTACTATACTAGTTAATCTGAATCAAGTTTGATCATTAAGGTCTTACTTTAGACTTAATGACATGTGTGCGCGGTATTGTTTCATAGATAGCCTCTGGTTTCATACATAGGGCTTTAATCTGTTCAATACAAACATCTATCTGTCATAAAGCTAGGAGATATTTCATGCTGCCTTGTTTGTCTTCCTGTTTACACGTCTGGGTTGCTGATGAAAATTCAAAGAGCGCTGCGGAATGTTGTCCTCACAAAATGGAGATGTCAGCCGGAAGAGCAGGTTGGCCGGTCGGGGCATTCCACAGTTGGCAAACAAGTGCGCGTGATACGTTTTTCAGTCTTGGTCTTGTACAACGAAAACGTCAAAACAACCCAATAAAACTACCGTTGGCTTTGTTTTTCCATTTGTTGTGATGCCAATGTACCTTTCCCCAGATGTCCTTCTAGAAACGGTTGAAACCCTGCCTATATTCGTCCCAAACACCAGCTGTTGATTAGAAATATGAACTAGGCAGTTGTATTCACAATTATGAAATACCAGTGTATTGGTTTAACATCAACATTCAATGCCGAAACATTTCGTTAAAGATAGCACCGGTGCTTACCAGGCAGGGGAAGGGGGAGGGGCAAGCCTTTACAACAACTTCAATTCTCAAATCAAATCGGTGTGTCCAAACTTAATATGCCCCAACTGTACGTGATTGCAAAATAGAAGTCTTGAATACTACAGCCAAGCTTGCAAACTAGAGGTTATAGTCGCAAGAGCGGGGTAAATCTTCAATTCCACATCTCTATATCTCATCACTGCTGATCATAACCCCATCTGAATCAATTATTGTAATAGCCTTGTGTCGATTTGTTTCCTTTATCATTTTTCTTTCTTGTTGATTCCCTTTTGCTTTGGTTTCTCCTTATTTGGTTTCCTTCTTTCTTCTGACTCACCGAATCTATTTTTCTGACCAAAACCAAAATAAAAAATAAAAAAGTGATTAGCTGCATATTGAATAGACTGTAATTTGCATTGTTTTATTTACAAGGAGAATTGTGTTACAAGATCACAACAAAAAATGATATACTCTTACATTGCGACTGCAAAGCTGTTGTGGCAGGCAAACTTCTGCCATGCTGGCTTCTCAATCTGCTAATATTTTGTTATAGTCATTAATTGGTGAGATGTTACAACATGCCTTGCCCCTGTGGGATGTTACAAATCAAAACTTACTAAATGTCCATCCACTTGTATTCCTTTCTCCATTCAGTAATAGCAACAACCACTGGAAAGATTACAGATGAGTATTCATCCGACAAAATCCTAAAGAATCCATCAATAATCTAACATAGAGTCATACTTTTGTATAGTCTTTCTTTTACATCCAGTAAACCACTCAAAAACAAACTGGAAAGCTCATAACTTGTATCATCTGAGAACAGACTAGCAATGCAACTTGAACAAATTGAGGACCAACAACAAAGATCAATAAAGAATTTTAGAAACATTAGTTTTTGTTCTTTTATTTTTAGAAAGAAATAAAAGGTTTGCTAAACTTCATTGATTGCCCCAGACAAATTCCTAGATTTGATCAATATTAAGAGCCTCAAATGACTACAACAGCTGACCATATCATTACACCATATACAACACATTCCAAGAAAGAAAGATCTGAAAAGACAGTAACCCACAGAAACTTAAAGAACAAAATAGTATCAGCTATAAAGTTCCATTACTCTTTGGCAGATGGAGCTATCTAACAACAACAGCAAAAGACAGAAAGGTCTGAATAAACAGTAACCCACAGAATTATTATTTAAAAAAAAATTGTTTGATATCAGCTATAAAGTTTCATTACTCTTGGCAGATGAGCTATCTAACAAGTAACAACAACAGCAAACAGATCCATAACTGGAATAAAATTGATAGTTATTCCACACAAAAATATAACAACGGATAGACAAAACGAGGGATCACATGAGAGGAGAGAGAACTAACCTTAAAGAAGAGTTGAAGCAAGTAAAATGGGCAGTAGAATAGTGGCTTGCAAGTACTAAAGTAAGAGGATGTTATCTTGCCCCTCTAAGCCTTGACTTAGCAAGATATAGAAGAGTGTTCCTGAGAAGGAAACTAGTCTTCTTAATCTTTATTCTGCCCCTAAACATGTGTAATGAACAGTCCCATAGATGGTTTGAGCTCTAGCCAGCATGTACAAAAAATTAAAAAAATATAAATCCAGTGTGTGTGCAATCACTGGCCCTCCAATATGTCCTCTCATTTCAACCCACAACTATTGATTTGCTTTTCAAGTCCATCTCTGTCAGACTGTCAGGTGCCAGAAGATTTTTGTTTCCCATAAGATTCAATTGTACAACGATCAAACCAGCTGCAAGCAGGATTTTTTTGTATGCTCCTATCTCTCATTATTTGTCTAATCTGGGCAGATCCTTCCCACTCGTTGACGCCTGCAAGTGCATTAGAAAGCTGTACATAAGCACCTGAATTCTCAGGATCAAGCTCAATGATTCGCTCTGCCATTTTCTTCGCAAGATCTTTGTGTCCATGAGACACACAGCCCCTCAAGATTGATGACAATATGCTGGCGTCTAATTCAAAGGGCATTGCTTCAACTAGACTAATTGCTTCCTCAAGGCAACCAGCTCGGGAAAAAAGATCGATCATGCAAGCATAGTGTTCAATATACGGCTCAATATGATAGTCCTGTTTCATCTTATAAAACCATTTCCTTCCCTCTTCGACCAACCCACAATGATCACAGGCAGATAAAACCGCTGTAAATGTAATTTCATTGGGTTTCACACCAGCAAGCCTCATTTCATTGAAAAGAGCCAGTGCTTCACTTCCATGCCCATTTGTTGCATATCCAATTAACATAGAATTCCAAGGGACTTCATTAGACTTCATCATCCTATCAAACAACTTTCGTGCATTTTTAACAAGGCCGCACTTACAATAGAAATCAACAAGTGAGTTGGAAACAATTTCGTCATCATCAAGCCCAATGATGGTAGCTCTGGCAAAAACCTGTTCTCCATATTCAAGTGAGGAAATACTTGCACATGAACTTAGCACACTAGCTAGGCTGAACTTGTCCATTCTCAAGTCCAGCACATTGATTTGTCTGAAAAGATCTAATGCTTCAATCGGACAACCATTTTGACTAAAGCCAACCATCATTGAATTCCATGATATTATGCTTTTACTCGCCATTGCCATAAAAATATGTTTTGCATCTTCAATTCTACCACAATTGGAATACACAGTGATCATCGAATTAAGCAATATTGTGTCAAAGACTTTGAGCTCACTAAACAGTCTGCAAGCTTCATCAGGGCTTCCACACTTGGAGTATGCATCAAGCATAGCAGTAGCAGCAATAACATTACCAAGCAACCCAAGTTTGCAAGCAAGTGTGTGCATTTGTTGAGCATGTTTAAGGATGCCTGAGATACTAATGGCACCTAAAACACCTGCAAGCGTAACAGAATTTCCATGAACACCATTAGTCAGCATTTCCTTGAACAGAAGTAATGCTCCTCCAATGGTTTCATTACTGACGACATATCCAGAAATCAATGAGTTCCATAACACAACATCTGGATTGCTTTTAGTATCAAACACTCTTCTTGCATCGTTCATTCTACCACAGTTAGCAAAACCAGAAACCATTGCTGAGAGAGAGTAGTCATCCGGCTCGTTCATAAAATTCAAAACTTGACTTGCACTATCCAAGTCACCACACTTGCCATAAAAATTAACCGAAGAACTCGCCAAAACGTTGTCGAATTCCACTCCATCAGTCACAATGCGCGCATGGATTTGCTTCCCACAACCAAGCGCAACCAACTCAGCACAAGCTCCAACAACCGTGGCGAATATGAACTTCTTTTCATGTGATACCTCCAATGGTTCCAGACTCAAATCCTTAAAAAGCCTTAAAGCATCTCTAGACCGCCCGTGTTTCGCGTAGCCGTTGATCATAGAATTCCAAACAACCCAGTTTCTCCTCGGCATGTCATCAAACAAAGCACGAGCAACCTCAAGCTTACCGGCTTTTACAAACCCCGAAACAACCAAGCTCCAGGTGAAATCATCCTTACAAGCCATGGAATCAAGCAAGTTCAAAGCCCTCTCTTGGTCCCCGGACTTGATATAACCTTCGAGTAACGTGTTCCAAGAGAAGCCATTTCTGTGGGGCATTTCATCAAACAAGTTGAGGGCATCATCCATGGTACCACATTTCACATACATCTGCAGAAGGCGGTTTCCGATTGTAACGGTGGAGTTTATGAGACCCTTCTTGAGAAAAGTAAGGTGGAGCTGTTTGCCTAAGTAGAGTGAAAGGTGGGTGTTGCAGGAATGGAGTATGTTAACCAAAGAATGGGGTTCGAGATTCATTCCTACTAAACCAGAACTTAATTTGTATCTTTTCTTGAAAGAAGAACAACGCTTTGAAGTGATTGTCTGACTATCAGAATTTGAACTGTAGAGTAAATAAGCACTTACTGAACAAGTGGTGGAGTCAGTCGAAGAAAGATTCTGATTTCTGAACCCAGGCTGCTGTATGCATGGACTGTGGAGAAAGCACGGAAGCTAAAACTTTCTTTTGGTCTAATCAAAGCGTTAGAGACGCGGAGGAGCGACCTTCATAAAAGTGTACCAATATGGTATTCGTATCGCCAAAACTAATTACTTAAGGTATGACCGAACCACTGGTACTTGAGTTCTATTAGAGACATACATTTTTACCACAATTGTTTCACACTTTGTTGAGAGAGCCCAAGGCTATAACAAAAATATTGTTGGTAACCCTACACCCTAATTAGTAGTTGATGTTTATTTATCAACAGTTTTCATCTCTCCTACTGTTCATCTAATTGGCCTATGCTTCAGACTTGGAAGTTTAGCTTCTATGAGACTAATCACAGTTGTCTGAACTTTTGCATGGGATCTTGGCTTTAAATAAGAGAGGGGACTTGAACATTCCTTTTGTAATCCCAAAAAGTAAGAGGAAAGTATTTAAGATTCGATTAGGAATCCTTGTTAAGAAAGATATGGCAAATTTAGTTTATTGAACTGGGATGTTGATAACGAGAAATATTTCTTTCATTGTAAATTTAGGATTGGATTAGTGACGAGGTTGTACATTTATTCTCTAATTCTATTAGGTAATTTCTTCTTAATTTATACGGGAATTCGTAAAGAAAGAGTAACTTGAGCCGAAAACTCTGAGGTGACTGGGAAAAATCAGCTTTTTTGTATATGTAATTTTTTGTTTTTGTTTTGTTTTGAGATAACAACAAGAATAACTGACTGAGAAAACCAAGTGCACGTACATAAAGGGTATAAAGTGATGAATAGGCACATGCTTCTCTATAGGCATCGTTGCTTCTGGTTGAGCAACACAGCTAACACTAACACAACTCTTGTTTTGGGGTGTTTGATGTACTTATTTTCCTTAAATATATCCATTAATGAAATCAATATAAAAACAATTCATTACCGAAATTAAATTAAAATAAATTAAATTAAATATATATATGTTGAAAAAAAATATCTTACGTGTGTCTTCATCAAAGTAACTGACAAAAGTAAATTATAGAATTAGTGATCAAAAGATGTAACCGCTCAATCAGTTATTAATTAATCATTATATACGTTGTTATTAACATTAAATATCGTCATTATGTACGTGTAATTACGGTTGTTAATGAAATGAGTAGACCATTCTGATCATCAGCACTTTGCTTCCTTTAGGTTGACAGTGAGTTTAATAACCGCAGAAAAACCCTAAAATTATTTCACAGTGGCCGCCTATGCTATTGATTTTGCTCTTGGTTTCTATCAATGCGGAGTGATCGATCATCCAAAGATAAGTTTTTCTTTGTCTCCTGGGTCCTTACACAAATGATCAATTTTTAGTTTTTTTAGTTTGCTTTTTCTGTATGTATTTTCAATTCTATATGAACAATCGCTAATAAGTTGATTTGTTTGAAAGATAAAGGCACAGAATTACCGAGCAGCTTTTAATCCTGAAATCTGCTCTGGGCACCCTACGCTCCCAGCACAGACGCCGACGCCGTTGCGTTTCCCGATCCACCCAGCCCCTAGGCGGACCACTAATCCGGCAGCCTCGTCGAGTAAGCCCAGCCTCTTGTCGTCGCGCCTCAGCCCTGCTCCGATCCAGAAACACAGATCGGATCCGGCAGCACTGCTCCGACGCTGCCGCTAAGATCCGACCCGCACCAGCCAACTAGCCTTGCCAGCCCAAAACCCACCTCGCTGCTCTCTTTCGAGCACCGGCCGCCCTCCACAGTAGCGATCCGGCAGCCGCTTCCACCCGGCGCCGCTGACGTGCGACTCTTCCTCGACCCGGATCCCTATATCTCGACCCAGCGAACCCGGATCAACGACCGGACCCAGAAAAATGGGTTTTACCCTTTCTGGTAAAGCAGATGTTTACAAAGGTGAAATTACCATGTGATGGTTTTAAGAGTTACTGTTTACTATTACAGATTTACTCTTTACTGCTTACTGTTTTATGGAAATTACAATGGTAAAACTGAAAAGTAATTACTGTTTCAAGTTTTTACAATTTTATAACAACACCATTTATTACTTATTATTTATGGTGAATTATATTAGGTATATGTGACGTCAGCCACGTTGGGCTCCTACGCTGATATGGCGGCTGGGGATTTAAGTGGTCTGGGTTAGATTGTTGGTTTACTATACTCAAATAAAATCT